>CM057455.1:1466057000-1467418000 GCA_016271365.2 Neoceratodus forsteri
AGATGAAGTGGTATGACAGAACATCATTACACATAATGACAGATTATGTCATTGGAGGAGTTATGTTTTTTTTAATTTTGCACAGGTATATTTTAGCTCAGTTATCTGTTTTCTACATTATAATATTTAATACTAACATACTAAAATGCCAGCAGAATAGGCCTAACGGTCTTTCGTGTCTGCTCGTTTGGTCAGCCCCCAACCCTGGGTGCTGACCTTGCTGCCCCCCTCACCTTCTCTGGCTTCTCCCTTCCCAGTTCTGGATATTCTTGCTGCATTGGATTTTGCTTCCAGAACCCTTCCCCTGTACTTGTCCTACCCCCCTCTTGAACCCCTCCACTGTCTCTGCCTCCACCAGCCCCCTAGGCAGCACATTCCATGGCTCCACCACCCTCTCAGTGAAGTAGCACCTCCTCCTTTCTCCCCTGAATCTTCCCCCCTCCAGCTTCCACCCATGCCCTCTAGTGGCTCCTCCTCCTTCCTTTGAAGCACCCTGACTGTTCCTCCCCTATTTACCCTCTTCATGTATCTGAAGACCTCTATCATGTCCCCCCGGTCCCTTCTCTCTTCCAATGTGTACATATTTAGCTCTTCGAGCCTCTCCTCATAGGTCCTGTCCCCCAAGCCCCAAATCATTTTGGTTGCCCTCCTCTGGACCTTCTCCAGGAGTTTAATGTCCCTCTTTAAGTGTAGCCTCCAAAACTGCAAGCAGTACTCAAGGTGCGGCCTCACCAAGCAGTTATACAGAGGGAGTATCACTTCCCTCCTTCTGGAGGTGATCCCCCTAGCGATGCATCCCAGCATCCTGTTGGCCTTGGCTGCTGTCCTCCTACAAGTCTCAGAGTTGTTCATCTTGACATCCACCACCACCCCCAGGTCCCTCTCAGCCATCGAGACTTGTAGCATTCCCCAGGTGTACACTTGGCCCGGGTTTCTGGCCCCAAGGTGGAGTACCTTGCATTTCCCTGCATTGAACCTCAGCTTCCACTTTCTAGACCATCTTTCCAGAGCCTCCAGGTCCCCCTGTAGGGCCACCCTCCCCTCATCGCCATCCACCACTGCCCCCAGTTTTGAGTCATCCACAAAGAGACTCATCTCACTCCTGATTCCAGTCCTTATGTCAGAGACATAGGCGTTGAACAGAAGGGGCCCAAGGACTGATCTCTGTGGGACCCCACTAATGACCCTCCTTGGGGAGGAGACTATCCCACCAACTACAACCCTCTGGGTTCAGTCCAGGAGCCAATTGCCTATCCATCTGATCATCTGGTTCCCCACCCCCATTTCTCCCAGCTTATCCAACAGGCCCACGTGAGGAACAGAGTCAAATGTCTTGCTGAAGTCTAGAAAGAGGATGTCCACTGGTCTACCCAGGTCCAAGGCACTCGTCACCCAGTCATAGAACTCCACAAGGTTTGTCTGACATGATTTCCCTGGGATAAATCCATGCTGTCTATCATCCAGGCACCCTGACTTTTCCAGGTCCCCCTAGCCTCTCCTTGACAATGCCCTCCATCACCTTGCCCACTACCGATGTCAGGCTGACAGGCCTGTAGTTCCCTGCCACCTCCCTTGATCCCCCCTTGTGGATAGGCACTATATGCGCCACCTTCCAGTCCTGGGGCACCCACCCTGTCCTCAGAGAGATGGTGAAAAGCTCCACCAGGGGTTTCACCAGGACATCCACAAGTTCCTTCAGCACTCTGGGATGTAATTTATCCAGCCCCAGTGCTTTCTCCGTCTTAAGGGAGCTGAGGGCTTCCCTCACTCTCTCTGCTGTGATTTCCACTTCGGTACCTCTTCCTCCTGCTTGGCCTCCTCCCTCCTGCCAGTGATGCCTCCCCTCTCCCAGACCACTTGATCGCTAGGGTCCCCCCTCAGTATCTCTATCTCCTCCCATGCATGATGCAGCACCCCCATTTCCTTGGTGAAAACTGAGGTGAAGTACTCATTTAGTACTTCAGCCTGCTCCCCGGTCTTGTGCCCATCTCTCCTGATTTAATCCTGCTAATCTGCCCTTCACCCTTTGTTTTCCCCAATGTATCTAAAGAACCCCTTGTTCCCTCTCCTAATTTCCCTGGCCAGGTCCTGCTCCTTCCTTGCCTTGTCGCCCTCACCACACCCTAGTGGCCTTTCTAACCATCAGCTCATACCTCCTCGATCCCTTTCACTCCTTGAGCACTTGGTTGCTTATAGGCTGCCTTCTTTCCTGCCCCACCTCCTGGTCCTCCGTGGTCCACCAGCAGGGTTTTGGGCCCTACCATTTTTCATCTTACTCTCTGCACAGGTGCTGGTAGCATCCTGCACCCCTCTCCTGATGATTTCCACCTACTATCAGCGTCCATGTCTGACCCAATCCCATCCAAATGCTCCTAAGGATCCTTCCCATTTCCTTAAAATCCGCCCCTGAAGTCAGTTACTTCTGTCTTTGTGCAGCCTTCTACCCTCCAGGTCCAGGCAGAACCAGACCGTGGCATGGTCACTCCTGCCAATGGGTCCCTTACCTCCAGGCCCCCAATCTGGTCACTGTCTGCCAGGACCACATCCAGTACCCGGGCCTCCCTGGTCGGTTCCCCCACCTGCTGAGTTAGGAACATGTCTTGAAAGACATCCAACAACCTCTGTTCCCTGGTCACAGAGGATGTCATAGTCTCCCAGTCTGTTCCTGGCATGTTTAAGTCCCACAACACCACCACCGTTCCTCTGCCCAGTCTGCAGTGTCTCCCAACATCTGCCACCAGACTCTCCTCCAGCTCCTCCGCCAGGGCAGAGGGTCTATACACCACTTCTATTTTTACTCTCTTGCCCCCTCTTGTTATCAAGGTGACCCAAATCGCCTCCATGGTTCCCTCAGCCTCCTCTACTCCCCCTATACCAATACAGTTTTTGACTATCATTGCTACCCCTCCTCCCCTTCCCTCCCCCCTGTCCTTCCTGAACATAGTGTAACACTCCAGGTTCAGGTCCCAGTCATGTCCTGCAGTGGCCCAAGTCTCAGTGACCGCTGCCACATCCACTGCTCCCTCAGTTAGCATTGCCTGGAGCTCAGGCATTTTATTGCCCAAGCTCCTGGCATTTAGCAGTACTACCTTTCACCCTTTCCCTATACTTCCATTTCCCCTGCTCGTGTTCCCATGGGGATTCTGTTTTTCCCCTGGTCTGCACTTCGCCAGTTGGCCTTTTCCCGCAATCCTCCAGCTCCCCAGGGGGGGTGGAGACAGAGTCCCTCCTTTATCGGCACCCCCTTGACAGCCTTTTCTCCCATCCCTCCCCCCTTCACAAGTTTAAACCCCACTTTTCACCAATGAACCCCTTTATTTTCAACTTAAGGATTCCCCTCCCCTCCAAATTGAGATGGAGTCTATTTCTAGCATACAGCTCCTTATCCTCCCAGGTCTCCCCCCAATCCCCCATGAACCCATACCCTCTGGCCTCACACCACTCCCTGAGCCACTGGTTTATCTCCCTAACCTTCCTTTTGTGTTCCCCACTAGCCCTTGGCACCGGCAGGATTTCTGAGAAGGAAACTGTGCATCCTATGTCATGACAGACCCTGACAAGCTCCCTGAATCTTGCCTGTATCTCTAGCTCGCTATTTCCCCTCAATGTCATTTGTACCCAGGTAGACCAGTACGTCCAGGAAATGCCCACAATCCTTTGACAGCTGATATACCTCATGCTTAGCCCTGTGCACCGTTAGTCCAAGGAAGCATTTTGTTCTAACTGGCCAGGTTTCTCCCTCCCTATCCCATTTGATACCCCTGATCATATAATCCCACAACAGGAGCACTCTGACCGCTCCTTTTCCTCCATTCCCCCTTCCATGTCCCTCATCCTTTCTACTGGCCCCTCCACCCAGCCGGCTCCTTGTTCCTCCCCTTATCTGGGTGCCACATGCCACCCCTTCTTATTTACCATGGCCACCCCCTCCCCTCCAATCCAATGCCTCTCCTCCTCCTGAGTATCCTTCTGTACCTTGCTAATTCCCCCCTCACTGCTCGCGACTGGTCCTTCTCCCCCATCTGCTAAACTAGCCTGGTTCGTCCTCCCTTACTTCCTTTCTCCATTTAGTCCCTCCTTGCTTGTCGTGCTCCCCTGGCCTAAACCCTCAGCTCCCTTTACTGAATCCTCCTTGTACTTCTGGTCCTTCTCCTTTACCTTTCCTCCCAACTGGTCCTTCTCCTTGCGCTTTCCTCCCTCTTCCCCCTGCCCCTCCTGCTCTGATTCACTGCTCCCCTCATTTTCCTGCATTCCAGGTTCCCCCGTTCTTCCTGCTATCTGGCCTCTGCCTCCTGCCCCCCACTCTCTTTCCATCTCTAACCACCCCTGTCGTGGCTACATCACCTCCCTCATCCTCGAGCAGAAGAAGAAATTTGAAGCGGTTACTGAGTGTAAGGTCTGATCCACCTCCCTGCCTTGCTTCCTTCTGTCCAGCCCTGGCCATCTGCCTACTTCCCTAAGAATGTTGTCCCTCTGTCCCTCCTTTGTGAGGGTTCCCAGTTACCTGCCTGCTTCCTTGGTAGTGTCCTTTTGGACCACCTCTGCTAGGGTCCCTATGTGACCCCTGAGTATTCTCCTGCACTCCTTTCCCTTTGCCCCTGCCCCCAGTGCTTGGTGCAACCCCATGGGAGATCCTCAGCCCCCTTCCCCAACCATACCTCCCCCCTTCCCCCAGCTGTCTCCTAATCCCTGCAACCTCCTCCCTAAGTTGTGCCAGCTGGTAGCACACTGTGCAACCACCGAACTTCCAAGCCCAGTCCAGTAGCATGGCCGCTCCACACCCTGTGCACCCCACCACCCTCCTAAAGATGCCGGCCCTAATGATGTGTGGTTCCATCCCCTTCCAAGTAGGTTTCCTTGGGTGAGCCACCAGGTTCCCCCTAGTCCAAGATACACCCTACTGCGTAATCAGGTCACCCACTAATCTTAGAGACAGTCCCACTGTATACCGGTAACCCTGTTACTAGGTGCAGTACAACACATTAAACTTTTAAGGGAAATGAACAACTCCCTAAGCTCCTCTCTCCCAGCCTTTAAATCCAACCCCCAATGGCTAGAACTACATGAGCTGCACCTGCAGCCTTTTCCTCAAATTGCAGGGCAGGTGTTCCCCTATAAATTAGCAGAATTCTGGGGAGGGAGGGGTGGGGAGGTAGGTCTTGGGCAGACACCTGACTCGAGAGAGAGTGTATCAGCCCTGTGTCTCCCCTCCAAGCTCAGCAGCCAAAGAACCAGGCCCAAGCAAATCCCACCAAATAGGTTTTAAATCAGAAGAAATAGGCCTCCACCAGCACAGCCTGTTACACAGTGAAACATCCAACAAATGAGTCCACTTACAGCCACCAAACCAGTTTCCAAACATCCAACAGCCCCCAAAACAATACCCTGCTAGCCCCTTGGAAGTAAGAAAGAAAAGAAATAACCTTCTATCAAGTAAAATCCACAAGAACCCTGTGAAAAAAACAAGAAGCAGCTACTGTCCTGGAACACAACTGATCCTGTCCCCTTCCAGTTCTTTAATGTTGATTTCAATTTTTTTATTACATCTGTAATATGTTGATTCCATTTCAGATAACATGGACATGTCCACTAAAAGAAAAAGAGGTCTGCCAGCAGTATTTAATGTTGAAGAGGCAAAAAGAAGGAAACTGGAGACGGCAAGACTGTATCGAAAGTCACAAGCATACTTAGGGTCTGCATATGTCAAGTGGTCCAAACTTAGAGATGAGCTGCGATATGAAAAGGATGAGGATTTTGCATTCTATCTCATAGCATTCTACAGGTACTGTACTCTGTGATAATCTGTTACACAATGTTGGCAAGAAAATCTCAACATGACTTCATGCACCCAACCTTTAATCACTTTCTGAAATTTGGGGTTACAAAAGGACTCGTAATTTGCAAACTAAGTAAATTAGAGAGCTCATCTTGGCATAGTGATAACTGGGGATATGTTGATCCAAATTCTGAATTTAGTGATGCCAGGAATTTTGGCTTGACTCCTTGTTTAAGGACACCTAAATTCTCTGTTTCAAGTGCAATTATTTATTTATTTTTATTTATTAAATTTTGATAACCGGGTAAGCCTGCTGGGCCCTGAAGGTCCCTTTTTCGAGGCGACCCGGGAAATTACATGGAATTATACATGGGTTAGCATACAGCACAGGTACATTACTCTAGACAGCGAAGGAACATAATACATAGTAGTTTTTCAGCAGTTACATTTAAGAGGTAAGACATAGTAGCTTTTTAGCAGTTAACATTTCCTGGGTAAGCTCTACAGATGGGGTGCAGTGATTAGACTTGGTGTGTATTCTCGCAAGGCTTATCTAAATCAAGTCCATAAAAAAACAGGGAGTACTTTGTCATGTACTCAGGTCCAGCAGGTATATTTTTGTAACATTAATGTAAGGCTCCTAGAACTTTGACAACCAATCAGATTTTTTTTTCATTTTTACCCTTATAATAATATGCAAAACTTTATTCTGGATACTGCACTTGCTTATTTTCTGATTTCAAGTTGCAATTCAGAAACAGTTCTGGTGAATCTCAATCTGTTACTCCCACATATTCATCCAGTTAGAAATTAATCTTGCATTTTTTTTCTTTTGTTTATTTTGTTTTTAAATGTTAATGTTCAAAACTGCTTATTTAATGATTGGTGTTTATTATTTTTGCAGGGTCCAGTACAATGTCTCCAACATCTTTAAGTAGCTGCAGCTCACCAGTATCACCATTTCCTAAGCTGCCACAACACTTGGTTTCTACTCCAAATTATGTTAGTAAATTTATCACAAATGATGACGACTATGTGTAAGTTTTTCTTAATTTCCATAGCTTATATTATAATATAGATTGTCACAAAAACTCACATATAAGTTCTCTTATCATTGTTTGGTTCCCTATTAGTAAAATTTCAGCACCACTGATGACTATTCTGAGTCAGACGAGAAAAGTATACAGGGCATTGATGAATCCGATGTGACATATGTTCTGTGCAGTGATAGGTAATTGGATTTACCATATTATTTTAATGATAGACAGAACCTAGTTGTTGTCAGCCTGATGCAGTGTTCACCTCAATATTGTAAAACTATTATATATAGATTTGTGTTGAACATTGATTATTGTCATGATTCAAAATGTTTGTTCTTTCTAGTTTAATATATATATATATATACATATATATATATATATATATATATATGTATCACATCTATGTAGCCTTTTTAAATAAGTTAACTAAGCAATATACCATGACAGAGAGTTGGCATATGGGTGAATGTATCACTTCTGGTGTGGTTAAGTCACTTGTCTGCGCCTAATGATCGAATCATACCAGCCGTGGTAAATCCTCCCATATACCCACTCCCTTTCATGGTAAATTGCTTAATTAACCTATTTAAAGGGCTACATAGCTGTGATAGAATAAAATGATTCTGATAACTTGAACTTTCAGATTGGCAGTAAACATTCAAAAAGCCTTATGTTAATATTTTCTTAACATACATGTACATCTAAATCATATTGTGAAGAATGTTTACATCTATTAAGAAACATATTTATTATAATAGCAGTAACGCATTCACCTGGGTTATGTTGATGGTCAATCACTCTCTTGTGGCATGTTGTGCCTGGCTATGCCGCCTCATTACACCCATATACAGTGATTATCAGACCATTAACATAACACCTGATTATGCCTCGTTGCATAAAAGTTATATACACATGTGGTACATCATCTTCATTGAATAGTGTTTCTCATTGGTGCCAACTGTGTGTCATTGAACAGCTCTAAGAAAAGTGACCTGGTTGACACATCAGTCGATGATGAATAGTTAAATATTGACATGACTGATTTGGATATTGAAAATTATATCAGTTGTGAAACAGAGTATGCCAGTGGAGCAATACAGGGTTTAGACATTGCAGATATCACGTCATGCATTGCATACATAGACTGTGTAATCAGTCTATGTCAGATTGCTTTTGCTAGATGTCATCATACCAGATGCAAAAATGCAGTAACCTTACAGCATAAGATGTTAGGCATGGCGTTGAAAGTAACTGCAATGTGCAGTGCCGGTCATTCAAGGAAGTAGTGGTCGCAACCACTGTTTTGTCAAATACCAACTGGGAACTTTATGCTTGCTACATCAGTTATTCTCTCCAGAAATAACTGTGCTAAAATTTCTCTGTTGTTTAAGTTTTTGAACATGCCTACCTTTAATAAATCATCTTTTTATGTCATACAACGTAACTATGTTAGTCCTACAGTTAGGGATTACTGGCTGCACATGCAACATGACATTTTATCACAGTTTAAGGAACCAGTTATATTACTTGGTGATGGTGTAATGATAGCCCTGGACACTGTACCAGAATGCAGACCTATACCTTTATGGAAAATACCACCAAACAGATCTTAGATGTACAAATTGTAGATGTAAGGGAAGCAAATGGTAAATCATCTAATATGGAAGTGATCGGTTTTGAAAAAGGTCTCCAGTCATTGATTGATAGTGGATTGAAAGTTTCAGAAGTGGCAACAGATGCACATATCCAAGTAATTTCACTGATGAGTATGTAATTTATCTATCTTGTAGCTTGTAAGGTAAATGAAAAAAAAACACAGTGATTCTTGGAATGTATTTAGGAGGGGGACTGGTAGTCAACATAATGTCTGGCATGATTTATTTTGTTTCTATGTGATTAATACAAATATTAAAGCATAATTTTTCCTTGACCATAGAAATTTTATTATGATACTAGTTTTGCAAAGTACAAGAAAAGAAACAATCTATGTTAATACTTTATCTGCTAAAACAGTGTGGTATATTTTTCTATATGGATAGGGACGAAGTTTGTAGACATTCCATCAATTGGATGTATGGCATGGGAGTAAAGCTGTGAACAAGTGTTTATGTAAGGTAAATAAGTTATCTTGCCAGGTGCTGATGTTAATATGATCAGAATCCACAGTACTATAATGACATTAGAGTTTCATGGTAATTCTCTTGATAGGAATCCTAATTTTGTTTTCATTTTGTACCTTAAGTCAATGTTATTTAACTCTCTCCTCTCTGCTTTAGCTCAAGATAATGTAAACCCTGATGAAATAATCAGAAAATATTCGATACGGATGGGGGCATATGGGTTTGTGAGGACTGCATGGTTTGTGTATTATATAATATGTATGTAAATGGATATGTTAACAGATGCGTATAGATCAGTGGTGGGCAACCTGTGGCCCGAGGGCTGTGTGCGGCCCTCGGTGGGTTAAGTTGCAGCCCCCGAGAACATTTCTGCCACCACAACAGGTCTGCACTACAATGCACAAAATAGAAATAGAGTTTTAATTGTATTTAATACTATTTATACTGTTTTTAAAAGTAATGTTAGCAGTCCATTAAATAAAGTTGTTTTTGCATTCAAATCTTTCACTTTTTGATTAATTTTGTGGTGAAATGGGTCTGGTCCTGGTCATGCACAGGCATGTAGCCCTTGAGGGGGTTTGAGAGCCGCATATGTGGCCCTTGGACTAATTTAGGTTGCCCACCACTGATGATAGATGATGGTGGAAGGCTATGAACTTGTAAATATGGAACCTTTACATCAGCATGGTTTCACCACTAATGTGTTTTTCACTGGATAGACATTGTTTAAAGAAATTACATATACTCCCAAAGTTTTAATTTGAATTGACTTATCTGTTTCATGCATAATATAGTAAGTTATTGTCTAATTATTGTATATCCCGTGTACATAGATAGCAGCAATTAAGGTTAACCAGCCTCTTAAGTTGTGGATACGTGACATTGTTAATCATTTTTGGTACAGTTGCGTGAACTGTGAAGGGAAGCCTGAATGACTTTGGGTAAGACAATGGTATGCTGTATGAAGCAATGCTTGTGAAAAAAAAGGAAAAAAAAGGACGTCAATATGAAGTCATGAAAATTGTCACTCAAAGTACAGATTCTTATATTACTACTCTTAGTGAAAGTGGATAACAAAATGAGTACTATAGTCTGAATTTCCCTGAGTGGGGAAAATGCTGCATGTTATATTACATGTTACATGTTGCTGGTGTATGGAACTGGTTATTCTACACCAACAGGTTCAACTACTGTAAAGCTCTTCAGATCAGGGTCATTTACTGGAACATTGTCTGGTTGCTCATAGTGCCTAATTCAGTGACCTAATTACTGACAGGCCTGCATAGGTCTAGTCATGTGACTCTGGTTCCGCTATCCCTGTAGTTACTGCCTATCAGGTGTGGAGTCCTCTTCAAGTTGGGCTAGCTCACATCCCTTACAGAAATAATTGTATGAAATGTTTTCATGATGCACACATAAAACTACCCAAGTGATATGCGTGCTGCAAGTGTGATTTAAATGTTAAACTGGAACCAACTGCATGCATATGGCATGCATGCAGCAAGCAAGTGTGGAAACCAGGATTTATATGTTAAGTTGGGAAGGACTACATGCATGTGGCATGCATGCAAAAAGCAGGTGGTCACTGATAACTGCATACATAAAAGCTATGTGACTTGCTCAGGATCACACCATACACAAGTGAGAGTTGATGAGATTCGAACCCAGGTCTTCATGCCTCCAAGCCTCTTGGTTTGTAGTTCAGTGTCTTTAACCACTAAGCCATACTTTCTCCACACACGTGACTCGCTTGTATTTTAATACATACTGTATCTGAATACATCTGCATGCATGAGGCATGCTTGTAGCCAGTCTGTGCTTTTCAGTTTTATTCTCTCCCACATCTCATTTTCACATTTGAACTGTAACACACATACCAATAGAAACACATGTACAGTATTTCCCACCCCCAATACAAAAACTTACCCACAAAACCACTAAATTACTTCTGTCTGGCCTGTGCTCCTACTATTTTTTTCCATTGTTTTGAATGCTTACACGCAAAAAGACTTTAAGGTGCAAACACAAATGTAGTAATAACTTGACACCCCCACACCCACCCACCCACCCACATGGCTAATCCCCCATGACACACACACTGTAGCAGGCATGGCCATGCTGCTACAGACAACCCATCAACTATAGTTATAAGTAAAAAGTCTTACTTGAGTACTAGGGAGCCAGAGGCAGGAGTCTTTAAGAAATAATGTCCATGGGTCAGAGTGCAGGGGCATACTCCCTTGAAATGAATGGAGTTATTTTCTGTTACTACAGTTTTTTAAACATTATGATGGTGAGTTGGGGGATAATGCATGCCACTATTCTACTAGCAAGGCCCTTGTTAGTAGAGCGGTGGCCTTCATTAATCTATAACTTTCCATCAATGATGCATAAAATAGTAATTAAAAAATACCCACATTCATTTCAATGGTGCATACCCCTGCAGTCTTCTTTGCCCTTTGTCATAATGTGCCAGAGTGTGGGGATGTGGAGGTCAGCTTCACGGGGGGGGGGGAGTAAGCCTGACAATAGTGGGGTTCCAATAGTCTGTGCATATCATACCGCTTAACTGTCCATGAATGCAAGGGTCAGCTCTAGAATGTCTGTAATGTCTCTAAAAGGTACAGCTTATTTGGTTTGACTGAAACATGATATGCAAGTCAGGAAAAAATCATATGTATAAGATTCATCTGTATATAACCTAGAGCAGTGCATCAGATTTGGGCTTAAACCCACCCAGTTACTAATTTTTTCCTGGCTGAAGTTCACCCCCCCAAAAAAATAACTTTGTCCTGATTTTTCTCTCCGACTACATTCCATTCAGTACCCATCCCCTATGGGTCATGAAGCCACCCAAAGGTGAAGAAATGTGTAAAACACATCAATATTTTAGTCCTTCCTCCTTCCCCAATCCTCATGTAAAACAAATTATTTACTTTTACTTACCCAGCCATATCACCAGAACCTGCAGCCTGGCATAGTGTACCACCAGCCCTGTTTTTAGTCCACTCGCCCCTCTCCTTTACCAGAAGCTGGATGCTAGAACCAGCCATCACAGGTCCCCAACGTGGTCCATGACCAAGTCACCTTGCCATATGAATCCACCCAACCTAGGTTTCTTCCTTCTTGCTTGGATATTACTGTGACTGCAGACAAACAGCACTGATCAAGGTCTATGAAGGCCACCCACACCACTGTCACCTCTGCTGCTCAGCCTAGCTTGCTGTGGTGGGGGTCTCTGCTGTTTTATTTTTGTAAGGCGATCCTAGTAGAGTAAGCAGGTAGCCTAGTCTTGAGTTAGCTTCTAGCTCACCCTCTGCCCCTTCAGCCACCAAGGGAGATGTAGACTCACTAAGAGTAGAACAACAAAAATATGCTGCCACAACACTGCTATTGAGAGTTCAGTGCTCACTGACTCCTCCAGGCTGTAGTGTTCAGCCTGTCTACTCTGTGGTTGGAAAGATAGTGTCGCACTTGCAAGGCTCATGTGCTCTTTCTTAGCTAGAGCTCATCCACATCACATGTGATTGTGCTGCCACTAATAGGTGGAGAGAGTGGACAACACAGTACAGACACAGTCAAATCTGGAGAGTACTTGCAGCGTGAGCACACACATGCTGGGTGGGCACTTATTGTGCAAAAGATTAAATCCAAAATTAAAGCCTTTACTGCCACACCATAAGAACAACCTAGGCACAAATACGGGGGGGGGGGAGGCAACTGCTCCCCTCTGCCCTACCTAAATGTCACCCCTTTTTAATGGTAGAAATTCATTCTCATGTGCAAATACAATTGTTGCACTGTGTTCTGAGGTACCATATCTCCATGTTTCATGATGTGTCCTGATCATCATGTGGGTTAGTGTCCTTCATTGTTCTTCATTTTGAGTGTCCATGTCCCTCATTTCAGTGACAAAATGTGAGCTATGGTGCATGCTTCCAAGACCCTACTCAGCACAATGTGTGATGAGCATGGCCATAGTGCATATGTTCGGTACAGAACAACAAAGGGAAAGTAAGTGAGATAAAACAGTCATAGAGAAATACATTTGTAGCACTAAATATGCATAAGGGATTTGCATGGTCCAAAACAAAAAGGATAGGCTTCATAACACAGAGGCCGTTCTTTGTACATCCGGAATGTGGAAGGTTGACTGGCTATATCCTAGGCTTTAATGTAATGAGCAAACAATACTGTACAGATTAATGGCAATGTAATGACAAACATCAAAAGCCATTAAACAACTTGCAAAAGGATCAGAATTAATGAGTTTACTTAATTTTTATGGGACTTCAAATAAAAATGTATTTTAGTGACTAATTGCTAGCAGTAGTATAAGAAATAGAAATGGATGTGTTTTCTTAGATGAGATTTGCACCAGCTTAGCTGCTGTACACATGGCAAGCATGTGAACCTGATGTAATGTTTAAATGATATTCACATTAGCTTAACTGCTGCACTCATGTCAAGCATGCAACACGTGAATCTGATGACATTTTTAGAAGATGTTCACACCAGCTTACCTGCTATGCACATGTCAAGCTTGCAGCATGCGAACCTGATTTGCCTATTAGACCTGGTTCGCATATGTTCACTTAGTGTATGCGAACCGCATGCAAACATTGGACATGCATACTGCATGTACACAGCACACCTATATTTCTGTAAGGGATATATGACCATATCCGATTGTGGTCCTGGCTATATGTCTGTGATCCAAGACATCGGTTGAACAAGTGTTCAGTGCTGCCTGGCCAACCCTATGGAGCACATTACCAGCTGTTGACTGAGATGCCCCAAATGATCAAACACTTCAAAAGGAGTCATAAAGCTCACCTGTTCCACCTGCACTCCTTCTGCCATGAGAATTATAGGCAATTAACAGCTGTGCAAGCACAGACTGATTTGTAAAATATCTATTTTTATTGTTATGAAAGAGAAGCATTGTAACATGAAATGATGACATGTTCTCTTCTCAATCTTTAAGCCTCTGTGGAGAGGAATTCTGCATCACACTGTTGACCAACATACCTGGGACATCTTGTACCCTGGTGCCATTGGTGGATGCAGTCATGAACCTGTTGAGAAGCCAGAAGGAGAGGAATGGCTTGAACCACATTCTTCTCCACACCAGGCATTAAGTTAGGTGGTTTATGATCCTTGGCTGAAAGGGAAACTCTCATACTTCACTCATGCAAGGTACACAATACGATCATATTGTGCCTTGAGGCACAGTATTTAAGGATAATTTTCAACGTTAATTTGTTGATTTTGAGACAGTAAGTCTAAATCTTATAATGTTAAACCAACTTTAAGAATATATGCTATGTAAGATCACTGTCGCTGTGTAATGGTTCCTTGGAATGGGGGGTAGCATAGGCAATCCACAACAGTGTGTAATTATGTGAGGAGGTCTTCAGTGTTTCTAACTGATTCCCACCCACCAGAATCTATATGTAGTGTTTTTCTACTCTGTCTTTAATTCAATGCTATCATCTGGCTTAATGATCCATTTTTCATACCTTTTCAGATCAACAAGTGAACTTGAAAACGTTCACAATCATATACTTATGTATGCCTCAAAGAGATTCTCTTACTCGTACATATGTGTGATCAGAAAATAACTTAAAAATGCACATTTTAATTGATATATGTCATGATGATGCACTATTCGGTGACATATGTTTAAGCAATACTAACCCAACAGGGTGATACTGTGCAACCCCTGACCATCCAAGGCATAATGAGGCCCAACACCACAGGTGGAGGGCATTACAGTGCCTGGAATGTCTGGTATTGCCCAATAGTGTCCTCCGTGGATGGTATTGTTGTTTTTATACAATGATCTTAGGTTTACCTTCTATTCACAGGAATTTATATTTTGCTTTTGTGTTGTTACACTAATGAAAACTATAAAACAGTATAGAAATGCAACACATTGTTGCATTTCATAGTTATTCAGTTCTATGTTTGAAGAAAATGACATTTTATGATCCCGCTAATTAAAAGTTAATTCAGTGTTGTATATAAACAATTCATTGAAAAGTTAAAATTTAATTATTCGCCTTTTTCTGTTTGTCAAGATATGAAGCTTATGACATAAAGAAACAAATTGGCTGCCATTGACTACAATAAACACCTGTGTAGGGATTATAGAAGGATGGGCAAAGGAGATATTATGTAAGTAACAACATTTTTAAAGGCTGAAAGTGCGTGCAACAGCAACTCATTTTAGTCTAACCTGTGGTTATGTCTTATTGCATAACACCATGACATGGCGTGGATTATTTAAACTATATACCAAGAGAGGGTGTGGGTGATGCTTGGATTTAGCTATGCCTGGTGTGGTTCAGTCACAGAGAGATGGAAATGTTTTTATATGCTTTCTCTCTTCCAATTTGAAAATGTGTTAGGAATCGGATTGTGCATATTGGACTGAAGCAGAAACCAGTCTGTGTTAGTGTTTGGAGTGGACTGGATAGAGGCACCTGGGATTACTTCCAAATGTCAGTTTGTTGGGAGGATGTAGTCAGCATTGTGATTGGGGGGATGTTTTTATTTTCCTTTTTTAACATTTTTATGTATGTGCTATAGAGAGAGAGAGAGCTCGAGTGGGAAGCAGTGAAGAGTTACAGAGGCTAAAAAGAGTGTCTTTATAACGTACAAAGAAAAGCAGGATGATGAAGAAGAAGACGAGTAACAGGACCAAACTACTGTAGACAGGTCAAGATAGCAGTCAGGATTGCAAAGGCAGATACATATCTGTATATTGCAGAGGAAGTCAAGGGAGAGGAAAAGCAGTTCATTAGATATATAAGAGAAAAGAGAAAGACAGCTGAGTGGTATGGAGGGATGAGGTGTTGTAAGTGCCTTACCTCCAACCACACCAGCAATCCATGTTCGGGAATGGACACTGGTTGCCATGAGAGGGAGGAGCCACTATCTGAAGGATAGCTCTCCTCTCTCGGGGGGGGGGCGGTTCTGTGGCCCACTGCTTGATTGCCACCTGGAGGAATCTGGATGGAGGTGTAAATGGGTCACATCAAGTGGGAAGGCTCCACATCCAGAGCACCAGGTGCAGCTCCAAGGAGGAGGAGCGTGCACAACATGCGTACTACATGTTCATGCCATCCAATCAGCTTCCAGGATTTTCAAAGCCAATGTATAATACTGAATGATTAGGATATAGACATGTATAACCGCATCAGAACTTGTATTGCCAAGCCAGGTACTATATCCAATGCCAGGCATGATGCATATTATACACATGTTGATGTACTGAAGGTCCTCAGTATGTGGAGAATAAGCAGGATCATGCAGCCAAGAACGAAACATTCAGATGCATGCAGTTAACAACTATCACATTTGTAGGTTCATGTTAACAATTGTTTTCATCTTTTTAACAGGTACATTTGGCATGTCTCAAAGACTTCGAAACTGGTCAGCTGTCCCACTGAAGGAAGCCAAGGATTATGCATATGTGTGTGACATAATCAAAGACATCATACGAGGAAGGAGGGAAGACACTGTTGCACTGCTTAAAAAATATAATTCTGACATTTTCAGTCCAAAGACTATCAAATTGTCAGTGGCGTCAGTTTCTCCACACCTGTGAAAGAACTTGTGCAACAGAAAAAGAAAAGAGGAAGTTCCGATCACATGCAAATTTGGCAGTAGTGGACACGCCAAATGTAATCCATTCTGACTACATCCACCGTTGTGTAATCTTTTTGAACATTTTAAGAACAACTGGCAAGATATAGAAAGAGAAGTTAAGATCATCACAGTAAACTACAATTCTAAAATGGGTGTTCTGTATTGACACAGTGTAGCATAGCATATCAGTTTCATATTTATTGAGGCAGTCATGTCTATTTGGGGATCAATATCTCTCATATGTCTTCATTTAAAAGAATTTGAACTTCTGGAATGATAATACTATATGTCTTCAGAACACAATGACTACTATAATTCATATTGTCATATTAACTGTGGTTGAGTATTTTTTGTTGTTCTCCACCACCCTATCCATTGAAAATTGACCTCTCACATTGCTCTTTAAGTGCCCCGCTTGGAGTCTCAGTCCCCACCCACTTGTTATGTTCCTTTCCTTCATGTAAAACAACTTACCTATGCCTCTCTAGGTTGGTAGTCACCAGGTGTGACACTAGAAGCAAATTCCTGACCTGATCCCACCCCATGAAGGAATATGGCACACAGCATCTGATAAAGTCATCCAAGGTAGGCATTCAACCACCATATGTCTCTTTTTCAGCCACACCACTTGATCCCCTTTAAGATTCAGTCACGAACAAGTAGCACATTGACCCCTCTCATCTTTCTGGTTTGTCTGTGCCATTGCCCTCCTCCACCTTGTTGCCCTTGTATTGTCTATCCTCCATGTCACAGCATTACCCCCTCCTGGACTCCTACCCTGTTCCTTTTTCCCTTCCCCTATCATGCTGGCAAGGTACTCTCTGGGCGATTGTGGCTCCACTCCTTTGCTTGTGCAGTTTTGGCTGCACACCCTCTCCTCTACTACTCCCATGAGTCAATCATAGTACAGTACTGGTACAGGGTAGACCACGTTTCCATGATGGTTTTATGTCATCCCTCCCTACTGTCAAAACAGCCTATTACTCAGCTGGTTTGTTACAAAGGTTACTTGTATTCAGTGAGACCACCATCCAACCTGATCAATTTCCCTTTCCCTCGCTGATTTTTCTCCCCTTTTTAATACCCCTGTGTCACTACCGCTATTCCATCCCTGATATCTTAGTGGTAAGCTTGTTTGTTTCCCTCTCTGTGATCCCTGCCAACCAGCTGTCCACCTACCCTCACCCTCCCCTAACATTAAATCCATTCCTAGTGCTATGTTCTGTCACAAAATATGAGATATATGTTCCATGAATAAGGGTAGAGGTTATTGACAATTGAATGTGTACCATGACACAATTAGAATTTGTGATTTATAGATAGAAAACACTAATCAAAAAAATGTTTTAAATCTCTTTAATTAATAAAACAGGAGGCAGTATAGTGCAGTGGTTTAAGGCTCTGAGCTGCACATCTGGTGACATCCAGCAGACCAGACCTGGGTTGAATCCTATAGCTTCCACTTGTATACTGTGTGACCTTGAGCAAGTCATTTAACTTCCCTGTGCTCCCAGGCTGCTCCTGTAAAAAAGCTTTCAGCTTAGTGTGCTATTCCTGGTTAAGCAACTAAATAAAAATAGTGAATAAGCATTTCAAGTGTCATTTTAACATATTAGATGCCTGGACTGTTAGGTAAATTACATACACATTTTAACAAAACCTGTTACCAGCGTCCTGAATAAATTGTTTTTCAAATACATTTGGGATTAGGCAAATGGAATTACAAAGTACTTCAACACATATCACAAAATGTATACACAAGTAGATTAACTTCATACTCTGATTCATGTAATTGTTTCACATCTCAAGTACAGTTTCTAGTAAACTATTTTGGGACCACTGAATGGCTATTAGTAAAGAATGAGATGATCATTAAGAGTCATTAGCTGTTATATTATTCATATCAACAAATCAGCCATTCTCACAGTACTGACCCAAACATCACCTCTAAACTGTTTAAGCAATAATGCCCAACAGGGTGTGTGTCGTGCTGGGATAACGTCATGCCTCAGGTGGTTGGGCATGAGGCTGCAGGCCGAGTGCTTCCAATACCTGAGGCGTGATGTTATCCCAAACGACACATACTCTGGAGGGCATTATTGCTATTATACAATGGCTCATGGTTATATATAAAATAAAAAAAAAATTTTAAAGAATGTTTTTATTAGTGTGAGCAAATATTTTTGTTTCTTAAGAGGAGATGAAAAAAAGAGATGCAAGCTCCATAATAATAATAATAATAATAAACTTTATTTATCTGCGCCTTTCTTAAAACCAAGGCGCATTACAATAAATTACAAATAAAAACATTCTAAAACTATACAATACTTCATAAACTAAAATTAACAGCGGGGCAAATAAAATACATCAACCTTATCTAAAAATGCTTTATTCCATAGAAAGGACTTAAAGCCCTTTAAAACCCTCTACTGTCATGCACTGAGCCAACATGGTAGAGAATTCCAGAGGGTGGTGCCGCAAACATAAACGCCAGGCACCAGAAGATTTTAAACAACCTCAGGATCTTTAGCAACCCTCGCTGGTGGAGCGGAGTGGACGTGTCGGTCGGTAAGGCACCAGAAGCTCTTTCAGATAGTCAGGGCCCAACCCGTGTAGGGCTTTGTAAGTCAGAAGACCTACTTTAAAGGTGATCCGCCATTGAATCGGCAGCCAGTGCAGATCTCGAAGCACCGGTGTGATATGAGAGGCAGAAGTCCCCATTAACAACCGGGATGCCGAGTTCTGCACTAGCTGGAGGTGGCGGATATCTACCCCAGAAAGCCCAAAGTAAAGGGAATTGCAGTAGTCCAGACGAGAGGTCACAAAGGCGTGGATCAGCGTAGGTAGGTCGCCAGATGGAATAAGGTGCTTGATCCTGGTGATGTTCCTAAGATGGTAAAAGGATGTCTTAACGACTGCTGACACCTGGGCACGCAGAGTCAGCTGATCGTCCAGAATCACCCCTAGATCTCGCACCCTTTCAGAGGTCAGGAGCTCCACACCTCCCAAGAATAAACCAGAGGCTAAGCTACCATCCGACCCCTTAATCCGGCGATCGGGATCCACAACCAACACCTCAGTCTTCCCAGAGTTCAACTTCAGCCAGCTGGACCTCATCCAATCCTGGATCTCCTGAGACAGCTGTTAAACACTGAGAGAGCTCTATTCTGGTCAGGTACAAAAGATAGATAGAGCTGGGTGTCATCAGCATAACAATGAAACTCCAGCCCATATCTTCTTACAATGTCTCCGAGGGGAAGCATGTACACCGCAAACAACATGGGAGAAAGCACAGAGCCCTGAGGCACCCCACAGGTCAGAGCAGTAGGCTCAGAAGAAAAAATTCCCGTTACCACCCTCTGAGTCCTACCTGTGAGGTATAATGCCATCTACATTGGTTCACAGTGAGGCTGAGACTAGACCCGTGATGTTGTGCTGGAATAACATCATGGGTCCAGACCGAGACTGACCAATCAGAATCCAGGAAATTTTCTTGCCATTGTATAATTCATATTGTGACATAAAAAATTACTCACTAGATTTTTTGATCACATGCCTATCCTTGCTTCTCTGCTTTAGATAATGTACATGTGACATCATTATAATTAACTAAATTAACAGCAGAAACAAGGTTCTTTCATAATATTATGTCACTACATATCATGTGAGACTGTGAGGTAGAAAACCAACATAAACTCCGAAAGGATCAGGGAATGTATCCCGTATTCTCCAGATGCAACAGGATGAGATCACCCTCCTATTTCCTGAGCCTAGCCTATCATGCTGCCACAAAATAAACTGCCGGTAGGCAGTATATCACATCTCAGTATTGAAATCATCAGGCACATGTCTTATAAGACCAAATACATCATTGTGGTACCTAGCAGCAACAGATAATGCTGGAACATTCAAACATAGTAACTCCAAGCTAATGCAATCTTTGGGAATTTTTCCACAGCACAATCTCTCTAAAGCCATAGGCATTTCTGCAATTCCTGACATTGCCCACAGACACATCAAGGTGAAGAGTTGGGAAATGCATTTGGAGGCTCAGATGAATCATTGAGAAGGTCAAATATTCCACCAGGATGACTCTATACAAGATGTACAACAAGTGTCTCCAGGTAATCTCTACCCATTCTAGAGACAAGATTCTGGGAAAACAGATTTAAAAATTGATAAAATTAGTACTATTGCCTCTGATACCATATTTTGTCGCAGACTATTAACATAATAAGACATGGATGTGAGATGGTACTACTGAGATACCTGCACACCCAGACACATACTGATGTACCAGGGTACAGCCTCAGAGAGTACAGGTACCATAGTACTATCAACATACAACCATGTATTATTACATATATATATATATATATATATATATATATATATATGTATGTATCAGGTATGTGGTATCATTCCAAGATATTCTGCTTCAGTAGTGATACAATTACTGCAGCAGAGCACCAGAATAATGTCACTATTATCCCACAAGATATGCAAGGATCCTGGGAGCAAAACAGCTGAGTTACAAGCTCTCTTGGCCGTCGGCATGGTAACCATTGCTGCCATCATGGAGACTTGGGCCACATGATACTAGGACTGGGATATGATGAATGCAGGGTATAGGATACATAAAGAAGATCAATGAATAGGGAGGTGGGAGTGGCAATTTACATTAGAGAAGGGATAATGTGTACAAGAGATGAGGGGAAGGATGGTGAAACAGAGACATTATGGATGCAGTTCCATTATTTATAGAAGTAGGATACTGTGGATGGGGTGGTGTGTATAGCTCACCAACTCAGACTGATGATTTGGATAACGAGATAGCAGGGCAGATTAGAAGAGTGCAGGAAAGGGAACACGGTGATCTTGGGGGACTTCAGTTTACCAGGAGTGGATTGGGGAACCCAAACAACCTCAAGCACAAGAGAGCAGGTGCCACTGGATGCATTTAAGGATAGCCGCTTGGTGCAGATGGTCAGTGGGCCAACTCTGTTAGAAAACACTCTGGACCAAGTGCTAACTAATGGGGAGGCTATGAGGGATCTGAGGATGGAGGACCCACTAGCTGGGAGTGACCATCAATCAGTATGGTTCACGCTCAGCATGGGCAGGGATACTGTAGGCACAGGAACCAGGGTGGTTGACTTCAGGCAGGCAGACTTTATCAAGATGGGAGAAATTCTGGGAAGGCACCTGTTAGGAATTAGGCCTGCTATGGATGCAAATCAGGAGTGGGATATTATCAAACTTGGATTGATTGAGGCAACTAGGTTATGTACCAAGACGCTAAATAAAAAGAGTGGTGCTAAGAAGCCAAGCTGGCTGAACAAGGAGGTTTTGGAAGGGATAAGAACACAAAAAAAGCAGCTTTTTCAGAAGTTCAATAGTCCTAAAGGGGAGAGGACAGGGAATTGTATGCGAAGAAATCCAAGGAGGTAACCAAATTGGTCAGGGCAGCCAAGGCTTCCAGGGAGCTGAGGCTGGCACAGGGACTCAAAGAAAGGGAGAAAGACTTTTTCAGATACATAAGAGGGAGAATGAGCTGCAGAGACCAGATAGTGAGGATGAGGAAGGACAGGGAGTGGATGTAGAAGGGGCAGAAGAGGCAGAATCACTTTTTGGGGGGGAGGGATTATGGATAGGGAAATTACAGAGGGAAGGGTACTGGTGGGTCTGAAGGCAATAAGGATGGATGAGACACCAGTACTAGATGGCATTCATCCCATAGTGCTGAAATAACTGGTGGGGGTATTGGCAGGGACACTAACGGACATGTTCAATACCTCCCTGGATAAAGGTTGCATGCCACATGATTGGAGGATGGCTCACGTGGTGCCCCTCCACAAGAGTGTTCCTAGGATGAAAACAGGTAATTACAGACCTGTAAGCCTCACATCCATCATAGGAAAACTTATGAAAGCAATCCTAAAAGAGGGTCTGGTGACCTTTTTGGAAGAAACTGGACTACAGAACAGTCAGCAGCACGGATTCATCTCTGGCCAATCCTGCCAGACCAGCCTAATAAAATACTATGACTGGGTCAAGAGAGAACTGGATAAAGGCCATGCAGTGGATGTGCTGTATTAGACTTCAGCAAGGCATATGATTCATTGCCTCATGGGAGGCTTGGGAGTAAGTTGCAATATGTGGGCCAGGGACAAATATTGTAAACTGGATTGTGCACTCGCTGAAGGAGAGGCAGAAACAGGAGGTAGGGGGCAATCTCTTTGCCAAGGGCTGTGACAAGTGGAGTGCTGAAATGCTCAGTCTTGGGTCCGGTGTTGTTTTGATTATTTATATCGCATATCTCACATGGCATTAGGAACAAGATCAGTATGTTCACAGATGATACCAATGTATCAAAATATGGGTGGTGGTGGACAACATAGAGAGGTGGCAGGAGCTATAGGAGGACCTGATCAAAGTGGAGTAGTGGTCAGAAAAGTGGCAATTTGGTTTCAATGTGAAGAAGTACAAGGTTATGCACTTCGGAGCAAGGAACCCAGGGAGGACCTACCAGTTGAGAGGGGTTCAGATAGAGTCTCAGAGGAGAAGAAGGAGAAGGACCTACGGGTGATTATAATGGGTAACAGAAACAACTCAGCTCAGTGTAGGAAGGTGGAAGCTAAGGCCAACAAGATGCTGGAGTGTACTGAGAGAGGATTCTCATCCAGAAATAGGGATGTGATCCTGCCACTTTACAGGTTACTAAACATGTCACATTTAGAGTACTTCATGCAGTTCTGACATCCCTTTCTGAAGCAGGATATCAGATTGCTGGGGTGGGTGCAGCGTAGGGCAACTAAGATGATACAGGGGCTGGAGGGCCAAACCTATGAGGACAGGCTGACTGAGTTGAATATGTACACCATGGAGAAGAGGAGGGATCAGGGTGATATAACTGAGACCTTCAAATATTAGAAGGGGTTCAACAAAATGGGCACAGAAGGGATATTTAAGCAAAGACAGGAAGAGAGGGCATGATCTCAGGTTGGAGGGTGGAAGATATCAGAAAGAGATGAGGAGGCATTTTTTTCACAAAGAGGGTGGAAGAGAAATAGAACACTTTAGCCAAGGATGTGGTATCCTGAAGCACAGTGGGAAGTTTTAAAAGGTCATGGAACAAGGTACAAGTGTTGAGGGGGGTAAAGGTGAGTGAGGGAGAGGAGGGTGGGGCAGCTGCAATATAAAGATGCTAGCTGCGAATTTGAGTACCTTAACTTGATAGACCATTAGGCCTGTTTCTGCTGGCAGATTCATATGTTCCTATGTTTATACAACAGTTCTTCAAACAACAATTTTAAAATAATTTAACAATCAAAAAATATAATGCAAGATATTCCTTTATGAAAAAAGGATTAAAAAATAGCTCATTGGAGTCCATGCAAAGACATGCAAATCAGTGCACTTTGGAGTCAGGTTCCCTGTAAATATTCATTGATTGTGTGTGTAGGTGGGGAGGATGTTGATATCAAACTTAAACTAGTGAAAGGATATGGATGTAGATTAGACAGTGTCAATGAATCACTTATTCAAGTGCAGAAAGGCAGTTGCAAAGGGTAACAGAATGTTGGAGTAAATGGCAAACAGAATTTTTTATGGAATTAGGGAAGTCATCCTGCGCCTGTGCATGTCCCTGATGATTCCGCAGTTGGAGTACTATGTGCAGTACTGTACTTGCGCTCATAAGTGAAAACACAAATCAGGATAATTGAGTAAATACAGCAACAGGCAAAGAAAATGATACAGGGATTGGGAGATAAACCATATGAGAAGAGACTTCAAAATGTATTCCATGTAGGATACAAATGATGGAGGAGATATGACTGAGTCCTTCAATTAACTAAATGATAGCAACAGTGTAAGCACTGTACATTTTTTTTCAATTTAAAATGTTGAAAGAGTAACAAGGTATTGCAGTCTGATGTTAGAATGAATCAGATTCAGGGGGGGAAGAGGCGCAATTTCACATAAAGTATGGTGACTAGGTTGAAAGCTATGCTGGTGGATGTGTTATAGATGAGGTCAGTCAGCAGCTTCACAATAGGATGGGAGAGGTTCAGAGTGAGGATTCAACTCATGCAAGGACCAGGAATGGGAGTGAAGGATACGCTGGTGAAATCAATGTAGATGAGGATAAGAGATGAAGTGAGGAAGGGGTTCTAATTCAGTCCAAAAAACTGACTTACTGTACACTCAAACAGGCTAGATAGTGTAAAAGACTATTCAAATTCTTTATTTTGTATAACATGTTATCAGGAAGACTTCATGTGCGGTGGTGATCTGGAAATAAATGTGCACCTGGAATTATTGTAAGTTGTTCAGAGTACTTACAGCCAATCTGATTATAGCACTTCTAAAATTATTTTGTAATAAAATTATAACATTGGATGGTAGACACATGACAACATATGTGTGGTAGGAGAGTGGGGGTTTCTGGGGTTAGGGAGGATGAGGGATATGAAGGGAGGGGAGGGGGTAACTAAGTACCACCAAGTAAAATATAGATTTGGTGCAGGAGATGGGGTTACAGGAGTGTAAACTACTTAATTCAAATGGATATATTTGTATGCATCAATACAAAAAACATAAGATAAAATAGTAAATAGATTTTTACATTGACTTCAGTTGCCTGCTCAGATGGATCAATTACAGTGTATCCTGGTACACTGAGGCTAGTTGTGTACTTTCTTCCACCGATATGTACCCCTCTGCTTGACATCCCTCAAGAATGCCCACATCCAGAAGTTACAGATTGTGACAATCTACTTCTTCTGCCTCTCTGTCTTGCAGTTCTGTCATGTTGTGAATTGGACAAAAGTGCAACTGATAAACTACATGAATGGAAGTTAATTTCATGTGCACAGACTAATGACGATGTATCAGTGCTGCTTCTGCAGATAATAAATAATGCAGTGGTTATAAACATCACCTAACTAGATATCAAAAGCAATTCACAAGTGCAGGTTGCTCAAATTGTGGGTCATAAGGTCAGTCTCTTTAAGCTGATTGTCTACCATAACACAATGCATAATATTCATAAGGTGGTGGAAGGTGAAGATTTAGGAGGGAGATCAGAAAGCAGTTCTTCACAGACAAAGTGGTGGGCACTTTGAGTGCGCTATTGGCAGATGAGATCTAGTTGAAGACAGTGTACAGCATTCATAGAGGTTGGGATAGGCATGGGGAAAGGAAAGAGCATGAGTAGGGAGTAATGGAGTGTTAGCAGAACAGGACAGTAACTCAAGATGTGGACCCTACCATACGAGCATACTACCTAAGACAAATGGCCTTCATCTGCTTGCTTCATTGTACACTCATATGTGCATGTCTCTCAGATTTTCTAAGTGTAATGTGTGAAAAGTCAAGAACTAATGACCCATAAAGGGGGAGATGGAGTGGGGGCTGAACTGTCTGGCTAGGGACTCTGTCCATTTGGGAGGTGCATAAACCAGATGCTTGGCCTTATGCACTGTCAAGCCAGAAATACTCTTGACCCTAACCGCACAGGGTTTATACCCACCCTACCCATCCCACTGAATACCCCTGATCATGGATTCCCCAATAGGAGCACCCTAATCCCCTTCGTGCTCTTTAGCCCACCTTCTTTGTTGTCCACCCACTCAACCTCCACCTCATCTGCTACCCTGGCCCTGCCTTCCAACTGGGTAATGGCTATTCCCCCTACCTGGGTGCCACTCTCAGCCCCATTCCCCTGTCCCCACCTTTCACCCTGACAGACCTTTTCCACTTTGCTGCCCCTACCTCACCCATTCCCCTAGCTGTCCTGACTGGTCCATGCAACCCCTCATCAGAGTCACTCTGGACCACCCCACTAGTATCACAAGGTATAAATGCCACCCTCTGATGATCTCAATTCCTCTCTTACTACCTCAACTTCAGCTGTCCTACCCTTCCCATCAATATATACCTACTGGACCCCCAGATCTATCCACCTCTCCCAACCAAGCCCCCCACCTCCTCACATACAGCCCCCCTTATCTCGTCTTCCCTACCCGCAAACACCATGACTCCACCTGCATCCTTGGAGCCCCCACTCAACCCTTCCCTAGCTGTCACATTAACACACTTTCCATTGCTGACCAAACTCCTGCCCCCACTGTGTCACTGTGCAAGTTAACAACCCCACTCCTCCAGACGGCTGGGCTGATAGAACCTATGCCCCATGTGTGCTCTTTTGCAGAGCCCCTCCCTGCCCCCTTTGACCTGGCCAGTTTTCATGCCCACCCCTCCAGTACCCCTTTATCTACCTCTGCTGCTCTCTATATTTAGTTGCACACATGGTGCACATTAAGTATTGGTGAGATGACTCCAGTGTACGTATCCAAGCCCCTTCCTCAATGGCCTGTCCAAGTTCATCAGCACATCCCACTCCCCATCCTACCTCGCTGATTCCAAGCCATTGACTATGTTCTTCCACCTGAGTCCTAAACTGACAGCAGTTTAGTCCATAAATAAAACAACACACTCACAACTGCTGGCCAAAAAAAGGGGACATTTTCATCTGCTTCTTATTGTAATAGCATAGGAATGAACACAAATAAATATCTATAGATCAAATGTACCTTCACAATGGCTAAAACTGAATATGCATCTGGCCCTAACTGGCATTACCTATTACAAGACAATATACATTTAAAAAATAAATGTCACATTCACCCTGTGAAAGATGATTCACTAGAACTCGGGCTGCTAGCTATTACCGCACACAGATATTTTAAAAAAGGTTTCTCTCAAATAGCAACAGAAACTGCACTGGGTTGCACCCTTTCACAAAATCTGACAGACTGGTTCTCAGTTTACTTGACAACACAATACAGGCTAAAAAACACATGATTGACATCCTGTCAATGAATACGCAGTGCGTACCCTTCACTGCCGGTCACCAGCATGCAAGTTGAACTGCCAGCAATAGGTGTAATCCCCCATAGGCTATCATCATTGCTCATGTGAAGCAATCAGGTCCAAGATGATTTAAAAACATGGTGGTCCAGCGAAAGCATGCGAGAATCACAGACACATTCACCTATGCAATTCCACACTGGTAAGTAGATAAGAGAGCAAGAGTGATTGAACAGTACAATTGGGCACACAGTAAAGACTCAGAGGGTACAATCATGCTAATTTCACTACAAACACTGCTGCTTAAAATAAAAAATAAAACAAATTAATTAAATGTTGTTTTCTTGATCATCATACTCTCCTTAGATGCATAAACAAATTAGAAACATTAAGAATTGTTAATAGTTTTCATTACAACTGTTTCTTTGCTTGCAGTGAGAAATCACCCTTCTGTCTTTACCATGCTCACCAGGGAAAGCTCTTCTATTTGCCATGACAGTCAGATAACTGAGTCAGTGGCTGTAGAAGTGGCATTTATAGTATATGATTATTCTTTGTTATGCATAAAAATCAGCCTGCTCAAAATCGTTGTTTAGCACATTCTAAACTGTTATGTGCATTCTAAAGTGTTGTTATGCGCATTCCGAACAGTTGTTATGCGCAGTTCAAAAGTCATACAATTTTAAATTTCTCATTTATTCTACACCTAGCTACTTACTAACCATCCAGTGCCCAAAGTCATACCTTTTACCATTCAAAAGTCTGGAAATTTGATTTTGTTATGTGAGTAGAACAAAGAAATGGCAAGATTTTTTGTTTTCACTTCAGTTGGGATCTGTCACTCTAGTGTAAAAAAACATATACTATAAAAATTAAAATATGAGCAACCACACACAACTCAGCATGTGTTTCCAGCTCAGGGTTGAGATGACAGCATGGAACTCTCGAAATTTGCTCTTGAGGTTCATATGCTGTCATCTCAACCCCTCGATGGAAACACAGCTTTGTTGTGTATGGTTGCCCATACATTATTCTCTATGTTATGTGTCTGTGTGTGTACAGTATGTTAGAAGAGGAATATTCCACCAGTGGAGCAGAGCATTTTGAATCCCTGTGTCCCATGCTAAACATCCCATAATAAAATTCCATATCTTGAATGTGGGAAAAATAGAAGAAAAAAACAGGAAGAAGAAAGTAGGCATTAATACTTTATTGTCAAAGAGAAATGGTGAAAAAACACAGTTATATGGGCAGAAGCTGACCCAAACTATTTAAACACATTCCTGGCATTTATTAAAGTATGTACATTTGAATCATATATGGGTACTTTCAGATGAAATTTATCACCCCCTACCCCCACCACCACCACCAAAAAAAGGCAACCTGGCAGGTTTAAAGTTTTGAACACATTTCCATAAAGAGACAGTACTTGTGCTGATTTGAAATGCAAGGTAACATGTTTTTTTCTTACCAACATTTCACCTCAGTCCTATAAATAAGAGAACGTTGCCTTCAAAGAAACTACTGTATATTACAACAGTGTAATGAAAATAAAGTTTTAAATTCTGCTTATTTTTACAAATTTACAGATATTGCAGTGCATTCATATGAGAATTTACATGTTACAGAGAAAATACACATTTTCAACTAATGCTATGAATAAATACTTTTACTGCAAAGTACTAATCTGTTGTTGAAATATTAAAATCCTTGAAATGCACATCCTGTTGAGGCTCATTACTTGCATATAGAACTAGAGCTTGGAGGTCGTGGGAGTCACAATGACCTAATGTGTAACTGTTAAGCTATTACTGCAGTTTGTAGCAGTTCTTTTCTGTTAAATATCAACTGAGTGCCAGTTGTTTGGTATACAAAAACTTATGAAGTAAGGGCACTTTACACACAATCCTAACAGAACAACTATTTAATAAAACTACTGTAAGTTCTTCATTTTGCTGGTCAGACTTATAACACTTCTTTATCTATTAAATGTAGGTGCATATTCACCAACCATATAAATGGGAGGTCACATGGGTCAAGTGGAGCTAATATGCTCTTAACAGATAATTGTTTTATCAAATTATTTTACTTTTTTCCATTGCCTGTTTTTTAAATTTTATTACTTGCTATATTGAGAATAAAGGATGGGGTGGTGTGATTTTACACATACACGAGGTGAGGGATGCTACATAAACCCTGCGGCCAAAGCCCTCAGTGTTTATGAGAAGCATCCCACACTGAGTGTGCATGTAAAATCGAGTTTTACACACTGCCCCATCTTTTATTTTATATAATTGCTGGTGGGCGCGTTTCCACCACAGCAGTTATATAAAATAAAAAAAGAGATCTTTGGTTTCACTTACCGCCAAGTGTCAGTTATAGCAAGTATCCAGCACAAGTAAAGGGAGAGAGCAGCTGGTGCATGCACACAGTCAGGGAAATCCGGTGCATGTTTGCCATAATAACCAACTGGTTATTATGACAAATATCAACCTGGGTTTTCTTAGGGAAAAAACACCCACCAGTTATAATATTATACCAAACATCAGTTCATACTGTTATTATAAAAACAATCAAACTTATTCCTAACACAGACCCACAGGCTGCAGTACCCAGCAGATGACCGAGTCAGAACCATGCTCCCATTCATGCATCAGCCACATGAATCTGCTGTGTACTCGAAAAGAGATGTAATTCCTTACATGTAAGGCAACAAAATATTTCTCACAGATCAACAACCTAATTCCCTTGCTCCAGTCAATGGGAGGTCAATGAGGTTAAGGGGAATCTGTATCCTCCTAATGAAAATGTTATTATTTTTTCCTGGAAAAACATCAGTATAGGTATTACTGTTACTGTCACTATTTTGTACATGGCTTCAAGTTCCTACACTTCTCTTTTCAGATAACCCCTTCCAACATTATCCCATTATTATGCTTACAATGGTCAACACTATGTAACTTAAACTGCACCAGCTATGCTGTTACTTTAACAGTAGAACATAGTTCACCATAAAAGGGGCATATTAATATTATCTCTTCTTACAATATTGTTGAGAAAAGTACCACAGTATATACCCATATAACGGTATAGCATTTATGCCAAGTACTGTCACACAATTACTCACTAGCTGAAGAAAGTTGAATTGCTTGTAAACAGAGTGTTTGACAAAGAAATGAGCATTCCATATCTGTAATGAAGGAATCACAGCTCCACTTGGGGCCTCCATGCGAGATATGACATCTCTGACTTCACACTAGAGTTTTATGTAACTTTATTATCGTTCCTTTAAAAAAAAGCAAGCCACATGGTAATGACAGCACTGACAGCACACCTGCATAAATTTCTCTAACCATCCCCCACACACACGCAACTCTCTCCCTCTCTCTCTCTCTCTCTTTTTCTCTCTCTCTATGTCTCACAATACTCACCAAGTACGTCAGGAGTAGAAACAAAAATAGTATGTATAGTGGAGAACTGTACCACTCCAAAAGTACTGATCATTAAATTGAAAGGCACAGTTATATATCTGTCTTCTGTACATATCTTGCAGAGAGTTATGTATTTGTACAATTGATTTTCACGCAGAAATTCACAAACAGCTATATTGTCACATCGAAATATTTACACAAATTAAATCTACTATTTTTTAAGCTCCTGACATTCATGGGGGTAGGATATTCAGACTGCGCCAAAAAGATGCACAATAGAGGGAGCAGACGCAAGTCCAGTGCGCTATGGCACAACGGGCATGATATTCAAACCATGTGCAGGCCAAGGTGCGCCTGCACTACATGACTGAATATCGCACCCGATGTGCCATAGTGCAATGAGGGATGTGCAATGCAGCAGGGACGATGTGCAATAGCACCCCAGGGATGCACAGGGACAAAGACAGGAAGCAGCTGTGCAGCAGCCATGGATCTGTCATGCCCTGAGGAGCATGTACCAGGACAGACAGGCCAACCCCCCTCCCCCCCACCAGGGCAAGGCCCCCATTAGCTGCACAACCAGATGTGAGCAGGAGGGACCACTGGCCCATGAACCCCGGCGCTGATCCAACAGCAGACGTGGGCCAGCAGTCCGCACCTGCTGGGCAAGGTGCCCCTGCACTGACCCCCAGCCAATAGATACCGGAACACAAGGATGGCCAGGACCCACCCAAGCCACAGCACCACACCAGTGCTGACCACCCCCAGTACAGTGAGCCAGAGACACCCAGTCCAGAAGCTTGACAAAACAGTGCATGGCACCGAAGGCATTCCACCACCACCATGACAATGTATCCTGACACCCCATGGTGCCATCTACATGCACCACACCCCACTGTGACCACTCCCCTCATGTGATGACACCATCCACTGCCGCCACCACAACCCACACAATGCCCACCTGCATGGCCTCCACAGAGGCACAGCAAGGTGGTAGACCTGACAGCAGTACCCGAGGGACCCTGCACATGGCAAGGCCCACCCCAGACGCCGCCACCAGCAGGAAGGTGCTCCAAACACAGGGTCTGTGCATGGACCACCACCCATGCACACACCCTGACCCAGCACTGGCCCCACCACACAGCACAGCACCCTTCTGTGGCGCATGGAGGCATGCGCCATACAGGAGGCAACACAGGGCACACACAATGACCCCCCTAACACAATCCCATGGGCACCCTGTCAAACAGCCACACTAAGTGGTGCAACAGACGCTGCCGTCACAAGGCCTATGGTGCCATGTACCTGTGGCCTGCACACCACCATAGTGCCAGTGAGCCTGCCATGTGGTGTTCGCACCATGAACCAGGCCACTGCCCACATGCAGCAGGACCCCATGTGACAAGCACCAGACCACAGGCACTGCCCCAGTGCATTAGAGGGGCCTACAACAGCACTGCCCACAGTGGCAACAGAGGAAGACGTGCAATAGACCAGGGGTTGGGATGCCAGCTACCAGGGAGCTGTGCCTGGAAGGTGGCTGGTATGGACTGGTCCAGATGTGACGTCAGCATCCATGCATGCGTTGGTGGGGTTGGCACAACCATGCATACCACAGACACACAAGGGGCACAGCCGCACAGGCATGGCACACACTGCCAGGGGTGGTTGGGACATAGCACACGCACCACAGCCCACTGCACACAGGCAAGCAGTGCATGGGGCACACCATACATTCCCTGGACAGAGCCCATGGCCGCCACCCACACCTGTGGAGGATCCTTATCAGAAACACCCATGGCCAGGCCAGCACCACCCCACAGTAGCCAGGCACACCACTGCAGCAAGGCCCCATGTGCCTGCTGCAAATCAGAGACTGACACGGACATAGTTGTAAAAGCATATATTAAGAATGAACACACCATTAACAGAAACTATGTACAGTACATATATATACACAATAGGGGAAGGGATGGACAAGGCCACAACAAGGGGGAGAAGGGCAGGGGACAATGGGAAAGGCAAAGGTGGGGGACACGGGGGTGTAGGGTACACTCCAGGGAGGGAATGTTCATGGGCATGTGCTGCAGTCCTTACTGGCAGCCCCCGGGCTCCTCTGTCTGCCCTGTGGTGCCTTCTGTGCTGCTGACAGTCACCCCAGTCTATACATTGCAGAAGCTCCAGCATGGCCCAGGTGGCCTGTAGGATCTCTTGTAGGGACCACTCTATGGCCGATCAGCGTGGTTCACCTAGGACAAGGGAGCAGAATCAGTATGAGTGACTGGTCAGATCAATGCAGCCCACCCAATGTGCATGCATACATCAGTGGCCTGTGCCCACATGATCCACCTACCCGGCCACCCACAGCCATGCAAACCGCTGCACACCACCACCGCCCATGCACCGCACAGCACCATCGTGGCCTTCCAGCACCATGGCAATGCACTGGGATGGCAGTGGCATGGCCAGGTGCTGAGTGCACCCACAGCCCACCTGCGACCCCCACCCACATGTGCAGACCCACAGGATGGTGTGGAGGGCACTGCGGGACATGCACGGCTATAGGGGCCATGTGCAGGGGACCATGCCCCACCACCACCCCTGCAACCCACCATGCAGAGGTGTAAATGGAATCATGACACTCACCTGCGTTCCGGTCAGCAGGGCGCTGCTGACCTCCGGCACCACCACTGTGCCCTGACTGCATGGCCACACTTCCAGCGTCAACCTGCCCACTTCGCTCCTGGGCCATCCAGGACCTACGGTGGTCCTCCAGGCTTAGTGGGGAAACATGGAGAGAGTCTCATCAGTACACATCTTACCCATAGCCCCCCCTCAACAGTGAGTGTGGCCGCACAGCCCATCTGTGCCATGGTGGTGCAGGGTGTACATGATGCACCCCTACAGCTGGCAATACAGGCCCTGGCCTACCCAGCAGCATGGCCTGCCGAACACTGTGCCACCAAGACAGATGGATATGACTAGTAATGGTGAAGGAGCACCTACCTGGCCATGGCATGACTCCCCACTGGGCACGTGCCTGCAGTTGCCCCAGGCAGTTGGGTTCTTGCCGATGGAGGTCCACATAGCAGTGGTGACACTGCTTCATGGTCCTACAGCTCCCCGTAGCCTCCTCAAGTCCCTCTGCTGCCTCCTGCCACACCACTGTGCATGGCCTCAGGAGGGGAACCTCCACAAACAGGGCACCTGCATGCAGCTCCACAAGAGCTACAAGGTTTGCCAGCTCTACCACATTCCAAACTGGTCCTCTGGTGTGCAGCATCATGCAGCATCTGCTGAGCTCAAAATAGTGCTGGGTAGTGCACGTGTCCCACATGAGGAGGCAGCGTGGTGCTGTGCTGCCAGTCGCAATTGTGCTGGTACCAGACTGTGCAATGGGGGGCAGCCATGTGGCTACATGGCACCTAAAGGGCAAAGGGCAGCCACAGGGTCAAGGATCTGTCTGTGCACGGAGCACAACAGTGGAATAGGAGAGAGCCCTGCAGGAGCGCCAGAGTGCATGTGTGTGACACTATGCAGTGGTCTACCATGCAGAGGCACCATGGCACGTGTGCCCCATGATACATATTGCACACGAGCACCACAGGCACAGTAGTAGCAGTGCTCTGTACTGCCTCCAGCGCACAGTGCGACTGCTGCACTGCTGGCATAGGTGGAAGCACTGGGGGCATGCGTAGTGTGGTGCAGATTCCGCACATCACAGTGGTGCACCACATTCTGAGCATGCTCAACACCATTGAGCAAGGTGCAACAGCGTGATATTCAGCCAGGTTATGCTAATCAGCTCATGAGCAAATCCACGGTGCATCCACTGCATTTGCATCCCATTAGAGTTGCGCAAGCCCTCATTTGCATGCGATGCGCTATGAAAGTGACCAGGAAATGCACAGGCCATGGATCTGTATTGCAGCCTTTGGAGGTGAGTGCCATGCTGTGGAAACGTGGGGACAGTTGTCTGGGAGGGCTGTATGGGACTGCACAGTCCATGGTAACACCTGTCCATCCCCCCAGGCACAAGCATGACTGAACATGAGGATGATGAGGAGCAGGGCAGGGTGCGGAAGAGGAGGCCCAACTTCACCATGCTGGAATCGGATGCCCTGTTTGAGGCCTACCTCAACAGGGAGCCACTGCTCAGTGGACAGAGGGGCACACCACAGACCCATGCGGTGGCATGGGGAGAGATGGCATGTGCTGTCAACCAGCAGGGCAGCCACCAGTGGTCCATGCAGGAGTGCAAGAAGAAGGTTGGCACGGACAGGAGGTGGATGAAGGATAAGGTGGCTGCCATCAGAGCAGCATGTGCTGCCACTGGTGGGGGCCAGCAGGATGTGCCCTGCCTGACTCCACTGGAGAAGCAGGTGGCCGGCAGCATGCAGAGTAGTGCTATTGAGGGTGTTCCCAGTGGAGGCTTCCAGATTGGCAGCAGCCCATCACTACATGGTAGGACCGGTGCTGGCATTGTGTGGGTGGTGGGGGGGCAGGGTCCAGGGCCAGGCAGAACCACTAACAGTATTGTGTTCCTTTACAGTTCCTGAGCATCTGCATGGGGCAGTGATGGTGGGTGTGTCCACCGGGGGGCGGCCCTGGAACCGGTGGAGCACCCATCCACCTCCACAGGTGTCTGAGGGACCGACAGCCAGCAGCCCTGCACATCTGTCCGGACTGATGCCTGTGGTGCGGGTGCAGATGTGGCCCTGGCTGGGTTCCAGTGTAATACCTCTCATGGTGTCTTGTGTGCTGGGACACAGATCAGGGTCAACTCGAGCACCTATGATGAAGTGACCCATGTCCCAGACAGTGATATTGGTGGGACACAGGGGGATCCCACGGAAGCATCCACCCAGGTGACAGTGCGGGCAGTGTTGGCATGGTTGCCTGCCCACCAGCCCTTGTCCAGGCTGTGGCTGCAGGATCCAGTGGAGCAGCACTGGTGTGCGGCCATGGTGGTGGGGCTGTTGTCACCGCTGCGGCCACTCCGGCGGTGCCTGGCGATCAGAAGCCGGAGGGGCAGCAGCAGCAGCAGCTGGACAGTGTTGATGTGGGGATGGGGTCGAGGTGCAGCAGCAGTGCACCGTGTGAGGATGTACCCCAGGAAGGCACCGCTGTGAGGCGCCCACTGTTGAGGGGCACTGTGCCGCAGGGCCAGGAACAACATGGGGGACAGCATGCTGGTCATGCGGACGACCCCTTGGATGACCACAGCCATCTGCTGCAGGCCTCAGTGGATCAGCAGGTGCAGCTCATGGATGTGATGGATACACTCTGTGCAGAGCTGTGCCAGACAGAGGTGCGGTGCAGCATTGACCATGCCCTGCTTCTGGCACAGATGGCCCAACAGCGGGCAGATGTGACCGCAGCCATTGACAGGCAAGCCACTACATTGGCGACTGCCATGGCTACACTGGCAGACCGGCTGTGTGCCCACCTGCTGCATACCCCTCAGGGTGCATTGTTCACCCCTGTTCTCGGTGTTGGGTGACCCCTGCCATGTCAATGCCGGGTTCGGCTATGGGCATACCAAGCACACCTGGTGCGGGCCTGTTCGGTGGCCTGCAGACACCTGCTTGAATATGGTCACGTTCATGCAGCGTCACCCCGGAGGCCCTCCGGTGCCACCCCATGAGGCCACTGGTCAGCCTGGTATGGCTGGCAGGTCGTAGCGGGGCGGGCCATGCATCTGTGGTGGCCTTGCTACTGTGCTGCATGACTGACCCTTCCCCCTCCACAGTCACTGTCTGCCACTGCCCAGTGTGCACTGCGGTGCTCTGTGTGCGTTGCATGGGTGTGGTGCCCTGTCCTGCATCCACATGGTTCCTGTGCATACTCTCCCAGCTGCTGGGCACTGTGCCATGTGCATGATGATGCCAGCATAGTGCTGTCTGCCACTGTGCAATGGTGCTCAGTGTCTGAGGCATGCACAGTGCCAGCCACTGGGTGTGGTTGTGTTGGGTCCTGTGTGGGTGTGGGGGGGCCTGTAGGGGTGGGCATGCCTGTGGGCATGGGTAGGGGTGTGTGTGCCTGTGTGTGCATGCTGCGTGCAGCCCTGCTGTTCCCTGCCTTTGTGTACAGTCACCTGCCCATTCCCACGCTCCTGCCACCATCCTTCCCTGGTGTCCACCCCTGCCTGTCTGTGGGCAGTGCCCTTGCCCTTGGTGCATGCACGTGGCCCTGTTGACCTACCTGTGTGGTCCAAAGTGCTCCTCTGCAATGGTGTCCCGGTGCTGCCGGGCCATCTGGGCCAGCCGGGGATCCTGTCGCCCAGGGGGTGGCTGCCCAACACCAGCTGGACCGGCGTCCTCATCGTCCCCACTGCTGTCCCTCTCCTCGACATCAATGGCTATCCCACAGTTGGTGGCCATATTGTGCAGGATACAGCAGGCCAGGAATAGCCCACAGGCCTTTGAGGGGCTGTACTGTGGGGCACCACCTGACTTGTGCAGGCAACAGAACCATGCCTTCATCAGCCCGAACACCCGCTCGACGGAATCCGTGTTGAGGCGTCTGCCTCATTGTACTGTTGCTGCACTGGGGTCGAGGGGTGCTGGTATGATGTGAGCAGCCAGGTCCGTAGCAGGTACCCACTGTCATCTATGTGTAGAGAGGTATTGTTAGCATGGTGGTCTGCGACACTGTGCCACTGGTCTTCTTGGCCATTCCCCATGGTATCCCTGCCCAAACCCCACACACACACCCCCATCTGCACCCATCATCCAGCTTGCAATGCATACTCATCTACCAGATGGCCAGTGGGGATGTCCCCACTCTTGAATCTATTGCACAGTGTGGACTGGCACCAGATGAAGGCATCGTGTGCTCCCCCAGGGTGCGTGGCACAGACATTGATTATGAACCCCCTGGCATCGCACACCACCTGGCAGTTGACACTCGGGTAACCCTTGCAGTTGGTGTATGCCACCCCCTCCGGGCCATGTGGTGTGCGGATGCCAACATGGGTGCAGTCTATAGTCCCTAGCATGCCAGGCAACCGTGCTACCTTGTGGAACTCCTGCATGTTTGCTGTGCATTCCGCCTGTGTGCTGGGGTAATGGATGTACTCCACAGTGTGTGGCAGCAGTGCGCTGAGGAATTGTGTGAGTAGGCATGATGTGGCCAACTGGGTTATGCCTATCATGTCCCGTTGGTCTCTGGAAGCTGCCTGTGGCGAGCAGACACATGACAGGTTGTGATCTTGACCTCCACAGACAGCGCATGGCTCCATCGAGTGGGTGACTGCATCTCCTCACTGCACAGCTCACAGAGCTGCCTCAGAATTGCCCAGTTCAGGCAGTACCAGCCCATGATCTTGATGTCACTGTACAGCTCGAAGCTGATGTGGGCACGGTACAGCATGTTCTGGGCATACCGCCGCCGGGCCCTTCCATGACCATGCCTCCCTGTTGCATGCCTTCTCACACCGCTCATTACCACCTCCATCTGGAAGGTGGCACTGGCCATATCCCTGGTTGGTGTCCCCCCCAGGTGGCTGTCTACTTGGTCCTCCTGGCTGTGTGCTGCTGGTACTGCCCCTGCACCGAGTACACCCCTGGCTCTTCACCACTGTGTTCCCTGCTTCTGACCCACTGCCTTCCTTCCTCTGTAGCACGCTCAGGCCCTCTCACATGGTCATACACACACACCCACTGTCACTCACTCACACACACCTCCAGTGACCCCCCGTCCACCTCCTGGGCACATCTGCCCCCTGCTTCTTGGCTTGCCTCCCTGCCACTCTGTCTCCATGCTCCCTGCTATGGCTCCTCTGTAGCACAATCATCCTCGCCTCACTTGTTCCCTTTTATATTGGCTCATTTTCACTTTCACGCAACTTCTGCTTGCTCCACTGTTGCGCATGTTGGTTACTGTTGAATATCGCACTGCACACATTATTCCTGGTTATGCCCCCTGCACTTGCACATGCATTCATTTCTGTTGCACTGCAGCGCATTGTGTTTTGTCCTCGCAAACGGCTCCCACTGAATATCATGCTTTGGCGTATCTCCACTCTTGTGCCGGCGCATCCCTATTGCGCATGGTGCAACTGCCCTGAATATCCCACCCATGGTGTTTACTGTGAGAGATGTGGAGAGACAGAGACAGACAGACAGATAAACAGACAGAGGGAGAGGGTAAGGGTGATGGAAAGAGAAATTTACAGAGTTGCACTGACAGTGCTGTCATTATCATGTGGCTTGTTTTTTTTAAAGCAACAATAATAAAGTTCTCCAAAAATATAGTATGCATTCATAGTTATCACACATTGCACGGAGGTCCCAAGTGTAACTGTGATTCATTGATGCTATCTTAGTAATTTTTTCAATACAGACTCTGTTATATGGAATGGTCATTTCTTTGGCAGTCTGTTTTCAAGCAGTTCACATTTATTCAGCTGGTGAGTCATTGTGTGACTGTTTATCTGGCATAGCTGGTGGTGTTGTGAAATGCATTGTTAGACTGTATTACAGCATTTTCTTTTCTGCCTCTGAATATGTATGTATAGATGTTTATTTTTCTTTATCCAGCTGACGTGTGTAATATTTTAAATGTGCTAAATTGTGAAGGCAATTCCAAAGAAATAAAAGATTTATTTCTCTTTTTTTCAGGGGGGGGGGTGAGGGTCATCTATGAAACAATGTCTAGCTGCTAGATGCGGAAGAAAAAAAAGTCAACTAGTTCGAACTGTTCTGTGAACATCTGTTTATGGGGCTAAATGACCATTGGGATGTTTTATATTTGTTGTAGACTTTGTTCCCTGTATAGCATGAGCAAACCACTCAGTTGTCACTATCTTATATCATTTGTACAGCACACTACACACCAAGGAAATTATCCTGTGAATTTGGGGGGGGGGGGTACACAGTTGATAGGTAAAGGAGTGGCCTGCACTATCTAGGGTGAGGGTAATAATAGCTTAGAACAATAAACACACAGTAATAAAGTATGTTCAAAACACAGGAAAAAATAGGAATCAGGACCTCAGTTGAATACTGCATTGCAACTTTGTGACAGTAAGCTGCTAATACTTGCAGAACCTGTGAAAAATTGAGATGCTGACATTAAAAATGATGATTCAAATATTACAGAAAGGCAGTAGAAGTTATTGTTCTTTACATGGAAGCCTCTGCATCCTTACTTATGCAAATTTTCCTGACCAGACCATGTCACTTTTACTGTTACCCACTGTGCATTGCATTACAGTCTCAGTCACCATCCCATTTACTCTCAAGACCTTGACTGAAAGGCACCTCAGATTAGCAGCCCTCCTAAATACATACAGTTCAGCAGTAGTCATTATTGGTAACATTTGAATAAGCATTTGTAGTACAAAATGAACTGTATAATGTATTACAATGCAATTAGCATAGTTTGAGGAGGAAAATAAACATAACAAGTGTGGGAGAGACTTCTATGTAAATACCTGTAATTTTACTTTCCTGTCTCTCTCCCCCTTCCTTTGCTTATCCCTCATGCACTGTTCGGCTCCCACCATTACTGACTGTCATATGGAATATTTCCCTAGCTCCTCACCTTAGCCAATTTTGAGTAATCAAATATTTTTTTGGGCCTCTGTGCTTGTACTGATATTTGAGTTTCTACTTTAGTTAGTTGGTACTGTTCACATTTTATATCTTTATCTTATCACCCAAATGTTCATGTTCCTGAATTGTATCTCCAGCTGTTCCTGAATTGTACCTTCAACTATATCCCCATGCTGTAAATTTTTCACTGTTATTTAGTTCAAAAAAATCTGGGCATGAGGATGATAGAGAGGTGTTCACAAAGGCATTTAGGGAGGTGACCAGGGCAATCAGGGCAGCCAAGGCAGCAAAGGTGCTGGAGCTGGCTCAGGGGATAAGAGCGGGGGGAAGGGGTTCTTTACATGTATAAAGGAGAAGAGGAGTTGTAGAGATGATATTGTTAGAATCAAGGGGGGGTGGTCAGAAAAAGGGGAAGAACAGGCAAAAGCACTCAATGAGTACTTCTGTTTTGTGATCATGAAAGAAAGGGACTGCCCATTACCACAGGGGAAGGGGACAGGGGTGTAAGGGGGAAAGAGATAACAGATGGGATCATCCAAGAGGATAGAGTTCTGAAGGGCCTTAAAGCTTTGTGGGTGGACTAGGCACCAGAACCAGACTGTGTACACCCAAGGGTCTGAAGGAACTGGCAGAGGTGTTAACAGGCCCTCTGATGGACCTGTTCAATACTTCCTTGGAGATGGGGAATGCACCCATGGAATGGAGGATGACTCACATGGTGCCCCTTTACAAGACTAGACCTAAGGACCAACTACAGACCAGTGAGCTTGACTTCCATAGTGGGGAAGTTGATGGAGACCATTCTGAAGGAGAGGTTGATAACCTTTCTCGATAGTAATGGTCTACAGGATGAGCTACAGCAAGGGGTTGTCTCAGGAAGATCAGGCCAAACTAATCTGATTGACTTCTTCAACTGGGTCACTAGGGTGGTTGACAAAGGCCACGCTGTGGATGTCCTGTATCTGGACTTCAGCAAGGCTTTCAACTCAGTGATGCACAGGCAGTTAATGAGCAAGTTGAGGGAGATGGGGTGGGGGAGAAACTGGTGGGGTGGGTTGAGAGCTGGTTGCAGGACAGACAACAGAGGGTAGTTGTCAGAGGTGAGACATCCAAACCAAGGCCAGTAATGATGGGGTAATGCAGGGTTCAGTGCTGGGCCCTGTTTTGTTCAATGTCTTCATTGGAGACATTGCAGAGGGGGTCAAGAGTAAGATCAGCCTGTTCGTGGATGTCAGTAAGATTTGTGTAAAAGTGGACAATGAGGAAGGGAAGCAGGCATTTAGGGAGGATCTAGCTAATCTTGAACACTGGTCTAGGGAGTGGCAGTTGGGGTTTAATGCTAAGAAGTGCAAGGTCATGCACCTCGGAGACAGAAATCCCAGGACCAGCTACTGGCTGGGGGGAGTGCAGGCAACAGCTTCAAAGGAGGAGGAGGAAAGGGACCTGGGGGGTAATAGCCACAGGGGACTTGAAGGTATCGGCACAGTGTAGGAGGGTGGCAGCAAGGGCAAAGAGGATGCTGGGATGCATTGCCAGAAGGATCACCTCTAGAAATGAGGAGGTCATCTTGACCTTGTATAGATCACTGGTGAGGCCACACTTGGAGTACTGTGTACAGTACTGGTGCCCATACCTCAAAAAGAATGTAAGATTACTGGAGGGGTACAGCGTAGGGCTACAAAAATGATCATGGGACTAGGGGAGTTGCCGTATGAGTAAACACTGAGGGAGCTCAACACGTATTCTAGGTTACTAGGTAATTTAGACAAAAGAAGGCTGTGGCCCATCGAGATTGTCTCCCATGAATGCATGGGTATATTAGAGAGGATTATGACCAATTTAAATACTTAGCAAGCCTTGTTTTAAATATTTCAAAGTTTGTGGCATTAACTACAGACTGTGGGAGAGAATTCCATTTTTTTTGCAGAACAGATAGTAAAAAAGTGATTACGCTTCTTGGTATGAGCCTTTGGGATCAACAATTGTTTGTTATGTGATCTAAGATTTAGAGTACAATTTGAGAACCATAGCCCACATTGGGCTTGTAAGTCAGGGTCAGTAATCAGTTTGTAAAGTTGAAGTAAATCGACCCTCATCCTTCTTTCTTCTAAGGATACAAGTCCAGTTTTGTGTAACCTGAATTGGAATGGTACATTTTTTATTGCAGGGATTAATTTAGTAAATCTCTGTTGAACCCACTGGTTATGAGATATTTCACCTTTTAAGTAGGGATTCCAAACTGGTGAACAGTAATCCAAATGTGGCCTAATGTAAGCTCTATAGAGTGGGATAATCCATGCTTTACTTCTGTTGACAAAGGAACGTTTAACACAGTTCAAAATTATATTACTAGTTTGTATAATTTTCTTTGTGTGGTTCACTGTTGATAATGAATTATTAATAATGAACCCCAACTCCTTTTCCCTAGATACCACTCTGAAGTGATGGTTATCAATCAAATAGGTAACTTGCAGATTATTCCATCCCATATGTAAAACAAAACATTTATCGAAGTTAAACTCCATTTTATTGTCTCTTGCTCATGTCTCAATCTGCTTAGGATCTTGCTGGAGACTAAGTTGTTTTTCAGTTGTGTCCACTTCACTCCCAATTTTCGTATTATCTGCAAACTCACTTATGAAGTTAGTAGTACTATTATTTAAATCACTAATGAACAAATTAAACAAAGTGGGCCCCAAAACGGACCCCTTGGGGTCACCACTGCTCACCACACCATGATCAGATAGCTGTCTACCTACTCTAACCCTCTGGGTAGGACCTGTTAGCCAATTGCCAATCAATCTAACTAAAGGTGGACTTAGACCAATGTTGGTTAATTTAATAAGAAGCTCCTGGTGAGGGACCTTATCAAAAGCTTTTCTGAAATCCATCAATATAACATCAACTGGGATTTTACTGTCAAGACTTGTTCCCATGAAATTATAGAAAGCTAAGAGATTGGTAGTACAAGATCATCCTTTAGTGAAGCCATGCTGAGCATTATTGGTGAATTTTAGTGTTGCAAGTTCAAGTTCGATTTTATTTTTGACCAGATGCTCCATACTCTTACTTATAACAGATGTGAGACTAATCAGTCTAAAGTTGGATACATTATCCCTAGGACCCTTTTTAGGGATTGTGACTACAGTAGAGTTATGCCAGTCTTGAGGAATCTGACCAGTAGAGACTGATTTATTAAATATCAAATTAGTGGGTTTAATACACTATTTATTACTTCCTTAAGTAGTCTAGGACTAATTAGGTCTGGACCAGAGGAAGTGCTACTTCTAAGTTTGTTAAGTACAGTTACTACTTCTTCACTAGAGATTACAATATTATATTTAACATTACCAGTGTCTAGACTAGGGCTATTGTCATTAGTATTATAAACAGAACAGAAATAGTTATTGAATTCTTGTGCAATGATAATATCATCTGAAATTATAACATCTGCTAGAGTTATTGGCCCAAATTGTTAAATATTGTGTTTCTTTTTTTCATTGACATAAGTGTCAAAGTTTTTAGGGTTACCTTTAGTTTGTACTATTCTAAATTCCACTTAGGCCTTGTTTACTTTGATCATATTTTTAGAATCTTCAACTCTCTCTTTTATATTTAACAAAATCTTCTGGTTTGTTCCTAATTTTTAATAATTTATATGCTTTTTTTTTAACCTTTATCTGTTTTTTTATTGATTTGGATAACCATAATGGAATGCTACCTTTTTTGTTATGTTTAGCAATTAAAGGTACGTATAAAGATTCTGCATTGAAAACATCTTTTTTAAAAATATTCCAGCACTCCTTAGTAGATGCATCCTGGAATTCAATATCCCATTTAGTACTGTCTTAGTATTGTTTTAACTGTGGACAATTTGCCCGAATATAGTTTTTAATTAGTTGTGGCTGGTGTGTATTTGGTGATCTAATTTTAAAGTAAATGATAAAATATTGTGGTCGCTGTTCTCCAGTGGTGATATGCCCTTAATATTGTTAATCAGACTATCATAATTTGTTAATACGAGATCTAAAATATTAGAACCTCTTGTTGGTTCGGTAACCAACTGGTCCAAACCCACTGAGGTGACGGAACTGGTAAATGCATATTCAGAATAAGTGGATCCTGATAAAGTGTCCCAGTTTATCCCAGGATAGTTGAAATCTCCAAGAATAATGACCTTCCCTTTTTCTGCAAAATATGTAATCTCTGAGTTAATAGCTTCACAATATTCAATAGATGCATTTGGGGGCTTATAACAATTACCTAGTATAACTTGTTCTTTCTTTCTGTTGATTGCGATTTGTACCCATAAACTTTTTTCCTCACAATTATTTGTGATTTGTGGGTAGACTTGATGGAATTCTAGGTTGTTTTTTATATAAATACACACTCCTCCACCTCTTTTTTCCAAACGGTCTCGATGAATTAAATTAAAGCCATCTAGATTAGACCATTTGCTAGATGTGCCCCACCATGTCTCAGTAATTTCTATAATATCCACTTTGTTTTGTAGCACTATGACGTTCAGCTCTGCAAGTTTAATTGCATTTAGACTATGAGCATTAAGGCTCATTATTTTTAAACTTAGCCCTGATGAAACCTGACCTATGACAGCAGGGGTTATGATATTATTAATTCCCCCTACCCCCCTACTTATTAGTTTAAATCATTTTTGATAACGGATTTGATTTGTTTTCCCATCAGGTAATTACCTTGCTGACTCAAATGGAGTCCATCCCAGCTAAACAGATTGTTCTGATGTTCAAATTCCTCCCAGCTGGTTAAACAATTATGTCCCTTATGGAGGGTCCATTTACTAAGCCACTCATTGATCATTTTTATTTTAAGTTTAGTAAAATATCCTGCTCTAGGCACTGGCAAGATTTCAGAGAGATATATGGTGCAATCTTTAGCTTCCAGCTTGTTGCAAAGGTCAGCAAAATTAGCTTCTGTAATCCCCCTACAAATGAGGGTTCCTGAAAAGTCTTCCATGAGCTTGCCTAAATGCTCACTGCCAGGTTGGTGTTCAGTGCTATAGCCGTTTAAATGTTATTGTCCAAGAGTACCTGTGTGGCCTCTATGTACTGTCACTTTAAGAGCTGCCTAGTCTGCAGTCATAGTTAATCTGGAAGGGGGGCTGAGTGTTGTCATGCTCGAGTCCCACCCAGCCTGCCAGATAATAGCTCTGTTTCCACCATCGCTAATTGTGCAGAGGGAGCTTTGTTGAAAGATGTGACTGTTTACTGAAAATCCTTTAGAGTGATAATAATATTGTAGTTTGTTCTAACCTGCTTCCTTTGCAGTGAGGACTGTTCTGATTATCTCCACCATCTTGGCCCTGAACTGCCGAATTGGGCCAATCAGTACTTGGGGACTCAAAAATGGAGCCTGCTTATAGGAGCTGTGTGGGGTAAAAAGCTTGGGAATTGTAGTTTTGGACTGTTGGCACCTTTTGTAACTGAAGGGGGAGCTCTTGCTTTGACTGACAGTCAAATCAGGCAACCGAACCTTGTGGATCTGAGGGAGAGCCCCAAGCTGCCTGCTGTTTAGGGCATATTTGTGTTGGAAGCTGAGAGAGGAGCAGCACGTGACAGTTCAAGCAGTCATCTGCATAGTTTTGAGTGGGAGAACTGTGGGGAGGCCTGAGTTGAGGCCTTCAAGTCTGCCTGCTACCCTAAAGGTGGGAGAAAATTGCTATCGGACTCAGGCCCCTTAACCTTCTACTAGCCCAGAAGGCAGGGGTAGTAGCCCTTGGGATAGTGCCACCTAGGGGTTACACTTGTATACTACCCGCAGCAGAGTTGATGATGTTGTTGGTACCAACATGGACTATGACCAAAGGATTACGGCCTGCACCATACAGGATATTGTCTAGCATGCCATTTAGATCTTTTATTTTAGCTCCCCATCAAAGCTACAGTTTGCTCTGTTAGCTTTGTCGTGGCCACAGACTACTCTATTCAGATGTTTCGTAATACAGTCTCCTAATACATAAATTTGTTGTGGTTCATATATAGAGGGCAATGGAACATTTATACTGCCTTCCAATGAATCAGTGGGAGTTACAGCATTGGTATTTGCCAGAACTTGTTTGGGCACTGTGAGATGCATTAAAGTACAGATATTATTCTCAGTCGGGGCAAAGGAGTGCTGAGGATATGTCATTGTTTTCTAGTTCCATTTCATCAGTATTAGGGGGTACACTAATCTGAGCTGGGACTGTTGGAATGGTGGTTCCTGAAGCACCAGGTTCACAGGTTAGAAACGAACAGATGGGGTACAATATTTTTTATTTGTTTGGAGGGGGCCTGTAGCATCATCCTCTGTTGTATCATCTGATAATAATTCAAATCTGTTATTAAGTGGGATTTCAAAGGTCATTGCTCTTCTACCTTTCTCTATAGGATGGGCAGTAGCAACTTCAATCCAATCAGAGGTATCTGGGAGATTTTCCTCACAATTTTCCTTTCTAGTCATTTGTTTTGTCCTCTGGTTGTAATCTAGATTTTTTTGTTATACTATAAAACCATCTCCAGGGTTTGGTGAATGTACAAACTTGGAAATAATACTTTGCTTTAATGGTGGAACAGAAAGCATGGAGTTGTTTAGTTTCTGTAACTGCTACCTCATTTTACTTTGTTGCTGTTCAAAATACTTGAGTTTGTTGATTATCTCATTTCATTTTCAAGTGCTTTGGTGTAATTACACTTCTTACATGTGTAGGTGCCAACCTGATGTATAGTATCAGAAAACTGATACATATGACACAGCTTACATCTAGCACCCACATCACCATCAAATGTTTTAATTAAATTGTCCATTGTTGGCACTTTCCATAGGAGACATGTCAAATTACAATCCAATAATCTGATGCTTAGCTACTCTAATAAACCCAACTATAAAGAGGGAGTTTGCTAATCTATATCTATGGTATAACACTAGTGAGTACTCACAGTCTTCTAGGCCTCTGATCCCTCGGTGCACACCAGACATGCAAGACATGCGCCAAACACGCGTGTCTCTGCATGCATCTCAGCGTGCAGCACAGCGTGCTTTCCCCACTCAAGCTCTCCCCGCTCACAGAGTGGTGAGATTTTAAGCCTCCCAATACCTGGAAGTATAGTACCGGGTTAGAATCCAGTGTGTTTGAATGAACTGCAATTATCAGCTCACTTCCTGGCTAGAGACTTTAATCATATAATAAAGTCCCATAATTCACTCCGATAAAGATCAAAGCAACACAGTCGCTGCTACTGGAGTCTGTTTCACTGTACAAACAGTCCCACAGGTTAGTAGCAAGTCTGGTTACAAGGCATGGAGCTCTCAGAGTGATGAGATTTTAAGCCTCCCAAGACCCGGAAGTGTAGTATAGGTTACAATCCTCTGCAGTGCAGTATTCCAATTAAAATACAAATTTCACCACAAAAACAATATTTGTCACAGTGTAAAACACTCATTCTCCAACAAGACAACTATATTACATTCAGCACTAGTAAAAAATCACTGAAGCTGGTATTGTAGTTCGAAGTGCATTTGAATGAACTACAATTACCAGATCGCTTCCTGGCTAGAGACTTTAATCATACAATAAAGTCACAAGTCACTCCAATAAAGATCAAAGCAACACAGTCGCTGCTACTGGAGTCTGTCTCAATGTACAAACAGTCTCACAGGTTAGAAGCTAGTCATTGGAAGAGAGAAGGGAAAGTGGGGACATATTTGAGACCTTTAAGTACTTGAAAAGCATAAACAAAGTCAGAGAGGGAGGATTGTTCCACTTAAAGTGGGGAAGGGTCATTGGGGGCACAGTCTGAAGTTGGAAGGGAGAAGGTTCAGGGGGAGATGAGGAGGCATTACTTTACAGAGAGAGTGGTGGTGGGATGGAACAGCACTGCCAGAGGAGTTAATTGAACTGAGGACAGTGGATAGCTTTAACTTGGGTTGAGACAGAGTCAAGGGCAGGGTTTGCACAGACAAGAACACAAAGGGGGGGAAAGACCGGGAACGGGGAAGAAGGGAGGGGTTTGGGTGGGGGAATGGCAGCTGTAGTGATATGAAACTAAGAGTTGCACAATTGGACGGAGTTGATAGACCTATGGGCCTTTTGGTATCACATCGTAAGAACAACCCAAAATGAGTGACTAGAAATATAGCAACTCATTTTGGGCACTTTCATTGTGGGCTACTCTGCAGAATAGCAAGGGATGGGATAGCGTCCAGAGGGAAGGGCAAATGGAAGGGAGGAATAGCGAGGGGAAGGGAAGGGACAGGGAAGGGGTTTTCAGGCACTGGTGTACCTGCTGCCACTGAACTAGCTGTGTGGCATGGTGGTGTGGGAGGCTAGCTCTGGCAGAGCAGGTACTGAGTTCGAGTCTGGGAACAGGTTACATTTTACAACAGCTGCGTGCTGCAGCACTTCATTTTTTGTGAGATCTGGATTTTGCCCCCTCCCCGACATGCACCCCCCTGGAGCTGAGAATCCTAATTCAGGGGGTTGCAGGGGGGAATGCAGCCCCCCCACAAAAACACATTTTTTTTACATCCAGAAGTCAGGTGGCCTTAATTTGTATATCGACGATTTGCCTTTCGGTGATATACACTCACCATAATAGAGATCACTGTTTTGCGATTGCTATTATGACATGGAACTGGGCCTTTTTCTGCCAGCAATTTTGTATGTTCGTATTTGCTTCCCCTTTCTTCTGTATATCCCTCTAGATCTCTGTATTAGACCTGTTTATGTTAGACCTGTTTGTACTGTATTTTACAATGTAATTGTTTGACCTGGCGTTCTGTTCTCTTTTTATGCTTAACTGGATGTTTGTGTAAATGGGCATTTTTGTTCACATACCTTTCAGTATAAAATAAAGATTGGTTGGTTGATTGATTGATTAAAAACTGGACTGACAGACCTGAACCATAGCAGTTCTGTAAAAATCAAAACTGTCCAGACTGGGTGCAACTTGTACAAATACTGCTGGTCTGGTTACTCTGGCTGCACTTTTCAGTCTGACTTTTACATATCTGGTCCTCTCCTGGAAGTCTGTTTTTCAATCCTTCCTTGGCATGGTTGAAAACTGAACCATCAGGACCAGACCAGATAGACAAATGCCAGACCAGATCATCGGGAGTGAATGGATTAGCAATATTTGCACAAGCTGTGCCCAGTCCAGATTTTACAGCTCTGGTCTGGGACTGGTGATCTGGTTTTTACCCATACTCCAATGCATGTGGCTTAGTGACATACTGTACAGATGGATGCAGAATCTAACCTAGCGAAGGTTGAAGTTTCAGAAAACCATTATGCTAAAAACACCAAGACTCACTCAATTCCTGATGTTCCCCCAACCCCAAGTCACACCTAGTCTTCTACCAAAGTCATGCTCAGATATTGGTGCCTCTGCATCCACACCATTAAGCTTTTAATGCCATCATACCTCTTCTGCTGCCATGAGCTCCCCCTCCTTGAAGTACCATTCTGCTTGTGGCACCCCCCCCCAACCAGGTACTATACCAGGTAGCAGCTCTTTACACCACATCAACTAAATTACTGCTCAGCTCCTTATTTTTAAACATTTTGCTGAGACATTTTTGTTTTAGTATGTACATAGACAGGAAAAATGAATTTATAAAAGAAACCAAATCAGTTCATTTAATTACAATACAGCATGTTATGAACTGATCAGATTCTATGTATCACTTCATAACCTAAGTCCAACAAAAATGAGACAACACATGCCTACAAACTTGCAAGTGAAACAAATGTGGTTACTATCATTCAGTTGTAAACACCTATAGTCACAAATTGCAACTTAAGAACACAGTGCTGTATAAAATAATAACTAAACCACAACTGGCTATTTTGGTGCATTGGATTATTAACATTAATATTAACATCAGTAAAAACAAATATTTTGAAAAAAATAAATGCATGCATCTGCTAGATTATATACATTCAATGTTTCTTCTACAAAAAGAAAAAAAAAGCAGCAGGCACCAGCAACCTTGGCAGTCCACCGTGTTCCAAAGTATACAGCATGTTCAACAGCTTGCTACTGTCTCCATGGAGAAACAAACAGACAGACTTGACATTTTAATAATATAACAGACAAGTAATCAGTAGATGTCAGGTACTAGTGTCTCCCCAGAACTGCCTGCTTGAGAAAATGAAGTTGGCATTTAACACTTTAAATGTGTTTGTTTGGAAACAGGCATCACTGGAACTCTTTGCTATGAAATGTTTTACAAAGTAGCAGGATGATTGCTGTCAGGATGTAGGTGTCAAATGGCTTAATGAGGTGTTCATAGGGGCTGAGGACACAGCAGTGCTTATTTTTTTATGCAGAAAGTTCCAGGAAGTGTTTAACCCATTCTACTTCCAGTAGCATTGTACGATGTCTACTATCTACTGGCAACCTGACACAAAATGACTGCTAGAAGATAATGAGTTAACCTTCTGTGTTTGCTGACTGTAATGCAGAATGTCTGAGTCTCTGCTGAGGGAGGGCTCAATTAACTCCTCAGGCCAGAGGAAAAATATTGCTCTCCAGTTCCTATACACACACAGGCAGTATAGTAATTGCAGCTCCAGCAGAGGACTCTATTTCTAACACTTATGTTGTTTGGTAGCAAAAATGACATCAGATATTTCTGAATGCAAAACGTCTGCAGGGCTATACCCACTGCAACCATAAAAATGGACTTAATATGAAGATACCATTTGAGGCATAGGATATATAGCTGCAAGTGCCCATGCCCACAGGCACCGCCAAGCAGAATAAAAATGAACAAGTGATTTTACTTATATTATGGATTTCATTTTGTTTTCTTTTCTTCTATTATTCTGAGATGTAGAAATAACTGCAGAGTCTAACAATGATGGACTTTTTCTTTTGAATATTGTTCTATATATTTTGAAAATCATGTGAGATAGTTGGAAGCTGTGTGCTGCATTATGAATGACAATATTTCTAAACATCATATAGTGACATCAGACTTTAATACATATTGCTGTCAGATTGTTTAGAAGTCTAGCATATGTAAGATTTAGATAACACAGTAATTAACTGAATATAATTAATTACCAGCATGTTTTATGTGTGCTTAGTTTTGCTAGCTTTCATAGGAGTATAACATTCTCCTTCCTTATCTATTTTTGTTAACTGATAAAGAACTCTCAGATTATGTGATTTATAAAATCAACACATTTTTATACAGAGATAATATCCTAATTGTTACAGAATGCAATGCAAGTAATGGGGTGTTTTCCAATCAGCATTCCAAGCGATGCTGAGTTATGCATCACAGTTTCTGATGGAACATATCTTGATTTACATTTTCTGATGTACTTGGAACTCCCCAACCCTAAACTTGAGGTCTTAGCTACTCATAGAAACATAGAGACATAGAAGTTTATGGCAGATAAGGACTGCAAGGCCCATCCAGTCTGCCCATTTCTTTTTCTACCTTATAAATGTGCCATCGGCCTTTGCTCTGTCAGTGGCCTATCTATTCATACTCATCTGTATTGCTCCCTTATGCCTATCCCATTCCTGTTTGAAGCCCTGCACTGTATTCATAGCTACCACTTCCTGAGGTAGGCTGTTCCATGCATCCACCACCCTTTCTGTGAAAAAGAATTTCCTCACATTCCCCCTTAATCGGCCTCCCTCTAATCTCATGCTGTGTCCTCTTGTCCTGCTATTCTTCTTATATTTAAACATGTTAGATTCTTTCACCTTGTTAATGTCCTTAAGGTGTTTGAATGTCTGTGTCGTATCACCTCTCTCCCTCCTTTGCTCAAGGGTATACATATTGAGCTCCATTAATCTGTCCTCATATGTCTTCTGATGCAGTCCCTGCACCATTTTGGTTGCCCTTCTCTGGACTGCCTCAATTTGGTTAATGTCCTTGTGAAGGTGTGGCCTCCAGTACTGCATGCAGTACTACAGATGGGGCCTAACCAGTGTCTTGTAAAGAGGGATTATTACCTCCCTCTTACGACTTGTGATACCCCTACTAATACACCCTAACACCCCCCTAGCCTTACCTACTGCTTTAGGGGTTTGCTTGGATGATTTCAGGTCATCAGTGATGATGATGCCCAAGTCTCTTTCTTCCTTTGTGACTGCCAGCAGCTCCCCTCCCAGCCTGTAGGTGGCTTCAGGGTTTCTCTTCCCTATGTGCATGATATTGCACTTATTTTCATTAAATTCCAGTTGCCACTCTTCTGACCATTTTGCTAATTTATCCAGATCTCTTCTCATTCTGCCCACCCCATCTGGATCATCTACACTGTTGCAGATCTTGGTGTCATCTGCAAACAGACAAGCCTTATCCTCTAGTCCATCTGCAATGTCACTAATGAAGATATCGAAGAGGACTGGCCCCAGGATTGATCCCTGAGGTACCCCACCTGTGACTTGCATCTCTTCTGACTGGATACCATTTACCACCACTCTCTGTTTTCTGCCCATCAACCAGTTTGCCACCCAGTTGACCAACTTCTGACTCACCCTGAGACTACCCATCTTATTTATCAATCTTCTATTAATTCAACATATTTTATTAAGCATATTGCAGTGCAACAACATTTGAGGATTGAATGCAGTATTATCCATGTACACTGGCAAGAAAGCCCTAAAATATCTCCCCCCTCCTTTATCAATCTTCTATGTGGAACAGTGTCTAAAGCTTTGCTGAAGTCAATGTAGGCGACATCAACTGCTCCCCCTTGGTCCACCACTCTGGTTAGCCAGTTAAAAAAATCTATGAGATTAGTTTGACAGGACCTTCCTTTTGTAAACCCATGCTATCTTGGATCCTGTGCCCCTATGGATTCCAGGTGTTGCACTATCCTTTCCTTAAGGAGTACCTCCATAATCTTACCCACTACTGAGGTAAGACTGACTGGTCTGTAGTTCCCTGCCTCCTCCCTGCTACCACTCTTGTGGACCGGGATCACATGTGCCCTTCTCCAGTCTTCTGGGACCTCTCCTGTGCTCAGAGACTCACTAAACAGTTCTGCTAATGGTTCTGCTAGTTTCACCCTTAGCTGCTTAAGTACCCTGGGATGTATGCCATCAGGTTCCATTGCCTTGTCCACCCTGAGCTTAGCGAGCTCTTGTAGGACCCTTTATTTTGTAAAGGGGTAGTGCTCACCTCCCCCCCCGCCCGTGTCCATGGTGCTGAGCTGTGGGCACTGCCCTACCTTCTATTCAGTAAATACTGAGCAAAAGTATCTATTTAGGATAGATGCTTTTACAGGGTCCTCCTCCTGACATGCCCCTTTTTCTCCTTTGAGCTTAGCAATAACCCCGCTGGACTTTCTCCTTTCACTAATGTATCTATAGAAAGTCTTGTCACCTTCTTTACTGTTCGTGCTAGTGTTTCCTCAGTTTGGGACTTTGCCTGCCTTACTGCCTTCCCTGCTTCCCTTAGGGCAGTTTGGTATGCCTCCCTATCTTCATCCTGTTGTGTTCCCTTATATTTCCTGAAGGCCATCCTTTTGACTCTGACATTTTCTGCTACTGTATTTGAGAACCAAAGTGGTTTCCTTCTTTTTTTGCACTTCCTTTTCTGTCAAACACAATGGGATATTGCTTCAAGTATTGCATCCTTAATGCTTGCCCACTTTGCCTGTACCCCCTCACCTGTGTTTCTTTTTGCCAGGGCTAGCTAAACTCTGTTGGCCATCTTTTCAAACTCAGCTCCTCTGAAGTCCCATATTTTTGCCTTGGAATGGGATAATTTAGGTGTAGTGGCCAAATTGAACCATACCATGTGATGCTCACTGGCCCGTAGGTGACCTTCTACCTGGAGATCTGTGATCCCTTCCCTGTTAGTAAGTACTAAATCTAGGATAGCTTTGTCTCTTGTTGGTTGTTGTACCAGTTGTTTGAGGCCCTCCCCCTGCAGGGAATCCACCATGTGTCTAGTTCTGGGAGATGTTCCTGCTGGTATTGACCAATCTGTATCTAGCAAGTTGAAGTCTCCCATTACCAGAACCTCCCCTTTAGCTGTCATGTTTTGTATATCTTCTAACAGTAATGTGTCTATGTCCTCCCCCTGGTCTGGGAGCCTGTAGACAACCCCAGTTCTTATGGCTGTCCCATTTCCTGTTTCCAGGGTGACCCACAGTTCTTCTGGCTCCTTATGTGTATTCTGAATTTCTGTAGCTTTGATTTTTTCATTGACATACAGGGACACTCACCCCCCCTTTACACCTCAGTCTCTTCTGAACAGTACATAGCTAGGTACTGAAGTCTCCCAAGTGTGGTTACTGGTAAACCACATCTCACTAATTGCTACTATGTCCATTTTAGCCTCTGACATTATTGCGTGCAGGTCTGGGATCTTATTTCCCAGGCTATGAGCATTTGTGTACATGATTTTCCATTGGCCAGATTTCGGTGTGTTAGTTGTTGGGTGAGGTTTTTCATTTCCCCTCTGCGTCGCATGGGAGACGGACCTTTTTTCTTACCTGGTGATGCAAATGAACTGCAAACATGCTGAAGCCCTGTTTGACCACTAGCTGAGGGGGGAGGGGTGTTCTTCCCATTCGATGTGTGGGGTGCTGCACCCCCTCCCCATTTGCTAGCTTAAATATTCTGCAAAGATGTCAAACTTCTGCCCCAATGCACTGACCCCCTCCTTAGTCAGATGCAGTCCATCAAATTTAAAGAATTTTCACTCCCAGAGCTGCTGCCAGTTCCCTACAAATCTGTGTCCTTTTTCCTGGCACCAGCCCTTGAGCCACATGTTTAGCTCCCCTATCTCCCCTTCCCTGACCTTCCGTCCATCTGCCCCCCTCTCCCAGACTGGCAGGATCACAGAGAAGGAGAAGCTGGATGAAATGGATGATAGTTTGTCACCCAGTCTGGTGAGGTGCTCCTTGGTCTCCACAACTGACCGGCTGGTGAAATCATTAGTCCCTATGTGTACCAGGACGTCAATGTTTTCTCCTGCTTTGTGAACAATTTTAGCAATGCAGTCAGTGTCTCTCCACACTGATGTACCTGGTAGACATCTGACCATTACTCCTGGCTGGTGATGGATATCAACTCCCCGAATTATGGAGCCTCCTATGATCAGAAGTTTTTTGTTTTGGATTTCCTTTTTGCTTTTTTTGTTTTGGTTCCTGTTTTGGGCGAGTTTTGTTGAACTAGCTCCTGTGCTGCAGTGTCCTCTGCCCCTCTGTATGATTTCAGAGATAGAGGCAGATACCTGTTTGTAGTGTTTATATGGTTTTTGGAGGTAATATGTTGGAGAGCACAGAGTGATGGGGCACCCGATTTGCCCCACCTAACCACCTGCCAACATCCTGGACCAGTTACCCTCTGCGGTCAAGGTTCTTCTGTTGGATGTTGGGGAAATGGTGGTTGGTTCTTATAATGTATTTCCTCTTGAATATGAAATTTGAGGTACACAATCTCTGCCCATGCTGCCTGGAGCTGAGCCCTAAGATCTCCAATGGCTCAGCATGTAGGACATTGTCCTAAATCCTGTAAGACTGTCCTTCTGAAAAGTGTTCCACAGTACCTGAAGTTAATGATATCCATTCCAGATAAGTTGCTGGGGTTATAACCTGGTCACAGTAATTAGAAGGAAGAAAATGCAAGTAATGGTTTGATTTTGTGTTTTGTTTTTGTATAACTTGTTATAACAAGTTAAATTACTAGTGCCCCTGTAAATGAGCTCACCTTGTGGATGCCTCACTGATCCACCCCTTTCTGCTTTGCCACAGGAAATGTCACAACCGTGGTAAACATAGAAACATAGAATTTGATGGCAGATAAGGACCGCTTGGCCCACCCAGTCTGCCCATTTCCCTACCTAATGGATAAGCTGCAGATCCTAGTTAACCAGCAGCCTACTTCTTTCTATCCCCACCCCCAGAATTGCCTTATGGCTGTCCCATGCATGCTTGAATTCAACCACTGTTTTTGACTCCACAACCTCCGTGAAGGCTGTTCCATGCATCCACAACCCTCTCTGTGAAAAAACACTTCCTTACATTACCTCTGAGTTGACCCCCCATCTTCAAATTATGCCGCCTTGTTCTTGCACACCTCTTTTTTTGAAAGATGTTACCCTCTTGGACTTTGTTGATTCCCTTGAGGTACTTGCACATTTTTATCATGTCCCCCCTCTCCCTCCTTTCCTCGAGGCTATACATATTAAGCTCCTTTAGTCTCTCTTCATATGTCTTCTGGTGCAGACCCTGCACCATTTTAATTGCCTTCCTCTGTACAGCTTCCATCTTGTCTATGTCCTTGCGGAGATTGGGTCTCCAGAACTGCACACAGTACTCCAGATGGAGTCTCACCAGTTGTCTGTACAGAGGGATAACAACTTCCTGTTTTCTACTGGTGATGCCTCTCCCTATGCATCCCAGTATCCCCCCAGCCCTTCTTACTGCCCTCTCACATTGCTTGCCCACCTTTAAGTCATCTGATATGACTACCCCCAGGTCCCTTTCCATTTTTGTTGTTGTTAGTATCTCACCCCCCATTGTGTACTCTTGCCCTGGGTTTTTGTTTCCCAGGTGCATTACCTTGCACTTCTTAGCATTAAATCTAAGCTGCCATACATTTGACCATTCCTCTAACCTTGCCAAGTCCCTTCTCATCATTTCCACCCCACCTTGTGCATCAACTCTGTTGCAAATCTTTGTATCATCTGCAAAGAGACATACTTTTCCTTCCAGTCCCTCTGCAATGTCACTTACAAAGACATTGAAGAGGACTGGTCCTAATACTGAACCCTGCGGCACCCCACTAGTAACCCCCCTTTCTTCAGAGTGGACTCCATTTACTATTACCCTCTGTGTCCTATTTTCCAGCCAATTCTTTACCCAGACTATCATCTTGGGACCCACTCCCAGGCTGGCTAACTTGTATATTAATCTTTTGTGTGAGACTGAGTCAAATGCCCTGCTAAAGTCTAGGTAGACCATGTCCACAGCCCCTCCCTGATCTACTACTTTGGTCACCCAGTCAAAGAAATCTATTAGATTCATCTGGCATGACCTTCCTGCTGTGAAGCCATGCTGCCTTGGGTCCTGTGCTCCTCTGGTCTCTAGGTACTCAACAATTCTTTCCTTCAGAAGTGATTCCATCATTTTCCCTATCACTGAGGTTAAACTAACTGGTCTGTAGTTTCCAGCTTCTGCCCTGCTCCCACTTTTGTGAAGAGGAATCACATCTGCCCTCCTCCAGTCCTCAGGTACCACCCCATCCTCCCATGATTTGTTAAAGAGGATAGTCAGTGGTGTCACTAGTTCTACCCTTATACCCTATAAAAGGAGTGTAGTGTGGGGTGGTTGGGGATGGGCTGGGGGTGGGTGGCTGGGCCCTTCCCCTGCCGAAAAAGAAGAACCATGAATGAAAGAACAAGGAGGTAAGAGCAGAAACAATCAGTCAACAACAAATGCAGTACCCCTGAAAGTTTATCCTAATGTTTAGGTAAAACTGTTAAACCTGTAAACCAACACTTGTAATAATTTCAGAGATGATACACCCTGTAAGAAACACTTTTCTACAGAGAATAATAAAGCAGTAACAGAAGATATACCTCACAAAAGACAATTTAAATCAGAAGACTACAGCAGTACTCTGTTAGCACACACCTGTAGGCACACCTTATTATAATGCAGAAGAAGGTATACCAGCAACAACAATTTTAATCAGAGAAAAATAAAGCAATGAAATGTTAGCAACAAACAGTAGCAATCCCTGTGAGTACAAAATAAAAACAACAACACACAGTAAATCTGCTTAGACAAAAGAAGTCTTAATCCTTTTCTCTTGCTCGTTTAAGGTTCTCTGCCCTGTCCTTTCAAGCAATCTTAGAAGGAAAGAGCTCAGGTGAAGCTAGGTGCCTTGGCCAGCAAACCAAGTCTTCTACCTCCAAGTTATCAACTAACCTGACCTTTTAACCCTTATTTCTGTTGGAAATTACTGACAGTTTGCCAGCTCCACCCTCCAGATACACACATAATCCTCTGGAAGAGCTGTGGGAGGAAAGCAATTGGCTCCTTCAATGTGAGAAGGAGATTGAAACACCTCTGAGACAACAAACCTTTTCAACAAAAAAAGAATAAAATAAAACAGTGTCAAACAGTAATTTTGCTTATCCCAATGATAAAAAAGTCACAAAAAATGTAAGCACCACCTGTGATAATTTCACAGAAGATATACCCTGTAAGAGACACTTTGCTACAGAGAAAAATAAAGCAGTAACAGAAGATATACCTTGCAAAAGACAATTTAAATCAGAATATTACAGCAGTAATCTGTTAGCACACACCTGTAGGCACACCTTGTAATAATGCAGAAGAAGGTATACTAGCAACAACAATTTGAATCAGAGAAAAATAAAGCATTGAAATGTTAGCAACAAACCGTAGCAATCCCTGTGAGTACAAAATAAAAGCAACAACGCACACTAAATCTGCTTACTCTGTAAGAATAACTGTCTTTGAATTCAGATAGTGGATTTAATATTCTTTAGGCTAAAACTTATACTGCATAATCAATTTAACTCTTATCAACTTGATATAAAATACTTATATATTTATTTCTATATTTACAGAGTGAATTATTGTATCACAAAAGCAAAAAAAAATCATAATAATTAGAGCAAATCAGAGAATACTGTGATTTGGGTGTAGTGCTCTCCAACAATTGTAGATGGACAAATCATACTAAAAAGATCATAGACAAACAAAATTTAACAAAACTTGGATTGAACAGGGTATCCCATTGTTAGGGCACTGTGATTAGGACAACATAATGTGGGCGCCACAACAAGGGTGTGAGTGATAGAGGTGATCTGGATTTTAGATGGTCCTGCACTCACGCCCTATTGGGCATCCCATAACTTTGTGCCCCTTTCACAGCATGTGGCCCCCCACACACAGTTTGTTATATTTATTTTGGGGGCTGCAGGTGGTGAAGCCCCTGCAAAAAAAAAGATTTTCTGGGGATGGTCCTGTGGCACTGTCAGTTTAGGGTGCCAGAATGCCACCCACTATAATTCTGGATGACATAATTATGGTGCCCTAAACAACTTCACCCACACACTGTGAACCATTAAATAGATTCATTGTCAGATATGGAGATTAAGCAGCAGAAGCTGCCTTACTAGTAGTGGAGGTGAAATTGCCACTCAAATACTATACACCAGTAAGATCAGTGGCCACCACTTCCCAACTGAACTAAAAAATCCTATGTCAGGCTATTATAAACTAATCCCAGAAAACTTTCAATAAATTGCCTAATGATTACAGTATGTCTGCGCCGATCTAGGGAAACCTGACTTGAAACTGATTGCACAATAGTGCATGCTGTTATATTGGCTAAGGTTTACTTCATTAAGTAAGAAAAGGTTACTTTATCATTGTATTAAGGAGAAAATATTTTTATTAAAAAGGGTTTAATCTCTACCTGGTTTATGGAATTTACTGAAACTTTAAGAATACAGGGACTTAACAAACTGTTGGTGTATTTTCTTCAGGGTATGGCTGTTAGCATCAGTTACAAAAAAAAAAGCAAACATTGCTGAAAACAGCTTGATAAAAATGTTGATTATTATCAAGTTGTCCAGAATTGCAATATGATATTCATCATGTAAACATAGCTAAGAACAGGAGGTATATTTGATAATCCTAAAAATTCCTGAGTATAGGAGGTTATTTTCCTCCAGTAGACTGGAATTTTACCTGTAAAAATCACATGATTTCAGATTTTCTAAAAAAATCAATCCATTATCCAATAATGATCCAAAATGTGTGCAAAAGTGGCATATCATAGGATACATAGCATAATATTTGATTAGCCCCTGTATAGTAATACAAGGGCTAAATATTTACAAACTTATATCAGTTATAAGAACATCAATAAAGCAAAACTTTTGAGCAATTTAATGTCAACAGCTGACCCTGACCCCTTATTAACAATGGTGGCCCTTTTTAAAAAAAGACAAAAAATCAGGAACAATCTTAATAAACATCATAATAGCACTGAACACTTGTATTTAACATTAATACATTCATTATTCAGTGTTGAAATAAATTTATAATTTAAAATAAGTAGGAAGGGATATTACATTTGATATAATATTTAATAATATGAAAAGATCAGGCTGTATTTTAGGCTAATTAAAGGGCACCTGTCATTGTAAAATGATTTATTGGCATACTCATTATAGGGCACGGTAGCCCCGCTATAATAGGGCTAAATCTTCACTTCTATGTCAAACTGAAAATGTGGGATTTTAATAACTTCACAACCATTCAAGTGATTCCCATGAACATTTGCATACTCCATCAGGGACAAAAGATCTCTTGATGAGGCAAATTTCATTCCAGTCGGACTTACGGGTGTGGAGATACAGAATGTCAAAAAACATGCAAATTATCACTTTTTGCCTAATTCATTGTCACACTGCTGTGCAAAAACAGCTTGGAATTGCGGTCTGAAATTTTTAGGGTATATAGGTATTGGGTCACCACATTCTCCTATGTTGTACCCATCTCAGAATTCTTAGTCATTAAATAGGGTGAGCATTAGGATTCAAAACGACAAGGCACACACCCCACATCTGTTCCTGCGCAGGTTGGTGGTGAGGTGTTAGGGTTGAAAAACATGGGGTGGGGGTGGGGTGGGGTCTTAGTGTTGAGAACCCTAAGACAACATTTCCCAGCTTTTGTCACATTAACCCTAATGGTCCATTAATTAAGTTTTTTTTGCAAAGAATATATGTTTTAGGGAGTATAGGTAACCAGGCCCAAACCCTTGCGTAGGGTTTACACTAAATGTGTCTGTATGCAATCTTTGCAGTAGTTTTTAAGTTCACCTACCTAAGGCTGACAGCTTTACTTTCAGCTACACATTAGCTGAATCAGCTAACATGTATTCGACCCTCGGTTACCTTTGTTTGATTAAGTCTTTTCTATGAACTGGCATGTTGAGTACCTGTTCTATCTTTTATATTCTATACTTTGCTTTTTTTCCCATTTCATAATCCATGTACTATTGTATCTGCTATATTGTATGATACTGTACTGTGTTTGTAGTGCTTGTCTTGTAACTTCCCAGTTCATACCTGAAAATAGGCACAATCTGTGTTTAGCATATTTTCCGACCCTGATCAATAAAGCTAATAAATAAATAAACATGATTTTCTGTTGCAGTACACCAGCTGAAGGTATTAGCTAACCGACTAGAATCATTTCTCCTTTTTATCTTCTTTTTCTATTACTGTTTTCTGAACTGATACTTCTTGATCTATGTACTATGTAAGAATCTCTGATTCAGCCCTGTTACCATGGTATAATAATTTTAATCTTGTGTGTATAATTGTCTTTAAAATGTATTCATTCATATTCACATTCATATACAGTAGTCTTTCGTTATAATGTCCCTCATTATAATGAACCTCGGTTATAAGGAACTGGAAGGTTGGACCCCCATTATCAACTCTTTTGTTTTCAGCAGCAGGGGCAAATATATATATATTTTTCTTTTGCTGTCAGTTTTTAATCAGTTACTATGCATGTATCTCAGTTCCTGCTGTGTCTGACATTCCTTGTGCCAGCATGCTAACTCGTGCCAACATGTAATTGTATCAATAAAAACATGAATGAATGTGTTTAATTGATTATTGTTTACCAATCATGAAATCCTAATTAATCAAAATTCCTCTGTATTCTGCAGTGTTTGGCCCCTCTCGGTTCACAGTTCACAGCTGTTAGCAATAATGAGGCAATAATGTTTAAATAAAATACTGCTTAATCAGGTTGTAATCATGGTCTGGTCTGTGTCTGTCATGGCGGAAAAAAGAAAAAGAAAGGCATTGGATTTCGAGCAGAAAATAGAGATCCTGAACCGCATGAAAAACAGTGAGTCCACATCGAAGCTTGCAAATGAATATGGTCTGCCAAAGTCAATGGCATCTGGTTTAAAAAAGCAGGAGGAGAAGTTCCAGGACTTTGTAGTTCACTGCTCAGAAAAAAATGGCTTACACTGGAAAAAAATGTGGCTTGATGCAAACACAGAGCTTGACTCAGCTGTTCACCTATGGTTCGAAAGCCAGCAGGAGGTCAGAATTCCTCTGTTGGGGGCCATTCTGCAGGAGAAAGCTGAGTCATTTGCTGCCGCACTTTACGGTGAGGACTGTCATGTTAAATCAAGTCCAGAGTGGCTGTGGCAGTTTCAGAAAAGAAACGGGATATGGCAGTTAAAAATTTCTGGAGAGCAGAGATCTTTCGATTCAGCTGTTGTGAGTGCCTTCATAACTGCTGGAAAGATGCTCTTGGCCCCCTTTTTGGCGGGCAACAAATGGATGACCCTGAATTTAGCCTTTCTGAGTCAGAAGATGCAGATACAGATACAGACACAGAAACTGAACAGCTAGCTTCGGACATGAATCTCGACATTGACACACAGCTGCTCAAAGACTGGCTACACGTTGATGACAGTTGCCCGATCACGGCTCCACTGACAGAAGAGGACATTGTTGTCGAAATGAAAAGTGACAGCCATTCTGTTGTTTTGGAATGTGACCCCAATGACTCTGATGGTGAAATAGAGGAGCTAGACTTGACAGAAATTATAGCTGAAAACAGACTTGCTGCACTGGAGACTGGTCTGAAATTCCTTGAACACCAGCCCTATATAACCTCTCTGCAGCTTCTAAATTAAAAAAAAATATCTCTATGGCACGCGCAGAGCAAACAAGGGGTATGATAATACAGACAACTTTGGACACTTATTTTAATAAATAAACAAAGGTGCCCAACCATAGCAGCACATGTTTTTAAATTTTAAAGTACAGTAATTTCCTCACGTAAACAATAAATTCCTTTTGATACTGTTAAACTGTTTTGTGCACACTTCATTAAATGGCATAATGTATATGTTAATCAAATATTTCAGCTATTTCAGCTATAGCATACCAATGCTATAATGAACCAAAACGCTGGACTCAATGCAGTTCATTATAAAGCGGGGCTACTGTATATGTTTGTATGTGTTCTGTTTTTCTTCCTGTACATGTTTTTTTACATTTTGTAAAAGCCTTATGGCTGAACAATAAAAATTGACCACTAAAACTGAAAAATTGATAGTGTAGCTTTACTACCATTACTGCTATGTGGGAGATGACGATTTGCACCCAATAATATGGACTTTTACCCAGGTTCTATAACATTCCACAACCAGGTGGCCAATGACTACCAAACATTTGCTAGTGGCAACTAATACAAATGCTTGTTTAAGCAGCAAGAAATATTTTAATAGATGTGCATTTGCCATTTGAAATCTAGTGATGTCCTGATGGTGTACTTTTACTAACCTTTGCTGCTGTATGGGAGACCAGAATGTGTACCCAATAGTTTGGACTTTTAACCAGGTGATATGAAATTCAGTAACCAGATGGCTGATGAGTACTGAAAAATTATTAGTGGTAACTATAACAAATGCATGTTTCCCTTTATGGAATAATGTACTAGGTGGTTAAGGGAAAATGCACCTTTTTAGCAAGGGATGGTAAAAATATGCCATCAGGACATCACTACATTTCAAATGGCAAAGGCAGAGCTATTAAATCATTTCTACATTCATATTAAAGTTTAATAAATGGTTAAAGTAAATCAAGTATATGTATTAGTTGCCACTAGTAAATTGTGGGTAGTCACTGCCCAACTGTGCCAAGGGTTACCACCTTTTAACAAGCCCACAGCGGGAAATTTCTTAACGAAATAATGTTTTTTTTGCAGGCCAATAAGTAGCCATGACTGCTGCAACAGACTTGTTTTGTCTAAATAATCAGCGTTTATTTATTTATTGGATTTTGGTAACTGGGTATGCTCACCGAGATAAGCTATTTTTCAAGAATGACCTGGAATTAATTATATAAAATAAAAAGAATACATACAGAGAATAATAACATACAGTACATAACTAAATGACAAAACACAGTGCAAACAATAGATATACATTCCAAAAGAAAACTTTGAACAACAGGTCGGTAGTTAGACACAGGATACAGAGAAGTATTCAGAGACATTAGGTTTTATAGAACATGGACGCAATTCATAGACAAGTACATTGAGTCAGATTCAACAGATAAACTAGCTGAAGCAGGCACAGGATCTGTTAACAGATACTCCTTCATGGCAAATTTGAAGGATGCAAAGGTAAGGCAATCAATGACCTTAGGGGGGACATTTTTTCATAGCCTTAGTGCAGTAGTCACAAAGGATTGCTGTCCAGCAGCAGAGAGTGCCCTTGGCATGTAGCAAGTTTCTGTCCAGTGAATTGGAAGCACCTTCTAAGTGGTTTGATGTCCATGATGTTAGCCAGATTATTCGAGGGGGAGGGAGTAATAGAGTTTGTGTGCCATAGAAAGCACATGGAGATGAAGCCTCCCCTCCAGGGCAGTCAGTTTAGTGCAGAGAGTGCTCAGCAGTGATGTTCTCAGCTGCTGTTCCCAGCAGAAAAACATGTTTTTCCATGGTAGGCAGATTTCAGTTTGGAGAGTTCAGTTTCCCTGAGTGATGACAGAAGTAGTGCCCCATAGGTGATAGCAGAAAGAAGGACACTGTTGAGGATCAAAAGCCTGGCTTCTTTAGTAATGTAGGAATACAGCCTGTACAGCAGGCCTTGCTTTTGGTTCAGTGTTTTAACATCTAGTTCGACATGAGGCCTGAGGGAAAGTTCTTGGTCCAGCTGGATTCCCAGATATTTTATCGCAGCCATTGCATCTGTGTGTGCCCCAACAGAGTAGTACTGTTGAGTAGATTTTGTCTATCATGAAACAGCCTATGGGTACCAAATGGCATGGCCTTCATTTTTTGGCATTCAGAATAAGCAGATTTGATTGAAGCCAGGACTCAAGTGTGACAAAGTTTGCTTGTAGGCCAGATTGAATCTGAGTCAAGTTGGTGTGTGATCTGTACAGAACCCCATCATCAGCTTATAACAGTAATTTTGTGTTACTACAGTTACTAGGTATATCATTTATGAACAATAAAAATAAAATAGGGCCCAGAACTGAGACCTGGGGGACACCATCAAGGATTGCCCGCCGGGAGGACTGGCTACCCCCCCCCACCATTTAACAAGTTGCATGGGCCCCGAGATGTAATTGCAGAACTAACTACACCACAAGTGATCAAAGCCCAGGCCACTTAATTTGAGCACCAGAAGGACATAATTAACAAGGTCAAATGCCTTGGTTAGGTCCACAAAGACCACTTCCGTGGCCTGCCCATCACCCATAGCACTGAACAGGTCAGTCGTGAGGCATACAAGGGCAGTGTCAGTGCCTTGATGTTTTCTGAAGCCATGTTGGACTTCAGTTAAAAAGGAATGTAACTCTTGATAGGACTGTATTTGATTATATACAGGTATCAGCCTTTCTTGTAATTTAGCATGGGTGCACAACAGTGAAATAGTCCAATAGTGTTCAACTGGCTCATTTGTCCCCCTTTATGCACCAGAATAACATGTGCCATTTTCAAGAAACTAGACATGTCATCCTGGAGGAGGAACATATTGAACAGTGCTGCTACAGGACTGGTAAGGACTGGGGCACTATGTCTAAGAAGCCTGGGTTCCAGATTATGATGTCCAGCCGAGCTATCAACTTTTATAACTTACAAAAGAGCCAATACCAGCTTCTTTGTGACCAGTTTGAAATGAAACTCAGTTTGACTGAGTGGTGAGGTAAAGGAGCCAGAGCCAGAGGAGGGGGACCACTGGAAGGGCATGATCAGGATGAAGTTGAAGCTATCCAAATCTGTGAAGAACTTGTTGAAGGATTTAATGGCCAGGGCTGGGCCACTAAGAGTTTTGCCAGTGGTCAGGATGTCAAGTGAGGGGGCCCCACTTCTACCACTGAGGAGGTTGTTGATTTTTAACCAGAACCTCTAGGGATCATGTGGGTTGTCAGACTGCAGGCTTCTGATATATTTCATTGTTTGAGACTGTGGGTAAATAGATAGACAGCACTCAGAAATTTCAAGTTTAACATGCAGACTGCATGGTTTTATTGCATAAGTCAGTAACAAAAATATAAAAAATACTTAAATGAATCAGAAATTTGTCAGGCTAAGATCATATTTTCTTACAGAACTTCAAATCCTATGTTGGTTATTGTTTCCCAAGGAGATTCATCCACCATCAATTAGTTTTGGAGACGTGGAAGACTTTCATGTCCTCTCTCGCTCAGGCCAGAGCTCATCTGAACTTCAGATCTCTCTAGCATCCCAAGCAGTGGGTTATATACCCACCCACTATACCATGTGATCTTCCCCTTTTTACAAAGTAAAGAATACATTGTCCAAACCATCACTGTCAGATTCAGAAAGGTTCAGAATTTAAAGTAATATATGGGATCATGTCAAAATTCAGGTAAAATATTTCAAAACGTATTCCTCTGGTTTTTAAACAGAAATGAATAGAAAACAAGTTATAATGAGCTTTTAACTCCTCCTACATTTCTGATTTCATAGCTGAATTTTAAGATATAAGCCCTGTCAGTAGGGTCCGCTGATTCCTGTAGTAGTCCATGGTTTCACTCTTTCACGTAGGCCCCTTTTTTACACTTTTACAGTTAGGCCCTTTTTTACACTCTTTCGGGTATTTTATTAAAGTATCAGGAACAAATCAATTATAACATTAAAGGATTCATTCTTTCATTGTGAGGAACCTTATTATTTTTTTATTTTTAGTTTAGTCTTTGGTAACTGGGTAAGGCCCACTAGGCACAAGTGCCTGTTTTCAAGGGCGACCTGGGAGCACTGGGGAGGTGAAGTGACTTGTTCAGAGTTACACAGTATGCAAGTGGTTGTGGGAATCAATCTGAGTTCTGCTGGATGTACCAAGCTCATTCACAGCTCATTACTCTAACCTCTAGGCTATACTGCCAGCCTAAGACTATGGCATTTTCCTTATGAGAGCTTCGGGGGAGGGTGAACACTGAAAAGATGAAACAAACAAACAGTATGCTGTTTATTTTAGTCAGTATACCATCACAACAATGATACGTTTACAGCACCATGTCAATACAGTGCCAGATTTTGGCGACTGCCATATTTGATGACCTCTCTGCGCCCCACTGCTCAAGGTCTGCCACCCCAGAGTTGGTATATTTAGGGTTCCACCAGGCTGCATTGACAACAAAATTGAACCGAATAGGCTGGAAGTTGAACTGAATAGGCTGGAAGGATGGTTCAAAAATAGGCAATTGAAGTTCACTGGCAAAAAATTCAAGGTCATGCATCTGGGTAAAATAAACCACAGGAAGGAATACATGCTGCTAGGACACCAGTTTGAAGTAACACATGTGAAGAGGGATCTTGGCGTAATCGTTACAGATGACCTTAGGACTAGTAAGCAATGTGAAAGGGCAGTGCAGAAAGCAAATGGCATCCTTGGATGCATTGAAAGGGGTATAACTAGTAGAAAAAGAGAGGTGATAATACCACTATGCAGATCACTAGTCAGGCCGCACATGGAATATTGTGTCCAGTTCTGGAGGCTGCACCTGAAGAAGTATATCAACAGACTGGAGGTGGTGCAAGGGGAAGGAGATATGTATTCTGAGCAGACTAGATGGAACAAGAGGTCCCCTTCTGCCGTCAAATTCTTATGTTCTTATGTTCTTATCCATGACATCGACAGACACAATGCCAACAGTTGACATTGTGCCGTTGGTAAAATAAACCCTGCTCCCCCATGGGGGGCTCTGCCCCCCACACCCCTGCTATTAAAATAACCAACTCTGAGTCAGAGTTGTTTTGGGGAGGGGAAAAACACTGGAAGAAGCAGTGCCAGTGTACAGTGGGACCATTACAGTGACCTACTGATTTCTGTCACCGTAATGGTCTTCGCTGTATAGGTTTTGATGTTTCAACGGTATATCTATATTTAGTAAGGGGGTGTGGCGTGGTGGGCACAGCCCCCCACAAGGGGGGCGTGGGGGTGCAGCCCTCCACAAATAGAGAGGTTGCCCAATATGTCAGTCACCAAAATCTGGTGCTCCATTGATGAGGTGCTGTAAACATGTTGCTGTGATGCCATGGAACGATATTAGTCAGGGTTTTAGAGAGGAGGTTTTTCTTCCCCAACCCTGTGACATTGTTTTAAACATTTGCGTGCTGCAAACTGAGCAGCAGGATTTAAACAAAAAGTACAAAATGTATTTCCCCTGGCACTGGTAGGGAGCTTTGGCATCTTGGGAAATTCTTGGTGTTTGCCTGTAGGGAGCAGCACCATTTGGGAGTGTATAAGGTTAGGTGGGTGGGTCAAGAGGGGAGAGAGGCATTCACAGTGGGTTGAAGTAGGACGGTTTCTGGAGGGCCCCCCCCAAGCCTTAGGCAGTTTGGCCTACAGTGGCTATGCAGCAGTTCCTCCTTGGGCTTCTTGGGGGGGGAGCGAGTCAGGCAGTAGCGGTCATTGGAGTATCAGGGGTATTCCACCCCCCCCATAGGAGGCCGAAGAGACGGGAGATCTGTTGGATACTTCAGAAAACGGGAAGGCCGGTAGGAGTTGGGGACCATGGATTCTGCAAGGTATGGAGCACTGGGCCAGTGGGGCTGTTGTGATGGTTGCAGAGCTGCAACATGGGCCATCAGCTGGTGGCAGCAACAGCATGCTTTTTACCCACATGGCACACTGGGTCCGGTAGTAAGGTTGGAAGGGAGGATCTTGGTCTGGGACTCTATGGAGCCTGCCTTGCTTGTGTCTGGGGCAGGCCCTGGGATCTACTGTGCCGTGTCTGGGGTGGATCTTTGGGCTATTAGTGGCTGTGGTTCTCAGGAAACTGGAATTTAAGGTATGGGAGGCACTGCACTGTTTTGATTTGAACCGCTCTACTCCGGTGGGCAACACTTGAAGTGGAGGCTTGGTTAAATCTTGGGGCACCTGAAAACAGCTTCAGAAGGGCATGCTGGTAAAGAGTTACTATTTTGGGAGCAGCTGTGGAGGCTAGGCTGCTCATCGCCCCAGAGACTGTTCTCCCTGGCGGCACTAGAGGGCTAAATCACTCCCCTACAGAGGAAGCAAGAAATAGGAAGGAATTTGAAAATGTGCAATGAAAATAAAAAGTTTCTGTGAAAGAAGCTGGGTACTTACGTAAAGTGCAGGCTCTATCAGCTATATCCTAAATTGCTATGTAATTTGCTGTTTCGCTGATTGCGTAAAAAAAAAATCATGCCTAAGTGCTGCCAATGTCCTGTCTCTTGTTATCCAAGTTTGCTAGCTCTATGAAGCTATGTTTGGAGGTTTGAGAAGTTTAGCTCCTTGGCCCTGAAATCAATATGGTGGCCCAGGAAATAATTTGTTCTTGGTTTGGCTAATCTGGTGCCTGTCTGGTGATTGTAATGAATATTTTTATTTATTTATTTAATGAAAAGTTTCACCAGGTAATGTACACTGAACAACAAGTTGCTCGTCTCCTGGTACGACCTGGGGGAGAGGGTGATGGGAGTTACATACTATCAGTGAGTACGCACAGATTACACAATAGCATAAAAAACATAGGTTATAAGTGAGTAACACATTAGCATGAAAAGCAAATAATTGCAGGGTAGAGTAGATAAAAATCCTGTAGCTATGAACTTATGGTGCGACAGAATCACGGGTAACATAACAGCAAGTGGGACCAATGGCCTTACACACTTCAGACTAAAATGGCAAAGAGCACAAGTGATGGTGAGATAGCAAAGTGGTAGAGAAACGAGCCAGAGACCACGGCTAGGTCAGCAGGCTAAGGAGATAGGCCAATATAGAGAGACAGATTATTTGAAACAACCATACACAACTGGAGCTGAGATAGGCACCGAAACTGTAAGTGCATCGATTTGGTTGTGGTTAGGCAAACAGGGCATCGGACAGGATGTGGGACAAGAAAAGGGGGGAAGCTAAGGACAAGTGCAATTTACAGAGAAGAAGTTACGTAGAGCTTGATTTAATGAGCCAGGTGAGGAAGAGGATCGGATTTGTGTAGGAAGAGCATTCCACAGTTTAGTGAGACGATAGGAGGAGGAGGAGGAGGTCTGTCCACTAGAGGTGGATCTCCAGGGAACAGTCAGAGTTCTGTGGTCATGGGATCTAGAAGTTGAGAGGGAGTGGGTGGAGAGATTAGGGAATTAAGATAGGAAGGGAGTGTACCAAGCCAGTACTTAGAGATGAAGTTAGCGCAGTGATGCAGTCACCTATTTGTTAGGTAAGGGAAGGCTAAAGCTCGGTACAAGTGACAGTGTTGGGTAAGGGAAGGCTGAAGCTCGGTACAAGTGACAGTGTTGGGTAAGGGAAGGCTGAAGCTCAGTACAAGTGACAGTGTTGGGTAAGGGAAGGCTAAAGCTCGGTACAAGTGACAGTGTTGGGTAAGGGAAGGCTAAAGCTCGGTACAAGTGACAGTGTTGGGTAAGGGAAGACTGAAGCTCGGTACAAGTGACAGTGTTGGGTAAGGGAAGGCTAAAGCTCGGTACAAGTGACAGTGTTGGAGTGAGAGGCTAAAGCTCGGTACAGGTGACAGTGGTGGGTGAGGGAAGGCTGAGCTCGGTACAAGTGACAGTGTTGGGTAAGGAAGGCTAAAGCTCGGTACAAGTGACAGTGTTGGGTAAGGGAAGGCTAAAGCTCGGTACAAGTGACAGTGTTGGGTAAGGAAAGGCTGAAGCTCGGTACAAGTGACAGTGTTGGGTAAGGGAAGGCTAAAGCTCGGTACAAGTGACAGTGTTGGGTAAGGGAAGGCTAAAGCTTGGTACAGGTGACAGTGGTGGGTAAGGGGAGGAGCATCCAGAGCAAACCGACAGAAGGAGTTGAAAAGAGTATCCAGGTTCGCTAAGGAGGTGGCAGGGGCAGATTGCAGGAGATTACAAATTACAAATATCTTAAATGAATTAACTGTTTTTGCTCTTTCTATTTATTCAAGAGTTAATCAATTTCTTCATAGCCATCTGAAGGGTCTCTAGTTTAATTCCATCTCAGTCCTGGTTCCTGGAGTGTTGAGAAGGTGAGATTAGAAGCTCTGTTTTCCAGTGTTCCTGCTGGAGGTTTAAAAGCTGGCATCCAGGGGGGTTCAGAGGTACTCTGAAACTTTGAAGACTTCAAAAGGTAAGGCTCCTTCATTTCATTTCAATCTATGATGTGCTGCATTTTTTCCATTGTGGAGATGTTTAGGATGGCACTTGTGGTCTGGAGCCCCTTCTCCATTCTCCCACCACGTACCCCTAGACAAGGGAAAGGGTGCCTACATATATATATACAAGAACTACCCCCTTTTCTTTTTGCACAGTCTTTTCTGAGTATGACTTATCCAGGGATGGCCACTTTATGGGTTGGGATCTAAGGTTTAAACCAGGTTTCTGTGACTCTTAGGACATCAGGTTTATAAATTGCACACTAAGCTTCCAAATCTGGAAGCTTTTTCTTAAGACTCTAATGTTCATGTGGACAATGTTTAATCATCTGGAGCTACTCCATATGGGATCAGAGTGGAAGAGTAAAGGGAGACCCTGACTGGTTTTGAAATCTCCTGTAATGAGATGTACAGATTCCAGCAGAGCTCTGTATAACCAGTTACTAGCTAGGAGGTATTTACTCCCAATATGGTTGTAAGGGTGTCAACCCAAGACAGAAGCCATAAGCACAGCAGTGCCCCAAAAATTCCATTAGACCCCATTTAATCTTTGTAGGAACCAGGGAAGATGACCAATACTGCAGGATTAAGATGAGGGTGTAGTCACTTATAATAAGGAACTGGAGGATTAATGAGGGTATAGCTACTTACAATAAGGGCAACTTAGTTAGCCAAGTCAGTATGCAGTAGAGCAAATGGCAAGATAAACAAGAGAGGGCAAGAACAACCAAGTAGAGGGATGTAACAGCAGCAATATCAGGGTCAGCCTGATAGGATGGGTCCAGAGTACACAGAGTTAACTAAGATTAACCTTTAAGTAAAGCAGCATCAGCAGTACATTCAGCAACACGTAACACCGACCAGTAGAGGGAGAGGACTGCTGGTAACACCTAACAAGTAATAGAGAAATCTGCAAAAATAGGGATACCCTGATAAATGTTTCCAGGGTACACATGAACAAGCTAGAGCCACCCAAATAGGATGTTCCCTGGGGACAGAGAGGTTCCAAGGGTAAGCCTTTAAATGAATTAACACCAGCAGTGTATTTACAACACATAGCTCTAGTCACTTAGAATATCTCGTCACTTAAAATAAATTATGAACTGATTCGAAAAAATGGATGAAGCTGATTAGCTGAGAGGTATTTGAAGCCATGATTAAATCCCACAACAAAATCACGGCTTCAAAAAGCCTCCAGCCTTCTCACCCACAACAAGTCAATCCGACAGCAATGGGCAGTCAGACAGCTGTGCTGAAGTCATGGTCAGTAACAGAAACTCATCAATCGCACTTGGAAAAAAATAACAAGCAACAAGTACACAGAAAAAAAAACACTCTCCTGCCACAGCAACCAATTTTTTTTTAACGTTACCATCACCCGCCAGTTTAGTTTTGCCACAGACACCCACCATAAAGTTGAGCGCCACTCCTCCCACTCCCACTAGACATACTGTAATGCTCATTCTTGATCTCCACCTGCCCACATGAAGCATTTGCCATTCCGTGTTCACAATCTGCCTTTCCTATCTCCACAAAGCATTAAATACAGTGAGCACTTCTTCCTAAAGAAATGTCAGGCAAAGCACAGTTCACAGGGGAGGAGGGTTACACTGTGAAGAGCAAAGAGTAACACAGGCACAAGAGCTGTAGTTTTTTTTTTTATGTGTACTGGGTGGCTCCTGCCCTCCCTCAGAGTGACTCATTCACTGACCTGACCATCCCTCGCTCAGCCAGATACCCTAATTGCCCCATGCATTTGGATTTTCCCCGTGGTGGGGCCAAGGAAAGGAGCACCAGCTTTACTCACCCCTGGAGCACAAATCCAGATATTGGGGGTGGCACCTTGCAGGAGAATGTGTCGGGTCATCACGGGCCCTGTTGGCTCCCAGAATTTTTCCACTTTTCTCCCCTGGGTCCACAGACCATTCAATGGGCAAGACAGCTGTCCCCACCTCTGAAGAAGCAGCCATATGCCCTGGACATGGGCACACCCCTCTTCTGGGTGATGCACTTGTGCTGATACCCAGCCACCACTGGGTGTCAGTCTGTAGTGCGTTGCACTGTTCCCCCCTTCCCAAGGAAGGAGAACTGTCCATGGACGCTCAATCCTTCCTCCTGCTGCTGACCCTCAAGTGACCCGAGTCTGTTCCTGAACTGGGGTCGCCGGTGCGGCGTGAGGTGTGGCCTCTAGTGCCTCAGCCCTCAGTGCCACCAGGCTGGCAAGCTGTAGTTTTTCTATCACCTCCAACTGCAGTGCCACCTGCTGACCACAGTCCTCCAAGAACCATTTTTTTTTAAAGTATTCCTACATTACCCCAGAAATTCAATTTTAAATGATTTTTTAAGTTATTTTTTCTCTTTTCTTTATAAAAGGTGTAACCCAGTTCATAATAGCAATAATCCACTCCAGGGTGTGGTATATCATGTGATATCATCGCTTCTCATATGTTTAATGCACTCAGCATGAGGACTTGTGCCCAATCACCCAAGGCGTGATGATATCCCATACTATACCACACCCTGTCATGCATTATTGCTTAATTATAAAAATGGCTAGGGAATTTTCTCCATTGTGGTTGACTGAGAGGTACCTTTGGCTGTGTGTATATCAGTGCATATCATGGCAAAAGGCACCTCTTCAACCACTCAAGACTTTTTACAACAGAGATCATGGTGCCAACTTCTGGATTTTAAAAGTGGAACTGGCCTGCCGAACACCCACTTCCCTCCACCCACTGGTACACAAAAACTGTCTGTTACTGCAGCCAAATGCACTACCAAGTGCACAGCATTTATAACCCCGATCACACAGCAAAACCATTTTGACCGACCTGTGTGTTAAAGTAGAGAAAGCTGACAGCGATCAAGTGATCATCACACTGCTGCTGGAACGCGGCTTTCAAATTGCAGCCAAGACACACTCCTCCATTAGCTGTTTTAAACATAAGCTAGGTGTAACTATGAGCATAAACATAAGCATAAGTATAAATTAACCTTTCTGCATTGAGACACCAAGTTGGGCCATTTGCGCGTTGTTATCGGGAAAGCTGTGAGAAAAGTGCTAAGTATGGTGGCTGGTAAGGCACATGCTTGCTCCCATTAAAACTGCTCACATCATCAAAATACAGACTATAAAACAAAAGCTTCAAACGAAATATTGTCTATAAGCTTTCTGAATATGTGGAGATGGTGGTGTGGCATAAAACAAATATATTGTTGAGGATGTTTTGTGGTGGGACAGACAAACATTAACTCCTTCTAGTGCATTTTCATTAAACAAGGACTACTTTTCTAACAAGATTTTTTTTTCAGTTTTTAACACTTTTTTTTAGATTAGGGAATTGTTTTTTTTCATTATACATTTTTTGTTCCTCTGAACCCTGGCAGGTGGCTTCGGCTCTCCAAACGGAGGGACTCTATCTCTGGCTCTGCTGCTCCCTTACTTGGTGGCCCCAGAAATTCCCCTGTGGATTGCTGCCCGCAGTGGGCTGGGGGGAGGTTGCCAGCTTCTCCCTCCCTCCCTCCAGAGACCCAGTCCAGACTCTGGGACCACTCCAAGGGGTGGCAGGTAGTCATTGAGCCCACCAGGCTCAATTTTCCATTATTCTTCTGTCCCCTCTCCATGCCAACGTAGAGCCATCGGCTGCTAGCCTCTCAACCCATACTGCCCTCCAACCACTGCCAGAGGGCAGTCAGCAAGCAGGATGACTTAGTCTCCCTCCCCCTGTGAGAGGACAGCAGTCCTCCGGATGCTCAATCCTCTCTCTCCTTGCCGACCCCAGTCACCCTGAGCTTGTTCTCAAACCAAGGTCACCTGTATGGTGCGAGGTGTAGTGACCAGCACCTCAACCTCTTGCACCACCTGGCCGGCTAGATTAGGAAATTTTTAAAGAGCAGCTGACACTATCCTGGGAATAATGTACGACCTCCATGTCTGTATTATGACCCCCCAATGAGCTGATTCGATTATGATGTCTGACTCCAAATTGTGTTTCATACTTTATAGAAATATAACCATATTGTGACTGTGTGTCAGGGCAGTGGGAGAAAGATGTCAGTGTACAATAATGTCAAGTAGGGAACATCTTCTGCTACTGCTTGCAGCAATGCTACCCTTTATTACTGTAAATGTGGCTAGGGTATTTAAATGGTCCCTTATCAGTCTCTTAAAATGAACTGCTCATGGAGGCCAATTCTAGAAGGGCCTGCATCCAATGCAAAGTGTGACGCAGCTGCGTCAAAGCCCTTGGACGCAACTCAGCCCAATTATAGAAGGGCAGGCGCAGCTGCAACATTATTCCCACTTTATGGCAGCTTGCACCAAAGGTTTGGTGCAAGTCATGTAAAAAGAGTACTCCCACGGATGCAAAGTTAGGCCAGGGAGAGCTGGTCTAACTTTTCTGTATCTGGGACTTGAGGCAGCCAGTCTTCCAGAATCACAAGTTCCCCCCTTTTTCACACAAGTCGCCACTTGAGTCAAAAACCCTGCTGCAAGTCCCATGCAAGATTACAACCCCTTTTAGAATCTGTCTCACTGTATCAGAGTAACGTTAAGAATATTTATAAAATACAGGTTTAGAACTCCTTATGTATTCTAATAAAAAGTTAATTTCATATTTTTACCATCACATATGATTCTTTTGTTTGGGTGTATTTTATTTGGGTAAAAATACGAGAGACCATGTCAATAGTAAATGTGTCATTCCTATACTTCAACATATCTAGAAACATAGAAACATAGAATTTGATGGCTGATAGGGACCGCATGGCCCACCTAGTCAGCCCATTTCCCTACCTAGTGCATAAGCTGAAGATCCTAGTTAACCAACAGTCTACTTCCTCCTACCCCCCACTAGAATTACCTTATGTCTGTCCCATGCATTCTTGAATTCCCCCACTGTTTTTGACTCCACTACCTCCTCAGGAAGGCTGTTCCATCCATCCACAACCCTCTCCGTGAAAAAATACTGCCTCACATTACCTCTGAGCTGTCCCCCCTCTATCTTCAAATTGTGCCCCATCTTCTTGCACATCTTTTTTTCTGAAAGATGCTACCATACTGGACTCCCTTGATGTACCTGAATGTTTCTATCATGTCCCCCCTCTCCCTCCTCTCCTCGAGTGTATACATATTAAGCTTCTTTAATCTCTCTTCATATGTCTTCAGGTGCAGACCCTGCATCATTTTAGTTGCCCTCCACTGGACAGCCTCCATCCTGTCTAAGTCCTTGCGGATATGGGGTCTCCAGAACTGGATGTAGAACTCCAGATGGGGTCTCACCAACTGTCTGTGCAGAGGGATAACAACTTCTTGTTTTCTACTGGTGATGCCTCTCCCTGTGCATCCCAGTATTCCACCAGCCCTTCTTATTGCCTTCTCACATTGCTTGCCCACCTTAAGGTCATCTGATATGACTACCCCCAGGTCCCTTTTCATTTCTGTTGTAGTTATTATCTCACCCCCCATTGTGTACTTTTTCCCTGGATTTTTGTTTCCCAGGTGCATTACTTTTCACTTCTTTGCACTGAATATAAGCTGCCATACATTTGACCATGCGTCTAACCTTGCCAAGTCCCTTTGCATCCTCTCCACCCCACCTTCTGTATCAACCCTGTTGCAGATCTTTGTGTCATCTGCAAAGAGACATACTTTTCCTTTCAGTCCCTCTGCAATGTCACTTATAAAGACATTAAAGAGGACTGGTCCCAGTACCGAAACCTGTGGTACCCCACTAGTAACCCCCCTTTCTTCAGAGTAAACTCCGTTTACTATTACCCTCTGTATCCTGTTGTCCAGCCAATTTTTTACCCAGGCTACCACCTTGGGACCCACTCCCAGGCTGGCTAACATGTTATGTACATTAATCTTTTGTGTGGGACTGTGTCAAATGTCTTGCTAAATTCTAAGTAGGCCATGTCCACAGCCACTCTCTGGTCTACTACATTGGTTACCCAGTCAAAGAAATCTATTAGATCTATCTAACATAACCTTCCTGCTGTGAATACATGCTTCCTTGGGTCCTGTGCCCCACTGGCCTCTAGGAACTCAAACAATTCTTTCCTTCAGAAGTGATTCCAACATTTTACCTACCACTGAGGTCAAACTAACAGGTCTGTAGTTTCCTGCCTCTGTCTTGCTCCAACTTTTGTGAAGAGGAATCACGTCTGCCCTCCTCCAGTCCTCCGGTACCACACCATCCTCACATAATTTGTTAAAAAGGGAGGTCAGTGGTGTCACTAGTTCTACCCTTAGTTCTTTTAGAATTCTTGGGTGAATCCCATCAGGCCCCATTGTTTTGTCCACCTTCAGTTTTAAGAGTTCTTTCAGAACCCTTTCTTCTGAGAATGGACTGGTATCAACCTCCCCATCCAGAGTGCTTCTATTCTTTGATTTAGGTACCGCCCCCCTCCTCTTCTTTTGTGAATACTGAGCAGAAATATTCATTCAGTATCTGTGCCTTTTCACTGTCATCCTCTGCCCACTCTCCCTTCCCTTTACTAATCCTCACTATCCCTTCCTTCATCTTTCTGCGCTCTCTAATGTACCTATAAAAGGTTTTATCATCCTCCTTAACTGAGTTGGCTATCTTTTCTTCAGTTTGGGCTTTTGCTATTCTGACTGCCTTCCCCACTTCCTTCTGCTTTAACTGGTACAGTTCTCTGTCCTGCTCCTTCTGTGTTTCCTTATACTTCCTGAATGCTACCTTTTTCTTCTTAACCATCCCCGCCACCTCTTTTGAGAACCAGAGTGGTCTTTTCCTTTGTTTTGCTTTGTTGATTTGCTTCACAAAAAGGTTTGTTACCTCTGTGATGGCTGTTTTGATTCTTCCCCATTGTCCCTCCACCCCTCCTTCTTGCTAGTTTGCTAGTGCTTTTCTGAGGCACTCTCCCATTTTCCAAAAGTCAGCCCTCCTAAAGTCCAACACTCTTGCTTTTGTATGGCTCGACTCTATGGCTGTGTTTACCATGAACCTACACTGTTTGGTGATCACTTGTTCCCAGATGGCTACCCACTTCTAAATCTGAGATCCTTTCTCCATCCCCATTTGACAGTACCAGGTTTAAGATTGCTCCCTCCCTAGTGGGTTCCACCACTAGCTGTCTGAGGCATGCCCCCGAAGGACATCAAGAATAAACCTGCTTTTTGATGTGGTTGCAGCCAGGGTGCTCCAGCTAACGTCTGGCATATTCAGGTTCCCCATCAACAATATCTCCCCTTTGTCTGCCATTCTAAGGATGTCTTCTCTCATTTCCTTGTCCATTGCCTCCTCCTGAAATGGGGGTCTGTATACCAACCCTGTGCAATTGTGGTACCATAACCTGTCTCCAGGGTAACCCACAGTGCCTCCTCTACTCCCTGTTTATCCTTTAGTTCCGTTGCTTTGAACCCTTCTCTTACATAAAGAGCTACTCCTCCTCCTCTTTTACCCTCCCTGTCCCTCCTGTAGATTGTGTACCCTGGTATGTTGACATCCCAGTCATGGTTCTCAGTGTACCATGTTTCTGTGACTGCCACAATATCCAGATGTCCCTCTTCCATCAAGGCCACTAGTTCAGGGAGCTTATTACACAGACTACGGGCATTGGAACTCATCACCCTCCATTTGTTGATGGTCTTACCCCTTTTAGCCCCATCTTTGTCATTACTGCCTTTTTCTGCATTTACCCCTGTCCTGCTCCCCATTAACTTCTCTACCACGGTGTTTACCTCTCTAACTACTGTGTTTTGTGGGAGGAGGCTGGGTTTTCCCTGCTCCTATTCAGTGCCTCCCTCCTTGGCTAGTTTAAATGCTTGACAATTATGCATTTAAATCTATCACCTAGGATTCTGGTTCCCCTCCTGGACTGATGCAGACCATCGTGCCAGTATAGGCCTGTATCCCTCCAGGTGGGCCCCCCATCCCCAATGAAGCCAAAACCCTGAGCTCTGCACCAGTGTTTCAACCATTCATTGAATCCCATGGTGTGGAGTACTCTAGCATCACCATTGCTATAGACAGGCAGCACCTCTGAGAAGGTTATTGTATGTGCTATTTGTCTAAGACCCCTCCCAAACTCTTCAAACTCCTCTTGCACTGCTCTGATCCCATTCACAGCCAGGTCATTTGTCCCTAGGTGGACAATGATATCCAGCTCCCTCCCTTGCGCAGCTGCTCCCGCGATCCTGAGGATTCGCTCGCTGTCCCTCCAAGCCATGGCACCAGGCAGGCATCTTACCTTCCTCTCCCATTCATTCCCCAGATCTATCCCTCTAATAATTGAGTCCCCCATCAGGAGTTGTTTCCTTCCCTTGGGGGGTCCCATGCAACCCTCCTGTGGGATGCCTTTGTGGAGGTTCCCAGCATCCTCCTTGGTCTCCACTGCAGGTGCCTCCATAGAGGAACCACTCTCCACCAGAAAAGCATATGAATTGTGGAGAGGTACAACTGGAGGAATGTACCTCTGTTCCACCACCCTCTTCCTGCCTGAGCCCACCTTGGTACAACTGCTCCTCTTTCTTGACAACCTCTGAGGTAGGGGAAGTGGCCCTGGTGGTCCCTGTGTGGGGGAGGAGGTTTCACGAATCCTAACCAAGTCAGCTTGGAGAGAAGCAACCTCTTCCCTCAGACCAGAGAGATGCCAACAAATAGGGCAGCATTGCAGCCTCCAGAAAGTCTCCTGGAGGACTGCTGCCTCACAGCCAGTGCATTGCACTACTCCCCACATGTCTATCTTCTTTCCTGTTTCTTTTGCAATAAGCCTTTTATTGGGAGGTTATATATAGTTTGTGAGTGTGCTATTACCTTCAATGCAGTGTGCTGTGCTGATAAGGATATGAGCTGTATGCACCTTCCCTCTTGAAATGATGTCACAAACCTTGCTATAAAGAAAATGATAGCTGGGGGGTGGGATGTGGGGAAGGGTGGGTTTAGGCCTAAGCACTCACTGAGCTGTACCCATAACCTTTTGTCTTACGCACCTGAGGGTACCCGCGGATGCCCATGGTTATCTGTGGGTATACAATGCAAGCCCTAAACACCAAACTGACACAGTGGTCAATGCATTCATTTCTTTTGGGCCACATATGGGCAAAAGTCATAAACAAAAAAAATGAAATACTGCAGAAATCAGCAAATTCTATGCAAGAAAACATAACGCCTCATAATAGTCTACTGAACTACATGATCTGTAATATTAACCATGAAAAGAAAAACCTAAACAGCGATAAGATTTTAAAATCACTGTGTTCATCAATGTTTGAGCCATGTATTTAAGTATATTACAATCATACGGTTACCAATGCATCAGTTGTAACAGTGAAACAGATACAGCACACCAACACTGTCAACACTGTTGTGTCTGATTGATGCACTATAAAACTGGTAATGTATGTAGATTTAAATAAATATATTCTATAAAACATTATCACCATTAATAAAATGTTACAGATTTTCTAAATTTTAACATTTTACACTTTTATAGGGAACTTTACACTTCAATTAATTTCGAAGGAGGCGAAAATACAGCTGGTTGACAATGGTAACTAGCTAAATTGACTTTTTCTGTAATTAAACCAGCAGTCACAGCACTAGTAATATTATTAGTAATTGCTATTAGCAGCTCAGTAAAATTATAGTCACACTGTAGTAACTTAAAAAGAAAATATTCAAGATAATCCTCTATTTTGATAGAAAAGATATGCATTATTATGATGATGTAACAGCAGATTACAAATTCCTTTACTCTTGCATGATAAATTGTCAGTAACAGCTGGTGTGTACTCAGATAATAGTGAACAGCCATTGTCTAACAGCTTAAAGACTTATGTAACTATGTTTGGCATGAATGAAGATGGTGTGACAGTTATTTAAATGTTTAAATATCTGACAAAATACAAAATGTCCCTCTCTAACACTCTCCTCTAATCCCTGGACATCCCCTACCCCTCTACCATCACCTTCTTATCCGGTGTCCCCTACCTTCCAAATTTCTATCTCTCCTCTCCCAAATAGCTTACTGGCCTCCACTGATCTCTCATGGAATGTAAGGGACCCCATATGCTCTCCATGGATCCTTCTCCTACCCCAATAAGGGGCTCGTATCTCTCATCAACTCCCTTCCCCTACCATCCCTACTTACTCTCTAGACTTTCTGTCCTTTTGAGGGTTCTAGCATCCTGAAGGGGTTCTACTGCATCTAGGCTCATCACATTCCCCCTCCTCCTTCAACCAGTTCCCCTAGCCCTTGCAGTCCCCTTGCAGGGTTCTCAACATCCTGAAGGGGCCCTACTGCACCTAGGCATGTCACCTCTCCTTCCCGTCCCCTATCCTCCTTTCTCCCTAGTCCTCACAGTCCCACTGCAGTGTTATCTGTGTCCTGAGGTGGTCCAACTGCACCCAATCTGTCTCCTCTGCTTCCCCTTCCCCATCTGCCTTTTCCCCTGGCTATCGCATTCTCTTTGCAGGGTTCTCAACCTCCTGAATGGGTTCAATGATGCCTAATGCACATCTCCCCTCTTCTAATTAGCACTATTCTGGCTTTTCATGACTACTAGTTGGGTCCACCGTATCCTGTTGGACTATTGATTAGGCCCCATCCCCTGCTGGGTGCTAATTCTCCTCCCCTCAAGGGGTCTATTATCACTCACTAATTAATCCCCACCACCTTCCCCTACCTCTCCTATCTCCTATTTCTCTCATGTTAGCACTTGTTTACTTATTAACCTGGCGCTTATTATTGTTCCTCCCTTTCTACCTATTATGTGCTACACTGTTGTAATACTGTTTGTATCACCTGCCTTACAACTGTATGTTAAGGGTGATCTTGTAATTTGAATGTTTAATGTCTCATCCCTGTTGTACCCCTTCCCCTCAGGTTGCACCGGGAGATGAGTGACTTTACGCTCAGTGTGCCTTCCTGGTGAAACATTTCAATAAATAAATAAATAAAATACTTCTAGCTTTCCAGTTCTAGGTTTTGTTCAAAGATACAGTATAAGTTTGGAGATGAGGAGAACTTTTTTGCTTCTCTCTTACATGTCTTTTAGTCACATTTTGCTTATGGATACAGCAGGTAATTATTAGGTACCTGACCGGATAAGCAAAAACAGCCGTACCCACCCATACTCACCGGTATCCATGCAAATCTTACCCATACCTACCCGTACGCATTCTGAGCCTCCAGCTTCCCAGTTCCCAGTTCCCAGTTCTGTGATTTAACCCCAAGCTTCCACTATGCTATATGAAGTGGTGGGTACAATCTGGGAATATAATGAAATAAGAAGTGGGAGAGGAGGGTATTCCCCTTAGGTACTCCACTCCCCTTATGGGTGGGAGGGTGGAACCAGACAAACTGTGTTCTGCTCTGCCTGCCACTGGCCGGTGCACTTCTCTGACTTGTTGTGGTACCAGCCACATTAGTGGAGGTATTGTGCACTGTGGAGAATAAAAAAAGGCTCCTATAAAGTTGAGCCATTTAAGATTTTTTATTTTGGTGCACAGCGTTACATTCTACTGAACTATGGTTGCCATGGCAGTGAAAGTCTGCCAATCCACCTGACCAACCATCAGAAAAGGCAGCAAGACCTCTGTTGCCACCGGTACTCCCACATACAAGTGCCTTTCCCTACATGACATCAAGGCCCTATGTGACCGGGAGCAGTGCGACTAGTGGCCACATGAATGCGTGTTACACATGGGATCATTTTAAGCATTTTAAAATACTTTATTTTGATTGCAGTCTTTTGAAAACACGGAAAAGGAGTACACAGAGGGCCACCAGCAAACTACTGAAGCTGCACAAGTAGATTACTGTCAGTTGCTTTTTAAATGTAACTTTTCTTTCTGGGGGACCATTTTATAAGCACAATAAGACATTCCAAGGTGTGGGTTATGGCCTGGTAAGACAACTTCCCTGGAGCTAAAGGCAATCAGTGCAAGTGCCTCATGCCTCATAATGCACTTGGGTCATGCTCTTATCAGGCCATAACTCACACCTCGTCATGTGTTAGTGCTTACGTAACTCATAAAGACTAAGTGTAGTAGTTTTTTACTTGTTCTTATTACTTCTTATCATTTTAAGGTATTTTAGTTTAGGTATTATAGTTTTCAACAACATTTAGAGGAAAATAAGAAAATATTTTGTTACTATAAGATCAGGACATGTAGCATTTTTCATGACTTTTGGCAGGACACAGCTACCCAAATGAGGACTGTCCTGCCAAAATCAAGACAAGTGGTAACCCAAACTCTGCCAATGCCAGGCATTAAGTGTGACATTGAAATTTTTGATAGTGATACTCCTGAGAATCCTAAGAACATTTCAGACTGAGTAATACATGGTGGTACTGCACAAACATTTTGGAAGAAGACTCAGACACGTCACTAGAGTACATGATGCAGGTTTATCAAGCGCAGTCAAATGTCAAGCAGAAATATTAATCTAGCTAAGACAGGCAAGTCACACCCTTTTTGTGAATAACTTGTTTAAAGATTGCAGTTTATTTATTTATAGAGTTTTTGTTGACCAGATAAGTGAGCTAGACAATAAAATGCCTATTTTCAGGTAAGACCCAGGTGGTTAGAAAGTCATGGTGAAAATACAAAACAGCAGGGTTTACAAACCGATACAGTGAAATAATTAAATAAAGTGGATGTGAGAAAGTAATGCTGAGCAGAGATCGGCAAAACAGCGAGCAGCAGCAAACAATAAGAATAGTGCATGATGACTGATACAGGCAAAAACACCAAGAACCAGAGGTAAGGCATAAGAGCAGAATGAACAGACAACATCAGAAAATAACTAACCATTAATAGATTCAGCAGCAGGAACAAAATGTCAGAGTAACCATTAGCATGAGTCAAGTCAGGAGAAAGAGCATATGTCAGAGGAACTCAAGTAATTGAGTAGTTCTCTTTTGAATGTGAGGTGGGACTGGTAGACCCAAAGGTGAGAGGGTAGGGAGTTCCATGCCCTGGGGGCAAAATGGTCAAAAGCCTGCACATCCATTATGGAGGAGTGGTTGGGTAAGGCCAGGAGGGCCTGATCTTTGGAGCACAAGGAGTAGACTGTATCAGCAGGATTGAACATGGAGACCAGTGAGGCAGGATTAGAGGACCTAAGGATGTTATAAATCAAGCAGCATAGGGTATAGAACTGCTGAGAGGGGGGGACAGCCAACCCAGATTGGAATATAGCAAGCAGCGGTGAGTAAGTTCAGGAGCTGATAGGGCAATCCAACCTACATTATTATAGGGAACATTCCATTTGTGGAAGCTGCATGCACTCACCTGATAAAAAGTGTTGAGCTCATAGCAGAGGCTGGAGAGTAGAACTCCGAGGGCAACGGCAACCCTAGCGCAAGAGTCAGGGCAGATCAGACCCCGTAGGTGAGCCCAAGTTTGGGGCCAAAGGACTTGCAGATATTTGAGATATGTTGTGACAAGTCCAAGGCAGAGTAAGGGGTGACACCTAGGTATTTGAAGTGGTCAACTATGGAAAACAGGGGAGCCATCAAGACAGTGGATTTCTAGGCCAGTTGCACAGGCCCAAGCCTTTTGAGGTAACCCAAAGTGCATGGCTTGGTTCTTGCTGACATTCAGGACAAGGCAATTCTGAACCAGACAGTTTTGAACTTTGTGTGATTCAGAGGTGAGCCTTATATTGTTATCAATCTGGGACTTGGAGCTGGAGTAAAGCATCAAGTCAACATCAGCATGGAGAAGGGTGTAACAGTAGGAAGGGATGTTGGGGATATTTATTGATAACGATAGAAAATAGTAGTGAGCTGCAGATGTAACCTTGAGAAATGCCAATATTAATAGTGGTTGGATTAGAGAGGGTCTTGTTAAACATAACAAATTGTTGGCAGTTGCAGAGGTAGCTAGAAAACCAATTAGAGGTGGTAAAGGAGTCTCTTAGGGATGCCACTTTGTGTACAAGGAGGGAGTGATTAACCAAATCAAATGCCTTTGTAAGTTCAATGAAAATAACCCCAGAAAGCATGCCTTTGTCCATACTGGATTTTACATGACTGGTGACCTGGACAAGAGCAGTGTTAAGTGGTGTGAGCTGGCCTAAAATCATTTTGGGCTGGGGATAACAGTTTATATTTTTGTAGGTGGTCAGAGACCTGGGAGGAAATAAGTTTTTCCCAACATTTACTAAGGATAGACAAGATTGCAATGGGGCAATAATGGATTTAGTGTCAGTCTTCTTGAAGATCAATATTATCTTAGCCACTTTCCAACTTTTGAGGACAGTGGAAGTGACGAAAGAGAAGTTAAAAAGTAATTTATATAATGTGTAACAGAATATTGTCAAATCCTGGGATAGAAAAAATATTTTTTATATTTAATAATTTATTTTTTATTTCAGTTTCTCATATAAATAACTATTTTTTTGTTTTGTAACATTTTAAGTACTTTCTAGGGACTGTGCCAATTGGGACTGGATTCATATTGAGGGCTGCTATTTGGCAGAAATGTTATTCCCTCACGTGGCCTGTCCTATTGGATTTGGGTTTTGTTGCCAATAAGTATTCATATCAGTATTATTGATGAGTTTTATCTTGATGACTTTACAGAAAAAATTCTGTGATAATAAATGTATACTACTGTTATTACTCATGCTGATGAATTTGAATCAGTATGAATTTCTGATAATGTACTGTAAATAGAAAGAGTCTTTATTTTAATATATTTAGTGTTCTTAATGTGCTTGGTTTTAGGAATTTTGTGCTATATATATTTTTTTAATTGCAGATTGATTGTTTAAATATATTTGTGCGTGATTATGTGGCTATTTAAACCCTAGCTTGTCTCTGTGTATCTACCACTAAGGAAAACCTATTGGTCTAATCACTGGGGTATTCTGTCCAGTTCATTAATTGTGGTTAATATGAGTACACTTTGACTTTTGATTGTATTAGCTCCTTTTCTGGCAAGAATGCTTTTGTAGCCCTTCTTTTTGAACCATGTTTGTCACCCTCCAATCTGCTGGTAATAGCCTTGTCTTTGGGGAAAAGCTGAACATGTCTGCTATGACCTCAGCCAGTGCCTGCCCCATCTCCTTCATCACATTATGGTGCAGTCCATCCAAGCTCACAGATTTGTTTCCTTTTAACTCCTTTATACCCTTGAATACAGTTTTCTCCTTAATTACTCCAATCTCCATCTTCTGCTTCTGTGTGTCATCAAGTTTTACACCACATTCTGGATGTGCCCCCTTCTGCCATGAAGACTGAGCTGAAATATTATTATTGTCACGGTCACTTCATCCTACTCTATGGAGACCACCATCTCTTCAGTCTTTCTACAGCCTCCCTGGTCTTCCTTTTCTCCTTTGTATATCTAAAGACTGCCTTATAATTCTTCTTTATACCCTTATCAGTCCTGAGCTCTGCTTCAGCTTTTGTCTTCCTTACCATTTTACTGACCTTCTTCTTTCTTTCTTTCTTTCTTTCTTTCTTTCTTTCTTTCTTTCTTTCTTTCTTTCTTTCTCTCATCATTCCTTTCTCCCTTCATCCCTCCCTCCCTTCCTTCCTTTCTTCCTTCCTCTTTCTCCCCCATTTCTTTCTTTCTTTTGGGAAAGGCACACTGATCCATGGCTAATTTCTAGGTGTGACTGAGGGAGAAGAGGGCAGGCATAAACACATAATAATAATATATACAATGATAAAGTTGCAGGAAGTATATACAATACAGTAACATTGTATGATCTATATGTTCAGTCTGTAAGTAACAACAGTGTATACAGTAAAATTGTACTATTCATATGTACATTAAGTGAGGTACAGGCAGGGATGGGTTTAAGAAAGTACAGCTAAGATTAGCATACAAGTGCTGGCTAACAGGCCACGAGAATAACTAAACAAAGATGTGCAATTGGGTGTAACAAAGCAACACAGTTTTTGGAAGTCTCTTTCTTTACCCTGACTGCTTCCTCTGCACCATTGAAAAAACAAATGGGTTTCTTGTGTTTCTTTTGCTTCCCAGGTTGTTTCAGACAAGATTCTGTTACCTCCAGCCCTTCCATTCGATGTCTGCCTAGTTATTTTCTACACCTTCCAACCCTCTTAAGTCTGACACTATGTATTTCCTCCACCTTGCCAAAGTCTACTCTCCTGAAATCTGGTATCATCATTATCATAGATTTAGAGCATTCAGCTCCCAGGGATAGGCTGAACTCCATAAAGTTATGATTACTCATCCCCAGGGTCTTCCACCCCTAACATCCCCAATTGTATCCTGGTCTGACAGCACCAGGCCAATAAGGGCTTCCTCCCTAGTTTGCTCCTTAACCCACTGAAGTAAGAAGCAGTCCTGTAGCAGAACATCAAAAGTTTGACTCCTAGCATTCTTTGGGGTTCAGCTGAAGGCCATTGGGGAAGCTTGTAGCCTGGAATTAGTCTTTGATGAACTTCTGATGCTTGAGTTTTAAGTGTTGACCATAGTGTCTCAAGTGTTGACCATAGTTCTATCATTGAAAGAAAAAATATGCCAGGTTGAGACCCTATCTTGATTCTACCAATCTAAACACATTACAGCATGCTTTTATGTCCTCAAGACTAGATTATTGTACTTCACTCTATAAGGGTATACCTACTACTACTATTATGCCTAATCTCTGCCCACACTGTGGTTAGCACATGTCTTACATGCCAGCTATAAGACCATGATGTGTCAAACCATATGTCCAATTTTTGAATCCACTGGATTGCTTAAGGATGTTTTTGTCTAAGTCTGGAATTCAAAGTGGGTTAAAGTCTTCATAGCAGGCAAGGATGTCAAAGATTAGGAATTTAGTCATAGTTGGGTCTGTGTTTGTTTTGGAACTGGATCTGTGTTTGTATTGGCAAACCATTTCTTTTAAACTTTGTTGAACTCAGATTGTATTGTGAGGGAGATTTGTTATATGATGGGTGGTGAAGAAATAGATTGCAATGTTTGCATAGATCTTTACCATGTACAGTTCACATTGTTTTGGGATGCTGCTGACAACTGTTGAAAGTAGGAGTGGTTTGGAAAAGACCCTTTGTATCACACCCATCTTGATATTCCCCACTTGAGCAGTAATCTTATTTAAGGGCACTTTTGTGTACAGCTCCTCAAAAAGCCAAAGAATCATTCCAGTAAACTTCTTAAAAAATGCAGATAAAATGATGAATAAAATTGAGGAACTGGAAGTGTTGATCATCTTAGATGAATGGGATGTTAGAATTACTGAAATTACTGAGAGCTGGTCAGATGTGACAGATATGTAGCAATTAGAGCTGGGTTGATCAAAACTAAACAGAAAGAATACAATGAGATAACATCAGGGGTGCCAATATATGTTACCTAGGGTGAAAGGTTTCAAGTAGCTGAACTGTAGAATCTAATTTTAGATGTACTGTAGTGCACTTTCCATGATCAGATGACTCATGGGAGATTATAGTACACAAGTTCAAGTAAAAGATATAGACCTTAAAGAGCTCCTACCATCACAACTGAAACTTTGAATAAAATTATTATAAGTTATATATCAAATTGTTTGTGTGATTTACTTTCCTTGTTTTTCTTTATAACTATGCACATTAGCATGTAAGGAGGATTGCTGTTCCTAATACTTCAGCTTCTGTGGCTGCTTGTCTGTCTACAGCTGACATCACACTTCTGTGTGTGACATCATTATCATTTCTACTGCAGTATACTGTGATGTCATAAACATAGAATGATGATGTCACATGTGGATAAACAACTGGAGCAGATAATGTCTATGGGACAACAATCCTGTTTTATATTAATATCTCCATCATCTCCTAGATTGATTATGGCCTTGTCATCTATGGCGCTGCCACTGTCTTGACACTCAGGAGGATAACCACCACCCTAAACAAGGCCTGTCGACTCATCATTGGTGCTAAATGTCTCACACACACACCTGTGACCTCTACTTGCAGGCAAACTGGCTCCAACGTGAAAATAGAATTCAGTACCTAACCTGTGTGGTTGCAAAGAAAATCCATTTGGGGACCACCCCCAGAGTCTGTTCCCTTCTTCAAACAAAAACCAGCTCCAGAATCACCAGGGGATCTAAGCTACAACTGTTTCGCATCCCCTGCTGCCACACAACCCAAGGCCAATGATCATTTGCCTACAGGGCCCCCACCTGGTTTAATGGTCTTGTCAATGATACTATCACCACCACTGGACTAGGTGCCTTCAAATCCAGGCTCCATAACACCCTTGTTGCTTCCAGCACCTGCAATTGCCATGGATAATATTCTACTCCACTCCTCCACTGCTCACCTTTACCAGGCCTCGTGACCACCGCACTTGCCCTCGCATGCCTCCACCCCTCCTGCACTTCTGCAACTGACAAGGCTGGCAGGCTGCTTCAGACCCTTCCCTGCACCCCTAACTACTTCCCCCCTACCATTCTCTCTTCTCTCCTCCCTGCTCCTCCTCTGAACACCTGCTACTGCCCCTCTCCTTTATCCTCCCACCCCCTTTTTCTTTTCCTTTCTCCACAAATGTTTCCTCCTTGCAACTTGTGTTATTGTAACCTTTGATGTGAAAACTTTGTTATGGCGTGGGACCTTTGTAAAAGAGCCCTGGGCTCAAAAGTATACTTGTAATCCTAGAATAAATAAATAAAAAAATAAATAAATATAGAGTATTTATTAATGTATTTGAAATAAGTCCACCGATGAGAACCCTATGAGATGTTGCATCTCATTTCCATGGGTCCCAAGGAAGACAGTGCAGTCAAAAGGTTAACATAGTTTAGCAAGAATAGTTACATACAAGTTAAAATATACAAGAAAAAAAACAAACAAACTGTAAAGTAAGTACAGTACATCCAAACAGTAATCAAAGTTAGTTAAAAAAAAGTGGGGCTGCAGCAAGTAAACAGCATAAGCGTTGGTAAGAGACATGATCATGGTTGGGTAAAGGGGAGATACTGGACCAAAATAAATACAGACTGGCTTCCATGGTGCTGAAAAACTGGACTTATACACTCTTGCACACATGTGTACGCTCCTGCTGGGACAACTCTCAAGTTAGGGACAACATAGTTTTAAAGACAAAAGGGAGGTAGATACAGATAATATTTCAAATATAAGCTGATATATCTCAAAATACAAAACATCTCAAGACATCTCAGGGACTCTTAAGGATTAATGAGAAGAGCAGAAAGGTAGCTAATTATGAAATGCAGCAGTGATGGATGATTTTAATTATCCAGCTATTAATTGGAATACAGGTGTGGGTAAGTCAAGTAGAGGTTCCCGATTCATTAACCTTGTTAATAATAGCGTAATAATATAAAAGTTAAAGAGGGAACTGCTGTAGAAATTAAGCAAAACTTGATTTAATGTTCAGTGATAAGGATGATACAATATGTTAGAGAGACAGAAGCTGGGGAAACAAGAGAGTGGTGATCATAACATAGTATGGTGAATTATTACAATAAAAGCAAAAAAAAGGGACACAACTGTTCAAATAACAAAATAAAAACTATGCCCAAAGTCCTCCTTTTTCTGTGGTTCAATAACAGGAACATTTCTGTAGAAGTTAGAAATGGCAGGAAATTGCTGGGTAAAGTCTGACCTGCTATCAAATGATATTGGAACTGGGAAAATGACAGTGCTATACAGAATGTAGAATTCTTATGGTGGAATTAGTGTGGATTGACCATTCAGTCAGTGGAATTTCTGCCAGAATTTTCCTGGTTCTTCTGTGGAATTCCACCTGCTATGATCCACAGAGTAATATTCAACAGAATAGCATTTTTCCATGGAAAATCATTCTGCAACCATTTCCATGGAAAATATTGTGATCCAGGGAATAAAATGTCATGGAAATGTTGTGGAAAAGTCATTGTGCATTTCTTCTACCATGGAATTCCACCATTCTGTTTCCAGTGACATTTTGTTGGGATTTCAGTGGAATTTCAAAAATTCCACAAAATTCCATTCTGCCAGAATTTAAAAATTCCACGTAGCACTATGACCATGGATAAGACCCACTATTCCATGTCCAGTGGTGGGCAACCACGTCTATATACCATGGTGATTTTCTGCAGTATGAAGCTGCTTGTTTTAGCTCATGTAGAAGTAGTGACTGCATCCAGGGAAAGTAGTGCCAAGGTCAAAAAATGTAAGATACAGAGGTTTGGGAACCAGCACCTACTAAAAGGGAAAAGTAACTTACTTTGCTCCACAAGAAGCCTAGGACTGCCATAGTTAAGGTGTCAAAGGTTCCTTTATTCAGTGCTAAAGAAATCCAAAGAAATCCATACAATGATACACAACACCCAGTTGCACTCAGTAGCACTTGAAACATGAGGCATCCATACAGGTTGTTGGAGTCCAAGGTGCACGCATGTATACAAGTAAACATGCTGGCTTCAGGTTTCCACCAGCTTCCATCCCCTTTGAGAAAGCTAATTGTAAAACGCATGACATCAATTGGGGAGTGGGTATGGAGGTTGGTGGAAGCATGAAACCTGCATTTTTACTTGTACTGTATACATGCATGTACAGTATCTTGGACTCCAACCACCTGTATGGACACCTAGTGTTTCAAGTGCTACTGAGTGCTGTGTATTATCTTGTGGATTTATTTGGATTTCTTTGGCACCGAATAAAGGGACTTTTGGCACCTTAACTCTTGGAGTCCTGGGCATCTTGTGGAGCAAAGTAAGTTACTTTTACCTTTTAGTAACTGGTCCCTGACCTCAAACCTCTGTTTTTTTTAGCTCAACTGCCAGTTAGCATTTTACCCAGTTCACATCACAAAAAATCTGTCAATCTATTGTGGCTGTAATTCAGTTTCATGTGGTGTTTAAAGTTATTTTCTCCTAGGTTACAGTAGCAGCAGTGGTACTAACTAAAACCACAGTTTTTGAAATAACACCATTGTATACAGTGCTTAGTTTTATTGGTGTCAACATGCAAGTGAGAAAAATACATGCATGCTTTGTATAAAACACAGGATTGCTGTATCCAGGACATCAAATGGAGAACAAGACCCAGCTGGTAATGCAAAAATAAGGATAGTTAATTAACTTCACATACTATCAGCAGGAACTGTCTAGAGACAACCTTGCTCTGGCACTTAGACCTGTGCAGGTCTTCGTCGGGACATTTGATGTCCTGAACAAGGCAATCCTATGTTTCATGTTCCTTGTTTGGACTGGCTGCCCTTTGCTGCAACCCCAGCTACTTCCAGACATGTACTGCACATTGTACTCATATGCACTTTGTAGTCTGGACAGAATCAAGGCAGGGAAATAAAGAGAAGAGATACACTTATGAACAGGAAGAAGTCTGATGAACAAAGCTAAAAACAGAAGTGTGAGAGAAAGTGTAATGAAAATAAATGAAATGATAAAAGGAAAAAAACTGTAAAAGGGGGCATAAAGAAGAAAAGAGCTAGAACTAAAAAGAAAAGATTAACTGAATGCACAGAAAGAAGAGAAAGTCCATAGAAGAGAAAAGAGCCAGAAATAAAACAATAGAGGAAAGAGACAGAACACCAAGATCAGATGTGAGGATACCAAAACCACTGTAGAACTGTAAGTGCATGTGTTTGTGCGCACATGTCCACATCTGTGTGTGTATACATGTCTGTGTATGTGTCTGTGTGTGCACTGGGAGATGCTGAAAAAAGATCTAACAAAACTGAGGAGCTACACAAAGGTCTCTTAATGCTATACAAAATGCATTTTGCTTAGCACTCACTGCTACACTAATATTTTGGAATAAAATTATCCCTCCTGGCCAGTCTGCAAGTTCAGGATGGCACCACCAGATCCATGCCGTGTAGTGCATAGTCACGTGGTTACAGTGAACCCACCTATTGTTCTGTCCTGCAGGTAGATGCTTTCCCAAAATAATCATCCACTGGTTCAAAATTGGTGTCCACATTTCCATATTATACAGAGCACAGATACGTCCATACAATGGTGCCTGGCCATTGCACTGTCTAACAGCAGACACTATTTTAAAATCACCAGCTAGACACAGGTTCTGGCTTGCACTCAAGTTTCTGTGTCCCATAGCCCACAGCCACATCTTATGTATTTAATGACACCTGCCTGTGGCTAGCAGTCTTCTGCCAGCTGAGGATAGCACCTATGGATTTGTGTCTTTTTTTTGTGTAAAAAATTTTTATTGGTTGCAATAACAACAACACATAAGCAGTAATGCAATTGGGACAGTCAAAACTACACACTTTAGCATTTTACATTGTTCTTACATGGTGTTCAACACACATTAGAACTACTGTTAGAACCTATAGCATCAGTGGTACTTTAGTATGCCTAACCAGTGGCATTCTATATTTATAATAGTAAACTCTTACATATATATGTTGTACCCTGTTGCAAACAGTGGCTATCTTGCAACAGATTTATGAGCAATTACTAAGCTGGTTGACCCTGGAATAGCCCTATGTTTAGGATAGGTCAGAAAGCTGCCATTTGAGATTGCCCTCAGCAGTGGGGCCCACAGCTCTTCAAAGATGTCAATCTGTCCATTTGCACAGTATTGTATTTTCTCCAGGGTTAAACACATCCTCATGTTTACTACCCACTGCTGGACTGTGGGTGTGCTAACCGATAGCCAGGATTGGGCTATTGTCTTTTTTGCGACCACCATGGCCAGGGCCTAGAGGTAGTCAAAGGTGGTACTCCATGCCTGATCTGACGCAGCCCCCAGCATCAGCTCCAGGGGGGATTTGGGCAACCTGTGTTCCAGCACTGCTTCCATAATCCTATGGACCTCGAACCAGAAAAGGGCCACCGTAGAACAGGTCAGAACAAGGTGCGGAAAGTCCGCATTCTCCTCCAGGCACTTAGGACAGTGTCCAGGATTGTCCAGATTCATGGCCTACAACCTCTTTGGGGTCAAGTATGTCCTATATACAAAATGTAGGTGCAGGTGTCTAAGCTTGTTGCTCCTGGAGCATAATTTCAGGTGTTTAATGGTTGAATTCCACTGAGACTGACCCAATGTCTCATTTAAATCATGTTCCCATTTAGCTCTTGTACCCACAGTTGGGTCAGTGTTACCTCTCTGAAGTGCTTGATAATAATTGGTCAATGGTTTAGAGCATGGTTGGGGCCTATGGAGCTCCTCCTCCAGTGGGGAGGGTGCAGCCCATCCACTTGACACATCAATTGTTTCACCCAGTCTCTGTTGTACCATTATATAAACAAAAAATCACCTAGCTCAATATGCCAGCAGCGTCTGAGTTCTGAGAACTCTTAGATCCTCCCCCCTTCATATAACTAGAGTACATACTGCAGTCCCCTTTGCCTTCACTGCATCAGTCTTTGGTGCATCTATGCAGTGTGAGTTCCCCATTTGTGAACTACTATGACCAGATTAGTGTAGGGGGATTGAGCCGGGACATGTCCAAATCTTTTGTGAGCTGTAGTCCAGGCTCTTATGGTTGTTTGGGTGCACAGGTTAGGTGCACTAGGTGGGTTGCTCACCCTCAATGAGCCAGACAGGTATTTCATGTGGAAGGGACCACTCAGTTCCTCCTTCTTCAGTGCAATCTAGGCTGGGCCCTCCCTGCGAGCACCCTCTGATAGAAAGGACAACTGTGCTGCCCAATAATAATGCTAGAAGTTGTGGAAGCCTAGGCCACCTCGTGACACAGGCAGTTGGAGTATGCCTCATTTAATATGGGCTGCCCTCCCTCTCCAAAGAAACCTAGGTAAAACTGAGTTGACCTGTTTGAAGTGCAGCAAGGGAACCAGCAGTGGAAGTGACTGGTACAGGTACAAATATCTAGGCAGCACCGTCATCTTTATGGTATTCACCCAGCCAATGAGGGATAATGGAAGGAACTGCCACCTTTCACATTCCTCTGTTAACTTCTGCACCAGGGGGCCATAATTCATGGCATACAGGGATCCCAGTTTGGCCCCCAAGTGAATGCGTAAATATTTCAGTTTTTTAACCAGTACCAGGCCCCCCAGGGATTGAGCTAGCTGTGACCTAATCAGCTGCCCTATGGGGAGGAGTTCACTCTTAGATCAGTTCACCTTGTGGCTTTAGATTGAACTGTATTTCTGCAGTAGCGAATGTACTTCTGGCAGGTTTCCGACTGGGTTCTCCAGGTACAATAACAGATCATCTGCGTACAGGGCTAACTTAGGTTCCCTGCCCCCTCCCTTGAATCCCTGTATACCCTTATGATGCCTAATGGCTGCTGCCAATGGTTCCAATGCTTGTACACATAGGAGTGGGGACAGCAAGCAGCCCTGTCGAGCGCCAGTGATCAAGGCAAAAAGCTGTGTCAGCTCCCCATTGATTACCAGCTGTTCAGTGGGATGAGCATACATGGTTTTCACCCAGCTCAAAAGTTTGGGACCCACCCCCAGCCACCCCAGTGTTCTGAACATATGCTCCCACTCCACACAGTCAAAGGCCTTCTCTGCATTGAGGGCCATGATCGCTGCCCTATGTCTGTGGGCCATCTTACCCCACCTATATATCACATTCAGGGTTCTCCTGATAATGTGCCTGCCATGCCTCCCCTTAACAAACCCCACCTGATCTGTGTGTACCACTAAGGGCAGCAAGGGCTTGAGGTGAGTGGTCACTACCTTCACCAAGATCTTGTAGTCTGCTGTCAAAAGGGAAATGGGGCGGTATTAGGCACTCGCTGTTGGATCTTTACCTGATTTCAGCAAGACCATTATCATTGCTGACTGTGCGGAAGGGGAAAGAATTCTCAGCCCCAGACTCTCAGTTAGCATATTGTGAAAGTGCCCCCCCCAATAGCAATGCAAATGCCTTAGAGAAGTCAATGGGCAGACCATCTGGTCCAGGGAGTTTCCCTCCCTTTAGCGCTGTGATCGATTTTTTGACTTCATCTTCTGTCAGTGGAGTGTCCAGCCTCTGGGATTCCTCCAGTGACAGATTAGGAATGGGGGACTTCTCAAAAAATGTTTCCAGTTGCTGGGCAGTGGGGGATACCTCAGATGTGTACAGGGACTGATAGAAGCTACCAAATTATGCCCCAATCTGTATGAAGGAAGTCAGGCCTCCTGACTTGATCTGGATCTCCCTGATTGTTCTTTCTCCCTCCTTTTTCCTCAGTTGCCATGCCAGGTATCGCCCCCCAATTCCCATCGAACTACAGCCCTGCCTGTGATAGCAGGATAGATCATTCTGTAACTGTGGAGCTCAGAAGATTAAACTCCCATTTCAACTTTTGGATCACCCAGTACAGAGGTGGAGTGGGTCTATTCATATGAGCTTCCTCATAAACAGCTATCTTGGTTCTGAGCCTTTCACTTTCCAGGACCGCCGTTCTCATTTTGTGGCAGAGTAAGCTATCATTTGCCCTCTAACATATGCTTTCAGTTCCTCCCACCTTGTCCCATGTGTGGTTGTTCCCTTTTTGTTATGATAAAGGGACTCTTGTATCATGTCTGACATAAATTTCACAAATGTAGCATCCTGCAGCAGGACTGGGTCCAGGTGCCATTACCTGGGAGCCAAAGCCGTTTCCCCTGAGGCCACCGAATAGACCAAGTAGGCATGGTCAGAGGTCAGTATGGGGGAATACTCAGCCTGCCCCACCTCCACTATAAGGCTCAAGCTGAACAGCAACTGATCCAGTCTGGCATACAAATGGTGAGCATGTGAGAAGAAGCTGTATTCATGGCTGGTCTGGTGCTGGTGTCACCAGATATCCACCAGGTGAAATGTGCCCTCCAAGTCCCTCAATTCCCTGGCATTCCTTGACATTTGCTCTGGGGTTGGATTAGATATATCCATCACCATATCTAAAACACAGTTGTAACCCCCCCAAAATCCAAGGACCTGGGAGAGACGCCATGTCCAGGGCCAGTTCCTGAAAAAAAACAGGGTCTTACGTGCTGGGAGCATACACTGAACCCACCGACAAGGAGCCCATTCCCTCAACAGAGACCTGCCAGGGCATACCCCCTCCCCCCCGAGTCCCATACCTCTTGATGTACCTGTGCTCCTGTACCCCTGGAAAGCCAGACTGCCACCCCTGTGGCCTTCGCAGAGAAACCTGAGGTAATCCACTTCCCCCCATGCTCCCCCTGTCTTAATTGCATCCTTCTGAGACATGTGAGACTCCTGTATGAGTACCACCTGCACCTTGGCTCTTTTGGTCAGGTCACTTTGCATCGGTAGAGTGGGAGGCAAGAAGCAGGGTACAATCCGAACAGGGGAGCCTCGAGTGCCAATCTCGACCCACAGGAGTGCATCCAAAGAACTGTCAGTTTATTGATTATTGGGCTAGATTATTGTGTGCCCACATCCTTTGCCCAAAGGTCAAGCCCCTGAGCTCCAACCACCCCACTTCAAGCCCGTTCCTTCACCAGTCCCCATGGGTAGTCATCACCAAAATGTACCTCCTGGCCATGAGCAAGGCCTTGGATTTAGCCATGCAGTGGTGCACAGCATGCAAGTATGCCAGCTTCAGCCCTTTCACATGCGTGTCCACATGTGTTACTCGGGACTGGGAGCAAGGCACCACCAGAGAAAACAAGTCCTATACACAGGTGAAAAATAACAAGTATTGATTTAGAACTGTCTCTCTCTAGAGTCCCAGCCGAGCCCCAATGAATGATCTGGGATAGAGAGACACAAGGACAGTATACTCATCTGACACTTTCTGGGCTAGTGCGGGGAGGGGAGCCCCTATCCACCATCTTAAACCCCTCATGCATCCACTTCTCAGCCTCCAGGTAAACAGTAAATACTTTAGTTTGTTTGCCAGGTCGATCCTCCCGAAGCTTTGTGGGAAAAAAGAAGGCGAACTGACATCCCAGGGCATGCAGCTTGGTTTTTGCATGGTTAAACTTCTGCCTTCTAAGCTGAAGCTTTCTACTGTAGTCCTAATAAATGGATACCCTGGAGTTCTTCACCTGACTGGATGCTTGCTTTTTAGCTGCATTCAATACCAGTTCTTTGTCCACAAAATGAAGATATTTAATCAGAAAATGTCTGTATCAGTCTCCCATGCTGGGGGAGGTCCCGCCCTGGGGAGGGGGGGGTCCTCACCCAGTGTGCTCTCTCAGTTTCAAACCATGCAGCCTTGGGCAGTAGTTTGAGGTGTTCTATTATCCATTGCTGGAGTCCTGCAACTAGTTTCTTCCCCTCCATCCCCACAGGCAGGCCGACAATCTTTATGCTGGAGCGGTGGGACCTATTCTCCTGCTCATCCACTTGTCACAGTAGATCCAACACCACCTCTTTCAACATAGATCTTTCTCAGCATAACATATTCACTGAGTCTTCCAAGTCACTAATTTGTTGCTCCATCTCCGTGATCTGCATGGAGTGAACAGAAGTAGTCTCCAAAAGGCCAGTGACTACTGATTGCAAATGTACCATCTGAGCCATAAGATTGATAAAACCAGCCCTCATCTCTGTTTGCATCCTGGCCAGCATAGTTGGGACCCCCACTAGGGAGTGCTCAAGACTGGCCTTGCTGCTCTCCTCTTCTTGTTGTTGGGTCCTGGTCTCCGGGCCCACACGCTGCTCCTTCTGACCCTCCAGGACTTCAAAATTCAATTTCGATGGAAGATTTTTCGGTTTTGCTGTTGCCATGAGTTATTCCTATTAGAAGATGTCGAGTTGTATTGTGCCAGTGCTGTAAGGTCGCTAATAAAATTGACTTCAATCATGATGCTCAGGGAGCTAAGCTAATCCCTGACCACCATTATGCCAGCACAAATCACTCCCCCCGCCAAGATTTGTGTTTTGAGGCATGCAACTACATACATACAGTGGTGACCTCCTGTGTTGCTGTTCTGTGATAAGTAGCCATTCCATGGATAGGTTGCCGCCAGTGGCACTCTGGCCAGCCAACTATGGTGCACAGCTAGCACAAACTGATTGCTGCATAGATGCATAGAACCCCCCTGCATTCATGCCCCCCCCACACACACACAGCAAAGGCTGATAAATGGAAAATACGGCTCCAAGTCAAAATAAACTGAACCTAAAGTGGTTGGCATTAATTTCTACTGACAGTGATTCGTCCCCACCCCCTCCAAAAAATATGACCACAGTTAGAAAACGCTCATCTCTTAAGCCTCTACTCCACAGTGTCTGATGGATATAAAATAAATTCAGATGTGTATATCCAATCATTAATGTGCTACAGTACTTTGTCCCCAGTTTCACAACTTGGCCAAACAAATCCATGGAAGATTAAAGCCCCTGACATGGATAATAAGTTTACAGCACCCTGCGGAAGAGAGGGCCTTGGCTATAACAACATACAGTAGCTTGAAGGAATAGATTGCAGGAAATGTCTTCAGGAACAATGGTGAATTATAAAGGATGTTATTACAACCAAGGAAACATAAATATATCCCGGCAATTAAGAAACTAGAAAGAATGTACTTATTCTTAGACAGAACAACCACTATGATCTTCTGACCATTTCCCAAAATAATCTAACTTGATATTTTTATGCTTGTAATTATATTTTGAAAGCTGTAACATTTGAACTGTTCATCATAAAAACTTCTTTTTTAAATGAAAGCTTGGCGTCTGATCAACATGTATAGACCCTAATGATACAGTTCTTCTGTGTTGCTACATGCACATACATGTCAATATGATAGGTTTTAAAAATAACTGGACTTTAAAAATTTAGTGAACCATTTTATGTTTTTTATATTGTTATGAAACATTTTATGGTTTTAGGCACCAAATGAAGTTTGGGGCCTATTGTCATTGGTGTGATTATTTTGTCAGGTTTTCTGTAGTGGGGTGTGTAAGAAACTGTTCCTCATTGACACCACAACAGATAATCAGTTTGGTGATTTACCCAGGTTTACTCCATTGCCTTTCCATGGAATTTGCTCAGTGTAAGGATACATCTGGAGTCCTTATGATGCTTGAATCTTGGTGGGTCTTTTTTTAGGGGCCGAGAGCACTGAGGCAAGAAGTAGCAGGATCAGAACCTGCTGTGGAAACTAAGGCAGTGCAGGTGCAGGTACTGGAGCAGGAAGCATCCCTAGTAGAGACCGGACAAGGTGCAGTGGATCAGGTTGTGTCACAGCTTCCAAAACTTTATTGATAGCAAATGATTGGGGCACAGAATTGGGAGAGGCAGCTGGGACTGGCAGAGTGATCGAGGATTGCAGCACCGGGATAGGGAGTAGTACCTGAAAGAGATGGCCCATTCTCTCCTACGTGCATCCCCTCTCAAGCTCTATGCCCTGGGCTCTCATGTCTCCATGTCTTGTACAGCTGCAGCAAGGGAGAGGTGAGCCATGCAGATGGGGATGATATCAGGGCTATCAGTGAGCCTTTTGAGCTTTGTTGGCTCAGGGCAACTAAGGCCGCAGTGATCAGCCAGTCTGGGGCAGGAAGTGAGGCTCCTTGCAATGGGAACGAGGGTGGATAGTAGTGGGATCAGAACCAGCAGTGAAGTTTGGGGCAGGGAAGATGCAGTTACCAGAGCAGGGAGCATCAGGGCACAGCCCCATCAGGCACACATTGCCTAGCTCCTTTGAGGTTTGGGGGAAGAAGATGCATCTGGGTTGGGAGTCTGGACTCAAGCTTGCTTTGGGGATCCCGTTAGCAAGGGAGAGGTGAGCCAGGACTGGGATGATGTCAGGACTGTCAAATAACTTCTTGTGCTTTGTTGGCTTTGTGGACTTGGAAAGGGGGAGCTTTGTATAGTACTTGTCTGGGGCAAATAGCTGACTGGCTCTCCAAGTTCCAGCTCCCTCACCCTGCTGCTGATAAGGCACTTTAATTATTATCATTACCCAGGTTTAAGTTTAACACCCTCACACAGGAAGGATGATTTGTTGGGTGACTTGGGCTAAACTGAATAGGGGAGATAAGCAACCAGGACCCAAAAGGGTGAGCAGCTATGGCATTGTGAACTGATCAAAGAAAGTGAAATCAAAACTCTCAGTGCAAAAGTCAGGTAGGATTTCAGGGAAGGAGATGGGGAACACATGCTGCATGTTGCTTTCCCCCTTCTGTAGCTCGAGTCAATTTTATAAACCCCCACTTTGGCTAAGAAAGGGAAGTGCTCCTACTTTATGTATGTGGTCTGTAACAAGCTAGACTGCATGCCAGTGTGTATGTACATGCTTGCTGGAGTGTTTGTTGGGGACTGGTGGAGACAACAGTTGAGGGACACTCCAAATTGTTAGAGTCATGTCATGGTTATATTCAAAATTGTTTCTCACTCTGATCTAGTTGTGCAGTCTTCCCCGATGCCGCAGCAGCCACAGGGTCCTGTTGCACTAGGTCAGCAGATGCAGACTGTGCACTAGGATACTAGACCTTCATGTGTGATCCCTGGCAGTATCTGCCTATTTGTGGTATCACTTTGTATCACTTGGCAGTAACTACCTAGCTGTGGTATCCCTGTTAGTATACCATATGCATATTTGGGTTGCATACAATAAGTGGGTAATTAAGCGGGCCATCATTGAGGCATCTAAAGTATGCATAAGAACAGTAAGAAAGAACAACAGGTTTAAGAGACCACTGTGGTTCTCAGCAAGGGTCGGTGAAGCAGTAAGGGTCAAAAAGAAGGTCTTCTATAAATACAAGGAAAAGCAGGGGCAGATAGAATGGGAGGATTATCTACAGCAAATTAGGGAGGCAAAGAGGACCATTAGGGAGGTCAAAGCAGACACAGAGCTGCATATTGTGGAGGGAGTCAGGAATGGATAAAAACAGTTTTTCAGCTATATTAGTGAAAAAAGGAAAAAAGTTGTGGAATTGTAAGGCTAGTTGAGGGGGTAGGGTGACAAAGAGGAGGATGGACAAAAGACCGCCATCCTAAATAACTACTTTTGCTCAGTTTTCACTAAGAAGAACAGCAGGTCCATGCTAGAAAGTGGCATCAAAATGGCCACTAAGGGAATCCCAGAAATGAGACAGCCATTGTTTACTAGTGAAAGGTTCAGAAAGGGCTGGCTTCCCTTAAGCTAGATAAGGCCCCAGGACCAGACTGTTTGCTTTCGAGGATACTCAGGGAATTAGCCATGGATCTCGCTGAACCACTGGTATGTCTGTTTAACAGCTCACTTAGGTCTGTGGAAGTTCAAGGGATTGGAGCAGTGGCGAACGTCGTATGTTGATTGCTTTCATGGGGCTGCAACCAGGGAACTACAGGCCTGTCAGGTCTAAGCTCTATCATAGGGAAGCTGATGGGGTCACTGACCAAAGAGGACCTCATAGACTACCTGGAGAGCAACAGGCTCCAGGATAGTAAACAGCATGGTTTCATGGCAGGAAAATCTTGTCAGACTAACCTGATAGTTTTGTTTGACTGGGTGACAAAGGAATTAGATGAGAGTCTTGCTGTGGAGCTGCTCTACTTTGACTTCAGCAAGGCTTTTGACTCGGTACATCACAAATGATTGCTCAAGAAGATAGAAGACCTGGATGCAGCTAAACCCATAGTGAACTGGGTGGGTAACTGGATAGAGGGGAGGCAACAGAGGCTGGTGGTCAATGGGGTTTAATCAGAAGAGAGAGAGAGAGAGAGGTTACGAGTGGGGTTCCACAGGGATTGGTCCTGGGTCTGGTCCTCTTCAACATGTTCATTAGTGACACTGGAGGAGGAATCCAGGGCAGGTTGTGTCTCTTCACAGATGACACAAAACTATGTGGGAGGGTGAATAGTGATGATGGAATAAGGGAAATGCAGAGAGACCACCTACAAAAGCTAGAGTGGTGGTCAAAGGTCTGGCAGTTAAAATTCTGTGCTAAAAAGTGCAAGGTAATGCATCTAGAGAAAAAGAACCCCAAGACAGAGTACTGAATGGGAGGAGAGAGACTTAGCACTACAGATGAGGAACAAGATCTGGGAGTTATCATTAGCAACTCACTTAAGCAATCGAGCTAGTGCAACAAGGCCTATAGCAAGGCTAACAGGATGCTGTTATGTATTGGGAGGAGTATTGATAGCAGAAAAAAAGAGGTAATTCTGCCCCTCTACAAATCCCTGGTGAGGCCTCACCTAGAGTACTGCACCCAGTTCTGGAGTCCTCACCTCAGAAAGGATAAGAATAGACTGGAGACAGTGCCGCACAGAGTAAAAAAAAATGATTCAGGACCAGCAGGGAAGATCCTATGAGGAGCACCTCAAGGCACTAAATATGTACTCAATAGAGACCAGAAGGGAGAGGGGAGATATGACAGAGATCTTCAAGTTCCTTAAAGAAATTAACAAAGTGAACTGTGGGGAACTATTTTGTCTGAATACCAATTCACGGTCATGTGGACATGAATAGAAATTAACAGGAGGTAGGTTCAGGAGGGATGTGAGGAAGTATTACTTTATGGAAAGGGTGGTAGAACCTTGAAACAGTCTGTCAGCTGAGGTGGTGGTGCGAAAACAGTCAGGGGATTCAGGCAGGGCTGGGACATAATAACGGGAATAGTGGTTACCAGGGGTGATAGGACCAGGGAGGAGGAGAAAAGTGAGATAAACAGGGAGGGTTAGTACCCTGGAGTAACTATAGGTTCCAGGGATTATGGGGAGCTTGAGCAGACTGGATGGACCACTGGTCTTTTTCTGCTGTCTTTGTCTATGTTTCTATGTATATTGAATTTTATATACAAACATGATTTGGGGGGCTAAATGGTCAGTCAGATTCATCCCTCACATCACCTCCATGGGAATGTCCTGTCGCAACCACTTTTCCAAAAAAGTGTTGCAATAACTATACAAAACCTTCCGATAAGCAGTTATAATGTCTTAGCTTTTGAGCTTGTGTGAATTGGAGGGCCAACTCTATGGACTCAGTGTGCATGTGGGAGCCTCAGTGCTCAAGAGGAACCCAGGTGGTTTCTCAGTGTCACTGTGTCAGTAGGGCACCATGTAGCTGATGTAGTCAGAGCCTCTGGTAGATCACATTTTGGGAATTGCCTTGCACATCTTTTAACAACTCCAATAAAATCTCTTATTTGTAGTAAAATAATGTCAGGTAGCTGCCGAGTGGCCTAGTGGTACCACATAGATGTGATTTTTAGGAGTGAACCCGGGCACTTCCATGGGCAGGTGACCTTCCAATTGGTCACAGTCTCCTTCTGCAAGTGGCTAGAAGTAATTTACCTCTATTAAAGCCTCACTACCATAACCTCCTTATGGCGAGCTCAAGTTTAGGAGGTATAATCTAAACTGTGTTTCAAAAGGGAAAGTGTCTATTTTAACCGTGGAGCTGCACATTCCATGCACCCTTATCACTAGGACATATGTGCACAAGATCCCCACCTGAAACTGTCCTCCCCAAATACTGAACAATTACCCCATGTGAATACCATGAAACAACACCTCTTACCAGCACTATGCACCCTACTCACTGGCCTAATGTGGTGCACCGATCTCTATGCACAGATCCTGGCCCGTGATCAAGCAGCATTGTCACATTTCAGACCCTCCCACGAGTGAAGCAACACCCACAAGCATGCACCCCCCTTCCATAAAGGGGACACATGGATAAATTTCTCCTATTGCTCACTAGCCCAAGCTCTCTCAAAACAGGAATGATGCATCACTGGAACCCTTTTACCCTTGCTGTACTACCTGTCACCCTTATCTATCTGCTGGTACAGCATGCCACTTTGTACACTACTGATGCTGGCAGGTGATGTGGAGAGAAACCTTGGCCCCACAAATCTGCTGATCACACACTTCATCCCCTACTGGGCAACTGCTCATTGTCTCAAAATTTCCCACCTAAATGTCTGCAGTCTCCCCTCCAAACAAATGGAGTTGGAAGCATGGGTCACCCTCTACAAGCTGGATATATTGGAGATCATGGAGTCCTGACTTAAGCCCTCTTCAACTGCCACTTGTACGGGTACTCTATGATGAGACATGACAGGAGCAGTGGGAAGAAAGGTGACAGAGTACTTCTGTACATCAAGGACCCTCTAAAAGCAATCTTGTCTCTAGACTCAGACAACAACTCCCCTAACAAATGGCTACTTTCCGAGCTCACCGTAGGATTGGCAAAGAAAACCTATATAAGATGTTGTTACAACCCCCCTAAGGAGAGTATACAAGGGCTCAAACACCTACTGGAAGACCTGAGCCAGCTCTCACAGCACCACAAGGCCATCATATTAGGGGACTTTAACCTAAACTGGCTAAGTTCAGCCTAATCAGAATTCAATGATCTCATTAAACAACACAACCATAACCAAATAATAACTTAACCACCGGACTACACAAAAGATCATCAAACCACTCCCTCTTGGACTGGATTCTGAAAAACAGAGAGAATAGAATCTCTCAGGCAGGCACTATTTCAGATTCAATCAGCGACCACTCCCCCACATACTGCATTTGGTCCTTCAAATCCATGCACCCACCCCCAAATACCTAACTTTTAGGGATTTTTCAAGTTTCAACCCCACCCGACTGTTTACCAACATTAGAGCAGTAAATTGGGGATCCATACTCTCCCTGAGAGATGTAAACTCAGCAGTGGGTTTCCTCGCTGTTGCCCTTCAAAGCATACAGGACAGGGATCTCTCTCTAACCTCCCAGCGTATAAGAGGGGGAAACACCTGTCAGCTCACAAAAAACTTGCTCGCTATGATGAAGGAGAGAGACAAAAAATGGGCAGCATCCAAAGCCTCCCCCTCCACCACACACTGGAGCGAATATAGAAGAGTACAAAACCTATGTAAGCAACAAGGTAAGTCGCACAAGGCAGCCTATTTCAGTAAACTACAATGCAACAGCCTTAGCAACCCTCAACAATTTTGGTCAACCATAATCTCCCTGATGTCCTTGAAATCCCAGTAGTCAGCCATAATACTTAACTCCCCCATTGGCCTCTTGATTGACCCCATTGATGTGACCAATGCCCTAAACACCAAATTTACTCACTTGTCTAATCACCTCAGTATGTTATCCCCTTCAAAGACACAAACACAGAAAGCCCACCCCAGCAAACAACCACAGCTGGCACAGACATGCCACCATTTCATTTCAGGATTATCCCCCCCTGGTAAATGTTTAAACCATTCACAGCCTCCTGAATCGGGGCAGCCCTATGAGTGATGGGCTCTCCCCTCACTTTCTTAAAACTGTAGCCCAGCATATAGCTTACCCTCTTACCACAGTGTTCAACCTCTCCCTGTACTCTTCGTCAGTGCCCACAATATGGAAGAGTGACAGGGTAGTCCCCATTTTCAAATCTGGGGACCCCAATTCACTTACAACTATAGGCCTATCTCCATCCTGCCACACATAATGAAGCTCCTAGAAAAGGCTGTGCACTGACAACTCTCAGAACATGTAGCTAGGCATGATATCCTATACCCTCAGCAGCATGGTTTTAGAAAACACCATAGCACTACCTCTGCTCTTGCCCAACTCACAGACTATGTCTTCAGAAATGTGGACACTGGGAAACTTACTGGAGCTGTGTTCGTGGGCCTAACAAAGGCCTTCGATCTGGTGGACCACAATACTCTCCACAGCACAGTGGCAAACCTTGGGTGCACTGCAGGGACCACAGCCTGGTTCTGGAGCTATCTAGCAGGACGCTCCCAAACTCTATGTGTGGAGGGAGCCACCTCCATGGCCAAAGCAGTAACCACAGGTGTCCCACAGGGCTGTATCCTGGGTCCTCTCACGTTTTCTCTCTTTATAAACTCATTCACTAATGACAGTCTCACCTGCAACTCAGTATTATATGCAGGTGACCTGGTGTTATACTATAGTGACAAATCCCTGGATAACATCTCTACTTGCTCAGCTCCAACTATGGCGTCATCTATAATTGGTTCTTTGAACATAGGCTTCTGGTTAATACCAACAAAACTAAAGCCATGCTTCTAGGCTCCAAATCTTAACTAGCTAGACATGCAAATATATCCTCTGCCCTTTGTATATCCATCCCTGGCAGTGCTACCCCCCCCCCAGGACACAGTACTCACTTTTAAGTACCTAGGCATTAACCTTGACCCCGCACTTACTTTCTCAGAACACATAGGCGCCACCATATGGTGCATACACCAAAAACTGGCAGTGGGATACTGCATTAAACAATTCCTGATCCCAGAGGCCCGTCTTGCAATTGCCCAAAGTAATCTCCTTCCGTTAATCCACCACTGTGCCCCCATATACTAGGATTCATACTGAGAAGTAATAGACATACAGAAGGCCATGGCCCATGTAAGTACCTCTCCAGCAAGCTGGAATCAGATCACCTGGTGATTTAGTAAATGAATGTCAAGATTTTGTTTAAAGGTGTCAGGACTATTGGCATCAACTATGCGTTCTGGGAGTGAGTTCCATACTGGAATTATTCTTTGTGTATGAAAGAAGCGTCTGTTGTCCTTTTTGGGATGTTAATGCAAGTTGGTATGTATGGCTTCTTACATTACAATCCCTTTTATTATATGTCATATCCAACCCTGACATTAATTCATGGTCTGTCTATATGCTCATACCTCCAGCCAACAGATAAAAAAACTAAATACAATTCATAATAACATCTGCAGATTTGCTGTTATGGAAGAATACACTACCCATCACTGTACCCTATATCAGCCCCCCCCCCCCAGCTCGGAGACCTCGGCCCTTAGTTGTATACAATCGATAAGGCTATTAGAGATGGAAAACTTGCCCCATTCCTTCTGCTCACATCAAAAACCTGCCCCAGCAGAACCCTCAAAAACTCCTCCAGACTCCGGTTGGGCCTCCCTAGGATCTCCACCTGCCTGAATGACAAAGCTATCTCTGCAGCTGCCCCTGAACTGTGGAACAGCCTGCCCCCCACCCTTCACTCCCTGGACTCCCACCCCTCTTTCAAATCACAGTACAAATCAACACTATTGACAAATGCCACCTGTGTCTACTCCCAAGGATACCCCCACCATTCCCAAAATAGTAACTAAGCATTTACTATACAAATGCATTGTGTCCTGTGCACTTCCGAGTATATGATGTATGTCAAGGGCCAATGATGGCCAAGCTATGCATTGCACTATCCTGCATTGTTATTCTTACTTGTTAACAATGTAATGTTGTTTCAGTATCCCATAATAATCACGATGGAATAATATGTAATGCCCCAAAGTTGGAGCATACCAGAGAAATAAAATAAAATAAATAAATTAAGAGTCCACAGGTGCTCAGGGTACCTGCTGCAGGTGTAGGCAGCAGGGTACTATGCTCAGGGGCTCCTGGAAATAAAGATATGCCTCCTTGTAAAGGGGAAACACTGTAAATAATAGAAAAGTGCCCTGTGCACTTACAGCTTGGTCAAATGACAGAATTTAAAAGCAATAGCTGTCATAACGGCCTGGATGGAATGTTGTGCTGAGTGGCTCATGCACAGCATTCCACTCCAGCCAATCTAGAAACCAGGGAGGTTCAAGTTTAAAAAATATCTGTTCTTTTAGTCAGTTGATCCTGGGCAGTGGTAGAGGAGACGGGACACAGAAGTCAAGGGACAAGTTTAGAGCTTACCGTGTTGTAGCCGTCCCTCTGGGCTTGCTGTGGTCCTGTGCTGCCTCCCCTGCCTGAAGACTTCCTGCTCTGCTCCAGTTCTGCGGTCGGTGGTGCCATCGGGGCACCACGAAGACGAAAACGCCCATTTCCCCCGCGTTTTGGGCTGAATAGCCCCTCCGGTTATTTGTTTTAGCCCCCCAAGTATTCCTCAGTTTATTCTCGGTCCCACGTCAGTAGCTTTGCCAGCCGCATGGCGCCTGCATCTCTATTAGCCGTCGGAGGCCCCCGAGTCGTCACCCCAGCTGCCTGCCCAGTTTTCCCTCCCTCTGCCAGCATCCCTCCCACCTCCCTACAGCACAGCAAGCCCCAGAAGACCACAGAGCGGTGAGTCGGCGGCACCACACGCAGTGCTGACGCCTGTTTTCTAAAGGGAGACTGTTTTCTTGAGAAAAGCACAGTAGGCGCTTAGAAGAGGGTGGCAGAGTGCCGCAGGGGCATCGGGTTGCTAGGACCCTTCATTTTAATATTTATGTGGAGGCGGGGTTAGTAACGCCCTCAGGGAGGGGCTAGAAACAGAAGGCCAAGCAAAGACCTATTGACTATTCATAGGGGGGTAGGATTTAAGGCGACAACCTTCGGGATAAATGACAGCAGGCTCTGGGAGCCTGCAAATTTAAAGGGGGATACAGTTAAAAGGGCGATCCAGGCCCACAAGTAAAGTAGGGCATTAGGCCCATTATAAAGTGGGGCACCAGGCCCAAAGCAACGTGGGGCACCAGGCCCAGTATTTAGTGGGGCACCAGGCCCAATGCAACGTGGGGCACCAGACCCATTGTAAAGTGGGGCACCAGGCCCAGTATTACAAGGGGCACCAAGCCCATTGTGAAGTGGGGCACCAGGCCCAATCTAAAGTGGGGCACCAGGCCCAAGCTAACGTCGGGCATTAGGCCCGAGGTAAAGGTAGGGCCTTAGGCCCGAAGTAAAGCCTGGTACTATAGGGAGGCCCCGGCCTAGCGGAATAGGGCAAGCCAGCCTAGTGGTACTATAGGGAGGCCCTGGCCTAGTGTAATAGGGCAAGCCAGCCTAGTGGTACTAAAGGGAGGCCCCAACCTAGCGTAATAGGGCAAGCCAGCCTAGTGGTACTATAGGGAGGCCCTGGCCTAGCGTAATAGGGCAAGCCAGCCTAGTGGTACTAAAGGGAGGCCCCGGCCTAGCAGAATAGGGCAAGCCAGCCTAGTGGTACTAAAGGGAGGCCCCAGCCTAGCGTAATAGGGCAAGCCAGCCTAGTGGTACTAAAGGGAGGCCCCAACCTAGCGTAATAGGGCAAGCCAGCCTAGTGGTACTATAGGGAAGCCCCGGCCTAGACATCTAGAAAGGGATCCTATTCCATCAGACCTTACATATAGCAACAGGGGTTCATTTGAGAGTGTTCGATTTGCCTATACTGTGAAACTACTGTAATTACTGTACTGCTTATGCTGAACTATTGCCCTAAGTACCTGAACTATTGTCCTAAGTACCTGAACTATTGTCCGAAGTACCTGAACTATTGTCCTAAGTACCCGAACTATTGCTCTAAGTACCTGAACTATTGCTCTAAGCACCTGGACATTGGCCCTTATCAGTAATAATTACCCCTGAAGTTATAATTTGCCCTCCTCTGGCAAATTATTGTATCATTCCACAGTTCTTTGGGCATTCTTCAGTTATATGTTTACTACTGTACGAAGACAGTCTCAATCTTCTACCACACTGCAGTCTCATAGTGTGGTCTGTAACACCACGTACGCAGAATCAGTCTCTACTCAGAAGAAGACATCCCCCTCAGCATTCTTCACTCCTGGGAGATCACCCATCAGCTCATCACATCTGTTTGTGTCATCCGCCACAGTCGAGTCCATAGCCAGTCGTACAAGTCGTACCCGCTGTTTTCTTGTTTTCACAGCTTGAAAGTACGTCCGCCGAAACGCATCACGACAGCCATGCCAGTGTCGTTCCATATGGTTCCTGTTCCAGATGTCCCAAAGTTGGTTGCCCCCTACAGAAGAGTGAGCTCATCCTGGAGAACCTAGTCTGCAGCCCACCTGGTCGTTCGCCGAAAGTCGAGTCCGTCGAAGCCCAGTATGGGTTGGCGTCCGCTGTTTCTTTGTTTTGTGTTAGTTCCTGACCCTAGGATTGCAGAGTCAACCATCATCTCTTCAGATTCTTATGGTTCCTGGTCCTTTCAGAGTTCCTTCTGAGTTCAGCTGGCCCTTGGAGTGCCACAGCATCAGTCAGGTCGTGGTAGTCCTCCATTGGATTCATTGCCACGCTGATCTTGATCTATCTTCATCCTTGGCAACCCTGGAAGTGGGTTTTGGCCAAGGAACCCTTTGTTTCAGTGTGTTATTTCAGGAACCAGTTGCTCTGGTTCTACATTCTGGCAGCCTTGGAGAGAGAGTGGGCTTTTGCCGAAGATATATGGTCTGTTTACCAAACCTCTCACCACCCCAGTGGCCTTAACTAGGTCCTTGCTGGGAATTGTGATTAGGGTTCTACAGTTCTGTTTTACTTCCCTTGTAGCTACCAATGAAGAATGAAGGTTGTACGAAGGCGCGGATCTCTGGACTCTTGTAATATCTGGACTCTTATAGGTAATGTGATGATAATTACCTAATGCAGTGCTGAGTAGCTTATGTCACCTGATTCTCATTTAGAGTATTGAAGTATAGAACAGTGTCAGAAATAAGAGTGGCTTTAGGCCTAAAGTTTATCCTTGTGGTAATAACCTTAGTAGTGGTAGATAAAAGTATTTCCTGTTTTATTGCCCTATTGTTCTCAGGCAACCCCTCCTCCTTCTTGTGACTGTGTCTGTCTACCGTTGGTACAAAATAAACGCTCTGCGGGCATTGAAGCACTAAGTTGACTCCTGCCTCTCCTTGTCTGGATAACAGTTATCCTATCCACATAATTCGGACCTTGGTGCCTCACTCATCTCTTTTCACCACCTTTAGAGTAGAGCACACTCTTCACAGAGCACCTCTAAACCATCACAAATAGCGAGTGCAATATAGTGAACACTTAATCATAATTTTAAATACAGCGACCTCTGAACAAAAGCGAGTGAACCAAAACAGCGATTCTGGTTGCCATACATCCTACAAAAATAGTGCCTGATTGAAATAGTGATGATCGGCTGCCTAGAACCATTACAATGAAAAAATATTTGTCTCATGATGATTTGGCTTGCATTGACAGTGGCTAGACCTCACAACAGGCAGTTTTCCAGTCCAGACTTCAGCGATCTACAGGACAGGAATATCAGGTCCTTAGATCTGCAAACAATAAGTATCTATGTTTTAAGGCACTTTTAATGGCTTCAGTTGAAAGACGACACAAATACATAAATGTCCGTAATCAATAATAGACACTGTAAATAGAAACTGGAGACTCTTAACATATATAGTAACTGTGTTGCTCCAAAAAAAATAAATCAGCTAGATCAATGTATTGAGCTGTTTTCAGACTTGTGGCAACAAGTGACTTTACAATAGATGACAGCCTAAATAGGGACATCTGCAGCAAATCTCTGAATGTCAAATATACACAGTCAAAATGTCACACTGACAGATACAATAGCTAACATGTCATGCAGACAATTCATTTACTTTTACTTTTAACTCAATTCAGATTGCTAAACTAAGAATGCAGGGAACAGTTTGGTGGATAGATTACAGATAAAAATCTGGTAGAGGGAAAGATCATCATCCCTGGCATTATGTCATGTTGTCCCTGAACACAAGTCTGCATGTGCGAACCTCCGAGAGAAAAAAAGCAATCTTAGTTAGCAGTTGGAAAAAATGCAATTAAAACTGTTCTGGAATTTTTTTGTGTGTTTTTCTTTTTAAACATTGGGATTGTTCACAGATGTGCACCTGGGATAGAATGGCATGAAGTAACAAAGTATTTACAAACATTTGCTTTAAGTGGTTTATAAAATTCCTTACTACTTACTACTAGGGTTTCTGTGTTTGGTGGAAAATAAACATTTGCCAACATTGCATCTTGCAAACCAGATGCAAACCACACGGGCTGAGGAAGTATCCTGTGACTATGGAGGGTGTAAAGAGAAAGGAGTGGCAAAGTTCTTTAGGTGATGGACAGGTGAGTGAGTGGCTAGGTGGGAGGAAACCACTAGCATACTGCTCGTGATTAACACACGGGAGCTATATTTGAAGGCGCTGTACTGTGAGGTCATGTTATTAAGACTCGCTATTAAATACTCGTCTATTTGCTCATCGTGATTATGTAATCACTATTTTCACATTGAACCATTGTTTCTATGCTGTATGGCCTTTTTAGGCACACACCATTGTAACTGCCTATCACATCTCTCCCTGTATCATATCATATATGTACCATGTAACCACACCTTACCTACTGTACTGCACTCCAATGATTGTCGTAAGGGGCACTATTGTCATTTGTTTTTATATATTTAGGTACCTGTATCTTAATCTCTGTGCCATCTTCATGGCCTGAGTCGTACCTGAAAAAGGTCTATTGGATCAGTGCACCTACTAGTAGTCAAATGCAAATAAATAAATAAATAAGGAGGGCTGACAACAGCAGCATATCCTCCACCAGGGAGGGAGGGAGGTGCTCCTGCTTCCACTGTGGCAGAGCAATGAGGGGTTTTCTTTCCACCACTGGGTAACTTGAGTGTCTACCAGGCTATCACCTACTCGCTGTACCCGTGCTTCCCAGAAACACCTACAGGGATTGATGATTACCAGGGCTGGGATGATGCCAGCTTGAAAAGGGAAAGAAGGCAGACTGGATCATGAGGTTAATATCTTGGAAGGGAAGGGAAACTTTGTCAGGTCACTTAAGATGTGGCTGGGTCACTTAAGTTTTGAAATCCCATGAAAATATGTTTCAAATGTGATATTGGGTTTTCTTGTAGGTGCATGGAGTTGATGCAGCTGCCATTTCCTGGAATCTTGAAGCAGAAAGTGATGTTACTAAAGGGGCAAGCTGTGCTTAACAACATAGAGCGTGTCCCTTATTGACATCACTGTCTTTTCAGTTACTATTTTCAGGAACAATATTTACAGTTTGTATCTTGTTTAAATCCATTCATATTTGTTACATAGAAACATAGAATTCGATGGTAGATAAGAACAGACATAAGGCAATTCTAGTGGGGGTTGGTTAACTAGGATCTGCAGCTTATCCAATAGGTAGGGAAGTGGGCAGACTGGTTGGGCCAAAGCGGTCCTTATCTGCCATCAAAGTCTATCCTTGTATGTATCTATGACAGCTTGACTGATCCAGTCTGTCTATTTCTCCCTGCTTACACTATTACCACAGCCTGTGCCTAATTTACAGCTCTTTCTCCCCCCCCCCTTCTTTTCCACCGTGGTTCCCTTGTGCTTAGCCCATGCATTTTTTAACCCCGCCACTGTTTTTCCCCCTCATCACCTCCTCTGCAAGGCTGTTCCAGGAATCCACCACTCTATCTTTGAAGAAGTACTTCTTCACATCTCTCCAGTATCTACCCCTCTCCAGCTTCATAGCATGTCCCCTTGATACTGAGCACCTTTTCTTCTTAAAAAATACTTTCCTACTATACCTTATTTACCTCTTGGAGGTATTTAAAGATCTCTATCATATCCCTCCTCTCCCTACTCTGTTCCAGGGTGTACATAATGAGGCTATTAAGTCTGTCTTCATAGGACTTTAGAAGCAGATCCTGCAACATTTTAGTTGCCCTCCTCTGGATTACCTCCACTCTATATATGTCCTTCCAGAGATGTGGTCTCTGCAACTGGACACAGTACTCCAAGTAGGGTCATACCAGAGATCTATACAGAGGTAACACTAACACAGAGTGTATCACTAAGTCTCCGGTGGGAAATAATGATCACTCTACAGTGTTTTTCATCCTAGAGAAAAGTACTCTAGCAATCAAGGGTTTGTACATAGATCTATCTCTACAAAACTGCTAATAGAGAAGGTATCAACACTGACCTGAGCAACATTGACTGGAACGAAGTATTAGATGGGAAATCAACCAATGAAATATGGGAGTTCACTAAAACCAAAATACATAATATTATGAAAAATTATGTAAAATGTACAAATAAATATAGAAAAAAAGGTAGTAAACCAAAGTGGTTAAACAAAAGTATTCTAAAACTCATCAAAAAGAAAAACAAAGCATACAGTGCATTTACCAAAAACAAGACTGAGGTGAATTGGTACATGTTTAAATCAATACAGCATACTGTAAGTGTAAAAATAAAGTTAACAAAGCAAAGAAAAATTTTGAGTTGCACTTAGCAAAAACAGCATCCAAATCAAACAGTAAACAATTCTTCAGTTATATAAATTCATTAAAAATGGGAAACGCAGAATTAGGCACAATTATTACAGATGCAGAATATATAACAGACCCAACCCACATTGCAAATCTAATCAATGACTATTTCTGCTCAGTTTATTCCAAACAAGCATCCCAATTTTCAAGACCAATAAATGATATTCAAGGTGGGACTCATATTATCACAAAAGAAGAAATTGAACAGGAAATAAAGAACATGAAAGAGTATAGTGCACCTGGTCCAGATAACATAACGTAACATAACTCCATCCATGTTAAAATTAATGAACTCCCATATTTGGAAGCCCTTAAAAATGCTGTAGGAGAAATCCTTAAATTCTGGTTTGATACCTGATGACCGGGGAAAATCAAGAGTAACTCTCATTTTTAAAAGTGGATGTAAAACAAATTTCTCAAACTAGAGACCTATCAGTCTAACTTCAATTTTGTGCAAAATTCTAGAAACATTACTGAAAAACAGACTAGTAGAACAGCTTAATGAAAACCCTTTATTTTATGACTGTCAACATGGTTTCAGAAAGGGCCACTCATGTTCCACTAATCTGATATGCTTTTACAATAACATAAGCAAAATGTTGGCTACTAGTACACTAGTGGATGTTCTCTTATTTGATTTCAGTAAGGCTTTTGATAGAGTCCCACACCGGGCATATATCAGAACTTAAACAAATATAACATTGATAAAAAACATTACTATGTGGATGGTAAATTGGCTAATGGGTAGGTCCCAGACACTTTCCATTCAATGATATCTCTCTGCCGAAGGTCAAGTCAACATTGGAGTCCCACAGGTTTCAGTAATTGGGCCAATAATTTTTCAGATATTCATTGCCGATCTTGATGAAAATATAAGAAACACTATAGCAAAATATGCTGACAATAGCAAAATATGTGGCCCATGTCGTACAATGGAACAAAAAATATATTTACAAAATTATATTGATGCCATAACTAACAGGACAAAAAGAGTGGTGGATGAAACGGAATAGTGACAAATGCTATATCATACATATGGTCATGCAAAACCAGGAAAATTAATATACAATAGAAGGTATACAACTTAAACAGAAAACCTGTGAGGAGGACCAAGGGATACTAATTGACAACAGACTAATGTTTAAAGAACAATGTAGTTCAGTTGTTACAAAAGCTAATAGAACTATAACTGCAATTAAAAGAAAAAACAAAAGAATACATGCAGAATTTTTACTACCGCTATATTTGTTGTATGTTAGACCAGTTTTGGACTATGGTAGTCAAATATTGAACCCCTACTTGAAAACTAACATTAACAAACTAGAAAGAGTCCAATGGAGATATACAAAGTCAGTCAACTGATTAAAATACCTTACATATTATGAAAGACTAAATAAAGTAGGACTACATAGTTTAGAACTCAGAAGGCACAGGAAAAGATATGCTACTTTACTATGATATTCTAAATGAACCAAATTTGATGATAGAATTAAACACAGAATACAAAAGTGATCAGATTAATACTAGGGGTCACTCACTGCAAATTAAAATCAACAGATACAGAACAGATAAAAGGACATACTTTTACACTATGAGAGCAGCAAATCTCTGGAATAAACTCCCGTTAACTATAATATCTAGTACAAGTAAAGCACACTTCAAAGCAAATTTGTACAAATACATGGCCTCAAATGGAAACATGGAGTATTATCCCTTGTCCTAAAGGAGCTACTCATGGGCCTTGACCTCCTTTGCTCCTACTTACCTAGTGAACCCCACTTCCTTCTTTCTGCTGGTGATATCCTCCCTATGCATCCCAGAATCCCACTAACCATCCACCAAAATCTGCAATGGAGTGGACACTTGGGAGGGGGTGAGTGGTGGAAGGTATAAGCACAGACTTGAGAAAACTCGAGGATTGGTCAAGGGTATGGCAGCTGGGTTTGATGCAAAAAGTGCAACATCATCCACTTAGGGCAGAGAAACCCAGGGACAGAGTACAAAATGTCTGGAAAGGTAGAGACGGTCACCAAACAGGAAAGAAACCTGGGGATAATCATACCTAATGACCTAAAGGTGGCCAGTTAGTGTGACAAAGCAGTTGGGAGGACTAGTGGGATGCTGGGGTGCCTAGGGAGGGGTATCACCAGCAGAAAGATGGAGGTGGTGATGCCATTGTATAAGTCGCTGGTGAGAACCCACCTAGAGTACTGCATCTAGTTCTAGATATCACATCTCCAGCAGGACATAGACATAGTAGAGGTGGCTCAGAGGAGAGCAACTAAAATGATGCAAGGCCTGCATCAGAAGCCCTACAAGGATATACTAAGGGACCTCAATATGTACACGTAATATACGCATACTAGAAGCCATGGGGTAGGATCAAGACTTAAATACCTCACAGAAGTAAATAAACTAAAGGAGGAGATTATTTCTCAGAAAAAAGATGCTCAACAACAAGGGGACATGTAATGAAGCTGGAGAGGTAGATTCAGGAGAGATGTGAGGAAGTTCTTCTTCAAAGAAAGAGTGCTAGATGCCTGGAACAGTCTTCCAGTTGAGATAGTGGGGGAAAAACAGTGGTGGGGTTCAAGAATGCATGGGATAGGCATAAGAGAATCTTGGTGGAAAGGAAGGGGGGGAAAAAGAGCTGAAGATCAAGTAGGGTCTGCGGTGACACTGTAGGTAGGGAAAAATGAGCAGACTGGGTGGGTCAAGTGGTCCTTATCTGCCATCAAATTCTGTTTCTGTTTCTGTGACTGCTTGCTGGCGCAGCAGGCTAAGGAACTCACTACACAGGTGGCTATTCTCAATTTGGTGCTTGCCAAAACCAGCATGGAGATGGTGAGTGAAGTGAGGGTAGGGAGCCACTGTGGTCCAGCGACCATAACTCCATTTGCTCAGGCTGGCCCTCGGGACCTGAATGCCCCTATCAAAAATGGAGGTCATAGATTTCAGAAAAGCAGACTTTAAGCAAATGAGTGAGCTGATCTGAGACAAATTGACCAGGGTGGACAGCATGGAAGGCATAGAGGAAAGATGGGGGCTTTAAAGGGACCATTCTTGAGACAACAAAGTCAGGCATGAGAATTGTAACAAAGAAAAACAGGTACAAGAGACCAATATGGTTCTAGGAAAGGATTAGGGAAGCATTGAGGACAAAGAAAAAGACTTTTGCCAGGTATGAGGAAAAGCAGGGGAGGAGGAAAGGGGAGAGAATGAAAAATACCATAAAAACTAGGGAAGCATATAGGATGGACAGTTGCAGACTCCATGCAGGTACCCAGAACCAGTTTGAAGCTCAGGACCTTAAGGGTGCGAATCCATATCCAACCATTACCCGGGGGAGGGAGTGCCCGACCTGCCCCCTCCTGGAATCAACTGATACCGGGGATTTTGCGGCCTTTAATCCATACCATGGCCACCCTGAAACCTTGCCTGTAACCCAATCAGATTGCCACTATTTTTCCTATAGGGAAAAAATAGGATTTAAACAGAAGAGATGGATGACATGGCTCCCTCCTTTCCAGTTTCTCCACAGTGTGCATTCTATTAGCAAACCTAACACAGGCCCTGCCCCCAGACATGGGCATGGCAGGCCCAATAAAGTGAATCACCAGAATGCACCCACCTGCTGACCTATGGCAGCATGCCACACCAGGTAATCGATCCCTTGGAGCTGCACTCTCTAAAGGGCCCTGCCGTGGCCCTGCTACCACCATGACAGCCCCACTGCCATACCTGTTCTGTTGGAGCACCAGGCCCCCCCAAACCCAGCCATGCTCTGGCCTTCCACCAACTGCTCATCTTCCCCACCACTGGGCTCCTGGATCCCCAGTCCACCATGGTCACTACACTCCTGCCACCATTCCCTTCAGAAATTTATCAGCTCATAGCCTCGGCACCCAGCGGGTCTGTTCTTCCTGGGCTGGGGGGTTTTTGAGCCCCAACCTGACTTGCCCTACATCTTGCTCGCCAGCTCTCCTTGCCAAACGAAACCTCCTCCATTTATACCTGAGCCTGGAGCAATGCCTCCCTCAAGGGGGCAGGACACAGGATGCCCCAAAGCCAGGACCCTGACCAACAGGGGAGAGCGCGGTGTAGTAAGCCAGCCCCGTGAGGGGTGGCTTACATAAATATATAATTTTTTTTACATTTTTTTATACTATTTATTTATAATTTATACCTTACTCTCTCTGAACAGAGCATACATTATGTTATGCAGATAATATTGACAGGATATTTGAGTCACTGTTACAATAGTTACAAGAAATAGGGGAATAACAATTATTATATACCCATATGTCATTCAGATTGGCTGTCACTGCTAATGCCTTAAGCTTTTATCTACTTCACAGAATCAGAACCTTAAAAAAAATGAAAATGTCTTTTAAGCCTTTGTTTTTGAGTCGCAGAGGTAAAATAAGAAAAAAACATTCCCTCTCGGTGCACTCCCCATAGCCGGAAATACAGGGTACTATGCTATTTAATTTATGCCCTTTAAGCACTGTAGTAATGAGTTATAACCAGGCCAACCTTCTCAGTGTAAGCACAATTACTATTACTATTGATCAATTTAATTCTGTGGCTGTCTTAAGGAAAGGCATACAGTAAATTGTGCCTACTTGTTTTTGTGGTTAATTCCTGAGATGACAGATTTCACTCAGATATGCAGTGTGATTAAAAGCTGTTTATTTCAACACACAGTTAACATTTAACATATTTCTAACACTTAAACAGTACAAGACATTTGTAGAAAACCTTATTCAGACCGTTGTCTTAATTTGTACACTTTAAATTATTACACAATCTCCAATACGTATGTATAAGTCCTAGTACTCCCTCTCTGGAGACACTTTAAGGTAGTATTCTCTCTTGAATAGCTTGGAGTAACCAGTACACAGTTCCTTGGTACTAATAATCTTTGCTAGCATTCAAACAATATTTTCACTGTAGTATTTCTATGTGTGTACATATATATATATATATATATATATATATATATATATATATTCTTCAAAGACTCATTTTCAGTCACCTTAAATCAAAGTTTGCACTCAACTAGTCCTTTGGCAAAGAGTCTCTATCTTCCTGATGCTTGGAGATTTGAAGTATTTTGGAGAGCTGTCTGAAGAAGATTTCTTCCTAGTTCTTTGGATTTCTTTCTCCTCAAGGCTTTGCAAATGAAATAAAGTTAGTTTAATTTCAATGTTTCTTACTTCTGGCAGAAGCCAAAAGTCTTCAGAGTTTAGCAGAGTGATAGTTTTAATGTCAGTAGCAGTAGCGTAAATGTGAGCTCTCTTCTAGTGATGAAGCACAGATTCAGGTCAAGTTAGCAGGTAATACAAATTGTTGGTCCTTGGAGCCATCTTTTAGAAGCAGAATACTTCCTCAGAAATATCCTCAAGTTTTGTTCTACCTCAAGTGTAGCATGAGGTTTTGGGATGGTAGCCATATTTGGACAAGAGCTTGTCTTGGGTCGGAAGTCTTATGGCATGCATGCAGAGGTGTTCTGAGTCATTGGGAGCTCTGCAATTGACCTGCCTATTTGTCCTTTTGAACTTTGTCCATAAGGTGACAGTTAATAGACTTATAACCACAAGGCCTTCCACTGCTCATATTCAAGATGAGGTGATGGAAGATTATCTCATTGTGGTCTTATAGTGCTAGGGTAGTTGGTAACAGGTAGTTCTCTATTTCGAGGACCCAGTTCCTCAGCTACAGTATATGGTGTCAGAGGTGAGGCCCCTTCTTATGGTATGACTCAGTACCCTTTAAAAATGCTGCGTCCTGATTTCAAAGTACTTTCGAAGCTGTTATCTCCTTGCACAATGTTTGAATCTAATGAATTTATTTAGTTGGCATTTTGAATCTTCTTGAAGCCAGCAATCTTACAACATATTGTTCAATGTAGAGTGTTCCATGATTTCTGGGTGTTGAGATGAATTCCATATACCTGGGTCAAACATTTTTCAGGTTTCCTTGGTTTAAAAGAAAATGTTTTTATGACCAAGACGACGTATGCCAGCTCAAGCCAAGTTACGCCAAATCCCATGGCATAACTCACGACTTGCGCCATGCGTTACGCCATTCCCTATTCCAAAAAGTGCTGTGCACCATGTAGGCTGCAGCCTACACCAACTGTGGGATATGCCACCCACTATGCTGCAACCTGCAATGACAAGGCACAAGGGTGGGTTACTGCAGCAACTGCACTCTATTCCAGAAGGGCGGCTGCTGTAACCCACTACAGCAAATTCCAAGAGCTGCACTGGTGGAGCAAGCTTAGAACATCTCAAAGATATTCTAAGGGGCATCTGTCAGTACCATCTGATGGATGCCCACTCCACAGCACTGCAGCAAAGGTCCCGCTGTGCTTCCCATGCCCCCGTGAACATGACTATGCCCCCCACCCCTCCGAATGTCAGGGACCCCAGGGGGTCCCTTCTCCACTGTGCCTCCCTGGACTCCTGTGCCACCTGTCCAGCCTCTGCCATGCCCCCTGGTGTGTGCCATGGCATTGCGGGACAGGGGGGCTCCGGGGGCCAGTCTGCAGCAGGCTACAACATGTGACATGCAGGGCTATTATGCCATGCCAGTGGCATTAACCTACATGTGTTGCAAGTCACACGTCATAAGTGCTGGGACCCTGCTGCTTTAAGAATATGGTGCAGGGTGCCCGGCATAGCGGCGAATGTCGCAACTCACATACACCTGTGAGTTGTGACATTCATTCAGGAATCAGCCCCCCAGTTCTTTTAAGGTGCATTAAGGCAGCTCAGATTCAAGGTAAATCATCCTTCTTACACTTTGGCAGGATCTGGTGGCTTATGGCCACTATTGTGCCTACATTAGTAATAGGTGATCAAATGACTATCCCTCTAGTAGAATTAAAAACATCTATAGGAAACTTCACCATCCATTTTTAACTGATAAACAAATTATTTTAAGCTACATAGAACAACCAGTTCAAGATGACTGGCTGGCGGGAAAGTGAGACTGTTTCATGAAGAAAAACAAGGTCATAGTTGCCATCTTGTCAGCATTCCTAAACTATGGGAATAAGTCACCCATATAACAATTCATATTGACAGTCGATAAATCAATAAAGTAACTAGTAAAACATCTCAATTTAACTTGCTATATACTGTCTATTAACATGCTATCATTGTGTTTATATATTTTTATTTGGGAGCTGTAGCACAGTCTCTTAAAATCTTTCAAAGTGTCCACCTTGCAAGCAGGTATGTAGTCCCAAACTAATTAAATGATACCTTGGGGCAGGGGTGAGAGAGATACTATTAGTTATGTCCAAAAGTAACTTACAAGCTAATTTCAGACTTCTGTCCCTTCTGATTCTGAGGGCGTCTCATCTTTACTGGCTTCCTTTTCTGCTTTTCATTTTTCAGCCAATTTCCCAGCATCTCTAGGGTTAGTGCAAGTGTAAGCTTTCCTACCAACATTGATGTGGAGCTGAGCAGGCATCAGCATACTGGCAGAGATCTCCAACTCATGGAAGCGTTGCCGAATGGCATCAAAACATTTTCATATTGACCGAGTGGCATACGATAGGTCTGGAAACATCATTATAAAGGACCAATCAATTTGTACTCCTCTGTTAACTCTAGCCACTTGTAGGATCCTGTCCCTGATCACTGTTGATGCTGTGATCATTAGCATAGTCATCAGCCACTCCTGCTGATTGCTGGCTCTCCATGGGGTAATTCAATAGATTCAGAGAACTGAGTCTTGTAGTTCAAGTCATAAGTCTCAGCCAGCCAAGTGAGGATAAATGTGTGCAAATCTTCACCTTTGGTGCCTTCTGGGACCCCAAACAACCAAACATGTGTAACCCTGACTGTGTTTTCAAGATGTTCCAGCCGGGCATGGATAAGGGCCTGTTCCTTCATGCAGGTTGCCTCTTTAGCTAGGGCCTTATCAGAGGGCCTCTCCGTGGCTGTTGCTGATTCCACCAGTCCATTGATCCGCTGCTCCACGGCCATCATACGGTCATGGTAAGTGTCCATTTTTTTATCCATTTGTAGTATAGTATCAGTTAGCGCCATCAGCACCTGTTGCAGGGAGTCAAGCAATGTTGTAAGGGAATCCTCCTTCCCAGGCTCATCCAGAGTTAGTTCCAAGAATGTTGTTGATGCCATCATGGACCCACCATGAGGTGCAAAGAAGCTGGCTTTTTGCTCAGAGGTTTTCCACCCCATTGTACTAGAATTCAGTCTGACAATACACAACCCCGAGCTGGTTAAGTAAATATGTTTTATTTTCCACTGAGAAGACGTAAATACTCTTAAATCTTTAATTTATCTGATACAGCTTAGAGAGCTCTCTGACAGCACGTCCAAATGGCTGAGCAGCTAGCCACACCCCCTCCTTTTTTGAATATTTAATTATCCATTATAACCAAACTGAGGTGCAATACCTTGTTTTCAAGGTCCCTTTTTTTTCAATAAAATGGTCTTCAGAATCACAATAACCCACAACAATGCATAGGCATCTTCAAACTGAATGTGTTTCTGTGGTGGCTGCATTCAAAGGCACTCAGCCTTCATTGCCAAACTCACATATTCTACTTAGTGACAGCCTAATAACATTAAAGTAAGTTTCAGACTCACCAATAAGCAGTTCCTCCACCTGGTGTAGCTGAAGGAGGGGATTCCTAGCATCAAGATCTCCAGGAGTTGTTTGGCTACCAAGTGTAGCTGATAGAGAAGAATTCTGGGCAGGCAGACACAGTGGTAAATGAACAGCTGGTCAGGTAAATATTGCACAATGTACCAAAACTGGTATAACTTTAAACATTGAACTGGTGCACAATTCCTCTGCATATAGCAGGACTTTTCACTAACACACAGTCTGTAGTACTTATTACTTTGCATGATAATACCTTTTCCCCATATTTGAAAACAGAGCTGTTAGTGTGGCTTGATGCTGGAACACACAACACACTCGTGCCCCAAACCACTCACTGCCCCAATTTTTTTAAATTATTAAACAGAGCTTTACATTTCATATATGTTTAATAACTAATTATATTCTCTGCCCTAGTTGTGTATTTGATTTATGAACTCACTAATGAAGCAAGCACTGTTGTTTTTGAAATTTGAAAAAAAAAGGCCATTTCTGCAGCATCCTCACTAAAAACTAATTGTTGCATGTCAGTTTGGCTATCTTTCATTGATACACTGAGGAATGGGTAAAAACTGGAACTCTGAAATGCTCAGATGTGCTGTGATCTATATCACAGACAGAATGGGCTTTTACCCATCTGTGTGTTGTCAAAATTTCCCTTGACTTGGCCTTCCCAGTGGTACAGAGGGCTGAGGGATCATGCCTTACCTCCTGCCACACAGGTGACCTGTGTTCATGGTGCAAGTGGGTCATCATGGGTTGGCCAGGGAGAGAGAGGACTGAACATCTGGAGGACAGCTCTCCTCTTCCTGGGAGGGAAGGGAACTGAGACTGGTATCTTCCTGACACCTAGCAGTGGCTGGGTGCTGGCACACTGGGTCCTATACAAAGGGGGTGTGGAGGTGGAGTAGATGACCGGTGCGCTGCATGCGCTTGACCAGGGCATGGGTTGCAAAACTGGGGGCTCAACCGGGATCTAGGGTAGATGATACTGTTGAGGGTATGTCTAGGTTATTTCTGTCTGTTGGCGGTGCCTCCATGACAGAATTTATTGCCAAGGACAAGTAAATTTGTGCCCAGTAAAGTGCCATCCAAGAGGAATTTTGCTGCGTGTGTTTATGGAGGAAAAATGTGCTGAATGTGTGCTAGAAAAATAGCAATATAAATTGTTTAAAGACTGTTGAACTGAGCAATGTGTGCTCCTGCCATACAACATGTTTAAAACTGTTTAAAAAGTAAAGCTTTCAAGTCTAAAAGTATTTGTGAAATTTAGGAACATCATTGCCTAAGTGTCCTGAAAGTTTCAAGTGTTTGTTGTGAAAACTGGGGGAGCCGGTAGAAGAAATGTACAAAAAACTGTGCTGAATTGCCATTGAAATTTTGCTTGATGATCGTTATGAAGGAGAGCATGCAAGAGAGAGAGAGAGAGAGAGAGAGAGAGAGCTCATTTGCATGGCATCGTGTGATTGGTCAAACACAACCAAGTCCCACCTATTGCCTGAGTCTCAGTGTCATAGAAGTGTTCGAGGAGGACAGCATGGAACATGCGAGCAGTGTGAGCAGCAGCAGAGAACCATCATGAAGGAGAGAAAACATTTTAACTTGTTTTTTGGACGTTTTGAGCCAACTTTGGGTTTCTCCCAATTTCCAACCGCTAATGCAGTGAGCACAGTGTGTGCAGTACTGAGCCATGGGTTGGATAGCCCAACTGACCTGAAAATCCCTCAAAATTCAGCAGCAGGCTGCAAAAACCATCCTTGGAGGGAACCAGCTACTTTCTGCAGTAAGTAAACGACTATAAATAAAAGAACTGTAGGCAATGCAATAGATTTGAGGCTAAGAGACAGCAAAGACTGAGCAAAGTTAAATGTTGGGGGCTAACTGGATTGAGTTTTAGTAGCTGTAGCCGGTAGCAAGCAAAACAAACTAAAGATCTAACCATGGGCTATACTAAACAAAGTCTTAGAAAGTGGCAAAGAGTACAAGACTGTGCTGAATGTGTGCTGAATGTGAAATTGCAAGGTTGTGCAGGAAAAACAGCAAAATGCAAGGTCAGAAAGCAATTGCCACTTAAAGCAATGTCCGTGTGATGAAGAAAAGTTGTCGGTGGCTATGTTGGGGTGTAGTCTGCAAGAAAGTAAACAAAACATCAGGCGCTATCTTGAGCAAAGGGTGCAGTAGTAGAAAGCAATAGAAAATGTGTGCAAATGTGTGAAACCAAACGCAAGTCAGGCCACAGTTTCAGCAAAGATGCAAAGAAAAGAAAAGTGTGTGTTTTGAAACAGAGTGCAAAGTCAGGTAGCATGTTTCAGCAGTGAAAGAGCAAATGAACTTTTGCAGTCTACCAAGTCAGAACCAGTACTAAATGCAAAGTGCAGAGCAGTAATTGGGACTTGTGTGTTTGTTTTTCAGAAAATGGCAGGTCACCAAATGAGTTACCCCCTCTTTGCTAGAATGTGGATCACCCAACAGGAAAGTCATTTTGCTGAATATGAGCGAATGTATAATTGTCAAGGAGCCCCAGCTGATGTAGTGCTCCTAAACTTCCCAGTGAATGTCTGAGTGGCTTGCCTGAAGCCAGGAAGGGACATCCTATTAATATCACACTGCAAGGACTGCAGAAGGCAGTATGGAATGTGCAAGGAAGGTGTTATTGTACAAGCTAAAGCAAAGGCAATTTGTTTAGCCCCTACATAAACACTGGTAGAGGGTCTGATCTGTACAGTGCAGCAAAAGGCTGATAGCAAACTGGAACCTGAAAACGATTTAAAGAGTTTTCTGAGGCTGTGGTTCAGAATAACTTCCAAGAGCTGGAAGAAGTGATTTTTTCCATACCAGAAAAGGTGGAAGGAGACCCCTCAGAGACTAATTCTGTAGATCCATATGCAGCAGGCCCAAGTCCAAGCCTCATTGGAGAGGACGAGTTGGAAGATGCTCAGCAGTGGGAGGCAACCACCTCATAAGGCAGTAAGCAATAGACTGTGTCCGGGACAGATTCAGCTATCAATTCCTGGTCAGAAGCTGTAGAACAAGCAGAACTGGAGCAAGTTGGTAAGGCGACTGGCAGTGAGACTGGTCTGTCAGTGGCCCCAACTGCAAGTGAGCCACAAGAGACTGTTTGGGGCTCAGAAATCATAGAAATGACAGGAATGGATTGCTTTTTCCCTGTCCTGACCATCACAATTTGGCTTGACCAGGTCTGGCCATCCCGCAGCCGGGCCACTGAGTTAAACCTGCCAAAAAGCAGCAAGGAGGAAGTCTAGTTAAATGCAGGGCTGAGGCTGAGTATGGACAGACCTATCCATTTTTTGCAAGGTGAATATGGGAGGCAACTGAAGCAAACAGGGAGACATGGTTGTGGGAAGAAGCAAGTGCTAATATCAACTCCAGAGTGAACAAGTTTGTAAAAATCAAATTGTGTCATGAGAGGTTGCAGTTTTGGAAGCTTGGTAGAACTCTCTACATAGACTTTGTCAGAGTAGTAAATAAGACTGATTAAGAAACAGTACATAACCAGAGAATAACTCAGCCAGATGGGAATATTATATATGCCTCCATCCTGGGTGGTACTATCCTTGAGTGCCACTCCTCCAGCATGTGTGCCAAGTAGCTACGGCAAAAAGGAAGCAGCGGGTGGTGCATGTCTCCGGCCTTCCAAAGTGGTGGAGCCCCACGCTGGTGCAACTTTACTGGAAAATACAGGTCATGTCCAGCAGCATCCAGATCATGTCCAGCAGCATACAGGTCCAGTAGGTGGTGCAGAACAGCTGATCCGAAGATTTTCTCCAGCCCAGATCTAGAGAGGTTATCCAGATTGTCTACCTGCACCTAGAGTCTGGTAAGGTATGCATTTTCCTCTTTGACTTTTTAAGTTTATTGAATGTGCTACACAAGTGAAGATGTCCACGGAACTGTTGGTCCTAAAGAGACACTCTGGTATCTGGACTGCAGTGTCAGCAAGCATTGAGCCTGTCCAAGAACAGTTTTTGCATTCACAGATTTGTGCCTGTGTAATATAGTATGGTGTGTAAGCCCGTTCATCCACACTGTGGACCAATTGGCTTACAGATCATACTGTAAGCTGTCATGCAGCAGGTGGCCAGGCGGTATGCAGGTGGGGTGCAGCCACCTGTCGATGATGGGTGGAGCTGGGTGGCAGGGGTCCTCTTTGGGTTTAGGGAAGAGGGTTACCACTGGACCACCATGGATATGACATAGGTACAGCAGACGCGATCGGATGGTTGGGATCAGGAGGTGGGGTCATCTAGACTGCCAGGGCATGTGTTGTTTGTACCACTGCCTGTGATCAGGCAACCAGGAGGAAGAGGGGTCCAATAGGCCACCAGGGATATTGCTTGTGCATTTGCCCATGATTGGGTTTACGGGAGAGAGGGGGTACCACTAGACCACCAGGGATATTTATTGTACATTTGCCCATGATCGGACCAATGGGAGGGAGGGGGGTACCACTAGACTACCAGGGCTTGTGATCTATTCTTTATGCTGCAATCACAGTTACAGTGTGGGGGATGCCCAAGGACTCCCTCAGTCTACACGTCAGTCTGTGCAGGGTACCGGGTGCAATTCGCCAGGCTGCCCTGCGCAAGGCATGCAAATGGGACTGTAATGACATGCTAATGGCCCCAGTTGTGCCATGCATATATTGTGGCATCATTTGCATGGCCTTTTCTGAATATAATGGGTGCTGCACCCAGTGCAACTGCGTTTGCACTGGTGCATCCCCATGCTCGCTATTTGTGACTAGTGCTAGGGCAATGGCACTGTGCCATGCGCAGTCCGTGCCATATTCAATGGTGCTGCTCAATGGCGCATCACCATTGAATATCACCTGGTTCTAGCCCCGGCACATTCCAGCTGTGCTGCGCCATGCTTGCGCCATTGCCAGGTGCAGTCTGAATATCCGGGCCACAGTATATGATCCATTTTAAGCTGTGATAACAACACCAGAAACAGTATAAACATACCTAAACACATGTTAAAAAACATTTTAGACATACATATTACAAACCCCACATAAAAAACAGGCTTAAACTATTAGATCTAACTAAAAAATCAGTAAATCACCTGAAGACTCCTACCTTTAAACAAATAATTTGTTAGCAATATATTCCTATTTCCATATGTCCCTACTCAGTTAATATAATTATATTACAGTATGCTCATATTATTTACTATCAAGATTAATGTCTAAAGTTAATTTCATCTTTCAGTCCATAAAGTTAGAGACATATATTTTTAACCCAAATCTGACTGATAAAGGGTGGGACAATAACCAGGTATGATTTCATTACAGTGTTATAAAGTTATCATTAACTATCAAGGATAATGTCTAGAGCCAGTTCTTCCTTTAAGCATGTATTTTTCTGACCCAAAACTGGCTACTCAAAAGACGAACAATAACAAGATACAAGGAGGGTAAATTATTAAGTCCTGGATAATGATAGGATAATTTATACTGCCAAAAGGTCTCTCTTTGTAGCAATTTTTTGTTTAGACCCCCCTCTGATAGATAGTGTTACTTTTTCTATGATCTGGAACTGAAACATAGGCTCATTGCCCTTCTTGTTATTATGATGTGAAAGGGCACTAATGTCATCACCCCTTTGAATAATACATACATGCTGTCCTATTCGTTCTTTTAACTTCTGAGTGGGTTTACCAACCTAAAAGCATGTACATTTTTTACAGTTTGCCAAATACACCACATTTTTTGTATTGCAGTTCCCAAAACACAAAATATCATATTTTTGATCATTCACAGGATTTTTGAAAGTGTTTCCAGGTTGTATAAACTGACAAAATTGACAGTTCCCACATTTAAAGCTTCCCTTGGGTAAAGATGTAATACTTTGTTTTGAATTATCCTTTTAGTTCTTCCCAATGCATACTATTCACCAATCTGTCCCTTAAGTTAGTCCCACTTCTGTATATAAACTGCAGTTTGTTGTTAACAATTGTGCTGTAATTTCTTTTCAGCCTAGGTAGGGTTGAGCCTGGCCAACTCTCCCTGTAGGGTGCCTAGAGGTTTGGAGAGCCTGCGTTGCAGACCATAGCACTTGCTGTGGACAACAAGCTTCACCTGATGGCAGTGAGTATAACCACCCAGTCTCCTGGGGTTACTAGAATCCCATCAGGTTAGCTCTAGGAAGGTAGTGGGCAGCTGTGTAAGGAGCTTATTAGAAAATCTTTACATATGACATCATTGTTGACTCAGCTAAGCTAAGCAGAGAATGGATTATGTCATTTGGAATTCTCACAGCAGCATAAGCCACTTTGGAATCAGTTACTCTGAGGGAGGTTTAGAATGTTCAGATGGAAGTCAGTGGAGAGTAATCTGTAGTCAGCAGCAGTGTGAACTGGAGCTCTGAGCAGCAACAGTGCTCAGAGTGTGGGGGTACCTGTCAGTCTTCTGTGAGATTGGGTGAAGGACCCCCAGCAGTTTCTCACCCTAGTGTGAGACCAACAAGAACCAGAAGCAGTGGTGGAGACCATTCATCTGCAGGACCCCTGTGGGTCATTTCCACAGAAAATTGTGGTTTGGGTCATGTTTCTGTGGGAGCCATGGGGCAGTCCCCTGAAGATCCTGAAGAGTTTCAGCTGCCCAGAAGGAAGGGTGTATGTGTTGAAGCTATGACAGATCTACCTGTGAAGGGAAGAGGATGTTTTCCTTCATGTTTCGATGTCTGCATTAAAGGGACAAACAAAGTATTGAGAATAGATTCATGGCACTGTTCTTAGGGGTCGGTCTGAGGTGTATGTGCCCAGAGATAAAGCTAGAGTGCACCTTTCAGGGCCCCTGTTTCACCACAAATAAGTACTGAATGGTTCAAGTTTAAAGTTTAAAGTTCAGGAGTCCTTTAGCATTTCAAGGGGAAATGGAGGATCCATATCAGTGCAACCCAGAAGGAATGGCAGTGACTGGGCAAAGGGTAGGGTTGGGCATAACCCCAGTTTGATTCATCAGTAAGGGCTAATTGATTCACATATGGGCACCAGGTTAAACTGGGCATGATAATGGATGTAATTGTTCCAGGGAAATATGTTTAAAGTGTTTGGCAACTACCACAGTATACACTTATGTTGAAAAAGTAAAACTCCAGAGATTCCTAATACAGAGGGATGGACAGTTTGAAATGTGTGTGAGGAAAAGTTTGTTCTAAAGTGCCCAAACAGTAGTTGTTCAGGAAAGAGAAACTTTGCTCCCGTGTGGACAGTACCACACCTGGGGGACCACCCTGTTCTGCATTCGTTATCAACTTGTGTGAATAAAGCCAGACTGTATAATCCCATTTTCAGTAGTAGACATTACATCTGTGCTTTCTGAGTGTGAATTGTTACGGGGCCCACACAGAAGTTAGACCTAGTGTAGCCCTGGCACCTCTATCTCACAGGACCGGGAGTAAATATTAACGTTATTTTGTACCTTAAACCCCCAACCCTTTTAGACTGCCAAGCCAGGTATTCATCTCAGAGCTAGGGGTAGTGCATTTTGTTTTTGTCAACTTGTGGCCTGTTGCCTTGTCTGTGGTACATGTTAGGGTGGTCCTGGTCTGCACATGGTCGGGGCATGGGTTGCATACATAGTTTTAATGAACTATGCAACCAATATAGTGTTATGCTTCTGCAACTGTGGTACTCTGTTTTAGCTGTTCATACTTTCTATTCCATGAAGAATTACCATCCTGTAAGGGTGCAGAAGTCAAGGAACCCTTAAAGAGGGTTCGACCCCTCGAAGTGCCACGGGAATGTTCCCTTCACTAAAGGTACATTAGGAAGGAACCCCCAAAAGAATGTTAGCAGTGATTGTTGACTAAGAAGCAGACTTAAGCAAGAGGCTGCTTGATAAAATATCGATGAGAAGTATAAGTTAGCAGAATAGCGAGGATAAAATAGATTATAATGATGACAACAGGGGGCTTCCTAAGGAAAGTGGGAATGGCCAACAGGGTCACCATCCACCTCCATCCAATGGCAGAACTTACCTGAATAAACTAGGGAATACTACTAAACCTAAGTATTATGACTTTTGGCATACAGGAGAGAAAAAAAAAAACTCTGAGGAGGAAATCTCTCAGGATAGAAGGCCTAGGTCGCCTTCCCTCCAGGCTTGGGGTATTTTTTGTTTAGTGACTGTTTCAGACTGGAATGCCTCCTCACTGCAGGAGAAGAGAACGCCTCATCACACTGCAGGAGATGGACTTTACTTTTGGAATGCTCACACTGCAGGAGAAGGGAACATCTCCTCACACTGCAGGAGAAGAAAATGTCTCCTCACACTGCTGGAGATAGAAATGCCTTCTCACACTGCAGTAGGAGGGAATGCCTCCTCACACTGCAGGAGAAGGGAACACCTCCTCACACTGTGGGAGAAGGTACTTTAACCTACAGGATACCTCCTCACTCTACAGGACAAGGGAACACCTCCTCACACTGTAGGAGAAGGGAATACCTCCTCACACTGCAGGAGAAGGAATGCCTTCTCACACTGAAGGAGAAGGGAATGCCTCCTCACACTGCAGGAGAAGCAAATGCCTCCTCACACTGCAGGAGAAGGGACTACTTCCTCACACTGCAGGAGAAGGAATGCCTTCTCACACTGAAGGAGAAGGGAATGCCTCCTCACACTGCAGGAGAAGCAAATGCCTCCTCACACTGCAGGAGAAGGACTTTAACTTACAGAATGCTTAGTGTCAACCATTTTTACAACATTGTGTTGCAATGGCTGGGACATCAACACTGTCAACCATTTTTGCAGCATAGTGTTGTAAGGGTATGCCAATGACTGTTTTTGCAACCTAGTGTTGCAAAGGCTGGTACGCCAACAACTGTTTGTACAACATAGTGTTGCAGTGGCCGGTACACAAACTCTGTCAATTGTTTGTATAACATAATATAGCAATGTGCAGCATGGTAAGCCAATAATACCCTGAAGTATGATAAGCAGTAAGAAATGAACCAACAGCTCAAGTGAACCTGGTCCCTTACCCAGTGTGAGGTGCTTGCTGAGCAAAGGTTATAGGACAATCAATGCAAGTAAAGAGGAAGGAACACAAACCAACCACCCCATCAAGGAATGCCAATTTAAGGGTGACATAAATAATCAGAGGATTTTAGCAGCTATGGCAGGATTCAAACGAGGTATGTGAACCATATGAAGCCATGACTCTCCAATATAACCCCCCCCCCCATCATCCACCATAGGAAAAACAAAGAAGCCATGGTAAAGCACCCATATGTGGATTTTAAAAATTAGTTTACAGCAACAGCTGTAGCTGAGCTGACCTCCAGAGTATAATGAAGCAGTATACAAAAGTAGTTAACAGCTTCCAGCAGTAATTAGTTATAGCTTCCAGCAGTAGCTGAGTTGAACAGTTAACAAATATAGGATATTTAGGCATAGGCAATAATGTACTGAAACACAACAGTAATAATTGCTTGGCATAATTGCATGTAAGTAGGTTTGAATCACATGGAGAAAATAATATAGAATTTCAGTAGACTCAGGTTTGATTCCTATGCGTGCAAATAAACATGTTTGAGTAGATGTACATCTGAAATGGTGGGGGGATTCAAGAGGGCATAGGACAGACATGTGGGGGTGGTGAAGTTCTGAGCCAGTAAAAGGAGGAAGGGGAAGAGGTGGATATAAGGGCAGACTAGATGGGATAGTGTGGTCCTTTTCTGCCATCAAATTTCTGTGTAAATCTGTGTGTGAAATCCCAAAAAGGGCTGTATGAAAACTGAGGGCTTACAGAAGGAAACGCATAGTAAATAAAGACATGCTGAGGTAAGGAGACAGGAAATAAACATTACTGGACTGGAAGGCTGCTGAGGTAAAATAGGTTTTGCAAAAAATGGGGCAAAGTAGGGCAAAACTGGGAGTAGCTGCTAGCTGAGCAACAGGGCCAGGACCAGTTGTGAACAATAAAGGGAAACAAAGGAGGCAGCAACTGCAGTGGAAGCTGAAACATGCAATAACAAGACAGACTGACAGAGCCTTTGACTGGCAAAGAAAAAAGGTGTCGGAGGGAGGCTGGGAAGAACTGCTTATATAGCTCAGAAAGGGGGCATGGCTGGTTACTCACCAACTGAACCAAAGGCATAGTCTTTCAAAAAAATTCACCTTCTGTAGTTTGATGCCTTTCAGTACCTTTGGTCCTTTGATTTTATATTGATATACTGTATGTTCACTTATGATATCTAGAAAGAAAAACAATTAAGTCTCTGGCCCTAATGGTTCCAAAGTTATCACATTTAAAAGAATTGGAAGGCTTGGCCAGTAGTTCAATGGACAAGCAGCCAGCCACTCCCACTCCCACTTTCCTGAGCTATATAAGTAGTTCCTCTCAGCCTCTTTCTGAAGCACTTTTTTCTTTGCTGGCCAGAGGCTTTGTCTGTCTGCCCTCTGCAGCTGGCAGGGGTCTACCCTGTGCCCCCCCACCTTGCTGCTTCTGTTTGTCTCTGCTGGACATCTACATTTGTTTTTCTGCTTCTGGTTTATATTTTGCCTCCGACTGTGTGCTTCTTTCTGTCATTACTCCTTGTTTTCTGTGTTTGTGTGTCTTTGTTTTGGGCCTTATTCCCTATTCTCCATGTTTGTGTGTTTTGGTTTTGTTTTTGGGGGCTTTGTTTCTAAGCTCCTAGCATATTGCTACTCCAGAGCTCATATTACTTGCTCTCAGGCACTCATAACTCTCAAATTACTTGCAATGCAACTGCAACAATTATATGTGTGTTTCAGCTCAACCATAGCTGCTCTCCATGCTGCACTTAATTGTTTTCACCTGATTCAGGCTCACACAGAACCATAGCTACGCAGCTCAATCATGCTCTCTCAACTCATTCTACTTACCTCATTGCTGCAGTTTCATTGCACTACCAGGTGATAGCTGCTTCAGAGCATGCTGTCTCCTTTCTTCTATGTTTATTGAAGTTTACAACTCAGTGTACTCAATACAGATGCTGCTTCTATGTTTATACACTCTGTTATACTCTGAGGACAGCTAAGCTACTGCTGATGCTGTCAACTAGTTTCAATACCTGCATGTGGGTCTCAGCCCTTCCATCACTTTATTGTTTTTCCTACAGTGGGGACTTGGAGATGTTTGGGGAGTCATGACCTGGTGTGGCTAATTACTTATGTTCTAAATCCTCTCTCTGCCACCAACAAATCCTAATAGTATGTGTCACCTATATTGGCTTTTTGAATGTCTGGCTGGCTTGCCCCACTATTCACAGTGCTGCTTCATTGTTACTTTGTTTTGCAGACCTACATGCAGGTCTGACTATTGCTACACTGTTACTGGCCTACGTGCAGGTCCACTCTTGCTTACGCAATCTTTGCTTCATGCCTTCCACGGCATCCCCTCGGCTTCAGCCTCTGGGATGTCTGCTGTGCTCGCTACTGCATCTGACCTTTGCAAGGTCTTGGCACTTAATGCTCATTCAGCTCCTTATCAGTTCTGCGGCATGCCAGCCATACCATTCTGGCACAGGGTTTCCCTGCAGCTGATGGTCTCACTCTGCATGTTAAGTCTGCATCTTGAGCGTGCCCCACTTGGGGCCAGGTCCTTCTCACCTGGGCCACAGCTAGGAATGTCCTCACTCTGGGCTTGACTTTAGCTGTTTGCTGATGTGACAGCAGCTCCTAGTGTAGAATTTAAGACTAGCTGTGAAGGGTGGTTACTGCAATCTCCTTTGGCTCTAGTGGTTCCACTACAATGGTTATCCATTGGCTTTAGTGGTTTCCCTAGCAAGGCATCTTCACCGCATACACCCTACGACTGCCTCTGGTTCACCTGGTTTGTGTTTAGGGTGAGTAGGCCAGGTGAGTGCCTTAGCAGTCATTGCTCTCCTCCTCCCGCCTTGGTTGCCCCCAATGTTGCAGAGCACTCTCACAACCTTCCACAGCATTCCCGCTAGAGGGATTGAGCGAGAGCTTTCCACCAAATTGGAATATTTTGTACCTCCCTTTAACTGGGTTTCCATATCACAGCTGCAGAGCCGTCACTAAATAAAATATCCCAGCCTGGAGGGAAGGCGACCTGGGCCTTGGATCCAGAGATGTCCTCCTCAAAGGGTTTTTTTCTCTCCTGCATGCCTCAGGTCATAAACATTAGTTAGCTGTAGCTAGTGTTTCCTAGTTCTATTAGGTAGATTCCACTGTTGGATGGAGGTGGATGGTGTCCCTAAGTGCCATTCCCTCTCTCCTTAGGAGATCTCCTCATTCTCTAGCACTACCCACTGAACTCATGCTATTCCTAACCTGTGCATCTCATTATGTTATTAAGGCATCTCATTACATCATCAAGCTGCCTGATGCATTATCTACTACTATGTCACAGCTACTGCTTGCTCATATGCTTTGTACAACTTCATTCATTTTGGGGATCCTTCCTAAAGTACCTTTAGCCATGGGAATCATCCCACGGCACCTCTAGGGGTGGAACCCTCATGGAGGGTTCCTTACCTTTGGTACCCCTACAGGGTGCTAATTCCTCTGGAACAGAGAGTGCAAATGGCCAAAACCAAACTAACACAGTTGCACAGGCATAACACTATACTGGCTGCATAGGCCATTCAATATATATTTTGAAAGATCTAACTCTTGAACTGTTGGGGCTAGAAACATCATTTTTTTTAAATGAAAGCTTGGAGTCCAGCCATTAAGAAATGTTGTTGTTATTATAGTGATATCATATAAAGTAGTAATTATGTTATCAATATAGAATCATGCAGTTTTCTCTATCTATCTATCTATCTATCTATCTATCTATCTATCTATCTATCTATCTATGTACACATACATCACGACAGAGGTGTTTTTTAATAAAATAAATGCTATTGATATAATTTTCCATAACGACAAAGTATATTAATATATATCTTCCCTGCTTTTGCAGGCTTCTCCTGGGAAAGTATCTGAAGATAATGCAGAAATGCAAAGCATAAGCATGTGTGAATTTTCAAGGAATGTTGAAAGCATTCTCTAGAATATGGTAGTCCCACTGTACAGTAGTTAGAGTTGAGAAGACACTTACATGCAAAACCTCAGTTGACCTCAGCTTATATGTTGGCTGTCTTTTGAAGTAGGGCATGACATTTTGATGACACTCATTTTGGCCTAAGATCTCAGAACCTACCAGTTTGGGAGAAATTTGATTAAGTGCATTTTGTGTAACAAAGTGGCAAAAAACATTAAAAATATGAGTTCCTTTTTTTGGTCATTGTTAGATTTGTGACTTATAATATTAGAATTATTTTAGAATTACAAATGAAAAACAGTACTAATACAATTTATACCGGACGTACAGACCAAATAAGACACAGACATTCACTATAACATTTCTCTTTTACTGAAGACCACTACAATGCAAGCATATGCATACAAAAGGGATAAAACACATTTTCCATTTGTACTATAACCTGCCTTTTCACCTTGGCTAGCAGTTTATAGATATACTGAAAATAGTTATACTCACAACAACAGGTTTACACAGCAGGAAGTTTGTGACATCATCTTGTTGGTCTGTGTAACAACAGCTGCTAGAAATTGCCCTTCTTATATACAGCTTTTAGTATTAAGTGTTGCACATTTTATGCTGACTTAAGACATTCTTTCAAGGTAGAAAAACATGTTTTTAAGTAAGGTATTATGACCTCATACCAGTGATATGTGCAGAAATTGCTTTCTACCCCATTTCTGAGTTGTACAGAAAAACATGTTTTTCACCAAATCTGACAACTGCCATCTTATCTCAAGGCTTCTGCTAAGCACCCCAAGACAGGTTGTCAGTAGAAGTTACAATGTGGCAAAGTAATGTATGAGAAAAGATAAGACATGTTTGCTAAAGTCTTTGAGTCTCCACAATAACCATCAGCTTTACCAAGGTCAAATATATCTTTCTATTTTCTAATTCCCTGTTAACCCCTTAGTAGTACTGTGATGTTTCTATAGTATAAAGGAATAAAATACTGTGTAAAAATATATAACATGATCATTGAAGCTATTGATATAATGCAAATAATATGTTCATCCCAACAGTAATCAATACCTACAAAAAGACTGAGATTTGAAACATGAAACTTGCAGGCTCATTCAGTTCTGTCTCAAGGATAGTACTTTCCAGCCAGGATATTGGAAGCTATTTAGCAATCGCTAAATGTGTTAGGAAATATTAACACCGCTTAGCACCTGCAAAGCAGGGGATTAGCTAAATGTGCAATACTGGATAGCATAGTAAGTGACCTGCTAACCCATTTGCAAGTGGCCCTAACATATTCCTGTGAATCTATGCAAAGCAGTTGATTGCACCTTGCATATAGGCACACTAGCATACTGTGAGGTTTGTAGAGTCAGTAAATAGCCATTAGTCTCACTACTTATTGCTTCCCCAAACCAGATCTTATGGCAGAGGCCTCCCGTACCCCCCTCCCATACCCCCCATTATCCATACAGTCTCTGGTGGTCTAGTGCAGCCCTGCTGTCCCTGATCACCCACTCAATAAATAGACATAGTCCATACTCTGGTTGTCTAGTGTGCCCCCTGCCCCCTGATTGATTGCCAGTAATATTGTAAACAATCCCTAATGGTCTAGTTTGCATCCACCCCGAATCACCTGCCTGATAGACATATTCAATGATGATCACCCACCTGGTAAGAGGGAATCCTGGCCATAGTGTCCAGTGTACACTGGACATGGGGTAGGTGTTCTTTGTTACCAGGCAGGTGATCAGAGGTACAGGGGCAGACCACACTAGCAGGGCATTGAATATGTTCATCAGGTAGGCAATTGGGGAGGTGGTGGGCACTTTAGAATAACAATGCATTGAATATGACTATTGGCTAGGTGATTGGGGATGGTGGCACATTAAACCACCAAGGAATAAGCACTGCTATACTGGCAGGCAATTGGGGGCTGGGGGCACGCTGGACAACCTGGGACAGCAACCAGGAGGCAGCTCTGCTAGGTGCCGGAGAGGGTGTTGCAAACTCTGTTTGTTCCCACCTGTAATGAGGCCCTACTAGGATGTAAATGTCCCCATAGAACTTTGCTTGTGTTATGGGGTCAGTTGCATAGGGATTATGCATATGACAGATTACTCCAGAGGAGCAATTGCAATTTGTGGACCCTTACAGCCAGTGTGTTCCTGTAAGCCACATAGCTCTCTATTGGCCACATACCTCATGTGACTAGCAGGGGGCTGTGGTTTGTGGGAGCAATCTGGAGAGTGCCTGAACCATTTAGGGTGGTATATTGGAACATGCCATTAGTGCTCGCTATGTGCTTTGGGCATGTTCAATATACCAGTAGTTTTCTCCAAGCATATATTTGAGCCTGGAGCAAGAGGTTATGAATCAAATAATTGTAAGATTTGTGCAAGCACAGATCGAAATGCTCAACCTGAAGTCAGATATGGCCAATTCACGTGCCACTGCATTCCCTGTTGTCAAAGGTTCACACACATCAAAGCTACATTTTGTAGTGGTCTGTTTGTACAAAATCATTGCTCTTCTATTGCCTCTTTTTATCCATCATCCTCAGTTGTCTGGCACCCTTGATTAACCAACCAATTTTACTTGTATGAAAATGGGTGGGTAATAGAGGGTAAACTGTATAATCTCAGAACTGCAATGGGACGGTAGAAATAAAACTATTTGACCATTGACCAATGTTTTGTTTTGACTCATAACATAAATATGTATGTTAAAATTAGGAAATCATGGACCCAATATTCAAAACGTCTGGGGGCAAATTTTGCATTGGCAGGCCAATGGCATGCGATATTAAAAGGATTAGCCCAGGGGCAACCACTGCTGAATATAGTGGGCAAACATAGCTTTGAGTGCAGTGCAATGATAGACGAGCAAAGAAGACAGCTCTGAATATAGCAACAGGGTAGTGCAAACAGCAGCAGCAGCCCAGTGCACACAGAGGTGGAGTCAGGCACAGGTGAACTACATGGCCACTGTATGCGCTAGCAGAGAAGTGATGCAGAACAACTGCAAACAACAGTGCATGCAAAATACAGTACAGCCGTGCTAAGGCTAAGACATGTTTGCCCAGGGCAAACACATTTGCCCAGGGTATACACATTTGCCAAGGGCCAAAATGTGCCATATTCAAAATGGATATGCAAATGACCCTACTTAGGCATTCTGAGGGAAAACAGCCACATTAGCATGTTATTATGGCCTGATTTGCATGCATTTTCATGTGTGGATGCCTGGGCTATGTCAGTGTACACACAGCACCACCTGCATAGTAGACTGGAACTACAAGTCGATACCTGCAGGCTGGGTTTGTACACAGCAGCAGTGATTATTATGCCACAGGCGACAAGCGCCACAGGCACGGGTGGTTGTGCTGCATGCCATAGATGCATTGTTGTTACTGCTACAGTGTGTATATTGCACTATGGTACCATGGGTAGCTAGTATTGTAAGGGACACATCAATGCATACTGTGTGTCAGGTAAGATTGAATGCTGCTATCCACACATAGACAGGCCCAGCAGGCAGGTGTGCTCTGACAGTGGACAACATGGTCATACTGTCCTGTGACCCACATACGCTGTGCCAATGGCATGGGATTTTCACAGTGACACACACATGGCTGGCCGTGTATGATGGAGTGCATTTACAGGTGTGTGGCATGTGCCCTGGGGGGGAGGGCCAGACACATACCATCATACAGGCCCAATGATGTCTGGGGCATTTCCATCACTGGAACATGTTCACTGTGTGGATGACCTCAGCTGCATGGCAGCATCTACTATGCAGTGCATCCTGTGCACCTGTACACCCTCTCCTCACCTCTCCAGTCTCCCTCCCCTCAACACCCTCCCTCCCCTCAGTGCAGCATGTGTGTGTTTGATTGTGTTGGTGTACCCCTATGGGGAGATTGGGGGTGTGTGCTGCATGTACTCATTGACAAGGTGTCCACTGAGTACTAGGCCACCCTCAAATGCCTGGCAGAGTTGGGACTAGTGCCAGATGAAGGCATCATGGGCACTGCCAGGGTACCATGCTAGGACTCATGGCTGGTACCATCTGTTTGCAGCATATCTCTTCCATGGCATATGAAGTGGCCCAGGGTGGCCTTCTGCCCTATCTGCCTCCTCAGTGACTGTAGTCATCAGGTGCACCATGATGCTGTTGTTGCATACAGCCTTGTATCCCATTGCTGCTGTGTCCTTGCCCCCATCCCAGTTTTGCCCAGAGTTAAGACAACCTTTTTCTGGGTATTAACTTGCACCGCACTATGTGTCGCGCTAGCATGTGTTGCGCAGTGCTAAGGCACTGAATATACCATTGTGCCTGTATTCATGTCACCACCTCTCACTTTGCACCACACATACATTATCTTTTAGTGCTGGTGCTACACTGTTGCGCTGGTGCTATTTGGTCTTTTGAATACTGCAGCCCCACAAAAACAGTGTGAACTGTGCAAACAGTTTGTGCTCGGCACAAAGTTTTGAATGTCTGGCCCCATGTGTTTATGAGGCATTTATAGATTTTTTTTAATGCCCTTAACTCTCACTCTCACTCCATTTTGTGGAATAAACTAAAAAAGTTGAATACTGATATGGAACTACTGGCAACTGTTGACAATTGATATACTCAAACATGGTGGACTGCAAGATATGTGTGTAATAGGATGCCAGCTGTGGCTTTTTTGACTAACAAAAAAGTAAGACAAATGTGCATCTCAGCTCCTACACTATTTAATGTTTACATCAATGAAATGTTGAAACCATTAGATAATAATGAGTTCTTTCTACAGAAGATCCTTAAAATATACCAGTACTAGCCTTTGTAGATGGTATAATAATAATGGCTCTGACTAGACTGGGACTTCAAAAATGATTTACTATCCCATGAACTCAGTCCAAGGACCTCAAATTAGTCATTAGTCAAAAGAAAACAATGGTAATCTAGCTGGATGAAAAGAGACAGAACTTTAATTGGAAATTGGGAGAAAGTAATTTTGATGTAGGTAATAGTTATGCATATCTCCATCTAACATTAAAGAGAAACCTTTCCTGAAAAGAACATTTTAAAGTATTAAAATGTAAAATTAAACAACAGTTGCAAGATAATATAGAGAATAATTGCTAGTCACCTATCTGTAACAAGCTGGTTAGTGCATGGAGAGGTTGCCTTGGTGACCACAGTAACCTCGAGAGCGAAGCTCTATTCAGTTGCCAATGGCAACCTCAAGAAGCACTTACTGATCTTGTTACCAATAGGTGACTAGTGATTTTTTATATAGTGTATGATGGCAACAATAAAATAAAAAATTATTGCGGTCTGACAGTTCCTTTGATTGTACAGCTGATGCCATGTTTTTTACTTCTATTAGCCGCGTCAGTTTCAAATTGAAAGGCTTAACTGCCTAGCACCTCTGCCAGATACAAACTCTGTTACACTGCATGTGAGGGGAGTTCTAATCTGTTATGCTGCATTACATATGTCGCTAGTGCAGTATAACAGATAGAACTGATGTCCTGTGCTGCAGCAAAACAGTGTTTGAAAAGCTATGTATTTCTAGTGGTAACAGCATTCCACCATACACTATAACAGATTTTTCAGACTATTTGGATGATTTTCTATCACAACCCAATTACTGCAGCTAAGGCAAAACTTTATACGCAGGCATTGTACTGTATGCAATTAAAATTTGATCATATACTCAGAACAACTAAGAAAATGCAATAATTCAGTTTTATAAATCTTTACTTGCATTACCAGTCTGAACTCCAGCTGCCCAAGTAAGAGTGTAGCTTGGTGAACATAATCTAAATGTATTAATGTTAGATACAACCTTCAACTATTGGCTGAAACTTTTGGATATTCTAGATAGAAAACAACATAAGTGGCTTATCTTGAAATGTTGAAACACAAATGTATGGATTGTGTAGTTCCATGGCTTAATATTTTGGTTAAAATGTTACAATTTATAGGGCAATCATATCTATGGGAACTACCAAAGAATGGAATTTAAATAGTGGATTCCTATACATACTTTGTGAAAGCTAAACTTACTGAGTTAGAGAAGTCAGAAGATATGGAAATGGTTAAAGCATCAAAAAATAGCTTCTGGTATGCTAAGTTTAAAACTGCACATGATGTGGAGTAATATTTGTAAATTTACAAGAACCTGTTCAAAGGAACATAGTTACAAGATTTTGCTTTCAGTGTAATGAGTCTAATTTACTTTCTGCTAGACACAGCAATAGAAAAGATATAGTTAACTTTACTGTACCCATCATATTTGAGGGAAAGAAGTATGTTCTTGATTTGCTCATTCTATGATTAGAAACATATAAATTGATAGCAGAAGACCATTACTAGATCCAGTCTGCCCATAATACCCTATGCTACCATTGAGATCTAGTGCCTATATTGAGTTTATGCCCATGCTACCAGCCCCCATGTTCCCTGCCATAATGCTACCCCTCAGGTGACTATAAAGCCTGTAATTCTATCCAAGCCATGTCTGAAGCTGTTGATGGTCTTGATTTCCACCACCTCAGTTAACAGGCTGTTCCACGTTTTAACTACTTTCTGTCTGTAAAAAAAAAAAACTTCCTCATGGCCCTCCTGAATTTTCCTTCTTCCAGCTTCTACTCATGTTCCCATGTTCTAGATTTGCCAATCCTGTTGAATAGTTCCACACAGTTTACCTTGTTCATTAGTTTTAGGAATGTCAAGGTCTTTATCATATCGTCCCTCTCCCTTCTTCCAGTGAGTACAGGTTTAGTGCCCTAAAATCCAATCTTTGTAGGATCTGTCCTGAAGACCATGAATAATGTTGTTACTCTACACTTAACTGTCTCCATCTTGTCTCTTTCCTTAAGTGAAGGCACCAGAACTGGGCACAGTACTCTACAGTACTCCAGGTGTGGCCTTACAAGTAACCTCTAGAGAGGTACAGTAATCATACCTCCTTCTCCTGCTATCTCAGTACACCTCAACATCCTAGTTGCCTTGCCGTAGGCCTTGTTACATTGGCTAGATTGTTGAAGTGAGTCACTGATGATGACTCCTAGGTCCATTTCCTCAGTAGTAGTGTCCAGCTTAACCCCGCATATCCAATATTTTGTCATGGGGCTCCTGTTCCCAGTGTACATCACCTTGAATGTTTGGGTGTTGAACTTCAAATGCCAAATGTTGAACTACCTCTACAACCTTTGTAGGTCTCTCTGCAGTTTTTTTACTCCCTCCTCACTGTCTACCCTGCCACAGAATTTAGTGTTACAGTATTTGCAAAGAGACACATCTTACTGTGAATTCCTTCTACTATGTTGCTGCTGAACATATTGAAAAGGACTGAACCTTGTGGCATCCCACTTGTGACCTTCCTCTCCCAAGATTTAACTTTGTTTTTAACCCCGAAAACTACACACCCATCTAGCTAAGATCCACTGAGAAAAATTTCATTGGTAAATATTAGAAAGATTTCCCCCATCATCCCTTTTTTTCCTGAGGAATGCTTGTTTTTTTTTTACTTCTGTAAATGCTAATGATTAAATAATAATCAACAGAGTAGCAAAGTTTTTATATGCAGTTTAAAAAGGTAAATGCAATAAAATATTATAACTAGAATTTAATGATTTATTGTATTCTTACTGTGAAATAACAGAAAAATGTATACCAGCAGAAACTGCAAATATGTGTGCAAGCAATAGCACATGACAGGGTGTGCATCAAGATAAATTGATTCACACCCCAAGGGCATTGTGAGGTACAAGGCCACAGGCCGAGTGCCTTCGACATCCCTGGCAGTGCATTAGTTTAGCTTGAGGAGTATGTTAGTGCACTTATAACATGGGTTTACTAAATTTACATGTGAAACAAATTAAGAGGTTTATGTATTTAGAAATCATTATGATTGTCTAAATGTTTTGGGAAATAGTTTTTGTGCCTGCTGAATCTTGATGCAGTTTTCTGCTTTGCTTTGCTTTGCTCTTGTGGCATAATGAGGCCACCATAATTGCCTACCAGGTCATAATGTCGCACGCTTAATATCGTATGACATTATGGCTAAACCGGTACAGCACTGCACCTGTGAGCTAATGGTGCAGTACCGCATATAGTGCAGTATGCGGTATTGCACCATTCACATTTCCTCAGGCAGAGGATAAGACCTCTTTTGGGAGTGGGTTCCACTGAGCAGCTGCCGTGGCTCACTGGACTGAGCCACAGCAGTAGGAATCCAGGCGCTGTGTCTGGGACTGGGTTTGATTCCTGGTTCCAGAAACTTTTATTTTTTTTTAAATGTTGTGCGCTTCCTGAGTTAATCCCCCCAGAGTTGAGAATCTTTAGTGGGGGGGCTTGGGGGTGCAGCCCCATGTAACGGGGGTGGGGCAGACCCCCCCAAAAAGACTTATGCCAAATGGCAGAAATCGCTCTGTATTGGCAGCTTGATTTTGCCATGCAGCATAATGTATTGAGACATTATGACCCCCTGCCCCATATTTGTAGTCTATGTAGATTATTCTGTGTGGAACTGCACCCCCCACCCATTCACGTTGATGACTTTATCTATTCGTTTTTTTTTTTTAGTTTTTCAGTTGCTGACTTTGACAGACCGAACACCACTGAGTGTAGGGAGATGCCATGCAGAACAGATCATGACTGCTATTGTTCAGGGACAGAGCGGGGCCCGTAGTCAGATGCCGCCAAGTGCAGGAAGAAGCTATGCTGTGAGAAGGAGACTGTGAAGTTCTAAATGTGTTGGGTGGTGAGCACAAACCTGGCACTTGTACAATGGACTTGTTAGGGTACTGTTATTTAGAAGTCTACCAGGATGCACTTTAAATGGCAGATGGAGGATGTAGTGGCTTTACAACACCAGCTCCACCTGAATCGGATGGTAGTAGCCATGTAGCTACCCGCCATGGTGAAAGGAAAGTAACATTTTTTATGTATCTCATTTCTGTGACAGGATGGGTAAGGGACAGTTATTTTCTTGGTGATGGGGTATGGGTAGGGTTGGAAAATGTCTGTCTGAGTTTTGCACATGGACTTTGGTGCAGCTGTGTGAGGACTAAGACTGCCAGTTTAGCGAGGCAAAATATCATTGACACATTGTTTTGAAAAATTCTTTGCTGGTTTATTCATTTCAGATCAGGCTAGGTAACAGGATGACCATGCATTGGGTGATATTGATGCACAGTCATGTGATGGCTTTTGGCCAGTTATGTAAGCAATAAGACATGACAGGGTGTTCATGATGAAATAATCACTTGCCTTAGGTACGCTGTTAGGCACAAGACACAGTCGAGTGCTGTTAAATGCACCATAGAAGGGCAATTATTTCACCATAATGGAACACCCTGGAGTGTCTTAATGATCTTGTAGAATGGCATTTAAATATTTGACTTAAAATGAATGAAAATAAGAAGACAGTATTTTAAAAAAGATAAGAATTGGACCTTTTAACTCTGAATACAAAAAGTAATCCATTATGCTGGTAACTGGGGGTTAGCTAAAAACAATAAATCACAATGAAAATCATTAGTGGCATACATTTTTCTAAGAAAAAAGTTACCTTGCATTTCAAATCAATGCAAGTGCTGATTTTAATGGAAAGGTGTTAAAAACGTTGAACCTGCAAGGTTGCTTTTTGGAGGGAGAGAGTTATAGATTTCATCTGAAAGCATCCATATATGATTCAAATATATGTGCTTTTATAAACTTCAGGAATGTATCTGAGAAGTTTGGCTCAGCCTCTGCCTATGTAATGGTGTTTTCCCACCATTTCTCTTTGTTTATAAAGTATTATTGCCTACTTTCTTCATCATAGGTATCATAGGTAAATTTCAAGCCAGGGATAGGAATTACTAACCAAATAGGCTTGCCTTCCATATTTTAAAAATAAACAAAAAATTTGCTATTTCCAAAATGATCGTCAATTCCCTTTTTAAATACATTCATACTAGAACTATTTGATATCTCTGCTGGTAAATTATTCCATGCCCCGGCCACTCTCAAGCTAAACCAATGTTTCCTAAAAGTATGCACCCAAGTTTTTTGATATAGTTGTTTTGTATGTTTCCTTTTACTAATTCTTCCATGATTGAACATGATGCCCAAGTCCATTAACAAATTTACATCCTCAATATTTTTATATAGAAAACATAGATCTCCCCTCAATCTACGGTAATATAGTGAATAGAGGTTCAGATTCACTAGCCTGTCCCAGTATACTTTACCTTTCTGTCCCTTTATTTGTTTAGTCAATCTTTTTTGAACTCTCTCAATGGAAAGTATATCTTCCCTATTGTAAGGGGTCCAAACCCTTGCACAATATTCCAAATGCGGTCTAACCAAAGCAACGTATAAGGAACCAAAACCTCACCTTCTACTTTGCAATATATTTTAAGATGCAATTTAGGATCTGAATAGCTTTTTTAATTGTTTTCTACAATGTACCCTAAATTTTAAATCATTTGTGATTATAACGCCCAGGTCTTTTTCCTCCGTAACAACTCCCAAATTTATATTAGCTAATTGGTAAACTGCTTCATTATTTTTCTTACCCAAGTGCATAACCTTGCACTTGGATAGATTTAATTCAAATTTATTCAGGTTTGTCCATTTATTTATTAAATCTAGTGCTTGTTGTAGTGCGACTATTTGCTTATCATTTGATGGAACCACACCCAGTCTACAATCATCAGCAAACTTGTACATCCATACATTTCTATTGTTAATTTGTAATGAGGCAATGTACAAGTTAAACAAAAATGGCCCCAAAACCGAACCCTGTGGCACGCCACTAGTAACAGGGGCCCATTGTGAGTATTCCCCATTTATAACCACCCTCTGTTTTCTATCCCAAAGCCAATCTGAAATCCATCTGCAGATATTACTAGGCAATCCTATGTTATCCACTACTAATAATAATTCTTTATGGGGTAGTTTATCAAAAGCCTTGGCGAAGTCCAGGAATACCACATCCACAGGGTTCCCAACATCCATTTCTCTATTCACCTTATCATAAAAGGATAACAAATTTGTCAGACAGGATCTGTTCCGTACAAAACCATGCTGGACTGGATCTACCAGATCATGTTGCTCAATATGTTCCATGAGAATATCTTTGATTATTCTCTCCAAGAGTTTCCCTAGTATCGAGGTCAAACTAATAGGCCTAAAATTACCTGGGTCTGTACTTGGTCCTTTTTTTAAAATAGGCACTACATTTGCCAATTTCCAATCTCGGATAACTGAACCAGAATTTATTGATTGTTGAAAAATATATGTTATAGGATGTACCAACATATCCGCCAATTCCCTCAATATTCTGGGATGTATGCCATCAGGGCCAGGGGATTTATTAGTGTTTAAACCAATTATTCCTCTATAAATATTTACTAGATTCAAAATTATTGTCCCAGGTTCAAAGGGTCTACTTATACAATGGGCATGTGTATCTTTATGTTTATATACAGAACAAAAATAATTATTCTGAATATTTGCTATTTGCTGGTTAGTCGCTGGATGACCCTCTTCGGTAAGAAAGGGGCCTATACTGTTAGGGGTCTTCTTCTGATTATTAATGTATGAAAAAAAGCTTTTTTATTATCATAAACTCTATTAGCTAAGTTTGTTTCATATAAGGCTTTAGCTTTTTTTATAGCTATTTTAACTTGTTTCTGAATTTCTTTGTATTCCTGATTAATTTATCGTTCTTTAAGACTTTCAACTTTTATAAAGCCTATTTTTTATTTATTTATTTTTAATTCCAGTAGTACACCAAACAGGTTTAGTAGTTTTATTCATCTGGTATTTAATAATTGTGGAACAAAATCATTAGTTAATTGGTCAATTTTTGATCTAAGGGAATCCCATCGCGTGCTGTACAGGTTTTGTTGACAAATTCCTGTCTCCAATCCCATTTACCCAATTCCATTTTCATCTTGTGGTAATTGGTTTTTCCAAAATTAAATTTAGTAATGATTCCCATAGGTTTACTAGAATCCATTTCCTTAATATTAAATAATACAGTGTTGTGATCACTGTTACCTAAAGGGGAACTTACATTCACTGAATTGACTACCTCCCCCATATTTGTAAATATTAAATCAAGGATATTATTTCCTCTGGTACTCTCAGGGACTAATTGCTCTAATCCCCCTTGATCCATTACATCTATATATTGCCTTTCCAGAGGGGAGAAGCCAATACCTTTAGTCCAATCAATGTTAGGTAAATTAAAATCACCAGTCAGCAGAATCCTTTTTGAGTAGTCCAAATTACTAAGGGTACCCAAGAAGAACTCATCGTCTTCACGGGACATAGATGGGAGTCTGTAATGAAGGCCCAGCATAATTTTTAGCCCATTTTTAGGTGATAAGTACACCCATAAAAGTTCAATTGGTCCTGTGTCACATTTAATTTCTTCCGAAACAATATCTTTATGTATATATATAGCTACACCACCTCCTTTTCTATATTTTCTACAGTGGGAATAAAGTTTATAACCCTCAATTTCTTTCCCCCAATGATCCTTACTATCCCACCATGTTTTATGAGGGCAATATGCACATTGTTATTGTGCAGAATTATTCTTAGTTCATCATGTTTATTCTGCAGACTACGGGCATTAATTAGAATAGCATTCTATCCCACACTATTCAAAGGAGGTCGAGTACTTTGACTATGTTTATTTACTATTCCCCCCCCGAACCAGTTTAAATGGAAGTTTGTGACCTCTTGAATTTTCTTCCCCGTTACCCTAAGCCCAGCATAACTTAAGTGGATACCATCATTTCTAAAAAGAGTTGGTCTAGCAAATGTCTTTTCGTTATCCATGTACCCAACTTCTTCTTGTAGACAAAAATTTCTGATGTTACTGTTAATTGTTATTATATGATTGTTTTAAATATTTGTTTACCTGCATGGGGATAATCCCGATATAATGATTTCTTCCTTTTCTTTTACTATATCAACTATAGTCTTAAAATGTCTTTGCATAGAGTTCCAATGTGTTTTCCCACATCGTTGGCCCCACATGCAATAGGACCAAAGGGTATTTGTATTTTCAAAAAATCCATCCATCAGACTACCTATATCCTGTACCTTTGCTCCAGACAAGGAGCTAACTGTAGTATGTTCATTTCTATTAGAACATACATATGTGTCTATTCCTTTTAGAATTGAGTCCCCAATTATGAGTATATCTCTGACCAAAGGTTCTTTAAATTTTTTTATGGTATATTTACTTTTATCAGGGATAGTACTTTTATCTTGATTATTGCCCACAAGATTAATAATCTCACTTGGTTCAACTGTTTCACTTACTAATATATTTAGCTCACCATTATCTATATTACTCATAACCGGTTCATTTGGTACATCTATGTCAAGACAATCAAACCTATTTTCTATTTCTATGTCTGGGTGTGGCTGAAATAAAATATTGCTGTCATACGTGGATGTTGGCCTTATTTCTACTTTATCATCCAAACAATCTTGAGGTCCTGTACTATCCATCACCAGGGATTGCCTGTTACTAACGTCGCATACAGCTTCATTTATGAAGTCTTCCAGTTTAGATATATCCTTATAAGTTTGTAATCTTGCTTCCAGAATTTGTATCTCCTTAATTAAAGCAAAGTTTTTTATGCATTTGTCACAGGTGAATTCTGAGTTAATATCCTGTTTTTTTTTTTCTTTGTCTCTCCTCACATTCAACATATGGAATGTTTACAATGGAATGTTTACCATGGAACATAGGGGATCAAAATTCTGCTTAGTTCCACTGACAGAATATTCCTCTCCCACCATACTGTGCACACACACAACAAAGGCCTCTTGTGTAGCCAGAGGCCTGATTCTCAAAACTCCATGCAAGCCGCTCCAAAGGTGGCTTGCGCTGATTGCCCACACACCACAAATCCTGCGTCCAATTTTCTATCTGATGGGGTCCTGTTGGTAAAGTCCTGTAGCTTGCAGCAACCTAGCAGTACGCCAGACAGAGGGCGCACCTGGACAGGTTGATGCAAGCCTGCAGCAATGTGCAGAAATGTACATAAGCACACCCAGTCTAGCACCCCTTCCCCAATCACCAATAATAATATATACAGTAATCCTGGAGGTCTAGTGGCCCCCTCCTCCCCAATCATTGTTAAATAAAATAATAATAGCCCCTTTTCCTTGGTAGTCTAGTGCTCCCCTACCCAAACCCTGATCATTGTTAAATTAAATAATGATTTGCCCCTTTTTTCTGGTAGTCTAGTGGCCCCACTCCCTGATCCATGATCATTGTTAATATAAATAATAATTTGCCCTTTTCCCCTGGAAGTCTATTGGCCACCCTCCCCAATCCCGATGACCCCAAAATTACTGTATCAATGAACACCTGGTGGTCTAGTGGGCCCCCCACCCGGCAGTGCCCTATCACCCCGCTCCCCCAACCCATAAGGGAGCTGGCAACTGGCACAACCCACCTCTCACCACCATGGCCAGCTGTCAACTGGGTTCTGAATTAGCTCATACTGTATATAGTATGCGCTCAGGAGCTGTCACTCACTGATAGAGATGCAGCGAATTTAAAATCCACTGGTGAAGTGAATGCGAAGTGACCACTTCGTGTTAGCTTAACACTACGTGAAGTGGCCATTGGAAAGTGCTCACTTTGTCTTGTCATTATAACTTTGCGTTGTCATTCTGCCTTAACATGAAGTAAGGTGAGGTGACAACAATATAGGCAGACCCCCACACATCACATGGCTTACAGTACTGTAAGTCACATCCTTTGGCTAGTCAGGAAGGAAGTGAGTCATAAAAAGAAGTTAGTTTCACTTTCTCCTTTGCAGTGGTAGAAGGAGAAAGCATTTTGTGTGTAGAGGAGAGTTTGGAGTGGTATGTTTGTCCCTATCTTGTGAATTGCCTAAAAATAAACAGCTTTTTTAAAAGCTAAATCTGTAGTTTTTTTGTAGTGTTTTTTCACTTCTTTTTTGCGACTGATTTGTTTGTTTTATTAGTTTTTTTGTGTGTGTGTGTGTGTGTTACTGTGTGTGCATGTGTGTGAGACTGTGAGTGTGTGTGAAGCAGTCTTTCTTTGCGTGAGGTGTTGGTCAGAGAAGGAATTAGAGGGTTGTGTGCGATGGACCCGGGAGGAGAGTCTATGGCCCATGGGCATGGGCAGAGGGGAGTGAGCATGCATGGGGGCAGTCAGGTGTTGTTGGACCACTCCTGACTGTTTTGTCTTGCCGCTTCCCCTCTGGAAGCAGCAGCACCACCAGTGCCACCGGCGGCACATCCACCAACTCTGTTACAGCCACCACCACTAGTAGCATCTGCAGGGGCTCTGGCAGCTCCCCTTCACCACCTTGAAAGCTGCAGGTGGAGCCCCAGGTGCATGATAGTGCTGCCAGCAGTACATCTGCCCCTCCTGTGCCTGGTCCCCCCCACAACTCCCCAGTCTGGCAGTTTTTTAACTGTGTGGGTGTGGACAGCACCATTGTGGTTTGTCGGTTATGTGGCATGCAGGTGCGCCATGGCCCCCGGGGGACACATTTGGAGACTGGTGGCCAGCACACACATATAACACACCACCACAAGGTGGAGTGGCAGGCTGCCACCGAGCAGGCCAGGCCTCCACCTGCTGGCCCTTCTGTGGCAGTGGCAGAGGGTGCTGAGGGTGTTGTGCCTCACTGCCACAGCAGGAGGAGGAGGAGGAGGAGGAGGAGGGTAGCAGCAGCTGCTCCACAACTGTCACCACAGCCACCAGTGCCACCCTCACCACCACCACCACCACTACCTGGCTTCCCCCCACAGTGGACCCCGCCACAGTGCCTGCAACATAGGCAGACATTGCACTGCTGTAGGTGGCACTGGAGGAAAGCAATGAGAGAGTGGATGCTGTGCAACAGCAGGTGGAGAAGATTGAGCAACACCAGCTGTAGATAGTGTCAATGCTCCACCTGCTGCTGCAACACCATGGAATCCCCCATTAACTTATTTTTTCTGGACACCTCCCCCCCCCCACTGCTGTAGTGTTTTGTGATTTTTTTTAATGTTTAATAATAGACAGTCATACATACTCCTGTTGCCTTGTTGTTATAATCCAATGCCTCAGTAATGTTTACTTTCTGTTGTGGGGGGTTGTGAAAAAGCTGGTGTGAGCAGTGCAAGTATGATGTGCTAAATTGCATTTGTGCAGTCACTGTTGTTTCCTCTGTGTGTGTGTGTGTGTGTGTGTGTATGACATCTGACATTGTGCAGCTTCTTGCAAACATATATTGCTGACTTGTAGTGTTTATGGTAAAAGAATAGTGAGCAGAATAACATATATTTTATTGTCACCATCATCATCAGCGGACTAAGTGATATGATACTTTTTCAGAGGTGTCTGGCTAGAGTGCACCATAGTCACATACTGCACACATGACTTTTAGGAGAGCATGTGCTTTTTATGCTATGATCTCCACTAAGCCATGTGTGCACTGTGAGTGACTGAGGTGCACAGTGACCTGATACCTCTGAAAAAATATATCACTTACTCCGCTGGTGCTGATGGTACAAATAAAATATAAGTCATGTATTCTTTCTTACCTTTATTCTTGAGATACTGCAACAAGTCACACCATATACAGTATATGTTTGCACGAAGCTGGGCAATGTATGCACACACAGGAAAGAACACTCATGGTACACATGCAGTTTAGCACAACATACTTGCACTGCTCAGTCATGCTTTTTGCAAAACACTTCAAATCATGAGTCCTGACACAAAGTAAACATTACAGAGGCTCCATAAATATTTTGTTTTTGAAATAGACATTAAAGAGATTCACCAAAGTTACAGCATTGCGTCCGATATATGGGCGCCTTACTTCCAGGGGAATCTTTCTTGTGCCACATATCCTTACATAGCACAATACTTTTTTGGCAAAAACACCTGTCATTTCATTAAAGCCACGGAGGACTTCCCATTCTGAAGAACCACCCAATTCTACCCCCCACACTGAACAATGTTATGACGTGATGCCAGGGAGAGTGCAGGGGTGCACTCCGTTATACTGAATGGCCGGCAGCTTTCCCGAATGTTTCTTTCTGTTATAATGGTCAGTTTGTGGTGAAACCTGGGCACGTTTTGACTAACAAGAGCCTTCAACAGATGAAATAAAATATGTATACTTACCAGTATGGATTTGAAATGGATATTCCATAGGTTCCTGTGTACAGTACTGCTGCAGCACCATTGATAGGGATGTAAGTTTGTCGTGGATGAGGTTTTAATGACTCATTGTTTGTTCATGAAATCATTAGTAAACAGTAGTAAATGTTGTGGCACTGTCATCATTGCTACATTCTGATGACACTAGTGAAAGTCATGGAAGTCCTGAATAAAAATCAAACGTCATGGAATCAATGACGTTTATGACTGCCATGACAAACTTACATCCCTAACAATTGATACCGACTTTCAGCAAAGGAGATTAATTTTTTTGTTAACCTGTAAAAAAACAAAATAAGTTTACCGTATGTGTTTGACCATTGCAGCTCAGAAAAGCAACAGAAAACAAAACACACAGCTAAAGGAAATTGAATAGCATAAAAACATTAGTACACATACTCAATTTATAGTTTTAATATTAAGAAACCTTGTGCCTGTGGCTGATGAATGTGATCTCCTGTTCAACTTCCTCAGCCTTGGCATGGTCAATGTAATGGGAAAACATTGCCAGAATAACACTGGTGGTGGGTGCTGGTGGTCATATCTGCCGCACATGATGACATTCCCTGTGACATCTTCCTGCATCTGGTGGTGGTGGTGGTGGTCCAGGGGGGAACACAAAGTCATTCTCTGTGGTGGCAGTGGCTAACAGTGGTCCTGGTTGTAGTCCTGGGGGGCACACAAAGTCATTCTCTGTGGTGGCAGTGGCTAACAGTGGTCTTGGTGGTGGTCTGGAGAGGCACACAAAGTCATTCTGTATGGTGGCAGTGGCTAACAGCAGTTCTGGTGGTGGTCTGGGGGGCACACAAAGTCATTCTCTGTGGTGATAGCGGCTAACAGTGGTCCTGGTGGTGGTGGTCCAAGGGGGCACACAAAGTCATTCCCTGTGGTGGCAGTGGCTAACAGTGGTCCTGGTGGTGGTCTGGGGGCCACACAAAGTCATTCTGTATGGTGGCAGTGGCTAACCGCAGTCCTGGTGGTGGTCCAGGGGGGCACGCAAAGTCATTTCCTGTGGTGGCAGTGGCTAACAGCGGTCCTGGTGGTGGTCCGGGGGAGGCACACAAAGTAATTCTCTGTGGTGGCAGTGGCTAATAGCTGTCCTGGCGGTGGTGGTTTGGGGGGCACACAAAGTCATGAAAAAGAAAACATGTATCATACAGCAAATGTCACTGCCTTTTAACAACTTCAGTTAAAACCTGCAAACATTAACCTCATCATCATCATCCTCATAAAGAAAGCTGCCCTCACTGTCATCTATGTCTGAAGTCTGACCACCGGGAAATTCTTTCTCCATTGTGTCATCATCTATGTCAGTAGTAGGCTATTTCATGCTGCCACTGCCAGTGACACCAGGATGGTCCATTTCTACATCAGAAAAAACACCATGACTAGGCCAGGGTATGAATACTGAGGTTGCAGTCTGTGCTGGTATGTGTCTCTCATTCATTTTTATGAATGTTAGTAAACTAACATTGGCAGGACAGAGGTTTGTCTGACAATCCCTAACTATTGCACCTGCTGAGCTGAATTCTCTCTCGACACTTACACTGGAGGGTGGGCATGTGAGGTACTTCAGTGCCACTGCAGTCAGCTCTGGCCATTCACTGATCTTTCTGCTCCAGTATAAAAAAGGATCATCAGTTATTGACAGATGCCTGTTTTCAGACAAATATGACTCAACCATTCTCTGGGCCGCACTAAGTCCAGTGGCTGATTCATCATCCTGTTCTCTGGAATCATTTATTTCACAAATCCCCACTTGGGACAAAGCCTCCCAAAGTGGGTTGACCCCACCGCTTTGGATGACAGAGCACCTGGAACTGCAGTCCTCTTACAGGATATGCTTGATACTCCTCCAGGTGCCCCATCAGCCTGATTATGCTGCTGAGGTTTGCTGACCTTGTCACGTGACTTCTGTGCCCATTGAACCAAGCACACCAGTTGTGCACTGACATTTTTTACCTGTTCAGGCCCTCCCTCCAGTACTGAGGCAATTCCACATTTGTATTGTGGTCCAGCATTGTTGCTATGGCAAAGTTGTCACTACACTGAATGCTCAAAATGTGATGATTCTGGTCGAATACTGTCAGTATGTGTTTCAGCAACATACTGCTAGCACTGTCTCCGGCAACATCAAGGCTATGCTGTACATTCACCAATGTCTGCTCAGCACCCACTGCAGTGAAATTGATTGGCTAATGGAGGCAGACTCGCCACTCACTGCCTGTGTGGCATGTTCAAAAGGCTGCAAAATTGTTATTACAGAGTCTATGAGGTGCCACTGTTTAGTCGTCATAGATATGGAGGCCCCGGAACTGTCCCAGCTAGTGTATATCACAAAACATTCTGAGATGGCTTTGTATTGTTCATACAACCTCTCTGCCATGTATAAAGTGGAGTTCCACTGGGTGACAACTTCCAGCTTCAAGCAGTGCTGAGGGAGGCTGTTTCGCATCTGCAACTGCCGGAGTTGGTCACGGGCCTTTACAGATCGTGAAAAGTGAGAACAGATATGGCGTGCAACTGTCAGCATTTCCTTTACATCAGGGTGCTGCAGAAACTCCTGCACCACAAGATTTAAACAATGGGCCAAGCATGGAACATGAAAAAAGCCACTATTCGTGATGCATTTCACCACATTTGATCCATTGTCACTTGCTATGAACCTAGCTCTCAGGGACAGGGGGTTCAGCCACTTGTTAATTTCAGTCAGTACCACATCCAACATGTTTTCACCAGTGTGTGAACAGGTCACATTGTGCATAGCAATTGTTGCATGCTGGCGAATTCCTGGAAGATTGCTACCACGACACTCCACCTTACTGCATTGATTATTCACACTACCAACAGTACAAACAACCCCCAACACCTGCTCCCAGTGTGCAGTTATACACAAATATGAACTCCCCACTGTTTTTCCACTTGTCCACATATCCATACTTAAATGGATGAATGGAGAGGAGGAATGTTGAAGGACCTGTCTTACTAAGTCAGACACAGTACGGTACAACTCAGGGACAGCATGGGTCGAAAAGTGTGTCCTGGATGGGACTTTCCATTTTGGACAGGCATGTGCAGCAAACCGCCGGAACACAGAATTCTCCACAAAGGAGAAGGGCAAAAGATCAATTGCCAGCATTTCAGCTACAGCAGCATTAAGTTCACGTGACACTGTATGATTGGGTGGCTACTTCAGCTTATGCACAAAGACACTCTGTAACATGGGCTGACTTAAACGTTTTCCATGGGGTGTGATGACAAATGGTTCTGCTTTGCGAATGGCAGGGGGTGGAGTGTGGACATTTGATGAAGACGGTTGCACAGGTGATGATGACAAACCCACAAATGCAGTTATTTTGCCACATTTACCAACCAGGGTTGATGTACCACTTGCACTAGAAATACTGCATCCACCACCACCACCACCAAAACTGCTACTCTCACCAGCACTGGACAACATTACAAAATCATTATGCTCCTTCACCTCATCATGCCTGTAGTAATCATCTGCTCTTATGTCATCACTACTGCACACATTTAATTTCCTACTGGATTTAACAGTCATGGAAGCGGATAACATGCTCGTTATGGTTGATGATGAGGGTGAATACCCCACTGTGGTATTAGCTGCCATCTTGTTTTGGGTCCACAGTGCCATGTGCCTATTTTTAAGATGCGTATGCTGTCCTCCTGTGCCCAGATGGCTCACCTTTTTACCTCGATTCACACGCACATGGCAAACCTGGCAGATTGCAACTGACTCATCATTTGCATCCTGCACAAAAAAATCCCAAACAAAGGATTGTGAGGCTTTTCTTTAACGTGTCCCTGATGCTGTTTATTGGACTCCGTTCTTTTAAGCCATGAAGTGGGAGGTGTGCTATGTGATTTTTCAGGCAGAAGACACTTGGACTGCAACTGACCACCATGACTACTTATCATTATTACTGGGTGATCATCATCATCATCATCACCATTGACTGAAACTGGTAAATCACAAGTTTTTACAAGGGGGGGATTGATGCAAACAGACCCAGACACAGTCACCTTGAATTTCTTTTTCACCAGTTCCCAACTGCAGTCAATTACATCATCATCATATTCATCAACATCACCCACATCCACATCTTCTGCTTGGATGCTGGCATGTGGACTGCATGTTGCAACCACAGCAACATCATTATCATCAAATTCATCATCAACACCACCATCACCTATTATTTTTTCACCACACTGTGAATTACTGCATGGAAAATGTATGACCTGAACCGCAGTGGAAGAACTGTCACATTGTATGATATCGTTGACATGATTATTATAATCCTCATGTTCAGTTACTGGGATGTTACTGGGAAGTATGACATCATCTACACTGCCACTCACATTGCTTCACACTCCACTATATTTTTGGACACGTTACACTGGTCAGAAGTGGAACTTGAGGCAGCAATACTTATACCACCACCAGCAACTGCACTAACACCACTGGCTGGGACAACATCATCTCCTCCAACTATGAGTGAAGCTACTGATTGTGCTGTAAAAAACATTGCAGGAGAAATACCTTTCCTCACATCAGCAATGTACTTCTGTGTCTGCGTACTACCACATGCACAGACAATCTTACCACTGGCAGCAGTGCCATGGCGAGAACCAGCTTTGCTTGCATGGCTCTTTGTGGGCATTTTGGGGAATCAACAACAATAGTCTAAACAAATTTAGATTTTGGAACGTTCACTCTGGATGGAGGGATGCTGGATGTGAAGCCAAAAAAACAACTGCAGCTTCAGCAACAGATACAGATGCAAATTCACAAGTGAAAACAACACCTTAACTAACCTGTGGTGCTGAAGTCACAAACAATCCAATCGGGAAAATAATTCATTTTACCGGTGGGGGGAGGGGGAGCACTGACTGCAGATTTTTACAGCAGTGCAAGCAGCAAAACAAAGAAAAGATACCGCAATGGCAGTACAAAATCATGCAGCTGCAGTGGATAACAGGTTCACACTGCTGCGCCTACAATTACACTGTGGCACAATAAAAGGTGTATTATTTGATGTTATGTACCGCACACACACTCACACACACACACAATTTGTCTACAAGTAATGCGTAGCAAATTGAAAAGTTCAGTACTCTACCATGTATTGTAAACAACCTGAAATTATGAACTGCTGCACCAGAACCACACAACACACAACCAGCAAAACAATTTTAACAATTACTGACAATATTACTGTGTGTACATTAACATAGTCAGTTATATAACAAAAATATAACCAAAAAAAAGAACTTCCTATTTCTCCAACTTAAATCTACCTACACCACAGATACGCCCCTCCCCAAAGCACACTTTCACTGTCTCTTACTACACAGACTCAATGTTGTACATTAACATTCAAAATCCACACACAAACAAAAATGCTTGATGATATGAGCACAAAAGGGTTTCCTACAATCAATGAACTAAAGTTTGAGCAAATAAAAATTACTCAAAAAGGCTTTTTAATAGCTTTTAAAAGGTTTGAATCACAGACAGCTCTCAGAGCACACTGTCTCCTACAGATTCCTACACACACTACCCCCAAACTGAGGCTGTGCAGATCAACATAGAGCCCGTGTGACCTGAAATCCCATGAATCACTGCAAAATATGTCTATGGAGCTTAAAAACGAGGTAAAGTGAGGCGACATACATTGTTTTCAATGCACTTCACCTTTAAAATTGGTGGAGTAGTGGTCTTGGAAAGCAGAGTAACATGAAGTCATTGTTTTCAATGGACTTTGTGTTACCCAGTATAATGTGAATTAGTCCACTTCACATTGCGAAGTGCTCTGCAAATTCGCCTTGGCTCCATGACTCACTGCGCAGACCGAATTGAGGACACTTTGCCCACCACTACTCACTGAGCTCAGTTGGTGGCTGGCCATGGTGGTGAGAGGTTGGCTTTGACAGTCTCCAGCTCCCTTATGGGTTGGAGGGAGTGGGGTGGTAGGGCTCTGCTGGGTTGGGGCCCACTAGACCACCAGGTGTTCACTGATACAATAATTTCAGGGTCATCGAGATCAGGGAAAGGGGCCACTAGACTACCAGGAAAAGGGGCAAATTATTATTTATATTAACAATGATTGGGGATTGGGGAGGTGGGCCACTAGTCTACGGGGGAAAAGGGGCATATTATTATTAAAGTTAACAATGATCAGGGATTGAGGTGGGGGGGACAGCAGACTACTGGGGAAAAGAGGCATAATATTATTTAATTTAACAATGAGCATAGACATCAGGGAAGGGAGACCATGGCACATTGCTGCTACCAGGTCAACTCCCTCGGTGGAGAAATTTCTAAGTACATATCATACCAGGAGCTTTGAGAATCAGGCCGAAAACTAATCTCTGTCAGGGCAAACAGAAGAAATTTCCCTGATAAGCAGGTAAAGGTAGAAATAAGATTTTTCATTGTCAGCAAAGAAACACTTTTAATGAAAGCTATGAACAATACTTAATGTTTCTAATTTGTTTATATGTGTAAGGAGAGTGTGATGATCAGAGAAACAACATTTAATTAATTTGTTTTGTTTTTTATTTAAGGTAGTTTTAATTTTAGGGCCCAGCTGAAGGTTTTTACTGTGTAAAGGTAGCAGCCATGTTTGTGATGGAAGATCACTTCTAGTTGTAGGGGACTGATAGAAAATCAGTTCTGGTTGTAGGGGGACTGATTCGCTCATTGTGTGATGTGGTTACTAACCAGTTCGGTCAGATGTAGGACTAGAATGACTGTGCATTATTCTCCAATAATGCACAGTCACGTAACTGGTTTTACCAAATTAAAGTTCTTTGATTTTTAGATCCAGTTTATAATTATTATTCAATTACTCAATTATTGTTCTGTGTTTTACTGACACTTTTTATAAGACAGTAATATTGTCTGAATGTCTTTTAATGCTCCTGAATATCATACAGTATGTAGTTTGTATTTTTTGTATATACTGTGTACTGTATTTGATTCTTAAATCTTGTCCTGGCTTCAAAAGCTGAACAAATATAGAAGATAATGGCTGAGAAGCAGTTAACAACCATGCTGTATACACTTTGTTGAGAGGTTGCCATGACAACCTAGTAAACCCTGAGGGCAAAGCTCACGAGGTTTACTATTGTTGTGGCAACCTGGAGAAGTGAATTCAGCATTGTTGTTATCTGCTTTATTTATTTTTTTATTGAAATTATCAGAATTACAACCCTTTGAGTCAGAAACTCCTTTGCAAAGGCTCCACATTATCAGCAAGTAAAAGAATACAGTAGACAGGAAAGTAGTATGCAGCAAATAGTGAAAGGCAAGGGTACAGTATACAGTATATATAACATGGGCAACGAAATCCCTGTATCCTGATTGGATGAGACTTGGTTCTAGCCATTACAGTAAGGGAGTGCCACCACTGGCTAAAACAAGTCTCTGCTAACCAGGGAAACTCATAGAATTCTTAAGCCACCTATTTCCTAGTTTCCATCACAAACATGGCTACTGCCTTTACTCGTATATATAAAAACTTCAACTAGGCCCTAAAAACAAAAGCAAAATGCAGAAAAGTTTGGGCCTGCACCTGGGTGTTGTGCCGTGCTAGGCTCATCACAAGTAGATGCAAAAAGAAATGTATGCCAGCACAGGCTACTTACACTCCATGGTTCACATCGACACAAAGCATTAAAGAATTCAGAGCCAGTCCTTGAGTAAGGTGCAAAATTAGTGCTATCATTTAATTCCAAGTGCACAAAAGTTCCATAAAAGCCTGCTGTCCCCTCATACAGCAATGCAGCAATCTCCTAATGCGTTTCATGCCCCCTGGTGCTTAATTATAGGATTGCATTCTGATACCAACAATTCCCTTAAATACAAAATGTTTTTAAAGTCAAAGTGCAAGTGAAGACATAAAAAAACAATTAAAAACAATAATTATTCTTTATTCCTGAAACTTTCCAGATATCACAAGGCTTCAGAAATTGATCAATGCATAAATAACAAGTTACTCATCCATATTCTTATGAGATGCCTAAAAATAAATATTATTCTCCAGTGATTCTTATTATGTTGTATAATGTGTATTTTACTTTTACTTGTACTTGTTACCAGTTCTATTGTGCACTGGTGTCCTCCTCTTTTTATGTTTAAAAAGCATGGTTTCCCACGAGGATTCACTATGGGCAATTATCAGGTGAAATATCTATAAAAAGGAAATGCAACATTTGATTAGTAGACTATACAGAATTCAAAAAAAATTCTGGTATTCACATATCTATATTATGTACCTTGGTACCCAATTTTTTTGGGGGGGATTGTTTGGTTTTGTTGGGGGAATGAGAAGAGACACAGCTATTTCTTTAGAAAAGGTTTCAAATCTATCCTTTCATTTAAACCTGTTTTTTCAGATCCACCTGTTGCAAAAATCCAGTACTGTTCTCTTTTCAATAGGACATTATCATAGTCTCCACCTCTGGGGCTCTTAATGGGTTTCTCAATACCCATAAAAGACCAAGTGTGTTCCTTCTGTAACCAACCCCATATGTATAGCAAGTGCATTTTTCAGATCTTTACCACTTATGGCCCTTAAGTGTTCTCCCATTCTTTCTTTCAATTTTCTTTTCATCTTACTTATGTAAAAACTTCCACACAAACAAGTAGCAATGTATATCACACCTTCTGTTCAACACATTTGGGGCTGAATTGGAGACTCTGAATGATCACTCCAAGGAAGTTGAGTGTTCATACTATATGGAACATTTTCTGTTTCTAGTTCCCTTGGTATGTGCATCAGTCCTGCACAGTATGTACACTGTAATGACTCTTGGACCTCTAAATATGGGGACAGCATATATTACATCGGGACATGTTTACTTGTTTACGTAAAGAAAAAATGCTAAGATTGTGTACTGTGCAGTTTCAGGGGGTTTCTGTTTCTTAAATACATATGAAAATGGCACTGACCACATGACTGTGTGCCATACTGTGTTTCTTGTTTATGCCTCCTTTCTGCTCCAGGAACTAACACTGCAGTTATAGAGGGTGCCAGTTACCAGTGTATGCAGTTTCATGTGTCTCCTTAAGAGGAGAAAAGAAAAGAAAGTTCCTGTTAAGATAGTTAATTGTGGAGGTTCACATTTACAATTTATATATCTAGTGTAAGGTACTTACAAGGTTTGTTCAGTTTTTTTGTGGGTGGGCTCTCATGTTTTGGTGCTAATATGCCTGTACAACAACCTCCCTTTGTGTTCTCCCTAACTAAAACACCACAGCCACTGAAGAGACTAGCATTGACCTTTATGGATATTGTTGGGGCTTCTCCTTTACACCTGATTCCCACAGTGCAAGAATACAGGAAGGTGAAAGTGTTTATCAACAGTTTGGGATGGTTGTATTGGATTTGTCTTGTGCAATAACTATATGTTGTTCTGTATGAGTATATACTGTATTTCAGTATTTGAAAATAATAAAACATATGTTAAAAATACATAAAAACAAGCCTTATGTACTGTAACTCACACAACTAGCACACATTGTACAGTAATCCAGTAACACAGTGCAACAGCCTAGTAAGAATGTTCCACCAAGTAGAACAGGGACAGATAGTTAGTTATAATTACTGGTGACCCCCTTTATCAACCTGATTTCAGATATGCTTCAAATGCCGTAATAACCTGAAATCGGGTTATTACGGCATTTGAGTAGCTCTGAGTCACTGCTCACTTACACTGTCCTTTACATTTCTTCAACACAGCAGCGTTTCCGATTGGTGTTCGCTTTGATCAATTACATGCCCTCAAATCCTCAAAAAGAGAAGTGCTTTGTATAAAAAAAATTGTAACTTGCGGGTGCTCAGCTAATTTTTCTCTAAGTTTTGAAAAACAGAAGCCAATGAGTAGACTGAGGAGAGAGCGAGGATTCTCGTGCTTCAGAGTTGAGATTCTGCTTGAATGAGCTGCCATATAGCAACACTCGCTCATGCTTGAATCTCGCCTTCTGAAGCTTCGCTCTTGAGGTTTATGGGTCATCACACACCTCAGGTGTGAAAAAAATATTCATAACACACACTTCCATATCCATTATTCTCTATTTAATGTATCTAAAAAATAGTCAGGGACTTAGATTTGAGTCCCAGAGTAGGTAGGAGCTGCCAGCAAAGTATAGGGTGGTCCCTGTAGGGATACAACAAGCAGATTTAGAATCTAAAATGTAATAAATCAGTAATTAGCAGTTTAAAATTAGATTAGTTATTAGGAATCAGCATGAGCATTTTATTAATGGTTATAGTAGGATGCAGCTCGGGGGGGGGAGTTGGAAAGAACTCTTAGCCCTGACTTTCCTCACATGTGCAGTTTTGCTCATTTTATTTATGCTTGGTAATGTTTTGTATATAAAATATAGTGTTTATATTTAAAAAATGGTAATTGTAGCCATTGGTGGCCAGTGGGGTAGTAAACAATCGCTCTGGCTACTGTAACATGTTCTGGTGGTCCAGTAACTGATTTGATCTGCCTGAGTTACCTGATGATTTTAAACTGTTTATTCATATTATAAAAATCACTCCTGAAGTAAAGTAAGCTGCTCTGTGGTAAATAAATAAAAGAGGGGGAAGAGTGGCAACTGCGGGTGTCCAGCACACCAAAAGGAATGAGGAGGGGAGTGTGAGTGACTGAGAGTTGGTTCCACCGCACAGTGCAAGGCACTCAAATAAGGAATACCCAGGTCAACTTGCAGGCAGTCACTCCTTCACTCAGACACCAGTCGAAAGTAAGACTTTGGCCTACAAGTAGTGAAACCTGCTATGCGAAGCTCAGAGAGGGAGATGCATTGTACGCTCCTCTCAAGGCAGGATCAACCAGATATTTTTCCTCATTTAGATGTGCAGGCGATAAGCACCAGGGAAACTGGTTGTAGGAACTGGCTCACAAATAAAATAAAAATAAAAGAGCACAGTCTGACAGGGACTCAGGGTAGTCCCACACATTAAGTTGGCAAGTATTTTGAGAAAGCTCACATAGGAGCCATTTTGTAATGCAACGGGATGTGACTGATGCACAGGAAACCACGGCTTCACACTTTTAAAAATACATTAAATAAATAAATTAAAGCCATTTAGGGGCTAAGTGAAGTCCTGGGCAGATACCAGAAATACACAGATGTGTTGTAAATATACACAAGCAAAAACAGAGCAGTTTGAAGCAAGGCTCTGTTGGGAGAACTGTATTCAGTTACAAAATAGTTGGTGCACATAGCTACTTTTCAAGATCTTGCTGCCGAGTCATTTTTATTCAGAATTGTAGGCAGATAGGTAGATGGAAGTGTCCTACACCATAGAAAAATAGTTTTAGGTGGTAGGAATGTGAAATAAAGGAGTTGCCAACCTTAATGGAGAGAGTGGGTCCTGAATGAAACAAATCCTTGCAGGCAGTTACACGGGAGGTGGAGCAAAGCATGGGAAAAATGAATATTTAATTTTTTTGTGAAAAAAATGTTGTGGTCAATGTAATTAAAGGGGGAATGACTGATTTAAATAGAAAGAGAAGAGAAAAGTGCTTAGGAATGATTATTTCTTCAGTTTAATAAAACAAGATTGTTAGTCTTAGTGACTCAGCTTTCCAAAGGGTTATTTTGTATAGAAGAATTTCAGCAGAGCGCTTAGGAGGACAACTTTCTAGACATTATAATGAAAACCTGCGTGAACTGAGGGAAAGTGCTTATTTTGTGCGACAAAGAAATGTATTTAAAAATGAGCTTCAAAGGTATAAATAAAGGTAGCCTTAGAATGTTGAATGGGGCAGTTGGACTTCAAAGCTGAGCATTTCATTGTGGTATTTCAGAGGATTCTTATATATTTTCAGTAAAAATGTACCTTTTTGCTCAACAATCCAAGTGTTGATGTCCTTGCTTACAAAGCAAGTGTTTCACATTCCTGCAGGTCTCCATTTCAGTTCGGTGCAGCATTCCCTATTCTTGGCAGCTCTATGCTTCTCCATTTAGGGATGTAAGGTACTGTACCCAGGTAGTACCCAACCTGGAAAGGCTTGTCACAGGGAAATGAACAAAGAATCCTTGATGTCACCTATCTCTGTGTAGAACGGTCCTGTCTATAGCCAGAGGTTAATACAGTAGTGGGTGTGTCATCATAATAGTTCATTATAGCCAAATTAATGCATGGCATAGGAGACCAAAAGGAAAAAATTAACGGAGTGGGGTTGCTGGTGCACCTTCACATAGCAGGCATCCTTTTTTACCATGCCTAATCAGTGCACTCACTCACATATTGCACAAGCTGCCTTCAGGCATGAAAGGGGTTGCTAGGCAAAAAGGCTGGGCTTAGAAAAACAAACTATCGACAGTTGGATAACAGGATAATTGCCCTTAATCATCCCTACAGAGACTGACATGCCTTTGACCCAGTCAGCTGATCAACCATGGGCTAGTTCTGTCTGACTCTCCTATCCCTGATCTGCTGCTCTGTTGTCGCTGACAGCACCATGAATGAGGCAGCTGTTGGCATGGTGCTGGCTCAACAATGGGTGGTGGACAGGGTGGATGGGATAAGGGTTGACGCGGCAATGACTTTGCATTGCAGGGTGAGGTTAAGTACTGGGCCTACAGCGGATGAGGAAATGTTTGTCCACTGATTCTGGGTTCACTGAGTCAGACAGAAGGACTCAAGAGATGACTGACTCACTAATCTCAAGAGACTAGTCTTAGACCAAGGAGAAACTGATGACCAGAAGAGGCAATGCAGCAGCTAAGGCATGGCAGTTCAGCAGTCATGTCTTGTGGTGTAGACACAGACAGGAGACATTACTATCTATGGTGACCACAACACTGTCAATCCCAGCACAAGCAATGCTGGCAGTGCATCAGTACAATAGAGTCAGTGGCTAGCACTGATCCTCTCCACAGTTCCAGACTACTAGTATGGGACTAAGAGGCAGGAGCTAGTAATAGTGACAGTCACAGAATAAAAAGGAGTCTGAGGAGACTTTATTTATGGTGAGAACTGCTGGTAGCAGTGTAGCCTGGGTTAGGAGCTGATTCAGGCAGCAGAAAAAAAATCTTTGAGCTTGTCAAACATGGATTAGTTATAGATCAGCAGCAATTTGAGAACAATGTGCCTCATGTCTCTGTCACTCGCATGCACACTAATGGCAGACTGAATGATAGGCAAGCAGAGGTTGTGAGCAGTAGACATGTCTTCACAGCATACTCACTGCTGACTAGTAACTTCAAGACCCCAGCCCCATCTACTTCCAGGTAATTGGAAGGTTGGGTAGAGTTAAATATTATTATCTAGGCAATGGCGGGTGAGCAATCCCAGTCTCTAGTTCAGGAAGACAAAAATGCTGAACCTACCCTCAAGTGTGTCCACATCTGCATGAGTGCTCACAGAGGCTCACATGTTTTTAAGAAAAGACAGCCAGACACATGCTAGAACTGGGACACAGTCAATGCACAACAGTAATTAAAAGGCTTGGTGCCTCCAATCACCCCCAATACTCCGGAGTCCAGACTTTACATTGGCTGCCCATCCTTGAACCTGCTGAGTGGCTTGAGCGGTAAAGGTGGCTTCAGTATAACAAAAAACAAAACAAAACACTGTGCAGATTTTAGCTTTTAAAGCAACAGAATGAAGCTTTGGGCTATAAGCGTGCTTTTCAATCAATTGTCCTCAACTAGCATAAAGACTGCTAATGCTTGTTATTCTGATCAAGGGTTAAAGTAAGAGAGCCTAAGTTTGATACGTAGTAAGATTTGCTAAACATTATCATTCTGTCTTTCATTTCTTAATTCCCCTCAATATTTATGCACCCTTCTTTCTATATATTAACACAATATACATGCTAGAACACCTTTTTGCAGGCTTCAACATAACAGACCTGATTTAGTGGAAGTATATTATTTCTGTAGTACATTACTCTCATCCTACCATCCCAAATTCTTGTTGGAATACCTGCTGCTGTTAATTAATGTTGAAGGCTTAAATTTTGAGGATTGCTGCTTACATGCAGTTTGTACAATCTAAGCCAAAGACAAGTTTACTTAGTGGTATCTTAACAGTGGCCTTGCTAAGTCTGGTAGTGAGGACAGCTGCAGCTATGAACTGTTATTCTGATAAGGGCCAGGAAGATTAGTGTTATCTCATTTAAGTGCCAAACTTTTAACCTGTCTGAAAAACAGAAACTTAATGTCCTGGCAATATTTTAATGTGAGTGGCCCCCAAAATTAGATACCTAAATATATTGGCACAACTAATAAATGCATTCAGAACTTTATAATATAACTGCCTGATATAAAAATCAAAACTGTAACAGTTAATAGGTAAATCTTGGTGTCACTCTCACAAAAATGGATGTAGCATCCTTCTAGAACCCAAAAATTATATCTTTATGATCACTTAAGCTAGAGAAATAGTTATGTACTAGGCTAAGCTGTGCAATTCTACATACATACTGTACATACAAAGATACATACATACATACATACATGCATGCTTCCATACAGACATTCAAACATACTTACATGCAAACATACATGCATGCATATTTAGGGTATGAAGACCAGTGGTCCCTTGAGTTCCTCCCACCAGCTCAGTGGGAAAACTCTGTCACTCCATTATCATGATCTAACTACTCTTCCCATTTTGGTATCATCAGCAAACGTTGAGATCCAGCTACTGGTACCCACCATCAGCGTCTGTGTCAGTAATGAAGTACTTTATGAAGATGAGGGCTAGCAGCACTACTGTTGTGGGTCAATAACTGCAGTAAGACAATTCTGGACTTTTGATAGTTACAGTGAATTTTATGTGCATGTTGTGGCTGAATTGCCACCCTCTCCCCATTCCGTGCTCTGCCTGCAAGAGCAGTATAATTTACCTTTTTCCATTAATGAAGGGGGACTCTTTCCAATCATTTTCAGGGCAAATTTGTAATATAGTACCATTGTCCTACTGATACAGACAAACATACAGTATATAATATGCCCTGAGAGTGATAGGATTCTGCTCCTTTACAGGGCTCCTGTAAAGTTGCACTTGGAGCATTTACCCCCCTACCAGCGACATTTCTCCAGTGAGGTCCCCCACAGTGACTACAGTGCCTAGCCATGGTTGGAGACCCGCTGGAACCCAGCGCCGCTTGTCGGGAGTCCTGCACCCCCCCCAATCAGCTCTGACTGGAGTTGAGAATCTTTAAGTGGGGGGGTGCGGAGGTGCAGCCCCCTTTGTGGGGGGTTCAGGGAAATCCATAGCGAACCGGCAGCTGACTGCAGAATGCGGTCGACCTGCCAGTGTCACTGACAGGGCGTTAGACAGAATTTCTGTCGGACTCCTGTCATGGATCCCACTTGGAGTACTATGAACAATGCTGGTTGTCACAGTATACAAAAGATGTTGCAGTGATTAACAGGGTGCAGCAGGGAGCAACTTAAATAATTAAAGTGGATGGAGAGGATATTTTTTCCTGGAAAAATAAGGATAAGAGAAGATATGATTTTAAAGGGTAGCTCAGGAGAAACTTTTTCTGCTTATTCAGGATAACAGAATTATTGGGCAGACCCTATGTTTAAGGTGGGAAGAATTAGGAGTAAAGCGTGGAAGCATGTTTTCACCCAGACAGTCGTAAACCAATAGAACAAGCTCCAAAAGAAAGTGATACAAGTGGGGAGTGTTGACTCTTTAGAACTCAAGTTGGAGAATCTCCTCCTCAAGGATATTACCTCGGGATGCAGCATTAATTTTTTTTTTGGGGGGGGAGGGAGGATAGCAAAGAACATGCATCATGACAGAATTAGTATGCCTGAAAGGAAAATAATGACTAGACTGCAGGTTCCAAGAGATTTCCCACCATTGGCAGTATTCCTCCCCATCATACCAAGGTCACTACAATTTACTGGCAGGTCTTCCCATTTAACAACAGTGAGAGGTATTTAACAGGATATTGATACTGCAGCTGTCTGGATGAAGGAGATTAATACAATGGATCCCTGACTATCTTTTGTCCAGGATTACTGATGTTCCTAAGACTATTACACTATAAAAGAAAGTATTAAATAAGATATTTGTTAACATAAATGGGTCTGAAAATCAGTTTGCAACTATGCTCCCAATTTTGTAACATTCTGTAGTTAGTGTTAGAGCAGGTAGGCAAGTCAATGTTAAACTGTTATTTATGACTTTTTGTAACAGGGCTGTCTTTGGACCTAGGGACCTGAAAATTGGTAGGGGCTTCCTTTGTAACAGAATTAGGCATTCTTTGTAACAGGATCACCAAATCACCCAAATTTGCTATTTTTGTGATTTAGTGTTTTATAAGTTAGAGGGCTTGTCATAACCCCCAAAATCCATTTTTAAGACTTATATTTGCTCAGTAACTAGAAAATTATTTAGATTTGAACCATGAAACTTTCAGGTTCATTAGGTCACAAAATAGGGTATTTGGGTATCTGGAGAATGAAAATATGCAAAATAGAAAGATTTTAAATAAAATGTGCCAGCTAAGAATGGGAAGAATGGGGAGGCAGTATAATGCAGTGGTTTAAGGCTCTCAGCTGCAAATCTGGTGACCTGGGTTTGAATCCCACAGCCCCCACTAACATACCATGTGACCCTGAACAAGTCACTTAACTTCCCTGTGCTCCCAGGTTGCATCTCTAAACAAGCTCTCAGTTTAGTATGTCTCACCTGGTTAAACAATTGGAAAGAAAAGAACAAATATCCCATCTTTTTAATCAGGTGAGTGCATGTGTCGTGCTGAAACTGGAGTACTGTGAAAATCCCTTGTCCCTCATGACTACAGGTATAGGTTGATGCATGAAAGCTGCCACTGGGAGCCCATAACTGGTGGCATCATACTGCTGCCCCATCCCAAGTCTGACACCAGTAGCCCACCAGGGTGTCATAAAAGTCTTCATTTAAAAAGGAAAAAAGTGTCACAACTGACAGCCCATGTTTGTTGGTACACTGCTGCCCACCACCCCAATTCTGTCACAAGAAGTTGACTCCATATTGGAAAATTCATCATTAGAAAAGCAACAGTTCATCCACTGGGAGCCTGCCTAATGACACACTGCTGCCCATCCCCGCCAGTTTGATTACAGCACTAGGAGCCTACATTGGTGTCAGTGAATTCTTCATTAAAAAACAATGGAGAGCTCGGGTCGCTGGAGGGCCGGCCGGGGGGGGGAGGCAGATTGAGCATCCCATGACTGCTCACTGCCTCCAGAGAGGGAAGGGATCATGACCCGGTGCCATAACAACCACTGGTGGAGGCTGGTGGTAGTGCAGCATGTCGGGGCCATAAGGGGTGGTGCGTGACAGATGTCGGCTCTTGCCTTGACATCTGGACATTACGCACCTTTAGAAAGCCAGGAAAATCACTTGCTGGCCTCCAGATGATGGCTCTCCATTCCTAAGGGGCCTCCGGTGCCTTCCCGGTGCCTCCTGCTCCCCAGCAGCATCCCCGGGCCCTATAAAGTGCACGCTGAGGCTGTCCCCCCCGGTGCCTTCCCCCTCAGAGGAGAGAGACCCACCAGGTGAAGGGTTACACCAGGATATCCCAGGGGTCGGCTGCGATCTGGGGATCTGAGGAGGGCTGGTGAAGGACGGGGTGGTCAGAGGGAACTTGATAGAGCCTGAAGGAGGGGAGGATCAGCAAGCACAGGGGCAGAAAAATAGATTACTCAAAAAAAAAACAGTGGAGACATCAGGAGCCCATCCTCACTGGCAAACTACTAACCTGACCCCTCACCTCCACCTGGTGACACCAGGACCCCATCCACAGTGTCAATGACGTTCCTCTCCAAGACAATGGCCAACACTACCCCTATTTTCACTTCACTGCCCAGACATAATCTGGATGACATAACTTCTTGTGTGCTTATGAAATAGACCCATTGTTTATTTCATTATTGCAATCATAGTTATGTTATTCAGGTGGTGGACAGCCAAGGGGGTGAGAGGAGGGTTACTGCCAGACAGCATCTGTTAGTGCAGGGTGTGGGTGGGATGTATAACTGGATGCAAGAGTAATGTTTTGGGGCACGGTGATGGAGAATGGTACTAGTGGACACCAGAAACCAATGACTTGGGACAGGGTGAGGGAGTGGTACTACTGGATGCCAGGAACTGATGGTTTGTGAAGGGTGAGAAAGGGGGTACCACTGGACATGAGGGACAGAGGGTTTGGGACAATGTGAGGGATGAGGTACCACTGAATGCAAAGGATTAATGGTTTGGTACAGGGTGAGAAAGGGTATGCCAGTGGCTGCCTGGGATTTATGGTTAGGGGCATGGTGAGCGAAGAAAGTGCCACTGGATGCCAGAGACTGCCTGGATTTGGGTAGAGTGAAGGAGAGATGCCTCTGAATGTCAGGGACTGACTGCAGCTGTAGCAAGGTAAGGGAGGTGCAAATTTATACATATTCCTGAGTCTGTACCTTGTTAGAGTTTGGTGAGTTCTGAAGCCATAAAAGAGACAACACAAATTGGTGTATAAAACATTTATTACAGCTATGCCAAATTACAGGAAAAAACATAACACATACCATCCCTGGACATCAGCAGTGCAGTCCCCATTTGTATCATAGGCTCTGAGACAACGAAACCCCAAAACAGATCCTGTATTTATACAGTTTTTCTCATAGCTAGTGCTGTTGTTAGCAATGTTCCTTCATCTTACTCAGGAAACGGGAATATGATCATACATGGTGTGTAGCCAGTGCAGTTTGTATTATTTCTCTAACTCAGCAGTCCAATATTTTAAGCACAGCTAAAAAGCACTGATCAGTGAATATCCACTAGTTACAAGTAAATCCTTACTAACTAATACACAGCAGCACGTCTATTCTTAAGCTAAGCTACAGCATCATATGAGCTTATATTAGCAGCATGTAGTTATATGAAAATAAGAATGATAGCTCCCAAAGCCTTAGGCAAACAGAGGGGTCTGTTACTTGATGTCAAGGGCTGCTTGGATCAGGTTTGGGTGAGGATGTGCTAGAGTGGTATGAAGCATTGTGGACAGTTTGGCATGGCAGATGCTGTGCAGTTTGTTGAAATAAATATTTATTTGTAATGCTGTGTGGAATGCAGAATTCTGCCAGTGAAATTAGCCAGTGGAATTTCTGTCAGAATTTTGCTAGTTCTTCTGCAGAATTCCACCTGTTGCAATCTGTGGAATAATATTCTGTGGAACAACATTTTGCAGAAAATCATTCCACTAACATTTCTGTGGGATATATTGAGATCTACATAATAAAATGCTGTAGAAATGTTGCAGAAAAACCCATTGTGCATTTTTCTGCTGCAGAATTCTGCCATTCCATTTCCAGTGAAGTTTGGTGGAATTTCAGCTGATTTCAAAAATCCCACAAAATTTTCATTCCACCGGAATTTGAAAAGTCCACACAACACTACTTATTTGCTGTAAGTTCCAGTTCATTTCTTTTTGTTTGATTTTGGACTTCAGTAGTAACTGAGCAAAAGCAGTATCAAGGTCCTTGTAGCACAGGTCAGTTTCTGTGCTTTGGACTGTGTGGAGAACTGAGTAACAGTATGGCACTGAATATCAGGGACTGCTTTGATTGGAGCAGAACAAGGAAGGTAGCGGCAATGGCCATGGGATACTGATTGTATTGGGTGGGATTGGGGAAGGAGAAAGTATGTGATATCAGAAACTGCTTGACAAGAGGGCAAGGGGTAGCAGGTGCCACTGGCTGCTAGGGACTTATTGGATTGGGCAGGGTGAGGGAGAGGTATGGCACTGGATACCAAGAACTGCTTGTTACAGGGTTGGAGTGAGGGAAGGGGTTCTGCTTATCTTGAGGGACTACTTGGCACTGGGATGGGTGACGGTGGTAAGTTATATTGGACAACAGGTACTGCTTGTCAATATAAAGTGCCATAGTGTGTATTTGTTATTGAACTTCCTTCTAAAATGATAGGGAAGTTCATTGTGATAAAACTAAGTTTAGGTGTCAGTTATTGAAACAGAAAGCCAGAAAAGTAGGGAATGGATCATTATGGTGTGGTGTTCCATAGAGTAGAATGATCACTTTACCCATAGTTCATGTTACCCTAACTTTGACACTATCAAGGAACACATATTTACTCACAGAACAATGTTTTGAGAGAGGGTGCTGAAGGTAATGTAACACAAACTTGTCAACCAATGATTTAAATTCTGAGGAGTACCACACCACAAATTCACCAAGGGTCAAGGATTGTTTTTTTTTTTTTTTTTTATTATCATAAGGTTGCATTTTTCTACTTTTGAGGGTTTGTGTTTCAGTCCTAACTAGTACCTAAATGACATTTTATTTTGCAATGAATTATAATTAGAGTGGCATGTTAGTGCCATTGTAGTTAGGGTTCAGTAAGCACTTCTATATTAAACCTTCATTTTTGGTCACTTTATCTCAGCCATCTTTAAATCTAGGGACCAGTTATTTGGCATGTATACTCTTTGTGACAGGATTTCAAACTGCCAAGTCTTGGAAAAAAAATAAATGTAGTAATTTGTAAGGCAGAAGATGGTAAAAAACAACAACATCAGATTCAGTTCTGTTAGACTTTTTTTCTCTCTAAAAACTACTGTACAAAGTGGTTGAAATTTGAAAAATGAAACATTCAGATTTGTTAGAGAATGATTCAGAGCATTTTGACTACTTTGAAAACTCAAAATGTTTGCATTTTGAATTATAGAACAAAAAATATATAAACTTTTGTGCAGTCTCATTATGAAAAACAAAACACTGCCTTTAATGAACCCTAGTTCAAATGTCAGTGTTGCATGTTGTCTTTAATCATGAAACAGAGTGGTAATTGATATATACAACATGTGTGTACTGATCAATAGCAAGATAAAAAGTATTATCTTGTCCCCGACATAACAAGATAGCCTTGCAAAGGTTGCATTATGGTCACCACTTGATTTCCAGTGTCATACATTTGTGCAGCAACTTGAACCTGCCTTACTATATATGTCCTACTACCCTTCTTTTCCTTGATTTCTTGACTCTGTTGTCCTTGTAAACTGCCTGACTATCTTCTGTAATCAGATGTTTACTACTGTTTTGTATTTATACCTTGTTTTTGCTTCATATGTATTTCCCATTGTCTCCTGCTTGTATACTACGTTGTGTTTCTAGATATGTGCAATTAATCCCAGGTTGCCCCTGAAAAAGGAATGTTTAGTCTCAGTGGGCCTACTTGGTTACTAAAATTCAATAAATAAATAAAAGTAGGGTATGTCACAATGACCTAGCATAGCAACATACTATTATCTTGCAAAATAGGGTATGCCACAATGCATAATGAACCAGTTAGATTGTTGCTTTCACAATTCTGATGACATCATAATAGCCAAATGCAGTACTGATGCCAACAGTTTAAATAAAACAAAAAAAAGTTACAGTATCTTCAAGCAAAGATCACATTTAAATGGTATAACTATTAAACTGATATTGTATAAACTGAATATGCCTTGGTCTGACTCAAAATACACAGCTTATCATTACTTCTGAGTGGGCAGGACTTTCATAACTCACTCGTGGCTCTGTCACTCGTGAGTTATGGTCCTGTCCCCTCTTGTGTCAAGATAAATTACACATTTTAACTCAGACAATTGCATACCCTCTATTTATTATTAACTTTTTTTTTAGTTATGTATGTATCTGTCTGTCTCTTTCTGTCTGTCTGTCTGTATATCTATCTATCTATCTATCTCTCTCTCTCTCTCTCTCTCTCTCTCTTAAAAATATGTTGGTCAGGTAAGCCTCAAGAACATCAAATGCTCATTTTCAAGGGGGGACCAAGTAAAGACATATACAAACATGATTTAAAATATGACATGAGGAAAAAACATTTACAGAGTGAATTACTGACATATTATTTTTTTCAGAGCAGACTTAAATGCAGTGCAAAAAACAATATTATAAAAATGGAATTGAAGGGGCATTTCATTCTTTTATCACCCGGTATAAAAAGGAATACTGACAGTGCTGTTCTTAAAGAAAAGACAACTTATGATTCATTGAGTGACATTCTTATGAAGTGGATAATATTTTGTGAAGAAAGAAAAACTTTAAAGGAAAATTTAACAGAACCTTTCAAAAAAAATCTTAAATCTAATCAGTGTAAAATACACACAACGTCAATCAAATGAAAACCACCTCACCATAGAATGTAAGAGGCAGTGATGTGTTAACCTTGGGCTTGAGGTTACAAATCAGCACACACTATGGCAGAGAGTTCTAACTCAGTTTAGTGAAGTTTCAGTAGCAGTGAGATACAACAGAAGGCTGTAATCAAGTAAAGATAACAAAAGAGATTGGGACAAGAATTTTTGGAATAAGAGGACAAACACCCTTTCAGCTGGACCAAGAATTTTTGGAATAATAGGATAAACACCCTTTTAGCCTATAAAGCAATCCAAGATGTATACAAACTAATCTGATCAAGGTATCAATGTACATGTTGTATGATGACTTCTGTAGATGAAAGCCTAAATGTTTAAATTCATAACTGATTCAATTATCATGCTGTGTCTATCTGTGATCAAAATGGGAGAAATATGAGTGAAGTTTAGATCTAGTCCCACATTTCATAATTTTTTTGAAACATTCAATGACCAACCATTTTTTGGCAACCAGTCCTAAACAGTAATAAAGTCTGTCTGTAGTGAACCTGACAAAAAAATATCCAAACAAGGACCACTGGTATGCAAAACAATACTGTCCGTGAAAAAAAAAAATATTAGAAGCAGAAATTAAACAAGTCAAATGATTAAAAAAATAAATAAAACAGGTCCCAATACTGAGTCCTGAGGAACACCAATGTCTGCCTTGGCCAAGGGTGAAGAAATCCCAGTAAACAGCACTCCCTGTAACCTATTAATCAGGTAGTTCTTGAATCAAAATGCAGCAATGTCACAAAGGCCAATGTCCCTGAGTCTGGTCAGCAGGCAACCATGGTGGACCAAACCAAAGACTTTAGATAAGTCTAAAACTAAAGCACCAGTCATATCCCATAGTCCAAGGCTCCATAGAGAGACTTGAACAGAAAGAGCTGCACCAAGGTGGGTATTGGTGGTGCTCAGTGCCAAATCAGATACAGTAAAAGTCAAAGTTACAACACACCGTTGCACAACAAATAAACAGAAAGTCACAATGTTAGTTCAAGAAGACTCCAATCTTCCATTTATTTAATTGTCAGCACAAACAACTAACCCTCCTGAGTCAGGAAAACAACTTAAAAAAAAACCTCTGACATTTCATCTTAAAGAAAGACTTTTTCAAAGATGCCTTTCTCTAAGGTGAAATATCAGAGTTTTTTTTCAGTTGTTTCCCTAACCCAGGAGGATTGGTTGCTTGTGCTGGCAACTAAATAAATGGAGGATTGAAATCTTCTTGAACTAACAGTGTGACTCTTCATTTATTTCTTGTGCAACGGTGTGTGCCTTGACTTTGGCTTTTATTGCTTCAAAAAAGTCAGTTCCATATCTTTGACTCTAGAGTCCATGTGTAAACATCAGGAGAAATTGGAGCAGTACTTTGATACAACTCAGAATTTAATGGAAGAAAACAAAGTGATTAAACAAGATTTAATAGATATTAAAAAACATCTGGCCACATTGACAGATGACATGGCACCCTTTGCTAAACAGTTGAAGAAACTAGAAATATCTAATGCTTCTCTGAATGAAAATATTCTAAACCAAGAAGCAAGGTATAGGATGAATAATGTTAGAATTCTTGGACTGCCTGAAACATGGGACTCTTCCAGATCATTGAGGGACTCTCAAAATTATTACTGCTGCTTACATGGACTTAGAGGTGCCAGAAATAAACTGGGTTGTGGAGAGGATTCGTAGAGGGGCCCGAAACAATACCAACAAGAACAACTATCCCAGACCTGTTATTCTAAAGTTTTTAAAATACGCAGAAAAAGAACTGTTTATGTCAAACGTTTATGAAAAAAAGAAATTGTCTAAAATGGGGGCACATATTTCTGTTTACAATGATTTGCCATATGAAATTATTCTCTAAAGGAAATAATTTGATGAGATTAGGAGGAAAGTATGGCTTTTGGGTCATAAAGCTACAATGATTTACCCTTCTAAATTGAAAATTGTATTAAGGGGATTAGACACGTTTTTGAGGATGTCAAAGCTTGGGAAGAATTACCTGTCATAATTGATAATTGGTCTTGATTAAGGTCAAGGGAGCCTATCTGTAAAGAGAATTGTTTCTTCTAGCGTCTGTGGAAATGGATTAATCAGCATGAGGGAAGGGGGCTAATTTAAGGTTCAGCATTACAAGAGGAATGGGATGTCTCTAGATATAGAATGTGTGGGGTATTTTATATTGTTACGGGAATTATTAAAGAAAAATTAAGTTCTCTTGGGCAATTTTTTCTGTGTTTTTACCAAGGGTGAGAATATTAAACAGTTTTATTGGTTTATTCTTGCAAGAGACCATGTGGAGATAGTTACTAACTTTAAAGATTTATTATGTTCAATTTAGTAAATATTAAAATAGTATCCATGAGTGTTAATGGCTTGAACTCTCCAATGAAAAGAGCATGTATATTGGGTTATTTTAACAAAAGTAAAGCAAATATAATCTGTATTCAGGAATTACATTTACAAGACAAGGATGTTGATAAATTAAAAAGGAATTGGATAAAATCAATTTATCATTCGGTGGGGACTAGGAAAAGCAGAGGCATTATCATTATGCTCAAAAAGAGACAGGATATTTCTGTTACTAATTATTATAAAGCCACATCAGGTAGAGTTTTGCTCCTAAAAATTCAAACCCATAAGCAGGAGTTGGGTATTGGTTCAGTATACACTCCTTTTACACACTATGGTGATTTTTTGGCTAAAATTACTGAAGGATTACAATTTATTCAGTGTCAGGATATTATTTTAGCTGGTGACTATAATGCTTTGCATTCCCCTGTCTTGGATAAATCTAACCCTCCTGCTATACAGAATATAGTAATATCCAATACATTAAATAGTTTTTTGGAGCAAGAAAATCTTATAGATGTTTGGAGACAGAATAATGGATTAAAAAAAAAACTTTACTCATTATGATAGGAAACAGAGACTTTTTACTAGACTAGATTATTTTTTATATCAAAGTCATTAGTGAAAAGAGTTAAAGGTTCTGTAATTGACTCAATCTGACAGATCGTGCAATGATTTTATTGGAATTGGTGTTAAGTGATGATGAAAGAAAGTGGACCACATCATGGTCTTTTAATAATGCCTTATTAAAGGATCCCAAATTTGTGGCATTGATTAAGAATTCTATGAATGAATTCTGGTATTAGAACTTTTCAGGAGCTGAAACTGTTCTTTCAATATGGGATGCTTTTAAGGCAACTATTCATGGTAGTATCATAGCTTATCAAATACAAATTACAAAATTAAGAATAGGGAAAACACATTAATGAACACCAGATTGAGTCAATTAGATAAACTGGTACTGCGTGATAATGCTAGATATTTTAAAGAGTGGCAAGAATTGAAGTTAAAGAAAGTAGATTTAATTAATCAAGAGACTATTATGGTGATGACATATATGAAAAAGTATAAATATTATCATATGGATAAGTTGGGGAAGTTGTTAGCAAATTTATTAAAAAATGAAAAACAAAACTTGATTACTAAAATAATTAATGATCAAGGAAAACCTTTTACTTCTGACATGGATATTGCAAAATAATTTTTCAAAACTTATTAGAAAATACATTATAATGATGTTGTACCAAATAAGGGAAATATAGAACAGTTTTTTCAAAGGGCTAAATTGACTTCTAGACCTTTTGAGTTTGCACAGGTCTCTATAAAGGAAATAGAAATTACAATTAAACAACTACCCAGAGGTAAAGCTCCTGGTTTGGACGGGTATACAAATGAATTTTTCCAAACATTTATATCAGAACTTGCTCCTTGGATAAGAAGGATGTTGGAGGAATTATTAGAGAATAAAGGGGAAAGATTAATTCCTGACTCAATGTACTTGGCCAATGTTATTCTAATCCATAAAGAAGGTAAACCTGCTGAATCCACTGAGAGTTACAGACCTATTGCATTGTTAAATATTGACTACAAGACCATTGCTAAACTGATTAATAATAGAATTCTCCCACATTTGGAAAATTATATAGAAGCTGATCAATATGGGTTTATGAAAAATAGAAATATTTATCAAGCTAATAAAAAACTTCAAATAATAAACCATATAATAAATTCTGATCCGAGTTATAAAAAAGATCATTATTATGCCATTGCTTTAGATGCTAGTAAAGCTTTTGATTTAATAAATAGACAGTATATTTATGAGGTCCTTATAGCATACCAGAATCCTTAATTATTTTAACTATAAAAATATATGCTAACACTCTAGTAAAATTTCAAATAAATGGATACATCACTGATAATTTTGAAATGCGAAATGGTGATAGACAAGGCTGTCCCCTTTCCCCTACTCTTTTTATTTAGGCTTTAGAGCCTTATCTATCAGCCATAAGAAATTATTCTAAAATTCAGGGTTTTGTATGTAATGGTATACATTCAAAAATAAGTGTCTTCACTGATGATATCCTTTTGATACTTAAAAATATAAATACTTCTTTGGAAGCATTTCTATCTTTAACTTCTTTATTTTCAAATTTATCAGGATATCAATTGAATAAGAATAAATCGGTTATCATGTGTTTATCCAAATTATCTACTGTTCAGGAGACTATTGTCAATCAGGAATTTAAGCAACAAGATTATATTAAGTATTTAGGTATCCACTTTACTAATAATCAACAATTAAATATTAAAATTAACTACAATAATGCCAAAGAAAAAAATAACAAATTTACTGAGTAACTGGAAACATTTTACTATTTCTTTATGGGGCAGAGTGGATATGTTGAAAATGATGGCATTACCACATTTAATATTTGTTATGAAAAATATTATAGGCTGCCCTAATTATAATTGGTTTCTGAATGTAAAATAAATATTTAGTAAATTTTTATGGAGAGGAGGGAAGTCACGGATAGCATGGATGGTATTATGTGCTCCTAGAAAGCAAAGAGGGATGGGTTGCCCAAATCAAATTAAGTATATGGAAGCCAACATATTTTTCAATTATTTTTCATGGGCATATTTTCTTGATAGAGACTTATATCTCTATCATAAAATGACATTCGAAAATAAGCAGTATAAAACAATATACCAAATTTGGTTAGATCAAGAATTTCATAAGAATTCCTCTCATATGTTGACTTCCTGGTTCCCTTTTATCAAGAAATATTTAGATTGTCCAGCAATTATATCCACTCCTTGTTTATTAATGCCTATACAATATAAATCAAAGGATTTGGGGGTAATTGTAGAGACTTTAATTTTCAGGTATTAAGCAGAAACAAAGTGAAAGTTTGGGCAGATCTTTTGATTGAGGGCAAATTGGCCTCCTTTAATCAATCATCAATTAAATGGAAAGAGAAAGGATGGGATATGCTTTTTCATTATATAATTATGGCCAAATTTAGAATATTTTTTAAAATATATAAGATACAACAGGATGGTCTTTCCAGTGCTTTAGATCTTCAGCCTGCCCAAATAAATTTAGGAATGGAAAGAATATTATCAAGATTATATGTTACTATATTAGATTCACCTCAAAGGAATTTCCATCATATTCAAAATAAATAGAATGAAGAGAATAATATTGGAATTACTCAAGAAGAATGGAATTATTTAAGACTATTTAATAATTATGTATATGTTTCTCCAAGAAATAAGGCCATCCAATACAATATTATGAATAGAGCCTATTTGACCCCTACATGCTTGGCTAAGATTAATCCGACCTACTCAGAATTATGTTGGCATGGCTGTTTGCAGCGTGCAACTATAACTCACTGTTTATGGTTATGCCCTAAAATTCAACCTTGGTGGATAAATTTACAAAACAATTTACAGACTTTATTGAAGATTAAGATTCCCTTGACAATGGATACATTTTTGTTTAATAATGTTAATAAAAAATGTTTGGGGGGGTAGAAAAAGAATCTTTTCATTGGCCACAATGGCTCTTAAAAGATTAATTTTGGAAAATTGGAAATGTGACATGATACCCACCTTTCAGCATTCTAAATGGGGTTATATATTCAAGAAGACTACAATATGAAGAGATTATTTACACAATGGACTCTAATATTGATGATTTGACTGGAAAATCTTGGAAAGAAATTACGGACAATATCCCTCCACTTTATTAATATATTCATTACTATTTAAAATATTGTATTTGCATGGTCCACTTTAAATATGTATTTATGTATATATGCAGAAATATGAAACACCCCATTGTATGGTAACATTAATCACTGTATGTATTTGATTGCCCAAGTAAAGATATGGGGGGGGGGTAAAATATTACTGAATTATATATGCTAAATTGGATATTATGATAATTAAGCAATTATTGTAAGATGTATTATAGACAATGTATGTCTGATGATGGTTGATGCTGAAAACATCTCAATAATAAAAAAAATTAAGCATAAAAAAACAAAAAAAACAAATGCACAGCACATGACTGTTGTCCATTATGATTAGGACAATGGATAGGCTTCCAAGACTTGGTCCATCTGAGTGGTCAGTAACCAATTAGTGGAGATTCAGACCCAGATTTAGAGTTTGTGTGTGGGGCATAGTAATTAACTGATTTAAGTTAAGTCCTTTCAAGCAGTTTTTAATTTTGGTGAAGGATTTGTAGCACTAATTCATATTAGCATTCCTAAGCAATATTAATTCCTTTGAGTCATTTTGAGATATCTGATAATCAGTTATATAAAATGGGTTCAAAATGTCCTGCTTCCTGATTGGTTATATAAGTTCTGAGACCCATATGGAAATTCCCCAGAAATGTACAAGTTTGAACAAGATCAGGCAATTTGATTTAGAATTTGGGCCAATCACATACAGAATTCATGAGCCACTTCATGCTTCCTTGACTGCCATCACAAACAGGGCTACCTCATTTACTCACAGAAGACCCTCAACAAGGCTCTAAAAAGTAAAACTCCCCTAAATTTTTGAAAGTAAATAAATAATTAAACCTTGTTTCCTCTCTTGATCCCCTCCTTGCACACACACACACACACAAAAAAAAAAACAAATTAAAAAATGAAATACTCTTCACAGTTTTAATTCCTGGTCTTTCTTTGGTGACCATGAGAAATCTACCTTCTATCCTTACCAGCTTGCCAGGGCAATCTCTGCTGCTTACACAGATCAATAGGTACATTTTGGAAGACAGGAGGGAGGGGGACATGATAGAGACTTATAAATACCCCAAGGAGGTGAATAAGGCACAGGAGGGGAGTATTTTTCAGAACAGAAGGTATACAAGAAAAAGGGGACATGCAATGAAGCTAGAAAGGGTGAATTTGGGGAAGGATGTGAGGAAATAATTCTTCACTGAAAGAGTAGTGGACACCAGGAACAGTCTTGCAGTGAAGGTGGTGGGGGACAAAACAATGGGCTCCAAGCATGCATGGGATAGGCACAAAGTAATCTTGTTAAGAAAGCAGGATGGGAGTAGCCAGAGATCAGTTAGGGTCTGTGGTGACAGTATAGGCAGGGGAAAAAAATGGGCAGACTGGGTAGGCCAAGTGGTACTTATCTGTTGACATATTCTATGCCTCTATGTTTCTACACTACTTCAGGTGAATTTTTTAACTGCATTCCATATAAGGCATTCTGTTGTGTGTGTGTGTGGGGGGGGGGAATCTGCCCGAGGAATTCTGCAGCAGTTTGAATTCCTATGCTCCACAATAAACAAACATTCCATACACTGAATACATGGAGAGATAGGTGATTGACAAGTCTGGGAGGGACTGCTTTTAACTAGTTAGTTTTAACAAGAGAGAATACCTATGTTTTATTCTCTGTTTATCTCCTCTTCTTATCATTACTGCTGTCACTCCCTCAAGATGTCCATGGTGCTTTTCTCAGTGGCTCTACCTGTATCCAGCTGCCGTCCTCCATGATATTTCAGCTTGTCCCCCCATGGGGGGAAGGGTGGAGGGGATTTACCCCGAACTGCTTTGCTCTTGTCATGAGGCAGCTTGGGCAGGCAGGTCCAGCCAGTGGAGTGTACTGGAGTCCTTCATCAGTGAATGGTTGGTCTTTCTTCCATTTTTTGTCCCTTTCCACACATGATTTTGTTACAAGGTGTTGATGCCCAATGTCAGTGATGTCCCTCATACCCAGAGCCCCCCCCAATGGTACTGCCACCTGTTGTAACTCATGTAGCAGTTTTATGGTGTAGGATAGTACCCTCACACCCCGCAGAAGGACAGCATCATGTAGGATGCTCAATCCTTCTCTCAGCCAGTCCTGATGATCCAGGCCTTATCCAAAACCATTTCACTGGTGTAGCAAATGGCAGCACTACTGTTGTGTAGCACTACTGCTGTACTGACAGACTGGCCAAAAATACAGGTTTTTAATTAACATATTTCATTTTTATTTGTTTCTTAAATTTGTTCTCACTTTATCCATTTCATAAGCACAGTAAGACACTCCAGGTCATTGGTTTTTAGGTTAATGCACTTCCAGTTGCTAAAGGCACTCAGCGCAAGTACCTTGTGCCTTATACTATACTTTGAGGTGCTAAAACACTCAGCACAAGCACCTCATGCCTCATTGTACACATGAACATGCATTAACCCCTGATAACCAACAGTCTATCATATCTTTGTTCTTACTTAAAGACAGACCCTCATTAGAAAATCCAAGAGGAATATAGAATATGGCTAAAAATAAATGTTTGAGTCCACCCTCATAATACTTTAATGGACAGGAAGTCACAGAGTAAATAGGGATGACAAAAATCATTCTGAATTACAGCAAGATTAGACTTAACAAAAATAAAAACTTCCCCACGTTTTCCCAATCTGGCCTCAAGGAACATAGTATAGTTAACTAGTTCCACTTCATTATCATCAATTTTAGATGATATCCAAGATTCTGACACTGTGATAATGTCACAATTGTTTTCACTAGCCCAGAAACTGAAATCATCAGATTTTGAAATGAGACTGCAAATATTATTATAGTAATAGTGTTTTAAATGGAGTGATCTGTTTGGCCAGAATGTACACCGCAGGGTTTAATTACTCTTATAGAAGTTATGTAGTAGATCCTCATTACTTGCCCCATGATCCACCAACTTAAGTCCATGCAGCAATGGGAATTCAAGTGGTCAGCAGCATTCTTTTTTTTTTGCATATTCTTTTTAGCACTCCTCACCACCACACCCAGCTGCCCACTCCTTCGGGCAGCCAGCCTTCACCCCCCCCACCATCTCTCCCTTTCTGACATCCTACTGCTCCCCACTGCCCGGTTAACCCATATGTATCCCTTCATCTGGGGGGCCTCCCCTACCTGCCCGAGGCCATTGGAAGGGGAGACTGGAATGCACGTAAGCACTCCCTTGCTTCTTTTCCAGGTGAAGGTATGCAGCATCAGGGCTTTCCAGCTTCACAGTGTGGGGAGGTGGGGCTGCCATCATCTGGCCAGCATGGGTGCCATTTTCACATTTTTCTTCCCCTTTTACAGCACTGCTCTTGTAGTTCTCCTGATCTCCACCAGGGGCTGCTACAGAGTGTGGCAACCTTTGCAACCCACCCCAGGAGAGGAGGGCAGTTCTCCAGATGCTCAATCCTCTCCTTTCCTTGCTTTCCCCCAGTGTCCTGAGTTCATTCCCGAACCCGGATCACCACATTACACAAGGTGTAGCATCCAGTGCCTCAACCCTCAGCACCACCGGGCCAGCTGGCCAGCAGCATTCTAATCCATTTGTAGTGTCTGACATTATTTCTTCTAGTAACTGAATTGTGACTGCAGTTCTTACATATTTTTATGTGATTGATGCAACTCTGCCAATTTCAGATAGGCATTTCAAAACATTGCACTGCAAATTCAAAATGCTGGCTAATAACAGCTTTGCAACAATATAAAAATTGAACATTTCCATCTGATTATCTTTTCTGTGACTGACGATGTGATGATGACCCCACCGCCACTGTCTTGGCAACAATGCATTGTATGTATAATCTTTGGCCGCCGCCATGACAACCGTACTTGCTGAGTGACTTGGCTTGTTATGCAAACAAACGTGCATAGAATGAATAGAGGAAATGCACTAGAAACTCTGATTTAGTGAGTCCTATGAATACAATTTAAAAAATAAATACAGAGCCTATAAGGATATGGGGGTAAGGGGCAAAGCAGTCAAAACATGTTCACACAGGTGCATGGGATTCATAGAAGAAACAAGTTTCTGTAGTAGCCATCAATGAACAGCTACATAATTCATTCCTGTGCATGACATTTGCACGCATGTGAAGCCCAGGTCTACAGGCCTTGGGTCTAGTGGGATTTACCCAGTTACCAAAGAATGAAACACAACAAAGTCCAATGGTGGATGGGCTATTTTACCAATGTGAAAAACCAGTATGTATGAGCTTGAATTGGACTCTGTGTAGCCCATAGGGAAGTGACAATGTGCACTATGATAGAACAGTTACATATGTGAGGAAGGCTCCTATACAATCAGTGTAGGGTACCAAACTCTATGTGTACAACTTAAATGAACAGGTAGGAGACTCAAAAATCATAGCTGATGTTTACTTACACAAAAATCACTCCATAATGTGCAACATTGCATATGATGTTAAACCTTCATATTCATGAAGTCTTACTGTACAAGTCCCAACATCTCTGGTTTCATGGCTCAACAGCCTAAATCCAAACATGAGCAGGAAAAAACCTTTTGGCACATGCGTGCATTCATAGAAGATATCCGAGGCTGCAATCAAAATGGATCCCTAGCAAAGGGATTGATCCGGTCCAGTTCAGTGGGGAGGGGGCGGATCACTAAAACCATAGAAACATGTTTCTTTACAGTCAGGCCAGTAATCATGGGGGAAGGGAGGGACACTAGCACTGGGGAAAAATTATATATGTACAATTGGGCTGGCAATCAGTTGGGGGGGCTACTAGCACCAAGGAATGTTATATCTTTATAACTGGACAGACACCAGGGACACAGGGCTGCCTCTGGTGCAGGGACTGGGGTGTGCATTAAACTACAGTGCAGCCTATGTAAATGGACCCATAATGAGCATGCAAATAGCCACATAGTGCCTTGTATATCCAATGAGGTCATTTACATGGCTGCTTTAGTGAATTGGAAATAGCATACCTGCACTATTCATTGTGCAGCCATACTTCTGGCTGCATGTAGGGGCAGCATTAGTGGGGTTAGCATAATGGTAATTGGTTACCACTGACACAACCTGGTCCTGTTCTCAGATGGAGCATGCAAGTGCACTATCCGACTAAGAATAGTAACCTTAGACACCTGGGCAAACTCAAAGTGCAATGCAAACTTTTGCATTGTGCTTTGCTGCTTTTTGTGAATCTAGCCCCATGAGTTTTCTAAAGAACCTCCCTCTTGATAACTTTTTGCATATGTGACAAACTTTCCTATATTACCCAAACCACAAGAACACAGTCATTATATTAAACAGTAACACTGTGCACTTTTAGATACTTACAGTCAGAGTATAATGTTTGGCCCTGGCTCCACTGTTCCACTGACTCCAACTCTGGTGCACTTAGTTGCACTTTTCTGCCAGTTTGCTATCCCTGTAGATGCCACCTTATCTAGATGCTGTGTGGTTCTAAACTCTGTGCCCCCCGGCTCTGCCAGTACCAATCAGGATAAATGGTTTCAAGATGTGAGACCTGTAAGTGGTCATGTACAAGGTGCTGTGAAACACAATACTGTACGGTAAATGGTTTTAAGATTTGAGTACATGATTGCATATATGATGTCATGAATCATGAAGCAGAATTTTGTTACTGTCTCATTGCAAAGTTTTGCTTACTGATTATAGTGTTAGTAGATTAAGTTTAGACATCAAATTCTACTAAGGGGAAAATAGTGTCACCTTACAGGGAAATGAATCCAGGCCCCCAGACTGCCATCCCAGTGCTCTACCACTGAGCATTTAGGCTCACACTTGACAGCAGCGTGAGGTTCCCACGGTCACTTTTCATTCTCTGATTTCATTTCCTGTAACTAGGAACAACTAGGAACAAGTGGTGCAGTAATAGCCAAAGGTCAAAGGCCGACAATCTTAATCCCATGATTGTTTGTCAGTACAAATTTGTGTGCATGAGTTCTTATAACTATTTTAAAATGTAGGGAAAGTGATTGCAAAATTAGTAGGTTTGAACAATTGTGTGACATAGCGTTACCATTGGCTTAACCTTAGCACCTCTCACTAAACACAGGTGTGTAAGTAAATTTATATGCCTTGAAATGCAATGCTGGTATCAGGGCAATGACAACCTTGTGTCACACAATCATTGAAACTCTGAGAAACTCAATGCCACAGATTCACCAAGGATCATGGGACTTTTTATCATAACATTGCATTTCCCTACTTTTAATGCTTTATGTATAAACTCCAACTGATGTACAGTAATAACCATTTTTTTAAAATGAATTATAATATTTGCATGTCATAATCCTGGCCCCACTGGATACCCAACATTCTTTGCTTGGCTCCCTGGCACTTTGTCAAGGCGTCAAAGCATTACGGACTCAAGTGCAGAACATTGGGTCTCCAGTAGGCCATCCTGTATGGCTGCTGTACAATAGTTTGTCTAATGGTGGCTATTTTATGCTTGTATCTTAGAATAAAAAAAGCAATTGTGGAGGAAAAGCCTGAGAGTGAATGCTTCCTTACTTCTGCTGGACTGAGTTCTGGATCCTGCACTGTAGCAATATCAACTGGATTTTCAAGCACTACTCTGAGTTGCAGTCTCTATTTAATGCATGACACAATCCTGCTGCTTCTGGAATGGTCAACGTATAGTCACATGGAGGTGGGATACTGTAGAATATTCCTTCAAGACAACTATGATGTGTAACTTTTCTGCAATTTAGTAACTTGAATAACTCTCTCTAGCATTTGTAGATTAAGCTATGAACCCACTGGTGACTGAATTTGGGTATGTTAAATTATTTATTTATGTAATACTGGTAACCAGGAGAGGCACATAGAGCTTATGCTCATTTCCAAGTGGAACCCGGAGAAAGGGGAAGGGGAGAAGTTAAATCCATACTCTGCCATGTCTTACTTATAACAACTTTAGAGATGCAGTGAATTTAGACTTTACTGGTGAGGTTCCAATGAAATTAATCATGTTGCAGTTTGTGTAGCTTCACAAAGTTGTCTTCTTGCTGGCCAACTTTTTGAAGTTCTGCACAAAGTGGATTCCCTTGTTATATTTCTTCATACTTTGCAGCAAATGGAGGAGGAGGGGAGGAGAAAGAAAGGACAATGAGATAGATAGATAGATAGATATTTTATTTATGAAGTGCCCATTTCCAGAGACCCTAGGCACTATACAATATAAAACCATACAATTTGGGGGGTGTGGCCAACAGCAGAGCTGCTTGCAGCTTCTTTCCATGGCTCTGCATCTGGATATCAATTCAGGGCAAGAATTGAATTATCTGGCAAGAAACACCCTTCTAATTTGGCACAAGAGGAAAGGGCATTTATAGAGCTATTGAACAATATAAAAATCACTGTGGAACCACTCTCGGACAGACAACTATGGGCAGAATAAATAAAGTGGGAGAGCCCATGGAAGGAACCAGCCCAAAGGAGACCAGAGCAGGAGCCAGTAAAGACCTACATCCTGAGGCACCAGAACACGAAGGGCCTCAGTCTACCAATGCAGTGCTCTTGTGAGTGATCCAAGGGTCGGATCGCAAACTAGAAGAATTTGGTTCCAAATTGAAGCAGCTCCACTCAAAAGTAGATGCAGTTGCTGAAGAAGTGAAGGGAGCAACCCAGAAGGCTAATAAAGCACTTGTGGTGACAGCAGGGCTCGCTAAAGAAAATAGCTTACTTCGGAAGCGACTAGAAAACCTGTATAATGCTACCCAATCCACACATTTTTGCCTCTTAGGTTTGCCAGAAGACCTGGACGGAGAACAGCTACTATCTTTTTTACATACTTGGTTGAAGGACTTATTGCAGATTAAATAATCTTTCAAACTAGTTAATGCCTACACCATCAATTCACGTGGTGGCAGTTGTAGAAACATAGAAACAGAGAAGTTGACGGCAGATAAGGACTGCAAGGCCCATCCAGTCTGACCATTTTTTTCTACTTTATGAATGTGCCATAGGCCTTTATTCTGTCAATGGCCTATCTATTCATACTCATCTGTATTGCTCATTATGCCTGGTCTGCAACTGGATCTGTGTTCCCACGTACTTTAATGTTGAATTTTTGTACCACAGCAGAGAGTGACATTTTGCTGCAACAAGCTAAGAATCTCAGCCCACTGATTTGAAATGAGCACAGAGTCCACCTATTCCCTGATTTAAGTTATGCAACAAGAATGTGTAAGAAAAGTTTTGATGGCATACGAGAAAAGTTACGAGCTCTGGTGGTTTGTCATGTGCTCTTGATGCAGGCCACTCTCAGAATCATTTATGGTGGCAAGACATATCAATTTTCAGATTCCTCAGAAGCCTCCAAACTCCTGGACAAACTAGAATCTCAATTCATGGAATGAGAAGCAGGTTCTGACTCTGAGGAGGAGTAAGTTACATGAACTGGGTACCTTTCTGGTAGGCCACAATAGGAGAGGGAGTGGGGAGAAAAATATATTGTTTCTTGTGTTTAAAGAACTCAGTTTTAAAACAGACCCTAATACCTGGGGTAAAGGGATTACTGTTTAATTTTTGTTTCTTGCTTGTATAGAACTGATTTTTCTCTCTTTATTAATTAGTCAAGTTAGACCTGAATAGTTAAACCAAGAATGGAATGTTAGATTTTTATAAGAGTGGTGTCATGCCAAAAATAGTAGTACCTTATTTACAAATGTTACACCGTTTGATGTTCTGTTTATCTAGACGTTGACATCTGTGGGGCTAACTGCATAGGTTTATAGTGCAACCAATCACAGATGGGGATGTTAACCCCTTTACATGGTGAGCGATGTGGCTAACTAGTATTTTAATCCCCTGCTCATGGTTGTATAGTCATTTTTCGATTAATATATTTGCTGGACTTCAACATTTTAACATGCAGGATGCACATGATTATCTTTCTGGACTTATATGGTTAGGCCTTTCTTGATAACCCCCCATGTGTAGTACCACTATACAGGGCCACTGCTTAGGATGTTACTGTGAAAATGCTGTATAATAACTGAATACTTGTATGCCTACCTGAAGGTAATGCAATGCTTTGCGTTACATAAAATCAATAAAATATAAGTACAAAAAAAAACAACATACAATTTAAAATTGTGCACAAATATACACATAAAATGAATACAAACTAAAAGCATACAGTTGTCTATCTATCTCATATAAAATAAGTAATAATTTCAAAACATTAATTAATAAAATACTTGCTGGAACAAATATGTTTTTAGGCCCTTTTTAAAGGCTTCCACCGAGGAAGCCTCCTTTAAACAACCAGGCAATTAGTTCCACAGGGTAGGTGCAGTCACCGAGAATGCCATGTCCCCAGAATGCTGTAACCTAGCCCTGGGAACTCCAAGGAGGCCTCCCCTGGAAGAACGGAGTTCCCCCAGGCTGGACTGTAGGGGACAAGGAGATCTTGCTGATAGATAGGTCCCCCTTCATGCAGGGTCTTATACTGTAGGTCAGCAGCCCTATCTTGAAGACAACCCTCCATTGGACTGGTAGCCAGTGCAGTCCATGGATGACTGGGGTGAATTGCTTGCACCTTTTCACCCCTGTCAACAATCTTGCCTCTGCATTCTGCATCAGATGCAGTCTGCGGAGGTTGCCTCCACATAACCCTAAGTACAGGGCATTATAGTAGTCCAATCTGAAAGTGACGAAAGCATGCACCAGCAGGGTCAGATCCTCAGGTGGGATCAGGGATCAGATTTGGGCGATATTCCTGAGATGATAAACCCCCTTTTAACTACAGTTGATTATCTATTAATGTAATACATAAATATGCACTATGAGCAAGGATGTCTATGTCCATGCCCTGAATAAAGCCTGACTGTGCAGAAGTAACCCTCAGCAAGGCATATGGAGGTGGAAGCAACAGCGCCCATAGTACTGAATATTGAATAACGATGGCAAATTCCAAGGTAAAATTGAAAGAATATTTACTGTTGAAATCTTCCTGTAGTAGCTTCTTGTAATTTATTGTTATTATGTATTATATGATTAATGTTTTTGTGTCATCTTCTATTGTGTTCTGAGTCAGACCTGAAAAAAGGTCATTGGTCCAGTGTCCTTACCAGGTTAACACATTAATAAATAAAAAAAATAAAAATGGGGATAATAGGCATGCCCTGAGTAATGGTGCATGACAGTGATCAGTTGGAAGGAATACGCAGCAGGCACAGTACTCAGCTGATGGAGGAGGAGGCAACAGAGTGTCCCTCTAGTGATGGCCATGTCTTGAAGGAAGCACAACAGTGCCCTGTGGTGGAAACATACAGGCAGCATGCAGCATGGTACTGTACTTAGCTGGAGGTGAAGCAGGATATGGTAGAGTGTCTATTTTGTGATGGCCTGCAGGAAGAATGACAAGAATGCCCTGTTGTGGGAACATGCAAAATGCATAGTACTTAGCTGGAGGAGAAGAAGGAGGCAGCAACTTTCAGTTTCATCCAGTGATGATCATACCCTGAAGGAAGCATGACTGTGCCCAGTGAAAACATAAAAGCAGCATGGTACTTAGTTGGAGGAGAAGGAGCAGGCAGCAGAGTTTCCATCTAGTGATTGGCATGTCTCAAAGGAAGTACAACAGTGCTCTGTGGTGGGAACATGCAGATAGCATGGTACTCACTTGTGGAGGAGGAAGAGGCTCCAGCTTTCAGTTTCATCTACTGATGGCCATGTTCTGAAGAAAGCATGACAGTGCCTGGGAGGTGTAGTGGACAGCACAACAGTATGTCATACAGCTGGAGGAGGAAGAGGAGAAGGCATCATCAGGCATCATCAGAACCTGTGAGGACAATGGTAAAATCCATTAAGTCATATGGATGTGAATTTTGTGACACTAGTCTGTTCTATGATTGTCCCAATCCATCTGGTCCACTGGAACGAGATAACCAGTTAAATAGCAAAAGGAATGCAAACATGATATAGTACTTACTGTCACTTCAATTGTACCTTGTGCTAAAGGACACCTGACAGTGGCTAGAATTTAGGAGTAGACAGCACTGCAGCATAATGGCACATGGGTGGCTAAGGAGTATTTAGATTGATGGTGATGTGTCCAGATGGATGGTTTTTGAACAATAGTTGTGAAGTAGAGATGGCAGCATACACTGTGCTTCTTTTCTCATATCATTACATTAGAAGTCCCCAAATGATACCGTGGAATATGTATGATAATTCCCTACCTGTGGACATACTATATTTAAGATTTTTCCAAGGCATTTGACACCTTGCCCCATAAACAACTTATTGTTTGTTTGCTTGAAATCAATTTAGACTTTAATCAAATGAATTAAACATTGGTTAGAGGGTAGGAAACAATGGTTGGCTCTAGTTGGCACCAGATCACCATGGGCTAATATAACAAGTGGTGTTCCACAAGGTTCAGTTTTATGCCCCATACTTTTCAGTATTTACATTGCCCCTCTAAAAACTTCACAAGAGTGTTGGAGTGTAAAATTCACTGTTGATATGAAGCTGGCTTATATTGTGAACAATACTCAATCATGCCATTTATTTCAGAAAGAGATAAGTAATTTGGCCACCTGGGTCATGGAAAATAAGTTGACTTTAAGCCTTGAAAAATGTAAAATTGTGCATTTGGGTCACAACAAAATGAAATCAACCTATTACTTTTTTGGAACACCAGTTGGATCATCAGACAAGGAAAAGGATCTGGGTATAGTAATATCTCAAGATATGAGTGTTACAGCACAAAGTAGGGCAACAGCAAATAAAACACAGAATATTATGAGGTCTTTCTTTCATAATGTCAGTAGTAGAGACAGTAAAGTAGTAGTTCCATTGTATGCCTTCTTGGTGAGACCACATTTGGAGTACCGTGTTTGGGTCTGGGTACCATACAAAAACAAAGATAAAAGTTTGTTGGAAGGGGTACAGAGGAAAGTGACCAAAAAAATAAGCTCTCTAAAAAACACAGAATATGCAAATAGGTTAAGGCAGTTGGGCTTATTTAGTATGGATTATCATAGAATAAGAGGTGATCTTTGCATGGTGTACAGGGCACTATTAGATACTGATGTGTGGGTAAATATGGGGTTAGTTAAAAATAGTGAAAGACAAAATAGATTCCAACAACAACAGTTAAAGAGTGATTTTTATAGAACAAACCAATGTGGAAATTGGCTGAATCAAAGGGTTGTAAACTTTTGGAATAAACTATCTTCAAATATAGAGAATAGTAATTCACTAGAGTATTTCAAATCATCATTAGATGATTTTATAGGAGACAAGATATATGCATTCTGATATGCATGATTGAGTCCATATGGCCATTAGGCTCCTGACTCATAGTATTCAGTGAATCTGTGAATGTTTTTTCACTGACATTTATCTGAGTGAATTTTTGGTTCAGTCCTGCTATAATGAAGGATTCGAGCCATGAGCAGGTAGGAGGAGTAGGACAGTATCTGGCAGTAATGTACAATATCCATTTGACTAAGAAAACCAACAAATAACACTTCTTTTTGTTGCTGTTAATAACAATCCTGGTCATGAAGATACAGATAGAGGAGTCAGTAGGATTCAGAGTAAGACAGGGAGGGCCCATGGAGAAGTACTGACTTGATGAGCCTAGTGCACGAAGGTGACACTTATTTTCACAGCTATTAATGGTACAGCAATGAAGAGACAGAGAGAGGGTTCAGGAGTAGAGGTGTGCAAAGCTGGCTAACTCCGATTCGCACATTAATTCACAAATTCTCCCCAGTTTATGAACTTAATCCACCCTGGGAAGCAATACAGGGCTAACTTTATGAATGGTGAATTTGATTAACGTTGCCTGTAAAGCTGGGCCCACAGGTGAAGTTTGCAACAAACCAAGGGACTGGAGGTCACATGGTACTGAAATGAGCTCTATGTAATGCATTCACTGCAGAAGAGTGGGTTGGAGAGAAGTCTGTCCTTGCTTATTTGAGCAAAACAAATAAATAAATAAAAGTACTCCATGAGTGGAGTATATTGAACCAACTCACTCACAAAAAAACTATCTAGAGTGCCTTGTGCAGCTAAATTACTGTTGTTTGTTCATAGTTTTGCAGATTTACTTAGTGGTTTTGTTTTGTCTAATGAAGCAGTGCTGTGTTGGGGAGGAGTGTTTTTTCAGCTAGCAAGCAAGGCAGCAAGCACTAGCCTGATTTGTTTTCCTCAGTCATTCTTCTTAATGCTTTTTGTCTGTAGTTTGTGATTTGCTATGTTATTTCTGTAGTACAGTTTTGAGTAGTTAAGTGAATTATTTGTCACACATTTTCTATATTGATTGTGGTTAGTTTGTTTAGTTATTGAAGTGATGGCACTGCTTACAGGGACTTGTTTTGAATTAATCATGTCATGTGTGTCTTGTTAATACCTGTGTCATGTTTGAAAAAAAACTTGTAAAATAAATACCTTTTTTGGGGGGTGTTTTTACTGTAGCTACTGTTAACTCAATAAACTGTTCTGTTCAGATTCTGATGACATTGCTAATCCTTCAAGTGAGGTGTTATCTGTTACTGCTGATATTTAGCTTTACTGCAGTGTTTCTTTTTCTTGCAATATTAAAAAATCTAGACATATAAAATGACAAGAAAGAGATGCTCAAGTAAAAGGAAAGATGCCGGCGAGGCAGCCAAGAAGTGCATAGGTTCTGTGGGACAAAAGGTTGTTGCACTTAAAATAAAAACTACCTCTGCAGCAGCTTCATCCATGGGCTCCAGGGCCAGTAATAATATCAAAGTAGTAGTTGGTGGAAGTGGTAGTTACATTAATGTTGCCAAATTATTCTCTGCACATCTGTGGCATCCATGCTGGTGGGTGAGCTGGTCAAGGTGGCAACAAGAGGGTCAGTCCGAAAGGTAGCAAAATCTCTGTCTCAGGAACAGTGGTTGAAGAGAAGGTTGCTGGTGTCTCCATGACAGCTGGTGGTGGTGGTACTGAGTCTGATTTGGATTACGGGTTCCCATTTCCAAACAAAAGTGTTGATGTTGATGGAAAATTATATCAGGTCTCTTGTACCAATGGAAAGATTTTGCCTGCTGTGGGAGGGGGTTATGAACGTAACAGATAACTGTGTAACCCCCACATCACTTTTGGCTATTTGGCATCCCCCATAAAATGGAACTAGTACCCACATGTGGCATACCATTTATTTTTGGCAGAAATACTCAGATTAGTACCATCCCTAGCTATTGAGTGTATTCCAGGCTCATTGTCTAAAGGAAGGGGGTACAATTACCAAAATGAACCTTTGTAAAAACAACCAGTTCCAGGGGAGAGGATGCTAGCTGTATGCTAGACCTAACTGCTGAGGGGATCCCATTAATTCAACATGGAAGCAATGATCAGATTGCTCAATGCAGCAGCTGGGATTGTGGAGTATGGCTTTATTCACAGATGTTACTAAAGCACAAAGTGGACCCCCAATGGTTGGTCAAGGCAAACAAGTACACTCCTTTTCCAGACACTCTTTGCTAGGCAGTACAATTTTCCACAGAAACAATTTCTTTCTCTTTCCCATGGTGTAGGCATGTGGATTGAACCACACACCTGAACATTTCCATTTCTCAAGAGTGTATGCTTGTGGACTGTTGCCAAACACTCAGAACATCCTCCTGTGGCAATGGCTTTTGCCCAGGGAAACCTGGTGCCATTCAACGAACCAGTTAACCCTGCCTTATAGACTCCAGATGGCACTCCTCCCACCCTTTTCCCCAACCAACAGTCTCTGCCATTCCTTCAGGGTTACACCACAGAAGCCTTCAATCCTCACTGAATTGCTAAAGACTCTGAACTTTACTTCAAATTAACACACTTAGGTGAACAGGGGTCCTGGACAGTGTGTTCTAGCCCTATCTTGGGCACACACACCCCAGACAACCTCCTAAATTGAGAACTTGTCTCCCATTCTGAACTTACAGATTAGTTGCTCCTTCCTTTAGGCATGGAAACAACCCAGAAAGCACCATTTTCCATGGTAGCTTGTCAGACATTCTCACACAAAGTCTTACGCAAAGGCAGCTGTAACACACTAGGACATTCAGGGTATTAACCCTTGGATACACTGAACTAGCAGTCCCTCTCACTTCTCCTGGAGTGAAAATCAAGGAATCCTGCTAAAGAAAGGTCTCCACCACTTCACTGGGAGCTGGGGATGAAATCCAAACTAGGGTGAGAAACACAGGGCTCTCAGGGACAGAGCCCCATCTTGCAGACCTCCTGCCACTCTGACTTCCAAACTCAGACTAACTGAACATTCTAAACTTCCCCACAGCAGCTGACTCAGAAATGGTTATGCTGCTGCGAGAGTTCTAAATGACATAATCATCCCCACTCTGGGTAGCTGAATAAACAATGATGTCATTATGTAAGAAGCTCCTAAATGAGCTCCTTATCATCTGCCTTTTCTACCTGCCTAACACGAGTACTAATGGGATTCTAGTAACCCAAGGGGACTGGATGGTTACACTCATCGCAATCAGATCACTGGCTGTCTGCAGCCAGAATATGGCCCAGTACCAGGCCATTCTACCTCTGTGTTCCCTACGAAGAGGATTGATCAGTTCCTCCCCTACAAGTGCCAGGTACAGGAAGGTAACACTAAAGGATAGAGGCAAGGAAAACCTGGTGCATACATGATACAGTAATAGAGGAGACACTAGATATATCATTGATCTAATTTTTGTTTGTAAAGGATTGTTTGAGGCAACTAATCAGGTCAGTGCTCCCCTATTGGGTGATCATTGTTTGACAGAGTGTAAAATTAAATTGAACCAGTTTCTTAATCAGGGTGAAGTAACTCTATTATATCACAGATTGTGCAAACAGTTTAATAAGAATGCATTCATGAAAGACTTAGAGGGGGTTAAATGGTACAGGGTGGACCTCATCCCAGAGTTGGCAGACATAGTGGAATTCTTTGCTAATGAGTTTCTATTGGTGTGTGACAAACATGCACCTAGACTACAACCTAAAAAAAGGAAAAACAGTTTACTGTGGATCAGCGGGAAAATACTAAAATGTCTAAGGGTCAGAAAAAGGGGCTTTTGGACAGTACTGAGACTACAGAAGAAAAAGCACATCCTATGTTCAGGTTTAAAATTTTTAAAAACTAGGGACATAAGAAACCATTTAAGTAAATTTGTTGTGACCAAATCTGGGGGTCTTGATGGTCTAGAGGCCTCATTGTTGAGAGCCAGAGCTGAAGTATTGGTTAAACCATTAACACATTTATTTAATAGAAGTTTATGCCTGGGATAGTTTCCTGACAAGTGGATAGTTGTGAAAATTATCCCTACTTTTAAGGGTGTTGACTCCGAGTTGGCCGATAACTATAGGCCTATAGCCTTGTTATCAATAATTTCCAAGATTTTCAAAAAAGAGATGCATAAACAACTGTACACATTTTTGAGTAGTAATGACCTTTTGGCTCCCCAGCAGTTGGGTTTCAGACCTTTACACTGTACGAGTACAGCCTTGTTGGATTTCATGGACACCATCTCCCGTGCACTTGACAATAAAATGAGCATGGGGGCGGTGTTCGTTGATCTTTCAAAGGCATTTGATACCGTTGATTATGCAATTCTTTTGAATGTTTAGAAAGGTAAAGATGTTCTTGATGAGCCATTAAACTGGTTCAGTTCATACTTGCAGGGCTGAAATCAAACAGTTAGTGTACATGGAATGTTATTTGAGCACGAGAAGTGAGTAGGGGAGTCCTCCAGGGCTCAATCCTGGTGCCTCTCCTATTCATTTCCTTTATTGATGTGTTACTAAGGGTCTGCACAAATAGTAACATTAAACTATTTGCAGATGATACTGCACTATTGTGTTCAGGCAAACACCACACTGAAGTATAGAAAGTCCTGTAACAAGAATTTTTAATGTTGGAATCATGGTTTAGTCAAAATAAATTAATTATGAATACAATGAAAGAAAATATAATGATGTTTAATGCTAGGAAAACATCAAAACGGTTTGATAAAGAGACTACAACAAATACCACTATAAAGGCAGTAAAGGGTAATTCACTGGTCCACGTGAACACATATAGTTGTCTGGGAGTACATATTGACTCCCAACTAAAATACGATTTTCACATCGACCGGTTATGCATCAAGGTTTCCCAGAAACTAGGGGCCCTGAGAAGGCATAAAGACAGCATTTCCTTAGATTCTAGAAGAAAATTAGTTCAATCTGTAATTCTCCCATTAATTGATTATGGAAGTATGATATATTCAAATACCAGTAAACATAATCTCCATAAACTGGATAGGTTACAATAGAAATTAGCCTGATTTATATTAGGTGTTAAGGGTCCAAATTATAACTTCCATCATTGTGATTTACTCTTTCAATTACGATGGGTCCCCTTAGATGTTTTTAAGGGGTAGAATTCTGAGCAATTTTGTTGATAAATGTCTCCATGGGTTTGCTCCTTCCTATTTAACCGATAAAATAGTCTTGGAAAACTCACATCTCACCTTACGTAATGTAAAGGGAAGAGGTTTAAAAGTCTCATTCATAAAAACTAATAATGGCAAAGCAAGATTGATTATATTGCCTCTAATGCTTGGAATTCTCTGCCACCAGGGGTCTGAAGTTTGCCAAATTTATCAGCATTTAAAACTGCTTTAATGGAGTGCTATGTCTATGAATATAAATGCTTTAAATGAATGTATTGTTTGGCGGCTTAATTTGTATTTCTACTCTATTTAATCTGTTGTGTATGTGAATTCTTGGTGAGTGTTGAGACTTTGATCACTTGCAATTTTGCACATGTATGTTTTGATGAATGTTGAAATTATTGTTATTTTTTAACTCTGTACTGTTACAATTTTGTACTCTCAGGACAGCATTGAAAATAGGCTTGCCTAATGCCTTAACCTGATGAAATATACAAATACAATGAATTAATCAATTAAATGAAATAACTTCAGCTCCTACCCTACAACTGTACTGTTTATGGATTCTTAGTGGCTCCAAGAAACTGCATGAAGCATGTCCTAACAAACAGCATTGGTGACCCTATCTGGATTCAGGACCACCAACCTGCCTTGCACCCCAAGCCCTCTAGGGAAACGCTATCTGACCTATGCTACCTACCAGGTGCCCATACCCAAAAACTATTTTACACCAAGAGAACTGTAGCCCACTTTAGAAATGCATTTACCAGTACATTTCCTAAATCTAAGAACTACCAAACTTTATACTCAGAAAGCAGAAAAAAATGGTTAGCACTGTACTACACAGTTACACAAAGCCTAGCAACTTTAAACAAAAGGACTCCGATGAGTCCCAAAAATCCTCTTCTTGTCTTCTTTCAGGAACATCTGCAAAAGAAAACATTGCAAAACACATTCTGCAAACAAACACAACTTGTAAACCACACAGTGACCAAACCTCCCACTGCAGATACTACACAAACCCAAAAAGGTATTTTAAAAGTATTTTTCTATAAAAGTACAAAATTAGAAAACATAAAAACATTTACAAAAACATTTTGGAAAGAGAAGCCTTACAAGGCTGATGTATGAAGGATAAAGTCCAGAGTGCCAAGGCACTATACATAGAGTCTCTCCTAGGCCAAAGCCTGCTGAAACACAGTTCTTGGACAGGTACGGGGCCTGCTAGCACTGCAGTCCAGTTCAAGAGTGTCTTTTGGTGAATCAAACTTCCTGGGACATCTTCAATTGTAGGCAAAACAGTCAAATTAAAATGTAAAATGCATCTTACCACATTCTAGGCAACAGATGGATGTCTATATCACCTCTCTGGACCTGCAAACTGATGATCTTCTGTTGCTGGACAGACAACATTTTCAGATCAGATTCTTCCATGACCTCCTACTGGACACGGATAGGAAATCTTCTCCTACTGCTCGGCTGATGAGCCTGGATGCTGTTGCAGACAAACCTGGATGCTGCTGGAGCTGACACTGGATGCTGCTGCTGCAGATGAACCTGGAACACCAGAAGAAAGGCACCTCCTCTTCAGTTGCTGCCGCTTCAGTGGCAGATTGCTGCTTTGGCCTTGCTGCATCCGACTTGGCATGCAGACACATTTACTGATCAGTGGCACCATTCATGGGTAGTACCACTTTAGGTGTGGGGCAAAGACTGTCTCTCCATCAGGACGAACCACAGGAACATTTTAAAATGTCTCTTGGTCAGCCTTGTCCACAATTCACACTGAATCAATTAGCAAAGTTCTGCCACACTTCCAAAACTGAAGTTTCTCATTGCATGCTTTTATTCTCACACATTTGTTCACATTTGGATGCAAGTTGGCACTAGCTTCCTTCCACAATCAGGCATGCCTGTTCCCTTCTAATCTTCACAAATTTTTTGAGTGAAGAAAAGGTATGTCTGTCCATAGTCAGCCATAGCTTGTCTTCAGATTATCCGTTCTTCCTTGCTGCTTTTGACTAGGTTCAAACCAGTGGCACGACTTGGGGGTGGCCATTCCAGATTGAGCCAGCTTTGAACACACAATGCAGAGTAAAAGCAGTCCACCTCTGCATTCAATGGCACATTTCTAGAGCCCTCCTCCATTTCTTTCTCAGGAGGCTCCACCAAAGCCAATGCTAATGGTGACTCACAGGATCCCACCATAGCCATTGCAATTTCTTCCTGTTCTACAAGCTCTGTCCAGGAGCTGACAGTTACCAGCTCCTGAAATTGTCCATTATGAATTGCACATGGAGGCATTTGCCTCCCAACACAAAGCTTCTTCTACCTCAGACTCACCCATGAGGCTTGGACTCAGGCCTTCGACCCATAGATCCACAGAACCTGCATCTGCAGCATCCAAATCCACCTTCTGAAGTGTGGAAAGTTCCATTTCTTCCTGGCCTTGCAAAGTAGTCTCACAAACATTTTTCAAGAACTCCCTGACAAACTCAATGGGGTCCCTCTGACAGCAACCAGCCTGCTGCTGCTCTGATATGGCAGGGTACCCTGCCAGTGTCCATGTTGAGGTTAAGAGGATGTTTTTTGCTTTTGCTACTACTGTGCCCCCTGCTTCACACATCTCAAATTGCTTTCATCAGTCTGTGCAATGGGGGACTAGCAGAACATCCGTCACTGGCTTCAAATAAACAATGCATACATTGCCCAGAAAGTTTGGTAAAGCCACATCAGATGATGCTAATTTACAATTGTACAGTTGCTCAAAGTGAGCTAACTGGGTAACCCCTACCTTGGCATGGAGTGGGTAGTGGGGGTGCTGATGTGCCATTTTCAGTAAATAAACACACAAGTCCCAAGTTATTACTTTGTAATCAAACTGAGATTTGGATCTAAACACATAGCAACAGTTCTTTAATAGGCTGCCTGGCTTCTGCATTCTGTTCCACAACTTTAGCACAACCACTGGAAATGTTTCTGCATTTGAGACACTAGTCCAAGACGGTGCTGCTTTGTTTACATTTGCTAACTACACCCCAAAATGGTGGCAGTAACATTTTCTCCATCACACACACACAGTTCAAAATTGCTAGAACGTTTGTGCGATCTTGCATTTAACTGTTTTACTTAAGGCACAACTTCAATTTTACTTTTAGCACAATTCAGCACATTCATACTGCCTCTGTATTTCTCTGGACCTGTTGAATCAGTACTGCCCCGAAATTCTCTCTTGAAACAGTCACTACACACACAGTCCAATTTTAAAATTTCACAAACTTTTTCTGTCTTACTTTGCTGCATTGCTTTACAGTTCTCCAACTTTTCGCACCACAGTTTGTTTTACTTTGCAATTGGTACTTACTCAGGCAGTAGCTGATTCCCTCTGCCGTTGGTAAATGGCCTGCTGACAGTTTTGTAGCCTTTCTGATGATCAGGCTGGCAGACCTGTGGATAGGTCACAAAACACACTGTGATTGCTGCTACTTATGGTCAGAAAACTTGCTGAGCCAGGTTTTACTGTGAAAATTCAAAAAAATGCTGTTTTAGGAACACTTCTCTCTCTTGGTGAGTCCTCCCGCTGCTACACGAACTCGTACACTGCTTACTGCTCCTCCTCGAATGCTCTACAACACTGAGACTCAGGCAAAGGGCAAGGCTTAGGTTCACTGGACCAATCACACAACTCCATGCAAATGAGCTCTCTCTCTCTCAGCTGCACTCCTGTATGGTGATTGTGGAGCAGGCAAATTTAAAAAGTGAACTGTCACTTTTTTTCTCATCTGGCAATTTCAGTGGGGCAAAGCACTTTTAAAGCATTTTGACACAGTTTTTGGTACATTTTCCTTAGCGACACCCCCAATTTTCATAGTACACACATGAAACTTTCTGGGCACTTAGAAATGACTGCTATTGAAGTCAACAAATACTTTTTCTTGGGAATGTGCAACTTTTTTTTTTACAGTTAAACTTTTTTATTAATTTTTCATAAGATATACAGACAAACCTCTTACAGTACAATGTGAGGATTTTTTTTTTTTAAAGAAATTGAGGCAGCATATAATAAGAACATTGCTACAATAATACAAGGAGCTTTTAGTTTAAAATATAGTAAACAATACAGGTTATGTAATTAGCATATACTTGACATTTGTAGTGAACTTAAAGCAGATAGTATGATTAGATACGGTTTATATTAAAATGTTACATAATTATATATGATGCTGCAAAAGGGAAAAAAGTACATTCGTAAAAGGATTGTGGAGTAATAAAGAATGATTGAGAACAGAGTATAGGAAAGAAAAGATATATAAGAAGTTAAGAAGAGAGAGAGGGAGACTATAAAAAAAAAGGGGAACAAAAGCTAGACTACAATGATGTATCAGTAAAAGGGAAAAATCCATATATATTAAGTCCATACATTGGTGCTGGAAGATTTAGTTGATTCCAAAAAATTAAAAAAGCCCTGCCAACAATTGTTATATAACATGAGTCGGTCAGACAAGATATATGTCATACGGTCCAGAGAGGCGTATTGCAATAGTTGGTTAATGATACCGGGGAAGGGTAGGGATTATGTTGGATCTCCAATGCATGAGGATTGTGCGTTTAACTTGAAGGAAGAGTATATTTAACCATCTGCTCTGCGAATATGAAATTTTATAAGAACGGTGATTAAAAATACCAAGAATGCAATGTTTAGGGTCCAGTGTAAAAGTTGACCTGCCACTTTCATTGCAAATCTGTGAGTACAGTGCCAAATCTTTTGTATGAGGGGACAGTGCCATAAAATATGCAATAAATCCCCATTGGGGGAATTGCAGCGCAAGCAATTGTTATTGTTCAATAAACCCATTTTTTGTAATACAACAGGAGTTCTGTACCACAAATGAATGATCTTGGTTTGAATTAGGGAACTGCATTTATCATTAAAAGATTTGTGACAGGAGAGCCAACATCTGGACCATTGTGCATTGGTGATATTATATTGTAGCAAAGTACTCCATCTGTTTTAGCATTGACGAGTAGTCAGGAAGGATATCACAAATATCTTTGTAAACAGTGCTATTTAAATTGGATGTTGTTTTTATCCATTTAGAGATGCGCTTATCATACAGAGAATTGATAGAGAAGGGGGTGAGGTAAGAGTTGCATGCAGTATGAAGCTGTAGATATTTCCAAAAATCCTGGTGGGGAAGATTTCATATGCCTCGTAGGTCGGTGTAAGATTTTAACTTTAATGACTTGGGTTCAAGTATATCCTGCAAAAAGAGAATACCCTTATTTTTCCAGGTACGACAACAAATGGGGTGATTATCAAGAGATATATGGTGGTTACCCCAGATGGGGGTGTAAGCTAAGGGTTTGGGGTTAGATTTAATATGCTTGTGAATGATTTTCCAATAGAATATAGAAGCAGCTATGGTAGGGTGAGACTTTAAAGATGAGGTAAGGGTGTTATAAAGGAAAGAAGTCGCCACATTGCCAGGACATAAGGATGTTTCCATATTGACCCATAAAGGAGACTGGATGTTGGATTTGTTAAACCATTTAATTGTTTGAGATGTACGGAAAGCCCATAAGTAGGCTTGGAACCAAGGAATGCCAAAGCCACCTTTTGACCAATGGGATCTAAGTTTATTATGACTAAATCTAGGTATTTTGCCTTCCCAAATGAAGCTGCCGATAATTTTGTCTATTTTGGTAAGGAAACTAGAGGGAAGTATCAAAGGGATATTGTAAAATAGGTATAATATTTTAGGAGTTATAAACATTTTAAAGGTGGAAATTTTACCATTAAAAGAAAGTTTAAGTAGCTTCCATCTATCAAGTGTTGTTTGGATACTGGTTAACAGAGGGGAAAGATTAGCATCCCATAATTTATTCAATGTCGGGGTGATCCAAATGCCAAGATAAGATATACCTTGGGGAGCCCAATGAAAGCCTAATGAGTTGTTCATGAGGGGACTACAAAGGTATTCAATGGTAGCATTTCGGATTTGTTAAGGTTTAGAGCTAGTCCAGAGTGGGAGGTGAAATCATTCGGTAGTTTAACTAAAGGTTGCCCGGAACTTTCGAGGTTTTCAAGTAAAATAAGGAGATCATCTGCATATGAGAGTGAAGTACAGTGAGAGTTTGCAATAGTAATGCCTTTAATTGTACCGGATTGATGTAGGGATGCAGAAAGAGGTTCCATGGCAAGTATAAACAATGAAGGTGATAAGGGGCATCCTTGTCTGGTGCCTCTTGCTAAGTAAAAGGAGGGGGACAAAATAGAGTTTGTGAGAACTCGAGCGGAAGGGGAGGTATACAATAATTGAATCCAAGCACAAAAATTATTTGTAAAGCCAAAATTAGATAGCACCTGATATAGATATTCCCAATTGAGAGAGTCAAATGCTTTCTCAAAGTCAATGGCTATTGCAGCTGCAGGGATTTTAAGAGTTTTTGCTTTGTGAATTAAATTGAGTAATGAGCGAAGATGATCAGAACTGTTTCTATTTTTGATAAATCCTGATTGAGAAGTATGGATGAGTTTAGTCATTAAAGATTCTAGCGGAGACTTAATAATTTGGCAAAAGATTTTCCATCAGTATTAGAAGTGAGATCTGTCTATAGTTTGAAGGAAGAAAAGGGTCTTTGTCTTTTTTGGTAAGACTGTTATAATGGCTTGGTCATTGTGCATGGGAGTTTCTTCATTAAGGTTGCTTCTTGGAATACATTGACTAATACAGGACAAAGAGTGTCAGATAGGGTTTTATAAAAATCAATAGGGAACCCATCACTGCCAGGTGCTTTACCGTTTTTTAATGATGATAAAGCAGTTTGAATTTCTGTAAAGTGATTGGTTTATCAAGCATAGCTTTGTCCTGAGGGGATAGGTGGGGTAGATTCAATTTTTCCAGAAAATGTTGTATTAGGTTGGGATTTGTAGTATTAGGTTGCGAGTATAGTTGATGGTAAAAAGATTGCATAATATGATTGATTGAAAGGTTGTCTGTGTGTGTCTGACCTGATGAATCTTTTAGACCTGCTATATGTCTCTGCATCTGTTGAGTTTTTAGCTGGTAAGAGAGCAACTTTCCGCATTTATCCCCTTGTTCCCAATAACCGTGTTTAATCCTAAAAAGGCAAGTTCAGCTTTCCTGGATATCAACTCGTTAATTTTAATTCTTAATTGTAGAATTTCCAGATGAAGCTGTGAATTATGATTGGGTTTATTTAATTTATAGTATTGGGTTTCTTTTTCTTTAAGGGATTTTTCTAAATTAGCTAATTGTTGTTCTCTTAATTTCTTTCTATGTGCTGCATAACAAATAATTTTACCTCTAATAGTGGCTTTTAATGCTTCCAAGATAGTACCTTGAGACATATCTGGAGTATCGTTAATAGAAAGAAAATCTTGAATATGGGTTTTAATCCAAGGAGTGAATTCAGGGTCTCTGAGTAAAAGTGGGTCTAAACGCCAAGATGGGGATTTAGAAGAAGGTGGACCCCAGAGTAAATGCAAACTGATGGGGAATGATCAGATATAACAATAAGGAGAATCGATGTATCAATAATTTTTCAGTAATGAGGGGAGAAGAACCAATAATCAATCCTACTATATGATTTATGTAAAGAGGAATAAAGGTGTAATCTCGTTGTCTGGGATGATGTAATCTCCAAATGTCAGAAGACCTAAATCCTTCATAAGCATTGATAGAGCATTAATACTAGAGGTGGGCATCATGTGATGAGTTACTTCTGTCTAAATGTGCTTGTAGTGCTAAGTTAAAGTCACCACCAATAAGAATAGTTGAATTATTTTTATTATTAATCATAATTTGTTGGGATAGATTATGGAAGAAAATGGGTGAATCAAAGTTGGGTGCATATACATTCCACAAACATAAGCGGACCTGCTGTGGTGTTTAATAGGGTTATAATCCACCTACCATCCGGGTCTCTAATGATTTTATGGGGGCCAATTAAAGAGATTTATGTATTAAGATAGCACCCTATGTTTTTGGATACGAAGATGCGCATATACTTGACTGACTCGATCCTTTTAAGTCTAGTCGACATCCTCTGGTAAAAGTTTAGTTTCTTGTAAGAAAGCAATATGTGTTTTATGCTTTTTAAGATAGGTAAGTACTTGCTAACGTTTACAAGGTGAGTTGAGTCCCTTAACATTCCATGAATGTAAGATTAGATCACTCATGGTACTAGGATATAAGGTGATTAGTTACAAAAAGGAATGAGGGACTCAATACCATTAATTTGGAGGATGTCACAGATTCAAAAGGTAAATATACATAATAAACAAATGTATGCAGGGCCCTTAACTTGTATGGGTTCGAGATGATTGAGTATTTGTATTCATTTAGTCTCGTAGAGGAAGTATAGAGATAGGAATATCAAGTAATTAAACATTAGAACCAACAAACGTTAGTATAAACTCAGTAACAAGAATATTAATTTGAAACTTTTATGAAATGCAGAGCAATAAGAGTCGGTAAATATACCAGGACTCTCACTCTACACTACTAGGCTTGTAGAGTAATTAGTGAATCTCAAGATACGGTTTACCCTATAATCTTAAGATACTAAACTTTATATAACAGTATATTAAAGAAGTGTATTTGAGATTTGTGTTGAGGTAATTAAAGCATTACCCTGGAAAAGACCAAAACATCATTCTACCAAATAAACAAGGATAATTATGTAATAGTGTTAAATTCCAAACATAATGAATTAGCTTGGACCTAGCAATAAGTCCAACATTAAATAAAGTATACCAACATGATGGCAGATAACGCTGAAACAGTGTGAGCCAGATAAAAGGATGCCCGATGTGTATTAATTCACATAAGCTAGGTTAGGGAATGCAGTATATACTATAGGTTCATAGTGCATCAGTGTATTGTGAAATCATTTTTATAAGTTCCAATGATTTGAAAGAAAATGGGATGAAGAATAATGTGAAAAGGCAGAAAAACTCAATGTATAGAAATACAATTGGAAGCATACTTTGGTGCAAAATCTGTGAGATATAATGGGAATGCACTTGATGCACTACATACCAGAAGTGCTGCAAAATAAATATTAAATAAGTAAATGATTTTAGAGTATTTGTCTAATCATCCTCCACATTCCAAATGATAGTTATGTGGAAAAATGCTATAATAGTAGGGGTTAAGGGCACACTGATATGAAATACTAAACTCTATATATGTATGTATGCACCTGACCACACGGTGGCGCTGAAGCTTATGAAAACTTAGAATGTAAATAGCAATTATATATACTAATGGCTGGCACCACACAAGGATTAATTATAAGAGATCTTACAAACATTGTAATATTTATTCTTTCTCTTATTTTTTTTTAATTTTTCTATTGAATACATTGAGAGTAACTCCCACATAGACGAAATACCACCAGTGTCAATTGGCTCACCTCCCACATACAGATACAGGCTTCTCAACATCGATAGCGATTTACTGCATTTAAGTGCTCCAAACCTGTTGGGGACGATAGAGACTGCGCTTTGCGGTAAATGTACAGAGGGAATCGAATGAGATGGTGTGAAGAGGAGGGATTCTGGTGAGAAACTGCTATACCACATCTAATGATGGGCCATAGTATTTATTACAATTTTTTTTTTTTTTTTAGTGGGAAAAGCTTCAGGTAGCCTTGCTCTTCGATTTTCTTCTCCTTTTCTTTTTGGGTGGTTCAGATGATTTAAAGGGAGAGCTGGACACAAGATCAGCCCAGAAGAGTCGGGAGAGTCATTACCCATTGACAGCTTCTTCGGGTCTTGAGTAAACATGTCGGATACAGTCTGTCTCAGATCCTCCATAGATGAGTGCAGACCTTCTTGGAGCAGATCTTCTTGGAGTGGGGAGAATTTGTTAGACAAGGTAGGAGGAGTAGAAAAACTGATGTGACATTCCACATGGGAAGGTGGAGAGGTGGAAATATTATTTAAACAGCAGGTATTATTATTTAGAGAAGAACCAGATGCTTTTTTTTTCTTGTATCGTCGGAGCTTCTGGCAGGAGCTACAGTGGCAGATATGATGGCTGCAGATTTCTCAGGGACCTGAAGGACAGTTTCAGCAGGAAGGGCAAGACATTGTAATTGCGAAGTGCTTGTGCTGGAGCAGGAACGAGCTGCATTAGTATCGCAAGGCAATGTAAGTGCAGGCTGTATCCAATTCAGAAATTCAGAGAGAGATTCTGGGGTACTGAAATCTCTGGTAGAATCATTCAAAAAAAGACACATTGTTGCAGGGTAACGCAGTGCAAACTTAATTCCACGCTGATGAAGGATCGTTTTAATGGGGTTGTAAGCTTCTAGTGTGTTAGATAATTCTTTAGAATAGTCTCTGAAAATCAGGATTCTGTTTTCTTGCCAAGTAAGTGCACCCAATTGCCTCGCTTTTTGAAGAATCAATTCAGTATGTGCGTGGTTTAGAAATCTGGCAATAATGGGCCTGGATTTCTGGTCAGGTCCTGGCCTCAGATTTAAGGTGTGGTGAGATCTCTCAATGGTTAGGTCTTGGCTGGCTGGTAATTTAAGCAAAGAAGGAAGTACATGAGTTAGAAGAGCACTGGTATCTCCTAGTTCAACACCTTCAGGAAATCTGAGAAATCTAAGGTTGTTACATCTGTTTCTATTTTCAATATCATCTATTTTGTCCTGAAGGTTCCTAATAACTCTGTCCTGCTCCCTGATGGTAGCCTGTAATGTGTTAATGGAATCTTAATTTTGAGATGCTTTAACATCAGTAGCGCTGATTTTTTGATCAAGTGCCTGCATATTATTGATATTTTGTTGAGATGCAATTTTTAATATATTGATTTCACTTATTAGTTGCTGGAACATTGCCTCCACTCTATTAAGAGAACTGTTATGTGGGGATTGTTCTGCCATTATTGTAGACCTTAATAGAGAAATTGAAAAGCTGTAGATAACTCGTTCAGTAATTATGAGGCAATAAAAATACTGTACCAGAGCTGTTCTGTGATGTACATATAGTAAGATCTCAGATGTTGGTGAAGGTAGGAATTCTGGAATCTGTAGGATGGATGATGATATTTGGTGAATCCAGGGAGATGAAGAATCAAGCAGCCATCTTCAGCACAGCAGGCAACACCCCGGAATGTGCAACTTTTAACAGTTTTTCAAGCACTTAAAATGACACGGTAAGGGGAATCATTGCTCAACTAAACAGTTCCTTTCTCCAGTTTAAACACACACGGAACACATTTGAATAGGAAAACCAACAAATAACACTTCTTTTTGTTGCTGTTATTAACAATCCCGGTGATGAAGATACAGATAGAGGAGTCAGTAGGATTCAGAGTAAGACAGGGAGGACCCATGAAGAAGTATTGACTTGATGAGTCTAGTGCACTAAGACAACACTTACTTTCATAGTTAATAATGATGTGGCAATGAAGCGACAGAGAGAGGGTTCAGGAGTAGAGGTGTGCAAAGCTGGCTAACTTCGGTTCGCACATTAATTCACAAATTCACCCCAGTTTGTGAGAATAATCCACCCTGGGAAGCAGTACAGGGCTAACTTTATGAATGGTGAATTTGAGTAACTTCACCTGTGAAGTTGGGACCACAGGTGAAGTTTGCAATGAACCATGGGACTGGAGGTCATATGGTACTGAAATGAGCTCTATGTAATGCATTCAGTGCAGTCTTATGAACAGCGAGTTGGAGAGAAGTCTGTCATTGCTTATCTGAGAAAAAAAAATTAAAAGTACTCCATGAGTGGAGTATATTGAACCAAATCACTCATAAAAAACTACTTAGAGTGGCTTGTGCAGCTAAATTACTGTTGTTGGTTCACAGTTTTACAGATTTAATTAGTGCTTTTGTCTTGTCTAATGAAGAAGTGCTGTGTTGGGGAGGAGTGGTTTTTCAGCTAGTAAGCAAGGCAGCAGAGAGCACTAGCCTGATTTGTTTTCCTCAGTCTTTCTTTTTAATGATTTTTGTCTGTGGTTTGTGATTTTCCATGTTATTTCTGTAGTACAGTTTTGAGTGGTTAAGTGAATTATTTGTCACTCTTTTTCTGTATTGATTGTGGTTATTTTGTTTAGTTCTTGAAGTGATGGTACTGTTACAGTGACTTGGTTTGAATTACTCATGTCATGTGTGTCTTGTTAATCCCTGTGTCATGTTTGAAAAAAAAACTTCCAAAAGAAATACCTTTTTTTTGATGTTTTTACTGTAGCTACTGTTAGCTCAGTAAACTGTTCTGTTCAGATTCAGATGGCATTGCTAATCTATCAGGTGAGGTGTTATCTGCTGCTACTGCTGGTATTTAGCTTTACTGCAGTGTTTTTTTTCTTGCAATATTAAAAAATCTAGACATATAAAATGACTAGAAAGACATGCTTGAGTAAAGGGAAAGGTGCCGGTGAGGCAGCAAAGAAGTGCATAGGTTCTGTGGGACAAAAGGTTGTTGCACTTGGCATCCATGCTGGTGGGTGCTGGTCAAGGTGGCAACAAGAGGATAAGTCCGAGAGGTAGCAAAATCTCTGGCTCAGAAATGGTGGTTGAGGAGGAGGTTGCTGGTGTCTCCATGATGGCTGGTGGTGGTGGCACTGAGCCTGATCTGGAGTATGGGTTCCCATTCCCAAATGAAAGTGTTGATCTTGACGGAAAGTTATAGAAGGTGTCTTGTACCAATGGAATGATTTTGCCTGCTAGGGTGGGTTATGAAGTTAACAGATGACTGCTGTGTACTAATGTCTAGAATTCAATTGTTTGTCTCTATGTTTTGCACAAAAATGAAAAGAAAACACCGTAAATCACTGCTTTCATGTGAACAGCATCTGTGTATTCCCCTGAGTCAAATGCTACCCGACCAGCTATGCAATGCCAGCATGCCAAGTCCAGCAGTCTGGTAGCCCAGTACCCACAAATGTCCAACCTACACTGCATAACATGTTTTTTTGAGTATCATGTCAAATACCCAACTAGTCATTCTGTTGCACAGGAAGTGAATGCAGCAACCTCTGAAATGCTGGCCATTGATCAACTGCCATTCTTTTTTTGTGGAGAACTTGGGATTTAAAAGGTTGAGGGCACATGTCTGTCCCAAATGGCAGATTCCCTCACAAGCATTTTTCTTCACCCGTGCCACTCCTGAAATTTATGGGATTGTGTTGTGCACAGTAATCCATGCCCTGTTGCATTCAGCATCACCGTACATACATCTCAGTATGGATAAGTGGACCAGTGGAAAAACAGATGGTTGCTCCTATCTGTGCATTACAGCACATTGGGCACAACTACCTGAGATAATTTTCTCTTTTAGATATTTTCTGAAGAAGATCTAAGGTTGAAACATAGATTTTTAACTCTCTTTTCTATTTTCAGCATGCATTTAATATAACCATTTTGTTTTGCTTTTAGACCACATGCTGATGCAGTGCCTTGTTTTTGGTTTTCACCTGGGGTAGTCAACTCTGGACGGAGGAAAAATTGTACTAAACCCAACTGCAGTGGTAGTAACACTGCAGGTATTTGCCAGCATGCCATGCTGGCAATGACGAGTGTAACTGGATCACAGATGGGTCAGAAAATGTTTGAGTTTCTCCTGACTGAGACTGAGTGGATGCAGCCTTTGGTAGTGGCACCATAGGGGGGTGTGGCACAGGGTCTTCAGGCTGTTGCAGACTGGGGGGACAGGGGACTGCTGACCTTGAGACACTTGTGAAACAGTAGTCTCATTTTGACCTAACTTCGCCTTGGTGTAACCCTAAGGGCAAAGTTACAGGTGAAGTTGTCAAAGGTGAATTTCCTGTTAAACGGAAAATATCCACAAATGTATTTATGAAAGTGGATTTGGGAGAATTAACCTTAATTTACCTGCAAATTAAAACTTCACAACATCTCTAGTTGGGAGGGGTAGGACGGTGTCCATGGAGCAGTACTAAACAATATCCAGTTCACTAAGATAATAAACAAACTGCACTTATTTTTGGCCAACTATTATTGGACAGACAATGTAGTCATCAAGACTCACAGTGGGAGGAAGTACTACACAATATCACAAAGTTGGAAGGAAGGATCATAATTTCCTTGCAAATAATGAAATAACTCCTCATGCAATAAATAAAATGTTACCATACAGAGAATGTTACGGTGACAGTTGTTTGAAAATATGCATGAGGGACAGCTTGATGTCATTGTCCACTTTGGACTAATGAAATGGTTGGGATTTTGCTGGGATAGTGCAGGTGGAGTTTAGGGAGCTGGGGAGAGGCCTCAGACATATAGCGTGCTCAGTGGCTTTTTCTGATGTTCTACCTGTCTATAACAGGGGGAGGATAGGGTTCTCCAACAGGAGCTTCAACTCATGGTTGAAGGAATAGTGCAGAGAGGAGGGGTTTGGCTTCATTGGGGACCGGGACCTACCTGGAGGGATAAGGGCCTATACAAGGCTGATGGCCTTCACACATCTAGAAGGGAAAGAGCAGCCCTCAGTGAACAGTTTAAATGTTACCTTGATGAACATTTAAACTAGCTAAGGGGAATGACAGAAGAAATAAGCAGGGAGGCATTAACTACAACCTCACAGGCTGAAGTAGTCGGTAAGGAGGACTCGAGGGGAGATAAAGCCCCCAGGGTGCAAACTATTAAGAAAAGCAGAGTGGTAGAAATGAATGTGGTTGGACATGCAAACAATAATCGGAAGGGGAAGGAGGGAGGGCAAAAAGGAAATAAGGGGGATAGCAGACAGAATGGTACCAAAATATGTAATGCCATGTGTGCAAATACAGGAAGCCTAGGAAATAAAATTCTAGACATAGAGGCCATCATGGCAGATGCAGACCTGGATATTGTGGTCATTACTGAGTCATTCTAGCTGACTGGAAACAGGAAGTGTTCTGGAGGACTGGAGGAGAGCAGATTTGGTACCACTTCTCAAAAGTGGTTGCAGGGAGGAGGCTGGCAACTGTAGGCCAGTCAGCCTGAAATGGTGGTGGAGAAACTGATGGATACACCTGCTGAATGAAAGTATTGTGGTGTATCTTGAATCCAGTGGGTTACAAGTCATGAAGCAACATGGAATCATGGGGGAGAGGGCATGTCAAACAATTCTGATAGATTGCGTTGACTTGTTGACCAGAGAAATAGATAAGGGTGGAATGGTGGATGTACCCTTCCTAGATTTTAGTAAGGCGCTTGACACCGTTCCACATAGGAGACTCATAAGGAAGCAGGGCAGCTTAAGGGTAGATCCAAAGGTGATAAACTGGGTAAGCTGTTTAAGGGATAGGCAATAGAGGGTGGTAGTTAGCAGAGTTCACTCCAGAAAATGGAGGGTGGCCAGCAGGGTGCCTAAGGCTCAGTGCTGGGACTGATACTTTCTATTGTCTTTATAACTGGCATTGCAGATGAGCTGGAAGGGAAGGTCTGCCTCTTTGTGGATGACACCTAAATCTGCAACAGGGCAGACACTTCAGAGGGATGGAAAGAATGCATAAAGGCCTGAGAAACCCAAGGAGTGGTCAATAGTATGACAGCTGGGTTTCAATGTGAAAACATACAAAATCATGCACTAAGGGCACAGAAACCCAGAGGTAGAGTACAAAATGGCTGAAGAGGTGAAAGACGCATGGGGGAAATCATATCTGATGACCTAAAGGTGGCCAGGCAGAGTGACAAGGCAGTAGGGAGGGCCAGCAGGATGCTGGGTTGCATAGGGAAGGGTGTCACAAGCAGAAAGAGGCAGGTGGTGTTGCAACTGTATAGAGCACCAGTGAGACCCCACCTAGAGTACTGTGCACAGTTCTGGAGGTCACAGCTCTGAAAGGACATAGACAAAGTGGAAGATGTCCAGAGGAGGGCAGTTAAAATGGTGCAGGGTCTGCATAAGAAGCCCTATGAGGAGAGACTAAAGGACCTCAATATGTACACTCCTGAAAGGGAAGGGATATCATAGAGACTTTTAAAGTACCTCATGAGAGGTAAATAAGGTACAGCAGGGGAGTATTTTTCAGAAGAAAAGATGCTCAAGGACAAGGGGGCATGCAATGAAGCTGGTGGAGGATAAATTCAGGAGAGATATGAGGAGGTGCTTCTTCACAGAAAGAGTGACTGATACCTGAAACATTCTTCCAGCAGATGTGGTGGAGGTAAAAACAGTGGGTGGGGTTCAAAATGCATGGGAGGGATAGGCATAATGTAATCTTAGTGGAAAGTAAGAGGGGAGATCAAGTAGAGTCAGCAGTGACACTGTAGGAAGGGAAAAAATGGGTAAACTGGGTGGACTAAGTGGTCCTTACCTGTCATCATATTCTATGCTATTTTGCCCAAAATAAGTTATGTTGACATATACACAAATTATAACATCAACAGCAGAGAAGGTTAAGAAAACAGAGATTTTTAAGATCTGTAATGTGAATAAATAGTAGTAATAGATATTTAAGCAACAAGGCATGACAGGATGTGGGTTATTTGGGGATTTAGCCAAGCCTTGTGTTGTGTGTCATGAAATAGTTCCTTGTCTCCCACAGGCAGCTCTGGAAGCATTGGACAGTACTGCTGAAATACCTCCTCATCAAAGAGCAAGTTCATTTTATTTTAAAATTTGAATGTAGCTTTTCTGCAGGGATTGTATAAATGCCTTCAAGATGCTTTATTTCCATACAATCAGAGAAGTATGTAACTGCTTCACCCACTCAGACCCAGTACCAGTGTCTGCACTGGTATATAGCCACGCCTAGACCCAATTTTAAGTACTGACCCTCCAGGTTGCTCCTCACCAGCCTAATTGTTCTCTCTCTTATCCCCTTGTCTTATCAACACTAGGCCTGTCCATCCCCTTATTCTTCCTTTCCCAACCTCGGATAGGAGCTCACTACCCTGGGTTGTGACATCCTACCATGCCCCGTACTTTATAGCATTCAATCCCGGGGCTCACACATACTCCTTTTCTCCATCCACCTCCTCTACATCCCGTTTTACTAACTCCTCTCTGTGCACCGTGCCCTCCTAGCCTTTCTCCCCCTACCTCCCTCCCTTCCCCCCACCTTCACCTCTACCTGGTGGATATTTTTATTTTTATTTTTTTCTTCCGTTACTTCCTCCTGAAACCTTAGATAACCTGCTTTATCTTCCTATAGGCACTTCTATGTATGTAAATACCATGTAATCTGTACAATATCTGTATAATTCTATGTACATATGAACTTCTTTTTCTTCCTCTCTGAAAAGAGTATTATCTGTATTGCCTTGTAAATACCTGTGTTGACCTGTATATACAATTGTTCATGCTCCACCCAGGTCCATCTTGCAAATGAGTTTCTGCTCAACAATGAACACCTGGTTAAATAAAGACTTGATTGATTGATTGATTGTGTGTGTGTGAGAGAGAGAGAGAGAGAGAGAGCCAGGGGCTTGGAGAGAGTGAAAAAACAAGATGCAGAGCGATTGAGAACCATGCTGAAGGAAGTCATAAGAAGCTGGTACTGAAGGGGTCTAGAGTGAGAAAGTGAGATATGGGAATGATTGCGAGCAGGTGACACAGTATAGCACAGGGAAATTGGCAAAATAAGTGAGACAGCTGTTGCAGCTCCATATAAACAAAACAGGTAGAATGAGATATGCTTGTGAATGCATGTTTGTGTGTGTATGGGTGGAAGTTTGAGTTGCCAAGAGTGAATGCTAGGTTGTTGCTGCATCTAAGCAGCTGGAAATTTGAAAATGTACGCTCATTCATAACACCTGCAGTGTTTACAGTGCTATGCACATTGCTGAGAGCCTCGTTCAGCTAAACTTATAGTTTTTGCAATTGGCAAGAAAGTTCATTGGTGAAAAAATTCAGGTATGCTTGTGAAGGATTTAGCAGAGTATGTTGCTCAAGATGGTTGTCCAGATTGTTTTGAAAATGTGTGAAATATGGAATTATTTTTAAAAATGTTCTTAATGTGATTTGACTGTTCGGTACTTCATCCATGGGTTATGGTGGGACTTACCCATTGATAAACATGCCATCTGACCAAGCAGAAAATAGATTTTTTGATGCCCATTGTGTAGTACTGTATAACAAATAATAAAAGAACTTGCCATGAAATTTTTGGACCAAGTAAGCATCATCAGATCCTCCCAGTATGACACCTACTACTCACTGACATCTGATCTTCTGATCCACACTGAATCCTCCCTCTCCATCCTCCAGATCCGAAGGGTCCCCACCTGGAAGTTATGTTGCACTAACATCCTCATCAGAGTCTGTCTGTTAGGATGGACCCAGACCCTGCCCTGTAATAGGACAATAAAGGAATGCTTTTCTACCCAGTGGAAAATGGTGACAGTTCACCTTTATCAACATATACATGACTGTATTTTGTGGAGACAAGTTAATACAGTGCTCATGAACAATTGCCACCACCACACCGAACACAAAATTCAAAGCTAACACTTGAAGGTGGACAGATGAGAAATTTGATGTCAACTTATGCGAACGTTAGCTGCACATTAGCTTTAGTGGCACAGTACAGCAGCGGTCCTCCTCAATCCAATGATGCTTGGGATTGCACGTTTCTCAGTCTTCCTCTCAGCCTTCTTTAGTCCCATATCATCATCCTCTTTCTCATGTTCTTCAGGATGTGCTACACCAACTTGAGAAAGAACTTTCCATAATGGATTTGTTGGTAGAGCTTTAGAATGTGTGGCCTTGCGGGAACTTGATGGGGGTTTTCCTCCACATCTGACCTATGTGTTAACATTGGAGCCCCCCCCCAATATGGAATTGAGCAGAGTGACTGTCTTACTTTAGTCTGTTGTGCAACAGCATCTCTACTATTCTATTCTTTAATTTCCCCTGTAGGATGGACACCTACAGTCTTTAATCTTCTTTCCTATGTATTTCTTTTCCTTTCTTCATAGCTATCTCTCCCCGAGTTCCCTGTGGGTATCTTTGCTGCCATACTACTAAAGTGCCAGGTCCCCACAGTATTTGTGGGACATAATGTTATTAAGTACATCTTTATTTTTGCTAGCACTTGTTTAAATCCCCTTTGTTCAATGGCGGCTCCCGCTAGTGAACCTTCATGTTCCTACGCACGATCTTAGTAGCGTATGATCACAGCATTGCACAGCTGCTGTGTAAAGGTTTCTGTTTGAGTGAGGTTTCCCTTTAGACAGTACAGTCCATGTTTGCCCTAATTTGCATGCCCTGTCTTTTTCTTTTAGTTTGCCTCATTGTTTTAAAGAGCAGAAAGACAAAATTATCTAGTTTTACAAACAGCAGAAAAAAGCCAAGGGCGTTGGTAATTTCAGCCCCTAGCAACACTGCTGTTCTCCTTCAATTGTTACACTTGCCTCCACCTGTGAAGCGGTAGCTTCTGTGGACCAGCAGATTCAAGAGCATAGGTAAAACTGAATCTGTCCTGAAAGTTCATTTTTTGTCACCTAGTAAAGCTGCACTGCTAGGCTCTTGTCTGCCTGGGTGTAGCCATAGGGAAGTACTATCCCAATAAGCAAAAACCACTTTAAAATTAGCTAAACAGAGAAAGCTTTTGTAATTGCTTCTAGACAGTGTGTTTTGTTTTCTAAAACTGTTTCAAGTCTTGCTTTGTCCTTTGTAAGGTGACTGCCCTGTGAGTGTTTTAGTTGGCACCAAGAAATACTCCCAGAATTTGCAGAGGCACCTCACAAACAGTATAGAAGCATAAATAATGGAGATTTAAACATTTTAGGGGATATTTGAATAACAAAATGTTCCCCTACATTCTAGCAACACCTGCTAACTTGCAAGCCATTACAGTTCAAGGTTACAAACACCATACAAACAGTCAAAAGTGCTCAAATTACATGCTATGAAAGTCATGTTTAGCATTTTTCCTTTGCACTAACTTTCTTCTAGTTCTCCAGCCTATTTCAAGTATTTTGTGTTTGCATTTGGTGTTTTAGTGAGTGTCTCATTCCTGGTGCACAAGGAACTGAGACAAATGCTGAAACACTAACCTGCTCTGTTGTCCTGGTTGCCTCTATAGGGCCAGCACCCCTCTGCACTTCTGGTTAAATGCAAAGGGGGCTGTCACTCTAGGAAGGCTGGCAGAAACAGATAAATTAATAGAATTATAGATATTTTTGGGTACCTAGAGATCTTAAAGCAAGTCTATGTTGATTTCATATGTTTGAAAAATGTTTATTTGTGTTTTAAAATTAGTTTAACACTATTTTGTTAGAAAGTGGGCGGAGTTTCACATATCATGTGATTTCTTCCTATAAAAAGGTGCTTCTCCTCAGGCTAAACAGATCAGTTCAGCCTTGGAGAGGGCTGAGGAAGCACAGAGGGTAGACCAAAGCTGGGTCTTGACTGTGTTTATTCTTTTGATTTATTTACATTTATTTTACAAGTTATGCTATTTACTTCTGCCTAATTTAATAAATCTGCACTTCTGAGTGAATTTATGCACCATACTCCTGTTGTCTGTGTTTTACTCTGAGCACCCATGAGCACACTTGGTATCAGAGTGGGATATTGGTGGTCCAAGTAACCAGGGGGACACCAATTTTGGTATCAGTCCTGATACGAGTAAACACAAGGAGTGGTGCCATGGCAGAGAAGAACACGAAGTTGGAGGAGGAGAGACCTGAGGACTCCAGAGGTGTGCAGACCAAGCATATGGTGATCCAGACTGGTGACCAGCTTCTGTCTGGCTTGGGACCAGTTGGCCACCCTAAATAGAAGGCAGAACCAGTGGCGATGGTGAGTCTCTCAGACCAGAGTGAGGAAGATCCTATAGAGGACCCTGCTGCAGAAGAACCTCCAACTGACAGTGCAGCCTTGTTGCTGTGGTTGGCTATCCGCCAACATGAGATGGAGAGGCAGAGGGAAATCGAGATGCAGCATCAGGACCGGAGATGGGCTGAGACAGACCGGAGATGGCCTGAGACCTTAAGGTCCATCCCGAACATCAATTCAGGTAATAGAAATCAAGATACCAGCCCAAAAGATATTAAATTGACTAAAATGACCCCCACAGATGAGATAGAGGCATATCTCACAACCTTTGAACTAGTGGCAAGAGCTTGTGGGTGGCCCCAGACACAATGGGTTGTGAGACTTGCTCCTTACTTGACAGGAAAGGCCCAATTAGCCTACAGTAATATGGATCCACGGCATGCAGAAAAGTATGAGTTGGTTAAAAAAGAAATTATGAGGCATTATGACATTAATGCAGAAACATACAGGCAGCGGTTCCGCACTCTGCGCTACCAGTCTTCATACACGCCTAGAGAAACTTTCATCAGATTAAGGGAATTGTCTGTAAAATGGCTACAACCTGAGGAAAGAACTTCATCTGAAATTGTAGAGACTTTGGTGGTAGAGCAGTTTCTGCAGATGCTTCCCAATGAGGTACAATTGTAGGTAAAAGAGCATAACCCCGAATCAGCAGAGATAGCCATCACATATATGGGGGAGGTGGGAGGGAGGGGAAGGAGTTTAAGGGAGGGGGGAGAGGCAGATTTATGTGTATGTGACTGTGTACAAAAATGATTTGTCTGTTTATATGTCTGCCTGTGTATTATTGTGGGTAAAATGATTAATAAATTTTAAATAAAAAAAAAAAAAAAGAGATAGCCATCACATTAGCCGAAGATTATTTGTCAGCTAGACCAACTCCAAGGAAAACTACTCCTGTAGGAAGGTCTACACCTACCTCTTCCCCTCCCACCACAGGGCCAGGATTAACATGGACTGATGTAAGAACTGGGAGAGGAAGGAAGGTGTACTCTTCAGAAGTGATTTGCCATAACTGCAGTGAAAAAGGGCATATTGCTAGATTTTGCCCCAAACAGAAAGCTCCAGAACATCTGGCCTTACTCATGAATGGGTATGCAGTGACTGAGGTGACAATTAATAAGAACACCATGGTAGGACCTCTGGACACTGGCAGCAAGTACACTCTGATACATCCAGAACTGCTGGAAAATGACTATGTCCCCAAAACATCTTTGGGCATTGTGTGTATCCACACTGACACCCATCAGTACCCTACTGCAGAGGTTAACATTACAGTGAATGAAACAACAAGTCAGGTGTGTGCAGGTATTGTCCCTAACCTGCCCATTTCTGTAGTCCTAGGATATGACTTTCCAGGGTTTGAAGTTCTACTTAAAAACAATCCGCAACTTGTAGCTGTCACAACAAGGGACCAAGCAAGACAAGAGAAGTTATTGGGGGAAGTTTTTCCATTTTCTGATAACCTCATGAGTATCCCTGGATGGGACAGGGAGTCCAACAGATGAAAAGAACTTCAAAGGCCTTGTGGAAGGATAAAGGACTTAAAGACTTACCCGAACCCTTAAATGTAGATAAAAATGCTATTGTTGTTGAACAATGTACTGATTCCTCATTAACTCCTTTTTTTCAGCAGGTTGGTAAGATACCCAAAGAAGGTACCCCTGAGATTGTACAAAAGAACAAATCATGTATAGGAGGTGTGTGCATCCTAAAACTGGGGAAGTGGTGGATCAATTAATGGTCTCTACAAAATATAGGGAACAACTACTATATTTGGCACATGATTTGCCTTGCGCAGGTCACGCTGGCAGAGATCGTACTCTGGCCCATTTATTACAATGGTTTTTCTGCCCAGCCATTCATGAACAGGTGACTGCATACTGTAAATCATGCCCAAAATGCCAGAAAGTTGTGCAAGTAGGAAAGTGTGATCTAGTTCCCTTGGAACCCTTACCCCTTGCAATAACACCTTTTGAGTGTATGGCAGTGGACATTGTGGGTCCACTGGAGAAAAGTTCAAAAGGGAACTGCTTCATACTGGTGATCTGTGACTACGCAACCCAGTACCCCAAAGCCATATCCCTATGATTTGTTACCACTGAAAGAATTGCCCAAGAGTTGGTAAAGATTTTCAGTAGGCTTGGTATCCCGAAGGAGCTACTCACAGACAGGGGTAGTAATTTTAATGTAGCATTATTGAAAGAGTTGTACCAACTGCTGGGAGTGGTTGCAGTTCGAACATCACCCTATCACCCGAAGAAAGACAGGTTGGTAGAAAGATTCAACCAGACACTGAAAAGAATGCTCTGGAAATTTGTGGTAGATGAAGGGAAGAAATGGGATCAGTACCTTCCATTACTACTCTTTGCATATCGAGAGGTGCCCCAAGCGTCCACCGGGTATTCCCGGTTTGAATTGTTATACGGGCATAACCCGCGAGGACCCCTTGATGTGGTCAAAGAATATTGGGAAGATGGGCAAGATGTGGGTTCCACCAGTATTTCTGATTATCTGTTACAGTTGAGGAAAAGACTAGTTAAATACACAGAGACCCTTTATACAGAAGAGGGTTATAGAGACTAAGGGAATAACTATAACTAAGGACTATACACGTGCTAATTATACACAAATTAAAGAATATCTGAACTCTTGGGATTGGAATCAGGAATGTGAGAATTTTAATGTACATCAAATCTGGAATTGCATTTCATCCAAGTTTACATATTGTTTGGACAAATGAGTACCAAATAGAACAAAATACAAAAAGGGATACAGATATCCCCTTTGGTGGAATAATAAAATTAAGAGTTTGATTACTAAAAAACGTCGAAAATATAAGAAATATAAAATTCATCCATCTCAAGATAAATGGTATCACTATAAAAAATGTACAAATCAAGTCAAATTAGAAATAAGGAAAGCAAAAAAAAAATATTGAACTCAAATTGGCTACTGATACATTAGATAATAAAAAGAAGTTTTATAATTATATCGGTTCCTTAAAAGGCTCTATAGCAATTATTGGACCATTACAAACAGATTCTGGAATCCTAACAAAAGAATCTGAAATGACGGAAGAATTTAATAAATACTTTCATAATATATTCACTCACAAGGAATACTTAAATAAGGATATAGCTAATCCAAATCTGGCTAATTTTTTTTTTTTTATTTAGTTGTTTAACCAGGTATAGCACACTAAGCTGAAAGCTTTTTTACAGGAGCGACCTGGGAGCACGAGGAGGTTAAGTGACTTGCTCAGGGTCACACAGTATGCAAGTGGAAGCTGTGGGATTCAAACCCAGGTCTGGTCTGCTGGATGTCACCAGATTTGCAGCTCAGAGCCTTAGACCACTGCGCTATACTGCCTCCATGTAGAATGTAGAATCCCAAATGTAGAACTTATTACAGAAAAATAAATTTTAACTGAAATACAAAACTTAAAAACCACATCATCAGCTGGACCAGATGGAATACATCCCACTTTTTTAAAACAAATTGCCTTACAAATATTAGGACCGCTTAGAAAATTGTTTAATTTATCCCTTGAAACTGGAGAATGCGTTTCTGTATGGAAAGAAGCTGTAGTAGTCCCTATTTATAAAACAGGTCTAAAATCTATGGTGTCTAATTATCGGCCTATAAGCTTAACATCTGTTATTGGAAACATTTTTGAAAGATTAATTCTACGTAGAATGGAAGATTATATTTCCTATAACAAATTACAAGATAAGACACAGCATGGTTTTACAAAAGGTAGATCATGCCTTACAAACCAACTTAGCTTTTTTGAAAACGTAAGTGCAGCATTAGACAAAGGTCTACCAGTGGACATAGTGTATCTGGACTTAGCTAAGGCTTTCGATCGTGTCTCACATAAAATTTTGATTGAACATTTAATCACATTAAAATTTCCATATAAAATAACTAACTGGATAGATTCATAGTTATAGAACTGCAGACAAAAAACAACTGTTAAAGGTGCCATGTCATCATGGGCGAGTGTTACAAGTGGGGTCCCCCAGGGCTCTGTTTTGGGGCCTGTTCTATTTAACATTCTGACATCATCGTTGCAAACATCTGACAATATCTGGATCTCTAAATATGCGGACGATTGCAAAATAGGTTGCGTTGTTAACACTATTGATAATATCAGCCTATTGCAAGCAGAACTGGGTAATTTGGAAATTTGGGCTACTAATTATAAAATGAAATTTAACGAACAGAAATGTAAAGTTATGCACCTGGGTTATAACAACCAAAAAAATGTGTATATATTAAACAAAGAACAAATACAAGTGACAGAAAATGAAAAAGATTTGGGGATTAATATAGATAATAAGTTAAATTTTGAGAATAATACTATCTTTAAAGTAAAGAAATGTCAGAGAGTCATGGGTTGTATCTGGAAGAATATTAAAAGTAGATTACCTCAGGTTATTCTGCCTTTGTATACTAGTTTGGTGAGATCTCATCTGGAGTATTGTGCCCCTTTTTGTGCACCCTTAACAATCTGACGTAGGAAACAATTGGAGGGAGTACAGAGAAGAATGACTAAAAAAATTCAGGGTATGACTAATAAGTCATATGGTGATAGACTGAGGTCACTTGGTCTATACTCTATACAATATAGGCAACTTAGGGGGGATCTTTGCTTACTCTATAAGGCTTTTATTACAGAGGGACTTTTAGAGAATCTTGGTATTGTAAGATAATCAGGTACCTTGCATACTCGCTCATACCATGAAATTAAAAGGTGTACACTGTAAAACCAAAAAAAGACATCAATGGTATACACAGAGAATTGTTAACTTTTGGAACACATTACCAGTTTCAATTGTAGAAAGCAAAACTATGGAAATATTTAAGACTACACTAGACAAATTCTTGGGTGATAAAAAATTTGACTTTATAGAAAATTAAAACCATCCTCGGATGGCAAATTCTTAAATAGGCTATGCCTCCTGAATTTGTATAAAAAAAACTATGAAACTATGAGTTAGCACATGCTAATGCTAGTCATGCCCAACAGAAACAGAAATACTATTATGACAAAAAGGTGTCTGAGAAAAGGTTTCGAGAAGGGGATAAGGTATTGCTTCTACTACCCTCTACAGAGAACAAGCTCCTAATGAAATGGCAAGGTCCATATAAGATTTTTAGAAGGGTAGGTAGCATCACCTATGAGCTGGAAACCCCTGATAAACATCCTGGTGTAAAGATCTATCATGCCAACCTTTTACAGAAGTGGTATGAACACGCTGGGCCCCCTGTTAGTCTGTTGATTATGCCAGAAAAAGAGGAGTCTGAGACAGATATGGCATGTAGCTGTCTGGAAGTTAGAGAGCAAAAGGTAGAAGAAGAGGTAGCCATTAACCCAGCCCTTGAGGAACAGCAGAAGGAAGAACTACTTAATGTTATTAAACAGCATGCTGTGGTGTTTACTAAGGTACCTGGGAAAGCTAAAGGGGTGGAACATCAGATCTATACTTCTTCTCCCCTATCAGACAAAAGCCTTACCAGCTCCCTGAGACAATTAGGTCAGAAGTACAACAGGAGATCCAGAAATTACAGGAATTTGGTATAATCATACCTTCAAAGAGTCCCTGGGCATCTCCTATTGTAGTTGTGTCAAAGAAGGAAGGAGGCATCCAGCTATGTCTTGATTTTAGGTAGTTAAACCAGGTGTCACAGTTCGACGGGTACCCCATGCCAAGGATCGATGATCTGATCGACCATAGTGGGCATGCCACATATATAACAACATTGGATCTGACTAAGGACTACTGGCAGATTCCTCTAGAGCAAGACTCCCAAAAGAAGACTGCATTCAGTACCCCTGTAGGATTATTCCAATTTGTGACCATGCCATTTGGTTTGCACGGGGCCCCTGCCACCTTTCAGAGATTCATAAACCATCTTTTCGTCCCTCATGTAGCCTATGCTGCTGCCTATCTTGATGATGTTTTCATCTTTAGTACAGATTGGCAGATGCATTTGAAACATTTGGCAGCTGTGCTTGAAACCATCAGTGGAGCAGGGCTTACTATCAATCCCAGTAAGTGCGTTTGGCCATGCATGAGACCAGATACCTAGGATTTATTCTAGGTAATGGCCAAGTGAAGCCTGAGATCACTAAGGTTGAAGCAGTGGCCAAATGCCCTGTACCTCAAACTAAAAAGCAGGTACGATCGTTCTTAGGACTTGCCAGTTACTTCAGGCATTTCATGCCCAATTTTTCCAGTATTGCTGCCCTTCTCACCGATTTGACAAAGAAAAGATGTGGCAACATGGTCAAATGGACTCTAGAATGTGAGGAAGCATTCTGGGCCATTAAAAGTGCTTTATGTTCCTCCCCGATCTTAAGAATTCCTGACTTTGACAAGCCATTTGAGGTCCATACGGATGCCTCCAATGCTGGGATTGGAGCAGTACTAAGCCAGAATATAGACGGAGAGGAACATCCTATACTTTACATCTCCAGAAAACTTCATGACCGTGAACAAAAATATGCCACTATAGAAAAGGGATGCTTAGCCATTAAGTGGGCTATAGAGGCATTACGTTTTTACCTTTGGGGCACTGATTTTGTCTTGGTCACTGATCATAATCCGCTATGTTGGATGAATCAAATGAAGGACAGAAATGCTAGAATGCTCCGCTGGTATTTAGCCCTTCAGCCTTACAAGTTTATGGTAAAGCACGGACCTGGATTGCAACATAAAAATGCAGACTTTATGTCCCACTACGCAGCTGGCATAGAAAAGGATAAGACTTAAATGCAAATATGTAAATAGTAATTAAGTAAATAACAGCTAGAATTGTTGATTATAGACATAGCATGAGGCTATGGATAGGTGAGTAAGAAAACAGTATGACCCTTTGTTTTCATGTAAATAAAGTTTTTTTAAACCCCAGGGCAAGTGTTTATTCAGTAGTTAGTGCTACTCATGGATAAGTACCCTTGAGTAGGGATGGTTAACACACCATTTGTATAAGGGTGCCCTGGGGTGGAACTTCTAGTGAGGGTGGGCGGAAGTCCCAACAACCCCCCTGGGTTGATTCAGGGGAAGTACCCTAATTCAGAGTGTAGTTCTGAATATGGGAAACTAGTTATGGCTAACCCTAGTTTCCATTTGGGCATGATGGTGTGTGGTAGCATTGGGTCCCCCCATGTGGGATTGAGCAGAGTGACTCTTACTTTAGTCTGTTGCGCAACAGCACCTCTACTATTCTATTCTTTAATTTCCCCTGTAGGATGGCCACCTACTGTCCTTAATCTTCTTTCCTATGTATTTCTTTTCCTTTCTTCATAGCTCTCTCTCTCTCTCTCTCTCTCTCTCCCCCCGAGTTCCCTGTGGGTATCCTTGCTGCCATACTACTAAAGTGTCAGGTCCCCACAGTATTTGTGGGACATAATGTTATTAAGTACATCTTTATTTTTGCTAGCACTTGTTTAAATCCCCTTTGTTCAATGGCAGCTCCCGCTAGTGAACCTTCATGTTCCTACGCACGATCTTAGTAGCGTACGATTGCAGCATTGCACAGCTGCTGTGTAAAGGTTTCTGTTTGAGTGAGGTTTCCCTTTAGACAGTAGAGTCCATGTTTGCCCTCATTTGTATGCCCTGTCTTTTTCTTTTAGTTTGCCTCATTGTTTTAAAGAGCAGAAAGAAAAAATTATCTAGTTTTACAAACAGCAGAAAAAAGCCAAGGGAGTTGGTAATTTCAGCCCCTAGCAACACTGCTGTTCTCCTTCAATTGTTACACTTGCCTCCACCTGTGAAGTGGTAGCTTCTGTGGACCAGCAGATTCAAGAGCACAGGTAAAACTGAATCTGGGCACCACAAGGGCATGGCTAGCTACTGGCAATGGCGGACATGTGTTAGCTGGCTCCTCGGGCAAAAGTTTAAATAATCATCTAAAAAGCTACTAATTGTACGGTATTTTTCTACTTCTTAAAGTGGCTCTACTAATTGCCCTGGTCTCATGATGTCTTCCAAACAGATAAATCACCAAGGGAAAATCCATTTCAATGCTGCTAAACCACCATGTTCTGGGAGACTCAGTGAGGCATCCATGGCACAACAGGCTGCAAGCATGGAGGGACCGAGTGGATCGGCCAGGCCAGACTTGGACACTCACACAGTCTGTTGCTGGTGTACCCTCAATGCTCTTACAGATGGAGCAAGAAATGAAAGCAGGTTTTGTAAACCTCACAGCTCAGCTTACTCACCTCCAGGGAATTGTGAAGGGGCTCTCTGAAACATTGGCGGCACGTTCTACGCAGATTGCAGAGTTGGAGCTTAGGGTGAGCTCCTTAGAAGACACACTATCTGAAGTGTCGGCAGAGAGGAATAAAATGAAAGCCTCGCTAGAGGAACTAATGGCAAAAATCGACGATCAAGAAAACAGGTTGAGACGATCGGACATCCATATAGTAGGACTGCCTGAGGTCATGGAAGGTCGGGAGGTGGCGAGAGGCCTGCAGAAATGGTTGATGGCGCAGCTGAGCCTCCCAAATGAGTATGAGAATTTTGAAATAGAACGTGCGCATCGAGTGGGGCATCCACCTAAACCTGGGGAAAGAGCCAGGCATTGCTTAATAAAATATCTTTGTTTCCAAGACAAAGGAAAAATGCTACAAAAATCCAAACAGATGGGTCTGATCTCTTACGAAAATACCAAGGTGCATATCTATCAAGATTTTAGCAAGGACCTGCAAAGTAAGAGGCAGAACTTCTCTCAAATAAAAGCTAAGCTATACAACCTTGGCTGGTCTTTTGCATTTAGATATCCTGCGCACCTGCAAGTTGATCATCCTGGGCAGGCCCCTCGCTTCTTTTTGTGCCTTAGGGAAGTTGAAAAGTGGATCGCTGAGGAGGAGACCTGGTGGTAAAGGGCCCAGGCAGCAGGTACCTGTTATCATTAGCTATATGTTAGTATAATTCCTGGTCCTATTACCCCTGGGGCTCTTATTTCCCTTGCGTTCTACCCATTGTAGTACATCTTATAATACCTTTGTTAATGGTTGTAAACACTGAGGGGCCTCCCGGGGGATATGTTAAGGAGTGATCTACTGGCTTGTAGCTCTGCCAATGTTTCCTTTGGAACCTTAACATCTGACCATGTCTGGGGACATGGGTACCGATGGGCTAGTGTATTACAACATTTATATTTTATATCCTCCTTATGAGGACTACTGGTAGACTGGAGTACATGGATCTGTTCCTCTGCACACAAAGTTCAGTTGGACATTCTGGTTGACTGTGTTGTGTTAACAATGAATCATTCATTTGCACTTACAGCTTGATTGCAATTTGAGTCGCAATAATAATTTTGCCCTTTTGCTAATTTGCTCTGAATGCCTATAATATCTGCCAATTGTTGTTTGGATGTGTTATTGTGGGTTTGTTTTTACTCACTGGAGGGGAGAACTGGGGATGGAATTGACTGTAAAGGGAATATGTGGGTGGACGAGTGGGAAAATGTACAATGTGGTAACTAGGTGTGTGGGGAGGAGGGAGGTTGGGATGCCAAGGTGGGTTCAGTTGGACTTTGTATATCCATTTGGAATGGCAGAGGTCTCCGGTGCTTATCTGAGAGAGTTACATAACTCTGTGTCACACTCTTCGAGTGAGAAGCTTGGGATATCCTCTAGCTCCCTCTGGTGGTTCCGCATTTGGGTGACGCGTTTGGGATTAGGGGATGGGGGAAGGGTTCGGGTTTGTTTTAAATGTTATAACTGTTAAAACCATTGGTTCAGGATGTGCATGCTTCACTGCAGGGACAGGCAATGGCAAATTATGCTTCAAATATGGCTTCTAGAATTAAGATAGTCACATGGAACATAAACGGGTTGAAGAACATTCTTAAGCATAGGAAAGTACAGGCAGAGGTACGACGGATAAAAGGGCAAATACTGCTTCTACAAGAAACTAATTTTTCTGTTAGTGAAGCTTGCAGGACTGTTGCCTTTATGGGGGGATCATGGGTCTCTTCCTTGTTCTCATCTAAGGCCAAGGGTGCATCGATTTGGCTACCTAGGGGACGTTCGGCAGAGGTAATAGACTCTTTTGTGGACCCTGCGGGGCGTTATGCCCTTGCAAATCTCCGTATATATCAGGGGGAGAAATGCTCTTACTGGGGTCTGTCTATGCCCCCAACATTGAAGATCAAGGTTTTTTTCAAAAACTGGCAGTGGATATGGCAAGAGGGGAGAACCCTTGGATACTTTAGGGGGACTTCAACTGTTTGCTAGACACAGTGCTGGACCATTCTAGGCCTACGGTGGTGCCCATGATCTGCAATGCCAAGTCTTTGGAGCAGATCCAAGATGAAGTGGAACTTGTGGATGTATGGCATCACTGCAACCCCTCAGATAGGGAGTACAGTTTCTTTTCCCATTCCCATAAATCCTACGCTAGGATCGACAGGCTGTTGGTCTCATCCACTTTGTTGGCTACAATAGATGAGGTTAAATACCTCCCTATGTTGGTGTCTGACAATGCCCATCACTCCCTATCCTTAAATCCCACTGGATCCATTGTTTCCCCACGTACTTGGAGGCTGGACCCACTCCTTTTGAAAGATCCCTGTTATGTGGAGCTAATGAATGGCAGTATCCAGGAATTTTTGACTCATAACATTAGGGGGGGGAAACATCACATGGCATCAGGTGGGAAGCTCTGAAAGGATTTATAAGGGGCCAAACCATCTCTTACTCATCCCATCATAGGAAAGAGGAGGACAGTGAGTCGACATCCCTTAGGACCAAGATTGTAGCTTGTGAATCCGCCCCAAAAAAGGCCTTCGAATGAGCTCTATTGTGTTATTCAAAGCCAGCGATATAAATTTAATGTCCTCAATAGTGCCAAGCTAAAATGCACAATACTGCTTGCCAATGCAGGGGCTTACTTCGATGGTGATCGGGAAGGGAAAATTCCTAGCATGGCAGATTAAACATAGAGAAGCCGAAAGGAGGGTGGGGGAGATTGCTGATCCTGGGGGGGCGGGGTGCTGCATAATACTAGCAGCATTGGTAAGGTGTTTGTGCATTTCTACAAGGAATTGTATACATCTGAGTGCCATCCATCATTAGGAGAATTAGAATCCTTCTAAAATCAGGCCCCATTGAAAAAAATTAGAGGAGAAGTGCACAAAGAAGTTAGGGAACCCCTTATCCAGGTGGGAGGTATGGGCAGCAATAATGGCCCTGAAGGTGGGAAATCCCCTTGCCCAGACGGAAACCCCATAGACTTTATTAAAATTTTCTGCCTGCAATAATTGGACCCTTTATATGATATGCTACAGGAGGGACTGCATAAAGGTATTTTGCCCACCTCTACGAGGTCTGCAGTTTTCACTGTCCTCCCTAAACCTGGGAACAACTTGACAAAATGCGTCTCCTATCGTCCAATCTCCCTGCTTACAGCAGACTAAAAATTATGGCAAAAATAATGACCACTCATCTGGAACCCATGTTGCCCTTGCTGATTCACCAAGAACAGTCAGGGTTTGTTAAGGGTCAACAGGGTAAACACCACATCAGAAGAACCCTGAATGTGATTTATAGATGGGCTCGGGGGAAGGGGACACATGGAGCCGCAATAGTTGCGTTAGATACATTAAAAGCATTCGATTGCGTGGAATGGGGTTATTTGTTTGATGTGTTGGGAAGGATGGGGCTGGGCAAGATATTCTGCCAATGGGTGTGCACCCTCTATAATGGTCCCTCAGCTCAAATAGCAGTAAATGGCTGTCTTTCTAAACCCATTATTTTGTAATGGGGTACACGTCAGGGGTGTCCACTGTCCCCTTTGCTTTATGTCTTATTTCTGGAGCCTCTGACAGTGGTCCTGTGCACTCATCCAGAGACTGAGGGGTTTGGGGGGGGCTGCACATAAGATTTCAATGTACGTAGACGACCAACTGTTATATTTACAAAACCCCATGAGGGATCTTCCAGATGTGCATAAACTTATGAGAGATTTTGGAGCCCTCTCTGGCCATAAAGTAAACTGGACTAAAAGTGAGTTAATGTCCATAGGCACCCATGACAGAGCACAATTGATAGCTAACTTGGGTGGCTTACAGTTAGTAAACCAAATAAGGTATCTGGTGATACTTCTGTCAGCAACAATAGGTCACTTATATGCCTTAAATTACAAACCACTGGTATTCAGAATAGTAGAGGACTGTGAGCGTTGGGGGTGCCCTTCCCATCTCCCTGCTGGGTAGGGTCGGTACCATAAAGATGATGATACTGCCAAGATGCTTGTATCTCTATCAGTCTCTCCCCATCAGAGTCTCATAGAGTCATTTTAGGTGTCTATATGCAATTTTGCACAGATTCTTATGGAAGGGAGGTGGGGCACATATCTGTAGGGCCACATTGTTTCAACCTGCTGACAGAGGTGGTGTGGGGTTGCCGGACTTTAGGGCTTATTATTGGATCTCTCAATTCGCCTATATACAGCAGGGGTGTGGGAGGGATACACTGGCCTGGGTGCACCTGGAGGAGGAGATGACAACAGATAGCTTTAGGTATGATCTATTAAGTGGTAGTCTCACCCCTCCAGCTCACCAGTATGAGAATTTGCCATTAAACCCATTTAGGGCTAATACTCTAATGATTTGGAAGAGAGTACACCAGTACATAGGTTGGCAGGGAAGCTTCTCACCATATTTAAGTTTGCTTGGTGCTGTGAGACTGAAGGGACCCCAGCTTATTCAGAGACTGAGATATTGGAACAGGGCGGGCCTCTCCCATGTGATACAGCTTAACGAGGGTGGGCTAATCCGTAGCTTTCAAGAACTATGTGACACATGGGGGATTAAATCAGGGGACTTCTTTGTTTATCTCTGAATGCAACAGGTTTGTGGCACTACCATATCCACTAGCGATGGCTGGGCACCCCTTCACCTTTTGAGGAGGAGGAGTTGTATAGACCCCAGCCTGGTGGCAGGCCATTATCGACCTACTACCATACTATTTTGGGGAAAAACAGGGAAGTGCCACAGGTGAGCAGGCTGAGATGGGCAGGCAATCTCGCTCTAGAAATTGACCCACATACATGAAGGTTGGCATGTTCCCACTATGTACATTGCTCACACAGCAATAGGCTGAGGCTGATACAGCTAAACCTTCTGCATAGGGCATATATCACACCTATCAAGCTGCACTTAATGGACAGCTCCAGGTCAGATGTGTGCCCTAAATGTAACACTGAAGTTGGTGACTTTCTCCATATGACCCTGACCTGTGCTAAGGTCACTCAATTTTGGCACAATATTCATAGAATAATGTCGCATACTCTGGGTTATGTGCCTTCGAAGTCCCCCTCGGAGCTACTACTGGGAGCTGACCCGAGACACCCTAATGGTGTTATGTGCAACTGACTGTGGAACATGGCCTTAATCAACGCCAGACTATAACTCAAGGATGGATGTCTCCTGATCCCCCTTCTGTAAGTAGATGGCAGGGTTTTAAATAATTGATTAGCAGTTTTTTTCTTAGGACAATACTAACTGTACAGAAAGTATTTATATAGGTTTTCTAGAAGTGTTATGTTTGTTAAACACAGTGAGGTAAGTGCTATGCATTTTCACAATGTTTTAGAACTTTTATGAGCAAAATGCTAATCAATTTTTAGAGTTAAATAAAACCCTGAGATGGTCCAGGAATCTGCTTTCCTGTATGGCCATTGAAAAAGCACAGTTGGGAGCACTGGGTAAGCTTCACAATTTTGAAGAAATGTGGGACCCCCTAATAAAAGCAGTCGAGGAGGGTCGATTTCCTTCTTAATACCCAGCCCCTGCCTGTCAGTCTCCAGTTGTTGCTCACTGTGTGACCATTACATAGAAACATAGACTTTGATGGCAGATAAGGACCGCTAGGCCCAGCTAGTCTGCCCATTTCCCTACCTACAGGATAGGCCGCAGATCCTAGTTAACCAACAGCCTATTTCTTCCTACCCACCACAAGAATTGCCTTATGTCTGTCCCATGCCTTCTTGAATTCTCCCACAGTTTTAGACCCCACAGCCTCCTCAGGAAGGCTGTTCCATGCATCCACTACCCTCTCTGTGATATAATACTTCCTCACATTGCCCCTGACCTGCCCTCCTTCTATCTTTAAATTGTGTCCCCTTGATCATGCAAGACTCTTTTTCTGAAAGATGCTTCCCTCTTGGACTTTGTTGATTCCACTGAGGTACTTAAAAGTTTCTATCATGTCCCCCCTCTCCCTTCTTTCCTCAAGGGTATACATATTAAGCTCCATTAGTCTCTCCTCATACGGCTTCTCTTGCAGACCCTGCACCATTTTAATTGCCTCCTCTGGACTGCCTCTATCCTGTCTATGTCCTTGCGGAGATGGGGCCTCCAGAACTGGACACAGTACTCCAGATGGGGTCTCACCAACTGTCTGTACAGAGGGATAACAACTTCCTGTTTTCTGCTGATGATGCCTCTCCCTATACATCCCAGTATACACCCAGCCCTCCCTACTGCCTTCTCACATTGCTTGCTAACCTTAAGGTCATCTGATATGATTACCCCCAGGTCCCTTTCCTGTTTTGTTGTTGTTACTACCTCCCCACCCATTGTGTATTCTTCCCCTGGTTTCTTGTTTCCCAGGTGCATTATTTTGCACTTCTTTGCATTGAATCCTAGCTGCCATACTTCTGACCATTCCTCCAACCTTGTCAAGTCCCTTTTCATCCTTTCCACGCCTCCTTGTGTATCAACCCTGTTGCAGATCTTTGTGTCATCTGCAAAAAGGCATACTTTTCCTTCCAGTCCCTCTGCAATGTTACTGATGAAGACATTAAAAAGGACTAGACTCAATACTGAACCCTGCGGTACCCCACTAGTAACCTCCCTTTCTTCAGAGTGGGCTCCATTTACAATTACCTTCTGTGTCCTGTTGTCCAGCCAATGTTTTACCCAGGCTACCACCCTGGGTCCCACTCCCAGGCTGGTTAATTTGACTATTAATCTTTTGTGTGGGACTGTGTCAAATGCCTTGCTAAAATCTAGGTAGGCCATGTCCACAGCCTCTCCCTGGTCTACTACTTTGGTCACCCAGTCAAAGAAATCAATTAGATTCGTCTGACATGACCTTCCCGCTGTGAACCCATGCTGCATTGGGTCCTGTGCTCCACTGGCCTCTAGGTACTCAACTATTCTTTCCTTCAGAAGTGACTCCATCACTTTCTCTACCACAGAGGTCAGACTGACAGGTCTGTAGTTTCCTGCCTCTGTCTTGGTCCCACTTTTGTGAAGGGGAATCATATCCGCCTTCCTCCAGTCCTCGGGTACCACACCATCCTCCCATGATTTATTAAAAAGAGTAGCCAGTGGTTTCACTAGTTCCTCCCTTAATTCTTTTAGAATTCTGGGGTGAATTCCATCTGGACCTATTGCTTTGTCCACCTTCAGTTTTAGGAGTTCTTGCAGAACCCTTTCTTCTGTGAACTGGAGACTGGGATCGACCCCCCTATTAAGAGTGCTTCTGTTAATTGGATTAGGCACTTCCACCTCCTCTTTTGAGAATACTGAGCAGAAATATTCGTTCAGTATTCCTGCTTTTTCACTGTCCCCCTCTGCCCACCCACTGTTCATTCTATTCAGCCTCACTATCCCTCCCTTTGTCTTTCTACGCTTGCTGATGCACCTATAAAAGGTTTTATCCCCCTTCTTAACTGAGTTGGCTATCTTTTCCTCAGTTTGGGCCTTTGCTATTCTGACTTCCCTCCCTGCTTCCTTCTGCCTTAACTGGTACAGCTCTCTGTCCTGCTCCTTCTGTGTTTCCTTATACTTCTGGAATGCTATCTTTTTCTTCCTGACTTTCACAGCCACCTCTTTTGAGAACCATAGTGGCTTTTTCTTTCTTTCATTGATCATTATGTCTAGACAGTGAATATAAATTCCTATACAAGATGCTCGAAGTGGATACTGATAACTTTTATGTTATTATCTGCTCTTAAGAGTGATCTCTGCAGTCAAACAGATATTTTATTATTGGAGAAAGTCTTAAATGATTAATTTAGTCTTTAACCACTGTAACCACGGCAGTGTATTTTTTTATTTTCTTTATTTCCCTTTCTTCTTAAACTTTGTATGTAACATACCAACACTGAAATAGTCAGTATCCTGATGATCAAAACAGTTTGCTATACCTGTACATAATGTGCCTCTGTATTGATTGATTCACTGAATATCCTGAACCACTTAATAAACTATTTTTGAAGAAAAAAAATTGAATCTGTCCTGAAAGTTTGTTTTTTGTCCCCTAGTAAAGCTGCACTTCTAGGCTCTTGTCTGCCTAGGTGTAGCCATGGGGAAGTACTATCCCAATAAGTAAAAGTCACTTTAAAATTAGCTAAAGAGAGAAAGCTTTTGTAATTGCTTCTAGACAGTGTGTTTTGTTTTCTAAAACTGTTTCAAGTCTTGCTTTGTCCATTGTAAGGTGACTGCCCTGTGAGTGTTTTAGTTGGCACCAAGAAATACTCCCAGAATTTGCAGAGGCATCTCACAAACAGTATAGAAGCATAAATAATGGAGATTTAAAAGTTTTAGGGGACATTTGAATAATAAAATGTTCCCCTACATTCTAGCAACACCTGCTAACTTGCAAGCCATTACAGTTCAAGGTTACAAACACCATACAAACAGTCAAAAGTGCTCAAATTACATGCTATTAAAGTCATGTTTAGCATTTTTCCTTTGCACTAACTTTCTTCTAGTTCTCCAGCCTATTTCAAGTATTTTGTGTTTGTATTTGGTGTTTTAGTGAGTATCTCATTCCTCATTCCTGGTGCACGAGGAACTGAGACAAATGTTGAAACACTAACCTGCTCTGTTGTCCTGGTTGCCTCTGTAGGGCCAGCGCCCCCTCTGCACTGCTGGTTAAATGCAAAGGGGGCTGTCACTCTAGGAAGGTGGGCAGGGTTACAAAGCAGAAACAGATAAATTAATAGAATCATAGATATTTTGGGGTACCTAGAGATCTTAAAGCAAGTCTATGTTGATTTCATATGTAATAAAAATGTTTATTTGTGTTTTAAAATTAGTTTACCACTGTTTTGTTAGAAAGTGGGTGGCGTTTCACATATCATGTGATTTATTCCTATAAAAATGTGCTTCTTCTCAACCTAAACAGATCAGTTCAGCTTTGGAGAGGGCTGAGGAAGCACAGAGGGCAGACCAAAGCTGGGTCTTGACTGTGTTTATTCTTTTGATTTATTTACGTTTATTTTACAAGTTATGCTATTTATTTCTGCCTAATTTAATAAGTCTGCACTTCTGAGTGAATTTATGCACCATACTCCTGTTGTCTGTGTTTTACTCTGAGCACCCACGAGCACAACCTACTCAGTGCATAGTGCTTACTGTCAGTAGTCACGTTCTCTTCCATTGTACCAGTTTCAGTTCTCCTTGCACTTAATTTGTCAGTAGTCCTTGCTAATACTACACTTCCTTCTCCCCCATAAAAATAGAAGAAAGCCACATTTACATCACGGGTCCAGCACAGTGGCGGTACTAAACTGGAAACATGCCTGTACGCCTTGCAGATGATTGCTGTTGTCAAGCATCTGCAGCTTGTGCTCCATCAAAGCCAAGCTTGGCTGCAAGCCCACTTGCATCATGCTGTTGCTGGACATTGCAAAGAGCCTACCACTGCACATGCAGCAGTGGGATGGGCTGGCTACAGGAAGCCATGTCCCCACTCACTGCCTGGGTTGCATAATTAAATGTTTTTAATATCATGATCAACCCATCCATAATAAGCCAGAGAAATTGATACTCCATCACTGTCCCAGCTTGTATGCAGCAGCATATATTAAGAGCAGCTTTATGTACTGCTCATACAGCTGCTCCAACATATAGAAAGTGGAATTCCATCTTGGAATTACCTCTTGTTTTGGTGGTGCTGAGGCAGGCAGGTTCTGATTTTCAAATAGTTCTGCTGATCTTGTGCCTTTCTTGAGTGTGAAAAATGAGCACAAATTCTTCAGCAGACTATAAGCTTAGAATTCATCTGGCTGTGTCAGGAATTCCTGCACCATAAGATTGATGCAGTCTGCCAGGCATGGCACCCGGAAAAAATTAAATCTGAAATTGCGTTGTTCACTTTTGACCCACTCTCACTGGCTATGAAGCTGGCTCTAAGTGACAATGGGTTGAGCCAGGTACCAATTTCATCCAGTACTGATGACAAGATGTTTGATCCACTGTGCTCCTGCACCATGCTCTTTAATGTAAGCAAGCAGTGCTGGTGAACTCCTGGCACACCGCTTTCACCTGTACAGTATGGTTTGGTGCATTAGTTGGTTGTTACTTTCCTTACCCCAGGCAATTGAGTACAATGTTCTGCAATGTATAAATAAAAGTTTGAAACTGTTGGACCACTGATCCATATATCCATGTTTAAATGTATAAAATCACAGGCAGAGTGCTGCAGTGCGTCTGCCAGGACACTAGTAATGGCACCAAGAAGCTTGGGAAGTGCATGCATTGATGCATATGTCCATGGAGGCCCTTTCCATTTGGGGCATGTCTTTGCCTCCAGCTCATGGAACCTGTCTTTGTCAATAAAAAATAATGGCAGCAGGTCAGGTGCAATCAGCTTTCTAGAATTACTGTTCTATTGTTAATTCAAATGCTTGTGATGCAGGCCTGTGTAATTGGGATACTGCCTATAACAGTACTCGAAGGTTTTACTGGTGTGACTTATAAACTAAATTGGCTAACTCCACCCCCCCCCAAAAAGAAAATGTGGCTTAGGGATGTTTATGTTCAGTATTATAGATCTTCAGGTAAAACTAGGAGTCTTAAACAAATGTTTACTGCTTCTAACACTGTTAGGACTGTGTCTCTGACAGTAGATCTATTGAATCTGCATATGTGTCACTGCTATTTATTAAGACCCAGCAAGGGCAAAAAGCATTTGCTTATTTTTGAACAAAAAAGTGGAACACTTTTCCCATTGATGTATGCAGGTCAAGAACCAAAGCCCAGTTTAAAATAAGGTTAAAAACTTATTTTACTTACACAGTCATGTTGTATTTTTTTTTGTATTATATTTTTATTGAGCTTTTCAAGTAAAACTATATGCTTTACAAAAAGCACATGTACACAGGCGAGTCCACATCACAAGATACAATAGTAAGAATTAACAATACATCTATATTTTACAATGGAGTCACCCCTCTTGTAAACCCAAGGAAGGAATTATCCATTTACCAAAAAAAAACCTTGTATTTCAAAAGCCAACAGCACATGGAGGATCCCATAGAGGGAAAAAAACAACTCTAGCCAGTCCCTCTAAGAACCAGCCAGAGTGTGAGCCTTCAGGCCCACAACTCCATCTGCAGGATTTCAAATATACCCACAAAGCATAAGTTCCAATTTATATATAGAATCCCCTTAACAATTTGAAAAGAAAAAAGCAAATAAACCCACATGCCCTTCTCTTGATATAAAACATTAGTTACATCCCCAAAGCTCAGACCAATGCCCCAGCCCACCTTTTAATTTTAAAAGCATTTAGGTAACCTGGCAAACATTAATTTAAATCCCCAAATTGCAGTGCAATAAAGAAGCAACAATGCCTGCAAACATTATATTAAGTCCATGATGTTCCTTACTTTTGTGAGAAAACCTCTCATAATCATGCGTAACAGTCCAGGGTGAGACTTCATACAAGAACTTAAATTATTCAATAACATATCTCCCCTGTATTTAGGAACAAGAAGTCTAGCATTATAGACCACACTTAACCAGTGCATTAATCAGGCCCCCTCGAAATAAAATTAAAGAGGTTAGTTATGCTTTACTGTTTTCCATTGGGCCCGGGAAAAAAAACAGAAAATAAAAAAAATAGTCACTCTCCTTCTGAGTCAGTGTCCTCATCCTCTTTAGACCCCTTCTGCCCCGTGTGGCCTAATGACCTTATGTTTGGCCACTGCCTCTGCCGCTAAACTCCTCTGAGTCTTTGTCACCTTTATTTGGCACTCATTCATGGCTGGTTGGCTAGCCTCACACCGCTAAAGGCCCAGATTCCCTTGCACTGAACCTTGCTTAAAACATGTCTGACCTACGTATTGTCTCCAGCACTCAGCACTTCCATTGTTTCACCTGCTTACCATGCTAATTATTGCTGCCTGTACCATACCTACTATGTTTCTTTTGCTGCTTAGTACCTGATATTCTCTCCAGTGCCTTGTGTGGCCTGCTCCATTGCAATGTGACATTAGCCGATCGTGCCCATCAATTTGGCTCAAGCTCGCTCGCAGCTGACAGTCTTGTTCTGCACCCTAGTCTGCATCCTGAGCATGTGATGCCTGGTGTGGGGTCCTTCCTTCCTGGCCCATAGTGTGAATGTCTCACTCCAGGTGGAGCTTTAGTTGTTAGGTCTGAAGGTAGATGCACAGTGGCACCTCTTGATGTTGAATTTTGAGTAAGCTGTGAAGGAAGGATATATTGCTCTCCTTTAGCTGTATCACTAGCTGCTTAAGACACCTTCTACACTATTCTCCTATGACTGCCTCTGGTCCACTTGGTTTGTTTTTAGATTGGTAAGCCAGCTGAGCACCTCAGCAGTCATTGCTCTCCTCTTCCTGCCTTGGAGGGTCTGTGTTGCAGAGTTTGCTGACAACCCCTTCACAGTGTTCCTGTTAGAGGGGTAGAGTGAGAGCCTTCCTTCAAATCTGGATATTTTCCACCCCTCTTTGATTGGGTTTTCAAATTGCAGTAGCAGAGCCATCACTAATCCCTGATTGGCCCATACCTTGAGCTCCGCTTGACCCAATTTACAGACAATGTCCTTCTGGATTGCTTTCTCACCCAGTAACCACCCCTTCCCCCCAGGTATCACTCCCTAGAGCCCCTAGCGGTATCTTATTATTTATATACTAGACTAATTGTAACTAATTGAAGGCTTTGTACACCTTTGTATTACTGGAATTGCTTTGTGTGTTCTTTTATTGTATCTCACCTGTAATGTTCTCCATTGCTATACTCCACCACCAATTGTTGTCTACCCTCCCTGCGACGAGGTGCCTTTGTAAATGAGTCTTTGACTCAGAGGTTGTAAATCCAAATTATGAAGTAAATAAAAATAATATAATCAAAGGCATCCCAAGCCTGGAGGGAAGGGGCAACCTAGGCCTTGGATCCCCAGAGATTTCCTCCTCAAAGGGTTTTTTTTTCTCTTCTCCATGCCTCAGGTCACAATATTTAGTTAGCCTTAGGCAATAATCCTAGGTTACATCAGTAGGTGTCCACTGTTGGATGGAGTGGGTGGCCATCCCGTAAGTGTCCTGTCTTCCCCTTTGGCTGTTCTCTCTCTCTCCCCTTAGAAAGCCAGGTCTCCACGCCTTACTGTCAGACCTCTGAGTGGGTCACTATTCACCTCTTTTTTCCTGCCTACTGTACTCAAACAATACTACCATCTGACCCATGCTACCAACTGAACCCATACTACCAACCGACCTATGTACAGGTCCTCAATCCCAATATGTTTTCACTACCTTGTATGCTTTGCTTGACACTCTATTTGGGCTTCTTCCTAAGGTACCTTTAGCCAAGGGAATCACTTCCGCAGCACCTCAAGGGGTGGAACCCTCCCATAGGGTTCCTTGCCTTCGTACCTCTACAGTGTGATATATCCCATGGACAGTGATGTGAACAGCCAAAGTTTAGCTATGTTACATAAGCATGAAACCAATTGCACAGGCACATTGAATTGGAAGGCTATAGCTTGTGGTTCAAGGAGGGGGTGCAACTGGCCACACCCCTTTTGGCCTCTTTAAGGGCTACTGTGCTCACTCCACACACAAGCATTTTTTCCTTGCCCCTCCATCCACCCCTCCTCCTTCAGCGGCACACCTCTTTTTCTCATGGGCTTCTTCTTAAGGTATTTTTAGCCAAGGGAATCACTCACATGGCACCTCAAGGGGTGGAACCCTTCCCTAGGGTTCCTTGCCTTTGTACCCCAACATGGTGGTATATCTCATGGATAGAGAGGTGAACAGCCAATGTTTATCTACGATATGTAAACTTGAAATGAGTTGCATGGGCACATTGAACTGGCTAATCACTTTACCCCAAATAAGGTGTCTCCTGTTTTTCCTCTGTTAGCAGCCACCTGTACCTAAATCCTGAAAAGTTTACTCTTTGTACTTAACCCACCACCTGTAGCTATCTACTTTGTCTCTTTTAGAGTAGGAGTAAGCGGAGCTTAGATTTATCTTACCTTGTCTCATGTCTCCCCTGCACAGCCTCCTGCAGACTGTGGCCAATTTGCAGATGCCTTAGACACCTTAGGATTACCTATTCCACTCCTGTTCTGTTCCAGTCATGATCTGAGATGCAATCATGATGGGACTTGCTGGCCAAGGGAGTCTTTTATACTGCTCTTGTTAGAAGGCACTGTGCCTTGGGTCAGCACCACCACCCCAGTCACACACCTGATTCACAGAGCTTTCTTGCTCTATATGCCCCAAGATTACTTTCCTGATAGACAGACAGACCGATAGATAGATAGATAGACAGATAGATAGATAGATAGATCAATAGATAGATAGATAGATAGATTGACAGATAGTGAAATTTAGATAGATAGAGTTAGAGTAATGGGTCTTTGCCCAGTTTGTGTTTCTGAGTAATCAGGGCCATTTACATTGATAGGGGAGTGTCCCTCTGTGTCTGGCATCTGCCATGGTTTCATTTGCATGAATGGGAGGAGTATCCCTTTGTGTCTGGCTTCCACTAGGGAATCTGCTAATGGAGGAAGGATCCAGGGGATTTTCCAATGGACATAGTATCCAGGGCCTGTTCTACCTCTGCAAGCATGACTGGTTTCTTGAGTTTGTCTCTCTGCTGCTTTAATAATACTGGAAAGGTCAGTGTATCAGGGAAATCTGTAAGGTCTCAATTCTGATCTCTTTGATTCTGCCTTATATAATGTTTTATAAAACCTTAGAAAGCATTGTTAATTTTTTCTGGGTTTTGTAGTGTGCCTATCTGGGGATCCAAGATTCAATGTATCCTGGAATTCTCCTGCCACTTTTTGAGCTAGTAAGCTAGGAGTCTGCTGATCACTCACCAACCTCCCAGAAGGCCTGCTTTAATTGAAATAAGGCAAACTCACTTTTTGGTGTGGGTGCATGTTTATTGTATATCTGGTACCTGCAGTGTCTGCTAGCAATCCGTTTGCCTGGTAGGATCTGACCAGTATTGTTTTTTCTATATCTTTAAGTTTGTTTTCAAGGTTATCCATGTCTTTCCCTCTGCCTTTCTTGATGATAGGCATTGCTGATGCACCACCTTCTTATGGCGGCCTTTACAACATACCAGCATATGGCAGCAGTTGTGTTCTCTGGTTTACTAGTGTCCAGAAAATCTTTGATTTCCTTGCCCGGCAATTTACAGAACTGTGAGCCTTTAAGCGGGGATACATTCAGTTGCTAATTGGGCTGGGATCTCGGTGCAGCTCCCAGAGGCAGCCAGGAAAATATGACTGGTGTGTGATCTGATATCAGTATCTGCCCAATATCAGCTTTTACTGTATTGCCCATCCAGGCTGCTGATGTGAGCCAGAGATCTATTCTGGTATATACAGTAGCTGATGGGGGTGAGAGTAAAAAGAGTAGTTTCTGTCTGCTGTAACAGCCTCCATATGTCCGTAAAGCCCAGATTGAATGCCATACTCTGTAGAGCCTTTGCTGAGCATGGACTGGGGCTAATGGGGGGTTGCTCCTTTCTAGAAATTCATCCCATGTTGAGTTAATGCCACCCACAATACTGTCTGTCCTGTATATATCTCAGACAGCTTCTGTGCAATGGAGAGGAAAAAAGTCAGAGTCTGATTTTTAGGGGGATATACTGTATGTTACATAGATTGACTGTTTGCCATGCAAGCATAACCCTGACAATCACATAGGTGTATGTCCATGAAAAAGGGCTACCAAAGTGGGACATGAGGGTCAATTTTTCAAATCCACAGTAGATCAGTTTTGATAAGCTTTTCAAGCCACTGCGACCTAAGAGTGAAAAAGGGACCATATTGTGAGATAACTCTCTAAAAGAGACTCAAGAAGAAGCACCTTTAATGTTGCTCCAACTAATTAATTAATTGGGCTTTACAGTTTTATTACCTCTGTGACCCATATTAATCGTCACTCATTGGATTTGGTCTTTCTACTGGGGATGGAGACCTCTGACTTGGCGGTGGAGCTGGTCAGTTTGTCTGACCACCACATCATAAGGTTCAATTTCCAGGCACTCCCCAATAGGCCTGCCCCTGTGGAGATGGTCCAGTACCATCCTTTGAGGGGTTTGGCCTGATGGTGGTACTGGATCTATTGGGCATGCCAAGTGTGAGCTCAGACCCAGAGAATCTGCTACAGATCTATAATAGGGCTGTGATGGAGGCTCTGGATTCTGTAGCTCCTGCCCGCATTCATCCACTCACTCTTTGCCCTTAGTCCCCCTGGTTTGATGGACTTTGAGGGAGCTGAGGTGAGTTGGACGAAGGCTGAAGAAGTGCTGGTGGAAGTCCGGACTGGATGCTGACAGACTTAGACTGATATCCCATTATAAGGACTATCAGTTGGTTATCTTCCATAAGAAGGCAGAGGTCCTGTTTAGGGAGATTGCTGCTGCACAGAACTGAACGGCCCAGCTTTTCCAGACTGTGCACAGCCCGTGCAATCCAGCCTGTCTTCAGCCATGGAGAGCGTTGTCACAAGGAAAGTGTGATGAGTTTGCCTGGTTCTTTGTAGATAAGGTTGCCGGCATCTGGTCTGACATCTGTGCTGCCCACTCCATTAGGGATTGCAGTGGTCGGTAAGAAGTTGCTGCTCCTCGGTTTGTCTGGTCTGACTTCGACCAGTTGGTGATTGCAGACGTTGTGAGGATCATCCAACGTTTGTGGCTGACCTGCTGTAGTTTGGATCCGGGCACAGATTGCCTCCTAGTGGGGTGTGTTGAGGATATTGGCCAGGTCCTAGCGGAGATAGTCTGGTATTCTTTAGAGACAGGTGTGTTTCCAGACACCCTGAAGGAGGCAGAACTATACCCCTCCTAAAGAAATCTTCTCTTAACCCCAACTGTCTTGCTAACTACAGGCCTGTCTCTATCCTGCCCTTTGTGGGAAATGTTTTGAGAAGGCAGTTGCGCTGCAGCTGGAGGGTTATCTTACCATCCAAGAGATCTGTGATCCTCTCTAATCAGGTTTTAGGAAGAGGCACAGTACCGAGATGGCACTTGTTCGGGTGCTCAATGATCTCCTGATAGCAAGAGATGGGAGGACCCATTCCATCTTGGTTCTCCAAGATCTCTCTGGAGCATTTGACATCGTGGACCATGGGGTGCTACTGGAGCACCTGTGATTCATCCGTGGACTGTCAGGTATGGTCCTCAGGTGGTTCCATTTGTACCTCACTGGCAGGTTTCAGTGAGTGGTGTCCCGGATATTTTCCTTGGACTCGGTCTCCCTGCCTTGTAAGGTTCTCCAGGGCTCTGTGTTGTCACCCATGTTGTTCGTGGTGTATATGCTGCTGTTGGGAGACATTGTGAAGTGGTATGGGCTATGTTTTCACTGTTATGCAGATGATACTCAACTCTACATGTCCTTTGTGCCTGAGCAGGATTATGTAGTCTCGGTATTAAACAACTGCCTTTCCAAGATCCAGGACTGGATGAGTGCCAATTGGTTGAAGTTGAACCCCAACAAGTCTGAGGTGTTGGTTGTTGACCCTGGTTGTTGGGTTGAGGGGCAACTAACAGGATGAACTTGCAGGCTTTGTCTCAGGGGCAATCTGCTGTTGACCTCAGACTGGGTGCGTAATCTGGGCATTATTTTTGATGAAGGGACGACGCTTAAATCACAAGTGTCAGCCATTGTTAAATCCTCTTTTTACTATCCGAGGAATATTGCCTGGATTAAACACCTCGTCCTCCCAATGACCTTCCAATGTTGGTCCTTGCCTTTGTGACCTCCCACCTTGACTACCGTAATTCTTTATACCTAGAGCCTCTGGGGGTTGACATTCGCTGCCTACAGCTGGTGCAGAATGCAGCAACTAGGCTGCTGATTGGCTTATCTGGAGCCTGTCATGTCACACCTTTGCTCTGTGGCCCACACTGACTGCCAGTTCAGTGGTGAGTCACCTTCAAGGTCGATTTGCTGACTTATAATGACCTACACAGACAGGGTCCATGTTATCTCCAAGAACTCCTGTGTCCTTACTGCCCCTCCACCCACTCTGCTCTGCTGATGCAGGATTGCTAGAGAATCCTAGGGTAAGTTTGAAGACTTCAGATGACAGTGCATTTTTGTTTATGGCCCCTACCCTGTGGAATTCTCTACCTCATTCAGTAAGAGAGTGCCCGACCACTGAGAGCTTTAAAGTGGCTACGTAAAAGAGCTCCTGGTCCCTTACTTCCCTGGGTGATCGCTCCGCTCAACTGACGAGGGGCTGCTAGTGATTCCTGCTGTCCCGAGGACAGAACTGCAAATGATAGATTGTGGTAGATATTTCTGAGCCCCGTAGGGCTGGAATTTTTACTTGGGCTGGCTTTGCTGGGGCACCAGGGGCAGGAAAGGACGTAGGGGCTACAAAAAAATTACAGGCTGTTCCTGGAGGTGCTTGGGGGAGCAGGAGAAGGATAGAGCTACAGGGTGGCAGGTAAGCCACTGATTTGATAGGGCTGTCATATTTGGTTTGGCACTCACTTGTTTGGCCCACCACCACCACCACCAAGTAGATACACACTGGGATAGGATTCTGGCTTTAGATTGCCTAGTGTTTGTATCCTGGTTTCCTTAGTTTTTCAACTGGGGGAGACCCTCTCTTGGCTAACAAAACAGCACTGACTTTCCTTCAGGACACATGGATGGAGGCTAGGCTTCCAGAACTGGTATTTCCCATAAGTGGCAGCCATAAATGCTCAACCTTTCTGAAATTATTTCTTAAAACTGAATATAAGTTTTTTTTAATTGGGTGGGGTAGTTAAATTTACTTCACTATACTGAAATCAAGCTCTAGGTTCTCCTAGCTAAAGCATACCAGGAATCCCAGAACAATTGCATGTGTTTTTCAGAGGTGACCTGGAAGCACTGGGGTAAGTCTGTGATTCAGTGACTTGGTCAGGCTGAGTCACACAGTATGCAAGTGGAGGCTGTGGTGGGATGTATCCCATACTTTATTTATTTAAAATGTGCTGACCAGGAATGGTACAATGAGAAGAGGCTGTTAAAAATGCCCATTATTGATCCAATGTAGGAAATTAGATTTTGTTGCTGATATTGATTAAAAAAATATGTATCAGTTTTGTTCAAATAAGGAACAGCCATATTTCCTTAAATGTGGCTAGTGCCTTTTGGTCTTTCTCTGTCTTTCTGTCTTTCTCAGTCTCTCGCTCTCTGTCTCTGTCTCTGTCTCTCTCTCTCATCCTCTCGGGTTGCAGTTGAATTTTAGTTCATTACATATCAGATAATTGGTGTGCTTTTTTCTGAAACACTTTGGGGATAATGATTTGTAAATAAAACATGCTTGATCAAACAAGTTAATGATTAAACCATCCAGGTGATGCTTTAAATAAAAGCCAATTAAAAACCTTTAACATATATGGCATAGTATTTGTGTGTGTCGATTTCAGTGGGAATCAAACCCAGGTCTGCTGAATGTACCAAGCTCATTCATAGCTCATTATCCTAACATCTAGGCTAGACTGCCATTTTGATGTAGTATGTATACTGTGTTAATAATTACAAAAATATCTTCCTTCATCTTTTTTCTGTTTATGGTTACTAGCTGGCAAATCAGTGTTAATATGCTTATGAAGATGAATTGCTGCGACACTGTTTTATGTATAAGTTTTGCAAAACATAAAGAGAACACTAAACACTTTTATACTGCAGAGCATTCTGCTTCAGTCTTGCACATGATTGCCACACTGTTTCATGTCCTGTCCAGTCCCAGCCAGCCCACAGCATGTTCATGCAACTCTTTGACTGGCATCTCCTGTCACAGACACCATGGCAAACAGTTAATAAAACAATTGGACCATAAAAAAGCCAGCTGTTCTCCAAACTCTTCTGCAATGTGACAGGACAGGTTCTGTGGTTTCTGGGTGTAGCACAACATCAGCAAAATAGAGCACAGTGATGGTTGGTTCTGAACTTTCACTCTCTGTGCTGCTTCCTGTTTTCAACATCAGGGCTGCCAGCTCCCAAGCCAAACCTTGGAAGATCAAAAGATGTGTGCACACTCATCAGATGAAATGCCGTAGTAGTACTTGTCGGCAGTCTCTTCTGTATGGCACTACACAGAAATGGAATGTCCACTCCAAGAACTTCAAATACAGGAAATGTATTGCTGTGCATAAAACTACAGGTGGAAATATAAAAACCTTCAAAGATATTTCTAAGTTATCCTAGGAGGTAGCACCACATTAGAATAAAGACTGACCAGTCGAAAAACAATAACCACTACCTTCTTGGATTCATTTTGTTAACTTTGTTTTTTTTGTACAGTATTTGCACCTGTAGTTTTTTGCACAGCAATAAATTTCCTTCATTTGGAATCCCTGGAGTGGACATTCCATTTTTGCATGATACCATAATGGAGAGACTGCCTCTAGCATTTTATCTCAAGATTGCAGGCATCTTTTGTTCTTTTAGAGTAGCAAAATGGAACATACTGCTGTCCAGCTCTGCATTTGTCATATATAATGCTTCAGTATTAGCCATTTTAACAGTACTGTCTGTGGAATTGGCCTTCAGGAGATTATTGTCCTCGTATTATGCTTTTACATTTACTAACCATGACCTCTGTCTTTTTAAGTTCAAGTTCTTGCACAGTTAATGCAATATCTGGAGATCTTCACACCCATCCTTGGATGTAACTTCTGTCCTTTGCTCTATTATTGCACTTAATGACATATACTCGCATATAATGCATTAAATAGTTGCTGGGTTGTGTAGTTGGCAGGAGGTTGATTTATTACATAATGTGGAACAAAACTAGGATCAGCTGAGGGACAAAAGGTGCATCACTAACTCAGGGAATACTTTGAACACAGAACATTTTATTTTTGCCATTTTTTTCAGTTCCTCCTGCTGTTTGACAATGGCTGATGGAACCGCTCATGCTGAATTTTTTTCTCCCTTCGGCAGTGTTTGTGATGGTACCTGATGTCATTCGTAGAGAGACATCTTTATTCCAGTTTGTCTGACAGGCTTGCACTTGTGTGCACTGTCAAATGATACTTCTAAGTTGCTAGCAGTGTCCGGTGTCTGTTTCCACTTTCATAATATAATTTTGCTATTTCTGGCTCCCTGATCAATGGGGAAAAAAAGTTTGCTTGAAAAAGAGAGCACAGACTACCACAGTCCTCTTAAACATACTGTAGGTGCATGGTTATTTTAAACAGCTCAGTGGTGCTCTTTACAGGTGTGACAGAGGGCAGTGTCCCTAAAAGGAAAGTTGTAAAGGAAATATTTAATCTCTGCTAGCAGTTAATTCATTCTTGGACACACTGTATGTGCAAGTATTTTACATAACAGATTAAATATGCACCCTCATGGTGTGACTGTAAATAGATTTTTTTGGGGGGGGGGGTGGGAAGAAACATTCAACATATGTGCAGTTTCACTGAATCAGCACACAGATTATTCCTACAGTCATTCATTTGCCCACTTTTACTTTTCTGAGCTGTCATTTATTTAATAGTTCATTATTGTCTAAAAACTACAGTTATAAAAGAGACACAACAACTTTCTCCCCCACTCAAAAAAAAACCCCAAAAAACATCTGTTTCAGCCAGTATGTTACCTGGAAGTGACAGGTCCTGAGTTACCTTTGTCTAGCTACAAACAAACTGAGTGGACTAAGTCACAGAGTGCAGTGCAATTCTCAGGGAAGTCTTGCAAATGGTTACACTAAGGGTAACCTGCAGGTGCTCTAACATGGCCACTAGTCATAACATAATGGAGAGAGGGAAAGGATTATAAAAAGCACCCCCCAGTATGATCAGGTACTGATGGTGACTTTGTTAGGGCACACTAAGAGCCCGGTTCTGACACTATCATCATACGTTTTTAGCAGATCATGTAACCCACTGAAAGATTTTTCAGTCTTGTTACAAAAGGAGACAGATATGGATCATGTGCTGCATTTTGCATGTTGTTTGAGCAATGATTTCTGAGACTTGAAACTCACATGTTTCAGTCTCACCAGTTGTGGTGGTTCTGTGTGTGCCTTTCATCAAGTCACTGGGCCACCACCCTTTGCTGTCACTGTATCAACACTAACGTACCGGCAAATCTGGAGGACTCCTTCACCATTTGTACAAAACAGCCTCTTTCTTCCCAAAGTAGCACCTTCACTAAGGGTCACATCTCAACAGCTCCTACTGGTATTTCTGCCCCCCCCCAAAAAAAAATTCACCTCACTTGTGTCACTGGTTCATCTTCTGTCATTTTGTGCCACAGTGTTTAGTGCTGGTGGAGGTAACCAAGCTTCACTGTAATATTTAAATACCTACAGTACATGTGTTTGGTGTGGAGATGGATTATCAGCATTAAAAGGTAGCAAACTAAAATGGAACCCCAAACCCTGATAACTTCACTGGATGCAGTTTTCTGGGGGGGTGCAGGGGTACAGTTGTTGAAATGGGAGAGGTTCAAGGCTATAAAGGAAGCAGTACACACTCCACCTCAGAGGGGACCTAATTTGGTCTAATTTGAATCCTTGATCTTGGACTAGCTTGAATGTCAGGGGATCGATCATTAGCAGCTTCTGCTGGCCAGATCGCTTAGAATTTTCCACACCCCACCTGCTCTGAGATAGTCAAATGCTTTTGCGTGCACGCGTATGTGTGTCCCTGAAACATAATCTTCTTTCAGATTATGTATTATGATTTTATCTATTTTTTTTTACTCTGGTCATCACCATACTTTATATGATTAAGCTGCTCTGTGTATCATCTAAAGGACCAGGACAAATGTATTCTCCACTTTCAGTGAAGACATGTCTGTTCTTTCTAGTGGAGTCTTGTTTTACCCATTTCCCATATGGGCAGTAAATAGGGACTTATGTTATATGTAGTCAAAGATACTGATTCAGGAATAATCCCCAGTTTGTTAAATGTTCATTCTTCCCAGACTGAGCCTCATGTTCCTATCTGAGTAAAGACAGCAGGCTTAGGTATTTGTTTTTCTTTCTTACTGCGTTCCTTGTCTGACAAACCAGACATTCTCAAATACATCTTTAAAAGTTTGTTCCGCAAAAGCCCCCCCCCCCAACAAAAGAAACACACACAAAAAACACAGGCAGTCATTCAAACAAACAAGCAAACAAACAAACAAACTACATACATGGTAGTGTGAACACCCTCATAGGGTATGCAATATTTTTGATGCTGGGGTCTGTTGTTTTGAAGACCCTTACAGAAGCATCCACTGATAGCAAGCTGTAGAAACTAGAGGAGACCCATCATAGAATGCTACAAAAAACATGTATGAGACCATTCACAAATGAGATTGCAGGACTAAAACACACACACACACAAACACACACACACACACACATGCACACACACACACACACACATGCACATACGCACACACACATTAGCAACCCAGTAGGCACACATGCACTTAGTATGTTAGAGAGAGGTAAACTTAGTATGTTAGAGAGAGGTAATTAGCCCTTTTAATGTTTTAATGTGTTAGCCAATTTTCACACTTTCCCCCTTGTTGGATTTATTTTTTTCTTAACTTTTGGACATCATCACATTTATTTTTAAATTATGATCACCCCTTTACCTCTTTTTTTTTAAGCAGAACTCTTTTATATCTACATTCATATGGCAAACCTTTCTTAAATATCATGGCAGCCTAGAACGGTATCCCTATGTCTGTTTGCTAAGGTTTTTTTTGGTTTTTTTACAATGAGCTTAGCTCAGCTAACACAAAGCCTTGCCTATTAAAAATCTCATCAACATTTTACAATGTTATCATTTGTCAGTAAAGCAAATAATAATAATAATAATGAAACAAATTCAATCAAGGCAATTTGTAGCAACCTTTTGCTTCAAACTACTCATATTTTTATTGAAATGAGGGACACACATTATGTGGTGATACAAACTTGGAAACTGCCGAAACCATTGCACTCACTTATACAAAATGTACATTTTGATTTAGTGTCTTAACATAATATGAATTCATGAATTAATGTCTGAATTTACAGTACATGCTTTATGTGGGCAGAATGCACATTTACTTGTACTAGAGCTGACTTAAATGAAATGAATAAAAAGTTTGTAGAAACGAAAACATAATGTTATTATTTCCCATATTGGCACTTGCTGAGAAAAATATAAACTAAGTGATTTGCTCACCTGGAAGCACGCACCAACCTGGATGAAGTGCCCACATTTTGGATCTGTTTCAGATGTTCTTCTTAAACTACTCTGTGTATGATCTAAAGGACTAGGACATATGTGTTCCCCTCTGCTGGTGAAGGCTTGTCTCCAAACTGATAGGAGTGCACCCCACTGGAATTAAAAACATTGCCTAAAGGAAATATGCTGTTCGCTTTACCTGTACCTAGGTTTATATTCAAAACTCCTTTAGTAAAATACTTCAGATCTTTATTCTCTGGATGTGCAAGCAATGGGTCTGACTGGGACTTGGCACAGAGGAAAGGAAGTGTAAAAGTGATCCAGTATATGTTATCCGCCCAGTGAGGGTCACGTCTTATCTGCTTTTACTGCTATTTCTTCCCCCACCCCCATAAAAAAACCCTCATTTGTGTCACTGATTCATCTTCCATCATTTCATGCTGCCATGTTTAGTGCTGATGGAGGTAACCATGCTACTCTGTAATATTTAAATACCTATTTATAGAATTTGAAACATAGAAACATAGAATTTGACGGCAGATAAGGACCGCTTGGCCCACCCAGTCTGCCCATTTTCCTACCTAATGGATAAGCTGCAGATCCTAGTTAATCAGCAGCCTACTTCTTTCTACCCCCAACCCCTATTTGTGTTTGGTGTGTGGACGGATTGTCAGCATTAAAAGCAAGCAAACCAAAATTGGACCCCACATCCTGATAACTTCATTGGATGCAGTTTTTTTGGGAGTTGGGAGTGGTGGGGTGCACTGTTGTTGAAACAAGAGAGGTTCAAAGCTATGGAGACAGCAGCACACACTCGTCCTCCTCAGAGAAGACCTGATTTGAATACTTGATCTTGGATCAGCTCGACTGTCAGGGGATCGATCATTAGCAGCACTGCTGACCAGTTCACTTAGAGTTCTCCCCACCCAACCAGATCTCAGACAGCCAAAGGCATCTGCATGCATATGTGTGTGTGTGTGTGTGTGTGTGTGTGTCCTCACAGAGGAGTTGAGATGTTACAGTACCTTTTACAATACATTCTATTGTATTATGTGTCAGGCTTCTCAGCCTTTTGATATCCAAATATGGAACACTGACCCTTAGAATGTGGGGACTAAGACAACATTTGAGATACATCATCACTTTATAAACAGGAACTCAGGAAAGAAACTGACCCCAAATAATCAGTCTATCTTTCATAGAGTCTACTGATGAATCAGTGACACACAGATCTGTGTAAATGTATTATTTAGAATTTAAGAATAAAATGCGGAATACCTACTTTACCACAAGTATGGATTTCTGAGAGTTTAAATGAGGGATGCCCCATCTAATTTGAACATCTGAGAGGTATGCTTGCAGTGTTGTAGAGGAGGATACACCAGCATAGATACGGAATATGCATCTTTTGAGGAGAAGGGTGCAACAGTATGTGATACTTACATTTTGAGGGTGAAGGGACAATGCACTCAGGTTTTATTTTTCTATCCAGATACTGTGCATAAAAGTACAGCCAGAGTAGGTTCACTTTGGGTGAGCTGTATACCCACTTTGGCTTGTTTTTCAATATACAGTATGGTATAGTCAGAGTACACACACTTATTTGCCCAGTATGTTCACTTTGTAATTGCCACTACACCACAGATTAGGGATCACATTGACTCACACTGATGCATCTTGTATATCCAAAGTCAAGCACATGCTTGGTTGCTGGGAGAATGTAAACCCCCCGCTGGATTTGTAATGCTGACCCCACCCTCCATACTGCTTAAATAAGTATCTACCCCCCTTTTGAAGGGGTTTAGTGTGCTGCCCCCCCACCCCAATTTGATGTATTTAATGCAGGAGGAAGAATCTTTATATGATAAAGAATTGGGAAATATAAGACATGTCCAGGAGCATTTGGAGTCAGGATCAGGTAGGTATCTGGATGAGGGACAATGAAGGCATAGTTAAATTTCTTTTATGGACCGTTATTTGATGGGGGAGAAGTCTTCATAACTGAACTGTGCTATAAACACTGACACATTGAAACCAAGCCTTACAGGTTAGTATTCTTTAGCATTTAAGTAATGGAATAACCTGGCATGTTTTATTTGATATTCTGTTTTTTTTGTAATTATTGTTATTTTGTTGTAGCATTTATTTACCAATGACTGTGAAATTAAGATGCAGGAAAAAGGGAGGCCGCTATTTCTTGCAAAATGGAAAAACTGGGATTAAAAAAATAATTTTTAAACACCACATAAAGTCAGTATTTCATATAAAAAAACTTTTCACATTTCTTATTAGAGTTGGGGGCAGTATGATGTGCTGGTTGTCTGGAGCAGGGCCAGATTGGTAAGTGAGGGATTTTGGCAGTTGTCAGATGGTAACACAAATTCTGCTAACATTTGAAACCTCCCACTTATCCCTCACTTACCTATCTGGCCTTGCTCCAAGGACAACCAGCACATCCTGCTGCCTCCAACACTGGCCAGAAACAAGATAAGTTCTGTTAAAGTGATTCTCTCAGTTCTCTTAATCCTGCCTTTGACCCTTACACTCAGAAGCTGATATCTTATTAGGTAAATCACCTCAACTGCAGCCCTATCGACTCTGGCAGTCCTTGTTGTTTTTGCCAGAGCTCTGTGGTCTGAGAGCATCTCTCTACATTGATTCCTTTTAAAAACATAGAAATGCGTTGGCAGAAAAGGACCGCCAGGCCCACCAAGTCTGTCCAGTGTACCTAACTAGCTGCTAGGACTTTGCGATTTTAGGAAATATTGCCCTATTTCAATTCATTGTCTGATGCATTTTGGTTCTGTTCTCTGTTTAGGGACAATGTTCATGGGCTCTGGCAGGAGTCAAGTTAACCTTCCTGTTGATTGTGTTCACTACGCAGTACCTCTTTTGGCTGCTATTGCAATGTGGCAGTGTTGTGTCCACACTTATGGACACGGCTGGTCTAACGCAGCTCATGAGGGGAAGGAGGAGGTCTTTATGACTTTTCCAGCTGAGCCTTGAACTTGAGCATCTGGCTCATAGCTGTGTCCAAATTTGTCTATTTGGACACCACCACTACCATTTCTCTTCTTATGACTGAGGAAGGAGGCAGTAGGAATGCTCTCTGTAGTAGTAAGGGGTTGTATGCAGCCCCTCTCCATCTTGCTATCTGTATAGTCATCCTTTCCCACTAGACCCACCTCTTGTGGCAGTGGGAAGTGGTGGTGTATTGAAGAGAAGTCTGTTATGCCTTTCCCAGTCAAGTTACTGCAGGCATCAGTACATTTGCTGCTATGGGTTGTTTGGCAACATATTCCTCCCAATTTCTAGTCAGTCCTCACCCGGGCACCGGTCATGAGAGGGTGGCAGGGGGATATGAATGATTGCCTAAGGGGATAACACATTATATATTCAAAGGAAGAGAATCAAGATATAACACATCTTATCTCGGACTTATTAGAAAGACAGAAATTTGGAAGACTGAGTGTGAGGAGCCCAAGACTGAGTTTCCAAAACTCGGAATCCCGACACTTGGTACTTGCCCATGGCAGAGATTTTTGCCATATTTCTGGGGGCTTCATCCCCCCACACCCCCAAAGCAAGATCCATGTCCCTGTTACTTTAATTAACAAACTCCGCCGTGGGCAATTGCTGAGTGTCAGGATTCTGAGTTTTAGGATATCAGTCTTGGGCTCCTGACACTCAGTCTTCTGAAAGTCAGTCTTTCAGAATATTCCCTTATCTCAGCAGGACTGTGGTGTACTTTTACTGTGCACACCTTCATTCTGAGTACCAAGTTGACAGAGTACTTTTGCATGTAATACACTTCATTTCTTCCAGCTACTATCCCTCCAACACTATCTCTTCCTCTGATCCCACCAATGTAAGGCCCTTGTATGTTATCTGTGTTCAACTGACAGGGGGGATAGGGCTGCCTAGGTGGGCTAGGCCTGACTGCTTAGTGAGCCACCAAACGACATTCCAGTGGTCACTGCCTAAGGCATGATCCTATCAGGATGTTCATCCCTCCACCAATCCTATTTCTAGTATGATGCACTGGCACTGTGCCTCTCGTGGTAGTCTGTCCCCTCCACCACACAGATACTCGCCATAATATTTGATGACCCATGTGCCTCATCAGGGCTAGTTTTTTTTTGTATTATCTGTTTATGCCCCCTACATGCTCCTAAGCTGCCTCTCCTTTGGGCCACCATGGTCCACAGACATTCCCCCTACTATCTCCCCCTCGGCCACCTACCTTGTATCTGCAGCCTTCCATGGGGTAGCCCAGTGTAACCCTTCACTGTGTGGGTCCCCCTCCTCTGAGGGGGAAGGCACAGGTGGGAGGAGACCAGTACACTATTCCTTTTTGGTCCTGAGTGCTGCTGAGGCATTTTGTGGCTTCTGGGGAGTCTTTGGAGGTGCCCGGTCCCGGCAGCTGTCATCCAGCTAGACTTCAGAGTGGTTTCCAGTTTACTGGTTCCCCCAGTGCACCACTCATGTAGTGCCTCCAGTCAGGGGATATCGAGCTTAATCCAGGGCCTCAGTGCCCCCTGTCTACAGAGTGGCATTTGTCACATGGATTTAAAATCTTAAATTTAAATGCTAGAAGTTTACTCCCCAAATTGGCTAATATTGAATCTCTTATGTCTTTATAGAAACCAGATTTGGTTATTGTAACTGAGTCCTGGTCAAAACCTTCTATATCCAATGAGATGTGTATGTTGCCCGGTTCCAATATTTTGAGGTAGGGCACTAAATCGGGGGGGGCGCTTGTTTATTTTTTAGAACATTTGGAGGTTACTGTGTTATCTTCCAGCTTGACCTTTGAAACACAAAATGATTGGATTGTACTTGATTTGCTCTTAGGTGGTGCTAAGCATGTTATAGTAGGGTGCTCTTTATAATCCCCCCCAAATGTGGTAAATTGTGGTTGCATGAGTTTTTTGACAAAATTGCCCCTTTTCTTTCAAAACATGATTTTGCTATGATGGGAGATACTAATTTGAATTGGGAGAAGGCTGATAGTGCCCTTCAATGTTTGCTAGATTCATTTAAGCTATTTCAACCCATTAATGAACCTACCAGGTTAAATATGAACTCCATGAACCATACACTCTTGGATTAGTTTGTTACCAACAAAGTTAGCATCATATCTTATGTTGGTGTTCTTGGAGATTCAGTGAGTAATCATCAGGTCATTTATGGTATTCTTGACTTTAGGAGAGTTAGAATTCCACCCAGACTAGTGCAGTTTCACAATTTTAAAGGTAAATCACTTGATGCTTTGTCTGATGAATTGCGGAATTTGGACTGGTCCTTCTTGGAATCTATACCCGATCCAGACTATACCATTAATTTTTTTTGTCAGCATTTAAGTGTCCAAAATAAATTATTTCCTCTTCAAGTTATACATGCCAGAGGGGTACTTCATCAATGGTTTACTAGTGAGTTCAAGGCTTTCATAAAACAAAAGAAGGTGGTTTGTCTGACTTATAAAATGTTTCCTTCTTTGAAGCATTTACAGGAACATAGGGCAGTTAGGAACATGTTAAGTAAAAAGGTAAAGCAGGGAAAGATTGATTTTTTTCCATCCAAATTGGAGGTTGCTTCTCTGGACTCCAAGAATTTTTGAGATATTGTTAACTTTCTCATTTCTCCTAAAGCCAAAACATCACTTGCTTCTCTGCAATCTTCTGGTCAATTGATTACTGATTCATTAGAGATGCCTAATTTGTTAAATCAATGCTTTACTGATGTTTCTAGTTTGATTTCTGGGTTTTCTGGTAAATATGGTTTCCCTGTTCAAGGTAACTGTACATCTGACACCTATGTCAAACAAACAAAGGATAGTGCTTTACCCAAATTTTTATTTCATAGGGTTACCTCGATTGATGTCCTGAAACTACTATGCTCTTTGCCTGATACATTTGACGATTGTGGGGGTGGACTTGATGTTAGGTTTATTAAAATGGCTGTGTCTTACATTGCTGAACCATTGTGCAGAGTATATAATTTATGCATTTCAACTGATGTTTTCCCTTGACATGGAAACAGGCTCAGGTGGTGCCTGTTCCCAAAAATACGAAGGCTGTTGGTGCAGATGATGTTCACACAATTTCAATCCTAAACCCATTGGGCAAAATGTTAGAAAAATTGATGGTAAGTCAGCTAAATTATTTTTTGGCTGGGGGAAGATCCTCTGTGCTGAACAGCATGGTTTTTGGTGTGGTCGTGGGACTGGTACAGCCCTGGTCTGGTTCACGAACACTGTCCTCCAAGATTGTAATGATGGCTTATTAACAGAGGCAGTGTTCGTGGACCTCTCCAGGGCTTTTGACCTTATTAATCATTCTCTGCTCTGTCAGAAACTTACTGTTTTGGGGTTGACTGACTCTGCAGTTGCTTTTATTTATGACCTTTTGCAAGGGCATTCTCAATATATTTCTATTGGTCCTATTCTGTCAACTGTATGTTCCACTACCTGTGGTGTGCCTCAGGCATCCATTTTTGGACCCCTGTTTTTTTTCTTTATTTATTAATCAAGTTCCCTCAATTTTTTACAGATGTAAATGCTTATTATAGGCTGATGATTTGACTTGGTACTATCAGGGGAATTCTGTTGAATACATTAATTTGATTCTAGAAGTTGAATTCCAGAAATTGTGTGTTTGGATGTCTTCCAACATGATGGTCTTGAATGCTAGTAAGACCAAAGTGATGTTGTTTGGTAGCTCTGCTCAACTTAGTGATCAATCTTCTTTAACAATTCATGATGTACAGGGTAATTTACATGAGCAGGTTCTGGAGTTTAAGTACCTGGGAGTCTTACTTGATCCTTCATTAACTTTTGTCTTCCAGGTAAAATTGGTAAGAAGGAAGATACATTGTAAATTTGGGCAACTGTATACATTTAAATCCTATTTTCATCATATGATTATCATTTAAAATCAGCTATTGGGGTTCTAATGTCACACTCAGATTATGTTTCTTCATTGTATTGTAAGTTGGGGGTAACAGAGAAGCAGATTTTGAGTGTTATTTACAATAACATCTGCCAGTTTGTTTTGGATGTCCCGATTTTGAACCACCATTGTTCTTTGTACTCTTCTTTGGGCTAGTTGTCACCCCAGCTCAAGTATGAGTATTCTTTAGGTAATCATAGATTCATAGGGATTTACATGCTCAGGAGGTAATGCCTTATATGAGCTTGCCACCCAAAGGTGGATTTAATTAGTTTTGTGGTAAATTACTTTTTTTTTCCCCATATGCAGATCGAGTTGTTTTTTAAATGTGTTTAAAGTCTTAGTTTCTACTATGGAGGTAGGAAGTGCATTCCATGTTTTTACAACTTGTTGCAAAAACCAGTGGCTCCTTTTTTTTGTTCTACATGTCTCACCCTTTAATTTAAAAGTGTGTGTTCTTGTTTGAACCTCAGAATTGTTATACACTAGTCCCAGGGTTTCCATGAGTTAAGGCTCATTCAAGGCTTTGTGTGTTAGGCATAGGTCTCCACAAAATTGCCTGCATTCCATGGAGTAAAGATTAAGTCTTTCTAACTTATCTTCATATTCAACAGTGTACATTCCATATATTATTTTGGTTATTTTCCTTTGAACTCCCTCTATTAGTTTTTTTTTCCTTTTATAGAAACATATGCACATGGGGGGAGCAGTAGTCAAGATGTGGTCTAACTAGCCCTGTGTATAAAGGTAGCATAACACTGGGTTCTCACTACTGTTTATGTGCTTCAATATACACCCTATAATTTGTTGGCTTTTTTTAACTTTTGTTGATGTGTGAGTGTCAAAACTAAGTTTATTATCTATAATAACTCCCAGGTCTCTATCATTTACTGCTTCTTTTAGTATGATATTATTTAATGTGTATTTATATTTCTGCTTATTATGTCTCAGATGCATAACTTTACACTTATGTTCATTAAAGAACATTTTTTTGTTTACAGCCCATGTTTCAAGGGAGTTTAGTTCTTGTTGGTATTGTAGTGCTGCATCATAGTTATCAATAATGCAAACTAGTTTGCAATTGTCAGCATATTTGGCCATCCAGATTTTAGGTGAGGTCTGCATATAAGCTATTAGAATATTAAACAGTGCTGGGCCTAAGACTGAGCCCTGAGTGATCCTGCTTGTGACATTTCCCCAGTTTGAGGAATGTCCCTTGATGATAGTCCATTGATGACAATTATGCAACCATGAGGTGACCCAATTTATGATTGTTGGATGGAAATTAAGTTTACACATTTGATTTATCAAAACATTGTGAGAGACCTTTTCGAATGCCTTGGCAAAGTCCAGGAAAATGATGCGTATGGATGATCCTGCATCTAAAGATGAACTAATATTTTCAAGAAAGCTTAAGAGATTAGTAATACAAGACCTTCCCATAGAAAATCCATGTTATAAGTCCTGTATGTAATTTATGGTGATATGGTCTTCCAACCTAAGAAGTAAAAGCTGTTCTAAAAGTTTACCTAAAACAGATGTTAGACTTATAGGTCTGTAATTAGAGACATCTTTCCTGTGTCCTGATTTATAAATGGGGGTAACAAGTGCATCGTTCCAAACAGGTATTGTTTTCCCTTGTTATAGTGAGACATTAAAAATTAAAGTCACTGGACCTATAATTTGATTCATAATATCTTTAAGAAAACTTGGTTGGGTACCATCTGGCCCAGCTGAAGTGTTAGGTTTTAATTTTAGGAATACACTTCTTACTTCTTCTCTGGAAAATGGGGCCAAGGATGAGTGAGTACTCGGAAGATTTTTAATAGGAGTTCCTTTTGGAGTAAAGATGCTAAGGAAATAATCACTGAATTCTGTAGCCATTGCTAGTTCAGAGCTCAGTATCCCCTTGTCAGTGTCTATTGGTCCAATTGTTGATTGAGTGCCTCCAAGTGAGCCTATATAATTGTAAATTTGTTTTTTATTATCAAGCTTGTCTGCAGCTAATTTTTGCTCAGATTTTGTCTTTGCTCCCTTTATGACTTGTTTAACATTATTTGCTTGTTTTTTGTATAACTTCCAGTTATGAGGTATAGGATTTGCCCTGTAGTTCTTATATTTTCTTTTTTTTAATACTCTTGTACCACCACAGCAGTGTTCTATACCCATTTTTGTATTTCCATCTGGAAGGAACCCATGTATTCAGACAGTGACTTATTTTCGTCCTTATTGAGTGCCTTACTTGGTGTAAATTGAGACCATGGAGTTCTGATTCCCAGCCCCATGATGTTAGGCAGTTTTTGATTAATTCATAGTTTGCTTTGAAATAGTGCTTAATCATGGTTGCTCCTTGCGGATGGATATTATTTATCTGTACATACGCTTTCACCATGTTATGTTCACGATTACCTAAAGGCTCCATTGTGACATGTGTTGCTATTGCGTTGTCCATATTTGTAAGGATTATATCTAAAATTTTAGTTTCTCTGGTTCCTTGTTTGACAAATTGTTCTAGGTTGTGATGTATTATTATGTCTATGAAGTGATTTTCAGTTTTTCCATTTCTTTGGCATGTATCTCAATTTATATTTGGGAAATTAAAGTCTCCCATTAATATGTAATTTTGGGATGTATCAAAATTTTCTATTACAGTTAAGAATACTTTATTTTGTTCTGAAGGTAAGTTAGGAGGTCTGTAGTCCAGATCCAGGACTAAGGTCACAGTATGAAATTTATTTTGGACCCAGATTATTTCCATGTCACTGTCTGTTACATCTGTTGGAGTGATGGAGTGGGTTGCATATTTATCAGAAATATATAATGCAATGCCACCTCCACATTTACCTGCCCTATTTTTGGAGAATTTATGGTAACCAGGAATCTCTGTGTTCCAGTCAAAGTCTTGAAACCATGTTTCAGTGATTACACAGATGGACATGTTTTCATTTTCCATAACATGTTTTAACTCATTGAGTTTGTTAGTTAGATGATGGGCATTAAGTAGTAACATGTTTATACCTTTATTGGCTCTTTTGCAGGGTGAGTTTTTTTTAGGGTTATTATTGTAATTTATAGTAGTAAGTGGGTGATGTAGGAATGTTTCAGAATCTAGTTCATCAGGCTGTTTATTCTGATGGCTTGTCTCCATTGACTAATTTAGTTGTGGTTTGAGATATTCAAGCCAACATAAGATCTCTTAAGGGTGTAGTGTTGGTAGCTCACTACACTAAATATAATTATAGTCTTTGTTCATTTGTATATCAGGCTCCCTCCTTATGGAATAACGTATCGCTCTCTTTAAGATCAGTTAAGTCTTACCCAGGATTTAAGGTTAGATTTAAACAGTATTTGTTCAAATTGTCTGTTTGCACGTTATGCTTGATGTTTGAACTTTGTATATTGTTCAGTATTTATTATTGTATTTTTGTATCATGTTTTTGACTTGTTATGTTTTCTGTCTGGGTCAGACCTGAAAAAGGCCCTCTGCCCAGTGTCCCAACCCAGTTAACAAATAAAATGACACGAAATGAAATATAGGCCACAGTCATCTCTAAGTCTATGTAATGTGCTGTACAACCAAGAGGAGCACCAGCCTGCATGTTCCTGATACAGAACAACAACAAAAGAAAGATATAACCTTGTTGTCCATCAATAACCACACAAAACAATTCCAAAGATGAGGTTGAATAAACACATGGTCATAAATAACAAAAATTCTACAAGATTAATTGTAACAAAGCTTCATTATGGGAACTTACCCACAGAGCATCCTCCTATGGAAGGCAATCCCCTCCATAAGTCCATTAAAGTAAGACAGCAGTCCTAAATAACATCAGCATTGTAGAAAGGAAAGAGAGTGTTGGGATCCTGCCCAAAATATCCCTCCACCAGCTTAAATACAATGTGACCATGGCCTAAAAGAATCAATAATGAATTCCAGATATTGTAGCCCTATAATCAGCAGGCTTGTACCTGCCAACATACACAATGAACCAACAGAAAAGCTACAGTAAGAAAAACACCACACCATCTCAAACAACTGCCAACACCCTTGGGTAATAGCTAGTCCATGCTAGACTTTCTTTACAATGAACAATCCCCTGGTAAACCTCCAGCAAGTGTAAAAGAACACAGTACTACATAAAACAAGGATGATCATCCCACTGATTCCTACTGGAATGATTTGGATCCCCATTTTAAAAATGGTACCAGTTTATCAATTTTTAAAAAGGCTATGAAGAGCCATCTGTTGAGATTACAATCTATCTGCAGTTTTTCCCCTTCTGACCATTAGAGCCCTGACATTTGTGCGCTGACACATCAGTGTGCCAGTTTTTTGATTTGTGCCCCCTCCCCAAGGTCCATTCCCCAGGTTAGAATCCTAAGAAAGGGGGTGGGGGTGCTGGGGGCACAGCTCCCTGCAAAAACAAGGATCAGTGAAATCCCAACTTGGCTCCCTGATGACCGGGCGCACTAACACTGGTGCTCTCAATGGGTGGAACCATTTTTTTCAGAACTTAAGCTATTCAGACTTCTATTTGTAATATTTCATGGTTTATGACTTATGTATAGATGTTTCCTCATTGCTCTTTTGACTTTGTCCATATTTTTTACTGTCTTTAAAATTCACTTTCCTTTGGATGTCCTTTCTTAGTGGATCAATCTGAATTTCCAATTTTGAATCTATGCTACTTAATTAAATTCTAAAATGGTGAAGAAAAATCCACTATCGAGAGTAATATCAGTTTTGTTTCTGCATGTAATTTAATGGGATATTCTACTTTTATTAGTCATGGTTTTGCATAGATTGTAGCTTTTTCACAAATTGTCATGACATAGGACATTCTATAAATGAGACTAGTTTCCCACTAAACCTATCCTGTGAATGTTAACTTTTAGGAAATAAATAAAAATCAATTAATAACTTAGTCATTGAAACAGTCCGACCCAAACTTACCTCAGTGCCTAAGATTATAAGGAATGGTGGTCTCGTAATGGGAACACAGGATACTTAGAGCCAGCATGATCAGAAGAATGTTATATAAACATATTTTCTACAATTGTGGAATCATCAGACAGTGAAATAGTGATTAAGTTAGTAACAAAGTCCTAGAAGTCCTTCAAAATCTGGGGAGAGCTGAAGTAACGAACAGGGCACTATCCACCAGACCTGACAGACACCTATTGTATTTGCTAAGGCTTTAATAGAATAAAACACTCATTCACCTATTCTCTACCTGAATCCAGTGAAGAAACACTACTACAGTACTTAGTAGGTCCCAAGGGAGTTACCCTTAAAGGTAATTGACAGCAAGTCTGTAGTAATTTCTGTCTTTGGGTATTGTTCTACATGTGTAGCAAGGACAGCATTCAATGATTATGGAAACACTTTCAGAAACACCATCATGGAATCCAGAGGCCTCCCTAACTCACACTTTGTGTTTTCCGGTGCTGAGACACAAAGGGCACCCCAGGAGGCATACACCATGAGTGGTCCAGCCCTTAGCCTTACTGTCTATTTATCATTACCTACTGATTTACCCACTACTGAAATAGTGGTCAGCTAATAGAAAGCTCTAAACAAGAAATTGTATACCACCCAACAGCGACACCAACACAGTGACCTACATCGCTGTTGATAAAATCGACAGTTCGCTGACAGGTCACTGTGTTAGTGCACCTGAGACAGGGGCACACTGTCTCCCAGTTCTGCACCCCCTCACTGAATAAACTCTGACTTGGAGTTGATATAATTAGTATGGGGGTGTATGGGGCAGGGCCCCCCACATAGGGAGCTCGGGGGTGAAGCCCCACAATAGAAAAATGGACCCGGAGACAATCAGGATTTATGTCAACTGCAACTTGCGGTCAACATAAATCCCATCACTGTGATGCCAGTCAATGAAATTGTTATCAAACTGACATCGTAGAATCACCAGAAACAACAGCTCAGACACAAATGCCAACCATAGGAGGCATACACCAAGTGCAGTCCAGCCCCTAGCTTTACTGTCTGCTGAGCTTCACTGATCTTCACCAACTGGGAGAGAGACCAATCATGGAGGGAAGGCAGACTATGACAGGTGCAGAAGCAGGGATTCCTTGACAGCAGTTCTACTTGAATCCCCCTTGGAGTGCACAGTTTGGGCTCCTTTCTCCCCTGAGGTCGCTTCTCTCCTTGCTCATTCTGCTCTGACCCAGCCAGCAGCAGCTTTCTCAGCATAAGGAGCTGTTGGAACACTTACCCAGAATTCCTGGCTGATGTATGTAAATCAGCATTTGTACTGCTGTATCTACCACTAAAATAATGATCAGCTAATAGAAAGCTCTCAGCTGGAAGCAACAGCTCAGACACAAAGGGCACCCCTAGGAGGCATACGCCAAGAGCAGTCCAGCCCCTAGCTTTGCTGTCTGCTGTACTTCACTGCACTGGTCCTCATACACAGCATTCTCCAAGAATAGCAAAGATTTCCTGTTTGCACTGCAAGGAGCAGATTTACAACAGCTGGTGAATTCCCCCACCAGAGACAAAGCAATACTAGACTTGGTGCTCACAAATAGCACAAAAGTCTCAGATGTGCAAGTAGGGGTCAATCTGTGGACCAGTGATCACAGGACAATCCAGCTAACTCTGAACAAGGTAGAAGATACCAGTCACACTAAAACCAAGGTTCTAGATTTCAGGAGAGCTAACTTTCCTGAAATGAAATGTATAGTCACATCCATGCTAGATAGCAGAAACTCAGAAGATGTAGAAGACTGTTTGGAGGCCTTAAAAACTGCTTTAAATACAGCTACGGCTACATGCACTAGGTAGATTGCAAAATCCAAAAGAAAGAAAAAGCCATCTAAATTATTTCTTTTGCTCTGTCTTCACCATAGAAAACAGCGGGAAGGGTCCTACACTAAGTAGGTCAGTATACAACACCACAGGAGCACACACAAGACCAGTCACAAGAGAAAGGGTCATAAAAGAGCTGAACAGGCTCAAGGTAGATAAAGCAATGGGGCCAGATAGCATCCATCCTGGGGTACTGAAGGAGCCTCTGGAGAACTTGCCACACCACTGGCTGAGCTCTTCAGCAAGTCACTGGAAAGTGGAATAATACCTCAGGACTGGAAAATGGCAACAGCAGTACTTTTACACAACAGCGGAGGCAGAAAGGAGGCAGAAACTACCAACTGGTCAGTTTGACCTTGGTGGTAGGAAAAATTATGGAGCTGTTGCTAAAGGAGAGGATATTGAAGTACCTGGAGGATAGCAGAAAGAATGACCTCAGGCAACATGACTTCACAGCAGGACGCTCTTGTCAAACCAATATGATCAACTTTTTCAACTGGGTCACCAGGTCAGTGGACCAGGGAAGAGCAGTGGACATTGTGTACCTGGACTTTAGCAAAGACTTCAACATCATCCCCTACAGAAGGCTAGCTAACAAATTGGAGCATACAGGAGGCAGTCATAAGATAGTGAACTGGATCACCAGCTGGCTGCAAGATAGGATGCAGAGAGTGCTTGTCAATGGACCATTATCAAGGGAAGGCAAAGTTACCAGTGGCATTCCACAGGGGTCTGTGCTGGGACCTATCTTTTTTAACATATTTATAGGAGATATTGTAAATGATTTGAAGGGTAAGGTTTGCCTGTTTCCATATGACACAAAACTCTGTAACAGAGTAGACACGCAAGAGGGAGCAAAAGGTATGGAAGCAGACCTGAAAAAACTTGAGGAATGGTTCAGGGATTGGCAGTTGAAGTTTAATGCCAAGAACTACAAGGTTATGCACATAGGAAAGAGAAATCCAAGGATAAAGTACACACTGAGAGGGCATGAGTTAGAGGAGACATAGACAGAAAGAGACCTCAGAGTAGTCATCACGGATGATTTAAAGTTTGGAAAACAGTGTGAGAAGGCAGTACAGAGGGTGAGTGGCATCCTTGGCTGCATTGGTAGGGGAATTACAAGTAGAAAGAGCGAGGTTATCATTCCTCTCTACAGGTCCTTGGTGAGGCCACATTTAGAGTATTGCGGTCAGTTTTGGAGGCTCCACCTCAAAAAGACATAGACCGCATGGAGACAGTACAGAGAAGGGCTACAAAGATGATGCATGGACTGCATCATGATCCATACAAGGCAAGACTCAGGGAACTAATTCTGTACACCCTTAAGCAGAGAAGAAACAGAGGGGATATGATCAAAACTTTTAAGTACGTTAAGGGAATCAACAAAACACAAGCAAGAAACCTCTTCCAGCAAACCAGGGATGCACATACGAGGAGGCACAACTTGTGTTTGGTGGGAGGCAGGTTCAAAAGCAACCTCAGGAAGTACTTCTTTAAAGAAAGGCTCACAGACCCATGGAACAGCCTACCTCATTAGGTGATGGAATCCAAGACAGTATGTGAGTTCAAACTCACATGGGACAGACATTGTGGACACATCTGGGTGCAGTTTAAATAGGGAGGTGGGCAGAAACATGGGCAGACTAGATGGATCATGCAGTCCCCAACTGCTGATACGATTCCTATGTTCCTATGAGAGATGGTACACAACTTCGTCTGTTGTTGACCTGTTTTGTTTCACCTGATACTTGATTATAGCTCAGAGACAATACAAGGTCATTGCAAGTTGAAGCTCAAGTCTTACCATGAGAGAGAAGAAATACATGATTTAGCATTGGAATAGACTAAAGCTGAATTGGTGCAACCACCTCTGCATCATTCCTAGGGCACATTACCTGGGAGATGAGTAGAATACCATTTGTTAGCTAGAAAAATAGTCACCACTAATAGCAGAGGACAGGTCTGGCCCATAATGCACTTCCCATTCTACATAGAGCTATATCATACTGTAATAATACAGTAACAATAAGTCAGTTGTGATCTACTTGGAAGAAAAAAAAATTGAGCTCACCTAAAAGTACACGGAACCAAGATGCTCTCCAGTGTAAAACCATGAAAGCAAATATGATTCTTCCTAGAGTATTTTTACTGAGGTAAACAACAGCCGCATTGCATTTTCCTAGTCATGAAACAAGGCAAGTATGATGATCCAGTTGAAGGGAAAGGAAAATGGAGTCTATGAACAATACCTAGTGGGTGCACTGGAGCGTACAAGCTCTGATTCAGAACACCTAGTCCATATGATCATTCTAATGTTTTCTCAAGAGAAAAAAAAATCATTATCCTTACATTAGAAAAGTTTACATTATAAGACATCACAAAGAAGGTAATTGATCTCTAAGCCTATAGAATAGGAAAATGTGGCTTCCTCAGTGGGCCCTACCTACTCATTGCTGGAGTTTAATTTAGTATCACTCTCAACCAAGCACCATGCCCTACAATTTAATTTTCTTCTTCAATCAACCATCCCCAGATCCTTAATCAGGGAAGGGGGACCATAATCATGGCTAGTGATTAATTTAGGCTGGAGTGGCATGTCATCTAGGCAAACTCAATGGTTCTGTCCTCCTTATGCTCAATTTACCACTTTGGATTAATCCTTTTAATCCATTGATGACTGAGAGGTAGGTGAGGCAGCTGGTGCTGTTAGCCAAGTATCATTACACTGTCTAAATTTTACTGACCACTCCCAGAACATCAGTTTATGAATCATGCTGTAAGCAGCTATTAACATCTAGACAGTGTTTTAATGCTACACAAACAGTGCCAGTTGTCCCCCTCCCTATCAATCATTAATCAACTGGAGGTGGTGCAATAAGCTGAGCCTTAGGAGGACAAGGCCACTAAGCTAGCCTGGATTATGTGTCACTAGCCAGAACCAAACAATAGCCAGGATAATACTGCCTCCAGATTAAGGTTCAAAGACCGGGGCATTGAGGAAGAAAATGACAAAATATAGGGTTTAGCAAGGAGGGATCTTGCTATTAAAAGCAATGACATTCGGAGTTTGTTGGCCCTCAGGGAAGCTACACATCTGTGTATTCTACAGACTGAGGGAGGAAGAAAAGCATTGGGCTCTGGGGCACTTCCAGCAATTGTGTGTGAGTGAGTGGGTGTATTTTACAACATTTATAGGGGTTTCTTATTTGTTTCTGTTTTGGTGTGAAAGTATTTATGAGTTGCACAACACAATTTATTGCACAGCACTTAAATACTTAAATCAAAAATAAACAAAACAGACATTTGGAGACAAGATGGCTGAGAGCAAGTAGTTGTGTTTCTGCTGAGCTCTGAGACCCACTCTGTTAATTATTCACTCTTAGATGTTTTATTGAGAAATTATTAAGAACCCTTGCTCCACCCTTCCTTTCCTTCCTGTGCCACAATAAATCTACTCACTTAGATCAGCAGGGGCTGCCCTACTACATGTATAATGTGAGATAAACAGCTCAGTGCTTGTGTATACTTATGAGCTTGAATGTTATGTGCTTGATGTTTATAGACTTAGACTTTGGCTTTTCTCTGTTTACCACCCTCAGTGGAGTGCTGGGAAGGTGTAGGAATTAAGGCCCAGCATTGAGGGTGAGATAAGAGTGCCAGAGGAGGAGGCTGGGGAGGATGAGGGGTGTTTCCAAAAAGCTTGAAGCTGAGCAGTGGATGCACTGAGGATTAAGTAGAGAATGTGGGAGGAACTATTCCCGACCCCTTGAATCTCAGGCTATAGCCTTCCCATTAAATGTGTGGTACATAGTTCAGTGCTTGTGTATACTTATGAGCTTGAATGTTATGTGCTTGATGTATACAGACTTAGACTTTGGCTTTTCTCTGTTTCCCACCCTGAGTGGAATGTTGGGAAGGTGTAGGAATTAAGGCCCAAACGACTGTTACCATTTTGACTACCTCCTTCAACTCTGGAGTGTGTGACAAGTAGCATGCAGGAGAGTAAAAACCCCCTTTGGGGAATCCTCTGAGGACCCAAGGCTACTGACCTGCCCACCTCTGGGCATACTAATAGGAGAATAATCCTAAATGTGGGCTTATGATTCTGGTTATGTCGAAGAATTAAGTCCATACTTGCTGGTCAATAAGTTAATGTTGGAGGATGAAGGTTCCAGTAGATGAAGAGTGGTCCAATTCGGACGGATGTCTGGATGACAGAAAATGGTTAATTCATGTCCAAAATAGCTGTACAGGAATGAAGAGCTTATTGAACTAAACACAAAGATACATCCAGGGAGCAAAGTCTAGTGATGGTAACATTAAGCATTATCGCTCTGTCTGATAATTGGTAAAAAGACCTCCTTGAAAGTCAGAGAGGAGGGTTCATAGAGAGCCCTGAAATGGCACCAACCAGACCCTCTAAGGAGGTAAGGTTAGGACACTAGTCAGAACACTGGAGATGATTTTGTCAAAGGCTGAAACAGCAGGTACAGGAGCAGGAGCATCTGAAGAAGTGGCTGAATGCAGGGAAGAGACACATGGTGTCAGAGGTGCCACGCTACAGATGGTATGGGATGAAACGGGAGCTTTCTGAGGTCCCCACAGATGCTGAGCTGAACCAGGAGAATCCCATGCAGGATGATTGGATGAGCTGAATGGAATTGCCAGGAAGCCATTGGTGTAGACAGGCTGGACAATGATTCCCTCTCAAGGAGTAAAGAGGAAGGTGTAGAATGTACATAAGCAATCTGCTTGGCTAGTGGAATGTCCATCAAAGATGCAGGTATCGAGAGATGAAGATATCATAGATAGTGAGATAACCTGATAGCATTGCCCAGATGGGAAATGGTGATAAGTTAGTCTCAGAGAGAGCAGTAGTAGTAGCATGTATGTTTGGTGGAGTATATGTGATTTGGGAGGCTTGCTTGAGGCTGTCATGAATACTTTGGCTCAGTAGGGTACAATCAAGTACCATGATAGGAAGGCAGAAAATGTCCCAAGACACCCAAGGAATTGAGGTGCACTCCATGGAGATGTCCTGCATACAAAAACCTGAACAGGAACTGGAATGGGAAGGAAAGCTGGATTGCAGTAAAGCAAGGAAATAAATTTATGAAGTAAAAAGCTAGGCCCATATGTAGGCTAGCTGGAGTGGCGAGACCCCCATGTAGGTCTGCTTGAGGAAGGAGTATGCTTGCATGAATTGAGCTAGGCCCAACATGGGCTAGCTGGAGTGTGAGACCCCCATGTAGGTCAGCCTGAGGAAGGAGTATGAATTCATGATCCAGTAGCGAGCTAGGCCCATACACAGGCTACCCAGAGTGGCGAGACCCGCAGGTAGGTCTGCCTGAGGAAGAAGTATGATTGTGTGACTCAAGCTAGGCCCCCTCGTGGGTTAGCTGGATGAGCAGGTCCTGCAGACAGGTCTGAACTGAGAAGGAGTAAAGGAGTGAGTTCAGTTAGGCCCGCACATAGGTTAGCTGAACCAACAAGACCTCTACGTAGGTCTTGCCCAAGAAAGAAGTATAGAAACATAGAAACATAGAAGTTGATGGCAGATAAGGACCACAAGGCCCATCCAGTCTGCTCATTTCTTTTTCTACCTTATAAATGTGCCATCGGCCTTTGCTCTGTCAGTGGCCTATCTATTCATAGTCATTTGTATTGCTCCCTTATGCCTATCCTATGCCTCTTTGAAGCCCTGCACTGTATTCATAGCCACCACTTCTTGTGGTAAGCCATTCCATGCATCTACACCCTTTCTGTGAAAAGAATTTCCTCACATTCCCCTTAATCGGCCCCCTAATATCATGCTGTGTCCTCTTGTCCTGCTATTTTTCTATATTTAAACATGTTAGACTCTTTCACCTTGTTAATGCCCTTAAGGTGTTTGAATGCCTCGATCATATCACCTCTCCCTCCTTTGCTCAAGGGTATACATATTGAGCTCTGTTAATCTGTCTTCATATGTCTTCTGATGCAGTCCCTGCACCATTTTGGTTGCCCTTCTCTGGACTGCCTCAATTTGGTTAATGTCCTTGTGAAGGTGTGGCCTCCAATACTGCACGTGAGTACTCCAGGTGTGGCCAACCAGTGTCTTGTAAAGAGGGATTATTATCTCCTTTACGACTTGTGATACCCTTACTACACACCCTAACACCCCCTAGCCTTACCTACTGCTTTAGAGGTCTGCTTGATGATTTCAGGTCATCAGTGATGATGATGCCCAAGTCTCTTTCTTCCTTGTGACTGCTAGCAACTCCCTCCCAGCCTATAGGTGGCTTCAGGGTTCTCTTCCCTATGTGCATGATCTTGCACTTCTTGCATTAAATCCCAGTTGCCACTCTTCTGACTATTTTGCTAGTTTATCCAGATCTCTCTCATTCTGCCCACCCCATCTGGATCATCTACTTGTTGCAGATCTTGGTGTCATCTGCAAACAGACAAGCCTTACCCTCTAGTCCATCTGCAAGGTCACTAATGAAGATGTTGAAGTGGACTGGCCCCAGGACTGATCCCTGAGGTACCCCACTTGTGACTTGCATCTCTTCTGACTGTATACCATTTACCACCACTCTCTGTTTTCTGCCCGTCAACCAGTTTGCCACCCAGTTGACCAACTTCTGACCCACCCTGAGCCTACCCAGCTTATTTATCAATCTTCTAGGTGGAACAGTGTCAAAAGCTTTGCTGAAGTCAAGGTAGGCAACATCAACTGCAGCCCCTTGGTCCACCACTCTGGTTACCCAGTCAAAGAAATCTATGAGATTAGTTTGACAGGACCTTCCTTTTGTAAACCCATGCTGTCTTGGATCCTGTGCCCCTATGGATTCCAGGTGTTGCACTATCCTTTCCTTAAGGAGTGCCTCCATAATCTTGCCCACTACAGAGGTAAGACTGACTGGTCTGTAGTTCCCTGCCTCCTCCCTGCTACCACTCTTGTGGAGCGGGATCACATGAGCCCTTCTCCAGTCTTCTGGGACCTCTCCTGTGCTCAGAGACTCACTAAACAGTTCTGCTAATGGCTCTGCTAGTTCCACCTTTAGCTCCTTAAGTACCCTGGGATGTATGCCATCAGGTCCCATTGCCTTATCCACCCTGAGCTTAGCAAGATCTTGTAGGATCCTTTTTTTGTGAAGGGAGTAAGCCCTCCCTCCCCTGAGTCCATGATGCTGAGCTGTGGGCCCTGCCCACCTTCTCTTCAGTAAATACTGAGCAAAAGTATCTATTTAGGATAGATGCCTTACAGGGTCCTCCTCTCCTCACATGCTCCCTTTTCTCCATTAAGCTTAGCACTACCCCTCTGGACTTTCTCCTTTCACTAATGTATCTATAGAAAGTCTTGTCACCTTCTTTACTGTTCCTGCTAGTGTTTCCTCAGTTTGAGACTTTGCCTGCCTTACTGCCTTCCCTGCTTCCCTTAGGCAGTTTGGTATGCCTCCCTATCTTCATCCCGCTGTGTTCCATTATATTTCCTGAAGGCCAGCCTTTGGCTCTGACCTTTTCTGCTACTGTATTTGAGAACCAAGTGGTTTCCTTCTTCTTTGCACTTCCTTTCTGTCTAACACAATGGGATGTTGCTTCAAGTATTGCATCCTTAATGCTTGCCCACTTTGCCTGTACCCCTCACCTGTGTTTCTTTTGCCAGGCTAGCTTAACTCTGTTGGCCATCTTATCAAAGTCAGCTCCTCTGAAGTCCCATATTTTTGCCTTGGAATGGGATGATTTAGATGTAGTAGCCAAATTGAACCATACCATGTGATGGTCACTGGCCCCCAGGTGACCTTCTACCTGGAGATCTGTGATCCCTTCCTTGTTAGTCAGTACTAGATCTAGGATAGCCCTGTCTCTTGTGGGTTGCTGTACCAGTCGTTTGAGGCCCTCCCCCTGCAGGGAATCCACTATGTGTCTAGTTCTGGCAGATGTTCCTGCTGGTATTGACCAATCTGTATCTGGCATGTTGAAGTCTCCCATTATCAGAACCTCCCCTTTAGCTGTCATGTTTTGTATATCTTCAACAGTAATGTGTCTATGTCCTCCCCGGTCTGGGGGCTTTTAGACAACCCCAGTTCTTATGGCTGTCCCATTTCTGTTTCCAGGGTGACCCACAGTTCTTCTGGCTCCTTATGTGTATTCTGAATTTCTGTAGCTTTGATATTTTCATTGACATACAGGGCCACTCCTCCCCCCCTTTTTGCACCTCGGTCTCTTCTGAACAATATATAGCCAGGTACTGAAGTTTCCCAAGTGTGGTTACTGGTAAACCACATCTCACTAATTGCTCCTATGTTCAGTTTAGCCTCTAACATTATTGCCTGCAGGTCTGGGATCTTATTTCCCAGGCTGTGAGCATTTGTGTACATGATTTTCCATTGGCCAGATTTTGGTGTGTTAGCTGTTGGGTGAGGTTTGGCATTACCCCTGTGCATCGTATGGGGAGACAAACCTTTTTTCTTATCTGGTGATGCAAATGAACTGCAAATATGCTGAATCCCTGTTTGACCACTAGCTGAGGGGGGAGGGGTGTTCTTCCCATTCGACGATGGGGTGCTGCACCCTCCCCATTTGCTAGTTTAAATATTCTGCAAGATGTCAAACTTCTGCCCCAATGCACTGACTCCCTCCTTAGTCAGATGCAGTCCATCAAATTTAAAGAAATTTCGCTCCCAGTACTCTTGCCAGTTCCCTACAAATCTGTGTCCTTTTTCCTGGCATCAGCCCTTGAGCCACATGTTTAGTTCCCTATTCTCCCTCTCTGACCTTCTGTCCATCTGCTCCCCTCTCCCAGACTGGCAGGATCTCAGAGAAGGAGATGCCAGACGAAATAGATAATAGTTTGTCACCCAGCCTGGTCAGGTGTTCTTGGTCTCCAAACTGACCGGCTGGCAAGATCATTAGTCCCTATGTGTACTAGGACATCAATGTTTTCTCCTGCTTTGTGAACAATTTTAGTAATGCGGTCAGTGTCTCTCCATGCTGATGTACCTGGGAGACATCTGATCATTACCCCTGGTTGAGATGGTATCAACTCCTGAATCATGGAGTCTCCTATGATCAGAAGTTTTGGATTTCCTTTTGCTTTGTTTGTTTTGGTTCCTGATTTGGGTGAGTTTTGTTGTGTTAGCTCCTGTGCTGCAGTGTCCTGCCTGCAGTGTCTTCTGCCTCTTGTTTGATTTCAGAGATAGAGGCAGATACCTGTTTGTAGTGTTTATATGGTTTTTGGAGGTAATATGTTGGAGAGCAGAGGTGATGGGGCACCCGATTTGCCTCCTAACCACCTGCCAACCTCCTGGACCAACTACCCTCATGAGGTCGAGGTTTTTCTGTTGGATGCTTAGAAATATGGGTGGTTCTTATAATGTATTTCCTCTTGAATATGAAATTTGAGGCGTGCAATCTCTGCCCATGCTGCCTGGAGCTGAGCCCTAAGATCTCCAAAGGCCCAGCATGTAGGACAGTGTCCTAAATCCTGTAAGACTGTCCTTCTGAAAATTGTTCCACAGTACCTGCAGTTAATGATATCCATTCCAGATAAGTTGCTGGGTTTATAACCTAGTCAGAGTAATTAGAAGGAAAAAAAAAGGAAAAAAAATGCAAGTAATGGTTTGATTGTGTTTTGTTTAACTTGTTATAACAAGTTAAATTACTAGTGCCCCTGTAAATGAGCTCACCTTGTGGAGGCCCCACTGATCCACCCCTTCCTGCTCTGCCACAGGAAATGTCACAACTGTGGTACCCTATAAAAGGAGTGTAGTGTGGGGTGGTTGGGGATGGGGGTGGGAGGTGGGGCCTTCCCCTGCCGAAAAAGAAGAACCACGGACAAAAGAACAAGGAGGTAAGAACAGAAACAATCAGTCAGCAACAAATGCAGTAACCCTGAAAGCTTATAATAATGTTAGATAAAACTGTAAAACCTGTAAAGCACACACCTGTAATAATTTCAGAGAAGATATATGCTGTAAGAAACACTTTGCTACAGAGAAAAATAAAGCAATGAAATGCTAGCAACAAACAGTAGCAATCCCTGTGAGTAAAAAATAAAAACAACACCACACAATAAATCTGTTTAGCAAAATTAAGTCTTAATCCTTTTCCCTTGCCTGGTAAGTTTCTCTACTCTGCCTTTCAAGCAGTCTTAGAAGGAAAGAGCTCAGGTGAAGCTAGGTGCCTTGGCCAGCAAACCAAGTCTTCTACCTCCTGCTGTATGTTTGAATGAGTCGAGCTAGGCCCCAACATGGGCTAGCTGAACTAGCAGGACCCCTACGTAGCTCCATCTGAGGAAGGAGCAGAAGAGAATGAGTCAAGCTAGGCCTCCATGTAGGCTAGCTGAACTGGCAGGAGCCAGACTGAAAGTATAGAGGCCTCCATCGAGGTCAGACAGAAGGAGGGTATGGGAGTGAAGTGGTATCTCTCCTAAAATTAGCAGTTGGTATCGCTGAATAATAGGGATTTGAAGAATGTAATATGCCACACATTAGTTGTTCCAGACTAGGTCATCAGAAAATGGTTATCATGTGAAGCCACCCAGGATGACAGACTTGTCGGCTATCACTACCATAGATTTAAGAGTTGACCCTAATGGTGACTGTATGTCCTTCATTTTGATAAGTCCAGTCACTGAAAAGGAGTGCCACACCTCATCCTAGCACCCCATTTATCTTGAGAGCATTGCAGACATTGTGGTTGAGAGCAGAATAAGAGATAATGCTGGCAGGGTAGGCCAGGAGGAGCTCCTAAGTGCATTACAGAGAGTGCAAGCTAGGACTTGCTGAGACAATAGGTATTGGGACTGCCACAGACTGGTTCCACAGCTGGGTTCCTAGGACTGCCTTGCATTCGATTGTGACCCACAAGTTGGCAGGGATGAAAGGACAGCAGATGAGGTAAAGGAAGGGGTCACAGAAGGAGACAAAAGATTCAACAACCATTTATAGGAACTAGGTGAGGATGGGCGCAGAGCTGAAGTTGATCTGGCCTTAGGCAGTGGTGATCCTCTGACAGAAGTTCCGACCCATGGAGCAAGCTGCAGATTCAGAAACCATACTGAAGAAGAAGTCTCAGAGGAACAATGGTGCTCTGAATCGCTAAATGGAGGCGGTCCTGGGCAGCAAAGATAGGAGGCAGGTGAAGAACCTATTGGAGCTGAGCCAGTGTAATCCTGAGAGCTGCTGGAACTGAGATGGGGAACCAGCAGATGGAACGGACCCAGGAAGCTAGTGGGGAATGAAGCGGTTGCTCAGAAGAAAGGTGGAGGAAGAAAAGCCCAAATAGAACAGCGAGACAGGCGAACCCGGAGGCAATGGAAAAGACCAGAGGTATGGGGGCAGCAAGAGGGAAAGGAGCAGAAAGAAAAACAGCTGGGGAAAATAAAAGGGGAGGCAAGACAAGGAAAGGGAATATGGGCAGACAACATGGGGGGGCTGAGAGCAGCAACAACAGCTGCCAAGAGACAGAGGAGGGGATGAGGGGAAGGAGGAGACAGAACGTGAGTGGGGAGAAAGGAGCATCCATAGGCCCATGCAGCCATTGGTGCTGCAGTGGTCTGAAAGGTGGTAGGGCCAAGAATGTAAGGGGTAAATTTTCCTATGGTGATAATGCAAAAACTGATAGGGCCACTTATGAAAGTAGTAGAGCCATGGCCCTGTGGCACCCCTCCCCCCGTTCCGGCACCTATGCACATAGCCCCTAAGGTAGCAACCTAAGTGGAAGCACTGATGATTAAGTAGGGATGTGGGAGGAGCTATTCCCCACCCCTTGAACCTCAGGCTATAGCCTTCCCATTGAAAACTGTCTCTAAGACTGGGGAACAGGCCTTCTCCATCTTTGCCCCCCAATTTAATTCCCTTTGCCTCAACTGTGCAGTCTTTTATTTTATTTATTTTACGAGATTTACCAGGAAGGCATACTGAGCAACATGCTCGATTCCAGATGCGACCTGGGGGCCGAGGCCCAGTACATAGCATATAAATGAACAATTTCAAATACAGTAATTGAAATACAGAACATAGCATATAATTTGTACATTATAATACAGTATTTGAATTAAAACACATAGAGTATAAGGTATAACATATACTCCTGGCAACCATAATTCAGGAGTTTACAGACAGATATACAATAACAGAAATTCTACTGTACAGCATATTTTTATAGAGAGCTATTAACTTAGCAGGAGCAGCTGGAGGAGAAATGTGCCTGGAGTAGTCAGGTACGGTGATAGGGATTTTGTGCATGTCTGATGGGGGCGGGTAGGGTGTTCCAGATCTGTGGGATTCTGTATTTAAAAGCTGCCTGGCCTTTGGTAGTGCACATAAGTGGGGCATGTAGTAGTCTAGAGTCTGTGCCTCTTAAGGAGTACACAGGGGACAGGGGGAGGTTGTTGGGATAAGGTAGATTCAAGGTAGGGAGGGAAGGAGAGGGACCAGAATTTGGCAGCAAACCTAGCGCAGTTTATTAATGTGCGATCATGGAGAGATGGTAGGGTTAGGGAGCTGTATAAAGTGCAGTGGTGAGTGGATTGTGGCCAGTCAAGGATGAAACTACAGAAGGAGTGGAATAGGATGTGTAGGCTTGCCAGGGTGGATGCAGGTGCGATAGTGTATACTATGTCGCCATAGTCAAGTACTGGGAGTATCATTTTTTGGACTATGGCATGCCTCGTTTGCATGGGGAGACAGGTTTTGTTTCGATAAAGTGCACCCAGTTTTGGGAGCAGCCTCTTATGCAGGGAGTTTATGTGAGAGGCAAAATCTAGGTGCTGATTGAGTCAGATGCCTAGATATCTATAGCTAGTGCATTGCTCCAGGGGTGACCCTTCCAGGGTTTTGAATGGGGGACAGGGGGTTTGGTGGGAGAGTCTTTGTTGGGAGCCAAACATAAGCGACACAGTTTTTTTAGGGTTTAGAAATAACTGATTTGACCTGAACCAGTGCTGGATGGCAGAGAAATCCTACTGAAGGAGAGATGCTATGCTGCTTGTTGAGGGGCCGGATGCCTACAAGACTGTATCGTCTTCATACATTTGGATGGAAGAATGGAAGCATGCAGAGGGGAGGCCATTTAGAAAAATGGAGAAGAGTAATGGTCCTAGGACAGATCCTTGGGGGACTCCAGATGTGACTGGAAGGGGGTTTGATATGTGAGAGGCAAGTCTGACCGCTTGCATCCTACCCACTAGGTAGTCTTGGAACCACTCTATAGCTGGGTGTGCTAGCCCTGCTTCAGTAAGTTTGGAGATAAGTAAGGAATGAGAGACGGTATTGAAAGCCTTTGCTAGATCTATAAAAATGGCCTTGGTGATGTGACCTTTGTCGATGCTGGTCTGAATGTCCCCGGTGACTTGTAGCAGCAAGGTGATGGTAGAATGGGTTTTGCGGAAGCCGGATTGGAAAGGCGTAAAAAAGGAGGAGGCATCCAAGTACTGAGTCAGTTGGGACAAGACAAGTCGCTCCTGTAGTTTGGCCAGAATAGGGAGTAGGGAGATGGGTCTATAATTGCCTAGGGTGGAGGGGTCACCGCCTTTAGGGAGGGGTATGACGGTGGCCATTTTCCATGCCGTTGTTACTTTGCCCAGTGAGAAAGAGAGGTTGAGAAGTGTGGCCAGAGGGGTGGCAATGGCAGGGGCTGACAGGAATAGCATCTTGGCGTCCAGGGATGATGGGCATTCACCTTTGTTAGGGGTCAGTGCCCGTAGGGAGTGGAGGACTTCTGCTGGGGAAACTAGTCAGAATACAAATGGCAGGACTGGGGGGTGAGTGCTAGGGGTGTGGGGGCCGTAGCGGTGGGCTTGTGGTGTGCTTGTACTGGAGGAATGATAGAAGGTTGTCAGTGCAGCTGGAGAAATGAGTGTTAAAAGCTTCAGCAACGCAGATGGGGTCGGAGATGAGGGTGCCATTTGTTAATAGTGTTGGGGGTGGTGGTTGGGTTGGGGGGGAGAGCGGGGATTTGAGAGATTTCCAGAAATCTGTCAGGTGGTTAAAATTTTTACTAAAGGTTGATAGGAAGTAGCACTTTTTTGCTTGGCGTATGCTATTTGTGCAAGCATTTCGAAGAGATCTGTAGGTAGTAAGGGAGGCCTGGGTGCCCAGTTTCTTATATGCTTTCCAGGCATGGTCCCTGGTGTGGCATTTTCTGATTATGTCAGCCGTGATCCATGGGAGATGAGCCCCTCTAACTCTTTTTGTGCGCAGAAGAGCGTGCTTGTCCCATACTGTTAGGAATCTGATTTTAAATGCATCATAGGCATTGTCAATGGAAGATGCCTCGGTGATGCAGGACCAGTTTACCCTTCCCAGGTCCACACAGGAGAGATTCTAGGTCTAGGGAGTTATAGGACCTGGTGCTCAGCATCTTTGGAGGGGGGCAGAGGGGCTATGTACCTTCCTGATCAGGTAAATCATGTGATGATCACTAATAGAATCTGGAAGTAGGCCTGCACTCAGGATTCTATGTGGGTGCGAGGTGAGGGCCCAGTCCAGTAGGGAGTGGTTTTTTGTCTTGTGGTTGAGTCTGGTAGGCTCTTTTATGAGTTGCGTGAGGTTCAGGGTCTTTATTTTAGTCTTCGAGTGGACTTTATCAGCTCCTAACCAATTGGCGTTATAATCCCCTGTGGCATGGAACTCACCTCCTATAGCTAGGGACTGTAAAGTGATTAGATGGGAGAGGATATCATCAGTGGATGTGCAGGGGGGCAGTATGAACCTGCCATGTATATTGGGGTGGTATATGGAAGTGATAGTTTAATTAGTGTCGAGTCTATATTTGCTGGGAGAGAGGGGGGATATCCACAATAGTGAACTGACGGCAGTTTGAGATATACATTGCCGTGCCTCCACCTCTCTTTTTCCCTCGCCTGTCATGCCTAATAATAGTGTATCCTGGAATGGAGACTTTGGCATCCGTATGATGTGGTTTTAGCCAGGTTTCAGAGATGGTCAGTATGTCGGGGTGCAAGGTTAAGGCGATTGGTTGTAATAGCGAGATTTTAGATAGCAGGCTGCAGGTATTTAGGTGCTGTATGTATAGGCCTTTGGGGAGAGTGAAATGGGTGGGGGTGTGAGTTGAGTTTGGGCCTGAGTTTACCTCTATGTCCCCTAACAGGAGTAGGAGAAGGGCATAGAGATGCATTGTTTTAGTCCTGGAATAGGTTTTGCATGCGGTAGGGTTGTGGCGAGGAGAGGAAGCAGATGGGTGACGGAGGGCTGAGGATTGTAAGACCGAGAGCCCCGGATGGAAAGAGGGTGGCAGGATTGAGGCATTTATAATCCCATAGTGGATGTGAGCCAAGTCCAGCGCAGGCGTGTGAGAGGAGGCAACAATGTGTGGCTGAGGAGTGTGCCGAGGGGGCAGGGCCGGTTGGGGTTCCCTTGTTGGGAGGTTTGTGGGTGGTAAGGAGGTTTGTGTTGCCATAGAGAGGCAAATGAATGTAGTGAGAAGCAACATCCTGGACAGGTATATTAATTGGCTGGGATAATTAGGTTGATGCCCTCTAGTGGTGGCAGCTGATAAGCTGCAAATGGAAAAGTGGGCTGATGGGTTTTAGCCAGTCATGTGACTACTGCCTATACAGCCTATAAAAGGAGGAGCTCACCAAGGGTGGTGGTGGGGGTGGTGGGGAGCCGGTGCATAGCACTGGCAGGGCAGAAGCACACAAGCACTGAGAAGCAGCAGTGGAAGCGCTGAAAAGAGTTGTTAAAGGTAGTCAGCAGTTTGAAAATGGCGCCACAATTTGCGCTATGCTTCCGTTATTTTCCCATACCTTGGTGCTTCGGGGGGGGGTTCTGTGGACGAGCGATGCAGGGGAGGGCTTGACATCTTTCCTGGAGGCCCTCACGACCCATGTCCCAGCGTCTGTGGAAGAAAGAGGGTTTTTTATAGCAAACAGTGGGAGGAGTGAAAATTCAACTTTAAGGTAAGTGAACAGACATTTGGTGCAGGGGATTTGATTGAGAGAAGTACTATTTGTGGAGCAAATGGATTTATCTGTCTCAATTTTGGTTGTAGGGGGCCTTTGTGACCACGTGGTTAATGGCCACAGTGATCCTGGCGCTGGCATGATCGCACTGATTGCAACTACTTTGTGAAAATGGTCAGATTCGGCTAGGCTGTAGCAGCGAGGCACTTAGTTTGCTTAGAGCAAATAGCTGCTTCTTTCCAGCCTGTAGCTACGGCTTTTGCTGTAGCTTCATTTTGTTTTACTTGGGGACTGAATTCGGGGGCTCCCGAGAGTTGCTTGAGAGACCAGAAATTTCAGTAACTCAAGGGCAGCTAGACAGGCTACGATCGTTACCTTTTATGTCTGGGGAGCTATAGCATAATTAAAAATGCAAACTAATATCTAAGCAGTTTCCCCACAGCTGCGGCCAGGTATTTGGGACTTGCAGAAAATTGCGGTGGACTGGGGAAATCATTTTTTGGTCAAGGTTTCGAATTACTGAGGGTTCATCTGAAAACAGAGTAAGAGCACCAACACAAAAATGGACTCTAAAGCACTAAATGCTGGGAGTTCCTTGAAACCTAAAGTTAGCTCCAAAATTGGCCTATTATGCCCCGGTCTGCTTAAGGAGAGCTTGCACTGTACCAGACTACCAGGGGAAACCATTCAGACCTTAAAGCTACTACAAAATAGGTTGCATTTCAATGGGGAAATGGTTTAAATTAAAGCTCCAAACACAATCAATAGTATTCAGCAGGGTGCAGCAGAAAAAACTTGGAAACAAAAAACTATCAGCACTCCTACGACAACAAATAATATTAGCACACAAGCACTGAGAAGCAGCAGTGGAAGCTCTGAAAAGAGTTTTTAAAGGTAGTCAGCAGTTTGAAAATGGCGCCACAATGTACTATCACATGTGCTATTTAAATCTGCGCTACATAGGCATTTGTTGAGTTTGTCAGCTTGTCATTGTACAGATTACCCTCCTGGATCTCCTGCTCCTTGTATTAACATCCAGTTCAGGCTTTATCATATATCTTTTGTATTTGTTCTTCTTCTTGCTATGTGCTATTGTATGTTATAGTAAGGGTGTTTTAATCCCTGCATTTTGATTGATCACTGACCCTGCAGTAACCCTACATTAATCTTTAATTAACATACTAGTAGGGCCCCATCAAATGAGCAATGACTTTTAAAAATAATTTCCCCCCCTCCCTTTTAAAATTCTTTTTGTGGAACATTGTTCTGCCATTTTTTACCCTGTGGTCCTGTCTCCTGTTTCCCCCATTTGCTCACTGCTGCTTTGGCTCAAGTCCCTGATGCTCCCTGAGTCTCTGTCCAGCCCAAGGTAATGTTTTTCTTTCTCAAGAGGGGCAGGAGGAGCATAGATGTGAAACCACTTGCTGCCACACCAAGAACGTGTGAACAGGCAGTCTGCGCATGTGTGGTAACGTGCATCTGTTTTCTCACTGTGATAGTGGCATATCAGAAGCTACCCTGGTGCCCCAGACCCTGAGATCAGTTAGATGGGGTCCAGAGACATGAAGGAGGTGGTGTAGAAGCCACAAACATATTTATTTAAAGAGCTCCAATGAGTGCTACGGGACTGAATGTATACATATTAATAAACTGCTCATGAATATTAATGAACCCTGCCTGCCTTCTGCTCATTGGTGCTCTTTAAACAAATACTTTTGTGACTTTTCCACCACATCCCTCATGTCTACAGACTCCAACTAACTAATTTTGGGGTCTGAAAGCACCTGGGGAGCTCCTAATATACCATTATCCCTGAGTAAATGGATGCATGACACTGTGCATGAGCAGACTACCAGCTCACACATTCTCGGTGCAAATGCAAATGGTTCTGCATCTCTAATCTTCTGGCCTCTTCTTAGAAGGAAAAACATTACCTGGGGATGGATGGAAACTCAGGGAGCATCAGGGACTAGGGCCAAGGCAGCAGTGAGCAAATAGGGGAAACGGGAGATGGGACCATGGAGGCAAAAACTGCTAGTGTCTGACAGCATTTCAAGTTTACCATTTCCATGGTAACCGCCAGGCTCAGACACTGCACTGACCAAGACTGAACCAGCAGAGGAACTATTTCCTCATGCATCCAATGGGAGAAGAAAATATAATCAGCAAAATATGAAGGTAGGCACAAAATGATGGTCTACCTATATTATGATATTGCTAGGACTAGTTATGTTAATCAATTGTTAGTCACCCCTGGTAATATGCACTCGCCACCTCGTGCCACATTACATTCCCCGTGGGTGATTAACTAGAACATTAACATAACCCCTAGTCATACCTTATTGCTTAATTCACATCCATCAATGGTTTTATATCCATGTCTATAACCTTTGGTTCTATGATTTGGCATTAGAGTCTTTTCTTGTTCTGTGATGGATGCTAACTGAAATATATATGCTTCTTGTGTTTTCTACCTGATGTACCCTGGATTCTCCGGGGTCATAACTGAAAACAGTCACTGACATGCCCAGTGTACTGTTACATGAGGCCCCTGCACCCATATTGGTACCCCCAGAGATCCACCTTAGACAGCTAGTATTTAGGCATATATTATACTAACATATAGGGCTAAGGGCATCTACCGTATAAGAGTAGATGTCAGGATATATGTGCATATTATTGTTATACAGTTCACTTTCTAATACATATATGTATTTCTTGCTTACAATATGTTAGGACATCTGTGTCCTTGTAATGATTATGTTATATAAGTCAGCATTGTCATCTTATGGTGATTTGTACCATTACACTGATATATGTATGACTGTACTCCTTTGTCTTACAAAGTTATGACTACTACAAAATTATATAATGTTATCTTGGACTGTGGAGCCACCTCTAATTTAGCCAATAGGGCTCATCTCTATAACTAGAAATGTTTATATCTTGCAGTAACCATAGTAATTATCCTAGGTATATAATGTACAGTAAGACATTACGTCTTCTACCTCGGAGACTGCAAGAAACACAGAGAATCCTCAAGGTATAGGGAACGCTTAGCATTGGCTCCCAGTTCATACTGGTAAGAACTGTTTAGGGCAACTGTAATTATCCTTTTTGGTAGTAATAAACAAGTTTATTACTCTTATGCAATGTGTCTGTGATTCCTTGCATTCCCATTATTGCCAAGAACCTGAGAGTGAGGTTTAGACGTCCTGACAATTGGTGACCACGTGCAGGCAATATTTGGTGTTTGCAAAGTTTTGCTTGTTTTTTCAAACTATTCCCTTTCCAACGGGGACTGTAGGTGTGCATTCCCGTATCACCTCACCCGTTCTATGACCACTCTGAAATAACTTGCAAAGTCTGGATGCTTTCTGGGTGTGGTCGATGCCGACTCGACCCACTCCACAGCAGTTTTGAGTGGCAAGCTTACAGGTGCACAGTAGCCTGACTGTGAATAAAGTGTTCCTGCTGTGGATCGATACACAGCATGGCATCTTTTTCACGGTTTGTTTTTTTGTTCCCTCCCACACAATGGCCACTGTATCAAATATCTGAACAGAACTGAGACTCTATGTCTCAAACATCCTTGCCTCCCATGGAGAATGGTCTGACTTTGAGCGGGACGCAAGTCAATCCAACAACCTTGTACTGGGGATTTCAACTCAGTACTCAGAGATGAGACAAACAGCTAGAAAGCAAGAAGCTAAAGGGCTGTTGGTCATGGCTCTCTATGCTGATCTGGAAGCCACTGAAGCGAGGTTTCAAACCCTTAAACTGCAAATCGCATCTCTTAAGAAAGAGATGGGGTTGCAGGAAACAGAATGTGTGAGATGTGAGCAGGATTTGGAGTCTGAACTCCAAACACTGTGAAATGAAAAGGATTCCCTTTTGCATCATTCTGCACAGGCAGGCAAGCAGGAATTTTGTATGTTGAAGCTGGAGTATGAAAGTTTGACACAGGATAAGGGGCAGGCTTTGCAAATGAATGACTTGTTAAGTAGCATGAATGAACAATTGAGTGAGGAGCTGAGAGAGATACTGAATGAAATAAACCAGGTATGAAATGACTTAGAAGTGGCTACTAGGGACAATCACGAATTGAGCGCCGCTTATAGAGTGCTACAGAAGCAGATGCAAGATGAGATAGACTTGAATATTGTAAATGTGAATCACAAAGAACCTCAGCACACAGGCACTGAGGCAATGGTTACTCCAAAGGGCATTGGCCGGGAAGCCAAGTTTCAAAGAAATACAAATTCACACATGCCCCCATAAGGCAAAGCATCATGGGCTGCATATGCAAATCACCACAGAATATTATGCTGGTTCAACTTTAAGCAGAAATGAATGGTGCCAAAAGGCCTCTCACACTGTTTGCAAAGGGTGCCAACAGAAGACATAGGCACATGTTTCGTCCTACCAGGACTCATCAGTGTGTCTCATCTGTTTGACACCCCAGTGGAATGAACCAGCTACCCTAAGATGGTCTATCTGGGTAATGTTGTGGTGAACCCAATTAAAACAAAAAACAAGTTAATAGACAAAGAACCTCAGCGTGCAAGCACTGAGGCAATGGTTACCTCAAAGGGCATTGGCCGGGAAACCAAGTTTCAAAGAAATACAAAATCACACGTGCCCCCTTAATGTAAAGCATCATGGGCTGCATATGCATATCACTACAGAATATTATGCTGGTTCAACTTTAAGCAGAAATGCATAGTGCCAAAAGGCCTCTCACACAGTTTGCAAAAGGTGCCAACAAAATACACAGACACGTGTTTCGTCCTACCTGGAATCATCAGTCTGCCTCATCTGTTTGACACCCCAATGGAATGAACCAGCTACCCTAAGATGGTCTATCTGGGTGTTGTGAACCATGCTGAATGTGAATCCAAGATGGTGAAACTGCGCCATCAGCAGGAGGTACTGGCTGGACATGTTAAGGCGATGAGATACTTAGCCCCTGCCTTAACTAAGTCATTTGAAGGAGAGGTCTCAGATGATGACATCTCACAGTACAATGCCCAGTCACACCCCTACTATGGCCCAGACTTCCCACCCCATCATCCACAACATGGTAGACACGCGCCACATCCAACCCATGTCATACTTCATCGATGTCATGATGCACATCATGGGCAACACCAACATGGCCGCCCCCATGATGGGGAGGAGCAGGCCTAGGCCTGGTCCCAATGGCACCACCATTAGCCGTTATTTCTGTGGATGATAAGGAGGAGATTGAGAAAATGATAGATGCCGCTTTAAGCAATGTGACCCTACCCGATAGAAGCAAATGGACCCTCCAGACTCAGATCAGACAGATGCTGCAGGAGTCTGCTACTCAGGAGGTAATGGTCCATACTGTGGCAGAGGCCGCAACTCAGGCAGCCCTGGATGGAACCCGAGGGAACCTACCTCCACCTGATTGTCCCAATAATCCCCTACAAATGGCCTACTCTGTTCAGCAACTAGCTGACAGCATTGGTCGGATGAGCCCGTCTGACAACCTCAGCTCCCACTTGGAAAATGTGCATGCTAAATGTGAAATGCTTAGTATCGCTGCAGACTACCAGGTCCAGATCCTATGCCAGACCATTGATCCTGGACTGTGGGAAAAACTCCCCGATGCTGTCCGCCAGGATGGCACTGCCACCTTTGAAGAGGTCACAGCTGAACTCATTTCTGCACATAGCCCAGGTGTAGTAGGAATGATGCTCGCATATCCTGTGAAACAGAATGTAAAAGAAAGTCCAGTGACTTACCAACAGAGGCTCTGGATGGCCTACTGAGTAGGGAAGAACCTTGTACAGGAAGCTGCAGATGTGGACCTTATCGAATACAAGACCTTGTTCCTTAGGAACATGATCCCTGCAGTAAGAGAAAAGGTACAGCCAACCACATATCCCACCATGGAGAGGTTTGCTGACATTCTTCGGAAAACCGAGAGTGTTTATCAACTCTAAGTCCTTGATCTGGACTCCGGTTCCAAGAAAGTAGCCGCCGTGGAAATTACTCCAGAGACCACGACGCATTACATGGTGGAAGGGCAGGCCCAAGAGAAACAGCCTTTCCCTGCAGACAACCAGAATTATCATAAGAATAAGAAACAACACAAGAATAACAATGATAAACAACAAAGACCAGGCCCTTCATAAAGGGAGATAGCCAAAGAGAATCAGAAGTTCTGAGAACTTCTGGGGCAAGTGCGCTCCATAGCAGATGCTGTTCCCACTCGGGCCCTTGTGGCCATACAATCGGGAGAACAGGCCTCAACAGGCCATGGAGACTCAGGAAGTATAACCCCTCAGGCCCATACAGGTCTGAACCCAGAAGCGGCTCCCTATATAGTATCAGTGCAACATGGTGAAGTGGTTCAAAGGAGCCAGGCCCACACTCTCCATACCTCATTGAATTTTTTGACTGGGTGACTAGGGAGGTGGATCAGGGGAGGGCAGTGGACATGGCCTATCTGGACTTCAGCAAGGCCTTTAACACTGTGCCACATAGAAGACTATTACACAAACTGGGGAATATGGGTGTGGGCAGGACAATAGTGTGGTGGGTAGGTAACTGGCTGGGTGGCAGAACACAGAGGGTGGTGGTAAATGACTGTCACTCCACAGAGGGAAGAGTGACCAGTGGGGTACCACAGGGATCAGTGCTGGGACCGGGTCCTATTCAACATCTTTCATCAGTGACATTAGGCAGGACCTAGAAGGCAGAATTTTACTGTTCGCTGATGACACAAAGCTCTGTAACAGAGTAGACACACCAGAGGGTGTAGCCAGAATGAGAAGGACCTGCAGAAACTTGAAGAATGGTCAGGGGTTTGGCAGTTGAAATTCAATGCAAAGAAGTGCAAGATAATGCATATGGGGCACAGAAACCCTGGCACAATATATCAGTTGGGGGTGAGGATATAGCATGCACCAAGCAGGAAAGGGATCTTGGGGTTATCATCTCTGATGACCTCAAGGTAGGGAAATAGTGTGACAAGGCAGCAGGTAAAGCAAATAGGATGCTGGGATGCATAGACAGGGGCATCACCAGCAGGAAAAGGAAGGTCATAATTCCACTATACAAGACACTAGTGAGGCCCTGCCTGGAGTACAGTGTAGAGTTCTGGAGACCTTACCTACGTAAGGACATAGACAGGGTAGAGAAGGTTCAGAAGAGGGCAACAAAGATGGTACATGGATTGCATCACAAGTCCTATGAGGACAGGTTGAAGGAACTGAATATGTACTCCCTGGAGGAGAGGAGGGAGAGAGGGGATATGATAGAGACATACAAGTATCTTACAGGGAGGAACAGGGTGCAGGAATACACTATTTTTAAGTGAAAAAGATGTTCCAGGACTAGAGGGCATGGGATGAAGTTGGAGGGAGGATGATTCTGAGGAAACATGAGGAAGAATTTCTTCACAGAACAGGTGGTGGACAAGTGGAACACCCTGCCAGAGGAAGTGGTGGGGGCTGAAACAATCACGGGATTTAAGAATCAAGGGATAGACATAAAAGGAGTTCTGGAGGTCAGGGGTAAGGGGCAACAGACTTCTAGGAAAACATAAACTGAACTTACAAGCTCAAATGGGCAGACTGGGTGGGCCATAGGCCCTTATCTGCCAACACTGTCTATGTATCTATGTATCTATGTACCTCCACTGGTACAGATTGACAATTACAGGCCCCAGTCCATATTGTAAACAAGCTGGTCTTGGAAGCAAACGGAAGGCCCTGTACTGAGGCCAAGGTCAGGGGCCACCTACTGACAGTGCTATTGGATACAGGCGCAGCTGTGTCTGTATTACATGATGATCACCCAGAGACATCTCCTTGGTCCACTGGACAGAGGACCAATATGTCTGGAGTAGATGGAACTAGGTTACCTGCATACTGTTCCCTACCACTACCTGTGGAACTGGGACACCTGAAGGCCTATCACACCTTCCAGCTAATGGTATTGCATGATCATCCTAGTATAATTGGAACTGACTTCCTAGCACCATACGGCTATGTGGTGGACCTAGCAAACATGTTACTAATACAGATTCAGGGACAATACCATACCATCATGATTCCTGATTCACATGTGGTAGCAACAATATCTGCAAATAATAAAGAGTATGATGTCATAGATTTGTTCAAGAACCATGAGCTTTTCCCTAAGTTCCTCTCCATTCTACAAAGGCATCTGGAGGCATTTGACACTAACAAGCATTATTGTGGCAGAATGCACACTGTCATTGAAGTGACAGGCCCAGCACATGAGAGACAATGGTAATACCCTTTTCCACCAGAGGCCTTGTCTTCTCATAGGGAAACAATAAACTCACTCCTCAAACAAGGTATAATCAGGACATGTGTTTCTACTGCCAACTCCCCAGTGTGGCCTGTGAAGAAACCCACAGGTGCTGGAGACTTACTATTGACTACAGGAGACTGAACCAGGTCACCCTCAGTTGTGCTCCAACTGTGGCATCAGCACCTAAAGTGCTGCGACTTTTGACCCCTGACCAAAAGTGGTTCAGTGCCCTGGACATCTCCAATGGTTTTTGGTCATTACCATTGGCCCCTAAGAGTCAGTATAAGTTTGCTTTCACCTTTGAGGGTAGATAGTTCACATGGACCTTCTTATCACAGGGATTCCATAACAGCCCTTCCCTTTTCCATTTACACATGATGGACGCCCTTGAGGGTTTCTCTACCCACCAGTGTATCTTGCAGTATGTGGATGACCTGTTGTTGGCAACAGCCTCATAAGAACAACACTTGGATCTCTTGAATGAACTGCTGTCCCTTATTCAGAGATCAGGCCTCAAATGTAACCCAGCAAAAGCACAGCTATGTCAGAAAGAGGTACTCTTTCTGGGCCTGAGAATAACTGATCAAGGCTGAAGCCCTACCTGGAAGAAGACACAAAGATTGCAAGACTTGTCATTGCCCACCAGTGTGGCTACTCGTAGGAGATTTCTAGGTATGGTAAACTATTCTAGAGATTTTATTTGTGATTTTGCTCAAAAAGCTGCTCCTCTGTATGAATTACTGAAAAAGGACATCTCCTGGAATTGGGGCCCCATTCACACCCAGGCTGTGACGTTACTGAAACAGGCCTTGACCTCAGCTTCAGCTCTGGTCAACCCCAATCCAGCCTTGCCATTCCATCTGGAATCTGCTACCTCTGACATAGCTATGTCAGCAGTGCTGGCCCAGAAGGTTCATAGCACCCTGAGTCCCACTGCATATGCATCACAGCTCTTGACCCCAGTGGAACAGAAGTACAGCCTTTGTGAAAGGAACCTTCTAGCTACCTACTGGGCTGTCAAGCACTTCCTGTATATCATTGGGTACTCTCCCCTGATCATTAAAACAAACCACACCCGACTACTTTTCTGCTATCAGACAGAGTGAAGGGTGGGTCAGTCTCTAACACCAGACTGACACTCTGGTCACTTCTTCTCCAGGATAGAGACATTCAGGTCCACCCAACCAAAATGCCATCCATGCTGATGCATGGCCTCCTTTTCCAAGGAGAACCCCAAGACTGTACACTGCAGCCACCTGATCTTCCAGATCCAGGTACTTTCCTCCCTGCCATAGCACAACTACTTGAGAACACCTCATTGTGTCGGATTTTTTCTGATGGCTCAGCTTCCTATTATCAGGGAGAACAAATTGCAGGGATGGGAATCTTAGTGATTTATCCTTATGGTAACACTGTTAACATTTCTAAGCATTGCAGTGTGGAATCCTCACAATATGCCAAGATGCCAGTGGTGGCCTGTGCCCTTGAGTTCATCCAGCATGGGACCGAGGATACCATCATCTTCATAGACTCTAACTTAGTATGTTGTTCTCTTACAGAATTTCTTCCTTTCTGGCAGAAGAACTCCTTCCTGTCCTCTGATGGCAGCCCAGTGAAACACAAGGAACTGGTAATATGCATACATTCACTGGCACAGAGGTTTGCACACAAGCTCTATGTACACAAGGTCAAAGCTCACTCTATACACGACTCCTATCATGCCTTCAGTGATATGGCAGACACCCTTGCAAAGGAAGCGGCCCGCGGAGGGGGACACCTGGATTATGGACCATCCAGGCTGTACATATTGCAGCAGTTGAAAAGAAGCCCAAACCTTTTCCCCCTTGGACCTGTCAGCAGCCCAACATGCTGACTCTGAACTCAAAGATGTTTTCAGACTCCTTGACAAGAGTACTGAACAGAACTTACCTACCCACAACCCTTACTAAAGGCATGAAGATAAGTTGCACCTGTCACCAGACAATAAGCTCATCTGGTATCACCCAGATGACACACCCACCAAGCTGTGGGTGGTCTGCAGACACCACAGGTCTGAATTTGTGCACCAAGTGCATGACATCCCCACTGGTGGACACCAGGGAGTAGAAAACATGCTCCAAAGGCTCAAGACTACTGCCTGGTGTCACCAAGGATGTCAAACAGTACATAGACAACTGCCTTGTTTGTGCACAAAACAATCCCATCCCTACCAAACAAAATGCCAAACTACTACCACAAAGGCATTCTGACCCTTGGCATGCCATACAAATTGATTTTATTGGTCCATTGACCAATACCAGTAGAAATAACAAGTACACCCTTGTGGTAACTGACCTTTTCTCTAAGTGGATTGAAGGTTTCCCCACTAAGACATGTACCGCTAAGACCACTGCCAAAATCCTGGTGGAACAGATCTTCTGCAGATAGGGCCTACCTCTTAAGGTAGACTCTAATAAAGGAACCAGTTTTACAGGTGAGTCGAAGAAAGAAGCACTTGAATTCCTGGGAGTTCACCAGAAAGGAAGAGATGGATTAAGCAAATGCTTTCCAAATTTATCGAGGACAATCCCAAGACCTGGGATTCCCTATTGCCATTACTCCTTATGGCAATCGGGGCACACCCTCAGCCACCACTCAGTTGACACCCTTTGAGGTGATGACTGGCAGACAGATGAGATTACCTGAACACTTGTTGTTTGACCTGCATACCCCTATGGCAGACTGTGTGTCTTTAGACCAATATGTGGAAAAACTTAGACAAGACCTCATACACACACACTTGTATGCTGCCAATTACATGGGCAAAGCCCAGCAACAGTCATGAATGTACCTGGCAAAGAAAGTAAACACAAACACACCTGAAATTCCTTCTTATATCCTGCATTTGAGTGATTGTCTCACTGAATATTGCTCATCTGTGGATATGACTGGATTAAGTTGTGTCTTTGGCTGATGTCTTTTGCCACTGAAATTCCATGTTTTAAAATGATTTTCTTTGAATTGAAAAGTAAGAGTCTTTTTTTTCCTATTATCACCCTGCAAAGACATGTGGAATTTAATTTCTGACTTTTCTTTGAACTTTGGTTTTGAAAGGCTGTTATAGCAACTATTCCTTGTAATGATGCTGGACTTTGAAAATAATTTATATCTATTTTGATACTTTCTTGTTTTGATAGAACAAAGGTGATATTCGTATTGAGATGCTTTCTGTTTAATAAGTCTTTATAGTGAATGTCATTTTTTTCAGCAGAGGCTTTGAAGAGATTAAAAAGCAACCGATATCCAAATTATATTTTATCCAGTTTTAATGTAAATACAGTGGAATCTGCTTAAATGCACATCCATTTTGCAGCAACAAAATGTGCATTTAAGCGGAATATGCATTTATCAGAACTTGTGTGTTTACAATGCAACATAAAGAAAATAACTGAGACCTGACACTGTAATGGCATTCCACATTTATTTATCTTAGCATTATATTAAAAATGTTACAATGTGCTGCTGTCAGCATTGGCAAATAAATTAATGAAGCAGAATGCTACAAAAAATACCAAAGCTGATCATCTGCCCTCATTATCTGTCTTGCTTGTGGACCCAAAAAAGGAAATGATCTTAGTCTGTTTGTACTTTTTCAGTGCCAGCTGAGTGATAAACTTGTATGTTTACAATGCAAGATAAAGAAAATAACAGACCTGACACTGTAATGGCATTCCACATTTATTTATCTTAGCAAGATATTAAACATTTTTAAAATGTTACAATGTCCTGTGCAACATTGGCAAATAAATTAATGAAGCACAATGCTACAAAAAATATCAAAGCTAATCATCTGCCTTCATTATCTGCCTTGCTTGTGGACCAAAAAAAGGAAATGATCTTAGTCTGTTTGCAATTTTTCAGTGCCAGCTGAGTGATAAAGGGCATTAAATATTGCTTCACAACTGCTTAGAATCACCTGTGCACTTAACAGGTGCTAACTACCTAGGGAGAACTGTGTTGGTGAATTGTGAAATTGTGCATTTAGCTGAAATGTGCACTTATCCAGTGTGCACTTAACAGATTTTTTTGTACTACTGTATGTGAATAGTAAAAAAATTGTGAAACTGGAAAAGTGTGCACTTATCAGGAATGTGCACTTATCCGATGTGCACTTAAGTGGAATCCACTGTACTAGCCTTTTCTTTTTCCACAGATGGGAGCTTCATTTAGGAGTTATATGTTTTTCCTCTTATTTAATCTTAAAACAAGAGGTACAATAGGGAAGGGGACATCGCTCATCAATTAATTTTTTTAATCATTATGTTACTATCACTTTGTTTTTCAGCAGCCCATATTTAAATTAGGTTAAGCAGATTTTGTGCTACTGATACTTGCAGGACACTTTCTGTAAATTATTTATTGTGATTTATTCTTCTATGTAATAGGTTGATTTCTATTATATATGTAATACAATTGATGCTCCCCACCGTTCTAAGAATGAAGTCTTTATTGCACAGAACCTATTTACTTTTGTGTAATGTTAAATGTGTAAACTTACCTGTTTATTGAATATTCTGTATTTTGTAGTATATACAGCATGAGTGTACCCTCATTATATAATATATGTATTGAAAAATTCAAAAATTAAAAGTTATGAAAAGAACAGAAATTTAGAAACTATCTGGTACCTAAAACTAAATGTTTTAATGAAGGCAGATTTTCAACCCCACACACATTTCAAGTAACATACATATCGAACCTTGTGAAACACAACACGATTCAGTGTTAAAAGCTTGTGGTCTAAACACTTACTGGATGACCTAATAATGCAACAGATGAAGTTTCTTTTTGTTACCAGTATATGGACTTACTGAGGAAGTAATTGATGTCATTGCCACAGTTAACTGCTGAATAATTTCAGCCATTTCTGATGCTACGTGTAGTCAACCATATTAAAATGCTCCTATACAAGTATTGAGGTAGTAGATGATGCTACCACTTGAGGAGAAAGAGGAGGGAGAATCAGTGTGGGTTCAGTTCACAGAGTCATTTTGCAAGAAGACTTCCATAGATGTGGATTGCAGGCCACTGGGGCAGGGAGGAGAAAGAGAAAGAGATAAGAAACTGGCGGTGAAGTGGAGGAAGGGGCAGCAAAGGGGGAGGTTGTAATAGTTTGTGATCTCAACCTGCCAAATATCGACTGGGACATGTACATTAGGTCAGGGATTCCACTAACCAATCAGCCATTCTAGATATGGTACTCACCAACTTGTGAATGAGTAGGCAGAGTATGGATCAGGGAACCACTGGAGTCCAGTGACCACAATACTACATGGTTAGAGGTAGCCCTGAGCACCAGTAAGCCCTTGTCTATGGTAGAAAGTGCCGGACTTCAGGAGGGCAGATTTAAACCAAATGAGGGAAACAGTGTTAGGCAGGTTAGTTGGGGTAGACAGCATCAGGATGGTGGAAGTGATAGGGGAGTTATAAAAGGGGTGTTCTCAAGGCAACAAACATTTGCACAAGAACAGTTATCAAAAGAAACAAGAATAAGAGACCAATGTGGTTCTCTGAAAGGGTCAGCGGGGAGTGAGGGTCCAAAAAGAGAGCTTTAATGAGGTATAAGGAAATGCAGAGAGATGAGGAATGGGATGAGTACCAGGAGTAAAGTAGAGAGGCCAAGATGGCAGTCAGGATTGCAAAGACAGAACCAGAGCTGCATATTACCCAGGGGTCAAGAGAAGAGAAAAACAGTTCTTTATATATGTAAGGGAAAAAGGAAACATGGAGTGGGACATTGTCATGCTAAAGGAGAGGGCAGAGAAATAGAGTAGGAGGATGGGCAGAAAGCAGCTGTGCTAAATGACTGCTTCTGTTCAGTATTCACTAGGGAGAACAGCAGGCCCTAGGTGGAGAGCAGCCTAAAGGTTGTTGATGGGTCCTGAAAGTGAAACTACAGAAATTTACTGGTGAAAGAATTGAAACTAACAGCCCTGAAGTTAAACAAGACCCTGGGGCCAGATGGGATGCATCGGAGGGTACTAAGGGAACTGGCACTAGCATTAGTTGAACTGCTGACAGGGCTATTCAATAGCTCTGTGCAGCAAGAGGTGGTTTGCAGGACTGGAGAATAGTGGACATGGTTTCCCTGCACAAGGGAGAGGACAAGAAGCAGCTGGGAAACTACAGACCCATTAATTAGCCTTACCTCGGTGGTAGGGAAATTGATGGAGATACTAGTCAAAGATGACCAAGTGGAATACTTGGAAGGAAACAGGATTCAGGATATTAAAAAGCATGGGGTCATGGCAGGGAGGTCATGTCAGACCAGCCTGATAGTATTTTTTGTGTGAGTAACCATGGTACTGTAGTTAAAAAGGGGCATAGAGTAGATATACTCTACTTCAACTTCAGCAAGGCATTTCACTCAGTGCCCCAGAAAGAGTGGCTGAGCCATGGAATGGCCTGCCAGCAGAGGTGGTGGGTGCCAAAACCATAAATGGCTTCAAATATGGCTGGGACAGAGTCAAGGGTATGGTAGTTATTTAGCAGAAAGAGGGAGGTGGATACACAGAAGACAAAAGGTGGAATAGTGTAAGTTAAGACCCCAGGGAGATGATAGGTTCTGGGGAATGATAGGGTAATATGGACAGACTGGATTGACCATCGGTCTTTTTCTGCTGTCATCCTCTTGGTTTCTGTGTTACAGTCCCACATGTAATGCTGCTATTGCTGATCTGGTACAACAGTTTAAAGCAGATTTAGACAAGACCAAAGACTCTGGTATGACACTGCCATACTGAATAGTGAATTTCTTCTTCAGTTATCATGACATACCTTATTCTTTTACTCAGGCTTCAAAGATTTACTGTTCTGCTCATTGTGAAGATTACAAATACATAAAAAACATATAATACATTATAATAATACTTTAATACATAAAAACTGCACAGAAACAATGGGGAGGAATTTTTTTTATAGACAATCAGTTAATCTTAAAAATGACATCACGTACCAAAATATTTGCATCTGCTTCAATTTCCAATATTGTATACTTGTTGCAATCAATAAAAAGTTTGTTAAAGATATTTTTAAAATATTTCCCCTTTATGTCCCTTAAAGGGGGGAATCCAAGAGAGTTTACAGGAATTTAGAGTCTGAACACGATGTATTGTTAAGACAACTTCCAATGGAAGCATAGCTTTCAGTAATTCAGCCTGTCATTTCCACTTATGGTTATTCCCGAATGTAAATAGGATACTCGGAAATCCAGGACTACCATCAGATGTATAAATGATCCTATAATCCCTAATACCAAATTTAAGGTAATAAAAGCAAGATATAATTATTGGCATATAAAAAGTTAGTAATCCATTAGAACCAAGTCATATAAACCATTCATGAATATATGCAAAACATAAAAAAGGACTAACAAGATCTACAGTACATTAAATTCACCTTGATATTGTAAAACATTATTTGTATTATATTCTTTGCCTTTGCATCATTTGACATTTAAAAAAATCTACCTTAAGCATTAATTAATATCATGTTTGCCTATTTCTGAAAAAAGGATTTAAGAGATCGCTTAAGAAGCTTTCAATTGTTGTAAACTCATTGTTTTCCCAGTATGGTAAGGTATATGGGCCCAGATATTCAAACTGCGCTCAAAAGTAGCGCAACAGCAGGAGCAAGCACAAACCAGTTGCGCAAATGCGCAACAGGTGCGATATTCAAACATGGAGCAGAGCAAATAGCGCAAGCAACCAACGTCTGAATATCGCACATACTGCGCCATCGCGCAACCAGGAAGGAGAAGCTGAGCCAAAATGTTGCGCTATGGCGCAACCATGGAAGCTCAGCTGAGCATTCCAGAGCTGCCATAGCGCAAGCACAGCCCCCCCCCAGAGCAATGGAACTGCACATCCAGGGAGGCAGGCTGGGGCCCACCGCCAGCCATGCCACACATGGGCACAGGAACACACTGCAGAACCCACACCACACCGGCACACCCCAAGCACAGCATCACTGGGGGTGGGACGGATGATCCACGTGCCCATGGGGACAAGCCAACAAAGCATAGCAGAGCCCTGACACCCCAGCACAACCACTGGCAGGCAGAGAGTGCCACACACAGGGGGTTGACAACCACAGTGCACATCAGCCCCCCGTATGCACAGCGCACCCTGCACTGTGACCCCAAGACACCACCCATGTGCAGTGACTGGCACTTCAGGAAACCATGCAGTCCCCCAGCACTCATCAGCCCTGTGCAACACAGAAGCCTACAAGCCAGACACACCCTGTGCACCCAGCAGTGGGTGGCAGCAGACGGAAAGACCAACCGAAGGCACTGCCATGCTGGAGATACCTCCCCATGCACACACATGCACACACACACACACACATACCCAGGACCATACCAGCCCAGATGGCATGTACACCCCTGCAACTGAGCACCCATAGCCAGCTGCAAATCAGAGACCAACACAGTATTAATATCAAAATAGAAATGTATATTTAAAGAACTAATCACAAAACCAAGTGAAACTATGTACAAGTGGGGGGGACAGGTAAAAGGCAGGGGTGTTCAAGGGGAGGAATAACAACTTGAGAGGAAGGCAGGGTGATAGGGATGGGAGAAGTGGGAAGGGAATGTGGGCTATGGCCCAGCTGGCTGCTGGTCCTCCCCCTGCTGGTGCCCCCTCCTGTGGCTCCTTCGCCGATCACCCTGGCGCTGTATGGCCTGCAGGACCTCCTGGTTCTGATCTGCAACCTGGCTGAGGTGCCGAAGATTCTGGGACATCCTCCTGAGTACCTCAAGGCCTAGGAAAATGGGAACACAGTCAATGGCTGAGACTGACCACAACCCTGAACACCACCCAACCTGCAAGCCATATAGCCCAATGTCCCGCACCTGTGATGGCATGCACCCACCCACAGTGAACATGCACATGGCCATCACAAACAGGCGGCACCAGCTATGCGCACCACCGCCCACACACACTGCCCACGTCAATCACAGTACAAACTAGGCTGGCAAGTGATGTGGCAACGTGGTGCGATGCCAGTTACACAGCTATGTGCCCAGTGCATGCCTGGACCACCAGTGATGCATACACAGATGTGCCGTGATACTGCACTGTGATGCAGGTCACCTGTGTCATGCCTACATACATGGATACATAGACAGTGTTGGCAGATAAGGGCCTATGGGATACCCAGTCTGTCCATTTGACCTTGTACGTTCACTCTGTTGTCCTATAAGTCCGCTCCTTACCCCTGACCTCCAGAATTCGCTATGGCTAACCCATGCATTCACAAATCCCGTGACCAAGTCAGCCCCCACCACTTCTCTGGCAGGGTGTTCCACTTGTCCACCACCCATTCTGTGAAGAAATACTTCCTCATGTTTCCTCTGAATCGTCCCCTCCAACTTCATCCCATGCCCTAGTCCTGGAACATCCTTACGCTTAAAAATATTGTTTTCCTGCACTCTGTTCCCCCTGTAAGATACTTGTATGTCCCCATCATATCCCACACCATCCTCCCTCCAGGGAGTACATGTTCAGTTCCGTCAACCTGTCTGCATAGGACCTGTGATGCAATCCATGCACCATCCATGTCGCCTCCTCTGAACCCTCTCCACCCAGTCCATGTCCATACGTAGGTATGGTCTCGAACTGTACACTGTACTCCAGTGTGGGGACTCACTAGTGTTTTGTATAGTGGAATTATGACCTCCCCTTTGGTTGTGTCCCACATGGCTGGTGGTCTTGCCCCCCCAGCATGCAATAGCATCCATGAAGTAATGATACTCACACTCCTCCAGCAGCTGGGTCTGACGCTGCTGCTGCTGCTGCTGGGGCACAACACCCCCCGGCACCGGGGCCCTGGCATGGCCCACGTCACCCTGGTCCTGTGTCCTCACAATCCAGCCTGTGGGAGACATATGTTGAGACAAACATCAGTGTGACTCAAAAGCAGAGTGCCCCCTGCCCCAGTGAGAGTGCCTGCCCACACAGCCATAACCAACCATCGCACAGCTGCACACACTGACACACCTATGCACAGCCACCCAAGCACACACACACCCCTACAGAGAATATAGGTGCATAGATGGTACACTCACCTGGCCTAGGCACCATGCCCCGCCTGGCACGTGAACGCAGCCGCGTCAGGAGTTCCGGCTCCCTCTGGCGGAGGTCACTGTACCGGTGCCGGCACTGCTCAGCAGACCGGCTCCGGCCAGTGACCTCCACCAGGTCAGTGGCCACTTGCTGCCACACGTGGGTCCTAGGCATGGTGAGGGGGGCCTCACCATACAGTGCCTCACAGTGGGGCTCCACCAGGGCCACCAGGTTGGTCACTTCAAGCTGGATCCAGGACACCGCCCTCCTCCTAGCCATGGCACCAACTTTACAGCAGGCAATATGGCGCCCCGCTGCGCCGTAACCCCATGTGGAGTTGTTGCGCAATAGACCACCACAGGCTCCAATCACGCTGTTCGAACAGCGCCATCATTTACATGGCGCTGTCACCGACAGCGCATAGGGACGCATACATGGCATGCCAACAGCGCCAGGGGTCAGAGGGCATACACAAGGTCACGGCAATGACGCAAGGCTACGCACAGTGCCATGGGACGTATAGGCATCCTGCGCGACTGCCAAGCTGAGCACCAGTGCCACAGTGGACTATCGCGCAGTAATGCCACAGCGCCATATAGTGCCCAGTGCTGTAGCGCCACTGGCACAATGGTGGCCATGGCCTGAATCGCCTATCGCGCTCAGCAGGTCTGCAGTGTGATAGACGCATGCGTAAGCTCTCTGGGCATGCGCAATGCGGTGTGGCACGCAGCCACAAACCTGCGCCATTGGCTCAGCCGGACCTTCCGTATTGCGCAAAGCGCAAATACGCGATATTCAGCCGACATATGCAAATCATCCGATCAGCCATTCAAAGGCGCAGTGACGCGATTAGCATGTCATTAAAGTTGAGCCACACCTCATTTGCATGTGTTGCGCTATAAAAATGCGACTGTGGGTTGTGCTGGCCAGATTTGGTTACTGCAGGTGAGAGGTGAGTTACATGCTGTGTGATGCTCAGGACAATGCTCATGGGCGGAGGATGATAAAGGCTGAGGGGGCTGAGCATGAAAAGGGCACTTAGAAAGGGACAAAGGGCACCCTTTCTATCAGTATCTGCCATGGAGAGGAAACGGGGGCTTGCACCTCCCGGGCCGGCAGCTATGCTCATGGGGAAATGCTGTCGACTGCACAGTGACAGGTGTCCACTTCCACCCATACAGATCACCATGACTGACCAGAGCCAAGCTGAGGGTGTGGACGGCGGGCGTAGGAGGAGGCCGAACTTCACCACGGCAGAGACAGAGGCCCTCTTCCAGGCCTACCTGGAGGATGAGCCAACATTGAGTGGACAGAAGGGCACCCCTCAGGAGCGTGCAGCTGCATGGGAGGGGGTAGCTCGGGCCGTCAACCTGCACGGAAGCCACCAGCGCTCCGTACAGGAATGCAGGAAGAAGATGGGGACTGACCGCAGGAGGCTGAAGGAGAAGGTGGCAGCCTTCAGGGTGGCATGCTTGGCACTGGTGGGGCCCACCAGTGGTGTTGCAGCTGACCCCTACAGAGGAGACACTGGTCGTGGCCATGTAGCCGAGTGCCATTGCGGGCGTACAAGGCCGAGGATTCCAGACAGGTGGAAGTCCATCACTGCACGGTATGACATGGTGATGTTGTTGGGGGGGGGCTGTTGTTCACATGCACTCACATGTACTCTCTTTCTGTTACAGATCCTGTTCATCTGCAGGAGACGGTGGTGGTGGTGGGTCCAGACAGTGAGGCAGACCTGTTGGACGGGAGGAGGGAGATCCACCCCGCCACCAGCCTTCAGGCACTGCAGCAGCATGCACTCTGGGACAACAACTCCGGTGTCAGTGATACGGGTGCAGGGGGTGCACAGCCTGTGTCACAGCAGTCTGGCATGCAGGTATGCCAGCATGCTGTGCCTATGGCAGTGGCACGCACCTGCACCATTGATGATAGCAGGCCTGCAATGGGCAGTGATAGGTGTGTGTCCCATGACGGACACATGGCAGGCCAGCACGTGCCCCTGGGCCTTCCTGGTTCACATCTGTGTACCAGCATGCTGGCACAGTCCCAGGCTGTGCCTGTCAGCACCGGTGGGGCAGCACCGGTGGCTGTGCAGGTGTCTGGCACTGTTGTCAGCACGGAGGTGGAACAGGTGGACCTGGGGGCTCAGCAGTTGGAGGCGGCAGCAGCAGTTGCACACCAGGTCTGGGGGTACAGTGTCCAGCAGTGGCACATGTCCACTGCCCTCTGATCCACCCATACCTGGTCCTGGTGAACAGTGCCCACCCTCAAGGGGTGCTGTGCACCAGGACTGTCCACACCCTGGGGGTCATGATGCCATTGAGGCACAGTACCCATTGGACGCGCACACCCGCCTGCTGCAGGACTCGGTACAGCTGCAGGGGCGGGTTGCAAGGTCCGTGGAGGCACTGTCTGTGTCCGTGGAGCGGCATAGCAGGGAGTGTGCTCGGGACTGAGCCGAGCTGGCCCTTATGCGGACGGATGTGACCGCTGCCATTGACAGGCTGACCCAGGCAGTGGTCTCTGTCGGACGCATGGCCACACTGTCAGGTGCCCCTGTACACACACCCCACACAGTGTGCTCTCCACTCCCTGCTCCCGGCGGCCGTACGACACCAGGCCTGTCGACGCCGGGTTCTGCTGTGGCATCCCGAGCACCCCTGGTGCAAGTTTGTTTGGCAGGATGCAGACCCCTGTGGGAAGGTCGCATTCGCGACAGTGGGACCCCTGGTGGTGCACCAGCGCCACCCGATGTGGCCCCTGCTCAGCCTGCCAGTGCTGCTGGGCCACGGCGGGGCCACCCACGCATCCATGGTGGCCGTGGGACAGTGCTACCTGACTGAACTGTCTCCCAGTGCAGGCCCTGTCTGGTGCTGCCCTGTGTGCAATGTGTGTCATAGTGGGCAGTGCACTGCTGGGTGCTCTGCTCACCAAGCTGACACACGGACCACCTGCACACTCTCCCAACTGCTGTCCACAGGTGCGTGTGCATGATGATGCCTGCATTGCACTGCACACCAAGATGCAAAGGTGCCCAGGTCCTGACACACGTACATGGACTGTCCAGGTGGTGGGGTGGTTGGTGGTGCTGTGTGTTGGCAATGTCATTTCCGCAGTGCTGTGCTGCTGCCCATGTATGCTGCCTGGTGTGTGTGTGTGTCCATATGAGTGCTCCCCCCTCTCTGATGGTGTGTTGGTATGCCTGGAACCTTCAACTCCCTGACCTTCATGCACGTGTGTTCACCTGTGTGCCTGTGGTTTTGCATGGACAGTGTTGCCTGCACATGTCCCCTTGACTTACCTGTGTTGGGCGAGGTGCTCTTCTGCAATGGTGTCCCGTGCAGCTGGGCCTGCCGGGTCAGTCGGGGTCCCTCCGTCCTAGGGGGCTGCTCATCACCCACATCACGGCGCCACTGGCGTCCCATCACTGTCCCCTCTTGGACCTGTACGGCTATCCCATGGTCCTTGGCCATGTTGTGCAGGATGCAACAGGCCAGGAATATCCCACAGGCCTTTTGGGGGCTGTACTGTAGGGCTCCGCCGGAGGTGTCCAGGCATCGGAAGCGTGCCTTGAGCATCCCAAACACCCGCTCTATGATGTTACGTGTTGCGGCATGTGTCTCATTGAAACCTAGCTGCGCTGGGGTCGTGGGGTGCCGGTATGGTGTGAGCAGCCAGGGACGGAGTGGGTATCCGCACTCACCTGTGTGGAGATAGTGGAGATCAGTGTCATGTCAGGTCCATATTGCCCATATCCTTGTGTGCCACTACCATGGCACCTGTGTCATTCCCACCCTTGCACAGAGTTTGCATTCCATACATGTGTACTCACCCACTAGATGACCCGTGGAGATGTTCCCACTCTCAAATCAATGGCACAGTGCAGACTGGTGCCATATGAAGGCATCATGTGCTCCGCCAGGTGTGTGGCACAGACATTGATAATGTGCCCAGTGGCATCACACACCACCTGGCAGTTGACACTAGAAAAGCCCTTCGGTTCCGATCACGCCTGGCCGTTGGGGCCAGGTGGCGTCTAATGGCCACATGGGTGCAGTCTATGGCCCCTAGCACGCCAGGCATATGTGCTACCCTGTGGAACTCCTGCATGTTTGTTGTACGCCTGTCGCTGTGCTGGGGAAATGGATGTACTCGCAGCATGAGGCAGCAGTGCGCTGAGGAATTGGGTGAGGATGCGACATGGCCGACTGTGTAATGCCTGTGGTGTCCCCTGTCGGCCTCTGGAAGGTGCCCGTGGCTGAGCAGGCACATGCAGGCTGTCACCTTGGTCTCCACGGACAGAGCATGACTCCGTCGTGAGGGTGCCTGCATCACATCACTGCACAGCTCGCAGAGCTGCCTCAGTATTGCCCTGTTCAGGCGGTACTGGCCACAATCTCGACATCTGTGTACAGCTCGAAGCTGATGCGGGCACGATACCGCTCTGTCGGGGTATACCGGGCCGATGGGCCCTCCGCTGCCACGCCCCCCTGCAGCATGGTGTCTCACCTCTCATTACAGCTTCCATGTGGAAGCTGACACTGTCCATCTCCCTGGCTTCTGCCCCCGGCTGCTGTTCCTGTGTTACCCCGCTGCCCCCACTGCTGCTTCCACTGCACCGGCACCCCCACTGGCCTCTCTGTCCTCCTGGACCCACTGTCCCTCTCTGCCCTTCCAGCTCCTGTCTCTCTCTCTCTCTCTCTCTCTCTGTCTCTCTGTCTCTCTCCCTGGTTGCGGCCTGCTAGTTCTTGCGCTTCCTTAGCTTTTTATTTTGGCTCAAATCCGGTGCCTCGCAACTTCGGCTACGCACACTACGCGCATTGGCGCAAGTGTTTGATATCGATTATGCACTTTTATGCATGGACTCTCCGGTTGCGCATGCCTTCATTTCCATTGTGCTGTTGCTCAGCATGTTTTCGTATGCAACTGGCCCCTTCTGAATATTGCAGAATGATGATTTTTGAGTTAAGACGCTAAGAACCCTGTTGCGCATGGCGCAACCCTTTTGAATATCTGGGCCATGGTATGGTATTCATTCCTTATACACTAGCTACAAATGTTTCACAGCCTACTAGAACATGGGCTAATGTTTTGAAATCTCCACTTCCACAATCACATTTTAAATCTTGCATTACAGCAACGGTTTCATTTTGACACCTGTGTTTTAGAGCCTTTGATGGAAATGTTTCAGTTCTGAATTTAAAAACAAATCTCCTATGATTACAGTCTGTTAAAGAAAACATACTGTAAGACAGCATTCAAGAATATGAACAAACTTATTTTTATAATACCAAATATATGATTTAAGGGTCCTTATTCTTTCCACATCAGTAATTTCAGAAGTAGCTTTAACTCTTGAGGTGATTAATGGCATATAATTTTGTGATACATTATTTTTTTCAGTGAATCTATCCAAAGATGATTGAAAGTATTAAATCCAAAATCCCCGTTATCTCCATCAGCCATAGGGATTGGTTGTTGCTATTATACAAATATAGTTTATCATCTAAACATCTTTTTGCTAGCCTGTCTGATTCCATATTCATAGATTTTATCCAATAAGCAACTTTTCTACTGTTCATTAATATTCCTTGCTTGATCTTCCCAGCTCTGCTCCAGCTATTTTTGCAGGAGTTGTTTTAGAGACTTGAAGAATGGTCCTAAAATTGTGTGGTTGTTCTATAAGGGACTAATTACCCCCATTCCAAGTGTCCAAGATGTAAAGAGCTATACTGTTCATTTTCATTTCTGCTGCATGGTATGCAAGAATAAGAGTGTGTCCCCCATATCTGGCATTAACTCTCAGAAAATTATTTTGATTAATTGACATCTAAGATATGTGTTGTGCTTCAGCCAGCTATAATTATTCAAAAGAAAAGCTTACATTGCAATAAGCTTTTTCTACACCCAGTACAGTATTATAGAATCAGTTATTTCAATTAAGTTTATTTGCCCCATAAGCAAGTATTTTACTTTTTATTTAATTAATTTTCAATTTAGTTTCAATACAATAGCATTCCAGACAGTACAGTTTCTGTCTTAGGCCTATTGGGCTTACAGATAAAACAATCAAGTCATCTGCATACATTAATGCCAGACAAAACAGCAAAGCAGGTGGCTAAACAACAAGGATTTAGCCAATACCAGACAAGTACTCACATTCAGTCACAAAATTCAGCTTCTAATCACCATCCTGCAATAAGAGCCAGTACATTCACCAGGCAGACAAGGCCTTGACAAAGTGTGAGAAGCACAAAAACATTTGGCTGTGATGTGGGGGGGGGGTGTAACCCCTGTGCTGGATTCATATGCTGATCAAACACCGACACCTCTATCACGACAGTACAGTGACACAGAGACGGGTCACTGTAATGTCACCACAGGAACCCAGCACTGCTTTCTTGAGGTCTTGCACCCCCTCCCCGAATCTACTCTGACTCAGGGGGGTTGAGGGGCAAAGCCCCCTGAAAGAAACAAAGTGTTTTCAGATGGATTATGCCAACAGCAATTGTGGTCGACATAAATCTGTCGCTGTAACATCAGTCGACAAAATATTTGTCAAATCGTATCTTGTCTGCCTGGTGAATTTTATCCTGGATCTAATAAACATTGTAGAACTACAAGCAAGAACTGTACTGGCTCTTACAGCAGGGTGATGATTAGAAGCAGGAGATTAATACCAGAACTGGATCAAATTTTACACAAGAAGAATGGCCATTAGCCTCCAGAAGGTAAGATGGAAGATCATTTATAAACATGCTGAATAGTAATGGTGCTAGTAAGCAACCTTGCTTTAATTCTATATTGGAAGAAATATTTTCTGATATATTCCCATTTAAATCATACCTTATGCTGGCAAATTATCTGTTTAATGGTTTATTACAATTCTAAAAATGACATGATCAATATTCATGGCATGTAACTTCTTCCATAACAGTGGCCTTAAGACTCCATCAAAATGCTCCTTTGAAATCAATGAAGGCTAAATACATAGTGGTACAGGATTTTTAAAATAGCATTTTTTGATTATATGTTTCACGATAAAACATTGATCCACTGTGGAATAAGATCTCCTAAACCCTGCATGGTAAGGATTGAGAATATTTACTTTTTTCATTCCACTGGTTAAGTCTCCTAAGAATGATTTGGGTAAAGATTTTCCCCATGCAGTCTATTAGGCTAGTTGGTCTATAATGTTGTGGAAGAGTTGGATTTCATTTTTAAAAAATTGAGACAATTGCATTTGCTTTCCATTCTCTTGGGAACACTCATTCTGTATCATCTTACTGAACAACAATGCCAAAATGTTACTCCACCAATATAATTTTTTATAAATAAGGTGGGACTTTGTCTGGACCAAGAACCTGATTTCCCTTTGTCAGTTCTGTAGTTTGTGCTACTTCAAGGGGAGAGATGTTAAAAAGGCCCCTATTGAACTGGGGTTCATCAATTAACATACTATAATTGTTACATTTAGCCTGGTTATAAAAAATATTTTGGTAATAATCAATCTATAATCATGGAGCAATATAGCTGAAATGTTTGTTGCAAGATTTCCTGTGCCCTAGGCTACTAAGAACCAAAAATTTTTGGAATCTTTATCATGTACGTTGTGAAACATTTCTTTCCATCGTGCATTAAAAAAATAACTTTTCCACTCAAGAAGAAAGACTTTATATTGTTTCATATATTTACTCAAATAAGAGTAATTTTCCCTGGTGGGATTATTTTTCACAAACTTAATTATTTTCAACAAACATGCTTTGTAATTTTTGGAACAAACAGACATAGCCCACACAGGGACTCGAATGACTCTGACACACAGACCAGACATCAGAAAATAAAACTGTGGCACTCACCACTAAAAAGGTTGCCACAGACAAAGTGTAATTGAAAAGACTTTATTAGCCAAGGTAAAAGATAAAATTGCCACTCCAAAAAATCAAAAGATCAATGCCTGACATGCTTCATATGGATTGTGCTTCATCAAAGGCTGCCTTGGCCAATAAAGTGGTTGTAATTTTTTGCAGTCCTTGTTAAACCATGTCAACTGCTTTTCACTAGACGTGTAACAATATGAAAGTGGCAGAGTGACATCTTTTGGATATAGCCATAAATTTCATGAGAAGAACTTACCCAAAAATTCTGTGCTATATTAATTATTTCTTTACTTGAAAACATATTTGACAATTTATTTAATGTTTCTGATTCACCCTCCTGCTATTACGAATTTCAATATCCGAATCTACTTTCATCATTTTGTGAAAAATTTTCCATAAGAAATGTGTCTAAAGATTTAATTGGAAAGTAAGCACTCTCAGGTCTATCTAATGCAAACATATTCAAAAAATCAAAAATTTGACAGTAGAACAAAATAAAGTATCCAACTACACCAGCTCCCATTGGTGAAAAGTAGGTAAACTGTGCTGGATAGTCTCCTTGGAGAACTCCATTCAGGGCACTTAGTTCAGTTCTTTCCAAAAAATATAAGAATCTTCCACCACTTTTATTTACAACTTTGGGGAAATATAGCATTTACATAGCAGACATAAATATTTAACTCACTTGATAAAAATTATTATAATGTTTAACAAGATTTTTATCAAATCTTTTGTTACTGAGTCTGTATCTGTTTTAAACAACATAGCCAAGCCCCCTACTGGCCTTCTTAAATTATTAGATTTTCAGGCCTTACTTGAGACACATTGAAAGCCTTGTACCCAAATATCTTCTAGACCCCATGTTTCTTGGAATGCTATTATACTAGATTTTAATTAAAGTCTTAAAGAGGACAGGAAATTACTTGTAATTCGCAGCTGTTTATAATGTTCCTATTTTTAGAAACAATATCCGTACACCAAAATGATCCATAAATGTATGTAGCTGTACCTGAATAAAAAACAAAGTGAAAAACTATATTTTGCATTGTTTTATTTTTATGACAGTATTCTGTTACAGTTCTCTTTATGGAACTGGTGATTTGGGGTTATAATTATGTCACAGTTTGTGTATAGAACTCTGAGCATGGTTCTGATAGATCAGCAGCTCATGCTAAGCATTCTGTACACAAACCATGACACAATAAAATCTCCAAACTACTGTTTCCATGAAGAGAATTGCAACAGACTACAGTCAATCCTATCCAACCTATCATGCAGAGGCTAAACTATTATACATAAATGTTCTGAATGGTGTTTAAGAGCTTATATGGATCTTTCCCAATAAACTGTACCTTTATCCTGGTATCTGTTGCACATTATATAAGCTTGTACTAAAATGATTTTAACACTGATGGAATCTAGACCAGGATATGTTATCTGATCACGTCTGTTTTAAAATTGTAAAGGCTTCTGTGAACAATACAAATATTTATACTTTATACAGCCCATAGACAGAAAACAATTGAATACACAGTTTTTCACATTAGTGGCAATTCAGTTTCAGTTAAATGTGGATCATTTGGAGTCATGCATTTCACTTTTGTAAATGTGAACATTATTAACTGCTTAACACTCATCATCTGCTAAGTTCTTTTGTATCCCTATAATGCTCCATGTCAAAATTTTACAGCAGTGAGCATCTCTTTTTCTTCTGTTAAGGTTGTTGGTAATATTATCTGTTTTCAGGTTTTAATGTACGTCAGTCTTGAGTCATATTATTTAAAGGCTCATATCTATTAAATAAATGAACTGATGAACCTCCTCGTGCCAATAATTCAGTTACTGATGGTAATTTGTGATTAGAAGTGGAATCTTTCTTATGCTTGTCTACTATATTTATATCAAATGCCAATTTCTCTATTACCTATCATGCTATTTTTCAACACCTGTTATAAGGTTTGACCTGTCACAAATGAGGATATGAAGTTTGACCAATTTATGTGCTTTTGCTAGGGTCTGATTTGCCAGAAAAGTATCTCTAACTGTTAATGTGATTTTCCCTCATTGTTGACTACTTTCTCTCTCCATACCCATTGGATACTCTTGTATCCAATTTTTACTGCCATAATTTTCCCTATTAAATAACATATTGTTTGCATAAAGTTTGCCTGACTATCATTTGGACTAGCCTCTAAACTGTGAATAGTTAAGAACTGCTGTACTTCACAACTGTTGCTCATTGGTTGCTCCCAATAATTATTTAATAAACTGTTATCCAAGTCATTAATAAAAATCTGTTTTCCATTACTAAGATTCTCTTTTGTTTCCTTCAGATAAGACAGTGTAGTAGCTGGAGATGCCACTTCAGTTTTTAAAGAGCCACCGAGGCCTTGAGAAGAACTTTGGAAAACACATTATTTGGCAAAAAGCAGCATATATTTCTCATTAACTCTATATTTTGTATTCCCATTATTTATTACTATGGTCATATGGATGAAAACATGAAAGCTGTTCCCTTAGGGTTCATCAGCTCCTATTGCTCCTTCCCAACCTGATATCATAAAACCCTGCTTGTGACATCACAGTTATATTCATGCCACTATGGTTTTAAGTAGGGGTAAACTGTAAAGGCAGATGAACTCTGAGGGATAGAAATCTTTTTTTGTTGGAATTTCACCAGTAATAAATAACAGAGAGGAAAAATATATAAAAGACGTATGAAATACAAGTGGAATTGTGTCCAGCTATCATGTTTTTCAAAGTATTATCAAAGGAGTCAGCTGCTCATTAAATATCTGATGCATGTTTCATTTTGTTATTCAGTTTTCCATCTCTATCCTATTCTGTTTTCATAACACCATCACCATATGTCAACTGCACACATGGAATAAAGGGGAGGGATTGAGGAGGAGAGGTCCCACAGATATTAAGAACGTTATCCCATCCCACCCCTTGAATGGTGGTAATTCCTGAGTCTATGACATTTCACTCCCACTTTTTTGCTCCCTGACTTTTCACTCCTGACATCCTGCTCCTGCTTCAATTCACTCCCACTAGTTTCATTCCCAGACAATTCACTCCCTGTTATGTTCTGCTCATGCTCATAGCCTATTCACTGTATTATTCAAAACACTATATCATCCTTGTATTTACATAATTGATTCTATCCTGGTGTTCAATTGAGCAATCATTATATAAAATGGTGTTGCTTCTGAAACCTCTGTTTGGTGTGTTCTGAAAATGGCCAATTTCATTCAGTCTATGAGTGGCAAGAAGAAGCTTGTGGACACCAACAATTGCATTTATACCCACCACAAGTGTATGTTTAATGGAAAGTCAATCTGGTAGTACGAACTAGCAGTGAAAAAAGAAAAGACATGCAATGCCAGGTGCACACTGAGAGTTACGATGTGCCAGTCATTATCGCAACATTCAGTGAACACACCCATGCTCCCAATCCTGCAGCAGTGGAGAGGGTAGAGGCACTTACTCGGGCAACTAAACGGGTGCAGGGTCTGCACCAGAAGCCATATGAGGAGAGACTTACGGAGCTTAATATGTACACCCTTGAGGAAAGGGGGGGTCATGATAGAAACTTTCAAGTACCTCAAGGGAATCAACAAAGTCCAAGATGAGAGCATCTTTGAGAGAAAGAGATGTGCAAGAACAAGGTGGCACAGTTTGAAGATAGAGGGGGGACAGCTTAGAGGCAATGTCAGAATGTATTTTTTCATGGAGAGGGTGGTAGACATATGGAATCATTTCCCAAGGAAGTTGTGGAGTCAAAAACAGTGTGGGAATTCAAGACTGCATGACACAGACATAAGGCAATTATAATGAAGGGCATGAAGAAGTAGGCTGTTGGTTAATTAGAATCTGCAGCTTATCTAATATGTAGGGAATGAGCAGACTAGGTGGGTCAAGTGGTCCTTATCTGCCATCAAAGTCTATGTTTCTATGTTTCTAAATGTTTGTGCAGTTGCTACCCAGGACAGCACTGCCCAGGTTCTATTGCACTGCAAGGAAGACATTTCTTTTGCAGCACAGGGCACGATGGTTGATAAGAACCTCAAGTACACAATACAGCGTGTGCATGTGCATGGAGCACCACCCAACCCCCAGGACTTAACCAGTCTAGTGGTCCCACATTATTATACTACTTTTAAAACCATTGCAGGATGTGAAGTAAACTTCCTCTTATATGATAGTGGGCCTGGACCAGACAGCATCTTGGTGTTCAGTATGCAGCTGAACTTAGATTTCCTTTAGCAGTGTCCTTATTGGTTTGCTGACGGTGCCTTCAGTCTGGCAGCCTCGCTGTTTCACCAAATGTATGCCATCATTGGTGAGCACTTTGGTAGCATGCACCCTGCCATCTTTGTACTTTTGCCAGGTAAATGAAGAGAAAGCTATGAGAAGATGCTAGCCTCAGTCAAAGAACTCAATCCTCGGCTTGACCCCAAAGTCATAATGACTATAAAAAACCAACTCTACAAGCCTTTAAAACACAATTTCCAAATGCACGGCAAGTGGGGTGCTTCTTCCACTTCGCCCAGTGCATATATAGGAAAATTAAGATGGAAGGACTGGGACAACGATATGCGCAGGACAGCGATTTTGCCATCAAATGTCGCTATCTGCCAGCAGTTGCATTTTACCCTCCCGACCAGGTTGTAGCTCATTTTGAGGACATTACTGATGAGTCCTTGAATGTTTTTCCAACTGAACTCGAGCCTATTATTGATTATTTTGAGGACACCAGGGTTGGGAGGAGGAATCGATGGGGTACAGGTTGCAGAGCACCTCAGTTTGCAATTACACTTTGGAACCACAGTGACACTGTGAGGGGCAAAAGGGCCAAAACAAACAATGTGGTTGAAGTGTTCCACAGGGGGATGCAGCCAATTTTATCAATGGCACATCCAACCCTGTGGAAGTTTAGAGATGGCATCAAGGGCATCCAAAAAACGCGATGCTGAAATTGAACAAATAATCACTGGAAATGCACCAAATGCTTTCAAAAAGGTCTAAAGGGAAAATGCTTCTCGACTAGAGTATGTGGTTGGGAAATGTGATGAGCATACAACAGAGGAATTCTTACATGGTGTGGCTCACTGTTTTGATTATTGAACCCTCATTGACTGTGTCACTTGCATGAATTTAAAATTCTTACCTTAATAAAGCTGTTTTTAGGCATTCTTCACTTGCTCTGAACTTTGCATGGATTATTTCCTTGCACTTCCTTGTTTACTGGCACATTGAGTCACATGACTCATCCTCAAGGTGACCAACTGATTCCCATGGCAACACATCATGTGATTCTTGGCGAGACTGAAGTAAGGTATGGTAACAAAGTTTGCTAAACTTTGCTAAATGGTTATGACTATATTTTCAATGCTCACTAGACAATGTTGCTGTTACTGAGGGAAACTAGACCGTGCTTGTTGCTTTATGCTGCTTTATTGTTTTCACTGCAGGAGACACTGTTGCTATATTGGTGTTACTAGTGTTACTGAGGGAAAACAGACCATGCTTGTTGCTTCATGCTGCTTTATTTTTTTTGACTGTGGGAGCCAACATTTTCAATGTTCACTGCAGGTGCGAAATGACATGGAGTGTTAATGTGAGGGAGCGAAACAGACAGGAGTGAACTGTCAGGTGCATGATTTCACTGATCGAAATGTCAGGAGTGAAATGTCATGCTCCCATAATTCCTGATGGAACAGAGTACAAATTTTTTATACAGTTGCACAAGCATAACATTATTCTGGTTGCGTAGGCCATTGAATAAATGGTGAAGAGGATTTGATGAAACCTATGCTCTAGTTAAAGATTTCAAATAAATCAAGACACTTCAGATCAGTGGCTCTGCTCAATAAATTATTAAATTAATAAAACTATATAGAGGCTTTTATCAGTGACAAAACTACCTATCTGTTTGGCAGTTTGGTAAGCAGACTAAGGAGAAGCTGCTCGACACTCACCCTCCAAGCAAAGGGACTACTGTGCCCTTTCGGGCTGTTTCTTTCAAACAAACTGCATTCTGCAGTTTGGTAAGCAGACTAAGGAGAAGCTGCTCGACACTCACCCTCCAAGCAAGGGGACTACTGTGCCCTTTCGGGCTGTTTCTTCTCAAACAAACTGCATTCTGCAGTTTGGTAAGCAGACTAAGGAGAAGCTGCCCGATGCTTACCCTCCAAGCAAGGTACGGGTTGGAACTCTGAATTTTGGCATCTACCCCTTGAGGAATCTCACTTGCCCCTGTTTGCCAGTGTTTCTCACACTATGTGCAGCAGTCCAGAAGTCTTCTAGGAACTGCTGCCAAGAAATGAATGCTAGGACTGACCTCTGCTTGACATGTTCTTGATTTCTCACTTTAAGTAATGTTTAGTCTGATGTAGAGATTTCTTAAGAGTTGATTTAAGTTTTGAGAGAGGTTTTAAGGTAGTGTGATTTTGATATATCCCCTGAGCCCTGTGCCCTTTCTCTTAGAGCTGTAAGTCTGTGGGCTGCACCCTTGACCTCTGTGTCCCATTGAGGCTGTTGCAGTGCCCCCCCCCCGAGAAAACTTGCTTCAGAACCTCCCCGCCTGTTTTTTTTGCTGACTTTTCCATTAGCAGATTACATCTTTTAGCCACTAGAGAGCCCAGTTATAAGTACACTTACCCAGTCCAACACAATATAGTTCCTGTCTCATTTCACTTATTGCGTAGTCAGTCTATCACCATTCATCAGTCTTTGCCTCTCCCTCTTCTACTGTTTGATACTGATTTTTCCCATTTGCAGCTTATACTCTTCGCCCACTAGAAGGGTTTTCCCCCAACCATGCCAAAGCTGCTCTACATCTCCTTATTCTCTACTACCCCTGGACACTCTTCCTTTACTGTTCAGCTGTTCTAGGTACCTACATTCCATTAACAAGTCTGCTCTCCTTCACCCTCTTGGTACAGACCTCACAGCGACCGGAGCACCTTTCCTCCACACTAGGCACCTCATCCCTAGACTACCCCACAGTGACTCAGCCCTCCCCCACCCTTGACACACCTGTGACCCCCCAACACCCCCACCCTGCCAACACCCCCACTACCTCCACCCTCCAAGGCCCGACCTGGACCCAGCTGTCCCCTGCCATTCCCCCCTTCACACTTTATCTATCCCATGCACCCTGATTGTAAAGTCCTCAGTTGGGTGTCGACCCAAGGGTCTCCATCACCACCAGCCACTAACCAGAATAATTACACTGCTATTATTATTATCTGGTAATGTACACCCAAACCCAGGACCTATGGCTTCCAGCCCTTCTAAACCCTGTACTGCAACTGGCCTCTGCTTTGCATCCTTAAACATTTGCAGTCTCCTAAAGAAATCTGCTTCCCTCCAGTGCTGGGTTGTTCAACATCAACCTGACATAATTGGACTGGTAGAGACTTGGCTCTCCAAATCCACCCTTGGCTCTGCTATCACCCTCCCTGGATATGTCATCTACAGGGAAGACCGAGTAGGCAAACATGGTGGTGGTTATGCACTACTCATACGGGACTCCCTTATAGGTCAGGAACTCCCAGCTCCTAAACTTGATTATGGAGCCCAAGCCCTCAACTTAAAAATCACAGCTGACCCCGCCTGAGGCCTTCTCTTCCTCATGGTCTCCTACATACTCCTGAGGAATCAAAACCAAGCAGTCCAGTCCCTCATTGACTACCTCACATCTCTTCCTCACAAAGTGGAGCAAGTCATCCTAGGTGATCTCAATGTTAACTGGCTTGCCTCCACTGCCTCCCATATAAGGGACTCCTTTGCTGCCCTGGATATGTCCCAGTTAGTCACCCAGCCCACCAGATTCAACCACTCTACTGGCACCAGCACTCTCCTAGATGTTGTTATATATAACCACCTCTACAATATCCGGGATGTCACTGTCCTCCCCGACTCTCTTAATGATCACTCTCCAGTCCTCTGTCTCTGGTCATCCTCCACTCTGAAGCCAGTGTCCCAGGCCACTCTACACTGCCATTTACACCCCGGTGGCCTCAGAAAATTAAAACAATATGTAGCCCAGCTAGACTGGTCCCCTATCCAGTGTGCCCCTGACATTGATTCAGATCTTGACCACTTCACAAATGCCTTCTGTAAGGCTTGTGACCTTTTCACCCCCTCACCAGGATTTGCTCCAAAAAATGCAATGCCCCATGGATCACCCCACCCCTCCACCAGAGACTCAAAAACAGAGATAATCTCTGGCACATTGCTGTAGAATCTGGAAAGGCATCTGATAGACAGACCTACAATGCAGAACACAATAAGTGCACTTGGACCTTTAGGTGGGCCAAGGCAGAGCATTACCAGACCACACTCGCTTCCACTTGGGGTTCAGCACAGACCTTCAGGAATAATATGAAAGAGCTAAATGCGAAGTGCCATTCCTCCCCCACCATCTCAGCTCTTCATCAAAGGCAACCCCACCACAGATCCACTCCTTATAGCCAATTGCCTTAACACTGCCTTCTCTGACCTAAGCTCGGTCATCCCCAGCAGCTTCCTTGACCCAATCCCCACCTCTCTCCCTCCAGTCCTGCATCACCCACCATTCTACCTGTGCACCCTATCCTCCCAAGAAGCCAGGCTACAGCTGCTAAAAGCCTTAGGCAGCAATAACCCCAGAAGTGACCCCCTCGACTCCAGGATCCTCCGTATGGTCTTGGATGAAGTCCAAGTCCCCCTGACTGACCTTCTAAACCGGTCTCTATGTCTGAGTCAGTTCCCAAGTACTTGGAAAACTGCTGAAATCACACCCATACATAAAAGTGGGGACCGGTCCACCCCCAACAATTACTGACTGATCTCCATCCTCTCCCCACTCTCTAAAGCCCTTGAAAAAGTGGTGTTGATCCAGCTCTCTGAATACCTAATCAAGTACAACATTATGTGCCCAGCATAGCACAGTTTCTGCCCAGGACACAGTACAACCACGGCTCTCCTGGAATTCTCCCAACACCTGCATGCTGCTCTCGACTCTGGCAGCCTTGCAGGAGCAGTGTTCATTGACCTCTCCAAGGCCTTTGACACTCTCTGTCATCCCCTTCTGCTCGACTCTCTCCACCAACTTGGCTTCTCTAGTGGTCCCATTTCCTGATTCTCTAGCTACCTCTGCTAGATCCCAGCATGTCAAGATCAGCGGCTCCCTCTCCAGCACTCTTCCTGTTCACTCTGGGGTCCCTCAGGGCTCCATCCCAGGTTCAATACTTTTTAGTCTCTACCTCAACACCCTCCCAAGCTCATGTAATGGTAAAATGCTCCTCTATGCCGATGATGTGTCCTCGTTGCCTCACATCCCAATCCCATCTCCCTCCAATTATCCCTCCAGCAAGCTTATAACCAAGCTGAAAGGTGGTTCGGCGACCGCAGACTGGTCATTAACCTAAAGAAAACCAAATCATAATGCTTTTCTCCCACCACCAAAATAAAGCTAAAAATACCCCCCCTTGATTATCCCCAGCACTCTGCACCCACTAGAACAAGTGACCACATACAAGTACCTAGGCATCACGTTCAATACTGCCCTCTCCTTCTACACCCACATTAATGCCCTGTCAGCTGCCATTAACTCTTGGATTGGCCTGCTATACCGGCACAGGGACTGCTTGCCTCAGGTTGCCCTCAGGCTGGCCATCACCTCCTCCATCTTGTCCCTCATGGACTATGGCTTGCCCATCTACACCGCAGCTGATAACACTGCCCTCTCCAAAATCCAACTCCATCAATAAGGCCTGTAGGCTCCTGACCAGTGCCCCCAGCTGAACTCACACCTGCCTTCTCTATACTACCAACAATCTGCTCAAATTTGAGGAGTGACTGCTCTACCAGACCTGCCTTCTAGCTAAGAAATCACTGCTATGACTCTCCCCCCGGGGGTCTCCACCTCCCTACAGCAGTCATCATCATCCATCACCATCTGTAGCTCTGTTAATGCCACTTTCAAGGTTCCCAGAACCAAGACCTCTCTTGCCCAGAGATCCTTCCTCTACCAAGCCCCCACCTGGTTCAACTCCCTCCCTAGCTGCATCTCCAACTTGCCAAAAATTGGCTCCTTCAAAACAGCCCTTCAGAACCATATCTTTAATACCCACTGTTGTAGGTGCAACTAACCCCCTGTTGCAACCTGTGGTACCCGCCTGCCTTGCCCCCTGGCTCGACAACATCCACTGGACAGCCTCTCCTTCCCCCAGACCCACTCCTTCCCTACTAGGTCCAAACATGGATGTAACCCGCTGCCTTCTCTAATGACCTACTATATCCATGAGTGTAACTCGCAATTTTGTAACATTATGTAACCTAAGTAACATACAAACTGCTACATTATGTAACCTAAGTGTATCTATGTTAAATGTTCCTTTTACTGCACCTGTAATGTTATCCTCTGTTTTAATCTGCACTGTAATAACTGTCTTGATGTCCACCACCCCCCGCGATGAGGTACCTTTGTAAATGAGTCTCTGACTCAAAGGCTGTAAACCCGATTTGTAATGAATAAATGAATAAGAATATCTAAAGAAAAGGGCACAGAATAATCAGTATCTAGCACCAAGGTGCAAAACAATTATAGTGCCCTCTAATTTGAGACATAATCCTTTAGTTACAAATTTAAGTCAATTTATTTCTTCAACTTCAAAATTCCTGCTGCCTTGGATCCAAGTCAATATTAATAAAAAGAGTTTTAGCTGCACCACCACATGTATGCAGTAAATTTCATAGCTTCTTTAGTCTAGCAGTAATAAGCAGTGAAGTTGAACTCAAGGGGTTGTTATAAATAGGCTGCAAAGCCCACCGAACTTGATGCTTGACTGTGTGTATCATGCTTTTTTTTGTATTCTTTATTTATAGTTTGCAGGCAAAGCATATGAAATATACATCACATAGGAGGATAACAGTAATTGCATCACATAACCATACATTTTCTAACAAAGGATCCATGTTCAACGCCTCCCCGAGTTACCACATTGGGGGGAATTATCATTAAAACTTATAGTTTGGAATCCCAAGGCATACAGCCATGGAAGATCAAAGGGAAATCTAGTAAAAATATTAACTTACAGCTTCCTGTTTGCCAATATGACCCGAAGGTCTAAACAATTTCCCCAATGCAGTCAAATATTCACAGTAAAGAATAGTTTAGCCCAGCTCCCAGAATAAGAAAACCCCCCCAAACAGTGAAATATCTTTAGGTCACTTATCATTAGACTTAAGCATGGGCAAGTACAACAAAAAACAATTCTACAGTAGCTACCCATACATACATACATACTGGTACATAGGCTATCTCTCCAAAAAAAAAAACTGTTAGAATTGCAAATAAGACCTCCCCAAATGGAGGCAAACAATCCCATAAAATATATTGTGCAAGTCCAGGCCATTAGAAAGAGTGGGGATTATGGAAGAGTATACACATGATCTGGGTATACAGAGGCAGCGCCTTCTAACACTAACTGTAGTAAACATAATACCTGTCCATGCCTAAGATATTGATAAAGTTAACTTTTATATAAACAAAGAAACAAAGGCAGGACCATCAGGCAAGTTCACCATTCCTTAAAACTGGCACATTAAGAGACAATCAGCCAACTAAGACCCAGTCATACACTTACTGTCCATCAGCCTTCCCCACCATCATTCCCCATCAGATGATGTGTCCTCATTTTCCTCAGCCATCTCTGATTCAATATGGTATACCATCTTGTCTGCCTCCTTGGGTTCATTAAATAAGTACTGTTGAGTGTTCCACACCATCCGTAATTTAGCTGGTAACAGAGAACGTAGTCAGCCACGAATCCCATTGAATGCCTTCCGGCATTGTCGGGTGCTGTAGGAGAGGTCTGGGAATAACTGCAGCATGTCATCCCCAAATGTCAGTGTTCTGCACTGTCTAGCTATCGCTAGCATCCAGTCCATGTCACCAGTCCCTGTGAAAACTACCAGGAGTGTTTGTGGAGCCATTGCCATCATTGAGGCTCTTCGAGGGGTTTAGAGAAGGGTCAGTCTCAGAGAGACCCAGCACATTAGGTAAGAAAGTACAAATGAAAGCCAGATAGTCCTCCCCCTCAGCAGATTCTGCAAGTCCAAGCACTCTCAAGTTCCTCTCACGAGCTTGATTTTCTACAGTTTCTAAGCACTACTTCAGGAGTGAATTTTCTTTTATAAGCTTAGTTGTTGCATCTACCGTTTTATGCACCAAGGACTCAGACCTCTGCACAGTTTGTTCACACTGGTCCAGACCTGTTTCAAGAGCCTCCACCATCAGTGTAAGGTCATCAAATTTTCTGACTATGTCCTGCACCATTTTAACTAGCTGGTGCAGGGTAGTGTCGATCAAAGCCAGTGAGGCCTCTTCAATAAGTTGTGCTTCAGTCAGCAAGGTTTCGCCACATTGTGCAGGTCGCTCTGTGCACTGTTGGTTCTTAAGCATAAAAAAGTCACTCGGTGGAGCCCCTGCACCACACATTTTCCCCATTTCACTGATGACCAAGCAGCCACTTCCAAGACTTATTGTCCAATAGACTTAGAACCTTAAAAATTCAAGTTTTAGTTAATTTATCGAGGTTTCTCCCGGGAGCTTGAGTTTATTGCTGCTTTCAAGTCGGCTGCTCAGCAGCACCCCCGTCTGTATCATGCCTGAGGTTCTTTGTACTCTCTCATCAAAATTTGTAACAAACTACGAGAAGGAGTTGTAAAAAGACAGCCAATCAACTGGTTGCACAGGTGATATTGCAAATTAGAGTATTCAGAATGTTGGATGAATTTAATGAGTTAACAATGTCAAACTTTTCAGGATCCTGTAATCCTAAAATCCTGATTTACCCTTAAATAAACTCTTTCTGTAAATAATGTAACTTGTAAATCAATAACAACCCAAGAAAGCTCTGTCTTAAGAATAGAGTTAAATAATAGCACCTGCTAAACCCATTGGGCAGGATTTTCAAAAGTCTTAGATCGCTGCCAGCCCTGGTGCACTGACAATATGGCACATGGGGCTTGATTTTCTATCCCGTGCAGCAAATGCCACAAGTTAGATGCTCTAACTTGCAATCCTGGGAGCCATTTTTTTAGAGCTTGCACCAGATATTTGGCACAAGCTGCTGTAATTCTAGGAAACTGTCGCAACTGCACCAAAGATTATAAAATCGGGCACAGTTTCAGTGAATGGTTTGGTGCACTGCCAGAACCTAAGTGCCATAGCACAGGGCTGGGTGCAAACCCTGTGCCACGTTTTGAAGATCCTGCCTATTATGTAAAAATATATAAGTATTTAGATATGGGGCCAGATTTCAAAAAGTGTTAGAGCGACACAAGGGACTTGCTTCAAAAGATTTTGATGCAAGGGGTGATGTGCATTACAACTTGAGTACCAGGTGGCAAGGGGGCTTGCCCCACAGCAGGGCAGCAACATTCCCTTTTGGGGGATTTTGCAAGCCTCACCATGGATGCAGTATGGGGCACCACTTAGACCAGCCAGTCAGTAGTCTAAGTGGTATGCAGCAGTGGGATAGGGTCCTACACAGGTCTGCCAGGGCAGTAGGAGTGCACTAGGGGCACAGGAAGTGGCAGTGGGGACAGATGTATGGCTAAGTAATGGGGACATCGGGGATTGAGGGGTTCTATATATATATATGTACAGTGTCAGGCATAAAGAGTGACAGTACCTCCATACTGCAAAAGCACCCTGATAGGTGTAACAACAATCCCATTCATGCACAACTGTCTCCCTGACACACCCACTTCCACCTCCCATGGCTGTTATGCCCCCAGCCCCCTCCTGGAAAGCAGTTTCTTCACCCCCCCATCCCAACCCCTCTATTGTTGCATCAGGTTGGAGGACTGATTCCTGTGGCAATTCACGTAGGTGAGTCAGTTGTTTGGCACAGCAGTGGACTTGAGGCAAACCTGGGGAGTTTGGTGCCAGGACCCTGCTTTTTATAAAATCGGGCACAAGATCTCTGGCACACCCGGAGTTTTCTGCAGCCCTGGAGTGACACAACTTGTGTTGCTCTAAGGGCTCTTTGAAAACCACACCAATCATGTCTAGAAGTAGTTAAGAGAATAACCAAAACAAAGCTAATACTAATGATATACATAAATAAAATATTAGATGATTATAACAGCACCATAAATTAGAAACTCACTATTTCTTCCATATTCCTCCAATGCGATAAAAAAGTATAGCACTGCTCAGGTTCTAGGTGAGAAATGACATCTCTCACACCAACAAAGATGCTGATTTAATTATTTAATTTTGACAAGTGAGGTGGGACCTACTTCCCAAATAAACAAATCTCCGGCACCTTCAAAATAGCCACCTTTTTTGAAAAATAAACACAGTAGCTGTATTTTTATAGTTAACTGGAAAGCTGGAATAGCTATTGCTTGACCCCAATAACAGAAAGTGTAGACTATCAGGGACAGGGGGTTTAAATAGCATCCACGCACACTTCTGTTAGAACATAACTAGGAGTGCTACGGTGTGCAAACTAATTATAGTAAAATGGTCACCTGACCCCATTTTAAAAATAGTTTAACACAAATGAATATGTATAGTATGTAGATTGAGAGGTAAATTACTTAAAAAACATCAGTTTTTGAAAGCAACAACAAAATAATGCAGAAATAACAATCCTTCCCTCTAAAAACAGCTTGGGGGCTCTATTTAGCAGTTATTAAAAGCAACATATTAAAAGAAAGAACCCCATGGAATAAATTAACACCAATGCTAGCAATTTTAAAGCTCACTAGACAAATCACAGTTTGAAAAGGTCTGTACTATATTCTGAACACCATGGCTAAACTATGTCAAACTGTGTAATTAATATATGTCGCTAATAGTCCAATAACACTGGTTTATTGCTCTCTGATTCCTTTTCTCCTTTCTCTTCTCTACTCTGTTCACCTGTCATATCACTCCAAGCTGTAGTTCCAACAGTTTATGCCTTTTCAATCTATTGAGTAACACTGCTATCCCCAGAACAGTTTTTTCTGTCCTCTGCTTTCTTTTACTTGTTTTGTTTCCTTGTGGTGTGGTTCCAGGGTTTCTCAGTCTCTGATTCAGGATATCCACTGACTGCATTTCCCCTTCATCCTATTTCCACAAATTGCAAGAACCTCAATTTGATATTAGACTCTAAACACCAAGAAAAGGACAAGGAAAGAAGAGCACTATTTAAGCACAGTAAGCCCAGACTCTGCAGTTTAAAAAGTAAAAGTAAAACTATTGAAAGTATGGCAACAGTGGCATACCAATCTTAAGGAAAAATGAGCTTAATCACACAAGGTGGCAGCTCTTCATCCTGATTCATCAAGAGCTCGGCTTAGCAAGCAGCCTGGGCTGCCATTGTTTCTCCCCATTCTCTTATTCTGCATTAGTAGTTTCTTGATACACATGACCTTGTGATAAACTGTGAACGCAGACAGGCACAAAACGAACATTCACAGTTTAACCAAAAGATCCATTTCCTTTGGGATTTTGTTCCAGAACACCATGTGCTAGTTTAGGATTATTATGGAGGGGAACGTGGGCAACAGTGAATTCTTTGGAACTGTAAAGTGTATTGTGTTCTGTAGCATACTTGCTGAATTATAAAGTGAATGGAAAAAAATGTTCTGTAAACCAAATGATTGAAAGTTACATTAAAGGGGAATATTGATGATCATGGGCCATTACAGTTTGAAAGCCAATAAAAAGATATGCTAAGTGATGTACAGTATTAGACATACCTTGATAATTTAGCCTGTCCTATATTCCCCCTTCCACTCTGGCTTTCACAAACTTCATTCCACCACCTCTTCTCTCCTCAGGCTCACTGACTACATCCTTACTGGTATGAATCATGGCCACCACATAGCCACCATCTTTGTTGATTTAGTGAAAGCTTTCGATACTGTCTCCCACATTCTTCTCCTTGATAAACTCAAGACAGTGGGTCTCTCAGACTCAGCAACTAACTGGTTCAGCTCCTATATGGTAGGTAGGTCTCAATCTGTGAGAACTGGAGATTCTTTGTCTTCCCCCTCCTTATCCATACCGAAGTATCCCATGGCTCCATCCTTGGCCCATTGCTTTTCTTCATATTCCTCAATTACCTTCCCTCACCCTGTTCTTCTGCTTCTATCCATATGTATGCAGAGGCCACAGTCCTGTTTGCATCAAGGTCTTCTTTCTCAGAGTTATCATCGAGGTTTCAACTTGGTTTTGATGCTGTCCAGAACTGGTTCCGGTCAAAGTAATTAATACTGGATCACGTGATGCAGCAGGCCTGAGAAGATGCTTTCCCGTTCTCTCTTGCCCACCACCGTTAAATTTTCGTACTTTTATTGAGTTTTTCAACATCGTGAGCCTGATTCTTGCTATTATCTGGTGGGGGAAGTTCTTGAGTGTGCAATCCGTGCGTTTGGCATAGAATGGAAGCTGAGATGAAGAAGCCTGAGCCTAAACATACACCCCTGGTTACCCCAGAGAAGGCCCCTAAGAAACTGCGGGCTGGCACCACAGGCTCAATGCAGGCAATGGCACCTCCAAGCTCAGAACAGGAGCCATTAACCCTCGCTGGATTCCTGGCTGAATTTCGGCTGTTCAAGGAAGAGTTAAGAAACCTCACTTCAGAATTCAAAACCCTCTCTCAAGCTATCGAGGACATAGCATTGAGAACCTCAGATGTCAAGATTCGACTCACTTCTTTAGAGAGGAAGGTGGATAAGCAGAATCCTGAGGTGACCACGCTTCGTCAAAAAATTAACAGGATGGAGCAAAAGCTCGAAGACCTTGAAGGTCATAGCTGCAGGAACAACGCGGTCATTATTGGATTACCTGAGATGGAAGAAAGGAATGACGTGGTCTTGTTTGTGCAGAAGTTCATAGAGAAACTTATAGGACCTTCGCCCTATGGCCCCCACTATATTATAGAGAGGGCTCATAGAGTGCTGCATTCTATGCCTCCGAGGGGGGCCTCTCCTAGACCATTAATTTTTCATTTTCTCAACTTTTTAGAGAAGCAGCATTTTTTTCTCAAACTAAAGGTCATACAAGAGCTGCAGTGGGAAGGAGCGAGAATCAGAGTTACCCAGGATCTGCCACTATCTGTTAGGCAACATAGAGCTGCCTTCCACCCGGTGGTTAAAAAACTGTTGGCAGCTGGTCTCCAATTCAGAATGCGATATCCCTCGAAGCTGCAGGTCCAGATATCCAGACAGTGACAGTCTTATGAAGACTCGGACTCTGCAATGAATGGACTAAAAAATGCTAGCCTGATCTCTTCAAAGGCTCTTAATTATCACAGGGGCTATTAGAAGGGATCATTTAGGAAGTTTAAGATGTAACAGAACATATGGAAATGTGCAGTGTTTTATTTTCTGGTTTACATTCATCTATTTCTGGTTATTTCTCTGTTTGGGGTCTAAAAAATGAAAAGTTGCTGTACCTTTAAACTTCTTGGTTAATTAGGTACACTTTAGATCTCCTCAGGGGAAGGTTTGGTGAACAGTGGGGATATCCCTGGCCACAGTTATGAAAGGACAAGGCCCATTTGCACTCATGGGTTTCTTTTGGGGGACCGTGAAGGTCTTTATGGTGTAAGGGGGCATTTTTCTGCTGAGCCGCCCATTATGGAGATCCGGATTGCTGAGACAAAGCTTCAGGGTAGGACAGTGTTCGTACCCTGTTTCCCAATTGAGTGGGATCAATCTTGTCCCCTCCCTTGTCTTGATGATTGGGGTAAGGGATATTTTTCTCAGTTCAATAGCCCTTATGATGGGAGTTCAGGTGACTGGCTCATGGGAGTTTTGGCAGGACTCGGAGAATTTTAGGGGATATTGGTGAGGTAGGAGTCCTCTCAGGTTCCTTTTGCCTACTGCAGCTTTACAAGGGGATACAGGGATCATTTATGGGGAGGATGGTTGCCGCGCAGTTCTCAGTAGTGGCCACTAGAGGGGAGCATTTCTCTGGATTTCTTCCACTCCTTGCAGCAGTGAAGAAGTGGTAAGGCAGATTTGGTGGCAAGAGAGACATAGGTTGGGTTCAGTGGCGCAGTCATTGTTTTGGAGCGGAACAGACACTTGGCTCATTTGGAGGTTTCTAATCTCCCTTCTTTTTTTTTTTCAGGGGGAGCTTCCCGAGTTTGAGTTTAGCCTATTTTTGTAGATTGCCCTTTCTCCACTCTCACTCTTACTCCCTTCTCTGCTAGATAGTATGGAGGAGACCCATTTTTGTTTGAATCTGGGGGTAGTGATATTACCCTCATCTTGTACGCTAGCCTCAAGGTGAGGCGTTGGAGGGGAGATATCTTTGTCTCATGTTATTCTGTATTAGGGGTGATAACCATTTTTGTAAGTAGCAGGATTAAGGGCAAGTTTTTTGAGACCTGCTAATTGTATTCCTTTGGCTTTAAAAGAAGTTCTCACATGTAGTTCTGATGTTTGTGGGCCTCACAAGTGTCTTGAACATGCTTTATTTCTTTAATTTTGTTATGGTTGGTTACTATGATGAGATTCTGGATGGGGTGGGTGGGAGGATGGGAGCGGCTGTTTTTGGAGGAGTGCTGCTTAGTGATGCATAGGAGATTTGGGTGGGTTGAGAGGCGGGGGACCGAAGGGTAGGGTGTTTGTGGCTTGTGTTTCTGTTAGATAGTTTGGGGATGTTCTCAGTAGGGGGGAAGGGGCAGGTTTGGGGGTGGGGAGGTATTATTGGGTGGGACACAGTCCGTTTTAGGTCAGTTGAGGTCTGTCTTTAAGGTAGTCCATGACTTTAGTTACTGTAATTATATACTGTATTTGCACAATGGCTAAGAAGCTCTGTTTCTCAACTTGAATGTTAAAGGGGCCCGTAAAAAAAAAACAAGCAATATAAGATACTGAAGCACTTAGACATTTTATGTGCTAATGTTGTTTTTATCCAGGAATCGCATTTGCTTGACTCGGAAGCCATTCAGATGAGACGGATGCAGATTGGTCAGGTTTTCTCAGCCCAGGGAACCTCAAACAGCTATGAGGTCTTAATTCTTATTAACAGAAGCATCCCCTTTCTGGTTATCCAGGAAATTAAGGACCCCCATGGCAGATTTATTCTGGTTAAGGTCATGTTGTATTCAGTAGATTTTGTATTAGGAAGCATTTATGGCCCTAACAAGGATGACCCCTTATTTTTTGGGAGACTACTTAATAATGTTCTTTCCCTCTTACCCTCCATCATAATTTTAGGGGGGACTGGAACCTAATGGTGGATTCAGGTAAAGACTGCATTAGCTCACTCCTGACTTCTTTTTCTCCGGCACAGCATGCATTACATGAGTTAATAGACAGATTGGGACTTTGTGACATTTGGAGGGTTTTACACCCTGCGAACAGGGAATACACTTTTGTGTCCCCTGCTCACAGGTCTTTTTCCCATATTGACTACCTTTTGGTCTCTCAAGCCCTGTTACCAGGGGTGATGAGCCCTACTATTCACTCAGGTCCGCCCTCCGACCACTCCCTAGTGCTCTGTAAATTGGTCCTCACTTCTCTGCCTAAGCAGCAAACCAGGTGGAAACTGAATGGCCAACTGCTCAAGGATCCCAAGTGCAGAAACAAAATTAAGGAGCATATCACACAATTTTTTGAGTTGAATGCTACACAGGACACTAGGCCAGATGTGTTATGGTGTGCCTTCAAAGCATATCTCTGAGGCATCCTAATTGGGATGGCAGTGACAAGGAAGAGGGGACAGGAGGCCAGGCTGAGGGAGGTGTTAGCAGATAAGAGCTTTAGAAATTATCCTACAGTCAAACCCTTCTGATGACCCTAAACAAGAATTGGTAAAATTGAGGGACTCCTATATAAATATGCTCAACGAGTAAGCAGAGTTTGCTATATTATGTACTAAAGCCTCATATATAGATCACAGGGAAAAAACCGGCAAGCTACTAGCCCAGAGAATTAAGCAACTGGAGTCTGCTCGGTTTATCCCCCTGATCCGCTCCAAAATGGACGGAACTCTCAAGTCTAATCCCCAGGAGATTGTTTCGGAGTTCGTCAGTTATTTTGAACACCTATATGGCGAAATGCCTAACCCCCCCCCAGCCCGTACTCTTTTCTCCTACGTGGTGGAGGTCCAATTGCCCTGTCTCTCGGAGTCCCAGGGTAGGGTGTTAGTAGCCCCCATTATGGAGTCGGAAATCCTGGAGGCAATAAAGGGCTTACCTTTAGATAAATCACCAGGACTAGATGGTTTTTCGGCAAACTTTTGTAAGTGTTTTCAGGAGCAAATTACCCCCCATCTTCTTTCTCTCTTTCATTACATATTATCAGGTGTGCAAGTTGATTCCTCTCTATTTGAGACCCTCATTGTACTTCTCCCAAAACTGGGTAAAGATTGAGAATCTGTTGAGAGTTATAGACCCATATCATTGTTGAACCAATACATAAAAATTCTAACAAAGATCTTAGCGGATAGACTCAGTTTGGCTCTTCCCAATTTAATTGGTTCACATCAAGTGGGATTTATGAAAGGCAGATTGTCCGCAGACCATCTCCACACTCTCTCGCTTGTCTTCTCGGCATCCAGGGATGCCTCCTTTACAGTGGCACTGGTCTTCCTGGACGCCGAGAAGGCTTTTGACAGAGTCAATTGTAGTTTTTTACTTCAAACACTAAACTCCTTTGGATTCCCTTAACAATTTCAATCTTGGATAAAGGCCTTATACCAGCATCCAACGGCTAAGATCTCTGGGAATGGGGTGTTCTCCAGGACCTTCACTCTGCATTCTGGAACCAGGCAGGGTTGTCCCCTTTCTCCCCTACTTTTTAATCTCTACCTGGAGCCTTTAATCTGTAAACTAATTTCATGCTCGATGGCCCAGGGGATTACCATTCTCGTCAATGAGCTTAAGGTCGCTGCATATGCGGATGACCTGCTTTTGTACCTCTCTTATCCAGAGACTTCTATTCCCGCCATGTTGGATATAATCAGACAATTTAGTAAACTATCCAATTACAAATTAAATGTAGGGAAATCAATTGTGTTTCCCCTAAATCACAAAGTTTTTAAGAATGATATCACCGCCCTGGGTCTAGCCTGGTCTAAAGACTCGTTACGGTATCTGGGCATTGTGTTAACTAGAGACCTGCAGAGTACCTTTAAATACAACTTGGAAGCCCTACTGTCCACAGTGGCTCTAGACTTGGCTAGATGGTTGGCACTACCCATTTCTTTTTGGGGAAGGGTCAGTCTGGTTAAGATGAATGTTCTCCCGTGTCTTTTATACCCCCTTCAGCTACTTGACATTTGTCTGCCAAGCGGCTGGCTTAAAAAGGCCCAAAGTTTGATTAGTGACTTTATCTGGTTTAAAAAGAAGCCTAGATTAGCTTTCTACAAGCTTGTGACGCCCAAGTCCAAGGGTGGTTTACGACTTCCATATGTGAGTATGTACTATTGGGCCTGTAGCGCGGCCAAATACCTAAGATGGATGGTATCTAATCCCTCCGATTATTTGCCCGCATGGCTCAAAATAGAGAGGGAAATGATCCGCTTAGCTAATATAGCCCCTTCCGCATTATTATTCCTCAATACCGCTTCTATACCCAAAGAGTTAAAAGGCATCACAATTGGAGCTTCCATGAGGATTCACTCACAGTTGTGTAGATTCCTAAAGTATAAAAACTAGCTAGATGTGGAGCAGTCAATTTGGAACTCCCCTGCTTTTAAAATAGATAATAAAGTGTTACCCCCCAGATGGTTACCTAGTCTAGGTGATGGTAGGGTTTACTCATTTCTTAAGGAAGATGGTACCTGGTTATCAGCTGTGGATATTGTGGCGAAATTCAGGCTTAAGGAAAGTGACTATTTTAAGGTACTTCTGCTCAGACATCTCCTCATTAAAACATTTGGGGAGGGCACCCCCTTATCTTATAATTTTGACTTCATTACTGAACTAGTCCCATTGGTTAATTCTCCCCGAAGTATCTCCAAATTGTACAATATTTTGTAAGATTGGTGTTTTCTGGTGCCGTTTGGCCCAACAGAGTTCTGGTCTGCTCTCTTCCCACACTGGGATAGGGACTGGACGACTATATGGAACAACTGCCATCGTTTTATAACACAAGATAGGTTACGGTTAATGCAGTTTCGCATTCTTCACAATCTCTACTACTATCCTCAGAAACTGGATAAATGGGTAATATCTTCCTCTGATGTTTGCACTAGGTGTACTCAGGCAGAAGGTTCCCTACTTCACATTTTCTGGGATTGTCCTAAGATATCACCCCTTTGGGAGACTATAAGGGACAAAGCTGATCCACTCCTTGGGCTGAGAGACCTGTTTATCCCGGAGGTTTGCATCTTTGGGGATTACTCACAGATTTCTGTTAATAAGTGTAAGTGTCATATTGCTTTGATCTCGATGTCCGTTAAGAAACTAGTGCTGAAGTACTGGAGGAGCTCTGAAGTCATCTTTTATTCTGAATGGCTAAATGAGTTATTATTTAATCTTTGAGTGGAGAAGACTGTTTCGAGTATTAATAACAACAAGTCCAAATATGATTGGATTTGAGCCTCACTCTATATGTTATATACCATCTAGTTTTTAATACTTAACTCCAAATTTTTCAGATGTCATGGACTGTCATGCCTTTGGGACTGTGTGGGGGAGTTGGAGTGGGGGGTGTCAGGGGGGAAGGGGATGGGGTCAGTTAACTTGTGTGGTCATAAGTTTTATGCTATGGATGTTCTGACCCTGTCCATTATTTAATGTGAAAATTTTAATAAACTTTAAATTATAAAAAAAGTAATTAATACTAAATGCTAAAAAAAACTGTCTCCATTGTGCTTCAGCACGAGGCAGAGACTTTCTAGGCTATCCTCCCTCCCCACTTTCCACACCCTTGATGGGAGTACAATTGTTGATGTACCCTCCTTTAAATACCTTGGCATCTGTCTTGACAGGCACCTTGGCGTCTCTCAACACATAGATGCTATTCATAAAAAACTCTATCCTGTGCTTGGTGCCCTTTACAGGAACAAATGCAGTATCCCTTTACCTGCTCACCAGGAAATCATTTCAAAGATGATACTTCTCAGCTTTGATCATGGTGAAATAGTTTTTAGTGCAGCACCCAAGTCCACTTTGGCCAGACTGGATTCCCTCTTTCACTCCTTCTGCTGGTTTGCCTGGTCCTGTCCTTCCCATACTCACCACTGCTCCCTGTACTCTGATCTCTCCCTCTCCTCCTTGGTAGATCACCGCCTAACCCACTGTGCCTCCTTCATCTCTAAATTCTGGCTGTTCTCCCTCCCCCCCATCTCAGTTCTTTTCTCTCCCATATGCCTTCTTGCTCTTATTCTATCAGTAACTCAAGCTATCACTTCCTAATGCTCCCTTCTTGTAAATCCTTTGTGGGACAGAATGCCTTCTCTTACTGCTTTCCTAAAATCTGGAACTCTCTTCTCCTTACAGTTTGCTCTGTCTCCTCCAAATGCTCTCGTTCCTTGTTACTCCAAGCCCATACATCTCCCACCTGCAAATGCCCTTAGTCTAATGTCTTGTCCCCCTTTCTCTTTCCCCATCTGCTGCCAGTCCCCAAGCTACTATACTACTACTAAATGTTTTAACCTCTGCACTCTTCCTCTTCTCTTGTTTCCCATCCTTTTCCCTTCCCCTCCTTCCACTACCTTCCTCCCATCAACCCTTTTCCTCCCTATCTCCCCCTCACCTTCACTACTACCTCCAGTCTATTCACATTCTCTTTCATCCTCTCCCTTCTCTCCACTCCCTACCACTCCTGTTTTTCTCCTCCTTTCCTATCTAACATTATTGGTTAGCAAATTGCCATTTACTATACTGTATATACTGCACATAGCTGTGCCTTTTGCTTATCAGATTACTGCTTTTTGCTTATACTACGTATTTATTCCCACCCCTGTTCCACCAGGACACATCTGTAAATGAGCGTTATGGCTCAGTATATATTTCCTGGTAAATCTCTTTTTAATAAATAAATAAATATATTAGGTAACACTTTATTTTAAGTATCCTTAACTACACTGTAATTACTGTATAACTATGCTATAACTTCACTATAACTACTGTGTAATTACATGTAACTACTATGTTATTGTTAACTAGTTTCACATGTGGGCATGGTGTAGTTATGCAACTAGCTTACATGTGCAACTACTGCAGTCTCCCCTTTCAGCATAAATCATTTCATTCTGACAACTGAAACTACACATGTAACAGCTGTTGCAAAGAGTAACAGAAAATCTTTTGTGCAACTACCACTCTATCTCTTCTGGCATTGTGTTATTTGTTCATATAAGGGCAACCAGACATGTAATAGCTATAGCAAATTGTAACAGCAAATCTGTTTTGTAACTACTATGTTACTACTTTTGGCATTATTAAATCTGTTCTTACAAGTGTAACTACATATAATGCAGGTCATGTGCACTGTTTCAACTGTCTATGTCTATCTGCTATTTATTTAAAAGGTAATCACACAGATAAATGCTAAAGTGTAATCATAGTGGTAACTAAAATATGAATACAATGCAACTTCAATCTGCCACAGTTAAATGCACTGACTGGCAACTCTTTAGATGACATTCTATGTCTGTATTCCAGTTTTTCAGGAACTTACAGGTTAGTAAACATGCAGTCTAATATTCTGAATCGATATGTAACTGTACACAAAAATATTTCATTTGCATAACTACTAATTGGCACTATAACAATATTGTGGCTAAAAAATAATGGTACTGTTTTCATAGTTAATGCCTAGGTAACATGTATTTGCATTTGCGCACACTTACATTTACCATATGTCAGTACTGTAGCTGTGATGTAAGTTCTCATTCAGAAAACAGTCCCTCATAAACTTACTGCTTACTAAACATGCAATCTAATATTAGACCCTATTCACATATGAGGGAGGGAATGTGCCAAATGTGCATTTCCAGGCCTGGTGATCAATAGCAGCCATCCAATCAGATGGACTGACCAAGAGCAGACTGGATCCTGCACTCTGTGTGGATGGAGGAATTAATAAAATACAATCAACTTTATTTGTATGACACCTTTCAAAAACCAGCGTGCCTTAACAATAATTAAAATCATATTATCAGCAAAGCATCTCAACAATAAATAATATAATCACACAAATGTCATTCTTCAATTAATCACCATAAGCTTGGCTCCACAGCCAGGTTTTTAATGCTTGTTTAAAAGCTTTCATGGTCATGTGCTCATGTAACCAATGGGGTAGAGAATTCCAAAGGGTAGGGGCAGCATACATAAATGTTCTTGCACCAGAAGATTTCAAGCATACCCTTGGAATCTCTAGCAACCCCTCGTCAGCTGAATGGAGTGATCTCCAGGGCAGTGAGGGACCAGGAGCTCTTTCAGATGGTCTGGGCTAAGTCCATGTAGGGCTTTAAAAGTCAGAAGACTGACTTTAAAGATGATCTGCCACGGAACTAGCAGCCAGTGCAGTCCATGCAGCACCTGCGAAATATGGCAGGACCATGATGATCCCATCAAAAAACATGCTGCAGTGTTCTGCACCATCTGCAGATGGCAGATTTCCACCCCTGATAGCCCTAGGTATGGGGAGTTGCAGTAGTCCAAGCACAAGGTCACAAAAGCATGGATCAGAGTAGGAAGGTCACAAGATGGAACAAGGTGCTTAAGCCTGGAGATATTCCTCAGATGGTAAAATGAGGATTTGATGACAGCTAACACCTGCAAATGCAGGGTCACCACATCATCAAAAATTATCCCCAGGTTCTGCACCCATTCAGAAGTCAAGAGCAGTACACCCCCAAGATAAAGACCAGAGGTTGAACCCCCACTCAACCACCCTGTCCGGTGACCCAGATCCACTACCAATACCTCAGTCTTATCAGAGTTCAACTTTAACCAACTGGCATTCATCCGCTCCTGGATTTCAGCAATGCAGTTATTAAAGACCGAGACAGCTCTATCCTGATGGAGGCAAAAGAAAGGTAGAACTGGATATCATCCACATAACAGTGAAACCTCAGCCCATGCTTTCTTACAATGTCTCCAAGGGGCAGCATATACACTGTGAACAACATGGGGGACAGCACTGAACCCTGGGGAACTCCACACAATAAAGAGACCAGGTCTGAGGAAAAAAACCCAGATACCACCCTCTGAGATCTTCCCGCGAAGAACGATGTAAACCACCTGAGGACTGTACCCGACAGTCCACAGATGAACCCCAGGTGATCAAGCAAGACCCCATGGTCCACAGTGCCAAACGCTGATGAGAGATCTAGGAGGATCAGAATGGAACAGCTCCTCCTATCTCTAGCCATCCAGAGATCATTGAGAACCCAAACCAGTGCTGTCTCAGTACTATGCTTCTTTTGAAATCCAGACTGGAGGGGTTCATAGATGTCATGGATGGTCAAACAGTCCTCCAGCTGCATGGCCGCTACTTTTTCAATCACCTTCCCCACAAAGGAAAGGTTAGAGAATGGTCTGTAGTTAGCAAGGCAGTCTGGGTCCAAAGAAGCTTTCTTCAAGAGTGGTGTCACCACCGCCTCTTTTAGGGAGCTTGGAAACTCACCTGTCTCCAAGGAGCACCAGACTATCTGAGCTAGGACCGGACCAATAACATCAGTACAACCTAAAATTAGGGAAGTAGGTCCTGGATCCCAACTACAGCATGTAGGGCACACACTCTGGACAATCCACATGACATCCATGAAAGCCGGTCAGACAAAGGTACTCCAAGAAGACCAAGGATAAGCGAACCCATGCTGGTCTCCAGTAACGGCCATAGAGTGTGCCGGATGGAGCGCCGATCTGATGTCAGCCACCTTATTTGCAAAAATCGAGCAAGTTCATCACACTCTTCTTGCAAAAAAGCTTTCCAGACTTGTAGACAGGCTGGGTTGCGCAGTCTGTCCACAGTTCAGAACAGCTGAGCTGGTTGATTTTGAGCAGCTGCAATCTCCCTGGACAGGAACTCTTTCTTCTTACGGGAGATTTCGGATTGATAGACTTGATAATGGTCCATTGATCTAAGGCAGTTGGCATCAAGAGCAGATTTCTGCCAGCAACACTCTAACCTTCGTCAAAGTCACTGCATCTCCCTCAGAGTCCCATCAAACCATGGAGATTGAGGGCAGAAGGAGAGAGGACAAACACGGGCAGGAGCAATGACATCCAGGGCTGCCGTAATGGCTGAATTATAGGCCACCACGAGGGCCTCTTGGACATTATTTGCCTCTGAGAGGGACGAGAGATCTAGCACCACCATTAGGCTATGAGAATTTATATCTCACAAAGAGCAGTATGAAATCACCTCCACAGGGGTTGGACTACATGGGGGGGCACTAAAACTAAACCCCACAGTGTAATGATCAGGCCATCCAACTGGTTCCACCCCCGAGTTGGAGGCCTCAATCCGCAGAAGGAAGACTAAGTCAAGAGAGTGACCTTGATTGTGAGTGGCAGTGGAAACAACACTGTGTAAGGCCCAGAGACGTCATCAATTGGAGGAAGTGCTGACTAAATTGTGAGAGTTCATCATCGACCCAGGCGTTAAAGTCACTCAGGACCATCAGCCTAGGCGACTCAAATGCCATGTCAACGATGAAGTCTGCAACTTCCTAGAGGAATCGTTTTTCATCTCCTGGTGGATGGTAGGTAAGAACGATCCTGAAGCCTACACCTGCTACCACGGTACACTCAAATGATTCGGTCTCCTCCACTGGTACATTTGTGAGGTTAGGTTCGGACTTAAAACAGACCGCTACCCTCCCCCTCCATGACCCAATCTTGGGCAGTGTATCTACGAGTACCAGGCCAGAATTGCAGCCTCCAAAATGGGGCCAGAGTTCTCATCCAGCCAGGTCTCAGTGATGCAAGCCAGGTCCACTGATTTAACAAGATCTGCAATGATTGCATTCTTGTTTTTAATGAACCTAGCATTGCATAACACCGCCTGAGTTGGATGAACCTCTCTGGCTGCCCAGACCACCTGCCTACCATCATTTGTAGTGCCCTTGGGTATGGAAACCAGACATGGTTAACCATGCTCCTGGTTCCATTTCACCCCAGGGTATCTCCTGGATCTCACTACCCCGATGCAGTGGCCCCCCTTATTCATCCCCCACTGTTCACACCTCCACACCCGTCTGTGATCCTCTGCACAATACCCAGTGCCCTATAGTGCAGGCATGTTGTAAACTGAAGTGGGGGGAGTAAAGGGGAGGAGGGTACGAAGGGCAGAGGACGAGTAGCACACGGCTGTGGAGGAAGAGCCCTGACACATTTTAGTAATCCAGATGATCCTCCCCAAACTATCCTGTGGGTTATTGGTGGGCTTCCCATTGCTGCTGTTTTTCAGCATGGGGACCTACTGGTCTGCCTATGTTTACCATCTTGCTCCCAGCACTCATGGTATAGTCAGAGGGCTGGGATAGCTTGATGTGCAGGATGGCAGCCACACCATTCAGCCAGTGGGAAGGGCATGTACTGGCTAAGGAAGGTTTCCTGCCTGTGTATCTTGCACCACCCACCACCACTCCACACAGCAGATCACTGATAAAGCATGGTATGTAGTCATGTCCCACCCCCCAGCCACCCACCTGGGCAGTAGCAGGCCAGGAGTGTGGGTATAGAAGAAGTACGGGTCAGTGCCACAGTAGCAGTACATTTCTTAGTAACTACAGCACTGTTACAAGCCAATAAGCAAATATGTAAATGATTTCAATCAATCAATCAAATCTTTATTTATCCAGGTGATCACCATTGAGCAAGCTCATTTACAGGATGGACCTGGTACACATGATATACAAGATATAAACAGTTGCAATCATGACAATGTACCATATATACAGTTACAATCATAACAATGCAGTGATATATACAAAACTGGTGTACAGTAGTAAACCATATGCATGAGTGAAGAATAGTTTGGAATAACGGTTCAATTAATTAATAGAATAATTATGACCAGATCAGAAGCTGAGGTATAAAAGATAACAGTTAAAGGGCAGGTACCTACTGTCAGGCACCCAGCTCCTTCCAAACATATATAATAGTAGATCTGCTCTACTGTTGAGGGGCATTAAAAATTCTATGCACTTCCCTCTGGTTAAAAAGTTATAGCACGCCAAAGTTGTACCCCCATAAAAGCAAAGCCGTGTCTGACACGCCTCCTTTTGTGATGTCAGAAAATTAAGGCTGCTTGTGTGTGCTCCATAGATCTATATTGGTGCCATTTGTCAGTGATGTTTAGTACTATGTAGAGTTGCCACTTGGAACAATGAAAGTGACCACTCCAGTAAACAGGGACTGTTTCTCCAGCAGCTGCTTTGATATTTCTCCATGGCACCTCTAAATAGTACTAAACACCATAGACATATCGCATACATACAGGTTAATGACATGCACCCTCAGTATTCATTTTCTGACATCACCAAAGGAGATGTGTCAGACAAGGCTTTGTTTTTATGAAGGTGCAACTTTGGGGTGCTATAACATTTTAACCAGAGGGAAGCGCATGGAAATTTTAATGCCCCTCAACAGTAGAGCAGATTTACTATTACATATGTTTGAGGAGAGCTGTGTGCCTGACAGTAGGTACCTGCTCTTTAAAGTAGCTTTGAATTTCATACTTATCCATAGGGAACCAGACAGGCAGTGGGTTAAAGGAGAGAATAATGACAGAAAACAGGGCAACAAGGGAGGGAATCAGAATTGAGGCAAGAATGGTACTGACAGAGTGGAAGGGGATAGCCTACAGGACAGAAAGGCCTCAGAAAGGGCACATGACAAGTGGGCAGGGAACGCAATTGGTAGTTAGCAAAAATGAGGTGGGTCACAGTTCAGGATGTAGCGTGGGGACCATGCTAACGTGGTCAGCCATTATGCGTGGAGTTTTAAAGTTGGGTCAAGCAGTTACAAATTTCCTTGACTGAATGGTCATATAAGGTCTTAAAGGAGGATAGGCTGATGGTCATATAAGGTTTTAAAGGAGGACAGGCTGATCAGAGAACTAAGCTTCAGCATTTTTTGCATTATATTCCACAGAGATGGCAGTGCAAAGCTTATAACCATTCTCCCAAAGCTTGTTTTTAGCTTAGGTACCTTTAAATAAATGAAGGAGTAACTTCTCAGTGGATAGGTTCCAGGTTCACATAACGGAAGACAATCGAAGATATAAGGGGGAAGTTTCTCGATAATAGCTCTGAATCTCCAGAGTAAAGCATTTCTGTTTCTCCTGAAATGGAGGGAGGGCCACCCTAAGGCTGCATAAAGGGCACAATGATGAATGGCATGAGGTAATCCAGTAATGTATCTCAGAGCCCTGTGATAAAACGTATCCAGTTTAGCTAGATGAGAGACAGAACAGTGACTATAAAGAAAGTCAGCATAGTCAACCAAATAGAGAAATGCGGTTTGTACCAGCCGCCGTCTGGCACCGCTGGTGAGGTAGTTATTAATCCTGAAAAGGAGGCCAAGCCTCTGTCTTAATTTCTTTAGAAGGTCTTCGATGTGGTCTGTGAAAGAAACTTTATAGTTAAGCCACACTCCCAGATACTTGAATTTGCTGACAAATTCTAGATTTCCACCCAGGATTGTGGTAATCTGCGGGATGGAGCCAGCAGTGGCTGGGTTTGCATCATGGAGAAGAGGAGAAAATAGCATTGCCTTGTTTTTTCTTGTGTTTAATAGCAGCTTTTTGTTTAGGAGTTGGCTCTGAAGAAGTCTGAATTCAGATTGTAGGCCTCTGCAGACTGTTTCAGGTGAAGCATGACTTAGATAGAGGACCGTATCATCTGCGAACAGATGAATATTGGCCTTAGATATGTTATTGTTAGGGATGTAAGTTTGTCATGGCAGTCATACACGTCATTGATTCCATGACGTTTGATCTTTATTTAGGACTTCCATGACTTTCACTAGTGTCATCAGAATGTAGCAATGATGACAGTGCCACAACATTTACTACTGTTTACTAATGATTTCTTGAACAAACAATGAGTCATTAAAACCTCATCCATGACAAACTTACATCCCTAGTTATTGTCAATGTTGTTTATGTAGATTGCAAACAGTAGTGGACCCAGAATCGATCCCTGGGGGAACCCTCTTTGCAGAGGTTTAAGGAGAGAAAGTTCACCTTCTGCCTTGACTTGCTGCCACCAATCAGAGAGGTAATCACAAACCACTGTAAGGATAGTGAGTAATGTCCTATCGCCTTTAGGGAGGAGAGGAGCTGGCCATGATTGACAGTGTTGAAAGCCTTGCTCAAGTCTAGAAACACTGCACAGACACATTTTCTGTTTTCCAGATCTTGCTGCCAGTCGATGGTCACTTTAGCTAGGGCTGTAATACTGCTGTGCTGTGCTCTAAAGCCAGATTGCACAGGATTTAGAAGAGTCATAGTTTCTATGTATGTTTTCAGCTGCTTGCTTGCAATTTTTTCCAATAGTTTAGACAGTATAGGTAGTAAGGAAATCAGTCTGTAGTTATTTAGATCACAGGGGTTCCCTGATTTGAACAAAGGGATAATGTGAGCTGTTTTCCATAAAAGTGGGAGGATTCCATGGGACAGTGAAAGATTTAATCGGTGGGTAATTGGTGCAGACAAGACGTGGTAGGTGGCCTTTAGAAAGTAAGGATCAAGAGAGTCGGTACCCGCGCTTGTCTTAGTGTCCAACTTTAATAGGAGTTCTTCAACCTCTTTCAGTGAAGTATGCTGGAGGAAAAAGAATGAGTTGGTTAGGGAGAGGTTCTGAGTTTTGCACAGCCAATTGGGAGCATAGGGATCATGCAGGAGAGTTGTTGAATGCAAGACCTGCGGTGGCAAAGTGGTTGTTAAAGGCATCCAGGATTTCCATTTTGTCACAGATAGTGGCACTGCCAGTGGTAATCTTTGCAGGCAGAGAATTTCCCAGGGTATGTCCAGAACCAATGACAGGTTCTGCCCCTTACCCTAACCTTTATGAAAGAGGCGTACTTATTTAATGCCCCAGTCACAATTTCAGAAAAAAACTCGTAAGCCAATTGGACCGAGTTATCTAGGTAAAAAATCCTACCAATGCAGTGAATATTTTATCTCATCAAGGTAGGCAGACAGATCAAAGTTGTGTCTGGACCTCTTGGTGGAGGACCTTGACATGGACGGTGGATTCTGAACCGACCTTATGCCAGTGATGATGCTATGGTCGCTAACGTCAGAGAAGAATTTTCCTGCATGGGAGAATAGGTGCAGTTTACTTACTAGAATGAAGTCAAGCAATGTACTATTAGCAGGGTTCTTTTTATTAGGGCATGTGGGTTCACCAATAAGTTGTGTCAGCCCAAGGGCATCGCAGAACTCCTTGAGTGGTGCAGTGGCTTGGGACATCCAGTTGAGGTTTAGATCCCCAAGATAACTGTTTCAAGGGAGCCATGCCCTGTAACATCAGTTAGATGGGTGAGGATTTGAGGACCAGCAGAAGGGGGTCTATAGCAGCCTATAACACAGAGTGCAGAAGAGGAGGATATCTCCAACTTTAGAGCTAAACATTCAAATTGGTTAGCAACAGATAATGATTCTAGACATGTAACTGAGTATTTACCCTTAACATAGATGGCCACTAAGCCTGTCAGCTCTAAATAATGAGTATTCAGGGATGTTAATTTCCCTGTCAGGCATAGAGGGTCGGGGCCAAGATTCGGATATCACTAAAACATCCAGTTCGGTATGACTGACCCAGGCCTAAATCAATGTGAACTTTTTTAACAGGCTGCATATGTTCATATGCATTAAACTCATACCTTTTAAATTTGCTAGATCCAAAGGGGAAGAAAGAGTTTTAGCTGGGCCAGGATTAAGCTCAATGTCTCCAGAACACAACAGAAGGAGAAGAAGGAGCTTCCTTAGGGTAGCAAGGGACATTTTAAAATCTCTTGCCTGTGAGCGTCTGCAATGGGTGCTGGGCCGAGTAAATAGAAGCCCATAATTAGACATGGTCCATCCTAGTGTCGCAATTACCATGACCCTGGCTGAGAAATGTAAAGGGAGGTAAGTTCATGGAAGAACAATGGGTATGCTCTACGGTGACAGTTCAGCCCCAGTTCCACCTCTGTTAGAAGTTCTAACAAGAGGCTGCAAGTAGGGGAGTCTGAGAGCACAAAGATAGTTATAAGAAGAGAAACTGTGTACATGACAGCCAACTGGAGGACTAAATTCCCCCAGCTAAAGGATCAGGGGAGCTTGGGTACTATGCAAGGTGCAAAGAAGAGAAGAAACAAAACACGAAGCCAGAGGGGCACCCACATGGTGATGCCTTGTATGTAACAGATGTAGTTGAACTGTCTGGCCCTTACAGCCTTTTTGTGTTGTATAAGCAAACAATGTAGTCATATAGCAATTAAAAATATTAGGTTGCATGTTTATTAAGCAGTAAGTGTATGAAGGAATGATTTCTGAAGGAAAATATACATCAGAACTACAGCATAGACATTCAACATAAACGTATAGTAGTTACATACGTCTTCTTACAAATTTTTTTTTAACCAGGAGAGACACACTAAGCTGCAGCTTGTTTACAGGTGTGACCTGGGAGCATAAGGAAGCTGCTCTGGGTCACACAGTATGCAAGTGGGGGCTGTGGGATTCAAATCCAGGTATCCAGGTTTGCAGCTCAGGGCTTTAAACCACTGTGCTATACTGCCTCCCCAAGTGTGTCAGTTTCGGCGTACTTAATTTGCAAATACATGCTAGTTAGGAATTAACCATGGAAACAATGCCACAGAAGCAGCACATTCCTTAGTAACTACAGCACTGTTGCACCCTTCTTCTTACACTTTAAGTGTCAGTTTCTGCATACTTATTTTGCAAATTCATGTTAGTTAGTCATTAACTGTGGAAACAATGCCACAGAAGCAGCAGATTCCTCAGTAACTACAGTGCTGTTACACCTTTCTTCTTACACTTTATTTTAAGTGTCAGTTTCTGCGTGCTTACTTTCTAAGTACATACTAGTTAGGCATTAACTGTGGAAACAATGCCACAGAAGCAACACATTCCTTTGTAACTACAGCACTGTAAGAAGCCAATAAGTAATTATGTAAATTAATTATTTTTTTATTGTATAGCAATTTCCAATATTAGATTGCATGTTTATTTTTTGTTCTTTTTTTTTTTGGTTGCACAGTATACAAGTGGTGGCTCTGGGATTCAAACCCAGTTCTCCAGGTTTGCAGGTCAATGCTATTAACCACTATGCTATACTGCAGTAATTTCATGTGGGAATGATTTCTGAAGGATAATTTTAAGTGTAACTAACTACACTGTAACTACTGTGTAACTACACTGTAACTGCACTACCATGTAGTTAGTTAACTAGTTCCACAATGCGTGTTGTGCACTTACATAACTTAAAATGTGCTGCTTTTATGAGATTGACCCACACCTCTACTGCACCCACAACCCTGTCCTGCTTCTTCCCAAGTGGGTGGCTGGGGTGGACATGGCTACCCTTGGATGAGAGTCCTAATTCTTCTGTACCTAAGACTAAACTGTCCCATTGTACAATGCTGAACAGTCATAAGACTGACTTGACTGATTGTACATCATGTATATTGCACCCGCACCTCAGTTGCTACTTTATTGTGTTTCAGCTGTATTCTTGCACTTAATTGTACCAAGCTGCACTCAATGGGTAGGATTCACCAAGATGTTGTGCTCAACGCATCTCAGTTGCACTGGCACAAATAAGACACGTCAAGCACAGACATTGTTATTCATAGAAGATGTGCCATAAGATGTTCCCAGTTCAGCTCCTCTGTGAATGCCAATGATGTGCCCAAACCAAGATCCCCCAGTTGAGCTGGGGAAAGTGATGGGCCAGCACATCTCCAGATGCGCTTTGCCCAAGTTTGATATTCACAGCCTGACACATGCAAATGGGGCCATTAGGCATGCAAAGCACCATGGGTCCATTTGCATGCCATTATGACTTCATTTGCATGACCCTTGAAGGGATGCACCTGGCAGAATGTGCCTGGAGCCCTGCAGGGTCAGAAAGCAGTAAACTAAAGAGCACTAACCCCTGGTAGTCTAGTGGTCCCCCCTTGCCTGTGTCCCCAAACATCATAAAATACTCCCTCAAGTATCCCTGGTAGTCTAGTGGTCCCCCACCCTCTCTGTATCCCCAAACATCATAAAGTACTCCCTCAAGTAGACTAGCAGGGATACTTCAGGAGCATTTTATGATGTTCGGTGATAAGGGCAGGGAGGGACCACTGGACTGCCAGGGCAGGAAGGCTGCCATGCTTCTCTCTGCAGTACTGCAGCCTGCCTGTGGGCAGACACCCACTTAGGTCTACTTGTTCTGGACATAACTTTGGGAGATGCATCTTAAGACTTGCTCCAAAGATGCACCTCCCAGGTGGGTTGTGGATAGGGATGCATCCCATATGCATGGGCATGCCCCATGCAAGCCCTCTCTAGATGTGCTGAATACCATTATAAGTGGTGTTTGGTGCATCAGAGATGCACTGGTGCATCTCTGCCCTTTTTTAATCATGCTTGGGCATGATTCCAAGTTGCGCTGGTGCATCTCAGAAGCACTGGTCACATCTCTTTTGTGAATTCCACCCAATATAGTCAATGTATTCTATTTAATGTACCTATCTCTGTTAATTTAAGTATATTGTCTGTATTACCTATGTACCATCTTTATGGCTGAGGTGATGGCTAAAAGCAGTCCATTGCATCAGTGCACCTACCCGGTAAACAAAAAAAAAAAATATATATATCTATATAGCAAAAAACTCCATTTAATGCATTAGTTAGGGTTGTTCACAGTGACAAAAGTGAGGAAATTCGATGTTGGGTTGAAACCCCGCACATCACCCACCCTGCCTCCCCCAGCTGGCATCAGGGGAGTGTGTTGGGGTCATCAGTCTAACTCTCACCCCATTCTCCTATAGTTCACCACCTCAGCTTCTTTATGCATGTGATGGGGTGAGAGTTAGGGCCAATGACATAGCACTTACACCCCAATGCCAGCTGGGGGCAGGGTGGGGTGCAAGGGGGTTTCAACCCTAACATCGAATTTTCTCACTTTTGTCACTGTTGAACAACCCTAACTGATGCATTAAACAGAGTTTTTTGCCCTGACTTTCCCTTCTATTTGAGAATGAGGACTATAAATATTGAATAGAATGCAGTGGTGGAAGCATGGACCCTTCGAGCCCCGCGTTCCCACCACATGATGTGTAGTGACATAGTAATGGTAACTGCAAAGCAAACGCAAGCACTAACAGTTACGCACATGGTGATGGAAACGTAAAGGTAAGCATAAACATTAATAAACGCCAGGTGCAAAGTGATGATAAAAATGAACAGTGCATAAGCACGGAGACACAAGCGCGCGTATAATAAACACAACTGGTAATGCACACGATCATGGTACCACTATTGTAAATTCAAATGTTAAGTGTTACAGCAACAATAATGCCAAAGGGAACAGAAACAGACAGGTGAACACAAGCGCATATGGAAACACAAAGCGTAATGCACACATTCACGGTACCACAATTGCAAACACAAATGGTAATGGTAACAGCAAAAATAATGCAAACGAAACAGAAATGGAAATATGAACGCAAGCACGTACGGAAACACAAACCGTAACATGCACAGTGACGGTACCGCAATTGTAAATACAAATGGTAACGGTAACAGCAACAATAACGTTAAAGGAAATAGAAACGCAAATGCAATTGCAAGCATGTAAGGAAACGCAAACCGGCAAACCGTGATGCACACGGTGATGGTACGGCAAATGGTAACATTAACAGCAAAAGTAACGGCAAAGTAAACAGAAACAGAAACACAAATGCGTACGCAAATGAGAACGCAAAGGGTAATGCACATGGTAGCGTAAACAGGAACAGTAAAGCAAACGGGTACAGAAACACAATTGGGAACGGTAACTGTAACAGTAATGGAAGTGCACACCCTGTATTTGCCCAACACCTGCATAGAGAAACACAGTGTGTAGAAAGAATGCATGCATAATAATGGGCCTCAGAGCAGAAAATGAGCTGTTGGATTACTAAATTACTGATATCTCAGGAACCGTATGATGTAGAAAAAAAATTGAAATTTCATATGATTCATGAGTTTCCAGGCTAGGTTTTCACTGAAAATTCTGCATCTCGCACCGTTTTTTAGATACAAGCCTCAAAATGAGCGGCATACTCCACCATGTTAGCCTACGGGGAAAAACATCAACTTCGGAGCACCGTAACTTGGCATCCGTGCAATATTTTGTCACCAAACCATGAAAAAGGCACATCTGTGAGATGCTGGCTGCTTTCCCTCCAAATTTCAGCCCAAAAGACCAAACCATTTGTTTGCAGCAGGGTGGCAAAAAATTTCTGTAATTTTGGCCATAGTCTGGAAAAGTAGTGTCGCAATTTGAGAAAGCTTTCACAAAAAATTTGTGAAAGTGTCACAAGTGCAACACTACTTTGCGACACTACTTTTTCCAGAAATTTTAAAAACATATTTCTGGGGTGTTTAATCCCAAAATAAAGACATGGCTAGCATCCTCAGGGCTCGAATAAGTAAACACAAAAAGAATTGTGTCCCTAGATGGCCCCAATTTTAAATGCCAAGAATTTCTGTGATCAGTAACTGAAAACAAAATGACAGATTTGCAACACTACTAGGGTCATTTGCGACACTAAAAACTGCATTTACGACAGTGTCAAACGTTTTGTTAACTTTTCTCATTGACTTATAATGGGAACTTGTTTTTTGAATAACTTTTGAACCGTTTCATATTTTTTCACAAAATCTTCAAAAGGCACACTGGGGACCCTGGCCGCATGTTCCCTGACATTTTTGGACCAGTTGCACAAACTGTGCGACCTGTAGGCATGAGCAAAGAATGCACACAAAAAACGTAATTGTGTGCATGGATGTCGCTTAATAACTCTGCAGCAGTATATCCGACTGGTAAGAAAGTTACCAGATCCCAAGATCTATGGTTATAACCTGTGCCTGTTATATTTCAGGCAAATCTGTAGAATGATGGCAAAGTTATTAAGGTGCAAAGTTTCACCATTTAACCTTAAAAGGGCTACTCAACCCTAACTATGGTAGTGCTACCGTGCTACCATAATAGATAGATAGATAGATAGATAGATAGATAGATAGATAGATAGATAGATAGATAGTCATAGAAAAAAACTATGTTTAATGCATCAGTTAGGGTTGTTCCACAGCGACAAAAGTGAGAAAATTAGATGTTAGGGTTCTAAGCCCCCCTTGAACCGTAATGCGCATGGTCACGGTACCGCAATTGGAAATGCAAATGGTAACAATAACAGCAACAATAATACCAAAGGAAATAGAAATGGAACCGCAAATGCAAGTGCATACAGAAATGCAAACCATAATGAGCACGGTCACGGTAATGCAATTGGAAATGCAAATGGTAACGGTAAAAGCAACGATGATGCAAAATGAAAGACAAACGCAAATGGAAGGGTTGGCTACAAAAACAAATGGTAATGCACATGGTGACTCTTATTGAAATGCAAACAGAAACAGTAGTGGAGACGCAAATGGTAACAGTAACACAAATGCAAGCGCAAACAAAAACGCAAAGCGTAACGCACATTGTGGCATTCACGGGAATGGTAACGCAAACGGGTACGGAAACGCAAGTGGAAACGCTAAGTGTAACAGTAAGTGGTGCACACACCCTAGTTTTCCCCAACAGCTGTGTAGAAAAAACACAGCGACTACAAAGGAAGTATGCATAATAATGGGCCTCGGGCCAGAAAATGAGCGCTTGGAATACTAAATTGCTTATATCTCAGGAACCGTATGATGTCGAAAAAAAATTAAAATCTCATATGATTCATGACTTTCCTGGCTAGTTTTGCATTTAGCATCCTAGTGGGGAACTAAGAATTTTTCTGATGAAAAGTACATTTCTCACACCGTTTCCAAGATACGGGCCCTGAAAGGCATGCCAGACACCTCAATGTTAGTCTGAGGGAAAAGCGTCAACTTTGGAGTGCTGTAACTGTACATCCCTGCAATATTTTTTTCACCTAACCACCAAAAGTCACATCTGTGGGATGTTGGCTTTCTTCCCTCCAAATTTCAGCCCAAAAGACCAAACTGTTCTTTTGCAGCAGGGTATCAAACAATTCTTGTTCTTTTGGCCATAGTGTTGCAAAGTAGTGTTGTGATTTGTGACACTTTCGAAAAAGAAATCATGAAAGTGCTGCAAGTTCGACACTACTTTGTGACACTACAGATTACAAAAATTTGAAAAACATATTTCTGGGGTGTTTAACCCCCCAAAAAAGACATGGCTAGCATCCTCAGGGCTTGATTAGGTGAACACAAAAAGAATTGTGTCCCTAGAGGGTCCCAAATTTAAATGCCAAGCATTTCTATGGCCACTAACTGAAAAAAAATGGCTGACTCATGACACTACGGGGTCATTTGTGACACTAAAAACTACATTTGTGACACTGTTGAACTTTTTGTTAACTTTTCCCATTGACTAGAATGGGAAAATTGTTTTTTGAATAACATTTGAACTATTTAATATTTTTTCATGAAATCTTAAAAAGGCACATAGGGGACCCTGGCTGCATGTTCCCCGAAGTTTTTGGACTGGTTGTACAAACTGTGCAACCTGTAGGCGCGAGCAAAGAATGAGCAAAAAAGTGTAAATGTGCTATGGAATGTTGCTTAATAACTCTGCAACCTTATACCCGATCAATACGAAACTTGTCAGATCCCAAGCTCTATGCTACTGTTCCGAGCCTGCTACATTTCAGACAAATCTGACATACAGTGACAAAGTTATTAAGGTGCAAACTTTCACCATTTAACCTTAAATGGGGTACTCAACCCTAACTATAGAGTTCAAACTTTGAGGGTTAATAACTTTGGAGCCATTCAACAGCTTTGCATGAAATTTGGCATGCATAATATCTAGGTCATGTGAGCTGCCAAGTTTGGTGGGAATGTACTGAGTGGTTTCAGAGATATAAAGTGTTGAAAATACTGAAAAATCTGGATTTTTACACATTTTGTTGTTATCCTGGATCTCAGAAATGGCTTTATGTTGTGGACTAAAATTTTCAGAGTTGGAAGGATAGGGGTCACAGATGTGCCTTTTGCAGGTTTGGTGAAAAAAATATTAATCCATTTAAAAGTTATTAAACTTTTAATTTCCCATTATTTTCTATGGGAAAAGTTACACGTTCAGCACAGAAACTGAATTTTTTTTATTTATTTTTTCAAAAATGGGGCATTTTTGTTCAAAATATGGTACATTTTGTTTGAAAATTTGTCATATTTTGTGAAAATGGGTCATTCTTGTTTGAAAATTTGGCATTTTTGCAAAAATGGGGCATTTCTGTTTGAAAATTCTGAATTTTTTGTAAAACTGGGGAATGTTTGTTCAAAAATAGGGTCTTTTTTACAACAATGGGTCATTTTTGCTGATAAATGGAGCTTTTGGGGGAAAATGGGCATTATATGTGAAAATAGGGCACTTTGTTCAAAAATGGGGCATTGTTTTGTGGAAATGGGGCATTTTGTTTGAAAATGGGTCTTTTTTTGCAAAAATGGGGCATTTTTGTTAAAAAATGGGTAATTTTTTGTGAAAATGGGGCCCTATTTTCTGAAAATGAAGTACTGTTTGCAGAAATGGAAGCATCCCATTTTCAGAAGCAAGGGAGCATTTTCGAACATCTTTGTGTTGTTTTTGGAAAAAAGGTGCTTTTTCAACCATTTTCTACAATTTTCATATGTTATGAAGTACTGTTTGTAGAAATGGAAGTATCCCATTTTCATAAATCAGTCAGCGTTTTCTAGCATTTTCGTATTGTTTTCACAAAAAAAGGTGCTTTTTCAACCATTTTCTTTCATTTTTGCATGATGTCAAGTACTGTCTACATAAATGGAAGTGTTCCAGTTTTATAAGTGAGAGAGTGTTTTCAAATATTTTTGTGTTGTTTTTGCAAAAAAGGTTCTTTTTTGACCATTTTCTTCAATTTTCACATTTTCCAAAGATGTGGTGTTTATAAAAATTGTCCTGCCTGCTTTCAAAACCATTCTGTTTATTTTGAACCTTTCTCTGCTTCTGCAGTGACAGATACTAATGCTTAGAAAGGCAGAAATCAATGACAGTGCTGCAGTGGTGGGTAGTGCACAAAGCTGCAGTTTGAAACATCCTGGGTTTGAATCTAAGGAGTTACACTTTTGTTCCTAATTTAAACACCACCAAAATTCCTGTTTTTTAGCTTGTTTCTTTTTAACAGATTGTTTGTTCAGGTCACCTCTGCTCTATATGAGCTTCAAAGATTGTTCATAGTCTTGGGTCATCCTTTTGTGTGACTATTACATATCAAGTAGTAAAGGAGTATGAAGGACGAACTCGAACTCCACACTCAAAAAGTTTATAAATCCAGCAATTTTTAGTTTTTATGTTTCATACACTTCATGGGCCTATATTTCATGGTTCAAACCACTTCCTCAGACCCACAGTGTTATCTATATTAATAAATCATAAAACAGTAGTTTAGTATTTGCTTCTTGTTCATATTTTACCTCTCAAATGCACAAACAAGAGGGACCACACTGAGCATCGCATCACCGCCAGAGTGGTGACCACTCACTGTTCCTTTCTTAAATTATTTTATTTAGTTTTCAGTTATAATACTTTGTTTATATAAATCTCTTCTTTACTTCTTGTTTGGCTGAGTAACCTGTACCTGCTTTACACATGCTATGATAAAACTATTTTTGTTTATAAACATTATCTTCCCAATTTTTTTATTTAAACCATATTCAGCTTATACTATACTCTATATACTTCCTTAGTTTTAATGAACCCATTTCACCAAATACTCATAAACATTTCCCTTATATTTTTTTAACATAGCAACTGTCATTTCATTATTCTTTCATACCTTCACTGTTTAGATTTTTGCTTCTAATGGTCATAACATGTTTTTGCAGTCATCTGTTTTAGATTGTGCTAGATAAAAGAAATATTTTTATATTCATGTCCCACAAACATTTCATTTAAATAAATATTTTTTAAAGGAATAGGCTTAATACCTTAAGACAGATAGGTTTGTCATTTCAGCTAAACGCGTTTTTTTTTATAAGTACCTCTGCCTCAGCCAAGACTAAAAAGACAGAAAAAATGTATCTTTCTTTCCAGGGTTCGATTATCTGAAGAATGTACATGCATAACATCACTGTCTTCTAGCATAGAAAATGTTTCTGCAATACCTCACTGTCATTGCTCCTCTTTTTTATGTTGTCTTGCGCATGCACAAGCAACATCTTGTGCTAGTAGGAGAAATGCAGAGGTGTGTCAAAGTTGGCGACTGCAAGTCACCATTTAGAAGGTGCATCCCTCATTCCTCAATGAGCCAGCATGCTAGCACTGACACAAGTATTATGCAAAGTGCCACCAACTTGAGAGAAACATGCTGCTGCAATCAGAGACAGGCTAGTCATGCAGCGGCACAGATGACATGCCTCCCATACATGCCCTTCCTGATGAAACACTTCAATAAACATGATGGCGGCTCCTGCCATCCACCACACAATCCCAAAAGAAGGCCAACACTGGGGGTGCAATCCCCATGTCATCATTTCTGCCATCCTCCCCACATTGTGTGGCACACTGGGAGCCCAACCTAGTGTTGCTAACATCACGCATCCCTAGAAAGTCATAGGGCACACTGGAAGCACACCCCAGTGTGCCCAACATTTGCTTTATTTCACCTGTAAAGAAAGAAAATGGTTCTACGAGGTCTGGGGGTTTTTTTGTACTTAAAAAAAATGAAATAGTCCATTGCCAGCAGCACCTCCTCCCCAACCCATACCCACCCTTGTGCACCCCACGTCCCCACACCCCCTCACCCCATACTTAGCTCTGGAGGTCTAGCACTGCGATCATCAGTGGAGCGGGAACACATCTGCACTCTTCAGAGTTGAACTGCAAAGTGAAGAAATGCCGGTAAGTTGTATAATGGCATAAATGGGGGGTTTCAACTTCAGTGGATATCTTAGCCATTTTTGGGAATTTTGGCTCCAAATTTTTAACATAGGGGTCTTGGGATCCACCTCATGAAAACATATACTGTCATCTTGTTATTCAGTCCCGAAAGGTTATTTCATGGTCACTGCACAGAGTCAAATCCCGGGACTGATTAATGAAATGACAGTGCCAGTGTTCATGAGGTGGGATCCCAAAAAGCCTAAGTTGCAAAATTGGTGAAAAAGTTCCCAAAAATTACTGTGTTATGAGCGTGCATTGTGCAGTTTCCACACACACTCATAACTTCAACAATTTGTAATATTTTTAGTCCAGATTTTCAAGTTTGCCATGTTTTCACACATCCTAATGAACAGTACAGCTGTCATAATTCACATCCTGCCCAAAATGTGTTTTCACACATGTGGCGCACAATGAAATGGTTGCAGTGGAAAATCAATGTTTGGGACAGAATAACAAAATCACAGTGCCACTGTTCATGAGCAGAGGTCCCAAAATGCTTATGTTGAAAATTTGGTTAAAAAAATCCCCAAAATAATTGTATTATTGGTATGCGTTGTCCAGTTTCTACACACGCTAGTGACTTCACCAATTTTTCATATTTACACTCCAAATTTCCAACATTGCCATTTTTTATACCTCCTCATGAACAGTACAGCTATCATTTTTCACATCCTGCCCGAAATGTGTTTTCGCACCTGTGGCGCCAAATGGCTCAGTCGCTCTGCAAAATCACCTTTCAGCTAACAAACTGATAGTGCCGCTGTTCATGAGGTGGGGTCACAAAAAGACCATGTTGAAAATTTGGAGTGAAAATATCAACAAATGACTGCGGTGTTAGGGTTTCCAACCATAACACCCCACTCTGTTGAGACTGATAGGCATCAGGGGTGTGACTTGGGATTGTTGACTGTAATGCTTATGCTATTCCACTCCACCACCACCCTTCAGCCAGTGACAGGCATCAAGGTAATCACAAGGGAAGAAAGAGACTTGGGCATTATCATCACAGATGACATGAAATCATCCAAGCAAGCAACTAAAGCAGTAGGTAAGGCTAGAGGGACGTTGGGGTGTGTTAGTAAGAGTATCACATCATAAGAGGGAGGTAATAATCCCTCTTTACAAGACACTGGTTAGGCCCCATCAGGAGTACTGCATGCAGTACTGGAGGCCTCACATGCACAAAGACATTAACATAATGGAGGCAGTCCAGAGAAGGGCAACCAAAATGGTGCAGGGACTGCATCAGAAAACAAATGAGGACAGATTAAAGGAACTCAACATGTATACCCTAGAGCAAAGAAGAGAAATGATATGATTGAAACATTCAAACATCTTAAGGGCATTAACAAGGTGAAAGAGTCTAACATATTTCAATATAAGAAAAATAGCAGGACAACAGGATACAGCATGAGTTTAGAGGGAGGCCAATTAAGAGGTAATGTAAGGAAGATATTTTTCACAGAAAGGGTGGTGGATGCATGGAACAGACTACCTCAGGAAGTGGTGGATATGAATATGGTGCAGGGCTTCAAACAGTCATGGGATAGGCATAAGGGAGCAATACAGATGAGTATGAACAGATAGGCCATTGACAGAGTACAGGCCTATGGCACATTCATAAGGTAGAAAAAATGGGCATACTGGATGGGCCTTGCGGTCCTTATCTGCCTTCAACTTCTATGCTTCTATGTATGTTTCTATGAAGTGTGCCTTAGACTCTTCATCCCCAAAGTTCACCCCATTCTCCTATTCTGCACCTATCTAATCATATTTCCTTATGGAATGGGTTAGCATAAAGGCCGGAAGACCCCAAGGCACAACATAACACTTATCGGTGTCTGCAGGGTAGGGTGAGGTGAAATGGCATGAGCGTTATGGCCGACTACCCAAAGGCACAGCCCAATCCCTGTCAGTCTCTGCAGGATGGGGTGGGGATGGCGTCAGCTCAATTCTTCACTGCCATTCCTATTATGCATGTCTCTAACTCCTTCACTACCAATGACAATGCCAGCAAGACTGTGAAAGAGGAAATACTCCAACAAACTTTTTTTTTATTTATAGGAAAGATAATTGGTCTGGAATGTACTTCTGCTTCTTGTCCTTGTCTTGTTGGTTATATGTTCGTTTGTTGGGCTCGCCACCCACATTGTTTTATATGTATGTTTGTCTATTGTTTGTATCTGTGTATTTTCCCCAGTACATAAAGGTCCCATTGTCATGCCTATATTAAAGGAAAAGTGCTATTCAACACAGTTTTAGACAGTTGCTGACGTCAGGACTATATATACATTATCTGTGTTAAAAGCCATCATACATACTTAAATAATTATATAAAGATGGTTTCTGCAGAAACATTTTACTTTCATTGTAATATAGGGTTTACAAACCCCTTTATATGGTACAAGCACTCATTAGTATAAATTAGAATGCTATAGGCAAAAGAAAGTACCATATAACTATAACAAAGCCTTCCATTTAATAGTATGGCAGGACACTGCCTCTTTAAGATTCCCCTGTATCAGGTTCTGAATAGCCATTATGCCATTTTCATTTTTGGCTGGTGAAAGAAAGAATTAAGTCTGTAGCCCCTTAGTTTTACCCCAGTAAGCTCTTTTCCATAAGAGCGCTTTTGAATGTGGCTATCCTAGCCTAGTTTCACCACTGAAGTCCTTCTCAGCATTGCAATCGCCTGTAAAGTTACCATGCAATTGTGCGCACATTCGTGAAGGCGTTTCACATTCTAGTAGCCCAAATTTGATGTGTGCTGCTGTAAATCACCTTAAAACTGTATCTGCACACATTTAGGAGGTAGATTATGAGGACTGAAGCACTCATTGGGACGTTCTGAGGATCGAGGGCTCTGTAGTATTGCTGGTTATCCATACAGCTCTGTATATCTCTCCCTGCTGCAGCAAGCCCTCTAGGAGCTGGCCGGCCTTGAGTCTGCTGTTTTTATGCTGGCTTAAAGGGGCGGTGCCTGCTTCAGCTAGTATTACTATCAAAATCACTTAAAAAGGGCTGTACATCATTTCTTTGTCTTATAAAACAATGCTGTATTGAAATGAAAGTATTGTAATGTTGGAAATGATTTAAATGTATTGTAATTAAAGAAATATTGTTCTAGAAAAGGCTCAGGGGAGGAGTTGAATGGTCACATGACCCCTGAACAGTATAAAAACTTGTGTTCTCAGTCTAGCTCAGTTCAGTAGATCTTAAGAGATCAGACCTAGATATGCTGCTGTAAGCATCCTAGGAAGCTAGTATCTTCTAGCCTATGATTATTGTTATGTGTTTGCTTTGCTCCTCTTAATTTTGTCATATTCAGTTCACTCTTCTTTATTTTTTTTTGAATAAATATTTTGAGTTTTCTACTTTAAAGACACCTCTTTGGTCCATCATTACCCACAGTCTGTGACAGATGGTGTCAGAGTGGGATGCTGTGGTGGATTTGAGTGCAGATTCCAGTGGACCTGAATGCAAGAGGAAGAAGAGGCAGTCTGGAGTGGAACGGCCACTTGGTCCCATGTTCAGAAGTTACAACTACCCTTATTGGCTGGTGTGGAACCAGTAGTAAGAAGGAAGACAACTAGAAGTGGAGTGGAAATGGAAGACAAGAAGCCTGTGGAGGGGGCCCAAGCAGCTGATCCTGAAGTGGAGAAACCCCCCCGAAGACTTGAGAGAGTTATTACACTGGCTTTGTGTCCGCCAGATGGAGATGGAAAGAGAGAATCAAGCAAGATGGGCAGATACACTGAGAGTGATCCAGACCCTAGCTACTGCCAGACCCCCTGCTACACCTGGGACAGTACAGAAGGACATTAAACTAGACAAACTTTCCAGTTCTGATGATATTGAGGCATTTTTAATGACTTTTAAGAGGGTAGCAACTGCTTGTGCCTGGCCCAGAGACCAATGGGTCATACGGTTGGCCCCCTATTTAACTGGAAAGGCTCAGTTTGCCTATAGCCATGTCGAAACGGTTCACGTCAATGACTATGACCAAGTAAAGCAAACCATCCTGAAGAGGTACGATATCAGTACTGGGACATATAGACAGCGTTTTAGATCCTTTAAGTTTCATACTGCAGACAATCCTCAAGATGGTAATACTCAATTGAAAGACTTGTGCATGAAATGGTTGCAGCCAAATTCCCGGACAGTAACTCAAATATTGGAAGTTATTGTACTTGCACAATTTATCAGTATACTTCCCCAAGATGTACAATTATGGGTGAGGAGCACCACCCAGAAACAGCAGAAGTGGCTATAAGAGTGGCAGAGGACTATATTGCAGCAAGACCTCACATAACTTGACCTATAAGAAGTTCCTGGATACCTCAATCTATGGTAAGACCACCCTCCCATACCCCTATACCCAGGGTAGCAGACAGTAATACCCCATGGACTAAGTTAAGTACTAGGCCTGTGAAGGGATATAAGTCAGATATTGTGTGCCATAAAGGTAACACCAAAGGGCACATAGCAAGATTATGCCCCAAAAAGACACTAGAGGATGCACACCTGGCTCTGGCTAATTGGAGACATCATATAAGACCAGTAAAAGTTGGAGAAAAGGTGGTATCAGGACTTATAGACTCTGGCAGTAAACAAACTTTAGTGCACGCCTTGGTCCTGGATACTAGCTTAAAAACAGGAGGGTCTATGACTGGCGTTATATGTATACATGGGGATGTACATCATTACCCTCTAAAAGAGACAGTTGTACAGGCGGATGGACATAGTCAGAAGATGAAAGTGGGTGTGGTTCCCCATCTCCCTGTCCCAGTCAGTATTGGCCATGATTTTGTGAACTCTGAAACTTTACTAGCAACAAATCTTACTGCTATGACAACTAGAGCACAGGCCAAGAGTGAAGAAATATTGGGACAAACATATCCTTTTGAGGAAGACCTTTTTGAAGTCATTGGTAAAGATAGGAAGCTGAAGAGTCAGAAACGAAAAGAAAAACAATTCTGGACTAACAATAAGAAAACCACTGATAAACAAGACTCTAAAAATAACTTAGACATACCTGTTAAGATGTACGGTTCAGAGTTTAAAGAAGCACAAACAAATGATGGGTCACTAACCCCATTTTTTTCACAGGTGGGAAAAAGTGTTAAGTCTAAAGATCCTATCTTTAAAATCATAAATGGGTTGTTACACCGAGTCTGTACTAATACACAAACTGCGGAAGTGGTAGAACAGTTAATGGTGCCCCAACTTTTTAGAACACTGCTGTTAGGAATAGCCCATGATATACCCGTGGCTGGACATTTGGGAAGGGACCGTACATTAAGTCGCCTCCTATACAGATTTTATTAGCCAGGCATACATGAGCAGGTTACTGAATACTGTAAAAGTTGTGAAGCCTGCCAGATGGTAGCTAAACTGGGGCGGCAAGATACGGTCCCTTTACTACCCCTGCCATTAGTAACAACTCCATTTGAAAGAATAGCAATGGACATTGTAGGTCCTTTGCCCAAAAGTTCAAAGGGTAATAGGTTTATACTAGTGGTTGTGGACTATGCTACGAAATACCCTGAGGCCATACCTTTATGAACTGTCACGGCTCAAAGGATAGCTGATGAGTTAATAAAGATCTTTAGTCGGGTGGGCATACCTAGAGAAATTTTAACAGACTGGGGTGCCAATTTTCATTCAGCACTACTCAAACGGCTGTATCAAGCTGTAGGATAGAGGCTCTGTTTACAACACCCTACCATCCACAAACTGACGGGCTGGTAGAGCGATTTAATCAGACCCTGAAACAGATGTTAAAAAAATTTGTAGCAGATGAAGGTAAGAAATGGGACACCTATCTCCCCTATCTTATGTTTGCTTATAGGGAGGTCCCTCAGGTGTCTACAGGCTTTTCTCCTTTTGAACTACTATTTGGACATAATCCAAGATGGCCTTTAGATGTTATTAAAGAAGAGTGGGAGGACTATAAATATACAAAAGAAACATTTCCCCTGGAATTTTGGCAAAAGTTACATCAACGTCTAATGTCATATGTTCAGAAGGCCCATAGTAGTAATTTGCAGCAACAAATAAAACAAAAGGTATATTACGATAAAGGTACAGGACACAAAGAGTTTAATGAAGGAGATAAGGTGTTACTATTGTTACCATCTTCAGAACATAAATTATTGATGAAATGGCAAGGCCCTTATGTTATTACTCAAAGAACTGGTCCCGTAACATATGAAATAGCAATACCAGACAAGAGGGGTAAGAAACGCACATATCATGCCAATTTATTGAAAGCCTGGGTAGAACGGCCAACCTCTTTGTCCAGTTATGTCCTTCCTGAGTCTAATACTGGACTAGACATAGCGTACCAACATTTGGAAGGTATAGGGAAAGTGACAGATGTGCTGTTCAACCCTGAGGTGATGGTAGCCCAGAAATCTGACTTAGAAAAGGAGTTGTATAAATTCAAAGATACGTTTATGAGCACTCCTGGGAGGATTAAAAATGTTAGTCACCACATCAGAGTTACAGAAACTCAACCTCTTAGGCAAAAGCCTTATAGACTTCCTGAAAGGTAAGACAAGATGTGATTTAGGAAGTGAAAAGAATGCATCAAATGGGAATCATCGAACCATCTCATAGTGAATGGTGTTTCCCTATGGTGGTAGTTGGAAAAAAGGAAGAGGGCATACGTATCTGCCTAGATTTTAGGAAATTAAATGCAGTGCCACAGTTTGACAGTTATCCAATGCCACGTATAGATGACATTCTGGATCACCTGGGTAGTGCGAAGTACTTTAGCACCCTTGATTTGACCAAAGGGTACTGGCAGATCCCATTAGATCCTGCAGATAAGGACAAGACTGCATTCAGTACACCTATCGGTCTGTTTCATTTTACTGTAACGCCATTTGGATTACATGGTGCCCCTGCAACTTTCCAGAGAGTAATGGACACCCTGTTAACTCCCGACACAGCTTATAGTGCGGCTTACTTGGACGATGTTATTATGTTTAGTCCCTCTTGGGAAGAACATATAAAACATCTATCTGCAGTATTAACTACAATCTCGGAGGCCGGCCTTACTATAAATCCACAAAAATGTGTAATAGCTATGCTGGAGACTCGATATTTGGGTTTTCAGATTGGCAAGGGATGCATTAAACCCGAAATAAGCAAGGTTGCTGCAGTGGCACACAGTCCTACACCTATTACAAAGAAAGATGTACGATCTTTCTTGGGACTTGCTGGCTACTACCGCAGATTCATTCCTAATTTCTCCACATTTGAGGGTCCTTTGACAGATTTAACAAAGAAAAGGAACCCTAAGAAGGTTAAATGGACCGAGGAATGTGAAGAGGCATTTGAGTCCATAAAAGCCAGACTGTGTTCCTCTCCTGTGCTACGAACTCCTGATTTTTCACAAACATTTATCTTATAGGCCGATGCATCTAAGTATGGAATTGGGGCTGTGTTAACCCAGATTGTCGATGGGGAGGAGCACCCTGTAATCTACATAAGTAGAAAACTTCATGAAAGGGAAACACACTATTCCGTCATAGAGAAGGAATGTTTTGCTATTAAGTGGGCCATAGAGGCCCTTCGCTTTTATCTATGGGGTGTGAAGTTTGAATTATGGACAGACCATAATCCATTATGTTGGCTACAGGTAATGAAAGACAAGAACACTTGCATTATGCGATGGTATCTTGCCCTACAACCCTATAGATTTACCATTAAACATAGAAAAGGAACCGCACATGGTAATGCCGATTTTATGTCCAGATATGGTATGGAGAATGAGAGTACTTGTCATCAGGCTTCAGGGTAAAGTTGTGTTATAATATGAAGGAAATAGTTTTTTCTAGCTTTTCAAAAATGTATCTATTTAGGGACCCCGAGGCGGAGCCCTAGGCGAGGGTGGGATATGGCTCCATCTCTCGTAGTGAGAGATCTGATCATGAGTACATTTGTAATGCTTTCTCAGAACCAAATCCATAGGTTTGGTTTTGGGTGGGGAGGAATGTGAAAGAGGAAATACTCCCACAAGCTTTTTTTTTAATTTATAGGAAAGATAATGGGTCTGGAATGTACTTCTGCTTCTTGTCCTTGTCTTGTTGATTATATGTTCGTTTGTTGGGCTGGCCACCCACTTTGTTTTATATGTATGTTTGTCTATTGTTTGTATCTGTGTATTTTCCCCAGTACATAAAGGTCCCATTGTCATGCCTATATTAAAGGAAAAGTGGTATTCAACACAGTTTTAGACAGTTGCTGACGTCAGGACTATACAGTATATACATTATCTGTGTTAAAAGCCATCATACATACTTAAATAATTATATAAAGATGGTTTCTGCAAAAACATTTTACTTTCATTGTAATATAGGGTTTACAAACCCCTTTATATGGTACAAGCACTCATTAGTATAAATTAGAATGACTATAGGCAAAAGAAAGTACCATATAAGTATAACAAAGCCTTTCATTTAATAGTATGGCAGGACACTGCCTCTTTAAGATTCCCCTGTATCAGGTTCTGAATAGCCATTATGCCATTTTCATTTTAGGCTGGTGAAAGAAAGAATTAAGTCTGTAGCTCCTTAGTTTTACCCCAGTAAGCTCTTTTCCATAAGAGCGCTTCTGAATGCGGCTGTCCTAGCCTAGTTTCGCCGCTGAAGTCCTTCTCGGCATTGCAATCGCCGGTAAAGTTACCACGCGATTGTGCGCACATTTGTGAAAGCGTTTTGCCTTCTAATAGTCCAAATCTGATGTGTGCTGCTGTAAATCAACTTAAAACTGTCTCTGCATACCTTTAGGAGGTGGATTATGAGGATTGAAGCACTCATTGGGACGTTCTGAGGATCGAGGGCTCTGTAGTATTGCTGGTTCTCCAAACAGCTCTGTATATCTCTCCCTGCTGCAGCAAGCCTTGTAGGAGCTGGCCGGCCTTGAATCTGCTGTTTTTATGCTGGCTTAAAGGGGCGGTGCTTGCTTCATCTAGCATTACTTCCAAAATCACTTAAAAAGGGCTGTACATCATTTCTTTGTCTTATAAAATAATGTTGTATTGAAATAAAAGTATTGTAATGTTGGAAATAATTTAAATGTATTGTAATTAAAGAAATATTGTTCTAGAAAAGGCTCGGGGAGGAGCTGAATGGTCACATGATCCCTGAACAATATAAAAACTTGGGTTCTCAGTCTAGCTCAATTCAGTTGATCTTAAGAGATCAGACCTGGATATGCTGCTGTAAGCATCCTAGGAAGTTAGTATCTGCTAGCCTATGATTACTGTTATGCGTTTGCTTTGCTCCTCTTAATTTTGTCGTATTCAATTCGCTCTTCTTTTTTTTTTTGAATAAATATTTTGAGTTTTCTCCTTCAAAGATGCCTCTTTGGTCTATCATTACCCACAGTCTGTGACAAAGACAGCATTCAGCATTGACAAATGCTTGTTCTTTATGACTTTATACTTTTCATCTTTGTTAGCCTGTTCAAATACCTGGCACTGCATACTTCATGCCTTATGTCTCTATATTTACTTCTTTCAAATGTTACTAGTTTCACTATGCTTCCAAAGTTTACTCTGTTGCTATTCAAAACACTTGAATCTCTTCTGTAGTACTGATGCACTTTTCCACTTGCTTCACCAGTTTCACTGTGCTTTCAAAGTTTACTCTTTTGCTACAACACTTTAATCTGTTCTCTAGTGTTAATGCCCTTTTACACTTGCTTAACACAATTAGATACACTACAGGTTTGTGATACTATTTACCCAAAAATGCCACTCCCTCTCAGTCTTGTTATTTAGCTTTCGGGTTTCCTGGGGAAATATGTTTTTGATTGCAGACTGTAAAAAGAAATATACAGTATATTGGTGGCTTTACTACGCTGCGCTTAGTACGCAGATTTTCCACTAAACTGCTATCTCACAAACTGTGCATACAAAAGTTATAAGACCTCTTATAGAACCTCTTACCTGGAGCAGCAACAGTTGGCTTGCAGGCATGTGGTGTTCCTACCAAAACTGGGGAATGCCGTTGTCTGTCTCAGCCCGGTATTCATACCTCTTCTGGTGTGGGGTGATGACATCACAACAGTGACATTGCAGTGTGGCTGCAAACACTGCAGCTAGAGCAGGAATCTAATTCCTGGCCTGTGAAGAGGTGGTGGTGCTATGGAAAGATGCTGAACTGCAGCATAACAGCGCTCCTTTCACACAGCAGTCTAATGGTTCGCCCCCTCCCACCCATGATTAGCTAATTTCTTCCATTTTTTTATTGCTGTGACTGTTACTGATGTTTCTTAATAACAAATTATGTTTATATAACAGAAAGAAGGTACAAAAGTGTACTATATTGATGGACAGATGGGGACCCTGCACTCCCACTGGACATATGTATACTGTTCTACTATCTGGATGTATGGATGAGAGTGCAGGATCCTGTTGTACTATCTGGATGGAGGGATATGAGCACAGGACCCTGCACTCCTGCTTTGAAATGAGGACAGAATTATACTATCTGAAAAAAAAGGGAAATTCATTGCAAAAACTTTGGTAATGCATCAGCAAGGGTGAATGCCATAGCAACAAAAGCAGGAAAATGAAGCATTGGAGTTTCCAACCCTAATGCCCAACCCCATGGCTTCCCACCCCTGCAACCCTACCCTACCCCCACCCTCCACACACTAACAGGAGTTGGGGTGTGCTATAGGGTTGTCAGACCTCTCACCCCATTCTCCTGTACTGTAGTGTGTAAGCTTGTTTACATGTGGAATGGGTGAGAATTGGGCCTGATGACCCCATGGTACACCCTGATGCCTGTTGGTGTGAGGAGGGTAGGGGTGGGGGGTACTAGGGGTGGAAATCCTGGAGGTGAGGAATTAGGGTGGGGTGGGAATTAGGGTTGGAGACCCTAACACCTCATTTCCCTGCTTTGGTTGATATGGTATTCACCCTAAATGATACATTAATGAAGTTTTTGGTAATGATATATATATATATATATATATGTGTGTGTGTATATATAGGGGATATGACATGGCCTGACTGAAGATATCATATTTATCTTCACGAGAGGCCAATGATATCATGATGTCTCACAGTGGCGAAGCGCAGTGAATATCATGATGTCTGGCCTCGAGGAAGATAAATATGATATCTTCAGTCGGGCCATGTCATATTCGGTTTATACTATGTATGTTTTGGGCTGCATTCAACAAAAGCTCCAAATGTGCACTTAATACATTGCACTACATAGAGATGTTAGCTGTTACAACACAAATCTGCAGTATGTCTATCAGCACAACAGATGCATATGTTGTTTAAAAATATATATGTAGTTGATCCTGCTACTTTAAAATTATTATGCCAAAATGTGTCTGGATTCTGGCTAACCTTGCCCTGACCACCCCAATACAACTCTCTATAGCCCCTCCTCAAAAGAGCAGATTACATATATTCTTAAATAAAATTGTTTCATGTTGCTGCAGTAAACTCATTGAATAATACATATCTGGTTGATCCTGCCTACATCTTAACACAAATAACTAAATATAAAACATATCTGGTTGATCCAAGCGATTCCTTTCACCCATTGACCGATCAGAATGCATTGAAATGTAAGTGACTGAGCGAATATTGAAATCTCAGTTACTTTCAATTATACAGCCTGTGCTGTAAATTGCTCAAAACTGTAACGCTTTCTAATACTGGCTATATTTTAACAGAGGAAGCTGCCGACAACAGTAAGAGAAGAGCGAGTGAGTCGGCAGTTTGAACAGCAGACGAAAAGAAAGCATGCTGCTGTTATGGCAACTGACACTTGCGCTGTTTGTTGTCTTGAAGCTGCCGATCACTCGCTCTTTCTCTTACTGTTGTCGGCAGCTTCTTCTGTTAAAACATAGCCAGTATTAGGAAGCGTATAGTTTTTGAGCAATTTACAGCACAGGCTGTATAATTGAAAGTAACTGAGATTTCAATATTGTTGCGCCGGTCACACTACATTTCAATGCTCTGATCAGTCAATGGGTGAAAGGAAGTCGCAGGATCAACCAGATATGTTTAAATTTAATTATTTGTGTTAAGATGTAGGCAGGATCAACCAGATGGAAGAGATGTTTTTTTTTTTGGGGGAGTTACTTGTACAGGGCAGAGGAAGAGAGACAGGTGTCTGATGAAAAGTGAAACACTTTCACTTTCATCAGGATGACGATAGGAACGTGGAGATAAATGTATGACGATAGGAACATGAAGATAACAATGTTATCTTCACTGGGCAGCTAGATATCATTTTTATCCTTGTATTTATCCCAAAACATACGTTGTATAAATATATATATATATATATATATATATGTATGTATGTATATATATATATATATATAGATATATATATATATATATATACACATACATATATATGCATTTTTTTATTTATTTAGTTTTTGTTGACCGGGTAAGTGCACTAGACAAATCCTGTCTATTTTCAGGCACGACCCAGGGGAGGGGGATACAGATGAATGCCAACTGACCTTGAACCAGATTAAGCTGTTGGTGGTATTTTTAGTGAATGAGGGAAATTTGGCCAGGACACCTGGGAAATTCCCCTACTCTTGCTGCACATCGCGCAGTCGTGCTGCAGGAGAGTCACATGGAGGTTAGTGTGCCTCTGACTGTGGATGGGGTAGGTCGTGCTGTGGAGCAGCCCCGATTGGAGATGGAATGTCGGGATGATTTGGTTGTGCTACCTACTTCTGAACCTGCGATCCGATTATCTACTGAACCTTCTGCCTCTAGGGATTTGTTGATGGAGATACCAGACCCAGAAGAAGAGACCCTGAAACAGGACTTGGAACAAAAGAAACAACAATTGCTGGATTTAATTTCTGCGGCTGAATGAGAATTTTTAGCAAGTAAACTCTCGTTGGAAGAACGGGAACGTAAACTGTCTGGGAAAAGCCCTTTACCTGGGGGTAGTAAAAGACTTCCTTTGGAGGCTAATGAGGATCCTTTTTTCTTTAGTTCGGAACTGACTTCTATGGTGGACCAAGACCAGGTTGCTGACGTCATACCTGAAGCACCTAGCTCTGCTACTGAATGGACCCCGGGGCTGGCATTGCAAAATGCCAGCTGGATTCAAGAGGGAGATAGATGGATCCCTGACCCGGTTGCTCCGTTACCGGGATCTTCAGCTCTGATGGCTGATTCTGATCTGGCTGGTTTTCCTGGGTGCATGACGCCAAAGCTGGGGATTCAGATACCAACAGTTCGGATTGCACCAGAGGCTGTTTCCTTGGTCCTTCAGGGTGAGGAATGCAACCAATGATTTGAAGGCCCACAGAGGTCTAATGAGTTGTTTGAATCAATCCCTTTTGATGCGCCTCCCACTGCTCAAGGTAAGATCGTTTCTCCTTCTTTGGGACACGACATTGATGCTCCTGAGACACATGCTACAACTAAGGTACTGCCTAAAACATTCGCAGGATTGTTCCACAAGCCTGCAGAAGCGGTGAAAAGATGTTTTTTTGGTATGCCTGAAGTATACAGGGACTGCTCCTGTAGTCCCAGATAGGATCTGGGTGGGTAAAACATTGATAAAAGACTCCCTGGGCTTTGCACCCTCTGAGGTGTATGCCTTCATACATGCACCTGGAGACCGTATATATGATCTCAGTTTCTGTTCAATGCAATTACTTGACAAATTTTGGAAGTTATATTATTTTATTAAAGATTTTGGTGCTTGGCATGACTTCATAGCAATTCCGGTTACAAAACCAACCATTAAAACTGTTACTGTTTTGTTTAGGAATGAGGGGGTTTGTATAAACGATATTATGTTTTGGTTAGAAAAAAAATGCAATGTTATGGAACAGCCTAAACCTATTATTGATGAAAATGGGTTTTGGAATGGGGGATGGTTGTTTTGGGTTCAGTTAAACCAATCCGAGGTTGGGATTTCACATTTGCCCAGCTCCTTTTTATTGGATCGAGATCGGGGGGTCCTGTTCTATGCTGGACAACCCAAGAGCTGTTATAAATGTGGGGCCCTTGATCACCTGAATGTTGATTGTGATCAGATTTGATGTTTTCATTGTTCAAGTTCAAGTTCAAGTTTATTGCAGGAAAACTCCATTGAGCAAGCTCATTCACAAGGAGGTCCTGTGACATAAACACTTAGAGTACAAACACAGATAGGTAATAACAGTATATACATGAAATGCACGTTACATGATACAGGCTGGATATACATACAAGGGTACCACATAGGGTGACCATGAGGTGGTAAACATTGATATGAGACAGGGAAGACTTACAGGTTGCATACTGATAAATGAAACATGATGACTGGTGTGTGCAATACATATACAGTATTTTGGCAGCTAGAACAAACAACAGTCTACAACTGATATGGGGGAGGAGTGATTTGATAGAGTAGCAGTGGAGCGTAAGCAAAGATAAAGCCAGGAGTAGAAGGGAAGGAAAGCAGTTAATATGACAAATCAATTATACCTTACCAGTGGATAAATATGGCACACATGGGAAGGAAGAGACTTAATGACAGTTACAGGTGTCTTTTATTTTGGCTGAACTTAGTGATTTGTAGAAGTTTATTGAAACTGTCTGAGTTAGTTTCAGTACAGTTTGTAATTGGTTCCAAATGGAGGGAAGGGCATATGCAGTAGCACGTTTACCAAAGGAAGTCCAGTCCTTGGTATGTCAAGCATAATAAAGTCAGATTTTCTTAACAAGTATGCACTATGAGATACTAATAAGGGAAGAGAGATAGCTTGGCAATTTCTGCAGGAGCAGTTTAAGAGTCCATAGCCCAGCATGGAGCAGGCTGTCTAGTAGTAAGGGATGTCCAACCAACAGCTGCATATAAGTCACAGTGGTGCGAACGGTAAGGGGAGTTGGTAATGAACCATAACGCACGGTGATAAAGGATGTCCAGTTTACTTAGATTTGCAAGAGTGGTGGAGGAATAGATTACATCGCCATAGTCGAGTAGGGGGAGAAAAGTGGCCTGTACAAGCTTGTTTCGAGTTTCAAGGTGGAAAAGGGGCCTATTTCTGTAGAAGAAACCTAACCTTGCTTTTAACCTTCTAGCGACATCTTCGACGTGGTCACTGAAAGATAATTTATTGTCGATCCAGATACCTAGATATTTAAATTTGGTTACAACTTCCAGAGGCTCGTTTAGCGTGGTGACAATGAAGTCTTGGGCAAGGGTCTTGGGGGGGCCTGTGACAGCACTGCGGGACAATATCATCGCTTTAGTCTTCTTAGCATTGAGCAGAAGCTTTGCCTTTATTAGATTATGCTCAAGTTGTGCGAAGTCCGCTTGAAGCACTCCCTTGACTCCAGATAACAATGAGCCAGAAGTATACAACACAGTATCATCTGCAAAAAAGTGCAGATTGGATGTAGATATGTTAGCATCTAAGTCATTAATGTACAGAGAAAACAAGAAAGGGCCTAAGATGGATCCTTGGGGGACTCCTCTTGCAACTGGCAAGGCAGCAGAAAAAAAGCCTTCCGCCTTTACTTTTTGGAATCTTCCAGTTAGGTAGCTAGAGAACCACTGGGTGGTATGGTATGTGGCACCCAACTTTGCAAGGCAATTGACTAATAGTTTGTGATCAACAGTATCAAAAGCTTTGCTGAGGTCCAAAAAGACTGCACCAGTTACCTTCTTAGCATCTATAGCAGAGATCCAATCATTGGTTGTTTTTGCTAGTGCAGTGATTGTGCTATGATTAGCCCGGAAGCCAGATTGAGCTGGGTTAATGCGAGAGAAGGTTTCCGAGTGAGATTTTAACTGAATATGGATCAGTTTTTCGAGAACTTTAGAAAGGATAGGCAATATGGAGATAGGCCTATAGTTGTTTACATCGCATGGGTCACCCAATTTAAATAGAGGGAGGATATGTGCTGATTTCCAGCAGGACAGCACAGTAGCAGATGTAATGGAAAGACTGAAGATGTGGAGAATTGGGCAGTGAGATGGGCGTAGCCTGACCTTAGGAAAAGGGTTCCAAGCCATCGCCCCCGCGCTTTTTTTTGGTGTCTAGTTAAGAAGAGAATCTTCTACTTTTTATAAGTTATCTCGCAGTTGGAAGGGGCTGGGTGCAGGACTAGATGTGGCGGGAGGGGTATGCTGGCTCACCGCAGCACCAGCATAAGATGACGAGTCAAAAGCTAATCCAGCTGTGGCAAAGTGGGAGTTAAGTTCCTCCAGGATTAGGGACTTGTTTTCCACAATCTTGCCACTTGCAACTATCTTTGTTGGGACAGAGGGGGCCATGGGCCGTCCTTCTATAGCTTTGATAGTCTTCCATAGTTTATGAAGGTTACCTTTAGCTTGTTCGAGAGTAGAAATATAATAGTTAGCTTTAGCAGAGCAAAGTTTTTTCACACAGTTTTTCCTGGCTGTTCTAAAGGCCTGCCAATCTGAAGATTCTTTGGAATGTCTAGCTTTAGCCCAGAGCTTATCTCGAGCTATAAGGGCTGCCTTGAGATCTGAGGTGAACCAGGGGTTGGAATTGTTCCGTACCCTTACTTTGATAAAAGGGCATGCTTATTTATTATTGTAGTGAGTTTGTCATTAAGGATGCAAGCTGCCTTGTTGACATCTTTGGCTAGGTAAAGATCTTGCCATCTGATCATGCTCAGGTCAGATAGGAAGTTTACTGCACTGAATTTGCGAAAGGATCTTTTTGTTATAAGATGGGTTGCGCGCGGCCTTAATTTGAGATCTTATGCAAGCAACAATTCCATGATCGCTCATGTCGCTGGAAACACTGCCAAATGAGATATTTTGTGTGGATGGGTGGTTAGTACCACAACTAGAATGGAGCTGTTGGCAGTATTTAGAGTGTTGTTCCTAGTAGATTCACTTACTAATTGCCCAAGACCTAGCTCGTCACAAAGGGATTTGAGGCCATGTGATTTAGGTGACAGCCAGTCCATATTTAGATCTCCTAGAAATATTGTTTCAGTTTTTGCATCTACGAACATGGATTTCAAAAGATTAAGGACTTCATCACCACCAGACGGGGTCTATAGCCACCCTAGGATAGTGATACATTCCGAGGAGGGAGGTGAGCTCAGCGAAACTAACTCAAATTCCTTGGCTAGAGATTTGCAACTAATATTGGTGACCAAGTACTTAGATTTGGCGTGAATAACCACACCCCGCCTCTAGACTGTCTATCTGCTCTAAATAAATTGTAGCCCTGCAGTGATATTTGTTGATCAGTGTTCGTCTTTTTTAACCACGACTCAGTAATTATGATAAGGTCTGGGTTAACGTGTGCAGCCCAGGCTTGCAGCTGTACAAGTTTTTTAGGCAGGCTTGTGGGATGCATGGGCATACGGCCCCTCAGTGTACTGCCCGTCCCTTTTATAATTTATGTGGGGAAGAGGAATATTCATTTCACGATTGCCCTTGGACTGCACATAATTTGGAAGGGGATTCAGACCATGATTATTTACTTGACAAAGCTAAGCAACGTTTTTCTGTACCTGTGCAGTCTTCTGAAGGTCCTTTTTTTGGTCGAGGTAGAGGCCTGGGTCGTGCTTCACGGCCTGGGCCCCGGGGTAGTGGTTCTTCCCCCTCCTTTTCACATACAGATATGGCAGTTCTGGGGATCCCTCCTTCTACTTCCAGTAAGCAACACGGACAGTTACAATCCAACCCGGTGGATTCAGTAACTCCGTTTGTTACTCCACATGGCTCCCCTATACGTACAGTGTCCTTAGCTGATTTTTAGGCACACCAACATACAGACCTTCAGTTTTTGCCTCCCTTGAGTCCTTCTGGGGCGACTGTGGTTGCTGTTGAGGTTTCCCCTTGCCTTGCTACCAGACCTGAAACTGGTATTTCTGCTACTGAAGATGGGTCTGTGATCCCTTTACAGTTCCAAACTTGGCCACGGACTGAGGAGGTGACTCCCCTTTCTCCTTTGCCCATGTCAAATCGGCTTTCAGTTTTTTCCTGGAGTGAGCAAGTAGATTCGGATTTACCAATGTCAGGCATTGATCCTGACCCATTTCCACCTCTTGCTGCCAGTTCTGCCACGTCTAAGAAAAATCATTCTAAAGCCCAATCAAAACGGGTTACCCGATCTAATGGTAAACTAGCAGATGTTCCTCCCTGATGGGTTTGGTTTAAAAATTGCTGGTTTAAATGTCAATAGTGTGCTCTCCAGTAAAAAATGTCTTGTTACATTTGGGATCCTTTCTCAGTTACCCTTTGACTTTTTTTTCTACAGGATACTAGGATACATTCGTCAATGGACATTAATCAAATTATGAAAGACTGGACGGGAGGTTTGTCCTTTTGGTCGGCGGGTTTGGATCCTTGTAGTAGGGTAGGGTTTTGTTTTAAGATGGATGTTCATTGTTTTCGACTGGTGGATATAGAACCTGGTCGTGCTTTTTTGTTGGACGTTGAAATTAATAAAGTATCATATAGATTGATTAATATTTATGGTTATCAATCTAAAGCCCTTAGGATTTCTTTATTAAAGAAAATCTGTCCCTTTTTATATACTAGCAGACTTATTTTTTTTGCTGGGGATTTTAATATTAACATACTGAAGGATGGTCCTTTACATAAAGTATACTGTGATAAGGCATTTTTAAAGGACTTAATATCTCAAACGGGGTTGAAGCAAGTGTCTGTCTAGTCTTCTCAGTCGGCTAAACCTACTTATTATAGGGGTAGGTTGGCCTCCTGTATTGACATGATTTTTATTACCAAATCTTTATCATATGAGAATATGGTTTCTATCCCAATTGAATCATCAGATCACGTTTTGATTGGGGTCTGTATGGATTCTCCTTCTCGTAGAATTGCGGGCCCAGGATATTGGAAATTGAACTCTATACTTTTAAAGGATCCTATAGTCTTGTCTTCTTTGTCTGAGATTCTCCGTGATAAATTATCTACAAAGTTTTTTTATGGTAATGTGGGGTTATGGTGGGAAGACCTAAAGTACTGCATACGTGATTTCTTTAAGGCAGTGGGAAAGGATCAACAGTATTCAAAATATTCAAGCTATCTACGGTTGAGGGAATATTTGGGTGTTTTACTTACTAAACACCATTTGGGAAGGGAAGATGTTTCTTTAGATATCCAAGATGTAAGATTTAAGATGGAGTTATATCAATATAATAGGATGCTATCTCTACAGCGGGAACAGAGATTTGTCACCCAAGGGAAATTGGATCAAGGTAACCCCTTCTTGAATTGTCACAAACGGACAGAGAAGAAATTGTTCCAGGGTTTTAATACGTCACAGGGTGATTTGGTTTCAGATAATAAGGGTATTATGTCTACCCTGGAAGATTACATCAAACTAGTATTTGGGACTTCAGTTATTGATGTGGGATATAGTGACCACATTTTGAAATCTGCTGCTTTACCCTATTTATCTTCCTTCTCACAGGATGAATTGCTTCTACCATTTTCATCTTTAGAAATGGAGACGGTTATTCACTCCTTGAAGGGAGATACTGCACCTGGATCGGATGATTTAACTGCTGAACTTTATAAAATACTCTGACGCATTGTTCCGACTGGTTTTTTAGAGGTGTTTAATTTCATGTGGTCTGACTTTTATTTACCTTCCTCTATGTATGAGGGATTAATGATTTTTTTTGTATAAATCGGGTAATCGGGCTGAGATTACGAATTGGCGTCCTATTACTTTGCTAAATGTGGATTTTAAAATTTTTGTTAAATTGCTTGGTAACAGAATGACATTGGTAATGACTCAACTCATTTTTCCTACACTGTTTTGTTCAGTGCTGGGGCATCGTATCACTGAGGCCTTATTACTAATAAGAGAAATATTGTACAGTAGGACTTCATTGACAGAACCGGTCGGTGATAGGTATATAGTCAGTTTGGATCATGCTATAGCCTTTGACGGGGTTTCACATGCTTTTCTTTGGAGCTGTTTGGCATCCTATGGGTTTCCAGATTTATTTATACAACGGATTAAATTATATTATGCTTTGGCTTGTGTTAAACCATATGAGAATGGATGGATGGGGAAGACAATTTTGATGCAAAAAGGTTGTCCTTTAAGCCCCATTCTTTATGTGTTTACGTTGGACCCATTATTGCGTATTCTCCAAAATTCACCGAACATTCATCCTTTGGGTATGGGTGTTACTTTACTAACTAAAGTAATTGCCTATGCGGATGATATTTGTTTATTAGTTTATGATGCGAATTCTGTTCAGCTAGCCTGTGCTTTAATTCAAGAATTGGTTAAAATTTCTGGAGCTTGGCTAAATGTGGCCAAATCTTGTTGTTTGAATATTAAGGGGTTTACTGATTGTGAGGATTTTGTGGGTGATATTCCCATTTCAAAGGTGCCTTGTCATATTCTCAGTATTTATTTTGGTGGGGAGGATATGGCACGTATCAATTGGACTCGGGTGTTGGATGTGGGGCATTCTAAGGTTAAATTGTGGAACCGGTGGAAGGTGTCAAAAAAACATCAGATTTTTCTCTTAAAAACTTTCTTGATCCCTGAATTTTTGTTTGTCAGTTCAATATTTTTTTTACCATCATGTTTTGTTACTTCATTAATGAGTTGTTTCTTTTCTTGTGTCTGGGGTAGTAGGTTAAATCCAATAAAACGGGAGATTTTATATAACTCCATTAAATCCAGGGGCTTAAATATGGTACATCCGGTGATATTTTTTTTCATGATTTTTCTTTATGTTAATCTTGTTCCTTTAGTCATTGGCTCTGTACAATTATGGTGCAGGTGGGGTACTGCAGCTTTAAGAAGAGTAATTTTGGAATGGTCCAATAATGCATTTCTGCATAAAAATAAAAGGTTTCCTCATCTGTTTAGTAGATGGGATGGAGTTATAGATGCAATTAGGAAATGGGGAGTATGACTTAATGATGTAGTTCATTTGTCCAGAAAAGCAGTTTATGGGCAAATTATTTCCCAGTATTTTAATGTACCTGTATTTACGAATTTTACTTTACTGGAGCAAAAACGGATTTCTGAATATATTTCAGATTCTAGACTTCTGGTTCATTTATGGGATACTGTCTGGTTGGGGTTACATGGTAGGATAAATGTAAAGGGTAATCATAAACATAAGGCCTTAACTGACCGGTACTGTCCTCGTATTTCCTGTTCCATGAAGATTGAAAGAATGGATCATTTATATTTCCATTGTCCATATGTTATAGAATTTTGGGATATAGTTAAAAATCAGTGGAAAGAGATCGGCTCTATTCCACCAGCACCGGAGCTATTATTTTTTGAGATAACTCCATCTTTACCTAGTGGTGTGCATTATGGTACTTATTGACTTATTTTTGCTCATTTTCTATACTGGATATGGATAGGTCGCTGTAGGTTTGTTTTGCAACAACAGGTTATTACCCCATGGGAACTTTTTCAAATTATTAATACTGAATTATGTAAATGGAAATTGGAAGATAGGGCACAGTTTTCTTATCTTCAGTGGTCTGGCCTTTGGAACCACCTTGCTTTTGTAGGCCATTAGATGAGGTTTTTATTTCCTAGGCATGATTTTCTTTTGGTTATTTCTTTCTTTCCCTTTCCTCTCCCTAGTTGGAGTGGCTTGTATTTGTATTTATTGTACTGAATTCTGTATTGTTGTTCTTTACAATTTATTTTCTTTCTTTAGGTATGCGCTGTTATTTCCATTATGAATTTCCTGTATGGAGTACTATCAATGTTGAATTTTATTGTCCTTTTCCTCAGGATTGGGTGACTATGCTGTTTTTCTTTTTTTCTATATTAGGATTCATGTATGGAAGTAATACTTATTTTTGGTTTGAATCTCCTTGGTTTTCCCCCTTTCTTTTTTCCTTTTTTGTATTACTATGATGTAATACTGAATTGTATATGATATGTTATGGTTTCAATAAAAATTTCCCCTTCTCTTTTCAATAAGTGCCATGGGATCTTTAACATCCACCTGAACTACCACCAATCCAGGAAGATGGGACCTCAGTTTAATGTCTCACCCAAAAGACGGCACCTCAGAAGTGCAGCACCCCCCTCGTGCTGCACTACAGAATTAGTACTGGGATATTAACCCAAGTGCCAGGTGTGGGAACTGAACTCATGGTCCTCTGATCTCCCGGCCTCAGAGGCGAGTGTGCTACCTACTGAGTCACTGACACTGACTATATACTGTATACATACATATATACTATATGACAAAGAACCTCAGCGTGCAAGCACTGAGGCAATGGTTACCCCAAAGGGCACTGGCCAGGAAGCCAAGTTTCAAAGAAATACAGAATCACACATGCCCCCATATTGCAAAGCATCATGTGCTGCATATGCAAATCACCAGAGAATATTATGCTGGCTCAACTTTAAGCAGAAATGCATGGTACCAAAAGGCCTCTCACACACTTTGCAAAGGGTGCTAACAGAAGACACAGACACGTTTCATCCTACCAGGACTCATCAGTGTGACTCATCTTGGTTGACACCCCAGTGGAATGAACCAGCTACCCCTAAGATGGTCTATCTGGGTTATGTTGTGGTGAACCCAATTAAAACAAAAAAACAAGTTAAAAGACAAAGAACCTCAGTGTGCAAGCACTGAGACAATGGTTACACCAAAGGGCATTGGCTGAGAAGCCAAATTTCAAAGAAAATACAAAATCACACATGCCTCCATAATGTAAAGCATCACAGGCTGCATATGCAAATCACCACAGAATATTATGCTGGTTCAACTTTAAGCAGAAATGCATGGTGCTGGAAGGCCTCTCACACAGTTTGCAAAGGGTACCAACAGATGACACAGACACATGTTTCATCCTACCAGAACTCATCAGTGTGCCTCGTCTGTTTGACACCCCAGTGGAATGAACCAGCTACCCTATAATATATGTGTGAATATATATACAAACGGAGACACAAACAGAACTGCATACAGAACACAACTGGCAATGCATACGTTCATGGTACCACAATTGTAAATGCAAATGGTAATAGTAACAGCAACAGTAATGCCAAAGTAAACAGAAATGCAAGCGTGAACGAAAACGCAAACCATAACACACACACTCACAGAACCACAACTGTAAACACAAATGGTAATGGTAACAGCAACAATAAAGCCAACAGAAACAGAAATGGAAGCATGTATGGAAATGAGAAACCTTTAAATGCACAGTCATGGTGCCACAATTGTAAACGTAAATGGTAACAGTAACAGCAACAATAAAGCCAACAGAATCAGAAATGCAAGTGCGTACAAAAACGCAAACCATACCATGCATGGGCACGATACTGCAATTGCAAATGCAAATGGTAATGGTAACAGCAACAATAACAACAAACAAAATGGAAACGCAAGTGCAAACGAAAACGCAAACCGTAACGCACATGGTGGCGTTGACGGGAACGGTGATGCGAACGGTAACGGAAGTGCAACTGGAAATGCTAACTGGCACAGTAATGAAATGGCACATCCTTCTTTTCCCAAAAAACTGCATTGAAAAAACACATTGAAAACAAAGAATGCATGCATAATAATTGACTTCAGAGCAGAAAATTACGACTTGGAATACTAAATTGCTTATATCTCAGGAACCATATGACGTTGAAAAAAAAATAAAAATTCCATATGAATTATGATTTTCCTGGCTAGTTTTGTACTTAGTCCCTGTGTGGGGGGCTAAGTATTTTTGTGACAAAAAGTCCGTATTTCGCACCATTTCCGCGATACAGGCCCTGAAAGACGCAACGAATGCCATAATGTTATCCTATGGCAAAAAGCATCAACTTCGGAGTGAGTGCCGTCACTTTGCCGCCCTTTAATATTGTTTCACCAAACTACCAAAAGGCACATCTGTGGTATTTTGGCTTTCTTCCTTCCAAATTTCAAGTCAAACGACCAAACCGTTTCCAAGATATCAATATCAAAGATTACTAAAATTTCCCTATCTATTACATTATAAAAAATCTGGCCATCTTGTCCCTCCCTCGTGATCAAAGATGGCGATCAAAGAATCTCACGATCTAAGAATTTGCAGGCTTGCGATCAAAGAATTTGCAGGCTGATGAACAAAGATTTTAAAACCTTATAAATCAAAAAATTGAAGGAACTGTGGTAAACGACCACCATGGTTTGACAGAACAAAGCCCCCTGAGTAAAACCCACCCTCATTTGACTTCCTAGGACACCCCTGGGCTGAGAAAATTGATTTTTAAATTGGGCCATCTTGTCCCTTGCTCACAATGCATGGCCGCGATCAAAGAATCTCACAATCAAAGAATTTGCAGGGTCACGACCAAAGAATGAAAAGTTGTGTAATTTTCAAAATTCAAATAAATAGCACTGAAATTAGTGCCTCTTTCCATTAGCGCTCATAAAACACACAGTTGGCAGCTGGCTGTGGAGGTGAGAGGTAGGCTGTGTCAGTTGTCGGCTGGGGAAGCATGGGGGAGTGCTGGGTGGGCTGGCATGGCTGGGTGGGGGGCAACTAGACTACCAGGACATAAAGAATGCACATTCATTTTATTATGATTGGGGGACCACTAGACTACCAGGGATGTCAGTGATACTCATAATGAAGTATAGATCGACGGGGGGCACTAGACTACTAGGGATATTACAAAAATAAATAAACAAATACACATGGGGGGGCACTAGACTACCACGGATAAAAAATATAAAGATATACATAAGATACTCATTGGGGGGGCCACTAGACTACCGGAGATACAATCATGGTGAAGTACATTACCATGATGGGAGGGGGCCGCTAGACTACCAGGGATAATGACAACTACTGTTTTTTTATTCAGATGGGGCAGAGCAAAGCCCCCTGAGCAAAACCCACCCTTATGTCACTTAATAGAGCACCCCTAGGCTGCAAAAAAATATTTTTAAATCTGGCCATCTCGTCCCTCGCTCGGGATGCACGATCATGATCAAAGATTCTCGCGATCAAAGAATTTGTAGGCTCGGGATCAAAGATCATTAGTGAGCAGTGAATGAAGAATTTAAAAGCTAATAACTCTATTTTTGGACCGATTACAATGAAACCAAAGTGATGGCTCGATAGATTGGGGTCCCCTGAGTAAAACCTATTGAAGTTTTACTTCAGAAGTTCAAGTTCAAGTTTATTGCAGGAAAACTCCATTGAGCAAGCTCATTTACAAGGAGGTCCTGTGACATAAACACTTAAAGTACAAACATAGGTAGGTAATAACAGTATATACATGAAATGCACATTACATGATACAGGCTGGATATACATACAAGGGTACCACATAGGGTGACCGCAGGTGGTAAACATTAATATGACACAGGGAAGCGACTTACAGGTTGCATACTGATAAATGAAACATGATGACTGATGTGTGCAATACATATATTTTGGCAGCTAGAACAAACAACAGACTACAACTGATATGGGGGGGGAGCAGTGATTTGATAGAGCAGCAGTGGAGCGTAAGCATAGATAAAGCCAGGAGTAGAAGGGGAAGGGAAAGCAGTTAATATGACAAAGCAATTATACCTTACCAGTGGATAAATATGGCACACATGGGGAAGGAAGAGACTTAATGACAGTTACAGGTGTCTTTTATTTTGGCTGAACTTAGTGATTTGTAGAAGTTTATTGAAACTGTTCTAGTTAGTTTCTGTACGGTTTGTAATTGGTTCCAAATGGAGGGAAGGGCATATGCAATAGCACGTTTACCAAAGGAGGTCCGCGTCCTTGGTATGTCAAGCATAATAAAGTCAGATTTTCTTAACTAGTATGCACTATGTTAGATACTAATAAGGGAAGAGAGATAGCTTCGTAATTTCTGCAGGAGCAGTTTAAGAGTCCATAGCCCAGCATGGAGCAGGCGTCTAGTAGTAAGGGATGTCCAACCAACAGCTGCATATAAGTCACAGTGATGCGAACGATAAGGGGAGCTAGTAATGAACCGTAATGCACGGTGATAAAGGATGTCCAGTTTACTTAGATTTGCAAGAGTGGTGGAGGAATAGATTACATCGCCATAGTCGAGTGGGGGAGAAAAGTGGCCTGTACAAGCTTGTTTCAAGTTTCAAGGGGGAAAAGGGGCCTATTTCTGTAGAAGAAACCTAACCTTGCTTTTAACCTTCTAGAGACATCTTGACGTGGTCATTGAAAGATAATTTATTGTCGATCCAGATACCCAGACATTTAAATTTGGTTACAACTTCCAGAGGCTCATGATGTGGTGACAATGAAGTCTTGGGCAAGGTATTGGGGGCCTGTGACAGCACTGCGGGAGAATATCATCGCTTTAGTCTTCTTAGCATTGAGCAGAAGCTTTGCCTTTATTAGATTATGCTCAAGTTGTGCGAAGTCCGCTTGAAGCACTCCCTTGACATCAGATAACGATGAGCCAGAGGTATACAACACAGTATCATCCGCAAAAAAGTGCAGCTTGGACGTAGATATGTTAGCATCTAAGTCATTAATGTACAAAGAAAACATGATAGGGCCTAAGATGGATCCTTGGGGAACTCCTCTTGCAACTGGCAAGGCAGCAGAGAAAAAGCCTTCCGCCTTTACTTTTTGGGATCTTCCAGTTAGGTAGCTAGAGAACCACTGGGTGGTATGGTATGCGGCACCCAACTTTGCAAGGCAATTGACTAATAGTTTGTGATCAACAGTATCAAAAGCTTTGCTGAGGTCCAGAAAGACTGCACCAGTTACCTTCTTCGCATCTATAGCAGAGATCCAGTCATTGGTTACTTTTGCTAGTGCAGTGATTGTGCTATGATTAGCCTGGAAGCCAGATTGAGCTGGGTTAATGAGAGAGAAGGTTTCCAAATAAGATTTTAACTGAATATGGATCAGTTTTTCGAGAACTTTAGAAAGGATAGGCAATATGGAGATAGGCCTATAGTTGTTTACATCGCATGGGTCACCCGATTTAAATAGAAGGAGGATATGTGCTGATTTCCAGCAGGACGGCACAGTAGCAGATGTAATGGAAAGATTGAAGATGTGGAGAATTGGGGCAGTGAGATGGGCATAGCCTGACCTTAGGAAAAAGGGTTCCAAGCCATCGTCCCCTGCGCTTTTTTTGGTGTCTAAGTTAAGAAGTGAATCTTCTACTTCTTTATAAGTTATCTCGCGCAATTGGAAGGGGTTGGTGCAGGACTAGATGTAGGGGGAGGGGTATGCTGGCTCACCGCAGCACCAGCATAAGGTGACGAGTCAAAAGCTAATCCAGCTGTGGCAAAGTGGGAGTTAAGTTCCTCCAGGATTAGGGACTTATTTTCCACAATCTTGCCACTTGCAACTATCTTTGTTGGGACAGAGGGGGCCATGGGCTGTCCTTCTATAGCTTTGATAGTCTTCCATAGTTTATGAGGGTTACCATTAGGTTGTTCGAGAGTAGAAATATAATAGTTAGCTTTAGCAGAGCAAAGTTTTTTCACACAGTTATTCCTGGCTGTTCTAAAGGCCTGCCAATCCAAAGATTCTTTGGAATGTCTAGCTTTAGCCCAGAGCTTATCTCGAGCTATAAGGGCTGCCTTGAGATCCGAGGTGAACCAGGGGTTGGAATTGTTCCGTGACTCTTACTTTGATGAAAGGGCATGCTTATTTATTATTGTAGTGAGTTTGTCATTAAGGATGTAAGCTGCCTTGTTGACATCTTTGGCTAGGTAGAGATCTTGCCATCTGATCATGCTCAGGTCAGATAGGAGGTTTACTGCACTGAATTTGCGAAGGATCTTTTGTTACAAAGATGGCTGCGGCCGGGCCTAATTTGAGATCTTAAGCAAGCAACAATTCCATGATCGCTCATGTCGTCTGTGAAACACTGCCGAGTGAGATATTTTGTGTGGATGGGTGGTTAGTACCACATCTAGAATGGAACTGTTGGCAGTATTTAGAGTGTTGTTCCTAATGGGTTCACTGACTAATTGCCCAAGACCTAGCTCGTCACAAAGGGATTTGAGGCCCTGTGATTTAGGTGACAGCAAGTCCATATTTAGATCTCCTAGAAACATTGTTTCAGTTTTTGCATCTACGAACATGGATTTCAAAAGATTAAGGACTTCATCACCACCAGACGGGGGTCTATAGCCACCTAGGATAGTGATACATTCCAAGGAGGAGAGATGAAGGCTCAGCGAAACTAACTCAAATTCCTTGGCTAGAGATTTGCAACTAATATTGGTGACCGAGTACTTAGATTTGGCGTAGATAACCACACCCCTGCCTCTAGACTCTCTATCTGCTCTAAATAAATTGTAGCCCTGCAGTGATATTTGTTGATCAGTGTTCGTCTTTTTTAACCACGACTCAGTAATTATGATAAGGTCAGGGTTAACGTGTGCAGCCCAGGCTTGCAGCTGTACAAGTTTTTTAGACAGGCTTAAAATGTTGACCATCATCATTTTGAGACCTGTGGCCTCAGCAAAATCGATAGGCGAGGTAAGTTGTAGGGGGGGTCCAGGGTTGAGCTCCCCATTTCCTGAGCAGAGAAGAAGCAGAAGTAAAACTTTCTTTAAGGAGCTTATAAGAATGGAGACTGCTTTTTTGTTTCTTTGCGGTAACCCATATCGTGCTGCGCAAGAGGCGGCACCACTGTAATGACAGTTTATCGTGATCAATGTAAGTGCTTGAATAGACATAGGTGAGGACAGTAGCAAGGGGGTGTAGGCTAACTGGGGAATAGGTTAAAAGGGAGAGGAGAATGACATAGTGTCTGCACGGTAGACCGTTATAACATTAGGTATTGATAAGGTACATTGGAGAACTGAATTGCATTGAGGTACTTCGAATTGCACTGTATTGCTGAGAACTCTGCACCTTAGGAGCAATAAAAACACAATAAAGAGAGCCATGGTCCCAGATTGAGTGGTCTCGTGATTTGTATTAGTGCAATATTTTCTAGGCAAGTAATTTGCCCACCTAGGTACTCACTTAAAACCTAGATGAGAAAATACAGCAGAAAGGGGAACAAGGAGAGCAGGAGCAGCTTAGTTAGTGGCAGGGCTCAAGAGATATTCACACAGGGCAGTCTTATTGGCCACACTCAGATACCAATCATAGGTTGGCAGCAGTCAAAACTAGGCCAATGAAGCAGTAATATGATATAGGAGGCGGATCATGAGTGTATTTAAAGGAGGCCTGGGAAAGGGGGTGGTGGGGGTGGGAGAAAATTTCATGTCAGAGCGAGAGCTGAGAAGTCAGAATTAAGAAGGGAACACTGTAACAGGCTATAGAGAAGGTGCCCCAATCAGAGCAAAGCAGGCAAGCGGGCGTACCAATCACAATCCCCCTATGGCAGTGCCGCACCAATCAAGGGTGCCCAGGCATCCTGGCTCTCTGCAGAGGATTCTATAAGTATCTATCGGTATGACAGCGTAGCGTAGGTAATAATAGGGTGCTCAGCATCTATCTGACTTGAGTCTGAAGGGTGGATGGCAGACACTGAGGGCTTCCTGTTTTCAGCTGCAGAGCTGTCGCACAGGCAGTTTTAAGGAAGTTGTCAGCCTGTTGAGTGAAGCTTAGGGGAACCTCAACTACAACCACCCCTTGTAGCAGCACTGGGAAAGAAGTAGAATGATAATGCAGGCCATATTGCCCATGAATGAGTACAGTGATTTATGTAGGAGACCAAGAATCCCTCTAGTGGCAGGTCTGTATAACCTGCTAATGGAAAACTAGCCACTTGGAAAAAAAAAAAACTTCTATTACTACTCTAGAGGTGGGTTAGATCTGAGCAGTTTAGTAAGACAAAAGGTAGTTAGACTTATCGGCACCAAGGCAGAGTGCTTGGACGGGGGTGCTGCAGGAAGAGCAGTCAGACAGAAGAGGTGTAAGCACTTTAAAACAGTAGTAGAAATTACAATCCAGCTAATACAGTTGAAAAACGTCTATTACACAGTTGAAATGTGCTTAGTTCTATCGAAAATCTAACAAAGTGCCAGGTGTCTATAGCAGGGGAAAAGTCCTGGCCAATCAGAGTGGGTTTGCTGGAAGCACCCGTGTTCCGATCGGCTGCGCTGTCCTGTACCTTCCAAGGAGCTGCAGGCTGGTGTCCTGGTCTTGGTCGGTGGCTGGCTGGGTGCCAGCCGACCGTGGGGGAGCTGAAGCAGCCCTGTTCAAGGGCAGGCAGCTGGAGAGAAGAAAAAAGAGCAGGTCTTAAATAGCATAGAGGTTAAAGTGGGTTAGATCTGAGCAGTTTAGTAAGACAAAAGAAGTGACTCCTGAGCCGAGATATTTGTGTTTGTGCAATTGGAAAACTGAAAACAAGATGGCGGACCTCACATTCAAAGAATTTTTGAAATTCCTTGGGGACAAAGTTTCTTGAACCATGAGGCTGTAAATTCTTTGATCGCCAGGCAGGATGAGATGGCCAGAACCCCATTCTTTGTTCGCAAAACATACTTATACATTTTCCCATTTGCTTATAATGGGAACTTAAAAGTGCCATAACTTTTGAATGCCTTAATATTTTTTCACCAAACAAAAAGCGGCATGTTCGGCCATGAAAGCGCTTTCCAGTGAGCTATCTCACAGACTAGCATGCCACACAATAGCTGTGCAGGACCACATTCAGAATGCCAAAAGGTGCCTCCAAAAATGGATAATTTTGCATTTTTCAGCGCTTTTGTACACAAAGACCGGCACTCTGACCAAAACACAATTTGGCAGATTAAGAGATCTACCATGCCCCAAAGCATGTACCAACTTTCATGCAAATCCATTAAACAGGTGCAAAGTTATTAACTCCCAAACTTTTGACTTTAGTATGTAAATGACCGCTGAACCCTAACTATAGTGGCGCGACAACGATACTATATATATATATATATATATATATATATATATATATACACACCCACACACTGTATATGTGTGTGTTTGTTTAACAGGTAGGTGCACTAATCCAATGGATTGTTTTCAGGTATGACCTGGGCCATAAAGATGGTACATTGGTAATACAGAAAATACACTTACATTAACAGAGAAAGGTGCAGGAAATAGAATACACTGAGTATATTGAGTACAGCTTGGAGCAATTAAATGCAAGAATACAGCTGAAACACAATAAAGTAGCAACTAACGTGCAGGTGCAATATACATGATGTACAATCAGTCAGTCTTATGACTGTTCAGCATTGTACAATGGGACAGTTTAGTCTTAAGTAAAGAAGAATTGGGATTGTAATCTGAGGGTAGTCATGGCCCACCCCCAGCCACCCACCTGGGCAGCAGCAGGACAGGGGTGTGGGTGCAGTAGAGGTGTGGGTCAATCTCACAAAAGCAGAACATTTAAAGTTATATAAGTACACAACACACATTGTGAAACTAGTTAACAACTACATAGTAGTGCAGTTACAGTGTAATAATTAATGGGCTTCCCTTTTTCCCATTGGGAAACCATGGCGTAATTTGCCGTTATAAAGGAGCGTTTATAATGGCAAACATGCTCATGGTTTTCCCCACACTGTGCATGCGCAAACTCCTCGCTCGCTGTGTCCTTCCAGAACAGGAAACCGTTCCCCTACGCAAACCCACCATGGAGAGAAACTGCCCTGGACACTCGGCAGTAAGTAATTTTTAAAATTACTTCATATGTTCCACATGGCTACTGGATGGACCCCACGACAATATTTTAAATAAAGTGAAAGTGGACCTCGCGGGCTGAAGTAATCTGACTGTGCTGGCACAGCAGTCTTTTTTTATTTTATATAATTGCTGAGGCAAAAAAGAGAAGCCCAACAATTACATAAAATAAAATATGGGTCTCGGTGTGTAAACTCTAATTTACACACACCCTCGGGGCTTGATGCTGTGCATAAACCCCTCGAGCGTCGCTCTTGGGGTTTATGTAGCATCAAACCCTTCAGGTGTGTGTAAATTCTTGTTACACACCGAGACCCATACTTTATCCTATATGTTATACAGTAGTTACAGTGTAGTTAGTGACCCTTAAAATTATCCTTCAGAAATGATTCCCTTGTGAACTCACTGCAGTATAGTGTAGTGGTTAAAAGTATTGATCTGTAAACCTGGAGAACTGGGTATAAATCCCACAGCCACCACTTTTATACTGTGCAACCCAAAAAAAGCACTATAAATAAACATGCAATTTAATATTGTAAATTGCTATACAATATAAAAAATTAATTTACATTATTACTTCTTGGCTTTTAACAGTGCTGTAGTTACTAATGAATGTGCTGCTTCTGTGGCACAGTTTCCACAGTTAATGCCTAACTAACATGTACTTACAAAGTAAGTACGCAGAAACTGACACTTAAAATAAAGTGTAAGATGAAAGGTGTAAAAGTGCTGTAGTTACTAAAGAATGTGCTGCTTCGGTGGCATTGTTTCCATAGTTAATGTCTAACTAACATGTATTTGCAAAGTGAGTATGCAGAAAGTAACACAAAATAAAGTGCAAGAAGAAGGGTGTAACACTGTTGTAGTTGTTAAGGAATGTGCTGGTTGTGTTGCATTGTTTCCACAGTTAATTCATAACTACAGTAACATATATTTGCAAAGTAAGTACACAGAAACTTACGCTTAAAATAAAGCATAAACATAGAAACATAGAAACATAGAATTTGATGGCAGATAAGGACTGCTTGGCCCACCCAGTCTGCCCATTTCCCTACCTACTGGATAAGCTGCAGATCCTAGTTATCCAGCAGCCTACTTCTACCCCCAACCCCTAGAACGGCCTTATGACTGTCCCATGCATGCTTGAATTCCACCACTGTTTTTGACTCCACAACCTCCTCCGAAGGCCGTTCCATGCATCCACAACCCTCTCTGTGAAAAATACTCTTAAATTACCTCTGAGCCGCCCCCATCTTCTTCAAATTGTCCTCTTGTTCTTGCACACCTCTTTTTGAAAGATGCTACCTCTTGGACCTTGTTGATTCCCTTGAGGTACTTGAACGTTTCTATCATGTCCCCTCTCCTCCTTTCCTCGAGGCTATCATATTAAGCTCCTTTCGCCTCTCTTCATATGTCTTCTGGCAGACCCTGCACCATTTTAGTTGCCTCCCTCTGGACAGCTTCCATCCTGTCTATGTCTTTATGGAGACTGGGTCTCCAGAACTGCACGCAGTACTCAGATGGGTCTCACCAGCTGTCTGTACAGAGGATAATAACTTTCTATTTTCTACTGGTGATGCCTCTCCCTATGCATCCCAGTATCCCCCCAGCCCTCCTTGCTGCTCTCTCACATTGCTTGCCCACCTTTAGGTCATCTGATATGACTACCCCCAGGTCCCTTTCCATTTTTGTTGTTGTTAGTATCTCACCCCCCATTGTGTACTCTTCCCCTGGGTTTTTGTTTCCCAGGTGCATTACCTTGCACTTCTTAGCATTGAATCTAAGCTGCCATACCTTTGACCATTCCTCTAACATTGCCAAGTCCCTTCTCATCCTTTCCGCCCCACCTTGTGCATCAACTCTGTTGCAGATCTTTGTGTCATCTGCAAAGAGACATACTTTTCCTTCCAGTCCCTCTGTAATGTCGCTTATAAAGACATTGAAGAGGACCGGTCCTATACTGAACCTCTGCGGTACCCCACTAGTAACCCCTTTCTTCTGAGTGGACTTCATTTACTATTACCTCTGTGTCCTATTCTCCAGCCATTCCTTACCCAGGCTGTCATCTTGGGACCCACTTCCAGGCTGGCTAACTTGCATATTAATCTTTGTGTGGACTGTGTCAAATGCCTTTGCTAAAGTCTAGGTAGGCCATGTCCACAGCCCCTCCCTGATCTACTACTTTGGTCACCCAGTCAAAGAAATCTATCAGATTCATCTGGCATGACCTTCCCACTGTGAATCCATGCTGCCTAGGGTCCTGTGCCCCTCTGGCCTTTAGATACTCAACAATTCTTTCCTTCAGAAGTGATTCCATCATTTTACCTATCACTGAGGTTAAACTAACAGGTCTGTAGTTTTTTGCTACTGCCTTGCTCCCACTTTTGTGAAGGGGAATCACATCTGCCATCCTCCAGTCCTCGGGTACCACCCCATCCTCCCATGATTTGTTAAAAAGGGTAGTCAGTGGTGTCACTAGTTCTACACTTAGTTCTTTTAGAATTCTGGGATGAATCCCATCAGGCCCCATTGCTTTGTCCACCTTTCAGTTTTAAGAGTTCTTTCAGAACCCTTCTTCTGTAAATGGGCTGGTATCAACTTCTGTATCCAGAGTGTTTCTACTGTTTGTTTTAGGTACCTTCCCCTCTTCATTTGTAAATACTGAGCAAAATATTTGTTTAGTATCTCTGCCTTTTCACAGTCTCCCTCTGCTCACCCTCCCTCCCCTTTATTAAGCCTCACTATCCCTCCCTTGGTCTTCCTTCGCTCCCTGATGTACCTATAAAAGGTTTTATCCCCCTTCTTAACTAAGTTGGCTATCTTTTCCTTGGTTTGGGCCTTTGCTGTTCTGACTGCCTTCCCAGCTTCCTTTTGCTTTAACTGATACAGTTCTCTGTCCTGCTCCTTCTGATTCCTTGTACTTCCTGAATGCTTTTTTCTCTTGAACCTTCACTGCCACTTTCTTTGAGAACCATAGTGGTTTCTTACATCGTTTTGTTTTGTTTATTTGCTTCACACAAGGCTCGTTACCTCTGTGATGGCAGTTTTATTAATCCCATTGTTCTTCCACCCCTCCTTCCTGCCCATTTGCTAGTGCATTCCTTAGGCACTCACCCATTTCGCAAAGTCAGCCTCCTGAAGTCCAGTACTTTTGCCTTTGTATGGCTTGACTCTATTGCTGTGTTTATTGTGAACCATACTGTTCGATGGTCACTAGTTCCCAGATGGCTACCCACTTCTACATCTGTGATCCTCTCTCCATCTCCATTTGAGAGAACCAGGTCTAAGATTGCTCCCTCTCGAGTGGGCTCCAATACTAGTTGTCTAAGGCATGTCCCTGTAGGGCATCTAGAATAACCCCACTCTTCGAAGTGGCTGCTGCAACTGCACTCCAGTTAATATCTGGCATATTCAGATCACCCATCAGCAATATCTCCCCTTTTTCTGCCATTCTAAGTATACTTTCTATCATTTCCTTGTCCATTTCCTCCCCCTAAGAAGGAGGTCTGTATACAACCCCTGTGCAGATTGTAGTGCCAGTGTCTGTCTCCAAATTTACCCACAGTGCTTCTTCTCCTCCCTGTTTACCCTTTTGTTCTGTTGCTTTTATTCCTTTCCTTATGTAAAGAGCTACTCCTCCTCCTCTTTTACCCTCCCTGTCCCTCCTGTAGATAGTGTATCCTGGTATGTTTATGTCCCAGTCATGGTTTTGTGTGTACCATGCTTCTGTGACTGCCATGATATCCAGATGTTCCTCCTCCATCAAGGCCACTAATTCAGGAAGCTTGTTACCCAGACTACGGTCATTGGTACTCATTGCTCTCCATTTTTTGATGGCTTTACCTTCTGTTGCAGCATCCCCCACTGACCTTTCTACCTTGGTCTTTTTCTCATTTAGTACCCTGTTTTGTATGGAGAGGCTGGGATTTTCCTGCTGCTTATCAGTGCCTCCCCCTTTGACTAGTTTAAAAGCTTGCCAATGAAGCATTTAAACCAATTGCTCAAAAGACTTGTAAGAAGAATGATGTAAATACACCTACACTGAATGTCAATGCTGTAGTTCTGATGTATATTTTCCTTCAGAAATCATTCCCTCATGCACTTACTGCTTAACAAACACGTACTCTAATATTGTTAATTGTTATACAACTACATTGCTTGCTTATACAATACAAATCATTTACATTATTACTTATTGCCTTGTAACAGTGCTGTAGTTTCTAAGAAATGTGCTGCTTCTGTGGCATTGATCCACACCTCTTCTGTACCCACACTCCTGGCCTGCTACTGCCCAGGTGGATGGCTGGTGGTGGGGCATGGTGACATACCATGCTTTATCACTGATCTGCTGTGTGGAGTGGTGGTGGGTGATAAGGGATACACAGGCAGGGACCTTTCCTTAGCCATTACATGCCTTTCCCACTTGCTGAACGGTGTTGCTGCTATAGCATCATCCTTCACATCAAGCTATACCAGCCCTCTGACTATACCATGAGGACAGTGGGAAGGCGGTAAACATAGGCAGACCAGTAGATCCCCGTACTGGAAAACAGCAGTAATGGGAAGACCACCCTTAACCCACAATTCCCTTATCCACACAGAGTGCAGAATCCAATCTGCTCCTGGTCAGTCCATCTGATTGGATGGCTGCTATTGATCACCAGGCCTGGGAATGCACATTTGGCACATTCCCTGCTGCCTATGTGAATAGGGGTCAAAATTAGATGATATTATGTTGCATGTTTAGTAATCAGTAAGTTCATGAGGAACTGATTACTGAATGAGAACTTATAACACAGCTACAATACTGACATATGATAAATGTAAGTGTGTACAACTGCAAATACATGTTAACTAGGCATTAACTGTAAAAAAACTGTACTGTCATTTCTTAGCCACAATATTGCTATAGTGCCAATTAGTAAGTATGCAAATGAAATATTTTTGTGTACATTTACATATCAATTTACAATATTAGACTGCATGTTTACTAACAAAGTTTATGAAAAACTGGAATATAGACATGGAACATCATCTAAAGGTTGCCAGTCAGTGCCTTTAACCGAAACAGACTGAAGTTGCATTGTATTGATATTGTAGTTACCATTCTGATTACACTTTAACATTTTTCTGTGTGATTACCATTTAAAAAAATGTCAGATAGACACAGACAGATGAAACAGTGCACACAACCTGCATTTATATGTAGTTACACTTGTAAGAACAGATTTAATAATGGCAAAAGTAGTAACATAGTAGTTACACAACAGATTTGCTGTTACAATTTGTAATAGCTATTACATGTGTAGTTGCCCTTATACGAACAAATACCACAATGCCAGAAGAGACAGAGTGGTAGTTGCACAATAGATTTTCTGTTACACTTTGCAACAGCTGTTACATGTGTAGTTACACTTGTCAGAATGAAATGATTTTTTTTTTATTTTTATTTCGGATTGCAGATTAATACCTTTGAGCCAGAAGGGCTCTTTTACAAAGGTTCCATGTCAAATGAACGAGACGCAAATGTGCATAAACTCATTATAGAACAACAGGAGTACGCAATAGGTTACAGAACATTAGGGGTACACAGAAGGTTACTGAGCATTGGGGGTACTCAATCGGTTTCTGAACATTCGGGGTTCACAATAGTTTACGGGCAGTCCAGGTAGCAGGCAAATAGGCCTCAGTTAAATAGAAATAATAAAAAAAAGCATGGAAGGAGACAAACAGATGTTTTTTCACATGGATATGTGGGAGCAGCCTGGAAGGACTTTGTCACAAAGTGAGGAAAGTGGAGGTGAGGGGAGAGTTGGGTTAGGTGGGCAGTGGCCATAGGGCTTTGTCAGGGTGGGGGGTGGAGAGAAGTGGGTGGAGGAAGAAGGCAAGGGGAGGTGAACAGAGGGGTGTAAGGTTAAGGAGAGGAGTAGTCATGGAAAGTTTTCACCTGCAATCACATGTGTTATTTTGGGCAAGAAGGGTTAGTAGTTCTCATTTGAAAGGTCCGATTTTTGTGTACTCCATGGTGGAAGTAGGGAGTTCATTAAGCCAGGTGAGCCCTCGATAGGAGAGTGAATGCTGTGCAAGGCAGGTTCTTTTATGGGACATGTAGAACACCCTTAGTTGAGCTCCTGGTGACTTTTGAGGAGTTGGCACAATGGAACAGTGCGTTGGTGGAGTTGGGAGTGAGACCCAGTAGGGCTTTTTCCCAATAAGACATGCTTGATACTTCATTCTAAGGTGTAACAGGAGCCAACCAATAGAGGAGTAGAGGCCGCAAGTATGAGTTCAGTGTTTAGCCCCCAGGACCAGGCGGCAGGCCTTATTGATTAGTACTTTTACTCGATTTAGGGCTGAGTCATTGGCAGCACTGTATGTGACTAGGGCATAGTCAATGACCGTCAGAATTGAGCTCTGAGTAACTAGGCTTAGTGCTTCATGGATCATGGCTTGCTTGTGTCTATAGAGGATTCCTAGTTTAAGATTAGCAGATTTGACGACATGGTCTATGTGGTGCATGAAGGAGAGAGAGTGTCATCAATGTGTACCCCGAGATATTTAAATGTTGAGACTTGTTCAATGTAATCCCCTTTATTACTATGGATAGCTAGGTGCTCAGCCTTCCTCTTGGCATGTGGTAAGGTTAGGTGCATAGTTTTTGTTTTTTATAGTTTAGAAGGAGTCTGTTGTTGGTGAACCAGTTCTCGAGCATAGCAAAGCAATGTTGTAGGTTTTGTGCTATATCTGATTAGTTGCTGCCAGGTACTGAGATAACTGCATCATCTGCACAAAGCAGCATTTTAGCGGGACAGGCATAGGGAAGGGAGTTAATGAAGAGGCAGAAGAGAAGTGATCCTAGGATCGATCCTTGGGGAACTCTAAGGGTTACCTTCCTGAGTTCAGAGGTAACTCTATCCTCACACACTGCATCCCAAAGAGAGTAGTTATTAAGCCAAGAAATGGTATCTACAGGCAGGCCCAGGGCCCTTAAGTGTCTAAGCAGGATTTGGTGGTTGACAGTGTCAAAGGCCTTAGTGAGGTCTATAAATATTGACCCCACCATTTTTCCTATGTCAAGGGCTTCATAGATATGGGAGGTATAGTCAATTAAGGCTGTAATGGTGCTATGTCCAATACGAAACCCATGTTGCTGCAGACAGAGCAGATTATACTTAAGTATTCAGTGAGCTAGTCAAAAACAACCCTTTCAAGCTCTTTAGAGAGAGGTGGAAGTATTGAGATTGGTCGGTAGTTTCCCAGGTTAGTTCTGTCCCCATTTTAAACACCGGGGTGACCAAGGCTGTCTTCCACCTATCTGGGAAGATTCTGGAGTGCAGGGAGATGTTGAAGGGGGGGAAGGGGGAAATTGTTTAACCAGGAAAGGCACACTACGCCGGAGCTTGTTTCCAGGTGCGACCCGGGAGCACAAGGAAGTTAAATGACTTGCTCCAGGTCACACAGTATGCAAGTAGAAGCTGTGGGATTCAAACCCAGGTCTGGTCTGCTGGATGTCACCAGGTTTGCAGCTCAGAGCCTTAGACCACTGTGCTATACTGCCTCCTTGAAAATTAGGGTTATCGGGTAGGCAAGTTCATCCAAGGCTAGAGCTAGTAACTTCATGTCTATAGAGTCACTCCCGTCCCTTGTTTTGTTTAGGACTTTTTTTACATATGTAATGGTCTGGGCCCTAGTAATTTGCCTACGGTAGAATGGTGGTTGGCCTGGTTTGAGGATATGTGGAGGGTTAGGGTCTGTACAGTCTGTGGTTGGTGGGGTCTGAAGAAATTTGGGTGGGAGGATGGAGCTGAGATCAGTGAAAGCATTATTAAAGGCATTAGCCAGGTCAATAGGTTGCTGTAAGGGGCCCGTTGTTGTTACTATAAGATGTGGTGGAGCTGTGGATTCTTTTCCGGTGAGGGACTTAATTTTTTTCCAGAATTCTCTGCCATTGCCTCGGTTTCTATTAAGTTGTTCACTATAGTAGGTTGCTTTGGCATTTCTTATTAGTCTGGTGCATTTGTTCCTAGCCTCTTTATAAGTAACAATGTCAGTAAGCCTGCCTGTCTCCCTGGCAATGTACCAGAGGTTGTCTCGCCATTTCATCAGGCCAATTAGGGGGCCCGTGAGCCAGGGGTTAACAGCTCCTTTTTTTTTGACAGTCCTGACAGGGGCAAAAATGTAACAAGCCTTGTTGAAGGTATATATTAGGTAGTCCAGGGCATTATTAGTATCTATGCAGCCGGCAAGTGGGGACCAGTCTGCATCCTTCAGATACCTCTTAAAGTTGTCCACAAGCCCCTTTTTGAAAAAGCGGCTTTTGGAGATCGGGGGGGGGGCTTTAATGCCCTTATTAGTCCAGGAGCAGACTACAGGTGAGTGGTCGCTTAAGGTGTCGGGCAGAATAGAAACGTTTTTGATGTGCTCAGGGTTGGTGGCAAGAAGCCAGTCTATGAGTGTGCTTGTGCCAGTGCGGTAATTCAGCCTTGTAGCCTGCGTAACCATCTAAGTAAGGTATAGGCTATGTATACAGTCCCTTGCAGTAGCAGAATCTTGGGCAAGCCAGTTACTGTTAAAGTCCCCGAGAATAACCTGCTCGCAGTCAGTATTGAACTTGCTATGATGGTCGAAGGAAAGGTCGAGCCCAAGGCTTGTTTGCCTGGGGGTGTGTAAATTGTGGTCAGATACATTGTTTTACCCTGTCGCCCGAAGCTAGCTTGATGGAAAGGAGCTGGGCTTCAATTGTGTTTACACTGTGTGGCATAACCTGGCCACTAATTGTGTTGCTCAGATAGACCAGGCACCCACCCCCTCACTTGGATTGTCTATCAAGCCTGTAGGAGGTGTATCCATCAAGTGAGATATAGGAGTCATGGAGTTTCTGAGACAGCCACGTTTCAGTAAGCAAGATGATGTCCGGTTTGTGGACAGCAACCCATGCCTGGAACAGGGGTAGTTTGGGTAGAAGACTCCCAATATTGATTGATGCAATTTTTATGCATCCATGGGTTGATGGAGACCCAGTGCCAGGAGATCCAGGGTTGGGGTGAATATTGCCAGAAAGCATTAAAAGAAGAATGATAACCCTGGAGAGGTGTCGATTCCACCTGGATTTAATGACACGATACTTTTTGCACCTCAAATTGACCTGGTTAGGGCGATGCAGCATAATGTTATTTGCACACGTCAGTGCCAAGGCATCCTCCTGGGTTAAGGGGGGTGGCTGGTTCAGTCTTACCAAGTAAGTGAACATCCTGGGGTTACTGGATGCAGGATCCTGGTGCTCCAGAGTACCATATTTGTTAGGTATGGTGCTAGTTTGTGTATGTGAGGCTCTAAGCTGGGGTTCATTAGATTTGCCATCAGTAATACCATCCAGGTGGGGGGAAGGGTAAGAATGGCCAGGAGGTAAATGAGCCAAGGAGAGGTATGTGTACATGGCACAATATTAATCATAGTGCCAGTATTTGAGAGATGCTTTAAGAGGATGAAAGAGATTCTGGGGGGATGTCAGAACTGTGACAGTAATTAATAGTAAAACCAAGGAACAAGACTAGTGGAGGTGGGATGGAAGGGCAGATTAACATAACACAAAGGGCTGCAGGGGGAGTCGCTTATGCTTAGCAGTAAGGTGAAGCACAGACCTAAGATTCTTGCTCACAATAGTACAACCCATTTGAATCAGGGACCTGAGCAGCCTCTAGTGGCAAAGTGCTATAGGCTGCAAATGGTGAAGTGGACTGATTGGTTCAGCAGCAGCCGCAGACCCTATAAAATGGCATACTCACCAAGGGTGGTGGTGGGGGCAGTGGGGAGCTGACGCGGAGCGTCAGCATGGACAACACTTTCCCTCAGCAATTCTGAATTTTGTTTGCACTGATCACTAGTTGCATACCTGGCGTTGCTTATCCATGGGGTAAGGGAGGGCGAGATCGCCGTAGCCCTCACGACCTCTGCGGCGTTACTGGGACCCTGTCCCTCCGATCTGTGGGAAATAGGAGATGTGGTTACAATAAAATACAGGCACAGGGGGATGGTAAGCACAAGCTGGGTAGGGAAGACAAAGGGGGGGGAGAGAGAGAGAGAGAGAGAGAGAGAGAGAATCTGGGCTGGGACAGACAGCTTAATTAAAACAGGGCTAACTATGTGGAAAGGGAGACTGTAATAGTTGCACATGTGTGCAAGTTGTGTAACTGCACCATACCCACATGTGAAACTAGTTAACAACTACATAGTAGTTACATGTAACTATACAGTAGTTACAGTGTAGTTACTTCATGCAAATTGTGTGTAACTACTTACCATGCTACTGTGAAACTAGTTAACAACTACATAGTAGTTACATGCAACTACACAGTAGTTACAGTGAAGGCACAGCATAGTTATATAGTAATTACAGTGTAGTTATGGACATTTAACGTGTTACCATATATTGAAACTACAGTACATTGTCACCAATTTAAAAACCTTGTGATGTCGAAGTTCATAATACATCAGCTTATGGCTGGCCCAGTGACATGCCAGTACCACATAGTGCTGCCAGCTGTGAAACTGAAGATGTTGTGCAAGCCCTGAAATTCCACATTAGGGCCACCTGGAAGCTGGGCACATTGTATAGGTGAGGTGCTTTGCTCTTCTGGAGGAAGAGAGAGAATGAGGATTTGGGCTACCTGGAATGAGTGCACCCCTTACCTGCTTGTGCAGGCATACATTTCATAGGCTGTGTTGCAGTCATGTGTAGCCCTTCAGACTACAGCAAAGGAAGGATATATCCATTATAATGACAGTCAATTTAAGAATAATAAAAATTATTAAAAGGTTATTTCAAGTGGAGAAATGTGATTGGCTAATAAGATTCTATCACCCCTACATTAATCATTAATTGATTTGCTTGTACAGCCTGATTACTGGAGTAGTGCTTTAATCTGTCCTACTTTTAATAAGCATTCTATTTATGAAATTCAGAGCCAACATTTTAATGTTGTACCACCAAGTGGCCATTGACTTCAGTAGAAATTAATGCTGCTTAATAGGGACAGGTCTCCTGGTTAATTGGGGTAACTGTGTCTCCCACTTACTGATCAAATGACTGAATGGGGACCTGATTAGGTGACAATGGTGATCACAGTCAGTGAATGATCACTGACTTTTTGTTTTCTGGCTGTACGGTTGCAGCCTAAACATCCCCCTTTCCAACTTTCCTGCCCCTAGCCATACAATAGAGAGTTGAAGAGATTACAAAGTTCCAGGTTTCATTTTTACCCAACATGGTTTTGTTTTGTTGTTTTTTTTATGTCACTTGCTGAGTCACATCTTTCCCAATCATGTTTGCTTACCGTTTGAGTGAGAAGAGGCGAAAGGAAAGAATTTTCCTATTTCCTCATTCATGATTGAGTTTTCTGGTCTGCAACTGATCGCAATGAGTAGCCTGATCATCCTGACCTCCGTGCCTCTCACTTTTGCAACTGTACCAGTAGCCTGTCTCTACTTCTTATGACAGGACTGCCATTGAATCAGGATGAAACATCAGTCACCACGGTGTCCCGATTCACTGATACTGTCTCTGTGGCAACAAGGACATGACAGCACTTTCACTTGCACCATGTCAGGCATTCACAGCGTATCTCATAGCTGCGAAGGGTCAAAAGATCAGGGCATACCCGTATTTGGGCTACAAAAAATAGAAAAGTCATTACACAGAAATCTTATTTTTTCTGTAAGTGAACTACACATTCCAGCAGTCCAGAGGGGTGCAATGTCATGTTTGAGAATGTATCCATGGCAACGGGGAACAAACAATTGGTGGATGGACTGTTTCACTAGAACTTAAGTAATAAATCACAGAAACTTTTATAAAACAGAAATCTACAGATTTGTTTACGGGGCACAATTTTAATAATAGCAATGAGGTACTGTATGACCAGGGGTTCATACTAAAGTTGTAACCAAGCTAGGAGGCATGTGATGCCCATATATGCTCATTCTCATTCTCATTTAGGTTGCATAATATGTGAGCTTATATCCAGTTAGAATTAATTTGTCAAGTTTTCTTTTGAATTCATCCTTTGTTTTACTAATAACTACATGTAATGGTAGTTTATTCCAAGTATTAATTATTCTATAGGTGAAGAAGTATTTCCTACTTAAATAAGTATGCCTCTTTCTAACCAGTTGAAGTGGATGACCTCTGGTAGAGTATTTATCATGCTTAAAGTCAAGCCCCAATTCATTAAGTAAATATGGGTCCTGAATGACATCGAACATAAATAGTAAATCTCCCTTGAGGCAATGAGTTCTTAGTGACATAAGATTCAAAGAAGATAGTCTTTCCTCATACGATTTATTTTTAAGATCATAAATGTCTTTTGTGAATTTTCTCTGGACCTTTCCAATGGCTTGACAATCAGACTTCTTATAAGGACACCAGAGTTGTAAGGCATGCTGAAGATGGGGTCTTATATAAGCCCTATGCAACGGCATCATGACAACACTATCTTGAGACTTGGTGTTCCTTTTAATTGACCATATGACAAGATTAGATTTATTTATGGCAAAATTAATTTGTTTAGATGGACAAAAGGTATTTGCGATAATAATGCTCAAGTCACTTTCATCTGTGGTTATATTCAAAAGAGATCCTCCTAAGTAGTATTATTTATTCATGTTAATTCTCGTTAATCACTTCCTGGGGGCATGTAGCACTTGGCTACACCTCTTGCCACATTACACACCCGATGGGGCAATTGACAAGAACATTAACATAACCCTGGTCATACCTTACTGCTTAATAAATATGATTAGGCTTACAAAAAATGATATGTACAGTTACTTGTTCTGTAATTCCTTTTTAATTACTGGTCATCATTTTTTATTACCCGATAACTGCAGTTTTATTCCACATTACAACCACCTGGTTGATATTTTGCATTAGAACTAGGCAGTTGTAATCAGTGCCTATCAATCATGCTCCATTCCAGAAACCTCACTGGATCTTAATCCATGTGTGGGCAGGCCGAACATCTCAACTAACATTGCGACTGTGTTCCTCCGTGACAGAGCACCCCCACCCATTTTTTGCCTCACGCTATAAAGACAGGTACTATTTAAATATTTTTAAATATCTATCTCTTTCATCCTGCCTTCATAATGTCAAAAATCTATCTGGTTGATCCTGCCATTCATACCCCTCGAGCAGGGCTTCCACACATAATGGCTGCATTGGCAATGGACCGTGCACATACTACCTTACTTACAATGCACTACAACTTAACATCTAACTTAAAGTATTGCTTTTGCACTGTAATTTAACAAAAAAGCACAAAAATCAAGAAAAAAGGAATGCCTGAACTGCAAGGGAGTGCTTAGCAGTGTGCACATATGTGTGTATGTGTGTGTGTGTGTGTGTGTGTGTGTGTGTGTGTGTGTGTGTGTGTGTGTGTGTGTGTGTGTGTGTGTGTGGCTCTCTATCTCTGGCAGAACGGCTGCACTAACTCAAGTGTGCTAAAAGATAAACAGTGATGACCAGTAATTAAATTAAATAAAACAAGGGTGGGTGTGTGTAAAGCAGATTTTACACACACCCTTGGTGTGGGATGCTTTATAAACCTCTCAGGTTTACCCTCAGGGTTTATCTAGCATCCCACACCTCGGGTGTGTGTAAAATTCTGGTTACACACACACACACACCCATATATTATCCTATATATAATTACTATCCATATTGTGGAAGTGCACTGGGACTCTTACTGATATCTGATTACAGCCATTTTTAGGACCACACTATAAACATGGTGCTGCATCTGAGGGGTCTTTATCCTGGGAAGCAATGTTCCTATATAACTAAATAAGTGCTATGTCCACATTGTCACAAGCAAAAAATATTGTAAAGAAAAACCCTGGGCCTCTTATGTGTTGCTTACCAAATTATGCTACTTTGTTTAACTTACTTTATCTCCCCATGGCTCCCTGTTGGCTCCTTTCATACAGGCATCCCCTCCTTCCTCCAGCTGTCATCCATCCACACCCATCTCCCATTTGAGCCATCACCTAACTACCCCCATGGCTTACCCCGCCATGGCAGGGTGGCAGGGAGGCTCCAGCTCCCCACCAGAACTGGATCCAGTACAGGTGGCGTCCTTGGAGATGGTGCGTGAGGCAGACAGCCATTAAGCCACTTGACCTGAGTGGCATTTTTTTCTTTTTTCCTTACAGCAGTGGGTATGCAATGCTGACAATGGGCATGCCACCCATGTGTCCACCCATAGTGCACCCACCCGCTCCTCCACCTCTGTGCCCCACTGTATTGACCTGGCATGCCAACACCTAGCCTCTACTAGGAGTCAGGCAAATGCCAACCATTGTTCCCCACCCTCTCTGAGAGAGGAGAGCAGTCCTCCAGATGCCTGATCCTCTCCCACCCTAGCCGGCCCCTTAAGACCTGCTTACACTGCGAACATAGGTTGCCAGCATGGCAGGTGATAAGGCATCACTGCCTCCGCCCCCCCATGCCACTGGACCAAACCCAAATTATACTACTTGATTTCTGGGAACCACTCCAAAGCATGTCACCAGATAGGTAATTGAAAATATGTTAAGTTTTTATTTCACTGGTACAGTACCAATCAAGTGCAGGTCCTGAAATGATGAGCCACTTACCATTCATATCCATTTTATTCAAGCAGATTCACTAAAATCACTTGAATTGCCACCAGCATTTTGGGTTCACCATGATCCCTTCTTTAGGGTGAGCAGGTGTCTATAATTTAAATTACAGAACATACCATTAGATATTGTAAAGGGTATACTTTCCAAAATATTGTTCTTGTTACTAAATCATATTCACAAAAAATAGTCCTGCTGTCATGACCACTTTCTTAGTATCTTGTGTAATAATAATTACAAGGCTAATAATTCATATTGGTTTTATCATTTGTTTTCACAATATCACTTGCTAATACCAAAACCCATTAAAAGAACACAAAAGAGGACAATACTATAGCCAGGACCATGGATTAGCATTAAGAGAATGCTTTCTATTTAGTCTGTCAAAAATACAATGCTGTTAATGTTTTTCAACTGTCTGCCGCATACCAGTCATTTTAACAATTTGGATTATGGCCAGATTAACTTAATTATGTATGTATTTTCTTTGCTGCCATATTTTTCATAGACTTTGTGGATCTCCATCAGTGAATGTTTTTAAAGTGTTACTAAAAACGTATTTATTTGACCTTTTGGGTCTGACTAGAGTTGTAAAATGGTACTGTTTAGTTGTTAGATATTTATCATTTTGTTTGATGTTCTGCCAGTTTTTAATTACTCATGCTACCTTAACCTGTACAGCACCCAGAGCCATTCAGGATGGCAGCCTTACAAATGAGTTGCTCTTGCTTGCCTTGCCTTCATGATCTCTCCCTCTTATACGACATGTTTATGATAAACAATGGTATAAGATGGATATACAAATGAATAAAAGTTCCATTTAACAGTTTAATTTGAATTGCATGCTTAGTTTATGCTTTACATGATCAAAACTACTTACCATGCTAAACTGCATGCTTGCTTCTCTACCAACCTGTAACAATAGCAGTACTTAATAGCACAGCTGTACCTTAGTGTCAGCCTTTCAGGCAGACGGTACAGTTTATTGGAGGTCTCAATAGTCAAACAGCTCAGTGTTAGACTAAGAAGGTACAAATATGTGGATATGCATGGCAGTCTAATCAAAGGGACAAAAGATGCCCTAGCAGTTGAAAGGACACTGTCAGCTCCCTTAGGCCTCAAAGTGTCTTTAGTTTAAAAAAAAAAGCATGTTATAATTGGTCACATTCTGTGCAGATTGCTCCTATAGCTGGGAGTTTGGTTCTAGAAACATAGACACATAGACTTTGATGGCAGATAAGGACCGCTTGGCCCACCTATTCTGCCCATTTCCCTACCTACAGGATAAGCTGCAGATCCTAGTTAACCAACAGCCTATTTCTTCTTACCCCCCACAAGTATTCTGATTCCTGTTTTCTTTTAAAAAGTGAAAAACAGACTGCCCATGATACTGGTGTTACCACACAAAAATGTGTTTGTTAACATTCCTAGATCAACTCCCATTGCATATTTCCAGGACAGGAGAACATCCCCAACACAGTCTGGCAACTCATGATACAGTAGGAGGAGAGGAGACCATTGCATCATGAGTGGTTACACTGTTAGGGGCATTTCTAATGTTCAGGAAGTGTGCAGTAATAGTAGATCCAGGATTTGACAAGGCTGGGTATAATTAGACCATAAGCATGTAAGGAGGCAGTATAGTGCAGTGGTTTAAGGCACTGAGCTGCAAATCTGGAGACCTGGGTTTGAATCCCACAGCCCCCACTTACATACTGTGTGACCCTGAGGAAATCACTTAACTTCCCTGTGCTCCCAGGTCACACCTATAAACAAGCTTTCAGCTTAGTGTGCCACTCCTGGTTAAACAATTGAAAAAAAATGTATTTCAATTCTACTAAGGAAGGAAGCAGATAAAACAACCAACATCATCAGAGAATTTTAGAGAAAGCAAGTAATCATAAAATGTGGGTTTTCAACTAGAAATAATATGTTGTGAAAAGGGTTGACAGTGTGCCTTTAATTAGTGGTCCTGAAAATACACAACGCAGCTCCTAATTATACAGTAGTCTGGATACGGCAAAATCTTATTCTTAAGGGGGTGGCAAGGTGGTGAGTAATGAAGGACACTGGATATTTGCACTTTAAAGTTTGGGGTTATCCTAATGGAAATCTGAATCCACCAATAATATTAAATCTTACCTGAGATACTGAACATTGAAAAACAGAGGGAGGTAAAGTGAGCCAGTGCCTTCCACTTAGAGAGTAAAGGTAGAAATCCAGTGTGATCTTAGAGATAAAATTAGCTAAAAATAGTGTTATCATTCATTCAGATAATGGGGATCCAATCTATGGACTCATGTAGACCATATTTAGGGTCTGTGGCCTGAAATTTATTGACAGGTTAAATTTATGTGGTAGATGCATTTTCTGTTTATCACATGTCACCTGTGAAAATGGGCATTTATGCTCATCGGGCCTACAAGAATAAAAAATAAATGAAACAAAAGAATAAATAAAAAGCCTCTCTAATCAGTAATTTCCTCTACAGGTCTCTCCCCTCTTCTGCCAAGCAAATTCCTTTTGATTCCCTAAAAAACTCAGATTTGGTATACCACCAGCTCAGCCATAAGATAAATGATGAATTATTTAAATGGGCAAAAATGTTCAGTGATCTGATTGGTCAGTTGCTGTCCACACCTGTGCGGTAATTGACTAAAGAGCCTTACAAGCACTGGAACTTGTTCTTTAGGCTGACCTAGCTGCATGGAAATTTCACTACACTGCTTCGGAATGCTCAATACCTGTGACAGTAACCAAAAAAGGTTAAAAGAACAACCTGAGTGACTTACCTGCCAGCCAATTTGACCTCTTTGATGGGGCAATCCCAGCTGCTTGATGTGAGAACCGATTTACCAATTATGAAGATTTAGTTATTCTTAATTTAAAGGTTTACTTAGTCTTCCTTTTTCATTATTTTGGCACCATTTTAGAAACTCAATAATGCTTTCCAGGGCCTGTGATTATTAGGTAATTACCCCACTTCAGCTCAAGTTATGGTCAATGGGTACTCAGCTAATGCCTTGTGCTTCCAACCCACAGAGGGAGTGGGAAGATGTGCTCTAGTTAACTTATAACCACCTACCATGTTGTGTGTTACTGCTTACTTGGTGTGTTTCTACAACTCATACAAATTTCCTAAGGAAACCATAAAAACTGTATCACACAATTCAATACATCACGACAGTACTGTGATGTCACAATGCCTATCCCTATTCTGAAGAAAAACCTGATGAAACTGACAGTTTTAAGGCCACACATGTTACATAAATGAAACAACTCTTGTATTAAAAAGAGATATTTTTCTACTCGTAATCAAAGTTTCAAACTCATGCTACTCATGGCCTTGCTTCTCAAGAGTTCTGGTATTTTAGTTTTTTGTTTTACTTACAGGGTAATTTTCTTTTTGAACTCTGCCTTCATATATTTAGCTAATACAGTTATGAATATGTAACTGATTTAAAAAATGCAGCGTGCCGTTGTCTGTGGCTTCCTCCACCATGGACATCTAAAAGGATAGGAGAGCACTATACATTCATTTGTGACTGAGAATTTTTGACAGTTTAGCCCTACTGTGTATTAAGCTTTCAAATTCGTATCCATTTAGAACAACACTTTGGCTTTCCGCCCAGGATTGTTTAAGGAGTTTTTTCCATTAAAATACTGGTGGGAATGGAAACTTTGTGCTACTTGACTATTCTTGTTGCCTTTGTTATACAGTAGTTCTACATTAATTCAACTGTGTTGCCAATAAAAAATAACTACTGTTTTAGGACTGAATACTTTTGTTGGTATCACTTTAAATTATATAGCTTAAATAAGTTTTTAATAAACATAAACAAGCTGCTGTCACTTAATAAGATGTTAGTTAATGCCTAATACACATTAATAAACTAAAATCATGGATGTAATTGATATTTATTGTATTCATTAATTGATACTGAAAGTGTAAGCGAGATGAGGAAAGGGTAGACATCCTGAACAAATACTGTCATTGAGTGTTCACAGAGAAAGGATAAGGGGAAGGGCCACAAAAAATAACAGGAGCTTTGGAGGAAGAGAGGTGGACTCTAGTCCTTTTTTGTAGGAGAGAGTCCTGAAGGGATATGTTAATCTGACAGTGAGCAAAGCGATGGCACCAGACAGGGTGCATCCAAGGGTTTTGAGGGAGCTCAGGGAGGTACTGGTTGCACCACTTACAGTCTTATTTAACAATTCAGTGAAAACAAGAGTGGTTCCTGGAGGTCTGGGGAAGGAAGATGTAGTCCCATTTCACAAGAGTGATAGCAAGGAGGAGCCTGGCAACTATAGGACAGTCAGCCTGACATTGGTGGTGGAAAAGTTGATGGAATCACTACTGAAGCAAAGGACTGTGTAATATCTTGAAGTCAATGGGTTTCAATATCCAAGGCAGCATGGATTCATGGGGGGAGGTCATGTCAAACAAATCTGATAGATTTCTTTAACTGGGTGACTAGGGAATTAGATCATGATGGAGCAGTAGATGTGGCTTACCTAGATTTCAGTAAGATTTTCATCACCATTGCATACACACATTCAAAGAAGTCAGCAGAAGAAAGCCATCTGGTATATCCAGTTTGCTCATATTGCAGGATCCCCAGCTTACGCTATGACCCTAACCCTCTTCCCAGTCCTCCCTTCCTCTTTGTCTGGCCCCCTCCAAGCCCCATAATTTCCCCTTATGCCTAGCCCAGCCTTTATTGAAGCTGTTCATTGACTTCATTGAGACCACTTCCTCTGGCAGTGCATTCCAAATGGCCACCACCCTCTCCATGAAGAAGTGCTTCCTAACCTCCTTCTTAAACTTCACACCTTCCAGCTTTAGAGTGTATCCCCCTCGTGGTTCAACTACCAGTTAGCTTGAAGAGAGACCCTCTATATGCCCCCTATTTATCCCTTTCAAGTAGTTGAAGGTCTCTATCATATCCCCTTTTTTCCTTCTCTCCACCAGGAAGTACATCCTCAGGGCCCCCAGCCTCTCTTCATATATTTTACCCCGCTGACCTGCAGTCATCTTAATTGCCCTCTGATGGACCATCTCCAACAGGTTGATGCCTTTCTTAAGGTATAGAAACCAGTATCTTACTCCATACTCCAGATGTTGTGTCACCAGTGACCTGTACAAGGGCGGTATTACCTCCTTCCGCCTAGTGCTGATTCCTCTACCTGTTACACTCCAGCATCTTGTTTCCATTTCACATAGGAGACATGTATGGAAGATGAGCAGCTTATGTGTGTGTCCAAAGGTGGTAAACTGGATAAGAAGTTGCTTAGGGTATAGGTGACAGAGGGTGGTGAAAAACAGAGTTCATTCCAAGAAAGGAAGGTTGACCAGAGTGATGCTTCAAGAACAGTACCTGGACCGGTACTCTTTAATGTCTTTATAAGTGACATTGCAGAGAAGCTAGAAGGAAAGTTCAGCCTCTTTGCGAATGATACCAAACTCAGTAATACAGTGGACATTCCAGGGAGGATGGAAAGAATTAGCAGAGACCTGGGAAAACTCATGGAGTGGTCTAGGGTGTAGAACCTGGGTTTCAATTTGATAAAGTGCAAAATCATGCACTTTTTTCATTCTCTGGCAACTGTGTAAGGCCCACTAGGCCCAAGGTCTGGTAAAAGGGTACCTGGCCAGAATTCAATCTAGTATGGACACTAACCAGAGCTGGGAGCTCATAAAGCTGGGGACAGTGGAGGCAACCAAAACCTGCTGCAAGGCCCAGAGCAAGAAGGCTAGGGCTAAGAAACTGAGCTGGTTGAGCAAGGAGGTCATGGAAAAGGTAAGGAGGAAAAGAGCTGCCTTTAGGAAGTACAAGAAAACGGAGGGGAGGACATGGAGGAGTACTTGACTGAATCAAGGAGGTGACAAGGGCAGTAAGGGAGCAAAGGCACCACGAACTCAGGCTGGCACAAAGCATTAAGAAGGGGAGAAGGACTTTTAGGTACATCAGGGAGAAAGGAGCTGTAAGGACCACATAGTAAGGATTAGGAAGGAGGGGGTTGGGTGGAAGTAGGGTATATAAGGCAGAAGCACTAAATGAGTACTTCTGCTCAGTATTTACTAAAGAGAAGAGGAGGGTGACCCCCAAGGGGGGAGAAATGGCAGAAATGGGGGGAGGAGGTGACAGATGGGGAAATCATGGAGGGCAGAGTTCGGGAGGGTTTGAAGGCACTGAGGGTGGATAAGGCACCAGGACCAGATGGCATCCACCCCAGGGTACTGAAGGAGCTGGCAGAGGTCCTTGAAAGACCTTTGGCAGACCTATTTAATGCCTCACTACATTTGGGGTGTATACCTCAGGACTGGAGGATGGCTCATGTGGTGCCCCTCCACAAGAGTGGCCCCAAGGATGAACCGGGAAACTACAGACCAGTGAGCCTCACATCCATCATGGGTAAGCTAATGGCGACTATCCTGAAGGAAAGGCTGGTGGCCCTCCTAGAGGCCAAAGGACTACAGGACAGCAGACAGCATGGCTTCATATGGGGCAGATCCTGCCAAACCAACCTGGTAGAGTTCTATTACTGGGTAACTAGGCAACTGGACAGGGGCCATACAGTGAATATCCTGTATCTGGACTTCAGTAAGGCATTTGAATTGGTGCCGCATGGAAGGCTGGGAAGTAAGTTAGTAGGCACAGTGGCAGGTGCAAAGCTGGTGAGATGGGTAAGGAACTGGCTTCAGGGAAGGCAACAGAGGGTGGTGGTGGGTGGGGAGCTCTCACACCCAAGGGTAGTGACGAGCGTTGTTCCACAGGGCTTGGTGTTGGGACCAGTGTTGTTTGGGATATTCACTGCAGACATATCATTGGACATCAAGAGCAAGATCAGTCTGTTTGCTGATGATACCAAGGTAGGAGTGGTGGTGGATGACATAGGGGGATGGTAGGGGTTGCAGGATGATCTAACAAAGCTTGAAACCTGGTCAGATACCTGGCAACTGGGGTTTAATGCCAAAAAGTGTAAGGTGCTGCATTTTGGGATAAAGAACCCAAGGAGGAGTTACCAGCTGGGGGGAGTGCAGCTAGCCCAGACAGAGGAGGAGAAGGATCTGGGGGTGCTCATTGCAGGGTCAATGAACAACTCGGTACAATGTAGGAAGGCAGCTGCAAAGGCCAACAAAATGCTGGGTTGTATTGCAAGGGTATATCCCCGAGGAGGGAGGAGGTGATTCTGCCACTGTATAGGTCATTAGTTAGACCACACCTGGAGTACTGCGTGCAGTACTGGCGCCCATATCTGAAGAGGGGTATTAAGTTACTGGAAGGGTGCAGCACAGGGTGACAAAGATGATCAAGGGGCTGGGGGTCTTATCATATGAGAGAAGGCTGAGGGAGTTGAACATGTACTCACAGGAGGAGAGATGGGGCAGGACGGACACGATTGAAACCTTCAAGTACATGAAACGAATAAACAAGACAGGTTCAGAGGGGCTGTTCAAAGTAAGGGAGGGGAGGGACACCAGGGGCCATGATATGAGACTGGAGGGAGGAATGTTCAGGAGGGAGATGAGGAGACACTTTTTTACAGAGAGGGTGGTGGCTGGGTGGAATGCGTTACCTGCAGAAGTGGTATCCAGTAGAACAGTGAACTGTTTCAAAAGGGGATGGGACAGGACAAGGGGGAGGGTCAATGAAGGGGAAGGGTGGAAGGGAGGGGCAGCTGCACAATAAGCGGTGCTTGCTGCACATTTGAGCAGACTTGATCGACCTCTAGGCCTTTTTCTGCTGACAAACTTCATATGTTCATATGTTCGTACCTGGAAGCACTGTGGAGATTAAGTGACTTGCTCAGGATCACACGGTATGCCCGTGGTTGTTGTGGGATTCAAACCCAGGTCTGCTGGATGTACCAAGCTCATCCACAACTCGTTACTCTAACCTCTAGGCTGTACTGCCAGCCACTTAGGGAACAGAAACACAGAGGTGGAGTACAAGATGGGCAGAGAGGTATTGATGACTGCCAAACAGATAAGAGATTTGAGGATAATCATGTCTGAGGACCTAAATGTGGACAGACAATGATACAAGAGAGTTGGGATGGCTAGTGGAATGCAGGTGTGCACAGGAAAGGGTATCACCAGCAGAAAGAGGGAGGTGATGTTACCTTTGAATAGATCACTGGTAAGGCCCCAACTAGGGTACTGTATCCAGTTCTGGAGAACCCATCTCTGGAAGGACATAGACAGAGTGGAAGCAGTCCAGAGGACGGGAACTAAAATGGTGCAGGGTCTGCAATAAAAGCTATATCAGGAGAGGCTAAATGACCTTAATATGTATACCTCGAAAGAGAGAAGGGAGGAGGGATATGATAGAGTCCTTTAAATACATTTCAGGAGTAAATAAAGGACAGGAGAGAAGTATTCAGAAATAGAAATGTGCTCACGATCAAAGGGACATGCAGTGAAGCTGGAGGGGGTAGATTTAGGAGAGATGTGAAGAAGTACTTTCTTCAAAGAAAGATTGGTGGGTGCCTTAAATAGTCTTCCAACACAGATGGTGTGGGCAAAAATAGTTGGGATTTCAAGAATGCATTGGAGAGACATAAACAGAACCTAGTGGAAAGGAAGGGGGGGTTGAAAGAGCTGGAGATTAATTAGGGTCTGTGGTGACGCAGTAGGTAGGGAAAAATGGGTAGGTGAGGTAGGCTAAGCAGTCCTTGTCTGTCATCAAATTCTATGTTTCTTTGTTTCTATGACAGTTCTTTTTCAGTTGCATCCTGGGCAAGAATGACAAGGCAGTACATACATGAGGCCACATAAGCTAGCAGATAAACATTACTATATATAAAATATTGTATGCACAACCATAAACAACAAGACTGTGTTTCCATTGAGGAGCTCTAATGACATCATAAACTTCAAGAATGAAGCTTGAGAGATCCTTAGTGTCATTAAAACCTTGAGCTGAGCTGACCTGGTGGCGCTGAGGGCTAAGGCACTGGATACCTTATCTAATGCTACGCCAGTGACCCTTGTTCAGGAGTGATCATGTGCCACCAGAGTTGGCAGGGGAGGAGCGGGATCAAGCATCTGAGGGACTGCTCTCCCTCTCCGGGGAGGGGGAGACTCCAGTCTTCGGCATGCTTCTGGCCTCTAGTGGAGGCTGGAGGGCAGTGCGCCAATGCTGTGCACTAAAGGGGATGAGATGGGGCAAGCACTGGAAGGAGCATGTGCGGGATGCTTGTATGCTCCTTCCACTGGCATCTTTGCACACCCCTCTCACAAAAGGGGAGTACAGGGAAAAAAAGGCATCCTAGGTTGCAGCGGCTTGATTGCTGTCCAACGGGCACCCTGGCTTCAGGGGCATCGCCGAACTGGATCCAGACTGGTGGGAGAGTTGGGGGCTCCCCAATACCCTGCTGCAGGGGGAAAGCCACAGGGAAAAGGAGAGGGCCCTAACCAGGAGCTGAGGACAGACCGGACAGCGGCTGGAAAAACAAAGAAGCATAGAAAGAATAGCTGACTAGGACCCAGAGGAGAAAAAGTATGCAAAAAAAAAATAAATAAATAAAAAAGAATCATGAGATAGAAACATATCCTTTTGTGCCAGTAGTTGTCCATACATTATTTTTCACATTATAAAATGTGCTTTAGAATCCTAGTGTAACCCCCCTATAAATGGGGGTTTCTCACAGCCATTTAGGTGCTGTGTAAGTGTCCCCTGGTGGTCGGCATTTGGCGCTTAAAGCCGTTTAAATGGCTCTGTGAGTGCTTTGGAGCCTCCCCGTACTGTCTCTTTAAGAGCTGTCTGCTTGCAGACATACCCATGGCTTATGAGGGGAGCTGTGTGTTCTCCTGCTCGAGTCCCACTCGAGCCACTGACTAATTGCTCCGGTTTCGGCTGTTGCTGAAGGGGCAGAATTGAGCACTTCCCTGAGAGTGTAATTGTTTGCCCCATGCAAAAGATGTGTTTGTGGGAATGTAAGCATTTAACCTGCCTTTCTTGCAGCTGGACTTTGTGTGCTGTGTTCCCCCATTTTGGACCAGGACTGTCTGAAGAGTCCAATAGAGTCAGGGGGTATCTAAAATGGAGTAACTTGCGACCAACCAGGATCGGGACTCTCAATGGATCCTGCTGACCAATGGGGATACAGGTGGAGGTTCTGGGAAGTGAAATTCTGGACCATGGCGCCTTTTTTGCACCAATAAGGGGCGAACTTAGTGGCTGGTCTCAGCAGCCTACCAATGGAAGCGGGTGGCACCCGAACTGAGAGGCTTGCCCCATACTGTCCAAGGGGCAGAGGCACTGTGGCTGTGAGCAAGTAAGGAGCTCGGGGGCTCCTGTGCCGTTTGAGCGGTCACACGGGAAGCGCATGTAAGGCCAGCATCGGGCATTTGTAAACATCAGTAATTTCAGACTAAATCTGCTGCGAAGTGGTCAGAGGAGGCTGTGCAGGAGCGTGGCTACCTACCAGGCTCACCCCGTGGAAGACTGGAGAATCTGCTTGAATCGCACTCGGTCTGTCAGGAACAGTGAAGCTGCGTCGGTTGGGCCCAGTGTATGGTGGGCAGGTATCGAGAAGGACAGCAGCTGCCTGGTATGGTACCCCTCTGCCTTGCATATAAATGTGTGGAGAAGTGCTCGAAGTACAGGCTCAGTCCTGCAAGTGGTGTGAGAGTGTTCTTCTTTCTGGAGTCATGAGTACTAAATCAGGGCAGCTCCCTGTCAAATGTTCCTAGTAAGGGCAAGACCTTCTGGTTACTTCGCTGGCTACACTAACTGAGCCTGATGGCTCTATTTAATCTTCATAGGAATTAAATGCTCATTTGTGTCAGGGCCCCACCTAGCTGCATCGAGGAACTAGCCTTTAGGGCTTGGGTACCCATAGACAGTAACTTATAGGTCAGGCCTGTGCACAGAGCCCTAGGTAGATACTCATATATTGTAGTGGTAAGCTAATCAACCTGATCCCCTCCGGTCCTTGTTATCTCCCCTTAAATAAATCAGATTGCTTGTTTTGCAAAGGTACACTGGCTGGTTTGTGTGTTAATGGTGAATTACCGCACCGTGAATATTGTGTAACTGCACCTTACTTTTCAGGGGGTTCCCTGAGCAAGCTGATTGGTTCGAGCCAGGGGGTAAGTGTATATGGTAAGGACATTGTAAGCGAATTGTGTGGGCCACTAGTGGGAAGAAGTGGGGGTTGCAGCAACCCAGATGGCTGTGACAAAGTCATTCTTGACTGTTCTAACCCCGACCTCTGGGTGGAGGCACCCGACAACGGATCTGGGCCTCTCACACTATTACAGTTAGGGCAAGCAGAGGTAGAAGCCCTTAGGATAGCGCCCCCTGGGGGTTACACTAGCAACTTCATTGGTTTAAACAAATCACCTGACCATTCATTAATTTAAAGTATATGTATGAATGATAACTAACGTTGCAAAATCTACCTAGCAACAGACTAAATGAACACGCAACCTGTTTTATATTAGAATAAAAACCTTTTAAAGTTTTTAAACACAATATCCTGTGACAGGGCATCAGGTTCGAAATTAATGCACTTTCTGGGTGAATTCAAGGGCACTTGCCCTTTATTATCAAACTCAGATATTCTGTCTAGCAACAGTCTAGCTACACAAAAAAATGAAACTTTTTCAATTAAAGAAAAGCCTGTTTGCATTTTATAAGTGCAACAACCCACTAAGGGCATGCATTTGTGGAGAATTAGTGCATTCTTTTCAAGGTGCATTAAAAAGCACTCAGACATTGGCCCATGCCTTCCAATTCACCTGGGGAATGCATTACTTGACTAGAATCACCTGCCCTGTCATGGGTTATTGCTTACTGTACATTATGGTCCCTATCTAAATTAGTAAATATTCATAAATGCCTCCCCCTCTGCCCATACTCCATTTTGTCCATCATTTTTTGAAAAAAAAAAATACCCAGATACTCTGTACAGTACCAACCTCATGCCCAAGCCACTGCTGATAAAATGTATGCTTTTTTTTCTATGTATACATACTTCTTAAAAAGCATCCCTCCACAAGCACTTACTTCTTTCTTTAACTACTTCAGTTTTAATCAGCAGAATTCTCTTAGAAATAGTTGTAGTGAGGAGCTGGCAGGCACCCAAGGACGGATGTTTCTAACAAGGAAATAGACATAAAATAAAGATGTGTTTTGCGATAGTGGTTTGGGATATGTAATGAGCAGCTGAGTGTGTTTTTATTTTTTTTTGAATAAATAAAACTGGGTCACTATTGATGTTGTGGTTACTACCTGTGCAATGAATGCTCAGCAAGGCTGAAGGGCATGGATCTGTTATACTCCTGGCTGAGGAGTTTGCATACAAGCTTAGAACGAAATAACGTGGTGCCTCCACCCAGAGAAAAATTCAGTGTAAGTATGGTGCAACTCCCAGAATGCAGTACCTCCCCATCTCCCCACAGGATCTTTCCAACTGTGAATTAGTTCAGTGCCATCATAGTCCCCACAAAGCATGAAACATATCACTTTAAACAATAAATGTGTAAAAAATGTGTAATAAATAAACAAAGACTGCAAGCAAAACAACAGGTATTTATTTGAGGGTCAGCTTTTAGAGCTTTTAAAGGAAAATGGGGGATAACCAATTTGAGGTAGTCAGTAAAATTCCTTGCTGGTTCTTTTTTGGCCTTCTAGGCCCAGTCTACAGCATACATGCCTACTCTTTACTTTCCCTTCTAGGCCCAGCACTCAAACTGTACCCTGGGGCTGTGCTTCAAGTGCCTTTCGAGGCTCAGCCCAAATGATAGCAACCTGCCCCCCTGGACCAGTCATACATAGTACTGTTGCTTTATGCCCACCTGTACTGGACGCACTGCCCAGTCACCACTAGCACCAGTGTAAAACACTTTTAATTCTGTCTAGGGAACTTCCTGTGCTTCACTAAGTGCCCAGCCATAGAAATGGTGTGTAGTTGTAGCCATCAAGTTGTCCATATATTTCCAGAAATGTTGTGATATTTCTAAAAGCTAATCTCTCTGGTGGTCCTACAAAAGTACCACAGACAGGCAGGGAATTTCTCTAGAGATATCAGAAAAAAATCAGAAAATGTTTGAGCATGTCAGTGGCTGTAACAGTCAGCGTGATGACTTTGTGGTGCATTTAACCAAATGAAAGCAATGCTTTGTGAAATTATCCAACTATCTGTTTGTCTGCTTATTTATTTGTTGAAAAATTTGAGAATACCTTCAAGCATAGGTGTTGTTTTATAAAGGTTCCACATCAATAGCACAGATTACAAGGAAACACAACACACACACACACAATACAATAAACACAGTAAGCAAGTTTCCGTGGAATTACGTCAGACAAGAACAATATAGTCAAACGAGTACAAATAAATAGGTTAGATCAATTGCATACAATTTTACAATAAAACTGGTAAACAGAAACAGTGTTAAACAAGCACAGTAATGATACTTGGCTTCAGAGCCAGAATCTGACACAGTTCAATGTGTATACCAGGTGGGACTTAGGATGATTAGCAGTTACAGTTATACTGAACTGTTCGGGTTGCCAGTAGTGTTCTTTTAAACTGGTCAAACTTTTGTAGATAAAGCAAGGTATCAGGCAGCTCATTTAACCAGCCAGCAGCCCTAACAGCTAATAAACACTTTCCCAGTTGAGTATGGTGAAAAGGCAATTCAAGGGCATTCTGAGCCATGTTTCTGGTGTTGTAGAGACTGAGAACAGGGCAGAAGCTGTGAGTTAGGGACAGGAGGTTAGACCCAGTAGCACCTTCTTGGCTAGCAGATGTGTCTGGAACTTAATTCTGCTAGGTAGGGGTAACCAGTTTGTTTGGGCATAAATATGTCCTGTGTTTGTTGGATTGCACTAAATAACGTATATGCACAGTATGGTGATTTTAGTATGTGCCCCTTTAAATGTATTCAGTGGGGCTAATTAGCTTTGTATATAAGATGGGGTTTGTAACCTGCTGCTGAAATCTTGAAAAAGCACCAGTAAGAATGAAATGTTGACATGGTTTGTCATGGGGGTGCTACCCTATTTCATTTTTAAATAATAAATATTTTTTAAGGTATGACCATTTGGTCTTTTCATTTGGTTTCCGTGAGCCTACCTTTTGCTGTACTGCTGTGCTTATCAGCCCCAGGCACAAAGCAATAAGCCTTTTTACAGATCAGATTTATTCTGCTAAGAACTGCACCACAGGCAGTTGTGCAGATAGGGAGACAGGACTGGACTGGGGTGCAGGGGGCCCACATTGAAATTTGGACTGGGGCCAACCTGGAACATAAATAAAGGGGCCTAGGAGGATTATATTCATATAAGCTTTACACTTCAGTTTGGTCCAAAGGCTCTATTTTTGCACCTAATATGTTCCTGCAGCGATTAGAACACTCCATTTAAATATCAAATAGCTGATAAATTTAAGGATTTTCAGGAAATTGGGAAAGAGCCCAAGTGAGCAGGCCCACTTGGAAATTTCCTGGCATCCAGGCAGGCCAGTCCGACACTGCATGATGGCCATAGTCAATTAGTGACAGTACTGAGCTTTGCCACTATGGGGCATCTAGCATCAGCAGTGAGGTTGAACCAATCGCAGTACAAGGCCCCTAATCTTCCGTTTATGATAGACACAAGGTGGTCAATGTGGGTAGCAAAAGATAAGGTATCAACCAGTAGTACCCCACTGTATTTAAAGGTTTCCACCTGTTCAAGTATATGTCCCAGGTCATTGTGGATGACAAGGGGGGGAGTAACTTTGTCTTAATTTCTAGGCTTGTGAAGAGCAGTGTCTTTTTTTTTTTTTTTTGTAATTTAGAACTAGTTTGTTTTGGGAGAACCATTTTTCAAGGGACTCAAAATTACCCTGGAGTATGGAGGTAAGATTGCCAAGCTTAGGGTTCTTGGAATAGATGACAGCATTGTCTGCACAGAGAAGTGCATTTGTCGATGGACAGGCACCATACAGGTGGTTTATAAATAAGCTGACTAGTAGGTGACCCAGAATGGAGCCCTGGGGAATGCCAGTGGATACATTCCTAATGTCTGACAAGCAGCCATCTATCTTAATGCATTGCACGTGATTAGTGAGATAACTCTGGAACTAGTTGACTATGTCTAGTGACAGGCTCAGGCCATTGAGTTTGTAAAGAAAGAGCTCATGATTGATCAAGTCAAAGGGTTTTGTCGAGTCAGTATAGGTGGCATCAGGCTTGATTCCATTGTGAAGGCCTTCAAGGATGAAACTGGAGTACTCATTTAGTGCTGTATGAGTGCTATGTTTTGTTTTTTTCTGAAATCCATGATGTTGAGGACACTGTATTTTGTATTGTTCAAGATATGAGACAAATTAATAAGACACTGTTCTCTCTAGGGCTTTGGACAGGGGGGAAGAGTATGGAAATTGGCCTGCAACTGGAAAGGTTAGAATGGCTGCTGGTGCTTCTTTTAAAAACTGGTGTAACCAGTGCAGATTTAAACCCCAAAGCTTATAAACCTCAATGATGCATTGTGTTAGTTGCCATCCATGACACTCCAGACATTAGCTCTTGGGTTTCCAACCCACCTGCTAGGCTAGTGATGCACATGACTGGGTGGCCTACTCCATTAAATGCTTTGTTAAACTGTAATACACAGGTGCAGTGGTTGCAGGGCAAGCCCTTGCTATTCTTAACATATTGTAAATAATTTTTTTGCTAGCATTTGACAGGGTTAGAAGAAACATTCTGTGGGATAGGTTGATTTCTTAAAATATAGCATCTGGTATTCTAGATGTCAGTGTTAGATTATATTCTGACACCTGGACTTAGGTAAAATATTCATTGGAGAGCTGCTAAAACCAAAACTAATCTTGGGGTTAAGCAGGGCTGCATCCTAGTACCCAGTCTTTTTAACTTGTTCATTAATAACATTTTGATTCAGTTGATTGATTCTGATTTCCATAACCCCAGAATTTCAGATTAAAATATTGGCTGTCTTGCCTACACAAACAATCTCATTTTTGTTTCCATTATTCATAGTTGGACCACAATGAAAACCGTATACGTTTTACTCTTTGTAAACCGAGTCAGGATTGGAAATGAATCTGAAGAAGACTCAATCGATGATTATAGGAAAGCTTAAATTATACAAATTCTCAGTTTTTTTTTAAATAAAATCAAGTTAGAACAGGTGCACCGATATAATTTCTTAGGTTTGCGTTTCTCATATAACACAAATTGGAATAAATATATAGATAATACAATCTGTAACGTGAAACAAACACTTGGAGCATTCCTTCATTTAAATAAAAAATATGGAGGAAACAATTTCAAGGGAGTTTTAGCAGCATGCATCACAACAGGAAAAAATAAAGTACTGTTTGGGGTATTCATGAGATTACAGGACTCCAGAGGGTAATGAACACCATTTTCTATGAGAATTCTGCAGGTTCCAAAACTGACTCCAAATTTTATTGTAAGAGCTGAACTGGGTCAGCCTTCATTGCAGTCTACAGCCATAAATGGAATATTGACTTTTTGTCTTAAATTAATAGATTAAGTGAATTAAGATATACCAGATTATGTTGGGAGGAAATTATCCAAAAGACAGTTACTAACTTCTATAGCCCATAATGATCTAGGGGTATTTTGACAGGCTGGGTTTTGGTTATACAGTATGTGGGTTTTTCCAACATTAGAACCACCTCAGCTTATGAAAGATAAAATATTTGATAGAACTGGAAGAGAAAATCCTGCAGCCTGATTGATCGTTAGTCATGCGTTAGAAATGTTTAATGCACAGCTAAAATCAAGTGCTGGCCAGCTGGATGCAGCAGGACTGCAGTGGTATCCATGGGCCAGTAGAAGTTTCAGAAAATCACAGCCACCATATTTCCACCTCACTTAGCCCATATCTTTGAATAGAGACTTAGTAGTTCAAATTGAAAAATGAGTACTTACTGCATCTGCTTCAGCCATGATTATTGTTAGAGGCATAATCCCGAATGCGGCTTTGCACCAGAAGCTCCATCACCCCCCCCCAACTCAACTCACTCATGGTAAAACCTAGAGATTTACTTGAAAAAATGGATGGGAGCACTCATGTTAAACACTTAGGGCAGGATTCTCAGAGGAGATGTGCTCAGTGCATCTTGGCTGCCCCGGTACAGGGGAGATGCACTGAGTGCAAAATGGGTGATTCACAGAGGAGGTGCAGGGAGATGCCCATAGTGCATCCCCACTGTAAACAGCACAAGTGTGCCCCACCCAGGATGCGCTGGGGCATCCCAAGCTGTGCCGGTGCATCCCCCACATCAGGATGTGAACCCATCAAGACAGGGCATCTCAGGATGCCCTGCACCCAAAAATGCAGTTCAGAGCCAGGGGCATGCAAATAAGGCCATTATGGATGCATGGTGCAATGGGGCCATTAGCATGCCATTATGGCCCCATTTGCATTGTGCCTACAGGGATGCCCCGGCGGAATGCACTGAACAGTGGATCCCCATCGCACAAACACGCCCCCCTTCCCACCCAAAGCCCCTGGTAAATGCTGCTCCTGGTGGCTGTAAAGGAACTGCAGAACCCCCTCCTCCCCAAGCACCCAGTAAAGGCCGCTCCGCGCAGGTAAATGAACTGCAGAACACCCCAGCCACAAGCAACCAGTAAATGCACGCTCCCAGTGGCGGAATGAATGTATTAACCCTGCCCCAAGCCCCCATAATCAGCCACTCTTGTGGTGGTAAATGAAATACTGGGAACCCCCTCCATGCCCTTAGTAAACCACCCACCATGGAGGTGGTAACAGAAATAGTGTACCTCCCAACCTCAAACCCCCAGCCCCTATTGAAGCCACTGTCCACAGCAGCTGGCTGTTACAGAACAACCCCCCCCAAGCACCATCAACACAGCCCTCTGCTGCCCGCCGACAGAGCTGTCTGACAATGACAGAGGTTGCACAGTAGCTGTCATTGTCAGACAGCTCTGTCGGTGGGCAACCATGGTGGTGTGTGGGCTGGCTGAGCTGCCCTCCAACAGTGGGACCCTCCTGGGGTGGGGGGAGAGGAGTGGGTTGAGGGTGCCTGGGGGGAGTTTGTTCTGTAATGGCTGGCTGCCATGGACAGTGGTTTCAACAGGGGCTGGGGGCTTGGGACTGGGAGGGGGGTACACCATTTCTGTTACCATCGACACAGTGGGCGGCTTTACTGGGGGCATGGAAGGGGCCTTCTGCATTTCATTTACAGTCTTCGGGAGTGGCATGTGCTGGGTGCTTGGGTTGGGGGGAGTTATTTCATTCATTCCACCGCTGAGAGCAGCTGATTATGGGGGCTTGGGGTGGGGGGTTATTATATTCATTTTGCCACCGGGAGCAGCATATACTGGGTGCTTGGGGTGGGGGTTATTTCATACATTCTGCCACTAGGAGTGGCTGATTACAGGGGTTTGGGGTAGGGGGGGACACTGGACTGCCAGGGTGGGCAGGCAGCCATGCTGCTGCCTGCAGTATGACAGCCTGCCTGTGGGCGGCCACCCACTTAAGTCTAGATTTTCAAGACTTATCTTTCTATGGCACATCCCCAGACATGCCTCGGGGATGCGCCAGACAAGGGCTGTGAATGGGGTTGCACCCGGTATGCATGGGCATGCCCTCTTCACAGCCCCTCTAGTTGCATTGCATGTAATTACTGGTGGTTTGCGGTGCATCTGCGATGTGCTGGCACATCGGGGTTGTGCCAGCGCATCGGCACCCTACCAGAATCGGCTTTGGGCACATGTCGGGGATACCCCAGTGCATCTCGGATGCACTGGGTGCATCCCTTTTGTTAATCCTGCCCTGAAAATCTTTAATATGCAGTTTCTCCGTGCACCTTTCTAACTGTTACACAGCTGCCAGACCAACGGCTGCTGGTCCGCTCACCCGCTAGGTAACTCAATCCATTTCTCTCACTGCCGCATGCTAGGCATAGTAAAATTATATATTAAATTAACATAAACAAATGACAGACAGTGCAGTAAATCAACATACATAAATGACAGGCAGTGTAGTGTGTGTGTGTGTGTGTGTGTGTGTGAGCCCGTGTATGAATGTGTGTGTCCTGCTCTCAATTTCCTTTGCCACTCTTCTGACTCATGTCTGTACTATGTGCTGCAGCATCTGTGATTGTTTAAATATAAATATATTGTATGGAATTGCCAAAATGGGTCAGTCCAGTGGAGCTGAGGGCTGAGGCGCTGGATGCCTTACATCATGCTATGCCAGTGACCCAGGTTCATGAACGACCTTGGGTCACCGGGGAGACAGCTTGGGAGGAGGGTCAGAGCAGGACTGAGCTGTGATAGGCAGATCTCCCCTCCCAAGGGTGGTTGTCCACTCCTCCAGTAGTTCTGATCCCTCCAGGAGGAGGTTCAGTGAGAAGCGTAGGCAAGGGGGAGTGGTGGCAATGATGCCAGGGGTGGGGAGGAAGGACCAAGCCAGTGCCCAGCATGCGTCTCCATGTACGCACATATGCATGTCTGCTGGGGTCAGGGGTAAAAACGGGAAAAAAATCAAAAATATATATATATATATATATATATATATATATATATATAAAACAAAGAGCCTAAATGCCAGCCATCCACAATAACCAAACTGCTAGCTAGAATGTGCATGTGGGGAACGGCGGAGGAGCTATAGCAACAACAAGCTATGGTGGCCATAAAAGTTCAAACTTCCTCAACCAGAAAAATAAACAAACCTGGGAACCCTAAGGCAGGCGGAAGGACTATTTTACACTAAATTGCAGTATGAAATGCACTGTTTTACTATTTTAACCTATGGTGTCAATTTTTTAAACAATTCACAATACAAATTCTCATTTTATAAGTGCACTAAGCCACTCTGGAGTGTACATTAGACAGTTCTAATGCATGGCTAGGGGGCTGGAGACACTTGGCCTGTGGCCTTGCGCTTCACTACGCCTCAAGTCATGCGTTAGAACAGTGTAACGTGCACCCCAGCATGTCTTATTGCTTACACAGCATGTGGATGCACCAGAAATTCAACAAACCCAGGCAGATATCAAAACACAGAAAGTCTGCCAGTGGTTTTCTAAAAGCAAACAAAATATACTGCTGGAGCCATAGCTCTCTCTTTTAAGTAACCCTTTAGACAAGAAGCCATTTACTTCCTTTAGAATGGAGATTTATAAAAACAACATGAGGAAGAAAAGATTTGGGACCAGATATTCAAAACTTTGCCCCTGGGTTGAAGCAGTGCTGCCCAGCAGGCAAACTTAGCCCGGAACACAAAGCAAGCTATAATCAAAAGGGACAGCCTGGGGCAAACAGCTTCTGAATATTGCATGGAAATGAGGCCAGGCAAACTGGGCTGGGAGTGCAGGGTAAAAATAACCTGGGAAAAAGACAGCACTGACTATAGCAACAGGGAAGTGCAAACTGCAACTGCAGCTCATTAGACTCTGTAGCAAGCCAGTGTTGCAGTTGGAAAACATTTGTGTGATTGCACAGAGATGTCTCACAGCTACTGCAAACACACCTCTCAATCCCCTGCCTCATCAATCAGGGACAAGGCTTAAAAAAATCAGGGACAATGGTTTAAAATCAGGGACACATCTTAAAAATTGGTGATATCCACTCAGGAAGCTGGTAGGATAAGTGGTGTAGTGTAAAATGCATATTCTAAGGAAGAACATGACTGTAACATTAATGTTTGACAGTATATTATGTGTACAACCCCCACTGTCTGGTTATGGAAACACAAGTTGTAGGAGGGACAGAGTAAAGCACTGAGGTAAAATCAGGGACTTCTGAAAAACAGGGACAGTTGAGAGGTATGGACTGCAAACAACAATGTAAGCCACACACTGCAGAATTGTGCTATGCTGAAGTGAAGTTTTCCCCGGGCTAACCTGATTGCACAATTCTAACACATTAGCACGGTGCAAACTGGTTAGCCCGGGGCAAACGGGAGCTATATTCAAAGCTCCCATGCAAATAAGCCTACTTAGGTAATCCGTGGGCAAACAGGTACTGTACATTTGCATCTCATTAAGTGCTGCTTAGCATACATTTCGATGCAGTTTGCCCGGTGCTACTGAATGGAGCACAAAGCTCACCCTTTTAGTCGGAATGGAAGTACAGGCTGGATGCTGCAGGCCAAGGCATGCCCACAGCATCCCCTGTTGGTTGGAACAGAAGCACAGGCTGGAAGCAGCAGGAACTGTGTGCTGGCAGGTACAAGCAGTGCATACAACATACCTATGCAGCACTGCAAGCAGTACAAAATGATCTACATATATATACATATATATTTATAGATAGATATGTAGATCTGTAGCGATGTATAACTATAGATAGATACAGAGACACATGAATATATATATATATATATATATATATATCTATATATATATATATATATATATATATATATATATATATATATATATATATATATATACACACACACACACACACACACACACTCACCAGTGGCCACACGTGCCCTGGATGATGCCACACCCCACAACAACATGGGCAGCCCACAGCACGTGTGGGTGGAACACAAGTATGCATGGAGCAGGCATATAGCAAACCTGTTGGGGCAGGGGGATGTCAGCTGTAGGGTCACTGGGCTGTGCAGGCAGCCATCCAGTAAACAGGGACCTAGGTAGACAGGCTGGGCTAGGCAGCCTTCTCAGCCGTCATGGTCCATGTTCCCACCTGTGTTGGTTCCACTCCCTGGTACTCCAGTGGTCCCCCCCCCAGCATGTATCCTGACCCCCGGTTTAAATAATAAATAATATATTTCCCTGGTAGTCTAGTGGTCCCCCCACCCCCAGCATGAATCTGGACTCCATAAAAACAGACTAAACAGTTTTCCCTGGTAGTCTAGTGGTCCTTCACCCCCCCAGCATGAATCCTGACTCTGTGAAACATAGACTAAACAGTTTTCCCTGGTAGCCTAGCAGTCCCCCCACCCTCCAGCATGAATCCTGACTCCGTGAAAACTGAAATACCCAGTTTTTCTTGGTAGTCCAGTGGTCCCCCCCCAGCATGTATCCCGACCCCTGGTTTAGATAACAAAATAATATGTTTCCCTGGTAGTCTAGTGGTCTCCCTACCCCCTAACAGGAATCCCGACTCTCCGTGAAACATAGAAGAAACTGTTTTCCCTGGTAGTCTAGTGGTCCCCCCCCAGCACGAATCCCGACTCCGTGAATACTGAAATACACAGTTTTCCCTGGTAGTCTAGTGGTCCCCTCACCCCCAGCATGAATCCCGACTCCATGAAAACTGAAATACACAGTTTTCCCTGGTAGTCTAGTGGTCCCCCAACCCCAGCACAAATCCTGACTCCATGAAAACCAAAATACACAGTTTTCCCTGATAGCCCAGTGGTCCCCCCCACACACACAGCCTGCAGTGAAGCCCTCCTTCATCACTGACATTTAGCAAGTGAGTTAGTGACGTCTGCTCCTCTCTCACCCTGCGTCCGTTGCCGACTGTAGTGCATGAGCGCTACAGAAATGAATCGGCACTCATTCATTTTTGTAGCGCTCATGCATACTGCAGTCAGTGGCCAGCCATGGTGGTGAGAGGAGGGCAGAGCCGGTCACTGGCTCAGTTTGCCAAATGTCAGTGGCAAGAACAAGGGCTTCATTGCAGGGTGTGTGTGTGTGGGGGGGACCACTGGGCTACCAGGGAAAACTGTTTATTCTATGTTTCACGGAGTTGGGATTCATGCTGGGGGCACTAGACTACCAGGGAAAACTGTGTCTTATATGTTTCGATGGAGTCAGGATTCATGCTGGGGGTGGGGACCACTAGACTACCAGGGAAAACTGTTCATTCATGTTTCCATGGAGTCGGGATTTGTGCTGGGGGTGGGGGGACCACTAGACTATTAGGGATAAATGTTTAATTGACATTTAATGGGGGCAGGATTCATGCTGGGGGGGGACCACTAGACTACCAGGGCTCTTCGTGCTATATCGCGGCTAAGTGGGTCCACCACATTACCGCCAGGTTTCTTTTGGCAGTATCTAGTGCCGCACTACAGGTTGCGCTAATGCCTGTAGCGTGGCACTAGCCCTTTGAATATGCCACGCTGCTGGCATTCATGGGCGCTCTCCTTATTCCGCCTCTGCATGCCATTATCTATTAGCGTTGGCACTATCACACAGCACTGGCGCTAATAGGGCTTCTGAATATTGCAACCTCTCGCAAAACCAGCGCTATTCCAGCACTATGGTTTTGCGCTAGGTGAAATGGTTGAATATCTGGCCCTTAGTATCTTAGAAGTTGATAAACTAACATGTAGCTTTGTGCTTGGTGTTCTTGAAACTCTCTTCCATATGCTGTTTGTTTTTCCAAAGTTCAGGAAGGACAGAGACACTTTCTTTGCAGACTTGTTAGCAAAGACCTGATTATGGCCTGCACAGATAACTATAACACAAATTCATTCTTCTGGTCATATGTTATTAAGAAATATTATCAATTTTCTAAGGGCAATAAACAAAAGGTTCCATCTTGTGAAGTGATACAATAAAAGTTGCTTATGATTTTAGAGGCTATAGGTAGAAGCTTTTTGTGGCAGTCTTTATTAAGGGCTTTCTTTAGCATTATTTTATTAGCTGTATGGGATTACAGTAGTTTTGCCCCCTAGTTCAATAGCATTAAAGGGATTCTGGCATCCTTATTGTTGATAATGGTGAGCAACTGTTTACAGTTTTTCTACAAAGTAGTGAATCCCTATTTTCCAGCTTACCTCATTTATAATGGTGAGAATGGTAGGACAATAACGTAGTGAACAGGCTTGTTCTCAAGTCCCTAGCTGGAAAATCTTCTCCCTTTTCCTTTTTTCCACTTGAAAGTGTGGGCAATTTTTATATGTGTGTTTATATTCATTATAAATATTTTGTAAGGACTCTACCTGTACCTTTTTAATGGACATGTCATATGCTACTAAGAATAATAACACCCTCAATCTCAATTTTATAACTATATTTATAGAAGATATGTTTGTCAGAGATATAACAGGAGTGGGGGCAAAAATAACAAGTTAAAAAGATATATGAGTTAGTGACATCAGTAGCAGCAACATAGCAAAAATATGTTGTTACTGTTGTCACAATGCATATTTTTTTAAGTTGCTGTCATCACAGTACAATACTGAACCAATCAGAGATCAGCATTCACAATGATGCTGACATCGTACTGCTTAGTGCAGCACAGAAGCCGGCTGTTAAAATCAATGAATAACAACAAAATTTTCAAATAAACTCCAGATATAAAAGTTATAACTCATAAACTACTATTATATATATTGAATAGACAGCAGTCTGACTCAAAATAGGCAATTTATGATTACTTAAGAGTGGGCAGGGCTTTCATAACTCACGTGTGGCTCTGCCACTTGTTAGTTAAGGTCCTACATCCTCACACTTGAAGATTTTATTTTAGTTTTTGTTGACCAAGTATGTGCGCTAGACAATAAAATGCCTATTTCCAGGCACAATCCGAGAGATTACAAAGTAATGAGGAAGAGACAAAACAACAGGGTTTGCAAACAGATACAATGTAATTATTTAACAAAGTGGATATGAGAAATGTCAGGCAGAGATCAAATCAAAGAGTAACAGAAAACAGTAAGAATAGCATGTCATGTCTGATACAGGCAAAAACACCAATAACCAGGGGTAAGACATAAGCGCAAAATGAACAGACAAAATAAGAAAAATAACCATTAGTAGATTCAGGAACAAGAACAAATGTCAGAGTAACCACTGGAATAAGTTAGGTCAGAAGCAAGAATATATGTCAGAGGAACTCTAATAATTGAGTAGTTTTCTTTTGAATGTGGGTTGGGACCAACAGACCTGAAGGAGAGAGGGTAGAGAGATACATGCCATAGGAGCAACATGGGTAAAGATTTAAAGGACCTAAGAATGTTGTCAATCAAGCAGCATAGGGTATAGAGGTGTCGGGGGGGGGGAGAAAGCCAACCCAGACTGTAATATAGTGAGCAGTCGTGGATAAGTTGAAGAGCCAGTAGGGTAAAATGATATACATTATTATAGGAAACATTCCATTTGTGGACTCTGCACGTTCTAGCCTGATAAAAAAAGGTGAGCTCTTAGCAGAGGCTGGGAAGCTGGACTCCCTGGGCAATAGTAACTCTTGCTGCAGTAGTCAGGGCATATTGGACCCTATTGGTGAGCCCAAGTTTGGTGTTAATGGACTTGTAGATATTTTAGATATGCTGTGAGAAGTCTAGGACAAAGACAGAGTCAAGTGTGATGCCTTAGTACAGTGGCGTGAAAAAGTATTTGCCCCCTTCCTGATTTTCTCTATTATTGCATATTTGTCACACTGGATGTTTTCAGGTCTTTAGACAAAATGTAATAATAGATAAAGGGAACCTGAGTGAACAAATAACACTTGTTTTTTTTTTTATTTCACTTATTTAATGAAAAAAAGTTAACCAACACCAATTGGCACTGTGTGAAAAAGTAATTGCCCCCTTACACTTAATAACTGGTTACGCCACATTTAGCTGCAATGACTGCAACCAAACACTTCCTATAATTCAATATCAGTCTTTCACATCGCTGTGGAGGAATTTTAACCCACTCTTCCTCGCAGAACTGCTTTAATTCAGTAACATCTGGTAGGCTTTCGAGCATGAACTGCTCGTTTCAGGTCCTGCCACAGCATCTCTGTTGGGTTTAAGTCTGGACTTTGACTAGGCCACTCTAAAACTTTAATTTTACTTCTTTTTAGCCATTCTGATGTGGACTTGCTTTTGTGTTTTGGATCATTGTCTTGCTGCATGACCCAACTACGCTTCAGCTTCAGCTGACAGAAGGATGACTGGACATTCTCCTTAAGAATTTTCTGGTACAGAGCAGAATTCATGGTTCCTTTAATTATGGCAAGTCATCCAGGTCCTTAGGCAGCAAAGCATCCCCACACCATCACACACTACCACCACCATGTTTGACTGTTGGTATGGTGTTCTTACTGTGGAATGCTGTGTTTGCTTTACGCGAGACATTATGGGATCCATGTTGTCCAAAAGTTCCACTTTGACTCATCTGTCCATAGAACATTTTCCCAAAAGGCTTGTGGATCATCCAGGTGCTTCTTAGCAAATGAGACGAGCATTTATGTTCTTCTTGGTTAGCAGTGGTTTCCGCCTTGCTACCTCACAGGAAGCCCATTTTGCCTCAGTCTCTTTCTGATTGTGAGTCATGAACACTGACCTTAGCTGAGGCAAGAGAAGCCTGCAGTTCTTTGGATGTTGTTTTAGGATCCTTTGAGACTTCTTGGATAATTTTACACTGCGCCCTTGGAGTAATTTTGGCAGGCCGCCCACTCCTGGGAAGGGTCACTACTGTTCCAAGTGTTCTCCATTTGGAGATTTTGGCTCTCACTGTGGTTCGATGGAGTCCCAGAGCCTTAGAAATAGCTTTGTAACCATTTCCAGACTGATAGAGGGCAACAAAATGTTTTGCTGATCTTTTCAGGAACTTCCTTTGATCATGGCATAATGTGCTTGTTGAATCTTTGTGCTGGCAATGTGACTCTGATGGTAAGGGCCAAAATAAGTGAGGTTTATATTGAGCAGGGCTGGCTGTAATCAAGCCTGGCTGTGTTCAATCAGCTGATTCTAATTATCCCTTTAATTGGGTTGATTTAACTAGGGGCAATTACTTTTCACACAGTGCCAGTTGGTGTTGGTTAACTTTTTTTATTAAATAAATGAAATAAGTAAAAAAAAAAAGTGTTATTTGTCCACTCAGGTTCCCTTTATCTAATATTATATTTTGTCTAAAGACCTGAAAACATCCAGTGTGACAAATATGCAATAATAGAGAAAATCAGGAAGGGGGCAAATACTTTTTCACGCCACTGTATTTGAAGTGGTTGACTACAGAGACAGGAGAGCCATCAAGACAGTGGATGTCTAGGCCCATTGCACAGGCCCGAACCTTTTCAGGTGATCCAAGGAGCATGGCTTGGGTCCTGCCAGTGTTCAGGACAATGCAATTCTGAACCAGACAGTTTTGAACTTTGTGGAGGTTAGAGATGAGGGTCCGCCCATGCTGGTGTGACAGTCATGTTGCCAGCATCTATTACAGCACAGGCAACATGCTGCCCAGTATTACAGCACCAGGCATAATGTTTCCAGTGCCAAAGTGCCCTCCTGGGAAACAATCAGCTTTTGCAGAGGGATGCGCTCTTATACTCCCTGAAACTAAATATAATCTCCTCCAGAGTGAGCAAGCCCTGGAGGAGGCAGAAAATGTGTGGGTGCACAGGGCACCATCAGTGAGGGGCGATCTAAAATCAAGATCACCCATGTCACTGTCACCCCATATTGCAGTGCTGTAATTGTGGCACCAAATTTCAGTCGCAGTGCTAACAGTATATGAGAGGTGAGCATGATACTGATACAAATCAGGGACTTGGAGCTGGAGTAAAGCACCAAGCCATCAGCATAGAGAAGGGTTTTACAGTAGGAAGTGGTGTCAAGGATATAATTGATAAAGACAGAAAATAGTAGCTGGCCCAGGATCAAACCTTGGGGAACACCAACATTAATAGTGGTTAGGGTAGAGAGGGAGTTTCTAAACATAACAAATTGCTGGCCATTGCAGAGGTAGCTAGAAAACCAAGTAGAGGTGGAAAATGAGAATGCAATGGATGCTAATTTGTATTGAAAGAGGGAGTGATTAACCAAATCATAGGCCTTAGTAAGTTCAATGAAAATGGCCCCAGAAAGCATGCCTTTGTCCATACTAGATTTTATATCACTGGTGAACTGGACAGGAGCCGTGAGCCAGCTTAAATTCATGTTGGGCTGGGGACAACAGGTTATATTTTTGTAGGTGATCAGAGACCTGGGAGAAAGCAGGTTTTTCTACCAGTTTACTAAGGGTAGGCAAGACTGTGATAGGATAGTTTTCAATGGGTTTAGTGTCACCCTTTTCGAAAACTGGTATTATCTTAGCCACTTTCCAACTTTTGGGGACAGTGGCAGTGGTGACAGAGAGGTTAACAATCCAGGTGATTGGAGAGGCAAGAAGAGGGGCAGCCAACCTGAGTTTTTTTGGTTCAGTCCCATCTGGGCAAGTGCTCTCAAAGGTAGAGATGGATTTTAGGAGTCACATAACCTCGCTACGTGGGACTGTATGAAGGCACAATGCAGGGATGGGAGGACAGGTGGGGGAGACCTCAGAGGGGTCTGACATGTGGGACTCAAACCTGGTGAGATCTGAAAAGTGTGAGTTAAAAGTGTTAGCAACAGTAACAGGGTCATTGCAGCTGGCATGATTAACCATGTTGGGAGGGGTTTATCTTCTACCATTATCCAAGAGTCCCTTGATCTGAGTTCAGGATTTGCTGGGGTCTCTGGCAGAAGCATGTAGGAGATCCCAGCAGTACTTGCTTTTTGGCAGTCTTATTTTTTTTTTTTTGTTAACATTTCTTATGGCCTGATATGCAAACCAGTCAGAGTGTAGGGATGAAGACTTGAATTTGGCCCAACATTTGTCTCTAGCCTTGAGCGTGTGGAGTCAGGATCTGTGCAGCCATCTAGTGGGTTTACCTCTAACCCCCGCCAGGTTACAGGAATGTGTTTTTCTTGTAGGGATAGAAGGATGTAGGTGAAGTAATCAAGGGATGAGGCAGCATCACCACTGGAGTACAGTGGGAACCAGTGAATACAGCTGCGCTCAGCTAGGAAGGCATTGTTTGAGGCAGCATCACCACTGGAGTACAGTGGGAACCAGTGAATACAGCTGCACTCAGCTAGGAAGGCATCAGTTGAGGCAGCATCACCACTGGAGTACAGTGGGAACCAGTGAATACAGCTGCGCTCAGCTAGGAAGGCATCGGTTGAGGCAGCATCACCACTGGAGTACAGTGGGAACCAGTGAATACAGCTGCACTCAGCTAGGAAGGCATCGGTTGAGGCAGCATCACCACTGGAGTACAGTGGGAACCAGTGAATACAGCTGAACTCAGCTAGGAAGGCATCGGTTGAGGCAGCATCACCACTGGAGTACAGTGGGAACCAGTGAATACAGCTGAGCTCAGCTAGGAAGGCATCATGGCTAGGAGCTGAGAAAGTCCTTAGGATTAACCCTTTAGGGGAGTAGGAGGGAGTGCAGGAGTTCCACATGCAGAAGACTGAGGAATGATCACTGACAGTGTCAGCAAGGGTGCCTGTGGCAATCATTCCATCCTTCCTGTTTGTTAGAACCTAATCTATGAGGGAGTTGTGTGCCCCTTTAGGGGAATATCTGGTAGGGTCAGTTATTAGCTGGGAGAGGTAGGCCTTGATTAATAGTCCCTCAAAGGCTTTGGAATTAGCACTGAGCCAGTCTAGATTAAAATCATCCATAAGAATGATCTTGTTTTTACCTATGGCAGGGAGCAGATAGTCAATGAGTTCAAATAGGCCTACTCCACCACCTGTAGGGGCATTGTAAACACAAACAATGTGAAGGTTCTTGGTCTCACCTAGGATCAATAAGGAGTATAGGACTTTACAAGAGGTAAGGGTGGCACAAGGCTGAGTAGTTAGGGTAAGGTGAGCCTTGTAGTATAAAAGAAAGCCCCCATCCGTTTTAGGGGAAGGGCTGTCAGCTCAAAGCATTTTGTAACCTATAAGAAAGCACATGGAATTGGAAACAGAGGGTTTTAACAAGGAGTCAGTAACCCTGAGGATGTCAGGGCCATAGTAAGAGACCTGTAAGTTACGCATTTCGAGTAAGCCTATTGCCTATCCCCTATGCATGTGTTTTTGGAGTTATTTTTTTTTCTGTATGCAGTTTTTATATCTTTTTTCCCTTTTTTCCTGACACAGTGCCCCAGCAGACAAGCGCATGTGGGCACGTGGAGGTGCACATGCACGCTGGGTACCACCTTGGCCCTTTCTGCCCCACCCCTGGCAATCACTGCCTCCCCCTCTCACCAATGCTTCCCATCGAACCTCCAACCAATGGAAGAGAAACTATAAGGGAGGGTGGACAACCACCAAAAGTGGAGAGCTGCTATCGGCTCCTCGATCCCGCTCCCTCCCTCCCCATGCTAGCACCCTGATGACCCGAGGTTGTTCCTGAACCCAGGTTGCCAGTGTTGGAAGGCATCCAGAGCCTCAGCCCTCAGTGCCACTGGGTTGGCCTTATGGAGTTATTTTATGTATATTATATTGTAATAAATTAATGTTAAACGATAAAAACATTACTACCAAAATAAAAAGGCAAGCCTTGTGTTTCTTCAGTTTTACAAGAGCAGGGGATCTCCCTTGATGCAGTGCAGTGATAGCACAGTTAGTCATGAGTCCCTCTCTGACTGTTTTTATTCCCTCTCTCTCTTTTTCTTTTCCATAGGTTTCTGGTGTCAGCTGGTGCAAATAACCATTGCTCTGGCCCTAGTCAGGCTTCTTCTGACGTTCACATTCTGGAGATGATCTTCTTGTACACATACAGTATTAATGGCTTTCAGCTGCAGCACAGCAAACATCTCTCACTCAAGATGCAATCTTCCACTTTTGCATTATCGCTGAATTAGCACCTGATTACCTCATTATTCTCTGCAGGTAATCTGCTTCTTATTTCCTTTTTGACAGATGTGCATTCTGTCGCTTTCCACATTTGCAATCAGGTCTCTTTTAACATTGTAGTTAGGTCTTTTTTAACCTTTCTTTTGCTTCTCCCTTTCTGGTTGTGCAAGTCTGCTTTTGGCATCCTTTTCCTGGCTCTGTAAACCCAGTCAGGCCCCAGACACCATGGCTCCAGGCAGCAGCTTTGCTTCCAAGATGTTCTTCTGGCCAGAGCCATACGCAGACTGACTTAAGTGCTGCAACATCCTCTGTTGTTCACTGGGGGGAATAATCCAGCTCTCCTTTGATTCATAGAGATTTCAATCATGTTCAGTAATGCTGAATATCTATCACTAAACACATGATTGTCAACAAACTTATGCCAGAACTCAAACAGTCCTCTTATGCCCCAGAAGCTCTTTCTTGCTCCCTATTCAGGCTCTGCATCCAGACAGGCTGTAGTGCAACCCTTGAAACTGTTGCTGTGGTGGAGAGGGATCATGATGCACAAACTTAGTGGTGCCTTGTTTGTTGTAGGGCCCAAGCCTTAAGTGTCAAAATTTTACAGACTCCTGTCCTTAATCAATTATTTGGTGCCCCTCTGTGCATTGTGCATTACTGTGCTAAATGTCAGGTGTTGCTGATGCTTTTGGTGGGAAATCTCCACCACAGTTGAGGACACCAGTGCACTCTCTTAGCATAGAAAGAAAGAAACATAGACACTGATGGCAGAAAAAGACCAATGGTCCATCCAGTCTGCCAAAGTTCCCTAAAACCCTGGAACCTTCCTTGGAACCTAATGTTCCCCCAGATTACTAACCCTTCCGGTCCTTTCCCTATTTTCTTCCCTGGACCTGTTGCCCCAGGCAGCCACTATTCCCTTCATTCTATCCCAGCCTTGTTTGAACCTCCTCACTGTGTTCACTCCCACTACCTCAGCTTGCAGACTGTTCCAAGGTTCCACCACCCTTTCTGTAAAGAAGTACTTCCTTACATCCCTCCTAAACCTCCCGCCTGCTAACTTCCACTCATGACCCTGTGACCATGAGTTGGTATTCAGGCTAAATAATTCCTCACAGTTTACTTTATTAATTCCTTTGAGGAATTTGAAGGTCTGAATCATATCTCCCTCTCCCTTCTGGTTTCCAATGAGTACAAAGTCAATGCCCTGAGGCGCTCCTAGTAGGATTTACCCTGCTGTCCCTGAATCATTTTGGTCTGTCTGTGTTGTACTGTCTCCAACCTATCCTTGTCTTGTTTGAGCTAAGGACTCCAGATCTAGGCACAGTACTCCAGGTTACGCCTCACCAGAGATCTGTAAAGAGGTGGTATTGCCTCTTCTTTTCTACTATCACTCCCCCAACCAGTACACCCCAGCCTCCTGTTGGCCTTGCTATAGGCTTTGTTGCACTGACTTGTTTGTTTAAGGGCATTGCTGATGGTAACTTCCGGATCTTGTTCCACATCTGTAGTGCTAAGTCTCTCCCCTCCCATCCAGTACTCCGCCTGAGGTTCCTTTTCCCTAGGTGCATTACCTTCCACTTTTTTGCTTTGAATTTTAACCTTTTTGCATTGAATTTTAACTGCCAGACCTTTGACCACCCCACTAACCTTTTCAGGTCCTTCTAAATATCCCTTATTCCTTCTTCTCTATCCACCCTCTCACTTAGTTTTGTGTCATCAGGGAAAAGACACAACTTGCCCTGGATTCCTTCATCAATGTCGCTAACGAACATGCTGAAGAAGACTGGACCCAAGACAGAGACCTGTGGAACCCCGCTCATTAGCACCATCTCCATTGATTTAACTCACTTGACCACCGCCCTCTGTCACCTTCCAGCTAGCCTGTTACCCACCAGGTTCACTAGAGTTTTAGCCACACCCAGGTCTTCTATTTTCTCAACCAATCCCTTGTGTGGTACCGAATCAAAAGCAGCACTGAAGTCAAAGTACAAGTCCATCACATGGCCCTTATCTATCTCCTTGGCCACCCAGTCAAAAAGAACTATTGGATTGGTCTGACAAGACCTTCCAGCAACAAAACTGTGTTGTTTATTATCCTGGAGCCCATTGCTGTCCAGGTAGTCTATGAGGTTCTCTTTAAGCAGATATTCCATCAGCTTCCCCACAATAAAGGTCAGATAAACAGGTTATAATTCCCTGGTTGCTCCTTATTCTCCCCCCCCCTTATGTAGCGGCACAATGTCTTCCAACTTCCAATCCCCTGGGACTTCCCCAGCCCTGCGTGGGCTATTGAACAGTTTTCATTTTTGATGTGCTGGGGAGCCACTTCCATTTATTTATTTATTTATGTATATATTTATGACTTTGCTAACCAGAGGAGTGCACAGAGCCCACTGACCGTTTTCAAGCATGACCCGGGCCATAACACATGGCACAGTGTGACAGTGGAGAACAAGGTAACAGTAATACACATGAAACAGATTTGATACAAGCAACAATAGTAAGCACAAGATACAGGTTTGATGCATAGGTCCATTTGAGAACAGTGAATACAAGGTTTCAATATCGAACATGAGGATATTTGGTACAAAACAAACAAATCATAGGCACAGTGTACAATGTGTGACTGCATCGTTCAGTGACCAAGTAATACACAGAATACTCAGTAAAAAATATATATATAATATGTACAGGCAAGGAAGTCAAATATTATTATGAAAAATACAATATAACAGTTGTAGGTAGGGGAGTTGACTTGTGTAGGTAGGTGTCAGACCCCAGGGAGCAGCAGCAGGATGAGTTTGCCAGGAACCAGACTTTAAGGCGGGACTTGAAACTGGAGTGTGTGCCAGTGGATTGGAGTTCAGTTGGTAGTTTGTTCCACTGCAAAGGGGCAGCTGCAGACCAAGTTCTGCTACCCATGTTGGTGGATACCCTAGGAACTGCTAGAGGGGGAGTACCATTAGAGCGGAGGTTGCGGAGGAGCATTCTGGTTTTCAGAAGGGCAGTTAGGGGGGATCCTGGAGCTGTGTGGATGACATTGTCCACCATGAGGCAGAGGACTAGGTCAAAGCAACCTTGTAGTGGTAGCCATCCAAGGGTATTATAGAGGGTACAGTGGTGGGTGGAGAACGGGGCCAATAAAGCAAAGAGACAGGCACTGTTGTATGCGGTGGAGAGTTTAGCCATGGCAGTAGCTAAGGTCCTGGCATAAATAGAGGAGCAGTACTCAGGAATAGGGAGAAGATTACCCTGGACAATGGCTAGTCTGGCATCAGGGGTAAGGTATTGCCTGAATCCATGGGCAGCACCTAACTTTTGATGGAACCTTCTGACAAGGGAATTTGCATGATCAGTGAAGGTGAGGAAGAGGTTGAGCAGTACTCCTAAGAATTTGTAAGTATTGACATCCTCCAGAACTGGGCTGTTTGGGGTGAGAATGCCTAAGGGGGCATGGTTTTTAGTTTTGGCCAGAAAGGGCTTAGATCAGAACAGCATGGATTTAGTTTTTTTGCCATTTACTAAGAGGAGTTTCTTTGAGAACCAGCTGTGGGCCGCAGTATAGTTGTGTGAGAGGACAAGGTCATAGGCATAGAGGAGAGAGTGGCAGTTGATGCAGTTAAAGGGAAGCTCATTAATGAATAAGGAGAAAAGGAGGGGACCCAGGATTGAGCCTTGAGGGACTCCTACAGAGACAGGCAGTGTAGGGGAGCAGGTTTAACCAATACACCTGAATTGTGAGTGACTGTGAGTGTTTGGTAAGGTAGTTAGTGAACCAGCTTGTGACTTTCTGAGAACAACCAAGGAGGCTAAGCTTGGAGGTAAGGAGATCATGGTTAACCATGTCAAAAGCCTTTGAGAGGTCGAAAAAGACAGCCCCGGTGGCTTTACTATTATCCATGTTAGAGAGGATGTGGTCAGTCAGAAGGGTAAGGGCAGTGGCAGTGGAATGATTCTTGCAAAAGCCATGCTCTTGGTTGCATAGGAGGGTGTATTTTCCTATGTACTCAGTGAGCTGATTGTGGACTGCTCTCTTGAGTAATTTACTGAGATGAGGGAGGATGGATGTCGGACGGTAACTGTCGGAGGATTTGGGGTCACCAGATTTAAGAATGGGGATAACCTTAGCTATCTTCCATGGGTCAGGCATGGAGGAGGTGGAAAGGGCAAAGTTAAAGATGAAGGTGAGTGGCCTGGCAATCGCCGGAGAGATCAGCTAAAGGAAGACTGGAGATAGCCCATCAGATACGGAGGAGCCGTGGTTAGGTAGACTTTTGAGTAGCTTCACTGTGTCGTGTATGGAGAGGGCTTTAAAATAGAATGGGGGTTTTTGTGGCTGAGTGGCAGAGCTGGAGGAGGATGGCAGTGTATCAGGTATTAGGGCTGTGCTTTGAGGTTGGGCAGTTGGCAGCTTATTAAGGTACATGGATAAGTTGGTGAACTTACAGTTGAAGACACTGGTCATATCGTGAGGGTCGGTCAGCAGCCCATCCTGAATGACACAGAAAGTGCTGAAAATTCCACCATTCCCTTCCTTTCTTCTGATCCCTACTGCAGTCCCTCAATGGACAGAAAAGCACCACTGGTGGCAGGGTGACAGGCCATGTATCATGGAACTTCAGGTAGGCCACCACATTTTGGAGGGGCAACATGACTCAAACTACATTTAGAGTTTGTTTGTGTGGGGATGGGGGAGCCATAGGACATGTCTTTGCAATCAAAGAGTTGTGTTGAAATGCATACCATGTAAACGTTTATTGTTCCACAGTTCTAATGGTCATAGAAAGCCATGTTAAAACAGCATTCCCTTACCTTTTAATTGTGACCCAATAACATTTTAAAAAGGTAGTGATTCGCTTTCACAATGATCAACTTTTAATACAGTTAATAACAATGACAGTGTTGCCCATTAGCAATGGAATAATTCAGTTCACTTTTGAAAGTCCTCACATTCATCAGTATTTTTAAACTTGTGGCCAGTTCATTCCATAGTGAAGAATATATTAAAATATGCCTGAGCACATAATCCAGTCTTTTGGTAGGTACTTGAAAAGTCAGGAAAATCTGAGATTTTAAAGAATATTGGGTGCACACAGGAATCAATGTTAGCTAGGGTTTCAGGCAGGCCTTTCCTAATATGGTTAAATAACAGCATACTTCAGCTGTAGGTGTAAGTTCAACCTAGTGTATAGTTCACAGTGGTGAGTATGTATTTAATAAAATTGTATACAATAAACACATGCATTAATTAACTATCACCTAAATCCATGTTAAAAGCTTATTACTGTTTATTAGGTCAAGATTAATATTTTCTTACCAACAATCACTTTCGTAATATATAGTTTTAGATATATAATTAACTATGTTACAGCCATATCAAATGCTTATTCATGCAAATTATTGTATATATAGAATAAAGGCTAACTAGGTGGTTATAATTAGACTTTTGCACACCCCTGAGGTGTGGGATGCCACATAAACCCCGAGAGCAAAGCTTAAGGGGTTTACTAAGGCAACCCACACTGAGAATGTGTGTAAAATTTGAGCTTAACCACCTGGCCAGCCATTATTTTCAATAATTGCTGGACTTTATTTTTTCACTGCAAGGATTTACAGGTTGTCTGTAGTGTAGCAGTCATTTGTATGGAGAAGAGCACAGCAAGTACATTTCATAAATGTTATGTTTTATTTATTAAGTTACAGAAACTTTAACTGGTAACTGTGTGACACAAGGAGTGACAATGAATAGTTTTCAAACATTTTTAAATAGGTTTGCACTTTTTTTTTCTTTTTAAGAGTAGTCAAACTTACATTATGTTGCTGAACTGTAACTGTTGTGACACAGACAAATTTTCCTGAGGCAGGAAAGGCAAAAAAAAGTTAGAGTAATATATGCAGATTTTTAAAAGTAATGTTTTTGGAGAGTTCTCTATGACCAACAGAGTTTTATAAAACCACAGTCGCCTGACAAACATGACAGAAATGTATGTCAGAGAGAAAGCTGGAAGCTTGCTGTGTGTGAGGTAACAGTGCTTGGTTTCCCACAGAAAGCTGTACGTGTTGCCATTATAACCAGCTGGTTATAACTGCAAATTATAACCAGCTTTTGTATGGGAAAATTAAGGCCAGTTATTATTGTGTTTACTATATATATATGTGTTAAAATTAACAGTATTTGGTCACATCATTTAATGTTCAATATTTTCTTTAGTTTTTACAAGAAAGTAACTGAATTTTCATTAGAACATGTTTTGAGAAGATTCATGTGTACTTGGGGTTAATTCAGCTGATGTTATTTAGGCACAACAAACCCATTTCAGGTGATTAACACCAGATGAGATGTGGTGTGGACCACTAACCTCAGACTCGGTGTTAGAAACCTGAAAAATACACCTTTGTTAGCATGTTGTTGCAATTAATTATACATCTAATCACTTACAGGTATCTTATTTTTGTTTGCTTAAACTTGCATTTCAGGTTTGAGACATGGGAAGTGGAACTGTTGGCTATCATTGTTTTAGCTATGCCATATGTTTCTGTGATTGACTCCTGGTACAGTAGCCAGACATGAAGAGCATTGCATTATGAATGATTAATTAGTCTTATAATGGCAGATATATTGTTTTTAATTTCAAGCCAAAAAAAGAATGGGTGCTATATTCATGTGGAGAAACACTATTTAAGAGAGCAAAATCAAAGCCCATTGGTCTTAATCAGAAAACATTTTGGGCTGGATAATCAGACTGCACTGGGCAGTGGCGCAAGCCTGGGCACAGCACAACTGGGCTGCGCTGGGGCCAGGACCAGGCAATTTTCAATGGTGATGCACTATGGCTCAGTACCATTGAATATGGCATAGTTATTGCGCATACTGCGCATGGCGTAATGGAACTGCGACAGCGCAAGCCACAGAGAGGGAGCACAGGGATGCGCCAGCGCAAGTGCAGTTGTGCTAGGTGAATCACCCATGATATTCAGCTGGGGGCATGCAAATGAGGTCATAATATATGCAAGGTGAAAATGGGGCCATTTGCAGGTTATTATGGCCCCATTTACAGGTGTTGCACTGGGTGCTCTGGCGAAATGCACCTGGCACCCTGCCATGATGCTGTTGTCAAGGGTTGGCTCCCTGGTGGGCTAGTGTAGCTCCTCTCTCCTGGATGCCCGATTGCAGGCATCTGTATTAATGGACCGATCCCTGGTGGTCTAGTGGTCCCCCCGCTGCCTGATCACAGGCATCAGTTATTATTAATCATATCCTGGTGGTCTAGCAGTCCTCCCATGCCTGATCACGGGCATCAGTATTAAAGAATCAGTTCCTGGTGGTCTAGGAGGCCCCCCAATGCCTGATCTTGGGCAACAGTATTAAAGAATCAGTTTCTGGTGGTCTAGTGGGCCCCCCACTGCCTGATCATGGGCTGTTGTAATTGCAGAATGTATCCTGGTGGCCCAGTGGTACTCCCCCACCCTCCCACAGAGGACCCCAGGCCATCTGGCACCCCCCCATCATTGGCGGGTGGCAGCACCCCACCCGCATAATGCCTGGCCACCCTCTGAATGACAGTGTACAGTATGATATATACACCTATTGATCCACAGTGTGGACCAATGGGTTTGCAGGCCATACTGTACTACACAGGGCCAGATATGTGAAAGAACGTGTTCATTCACATATCCAGTCCTGTGTAGTACAGAATAGTCTGCAAGCCCATTGGTCACCACTGTAGACCAATAGGAGTACAGATCATACTGTACACTGTCATTCAGCGAGCGGATGGGCAGTATGCAGGCAGGGTGCTGCTGTCCGCCATTGATGGGAGGGTGCTGGGTGGCCGGGAGGACCTCTGTAGGAGGGTGGGGAGGGGGGTACTACTGGACCACCAGGATGCATTCTGCAATTACAACAGCCCAGGATCAGGCAGTGGGGAATGTGCTAGACCACCAGAACCTGATTATTGATTACTGATGCCCACGATCGGGCAGCAGAGGGACCGCTAGACCACCAGGATATGATTATTAATTACTGATACCCACAAACAGGTAGCAGAGGGACTGCTAGACCACCAGGGGTTAGGTATTTAATACAGAAGCCCACAGTTGGGCTTACAGGGTGGGAAGGGGATCCACAAGACTACTAAGGAGGTCTGGGTGGTTATGGATGGTGTTCCCGCTGAGCGTGTGGCCACCCATGGCTGGCGGCTCTTGTGTTGTGCCTTGCAATACAGCCACCCACCTGTGGGTGGCCAGCTTTTGAGCCATGTGTGGTGTATGTAGGGATTGTGCCAGCATATGCGTCGCACATCCTGGGCTGAATATTGGGATGTGCCACAAATGCATGGGCACGCCCCCTGCATCTGCACTGCATAGGATTACATTTTACCCTGGCACATCAGGATTTGCATTGCGCTGAGCAGCCATTTCAGTATCCCATTGGGGCACAATGCAGGGTTGCACCAGTGCAACTTAGTTGCACCAGGCACAACCCCTTTAAATATCCCGGCCCCTGTGTTTTCTAGTTTAAGTTTATTGTTCAGCAGAAATACTACTGCAAAGTCATATAGATTAAAATCAGTACAAAACAGCATTTCATGCACATGTAAATAGGCATATACAATAAAATACAAGTAGTTCACAATACACAATCTAAAATAACAAGTAACATCATACTGAGGCTCAACTATATTATTCATATGCAGTCTACTATGATAGATGTTAACTGCATCCTAGCCACAAGGTACATAAATATGTTCTGCACATATATTGAAAGCTGTGAGGCAGCCACAAGTTCTAGCATTTTTTGAATATGAAATGAAAGAATGGCTCCATGATATTATATTCAAAGAATAAATCAACAAGGACACATTTCAAGATTCCAAACTGTATTATGCTTTTCTACTAAGCCTTAATCTTTGTAAGGCTTAAAGTGGTTTATGTTATTTTAATTGGTTTTATATCTCTGAACTTGTTGTTTCCTTATCTTCCCTACCTCAATTAAATAAAATGCAAGCTTGTTTAAATTATCTATATTCTCTGAACTGAATAATAAATCTAGCAGGAATCTTGGCTAAATAACTAAGGATCCTATAAAGTCACCTAAGTATGTATCTTTGGGTTTGCCATACCATGGGCATCTCAGGATGACATGTTTTAGATCCTCAGCCTCCCCGAAGATGACAATAACAATTTGTTGACAGATTTCCATCTTTCTTATACGTAGCTTCAATTATATTGCTCGGAAAAAATTCAAACCTATATTGTGTCAATATGTTTCTATATTGTGGAATTTGCACTGCACCCAAATCATATTTTAAAGTACAGTATGTTCTTTTGTATTATTAACCAACCAACTACAGACTTTCATTTTTTTTATTTTATTTAGATCAGCTTCTCTTGCATTGTTCTGTAATCTTTTTGTTACAAATGTTACATATGTTGAATATAGCTGCATCGTTTGATCATTCCAAAGTTTTTAATAATATAAACCATTATCTTCTAATAGTTTATAGATTGTATTTAACCATCCATCCTGTTTATAGGGAAGTAATTTCACTTTCTTACTAAGACACCTAGCCAAAATGGAGTCCTTGTTTTTGGTAGCACATCATAAGAGTGATTCAAAATGAGCGACTGGAAATATAGTGACTCATTTTGGGTGCTTTTATGGTGGGCTACCCTACAGAATAGCGAGGGTAGGGGACAGCAAATATGGGGAAGGGTGAAAGGAAGGGGGAATAGTGAGGGGGAAGGGGTTTTCAGTGACTGGATTACCTGCTGCTGTCGAGTTTGCCATGTGTCATAGTGGTGTGGGAGGCTAGCTCTGGCAGAGCGGGTTCTGGGTTCAGGACCATGTGTGGGCTGCATTTTGCAGCAGCTGCATGATGCAACACTTAATTTTTTCCTAGAACCAGATTTTGCCACGATCTCCGACATGCACCCCCCTGGAGTTGAGAATCCTAATACAGAGGAGCTGCAGGGGGGTATGGGGGTGCAGCCCATCCCCGCAAAAACATTTTTTGTAAATCTGGAAGTTGGGTCACCTTAAAGTGTATATTGCCAGTCTGATTTTTGGTGATATACACTTGCCATAATAATGATTGCTGTTTTGCATTCACTATTATGACATGGGACCTTATTTCTGGATACAGGCTTCACCTAGTAATTAATCATTCGACCATGAACTAGATATTTGAAACTAGTTTGTCCAAGTTTGGATCTAACTAATGTACTAGGGGAATGAGACAGAATTCTCAGGAGTTGTTCATAGGATTGATTTAAGATTATATCAGTTTTGTTAGTATTATCAGTACCCCATATTTCAGCCGCATAGGTTGCTTGATTTAGGGGGGTCACGTGATGGCAGCTTAAGCAAAAGCAGCATTTTCGGTCAGCTCCATTTCCAGCTTGAATTTTCACCCTCAACACAAGAAATTGCAGTAAAGACCAACTGGTAACTCCTAATTAAGCCATCCGGTAACTATTCTGCCACTTAGATCGCGGCAAGAATGGAGGCTTTCGTTAAAAAAACAGCCCGCTAAACATACGCCACCTCCCTCCCCGGAGAAAGAGCAGGCCGCAAAATGCCCTTGGCAAGGTTCCAGCAAAGCAACGCCGGGGCCAACAGCTCTAACGGAGGAGCGCATCCTGGAAATAATTGGGCCTCTGCAATATTCAATTGAGGAGATCTCCGCCGAAATCCACAGTTTTAAAGCAACGCTGAAATCATTGAATACTCGAGTTGATGACAATGAAGTTAGGCTCAAATCCTTGGAAGCTAAAAATGACAAAAACGAGCTAACAAATGTGTTAATCAACAAAAAGTTAAAAAGAATGGAAGAAAAGCTCAAGGACCTAGAGGGAAGAAGTAGGCGGAATAATTTAGTAATAATTGGTATTCCGGAGAAAGAGGAGGGGCACGGCACCCATCCATTTTGTGCAGAAACTACTAGAAAAGGTTGCTGGTTCGTCTCCTAACAATACATGCTATATTGTTGAAAGAGAGCACAGATCTCTCCGACCGCCTCCCGTGCCCAGAGCACATCCGAGACCGATAATCTGCAAGCTGTTAAATTTCTTAGATAAGCAACACATCCTGAGTAAAGCAAAGTCTCTACAAGAGGTCTTGTGGAATGGAAAGCAAATTCGCATCACTCATGATCTGCCACAGTCGGTACGACTCAAACGTCAAGAGCTGCACCCTATAGTTACAAAATTGATTGCTGTGAGTATTCCATACAGGGTTAAATATCCGGTGATCCTACAAGTTAAATTTAAGGACCAATGGCACTCCTACGACAACGCAGAAGCGGCAAGACAGGAGTTATCTAAGTTACTACATGAATTGTTTAAATGATGACCACGTGACTGCAAAGTAGTGGACAAAGCAGGAGATCCGCACCCTAACTGTTTCCCAGGAGCTAAAATGTTTACTAGCTCACATCTTGTTAACTTTGGTCCTTGACCCGCTTGTTGTCAGTCTGAATGCATCCCATCGAAGGTCCCACTGGATACCTTAGCAGTCCCCTCCCCAAGGCATGGCATTTTTTGAGTGTGCAAGTGCATTTCTTCCCTGGTGTTTGAGGTATAATTAGTATCTACCCCCCCCGTAACAGAGAATGAAATATGGGGTCATGGGAGCGCAAGGAGAATCGTTGCTGTTCGGGAATTCGATAGTGCTTTCTGGTGGCTACATTAGCTCTGGCAATCAGGCTCATGCCCACAGCGTATGTCGTGACGTCTGTATTACTAGAAAATAATATTGAGAGGCCGGAAGGAAATCAACTGACTTTGAACAAGCATCATTGCAGGGGTTAAGTATTATCATCAAGGCCAGACCATCTTGAACTCACGTCTGCTCAGAAATGAGGGAATGCACGACATCAGTGAAGCAGATGCAGAACTCCATCACCACAGGACCAGTTTTGATATACACCCCAGCGCTATCGAATTAATTGGAGAATGAGTGGCTTGACTCCATTATATAGCCATGTAATCGGAGAAAAGGGCTGAATAAATAGTTTTCTCTTTTTGTTTTTTTTCTCCAGGATGGACAGCGAGTGGAGCGGATAAATGGTTTCTGGGAATAGGTTGGCTACAATGTTAATCAGCCAATCATGCGCTGACGTAGTTTTTCGTTATTCCATAATTTAGGCTTAGAAGCAGCCTTTAAAATAAGAGTGTGTGTGTAATTCCTTTCTTTTATTATAAACTAATATCTGAGGGGTAGCGTTAATATAAAACTAACGTTCTGTTTTTCGATGGGGGGATGTACCTATAAAATAATAAGGCGACTGATGTTTTTTCATGTTATTATGCCTCACACTTTCTTTCCCAACTAGAGGGCAGCAGAGGATAGTTTAAAGAGTTTTTTGGGGTCTCTTCAAATTATAAGTTACAGGCAACCTTTGTGTCTTGTTTCACGAATCAGAGTTGGAAATAAAATGTTTAGTTCTTCCGAGTGGAAATATTGCTACGCTAGGGTAATGAAGTACCTAATTAAAAGGGAATTGTTTAGTTAAATAGTGATTCTTTGTTATTAGGAATTAAGACAAGTGAGGGAAATGATGTTATGATATTGATATAAACTATATGTTTCATATTCACAGCGGGAAACGGGGGACCTAGTTTCACTTAGGCTAGCTTTAACATCACATGACGTGTTGGAATGGTGGTACAGTTATCAGAACTGGGAGTAATGATTGATTACTAGGGGAAAGGGGGCATTATGGGAATTGGGGGCGTTTTGTTAAGAATAGTTATAGATTAAGGAGATGGGATGTTTTTGGATGAGGAGGGGGGCAGACTGCGCTGGGTTTATGCTTAGTTGATGATGGCATTTATTACTCCATATCTGGTATGCCTCTCAATAGTCTTGAGTACAAAATGTGTGGGGCATTCTCCAAGAGTAGGTTTTGCTTACTACTCCTGGGTAATCATCGAGTTTCACTTAAGGCATGAGTGATAGTTATCGTTGTGAGTTGGAATATTAAAGGGCTAAAGATAGGTTAAAGACAGATGATATTAAAGCACCTGCAGTTGTTATGAGCGCAAATAGCTTTTTTATAGGAAACACATCTTAGAAGGGATGATGTGCTCCTTTTTAGGAAATTATGGGTGGGTCAGGTATATGGAGCGGGGGCTTCTACAAATAAAGGAGGGGTAGTGATACTATTGGCCAGGAAAGTGCCATTTAAACTGACTAAGGAAAAATGGGACCCTGAGGGAAGGTATATTGTTATACATGGATCCTTAGAATCCTGCCCGGTTATCCTTGGATCGGTATATGGTCCAAATAATGATTCTACTTCTTTTTTTGTAAATTTATTAAATATTATAACTGTGAACCCCCCTAGACTTATGATATTAGGTGGGGATTGGAACTTGGTTCTCCAGACGGAGTTAGATAGATCCGATCGAATACGACAGGGCTTATCTCCAGCTCAAAGAGCACTGAAAGAATTTATAGACACGGCTGCATTAGTGGACATATGGCGAGTGTTTAACCCCACCGAAAGACAATATGCTTTTTTTTTCTGCGGTACAAAACATATTCTAGAATTGACTATTTGCTTATAAGTTTACATGCGATCCCAGGGTCATACGTGAAGGAATTGCAACAAGGGTTATATCTGATCACGCATCGTTGACATGGTGTTTTGTCTAGGGGCTGGGATTAGGCGCTCTCCACAATGGCGGTTGAATAGCCAGCTATTAAAAGATCTAGCTTCCTCTGAACATATCATGGAACACATTAGTTTATTTCTCGCCCATAATTTAGGGACGGTCGAGAAATATGACTTAGTTTGGGCTGCCTTAAAATGTTCTGTGAGAGGCGAGTTTATTAAAATGGCATCTAACAGGGCTAAGTGTCAGAGGGTTCTAATGGAGGAGCTCCTAACTAGTATCAAAAGTATAGAAAATATCCTCTCCCGCACCTCTCCAGAACAGTTGTGGTCCAGATTACATCAGTTGCAGGCCCAATATGTAGGTTTACAAGCGCAGAGGGCTGAGTTATCTTTACATAGGACCAAGCTCCAATATTTAGATGTAGGAGAAAAAGCAAGCAGGCATCTGGCGATGCGCCTCTGTCAAGTGGAGACTTTGCAATATATTGCTGGAATCTACTCCGAGGAAGATGGCAGAGTGGTTACTGATCCACAAAAAATGGCGGAAATGTTTGGTTCTTTTTACCAAGGTTTGTATTCAGTGACCCCGTCTGCCTCTTCTGTGGATTCAGATTTGAGTGCTTACCTTGGATCTGTGACCCTGCCAAAGATCACTGTGGAGGATGCTGCTTTTTTGAGCACCCGATTGCTTTAGGGGAAATACAGGAAGCAATCCAGCAGTTACCTTTGGACAAGTCCCCCGGTCCGGACGGGTTGCCTAGCAATTTTTACAAAGCCTATCAAAGTGTCTTGGCGCCCATATTGAAGGACATCTTTGGCTATTGGTTTGACAAGGGAATGTCAGAGTCAAGTTTTTTGGAGGCGGTGAGATCTCTAATCTTAAAACCAGGAAAGGACCCGCAGAATCTCAGTAGTTACCGACCCATTTCATTGTTAAACACCGATATAAAAATTTTGGCCAAAGTACTGGCAAATAGGCTTGCCAAAATTATAGATAAATTAATAGGGCATGAGCAAGTCGGGTTTATGGCTGGAAGGTCACCCCAAGATCATATGCGAAAATTAATGCATCTTATTGTGGCGGCCAGAGATTCTGATATCCCAATGGTGCTAACCTTGCTCGATGCCGAAAAGGCATTCGACAGAGTCTCCTGGGATTTTCTTTCTGCCACTTTAACTTCTTTTGGCTTCCCGGAAGACTTTGTCAGATGGGTCAAAGTACTGTACTCCTGTCCCATGGCCAGAGTGAAGTTCAACGGATTATTATCTCCTCCATTTAAACTGGCTCAGGGCACTAGACAGGGGTGCCCTCTGTCCCCCTTACTTTTTAACATATACCTAGAACCCTTGCTCCTTAGACTAGCGGCTAATGTTAAGATTACCAGAATTCGAGTGGGGGAGGTTAGATATGCATTTTCGGTTTATGCAGATGATGTCTTATTACATTTGGAGAACCCCAAAGTCTCGATTCCCTCAGTTTTAGAAGAAATTGAGGAGTATTCTAAAATATCCTATTATAAGCTGAATCGAGAAAAGATGAAGGTAATCCCTCTGAATGATAGAGTCAATAAGGCGGAGTTGGTCCCCCTAGGCTTGGCATGGGAAACAAACTCTGTAGTTTACCTAGGAATAAAGATTTTTAGGGATCCTATCACCATTCGGAGAAACAACATAGATAGTCTTATGAAAATAATTTCTAAAGACCTTGAGAGGTGGCAATGCCTCCCTATTTCGCTATGGGGTAGGCTGAATATAATTAAAATGAACCTCTTACCTAGGATATTATATCCATTGGGTATGCTGGGTGTGTACCTTCCTAAAGTTTGGTTCTCTAAAGCTGAGAAGTATGCTGAGTTCCTTTTTGTGGAACAAAAAGAAGGTACGTAGGTCCTACCTCAAGTTAACAGCGTCAAAAGCGAGGGGAGGACTGGCAGCCCCTTCTTTCTTTGTATATTATATTGCACAACATTTAAGTAAGTTATATTATTGGCAGAAAGAGGTGGACCACACTACATACTTCCCTCTGTGGGTATCTATTGAAGAGTATTTGGCATCTCAGGAAAGGTGCTCGCTGCGTGCCTTGCTTTATGCCTGTCCGTCACATATCCCCAAAAAACCTTAGAAATAACCCTATGGGCTGGTCAATGAAAGCCTCTCATCAGGCCCAAGCCTATTTGACAGTCAAGTGGAGCCAATCCTCTGACCAACCAATTGTTAATAACCCGCACTTTAAAATCAGTAATGTACCGATAGCCGATGGCTTTTGGTCTCGGTTGAGACAATGTAAAGTCTCGGAGTTTGGAGAGATGGAGAGATGGTCACTTTGGCTCAATTGTGTGGCTCTGATAGTGCTGTGAATAAAGAATCCTTTAAATACCTACAAGTTAGCAAGGCCCTATCCACATTTCATAAGCTCTCTCCATTAATAGACATGGGGGAAAAGGATCCTATTGTGCTTCTCCAGGTTGCTTCTCAGTTGCATAAAGTCTCAAATTTATACAAAGCTTTGCAAGGTTGGGATAATAGACTACCCTCGGGCGTCTGCTTCTATTGGGTAAGGGAATTAGGTCCTTTCTGAGGATGTTAATGTGTGGGAAAAACTTTGGATTTCTCTATATAAACTTATCAAGCAGGACAGGCTTAGATTAGTACATTACAATATTATGCATAATTTGTATTTGACACCATCCAAACTGTGTAGCTTTGGACTGTTGCAAGCGCCAACGTGTAACAGATGCAAGATGGATGTGGGGTCCCTTTATCATATGTTATGGTTATGTCCGCACATTAAGGCATTTTGGCAGGCTATTAACAACTCCTTAGACCCTATCCTCAGTTTGAGGGAACTGTTTACTCCGGAAGTGTGCCTAATAAATTTTTTCCCAATAGGTATTCCAAGCAATAGGAAAGCGCATATGGCTTTGGTAGCAGCAACTGCCAAACTAACAATAGTGAGGCATTGGATGGATGAGAAAGCACCCCTAATAGTAGAATGGTACAGAGAGTGTGTTTTGGCTCTGCAGTTGAGAGGCATATAGCACTTATGCTAAACAGAGGCAAAACTTTATTTCTCGGGGTGGGGGAAGTCTAGAGGCTATTATGGCGTATATGGGAATCACAATGTAAGTAGGATGGCAGCAGTTAACTACAGTTATAATGATGGTAATTTTATGAGTCTGTGGGGAGGGGAAGGGCGTGTTTTTTTTTTCTTCTTTTATGTTTTCTTTTCTTTGATGAAATAGATGCACCTAATATTCTCAAGTGTATATATTTTCGTGATGTTGTATATTTGGTGCTGAAATCAATAAAGAGTTTAAAATAAAAAAAAAAAGGTTGCTTGATTTATTATTTTTGCATTCATTGCTTTAATCATTGGGACCACAGTCTTTCCTCCATCGATAGTATTAAATCTTTTTAATGCATTTGGCAGAATGCTGCACTTTTTTTGCAGATCAACTGATATGTTTATTCCATTTGCCATTGCTTGAAAACAGAACACTTAAATAAGGGCAGTCTCTAACAAATTACAACTTATTCCTGCAAGTGTGAGCTTCCTATATTTTTCCAGATATCATAATTTTTGTTTTCTTTGTGCTGGATTTAAGATTATGTTTTACAGACAGAGTCCAGTTTGTTCAGAGATCTCTGTAATCCCAGTTTGCTAGCTAAAATGATAGCCAAATCATCAGCATAAGCTAAAGCTGGTATTTCCTGACTATATATTTTTGGGACATGATAAGATGGATTTTCAAGTGTAATAATGATATCATTAATATTCATATTAAATAAAGTGGGAGCTAACACATAACCTTGTCTGACTCCTGTGTTAGTATCAATGTTGTTTGTCAATTGGCCTGATTTAGTGTATTTGATTTTTGTCCAAGTATTGGTATACAATCACTTAATTAAAATTAACAGATTTTATTCAATCCCTAGATTGACCATCTTTTCCCATAGCAATGATCTAAGTATTGTGTTGAACATTGAGAAAAGGTCTACAAATGCAAAAAATATTTTTTTTATCCTACAATATTTTTTGATTAGATGAATAAATAGAAAAATTAGTGTTAAGGTACAGGTGTCTTCTTAAAGCCAGCTTGTAATTCAGATATTATTTTGTATTGCTCTAACCATAGAAATACATTATTTAATTATACTTTGGCATATATTTTAGACATAGCATCCAGCAAACTGATGGGGTCTATAGTTAGCTAGTTCTGAATAGGAGCCTTTTTTGTGAATTGGAATAACATAACTCCCTTGCCATGAAGGTGGAATGTATGCAAACGTCACTGACTTGTTAAAGAAAGTAGTATGTAAAGTTGCCCAGCAGTCTAACTTCAAGAAAATAAAATCTTTTGCCATGTTATCTGGACCAGGTGTTTTATTTCTTTTAAAGCTTTCTATTGCAACCGTAACTTCACTAACTGTGAACCAATTAAAATGTTCATTTATCTCTATGTTTTCTAAGTTTTTAGTAACTGAATTGTTAAAAAATATTTATATATATATATGTGTGTGTATATATATATATATATATATATATATATATATATATAGGATATACATGGTGAACTGTCAGATAAATGATTTATCTATTAGGTGCTTGACTCAGTATTTTACCTAGTGGCTTACGCCACTCGTGAGATAACTGAGGTCAAACAGCACAAGTGTAGATAAATCATTTATCTGACAGCTCGCCATTGTATATTTCATTTATGCAATAGGGATGCTTTCTATCAGTGCAGGAACATTTGGTGTTGACTGTTTATTTTTTTTTAAATGATAATTTCTGGGAGTTTTGGTTATCTTTTCTAGAGCATGTCCGCCTAGCATATTCGTTGCTATTAAATGAAACACCACTCATTTTGTAGAAAACCTCTTGCTGAACAAATGTCATGCTCACAGTACCATGCTACTTTTTTCATTTTAAAGTTATTCACATTTGTTTGTCAAAAAAGGGAAAATAAAATCGAATTTTATGCTGTTTTTTGTTAATTATAAAAAAAACTAAAAGGAATCTATAAATGAAACACCACTCATTTTGTAGATATTTTTGTGCTGAACATTTTCCGTGCTCTCAGTACCATACTATCATTTTTTGTTTTAAAGTTATTCACGTTTGTTTGTCAAAAAAGTGAAAAAAATGTTCTGTGTTTTGCTAATTATAAAAAATCTATAAGATATCTATAAATAAAAACATTCATTTTGTAGATAATTTTGTGCTGAACAATTTTCCTGCTCACAGTACCATGCTATCTTTTTTGTTTTAAAGGTATTCCTATTTAAATATGGCTAGTACTGCTTATGAGGCTGAACATTCTAAAGAGATTTGTGACATAGTAACTGTGTGCATAAATGGTCACTGTATGTATAAATTTATTTATACATACAGTGACTCAGATAAACACATTTATCACACTGAATATATGTCCATGCCTATTGCATATATATATATATATATATATATATCTGTATATATATATAGATATATATATATCATATTGGCCTTTATATGTGTTTGTACCCATTGCTACCAAGGTCCATTATTTCTTGTCATTCTTTTCTTTAATGGTCTGTAATATAAGTTCCCCTACTTCCTCCTGATGTACTAAAAGGTGAAAATTGGCATTATTGCTATATTGTTTCTTACAATTATTTAGGTTTTGTGCTGTAAGTTTACTTTCTTGGATTTTTCTTAACAATCCAGGTAAGGTTAGATCATTTTTCTTTTCCTTCCTACAATTTTTACAAAACCAATTATCATATCTCAAGTTTTGTGTAATTTTTCTTTCTCTCCCAGCATTTTCTTCACAGAAATGATAGAGAGCAATTAGATGGTTATAAATTATTACTGAGGCCAACTCATTCTGTATTTTTGGTGTTACTTCATTAATATATTTGTCACTTAGTTTAGTTATAATGTTACTTGTTATGTTAACCTATTTGATTTTATTGTTTACTACATTTATGATTTCATCTTCCTGTGGAAGTATTATATTTTTTGATTTTCTATAGAGCGCCACAGGATGATGATCACTCTCGGTTCTATTGATTATTTTTAAATCTAAATACTTGTGGAAATCATATATTGACAGTAAAATATAATCAATAATTGGTGAACCTTTTACATTGATACATGTTGTTTTCCCCTCTGTGTTCAAGGGGAATCTATCATTAAGTATTATAAGTTGTAATGAGTCCAATACTAATACCATTTGTTTATGTTTATCAGTGTTCTTTTTATCTTTTGAGACCCAATGTGGAATGTTCAAAGCTTGTAAGACTGAGTTGTTACCAGGCATGTTTGTTAATTTACTATATCTGATATTAAAGTCTCTAGTTATTAGAATGCCATTATAAGTACTTCTTAATGCTATGTTTTCTACATCATCAATAATATTTTCAGTTATCATTGTTTGGAGGCAGTATAGCGCAGTGGTCTAAGGCTCTAAGCTGCAAATTTGGTGACATCCAGCAGACCAGACCTGGGTTTAAATCCCACAGCTTCCACTTGCATACTGTGTGACCCTGAGCAAGTCACTTAACCTCCTTGTGCTCCCAGGTCGCTCCTGTAAAAAAGCTTTCAGCTTAGTGTGCTATACCTGGTTAAACAACTAAATAAAATTAAAAAAAAATAGTTAAAGATTTATTGTAAAATGTTAAATTAACAGGAGGCCTGCACACATTGCCCAGAATTATATAATCCAAGATACTCAATAAAAAAGTATATAGTTTAGTTTCACTATAGTTTTAATAAATTTAAAACAAAATCAGTTAGTTTAATGAAGATGGCTAAGCTACCCATATTTCTACCCTTATTACTTATCTTTTAGGCAGGATATTGCACCAGTGTGTATTCATTGATTTGTATGTTACCCACATGATCAGCCAGATTTCCTGAAAAATAAGTATCTCTGTTTTGTTGAGAAAGGAAAGGAACTAATGATCCACAAATTTTGATTTAAGTTGAACAATATTCCAAGAGAGAATACTTGTGTTACCCAAGTTGTTACTGAAGAAATGGATGATGGTATCATTCATGCACCTGCTACTTTGATCACTAGTAGTTGTGCTTAATCCTGGAGAAGTGTGATTAGTAATATCAGTATTAGGTAATTTATTTTCTTGTGTAAAAACCTGGCATCTGTTAGCAGTCTCAATGTTTTACATCTGTTTTTTTTTACTTCCTGTCTGTGATTCTTTTTGTAACTGGTCAGTGCTACCCCTTGTTACAAAATCAGTGATGAATATAACCAGACTGTCCAACTTCAGACTAGCTTCCAGTATGTTTTAGACCAGTATTCTGTTATTTAATATTAAATCTATCTGTCTCCTTGTATTCAATTTGTACAAGTTCTCTCAATAGAAACCATTTTATTTACATAAAATGATGTGCAAAGAAAGTAGCCCAATAGATGTGTAATCAGGGTTTTAATTGTTGTCCTAGTTTCTGTTTTAATATATGTAATACCAAATATGGATAGAGTTATGTCTGAAGAAAAATTATCATCATAATCTTGTATTAATAAATCCTGTAAGGTAGAGGACACAGCCAATAGGGAAACCATTTCTGATTTTGTTGTTATATATTTTCTTTTTAAAGTAGATGTTGTTACTGGATAATCCATACTTAGGTAAAAGTTATGGAGATAGCTAGAATTTTACCAGACATATTGAGCCACTCTTTCACTTTTAAAGAACAATAGTATCACATCTTTAGTAGTGGATCATTTGCTCTGAATGCATCCACTATATCATCATGTGGTATGTCAAGTTCCAATAATTCAGTATAAATCATCTGACCCAACACTATTAAAGCCTGTGAATTATGAAAATAATCCCTTTCCACCCTCTTAGAACTATTATTGCTTGTTTATCCTCCAGTAATTCTAAATCCACTTGTTTGCCATTAGAATGATTCCCTTGAATAATAGTCTCTGGAGACACTGATTATTGCATTTCTTTATTCATTTCCTAATTTTTCTTTGTTGTTTTACTGTTAAATCAAATGTACTCATCAGCTGACCATTTGAATTAATCTGTTCAATTACCCTATCCTAAGAGTATTTTTCCATTTTTTTTCCTTTTTGATTTGCTGTTTTTTTTTCTGGACAAGTTTTTAGGTTTACTTTAACTTTCCTTCCACAGGTCCATTTTATCAGATAAGACAGTCAGGTTTATGTTATTAACAGAAGTAAGATATTCTTCTTTAGCAGTCTTATTTGTTGTTTCAAGCTCAATGAGATTATCAGCTACAGACAGGGAGGAATCCCTTTCGTTTTCCTGGGGTTTTCTTTTGGTAAGTCAGTATACTGTATCTTCTAATCATGCAGCATTAATAGCTGTTTCTCCCCTCAAGGAATAAATATCATTGTTTTAGAATAATGAGTTGTTCCATCATTGCAATACTGGCAATGTGTGGGTTCTTATGAGCTTCAGACAGATTTTGATCTAAAAAGTGTGAATAAGTAAGTTGCTTATCAATTTTCTCTCTTATAATATACTCCCTGTCTGCTATGTCTTTAAGTCCTAATATCTTTTTATCTAATTTGGTTCTTATTTCATTTCTTTCCATTTACCTTCAGTACCTTCTGTACCATTAGATTTTTCTAAATGAGACACACCCATATACTGGCTGGTATGGGGAAGATGTTGATAATTATCTGGTTGAAGTGAGGCTTCTGTACTAAAGACCAAACTTAATGATTCCTCACCTTTCCCATCTTCTTTCATGTTAAAGCAGATCCCTGACAGCTTCCTAAAAGCTGCCTCGTTAAAGAGAATCAAAACCTAAATTAGTTGTTCTTTCATATGAATTTATACTAAGCCACTATTTCATTGGGTGTTTTTATTAGTAATTTTGTTGGAGAGGTTTTCCCTGTTATATTTATTTTGGGTGATGATGCATTATCTGAAGGTAATTCTTTTTTGTTAAGTAAGTGTTTTGTAATTAATATTGATCAATCTGCTTTAAAGATTCCCCCTCATTTTTCCCATTAGCTTTTACCTTGTTATTTTTCCCCATTTTGTTTAGGAACATTTGATTTACAAATTTCACTTCTATTATGTTTCCCCTATTTGCCCCTTCCTTTAGGTTTGGAGAGGGCAGTCAGGGAAGGGGCACGTCCCCAGAAATTGTTTTACTCCTTGTTCTTGTTTTTTTTACCTATTAGTCGTAATAATCAAGGAAGGAAGAAAGAAAACAAGAGCTTTGGTTTTTAAAATTAATTTGACCAATAGTTCACCAAAATATACGAGTCCTTGGATGATAGAAATCTTTCTAAAGTTCTTGAGATCTTGATGTCATGTTGTCACTCTTGAAGTTAATGGCCACAGAATTCCAAAAAGTTCCTGCTTGTTGGAAAGACAAAGATGCACAATTAGAGCAAAAACATGGTCAAACAGTTCCAGATCAGATCTCTTTTAATTTCAAGTTACTACAATGCCACAGCCACTCAAAGAATAGTATGGGAACTTCTCAAGTCCATAGTTGTGAAACACAAAGGAGGCCACCCCTTCCCCACACTTCTGAAGTTTCAAATTAAAATGAAATAGTTATATAATGCTATTACTAATTTATTAAATTACAAAGAATAGGCTAGGGTCTAATCTCTTTTAAATAGTTTTAAGACTACAGAATAAAGCCATAAACACTTTTAGGAAATCTCAATAAGATCCAACATGAATCCAACTTCATGTACTTAAGAATAATTTTTTTAACAGATTTTAACTGTTTTTAGAGTATGCTATCTAAAAAACTACCAGTTTTTATCAGGAGCTTGCTTCAACTAGAATGTTAATAATGCCACAGTGAAGCAACAAATTACTAAATGGAAGGAAGTGGAATTTCGTGCATTGAATACACACAATGCACTCAACACATTCAATAATATTCATTATTATATATTTTCTTTTTAAAAAGCACACAAGGAAGGTATAAAAAATAACATAAAAAGGTCAGTAAAATATATAAAAAAATAAAAAAAATCAGGACAATATCTTCATTTTGCAGACATTTAAGTCAAAGCTGGAATCAAAATTCCCTGAACTGGTAATAGCCAGCTCCATCCGCTTGAGATTAACTGTAAAATCACTCCCAAATGTTGGATACACAGAACTGTGTGCTATCAGTGCTTGGTATCTCTGTAGCTAGGTGCTTACAAAGCTGCTGGATCAGCCCATTTAGCTATGCTAAAGTCCTGCACGTCATAGATATTTTCTTCAATAAAAATGAATTTGCAGCAGGTCAGCCAGGGATGCAATGCACATGCAGAAGCACAAAGAACTGAATAAGCAATGAGAAATAATGTTTTTTTGAAGTATTAGTGCCAAACAAAAGATTAGCGTGTCAGCGGTTCGGCGAGTCAACAGCACAGTGCACTTCCCTCAGCAGAAGTGAGTGAATGAATTTAGGGAGGGTTGTGATGTGCCTTAAATATAATTTAGAAGTGCAGCAGCTTAAAATTTAAAACTCAATGAGGAAACCAATCAGAGACCTCCAGAAGAGATTAGATAATTACTTCAAGCTGTTACCTAGAGTTAATCGATTAAGATGTTTGGCCTAACAGGACGTCCTCATAATAAGGCACAATCACTATAACTCCCTCAGGTGTCTCACAGATATAGAGAATAATGCATATGTAGGGAGTTGATATGGAGTTTTTTTCACACACCCAAGTTGTGTGATAATATGTAAACCTTGAGAGCGAAACTCAAGAGGTTTAAGTATTATCACACAATGAGGATGTGTGGAAAAACTTCATTTCTACCCCCTACATATGTTTTATTTTCTATAATAACTGGCACCAAAACAAATTCAATATAAGTATTACCACTACGAGGAGACGCAAGATGAAAACGCTCATACTTCCTTACTAAAAGGCACACCCTCACGCTATTCAAAGACTGACATCACATAACGTGCTAACGTTGGGGGCGTGCCTACTAGTAAGGAAGTTGGAGCATTTTGGCAATGGGTCTCCGTGTTGCTTTTGCTATGAGTTTGAAACTGTTTACTTTGGAATGTGAGTGCTGCAGGCTTCTTGGCGCGAGACTATAAAAGTCTGGGTTGATATGACTTTTTTCGTATCAACCTGCAGGGTTGATACGACTTTTTACAGTTCTCAAAAATGGGTTGGTAACAGGGATCACCAGTTATTATAAACCAATACCATCCAATATCACATTATCCACAATAGCCTATTACCACCTGATAGTGCTGATTGTGCAACATGTGCTTTGTGCTTTGTACCACAATAAAACTTAATAAGTATCTCATAAGAGTCTGAGGTGGACAGCAGTTTAGTAATAAGCTAATACAGCACTAAATACAGACTAAATACACATTAAAAACATAGAGCAGTGTGTACAATTCCACACATCTCCATACAGTCCAATAAATCAAATGTCAGCTCATTTATTTTTCAGAGCACACAGAAACCGCTATATGATCCTGTTTGTTAACTTTTAATTTAAAAGTAAATTTTTCCAAGTAAAGGATATCAATAAGTAAGTAGACCGCGATTTGTCTGGGAAGAAAACAGTCACATTGTATTGAACCTTTATGCAACCAGCCCCCCACAGGGCCACCCCAGGCACTTTCCTCTGGTGGGGACCTCACAACTGCTAGAACTCTGAGCACCAGAGACTAGTGCCAGGTACAACAAGGTTGTACAGCTTATTCCCACAGCACAAGTTGAACTGGAAAGAGGTCTGAGTTTGTCAACAAGCAGTTACATCGAACTGCTCTTCTTCACAGAAAAAAAACAGCTTTTACTCGTAGACTGCAGTAGTGCTGTGCTTAGGCAGTGGTGGTTTACCTGCTATTGGTAAAGAAAGAGTGTCTCAGAACCTCCTGCTCATACTGCTTCAACACAGTGTAGACTGCAGCTACACAGCCATCCCCTCTGCTTCACTGATTAGTCAAGCTGCACCCCTACAACTTCTTCCATTACCTTCCCTAACAAACTCTGGCAGAGCCACTATGGCTGCAAATGCATTAACTTTATAAGGGTGTTTCATGGGCTTAAACATAAACATGAATTGCATTTAGTAAGGCCGATGATACCGTTTCACATACGACTTGTGAACAAGCTATGCAGCCTGGGAGTGGGTCACAAGGTGGTAAACTGGGTTAGGAACTAGCTGCATGATAGAAGATAGAGAGTCATGGTAAATGGTGCTCAATCTAAGGAAAGGAGGGTGACCTGCAGGGTGCCACAGGGATCAATCCTGGGCTCAGTCCTGTTTAATGTTTTCATAAGTGAAATTGTGGAGGGGCTGGAGGGGAAAGTGTGCCTATATGCAAGTGACACTAAGATCTGCAACAGGGTGGACACTCTGGGTGTGGAAGGGTGGAAAAAATGAGAAGGGACATAGGTAAACTGTAGGAATGGTCTGAAGTATGGCAGCTGAGATTTAATGCAAAAAAGTGCAAAATCATGCATTTGGTTGCAGGAACCCATGGGAGGATTACGTGGGGGGGATTAATGGTCACCAAACAGGAAAGGGATTTGGCGGTAATCACATTGCATGACCTAAAAGTGGCTAAACAATGTACCAAGGCTGTGCGGGAAGCCAGTGGGATGCTAGGGTGTATAGGAAGAGTATCACCAGCAGAAGGAATGAGGTGGTGATGCCACTGTGCAGATCAATGGTGAGGCCTCATTTGGAATACAGTGTCCAGTTCTGGAGGCCGCATTTCCGTAATATAACCTTAAATCACAAATGGGTTAAATGGTTCTATTTTAGATCTGTATCCCTCTCCCCTTCTTCTCTCACTGGTTAGGCTAACTAAATGCAACCTGGAAATATCTAGGCTAGCATGATGATTCACTTGCACAAGCTGCTTCTCAGTCCACATCACTGTCTTTTTAAAATGTTAACTTCTTGTTCAAAATAGCAGCTTGCCACAGTAATACATAAGCTAAAGTGATGTCACCTAGAAGGAGTTGTATGACATACTGTAGCTACCTTGGCTTGAGAAAGGGTGAACATGGTCAGCACCCCATAGCAATTGAGATGTTTTTGCAGCAAATAAAGTCCCGATGTACTAACTTACCCTACAAGTGTTAAGTATCACAGTCTGCATAATACACACGGCTCACAGTGATGAATCTTCATATGGTTTTGCTGGGTTGAGTTCTACTGTTTATAATACCTGGAAGAATAGTTAGGGAAGACATTTTTTCAATGACTGCCAAATGCGGTACAGTGGCAAATGTTTTGCAAAGGTATAACAGAAATTACGTCCATGAGGTATTGTTATCCAAGAATTGGGTCACGTTTTCATAGAGACTGATTACATTTATGGTACATGATTGTCCCTTTGTGAATCCCTGCTGCTCTCTATCATTGAAATGATTGTTAGACATGTGGCTAACTTATATCTTTAAGTAGTGATTCAAGAATTTTACCCAGAACCAGTATTTATTAATTTTAAAAAAAATATTTTGAGGTGGTGCCTGGTTATGGATTATCCCAATATTTAATTTCAGCATTTTAATGGAAACTTTGCACTCTGATTTTTTTTATTATTCTGAATTTTTTGCAGTATGTTGACTGTACTTATATCAGTTCTCTTGGCATTCCTGATAATGTACAGGGGCAGGGGACTGAGTTGTGATTTGGTTTGAATAAGAAACACAAATATTCATTACATTGGTTTGCTATCTCCACTGGAGTTTTTACTGTTTCCTCTTTACTATTAATATTACTTATATTCTTATTTTTTTGTTTGTTTCAGCTGTTGATGTAACTGCACAGTTGCTTGATGTTGCTTTTGTCTGCATCAGTTGCAAGTGTGAGTTCTGTTTTCTTTTTGAAATGGTAACTTTTGCTTTTATGTTTCTTTTAAAAAGTTTAATATTCTGAACATGTGGTTATGTCATGGTTTTTGTTTTCAGATATTTTATTGCATGTTTAGCTTTTTTTTTAAGTAACTTTCTTCACATCCTCATTTAGCCATCTTGCTTGTCATTATTTGTTAATATATTCTTTGATCCTTTTAATGTAAACTATTGCAAATGATAATATGTTGACCTTTATAATCTGCCAAATGTCATTCGCTGTTTTGTTGTTTTAAATTTTATGCCAGTCAGTTTCTTTGATTTTTTTGGTTGTGTTGTTCTTTTGTACTGCATCTAGGACCCTTGTCCTTCCTTTATATCCTTTTCAGCTGTTTTCTATATTTAGGTCCTTTATTTTACATGAGTTTTCATCCTTTCACAAGTATAACGAAAATGCATTTCAGTGATGCTCACTTGCTTTATACATATTATCCCTCTCCCGCTTATTTTATGCACACTTTTTCTTCAGTGTTTGTTTCCTTTTGTCTCTTTTTTTCCTTATGGTCTTGACTTCTTTTTTTTTAATTTAAAGTTTATTGATACATTTTCCACAATAAAAGGCAGTATAAGTAACATTGACAAAGACTCACAGATACAATGTGAAAGAATAACTGCCTAACCCACCCTATCCTCCCCTTACTGCAGTAACCCAGCCTAGTACCTGTCAATGCCAAGCTCCTTACTTAAAATCTTACAAGAGCATGAAACCTAAGATAGCTTTATCCTGGAACCAGAGAGATTAATGAGTGAAGGGGATCCCAGATTGTAGTATATGCTGTCAATCTATTGTGGAGACTAGCAATCGCTTTTTCTGTGCGCAGGTTGGACAGAACTTCTCTTACCCATTCCTGGACAGAGGGGAGGACCTGTCTTTCCAGTGATGAAGAATAAGCTTGTTAGCCAATAAGGCAATCATAGAGATGTGGAACTTTCATACCTTAACTCTGATAAAAGACAGGTCCCCCAACAGACAAATCTTGGGAGTGAAGTATTCGTGGAAGCCCAACAGGGGGTCTAAGAAAGTTTTGATTGAATCCCAAAAGGGGGACATTTTTGAGCAGGACCAAAACAAGTGAAAAAGTGTACCCTCTTCCTGGAAACATTTATTGCACATGTTAGAGTTCAGGTAGCCCCACCTATGTAGTTTGGCCGGGGTATAGTATAAGTTATGCAATATATGCTATTGCATGAGGCGCAGTCTGTCTTGAGAAATAAATTTATGATATGAACTCCAGAGAGAGTGCCAATCCAAGTAAAGTTGAGGAAAAAAATTATTCCAGAATCTTGAAGGCCCAAATGGACCCCCACACTTTTTATGAAACAAAACCTGATATAGTTTAGAGATTATACCAGAAGAACCGGAAAATGGGGAAACCTCAGGTATCAGAGAAGAAATGGTCTGGGAGGGAGGAGTATTACCCAGGGTAATTACAAGTAAATTCTTTAACTGTAAAGCTTTAAAATGGGAAGAAACCGGAATGAGAAATTTCTTAATCATATCTTCCACTGATAACCAATGCACCTCTCCATCAGTGAAAGAAAGAAGCTTTCCCTTTCCCAGTTGAGGCAACCAGTGACGAGAAATCTGATTCTTATTAATAGTAAATGATGGAGAGTTCCAAATAGACTGGGCCAGGTCCAAATGGGGGGAATATTGTAAAAAGGAACACATTTGAAAATAAATCTTTAAAGAGGTCATTATTGGGGCACTCTTCAGTCTTGCATACTTGGGAAAACCTGAAGAAAAATAATGCAAGAGGGTCAAGATTTTTTGCCTTAATTGCATCCAGTTCTATTTTAAGCCAAACTGGTTGCTCTTCTACTGGGCCAGGAGATACCCATCTGAAATATTTCGCAAGGTGACTAGCCCAGTGATATATAGCCAGATGGGGAATTCGCCAACCCCCCTCCAGTTTCGGGGCTGCCAATTTATGATAAGCCAAATGAGGATATCTGTCAGCCCAGATAAATCTAGTGAAGACACCATGTGTCTTTTTAAACCAGAGTAAAGGAATAAAGGTGTTAAGGAGAGATAATGGGTAGAAGATCCTAGGAAATATGTTCATCTTAATTATGTTAATCCGGATCCATAGTGAAATAGGAAGTTTAGACCACCTCTCAAGGTCATGAGTAATCACTTGCAATAGGGAATCCAGATTCTCTTTAAACCAAGTTAAAGGGTTACGAGAAAGTTTAATACCCTGGTATTTAAATGACCTAGAAGTCCAGCATAAACCAAAAGGGCTAATGTCACTTTTGAAAACTTTATGGTTTAATGGAAAAAATAGGGATTTACTAGCATTCAATTTGTAATTGGACAAGTCACTAAATCTTGCCATTTCCCTTAGCAAAGCTGGAATAGAGGACACTGGATGAGACAAATGTATTAACAAGTCATCCGCATATGCAGTGATTTTAATTTCATGTCGCCTGATTCTCACACCTTGTATAGAAACATTATTGAGAATATTTTGAATAAGAGGTTCCAGATATAAATTAAATAGCAGAGGAGAAAGGGGTTCACCCTTTCCTAGTGCCTGAATGAAGCGGAAAGGGCTTGGAGAATGCCCCATTCGCAGAGATTCTTGCAGTGGGATTTTTATAAAGTGTGGGAATCCAGGAAATAAACAGAGAGGGAAAATGAAAAGCCTCCAGAGCTCGGAACAAAAAGTTCCAGTTCACTCAATCAAATGCCTTCTTGGCATCCAGGGAGACCAAGCCTGCAGGGAACTCAGCATCCCTGGTAGCTGAGAAGACATGTGACAAGGTGCGTAAGTGATCAGAGGATGAATGCCTTTTCATAAATCCTACCTGGTTAATACCTATTAGCCCAGGAAGAACTACTGTTAGCTTATTAGCTAGTATTTTGGAGAGGAGTTTAATATCCTGATTTAAAAGTGAGATAGGCCTATAACTTTGAACCATTTCAAGGCCTTTATCGGGTTTGGGGAGCAGAACAATCAAAGCCTCATAGAGGTGTGGCTCTGTTTCCACCCCAGCTAAGATACGCTGAAATAAACGGCCAAGTATTGGTAATAGAAGATCCCGGAAGACCTTGTAGAATAGAGAGAAGAATCCATCAGGACCTGGGACCTTATCTGCTGGTAGTTCACTAATAACATTGACAATTTCTTCCTGAGAGATAGGAACAACCAGAAAATCTCGGTGCTGATCAGAAAGAGAGGGAAAATGGGAGTCTTTTAAGTAACTCTCTCTCTATGTCCTCAGGGCAAGGGGGTGTTCCATGTCACTGTACAAGTTTGTATAGTAAGTAGCAAATTCTTGAACTATTTCAGTGGGAGATACTTTTAAAGATCCAGCAGCCATTGCCCTGATAGGAGGGATAAATCTAATTGATTCCTGTTGCTTGATATGCAGTGCCAGTAGGCATCCCGCCTTTTCCCCCTGATCGGTATAACTAGCCCTAGTACGGATAATAGCTAATTCTGCTTTGTCTCGAAGTAACTCCAGGTATTTATCTTTCAGCACTAGAAGTTTTCTCGTATCCTCATCTAAGGGGTTAATCGAGAAATTAACTTCCAGAGATCTAATCTGGGATAATAAGGATTTTAATTCCTTCTCCTGTGCCCTTTTCCTACCAACCGCCATACTGATAAGGATCCCTCTCATGAAGACTTTAAAGGCCCCCCACAAAATATCCGGCATTGCACTATCTAACGGGTTAGATGAGAAAAAGGATTCTATTTGCTCCCTTATAAGTTTACAATATTTAACATCCTTAAGGAGTTGGTCATTAAGTTTCCATCTGGTTTCCCTGTTAGGTAAATTAAGCAGTACCAAATTGCATACTACTAATGAATTATCAGAGATTGGGCCAGTATGAATTGAGGAGGTCTTAACCCCAGGTAATAGGCACTGAGAAATGAGTATGTAGTCAATGCGGGACTGTGAGCCGTGTGTCATGGACCTGAAGGTAAACTCCCTAGAATCAGGATGTAAAACATGCCAGACAACGCAGAGCCCGCATTGGTCTAATAAGTCATTAAACGCCTTCCACCCGGGAGTGACCCCTCCCAGATCTCTACCTAATCTATCTAAATTAGGCTTGAGCACTTGTTTGAAGTCTCCCCCTAAAATAATCCTAATGGGAAGCATTGGAAGAATGATAGCTATAAGTCTCATAAAGAATCCTGGGTCATCCAAATTGGGGCCATAAATACTGTGCAACAATATGGGAACAGACCAGAGAGTACCTTTAACAAGGGTAAACCTTCCCTCGGGATCTTTAATAACCTATGTAGCAACGAAAGGAATACCTTGTTAATCACGAGCATGACCCCACAACTATTTGTAGATCCCTGAGTGCTGTAAATCGATACCACCTGCTGCCTCCTTAACTGTAAGGCTTCCACTTCTAACAAATGGGTTTCTTGTAAGAAAGTTATCTGAGAGCTGAGTAAGCTTAAATGTTTGAGAGCCTGATATTGTTTATGCTTCTTTCTGATCCCTTTAACATTCCAGGTCACAAAGGTTATCTCATTAGCCATCCAGTAATAGTAGTTGAACTTGAAAAATTCAGCTCAGCACACGGGGTATCAGCTCAGCACATGGGGTATATACCCCTTGTAACCATACACTCAGGGTTACTGCAGTAAAACCCACCCTCCTCCCTAATCCCTCCAAGTTTAAATCCCTCTCATCCCCCTACCCCCCACCCTCCAACAATACCCCATAATCCGCCCTCCCTCCACCCTCTAAACTGTCACAAGCGATGTTCAGCACAGTACTGGTGCTTTTCCTTCTACTCCTGCCCCCCGATAATGTCCCCTATTACTAGAAACTATTACACTCAGATATCTTTGTATTGAGAACCAAACAGTGCTGATTATTCCCAAAAAAGGGAGAACAATCCTGGGCTTTCACCACAATCCCACCGAAGTATAAACTTGTAGGAAGCTTATTTGAAAGGGGCCTCAATGAGATCCATGCACAGCCCAAGTGATCATGGAAACTCAAACAGAACCGAGAGGTAAAGCAGGAGCCACATTTGCCTCGCGAGGCAACCCTAGAGAAACCAAAACCAGACCAGGAACCCAGTGAGGGAGAGTTACCTGCAGCACAAATTAGAACAGGAATCGAGAAAAAGAAAATTGTAATCACACCACTGGAGGGGAAGGCGTACCAAGTGCCTCTACCCAGGAATAACCCGCCTCCAAATGCACAGGCTCTCCCTATGAAAATTGACAGTTCTGCACTCAGATCGAGTGATAAGATTCAGTTAAAACCCCCTCGAATTGAGGGCTGCTTCCTCATGAATCAACTATGATTGGAATGGCCTCTAGTGACCGATTCCATGTCATAACCGGGTGAGAATCAAAAATAGAGAAAGCCCAGGACCGTCATAATGCCAATCCAGATGAAAAAAACTGCAAATGTGATTCACAACAAAGCTAACTCCCCTCTCTTGGTGATTATCACACCAAAACTGTTAAGACTTGGTATATAGATCCCCCCATGATCAGGCCCAAGACCCCAAGTGTCCCCTGCTCCAAACCAGCATGGGCCCTCTGCAAATGGAGCCAAGAAAACTTGAAACCAGCACGGCCTGCAATGATCCCCCCCAGTCCAAACCAACAGGGGAAATTTCCCCACGTCTTCACACTAGATGGTTTCCCACAAGAGGAAAAAACAAGAGGTCCAGCTCTCGGCTTCGTATATCTCTCCATACTACGAGCACAACATCTCAAGGGTCCTTGAAAAGATCTGACAAAGTAGACTTAAGGCTCATCAGGGCCGCTGCAGGATCATCATAGTTTAACCAGGTTCCATTTATTAGAATCTGTAGCCTGGCCAGGTAGCCCATCCTGAACTTCAAGCCTGCCGCAATTATCTTGGAAACAATAGGGTGGAACGCTTTGCGTTTCATCCAAACCGAGGCAGGCAAATCTTGTGAAATTCTCAGCTTCATGTTTTCCCAGCAAACCTCTTGCAAAGCTCATACTTTCTGAAGAAAGTGTTGCCACTCCAAATAGTTCAAAAACCGGCAGATGATGGGGCGGGGGGGTCCCCGGGGAAGGTTTAGGCCTTAGGGATCTGTGAGCTCGATCTATGATATAGCCAGGGCCAAAAGGAGATGGTCCAGCTACCCGCTCTACCAGCTTCTGGACAAATGCCACAACATATTGGCCTTCCTCTCCCTCCGGCAGCCCGAAATCACAACTTTGTTTCTACGGCTTCGGCTCTCTACATTTTTGAGCTTAGATTCAAAACGAGATCATTTCTGATGCATCGAGACAAGATCAGGGTCAAGACTTCCAAGCTTTTTTTCTATGGAAACTATTCGAGCTGTATTATCGGAAACAGATAGAGAGACTTCATCCAACTTTCTGGAAAGAGATTTCAGATCCGTTGCCATTTCTTTCATTTCCTCATGAAAGGGCTTAAATTCTTCAAGGAACCTGGAAAGCGTTAAAGGTTCCTGTTCACCAAATTGACTCAGAGGATCAGGCCCAGGCCCACCCGAGGCCCTGGATTTTTTAGAGGCCTTTTCAGGAGTAGCTGAGGGGGTATGCTTCTGAGGGGTTTTCTTCATGTAAGCCTCCATCTGCCAAAATTATGTTCAAACCAGACTGCCACAGCAATTAGACAGTACTGAATCACGAAATCAGGAGAAATTTAGAGGTTAGGACATCCAAGAAAGATGATTTAATAATCGGGAGGCAGGAGCTTCTTGAAGGAGCTTCTACTCAGCACTCTGCATCACGTGATCTCCTTCTATGGTCCTGACTTCTATAGAGATACATACTTTTGATTTAAATTAACAATAGGTTGATTCAGTGGATTTTGACTATTTGAGCAGTACTTGTTAATGGCATTGTGTTACTGGTACCACAGGCTTTATATTTAACATCTTAAAATCAATGTCAACATGAATATATAATGCTCATGTACCAGCTATTTACTAACATAGATACATAGAAGGTGTTGGCAGAAAAAGACCTCCTGGCCCACCTAGTCTGCCCTATGGTCCCTACCTACTGTGCTGCCATGGACCATAACTGATCTCCAGCCTTAACCCCCCCGGCACCAGCCCTGTTACCAAGTTCCCTTATGTATATCCCATGCATGTTTGAAACCTGTTGCCATTTCGGTACCCATTACCTCTGCTGGCAGACTGTTCCAGGTGCCCACCACCCTCTCTGTAAAGAAGTATTTCCTCACATTCCCTCTAAGTCACCACCTTCCAGCTACATATCATACTCCCTTGTCCTTGAACATCTCTTTCTCAGCAGAATTTAATCTTCCTGTATCTTCCTGATACCTTTGAAGTATTTGAATGCTTCTGTCATGTCTCCCCATTCCCTCCTTTCCTCTAGAGAGTACGTATTTAACTACCTGATTATTTCCCCATAGTGCTTCTGGTGCAGGCCGTGCACCATTTTGGTTGCCCTTCTCTGTAGTGCTTTCACCCAATCTGTATCTTTTCTGAGATGGATGGGACCTCCAGAACAAATGTTTGCAACAGCAGCAGCAAACAGGGATCATAGTAACATCAAGAAAAGAGAAGCATAAAGAATATAAACTCAGATTAGTTTAAAATTGAATCAGTTCTTCAGAACTTTGCATTGTAATCTGCATTTGTAGTCTAATGCAGTTGTAACCATTAAAGTGTTGTATTCCCTTCTCTCTATAGATATCTTGTGACTTTTTATACATCCCTAGCAGTAGAAATGTCTTCCTGTGGCTTACCCAGGCACTTAAAACAAGCAAGAAAAAAAATTACTTTTTTAAAAAAAAAACAGCTTTGTTTGTTTAGACAGCTGTGTTGTCCAGCAGTAGCTATCACAGAGAGCGATAGAGAGAGATAAGTGGTTGGCTTTTTGTGTGACTGCAGAGATAGTAAGTAAGTAAAAGCGTTTATTTTTATACAGGAAAGATGTCATTTTTACATCATTGGGTCATTTACCCATTTTCAAGATGCTTCTGTTTTAGCAATCATTGGTTCCAACATACAAGAAACACCGAACAGACACAGAATACAAAAAATATACATAATAACAAAACGTACATTAATCAGCATCGCAGTTCCTAAGGGGTTCGCAACCATCATACAATTTTATAAATGAAGTGATTAAACATCGATTAGACTATTATGGAGTGTAAATCTGCCAATTTAGACAGTTTTAAGCATAATGAACATGTTGGACATTCGGTAGGACAGAGTATCCAAAGCTATTAATTTTTCATTCATGACCATTTACTAATCATAACATTTCCATTTCCATGTGGAATTTTTTATCAAAGAGCTCACAAAAGATTTAGAGCTTTGTAATCTTTGTCTTAGTTTAGTATCAATGGGTTCCCAATATTGTTTAACCTTAGCTATAAAAGTCATGTTCTCAAATCTATTCTTAATTTTAGCTTGTGAATATTTATTATTTGCATCTCTTAAGCTATATTTTGTTTCTTTAATTTTTAATTTGTTTATTAAATACTTTGGCTTATTACCCTGTATTACCAAATGTATATGTCCTGTCCATTTCAGGTCCCTTTTATAACCTAAAGGTAACCAATTTAAAGATTTTAACATTTCACAATGATGTGTGCGAAAATCGCACTTTAGAATAAATCTTGCTAAATTATTGTAAACTATGTCCAAATGTTTTAAATTCAGTTTACTTGATTGACCATATGTATAAGACTTCCATAATCTAAGCATGGGATTATTAACTGGTTTACTACACTAGTCCTCATTTTCAAGTCTAAACATGATCCTAATCTGTGAAAGGCACCTAGTTTTCTATTTGTTTTCTTTATTAGTTCATTTATATGTAAATCAAATTTCAATTCCTCGTCCAACCAAATACCCAAGTATTTATAACATGTCTCCTGCCCTAAAGTGTCATTTTGTAATGTTTTTATCTGTATTTGTGTTTGTTGATCTACCTTTCTCCCCCTACTTGATTTAAAACTCATAACTTTAGTCTTCTTACTGTTCAAAACCAACCTTGATTTTTGCAACCAAAGTTCCAAATTTGTGAAGTCTGTCTGTAACCTATGTTCCATTTCTTGTGGTGTTCTACCTTGAGCAATTAATACTGTATTGTCAGCATATAGTCTTACTTTTGTATATTCAGCTGTTGTGACCATATAATTTATATATATTAGAAATAATGTTGGCCCCAAAATTGAGCCCTGTGGAACTTCCCTTTGGACTTTAGCTGGTTTTGATAGATACTGACCTGTCTGCACCTGTTGTGTTCTATCGAATAAATAAGACTGGAACCATGGTAATGTTTCATCATCTAAACCCATAGATTTCATCCTATCTAACAATATTCTGTGGTCCATGGTGTTGAAGGCTTTGGAGAGGCCCACGAACATTGTGCCCACTGACCCCCCCATTCAACTGAGAGGCAATTACATCTACCAGGTCAGTGAGCACCGTGTCCATGGAATAACCCTTCTGAAATCTGGACTGATAGCAGGTCAGTGGTGAATTCTTCTCTAGTTGTTCATTTAGTTGCTTCTGCACTAACCTCTCCATTACCTTCGACACCATGGACAACAGAGCTATGGGCCTATAGTTAGTTGGTTCTACAGCTACACCCCCTTTGAAAAAAGGAATGATCTTGTCTTTTTTCCAAAAGTCAGGAAACTTTTGTTCTGTGAGACTCCAGTTGAATAGTTTAGTCAACACAGGTGCTATTATTTCTATAGAATCTTTCAAAAACCTATTCTCTACATTGTCTAAACCATAGGCTTTATTTATTTTTAACTTTCTTATTTCTACTTTGACCTCATTGCATGAGATGATGTTAAATCTGAACTTACAGGTATTATGATCATTCTGGGAAATTGACTGAAACCCACCCTTACAATCTACTCCCAGACTAATATCTGGTAAAGTAGTGAAATATTTATTTAAACTATTTGCTGACTCCTGAGTTGACAATATTATTCATTTTTCTTCTATCTGAATAGGAGCTTTATCAACTATTGGTTTCTCAAAGGATTTTAATAGGGACCAAAATGTCCGGGGGTCATCGTTTGCATCCACCTTTGCATTATAATAACTAGCTTTTGTTTTCCTAATTTTAGTCTTTAACTCATTTCTAAGTTTTTTATATAGATTCCAATCCATGATATTTAATGTTTTGTTTGCTTTTTTCTAAATTCTGTTTTTTATCCTAATCTCCTTTTTTAATTCTTCAGTGATCTATGGCAGATGTTTTTTTCCTGAAAATCAATATTTTATATGGTGCTATTTTATTACTTGCTGAAATAGGTCAACAAATTCTTTTATAGCCAGTTTCAATTCAGGGATTAGGAAAAGCCTGTTCCACCTGATTTTCTCCGGAGCCAAGTTCAATTTTTCTTTACTATAGTTTTTAAAACATCTTCGTTTGATGTACTGAGGCCTATCTCTTACTCCTTTTTCTAATTGAGAACCTACCTCTAGGGAACTTAAAATGGAACAGTTATCTCCCAATATTGAATCTTTCACCTGTACAGATTTTACTTTTAAGCTTTCTGAAATGAATATAAGGTCTTGAATGTCTCCTTCATTATTTAATTTAGATTTCCTAGTAGGGCTAGTGATTTGCCTTAAGCCCAATGAACTTAACTTAGTTTTTAATGCCTTTCCTCTGGGTTTGTTCCAGGTTGAGTTAAAGTCACCTAATAAAATGAGATCATTCGCTTGGGTATACTGTTGCAAAGTTTTGAAAAGATCATTGAAATCTGAGCATTGCACATTTGCTGGTGAATAAACTAGGCCTATAGTGATGTGTAGATGTATTATTTGCACCAAAATACATTTAATATTTCCAATAGCTCCTGAAAAAAGAACTTTTTTGTGTCCCAAACTCCATTTAGTATAGAGTATGAGTCCCCCTCCATGTTTACCCTTTCTGTCTTTATGGTGTTGATAAAAATCCTGAAGTTCTATTTCATTCTAATGTACTTTTGTGGTCAGCTGTGTTTCTGTTAAAGCTACTATATCAGGAGTTTCACTCTCAACCCAGGTTCTCAGTCAATCCAATTTGCTTTTTAAACTTCTAGCATTGTCCATTATCACTTTTAAATTCAATAAATTATCTGGACCTGGGTTCAATTCTATATCTTCCCCAAGAATCAAAAACAACATACAATAGTCATTGCTGCTTTGAGGGCCTAAGTGTGTTTTGAGAATTGTCTTCCTGCCTATATAAATTCCCTGCCTAACTCCAGAAAAGGAGTTCCTTCTGTTTAACTTGCTCTTCATTATAGTGTATCCACCATTATCCCAATTGTCTAAGTGGCTTAGTGTAATAAGTGAATCTTCCACATGTGCTTTAAAGCCTTTAACACTGTAGCAATAGACTAATTACTGATGTACATATGTAAAAATGAACCTCCAAGTTTATAAAAAAGCCAATTTTGAGTGCTTGATTCTTATTCTTATAACAAGTTATTAAAAAACTTCCACTCTGCCTTGGCAATAGTTTGCTCTGGGATCAAAGCTACACCAGAAAGCTTTAATTGCACTACTGCCTAAACAAAACAGATCACTTAAATCTAAATCTTACTCACCAACCAATTCAGATCCCAGAACAAACCAGGCCAACTCTGGTAATTTTCTCCTCCGAGCGGCACTCGCGTCACTCACACCCATGCACCGCTCGCATTAGTGCAAGCAGCACATTGATTTAAAGTGGGTAGCTCCTCCCCTTATCTCCTCTGATTGGCTGCCAGCTCTTCTGAGCCCCCACACACCAACCTGGCTTCTCAGGGTGAATTTAGAAGCACTGCAGGGTCTAGACAGTCACCACAGTTATTTCAAAGACCTCCTCAATTCTGGGCTGCTGCATTGTTGTAGCGAGTGAGGGCAAAACAGTTGATGAGTCTGAGCTGCTAGTGCAAGCGGCGCATTGACTTAAAGGAGGTAGCTCCTCCCCTTAGCTCTCTTGATTGGCTGCCAGCTCGCCCGAGCTCCCACACACCAACCTGGCTTCTCAAGGTGTATTTAGAAGCACTACAGGGTCTAGACAGTCACCACAGTTATTTTAAAGATAGGGAAGAGAAATGACCCTATCTATTTTTCAGGGACTGCAATTTGATTTCATGTATCACCTTACATACATGATGGATCTCACAGCTGAGGTCTTAAGAGTTGGTGGCAAGTGAATTGCTCCATACAGGTAAAGGAATACAACTTCATTCTGAAGAGGTGCAAACTGGACATTTCACTTTATCAGTCATTTAAAATAACACAGGTTTAGTTTCATATTCTTACTATGAAGGAAGCAAGTAAAATCAACCAGCATGGTTAGGAAATAAAAGAATTCACACCTTTGGATTAGTGGGGGAAGGGATACCAGCAAAACAAGTTTCTCGGTTTGCAAATGGTAGTAAATTAAGCACTGACACTCAACAAAGAAAGAAAAGACCCGTAAAATACTATGGAGGAGGTTTCAACTTGCAAAAAAAGGCAGTACTGGGGAGGGCTCAATTAACTTCTCAAGCCAGAGGGAAATTAGTGCTTTCCAGCTGCCATATATACACAGGCAGTGTAGTAATTAGGCTTCAGCAGAGTACACTATTTTTAACACTGTATCATGTTGTTTGGTAGGTAATTTATGCAGGGAGTCCTTTTCTCAAAACAAAATGTCTGCAGGGCTTCACCCACTGCAGCTGTAAAAAGGAAAGGTTTGAAACCAGCCTCCATTCTTTTGCAAAGGAATATAAACCTCTTTTCTCCATCATAGGGGAACACTCAAAGAAGGAAAATTACCTGGGGTGATAGGAAGTGAAAAGTGACATAATCTCTGTATTGTTCCCTACAATTATTTAGGTTTTATACTGAAAGTTTATTTTTGTTGGATTTTTCTTAACAGTCCTCATAAGGTTAGATAATTTTCTTTTCCTTCCTACAATTTTTATAAAACCAATGATCATATCTCAATTTTGTATATTGTTTTCCTTTTTCTCCCAGCATTTTCCTCATGGACAGGATAGAGAGCAATTAGATGGTTGCAAATTATGTATGGGTCTAACTCATTCAATATTTTTGGTGTTACATCATTAACATATTTGTGACTTAGTTTATTTGTAATGTTACTTGACATGTTATCCTATTTGATTTTTTTTGTTTACTATGTTAATAGTTTCATCCTCCTATGGAAGTATTTTATTTCTGGATTTTCTATAGAGCACCACAGTAGGATGATCACTCTCAGTTCTTTCAATTATTTTTAAATCTAAATACTTGTCGAAATCATATATTGACAGTAAAATAACATTGATACATGTTGTTTTCCCCTCCATGTTCAAGGGGAAGCTACCATTAAGTATTATAAGTTGTAATTAGTCCAATACTAATGCCATTTGTTTATGTTTATTGGTGTTCTTTTTATCTTATGAGACCCTATGAGAATGTTCAAAGCTTGTAAGATTGAGTTGTTATCAGACATTTTTGTTTGTTTGCCATATCTGATATTAAAGTCTCCAGTTATTAGAATGTCATTATACGTACATCCTAATGCTATGTTTTTTACATCATCAATAATATTTTTAGTTAAAGATTTAATGTAAAATGCTGAATTACCGGAGGACTGTACACATTGCTCAGAATTATTATTTCATCCAAGATACTCAATAAAATAAGTATATAGTTTAGTTTCACTATAGTTTTATGTTTTAAAATTTCAGTTATTTTAATGAAGATGGCTAAGCCACACATATTTCCACCCTTATAACTTATCTTTTGGGAAGGAGATTGCACCAGTGTGTATTCACTGATCTGTATGTTACCAACATGCTTTGCCCCATGCCAGATTTCCTGAAAAATAAGTATCTCCATTTTGTTGAGAAATGAAAGGAACAAATGATCCACACATTTTGATTTAAGTCCAGCAATATTCCAAGAGTGAATATCTGTGTTACCCAGGTTATTACTGAAGAAATGGATGATGCTATCATTCTTGCGCCTATTACTTTGATCATTATTAGTTGTGCTTAATCCTGGAGAAGTATGGTTAGTAATAACAGTATTTGGTAGTCAATCATTTTCTTGTGTAATAACCTGGCTTCTATTAGCAGTCTCAAGGTTGTACATCACATCCTTTTGTTTCTTTACTTCTTGTCTGTGTGATTCTTTTTTGTAACTGGTCAGTGTTACCCCGTTACAAAATCAGTGATCAATATACCCAAACTGTCTGATTTCAGACTAGCGTCCAGTATCTTTTGGACCAGTATTCTGTTATTTAATATTAAATCTATTTGGTATCCTTGCATCCAATTTTCATAAGTTCTCTCAATAGAAACTATGTCATCTTCATAAAATTCATGCCAAGAAAGTAGCCCTTTTAGATGTGTAATCATGGTTTTAAGTGTTGCCCTAGTTTCCATTTAAACATATGCAGTACCAAATATGCATAGAGTTATGTCTGATGAAACATTGTCATCATAATCTTGCATTAATAAATCCTGTAAGATAGAGGATACAGCCAATAGGGAAACTGTTTCTGATTTTGTTGTTATATATTTGATTTTTACAGTAGATGTTTTTATTGGGTCATCTATACTTGGGTAAAAGTTTTGGAGATACCTAGAATTTTGCCTGACATATTGAGCCACTCTTTCACTTTTAAAGAATAATACTATCACATCTTTTCTAGTAAGATCATTTGCACTGAATGCATCCACTATATCTTCCTGTAGTATGTCAAGTTCCAATATTTCAGCACAAATCATTTGACCCAACGCTATTAAAACCTGTGAATTCTAAAAATAATCCCTGTCCATCATCTTAGTACTACTATTGCTTGTTCATCCTCCAGTATATCTAAATCCACTTGTTTGACATTAGTATGATTCCCATGTGTAAAAGTCTCTGGAGACACTGAGTATTGCATTTCTTTATTAAGTTCCTCATTTTCCCTTGCTTTAACATCAGGTGTACTCGTCAGCTGAACATTCGATTGAATCTGTTCAATTACCCTTTCCTGAGAATATTTTTCTCTTTATTCTTTTTTACTTACTTCTTAGGTTTACTTTAACTTTCTTTCCGCATTTCCACTTTATCAGGTAATGCAGTCAGGTTTATGTTACTAACAGAAGGAGAATATTCTTCTTTAGCAGCCTCATTCATTGTTTCAAGCTCAATGAGGTCATAAGTTTCAGACAGAGAGTAATCCCTTTCATTTTCCTGGCCTTTTCTTCGGTAAGTGAGTATGGGTAAGATATTCAAAGCATAGCGCAGCACGCAAACCAGTAGCATGGGAATAGCATGGAGTGACCATATTCAAAGGACCTGTTAGCATGCACAAAGCGTCTTAGCGTGAGGCAAACCAATAATGTATGCAAGGGGCAAAGGGGGGCCTACATACATGTGCAATGGGATATTCAAAGCTATAGCACCATGCTAGGGCTCAAAGCGCAACACCCAGTGTGGCACTAGCTACCACCTATAAAAGGCTGGTCTTAACCCGTGGCAAATCAGCTAAGGGGAGAGGCCACAGCAGGAAGTGGGAATGAGTGCTGTACCACTAGCAGTGATGCTGTCATTCATGGTAGCTGTAGTGGAGGAGGAGAAGGAGGAGTAGAGGTAGCAGGCCCAACATGGGCTGCAATGCAGGCTGAGGAGACAGTATGCTCCAGACAGGTGGTACTGGCCCAGGGTCACCTTTCAGACCCTACCAGATGAGCACATCACTGGCTGGTACAGGATTGACAGAATGTTGAGGCAGCTATGTGAACTCCTGCATGAGCAGCTGCACCCCAACACCAGATGCAGCCATGCCATGACAGTAGAGGAGAATGTGACAGCAGCGATGTGCTTCCTAGCCACAGGGGTGTTTCAATGACCAACAGGGGACACCATTGGGGTATCGCAGTCTGTAACCTCACGCTTCCTGACCCAGTTCCTAGAGGCCCTGCTGCCACATGCTAGGGAGTTCATAGTATTCCTCAGCACAGCAGCAGAGTGCAGAGAAACAATGCAGCAATTCCATCGAGTTGCACACGTACCAGCAGAACTGGGTGCCATTGACTGCACCCAGGTCCCCATCCGTGCACCACCTGGTGATGGCAGTGATGTATACATAAACAGGAATGGGTACCACTCCATCAACTACCAGGTGGCATGCGATGCAACTGGGTGCATCAGCAATGTCTATGCACAGTACCCCAGCAGTGCCTACGATGCCTTCATCTGGCACCAGTCCCAGCTGTGCCAAGCATTTGAGGAGGGTAGGATAGCCAGTGGGCACCTAGTTAGTAATTAGCACCCCACCAGGCATACACACACCACAGGATGGATGGGGACAGGCATGGGAGGCTGGGAAGGGGTATGAGAGGGTAACACAGGGATGCATAATGGAAACAAACAGACTGCAGTACAACACTAACAGGTTCATATCTCTCAACAGGGGACAGCGCCTACCCCCTGTGACCTTGGCTACTGACAATGGTACCACGGCCAGCCACAGTAGCTGAAAAGCAGTACAATGAGGCACACGCCAGCACCAGGAACGTCATAGAGAGGGTGTTTGGCATACTGAAGATTCATTTCTGATGCCTAGACACATCAGGTGGTGCCCTACAGTATAGGCCTCAGAAGGTATGCCATATCTTCCTAGCCTGTTGCATGTTGCACAACATGGTGATGAACCATGGGATACAGGCACCTGTACCTGAGGAACAGGCTGACAGTGACCCAGAGCCAGCGGTCAGGGGGATAGTGGAGCAACTCAAGAGGAGGAAACCTTGCATGGCCCACAGGGCCTTAGAACACAAGGCCAACATCATCAGAACACTATCACAGGCCAGAGGGTGAGTACAGAACAGCAACAGAAAACAGTACAATGTGTATGTTTTAACGAGCACAAACAACCACAACAGAGACAACACATAGCAGAGCAGGTGCACAAAACAGTGCATCATAATGCATGTGAGTGTGCGCGGTGTGATGTGAGGGGTGTGTATGTCACACAGAGAGTGGACACACAGCCATGGCACAGTGGAGAGGTTGATGCCCGATGTATGGTGGCAGTGTGAGGAGGGCCTCCATGGCTGTGCCAGTGGGGTGGTGCATGTGACAGAGTGTGGGTGTGTACAAGAATGTATGTGTGCATGTGTGTACCAGGGTGTGGGTGTGCCAATGTGCACACAGGAGTGGTGACTGTGCATGGATGCAGGATAGCCAATCTGAAAAATGGTGACTAACACCACACACACGGCACACACCATGGGAGTGGGTCACAGACCCAGGAGTACTCTGTGCAGAGGACACATTGGGGAAGGACCATGGAGAGGCAGGCAAGTTGGCCCACCTGTTCCCTTGTTGAATGGCAGAACCAGACAGGGCGGATGGACATCCACAGCAGCTCTGGGTGCCAGTGGATGTGCCTGACATATACGAGCTGGAGCCAGTGGCAGCTCTGTGACCATGGGTTCCATGCCTATGGGCCCCTGTGCCACTGTCACCCTGCACATCCCGGTGACCACCTTGCACCCCATGCAGCACAGTGGTGAGGTATACCACTGCAGCTGTGAGCCCGTCAAAGCCACGGTCCAATGCAGCAATCACGTGGCCCACCCTGTCCTCAGCATGCTGTTCTACATGGGCAAAGCCCAGGGACTTTGTCTCTCGCAGCAGCGAAAGCTCATGCCTGAGCTCCCGCCGCATGCCATGCAGGTCCATACGTGCCTCCTGCTGTAATGTCAGGGCAGCATGAAGCAGTGGGTGGGAACCCAGTGCATCCTGATCCAGGGGTGCAGTCCTACCAATGGCAACTGGCACTGGGGCCTGCAACACAATCAGGTCGGGACGCTGGTGCATGGGCAGGATGTCCTGCCGCTATACACCTCTGGCGATGTTCAGTTGTTCCAGAGGGATCTGCCCCACAACCTGTCAGGGACACCGCATGTTGAGTGGTACACACACATCTCCCACAAGGCCACCCACCGGCTGCATGTGAGCACCCACCCCAGCAAGGCTGACCACCCCCCTGGTGCCTGTGCCTCTGCCTGTGCCTAGCTCCACCCCTGTACCCTGCTCCACAGGCCTCTCCAAAGGCATGAGGTAGGAGCCCTCTGACATATCAGTGTCAATGTCATTAGTAACAGTCAGTAGGATCACCTGCCCGCCACCCAGATCCTCAACCTGGGCATCCTCCATGGTGGCTCTGTAGTCAAGGTCTCCTCCTCCAGCAGGACCCCCCTTCCCTTTCAGCTGTATAAGTCCCCCATGTGAGTGCCACATATGGGGCAGCCCTGGATGTACGCATCCACCACTCAGGCCAGACGTCGATGGCTGCATGTCCTCAACCACCTCCTCCTCCTGTCCAAAGGCAGCCATCCTGGCATGTTCATGGTGCACTCCTGGTCCTGCACATGCTGCTGTGGATGAATACAGGACAGGGACATTCACCCATACATGCAGTGTTTGCCCCACCACCACCACCACCACTGCCACCCGAGCATGCACACCCTAGGTCATATGCCACCCACTGTGGACATGCACACCCCACACACCACCCCCATGGCAATATCAAGTGGCCACATGCATCCAACCCCACGATAGTGCACATGCATACCCATCCCTTGTGCATAGTGTGCACAGCAATGCAGCTCCCCAGTGCACCCCAGGCTCAGTCACAACACTAACACCCTGTGCCACCACACCATGCAGGTTACACACATGTGGGTACAGACCTGCCCTAGGCGGTGTGAGAGGTGTCTCACACCCACCACCCAGGACACGAGCGAAAGCCACTGGGTGAAGTATTGATACCACCACAGCCATGAGTGGGTCCCCCTCCCACTGCTGTGCTGGTTGAGGTCCACCACCAGTCCTCATCCTCTTACGAAGCCACTGTGCCTCCTCCTTTTTAGCCCTGCACAGCATGTCGCTCCACCACTTGTGCACTGCCTCTGTAGTCCTGCCACGACCACCAACTGCTTTTACCCCAGCAGTGACCTCCTCCCAAGCCTGGTGCACTGCTGCATCTGTGGCCTTGTGTTGCCTCAGAATCTGATCCCTCTCCTTGACGCCATGCACCATCATTCTCAGTTCCTCCTGTGAGAATCGATGGGCACATATCCACTCTGGCCGTGCCGACCACCTATGGGAGAGATGGAAAGGGACATGTGTCAACAGCTAGTGCATGCCTCTGCTGAGTCGTGCATGTGCAACAGCACATGCATGCCACTACCTATTGTAGCATAGTCTGGCACTGGCCGGCATGTGCTGAGGCAACCCCTGGGTGCACTGTGCCACTGCATGTCTGTTAGTTTCCGGACAGCATGTACCAGACCCACAAGAGCACTGCCATCGGCCAAGGCTGACATGTGCACCCCAGGATGGGTCCACCCCAATGGCCGCCACCTTGCACTGTACCGTGCACCCCAAGTGGACATATGCACTGCACATAGGGTGAGGTCACATGGACTGGCATGCAATGGGAGGCTACCAGGCACAGGCCTTACAGAGACCTCAGCAACACACTGCATGGACCCTGTGACCTCTGTTCCATAGCTGTGTACCACTGATTGGGCATTTGCAAACCCACACGTCCCACAGCCAGGGAGGCAACAGAGGTGCCATGAACCCCATGCCAGACAGCCACAGTTGTGCTGCACACCTTCAATCCATGGTGGTGCCCCCCTGCACCTGCCTGTCATCCACAGTACTGCAGGTGGTCCAACCTGGCGCAGGCTGATGCAGGGGCGCGGTCACGGTAGTAGGTCAGGTGTGCTGGACTGCCATCGTTCTGTCCCTGTGCACCATTGCACAGCACCGTGCATGCCTGTGGTCCTGCTGTGGGTGGACCTGTCCCCAGCTGGTACAGCTATGTACAGCTGGTACACACTGCACATGCCCCAACCCTTACCAGTATCATTACAACACCTGTCCAGCAGTGATACTGACCTTCCACTCGCTGCTTTCCCTACTGTTATATGTCTTCATCAGTGTTGTGCTCTGTACTGCAGTGACTGCTCTATGCTGCTTTCCCACAACACAACACCGGTGGAGCACTGATTGCCCTTTTATAGCCCAGCCTGGCAGTCCAGCCTGTTATTCATGCAAATCATTAGATAATGAAATGCAAATCACAGTGTTTGCATGGTGCATGCACAAGTGGCTTAAGTTGCATAGTCCTGTTGAATATGGGCCTGATTAGCACCGAGCTAACAGCTTAGCACCGTGCAAATGGAAGCACCATTCCAATAAGGTTGGGGGTTTAGGGAGCAGTCAATTCTTAGTAATAGCTTTATAGGCCACTGCTAAACATATAGCCCAGAGATATTTGGTATCTTTATCTTTAAGGGTTTTATGAGGTATGCCTAATAGAAGATTTGGGGGAGTCAAAGGTTCCTGTGTGGACACAATTTTAGATATCTGATGAGTGATTGCTTGCCAGAATGGCTTAATCACTGGACAATTTAAGAATATGTGAGCATGGGAGGCCTCTAATGTTCCACATTGTATCCAGCAAGATAAAGAAACTCTAGGGTTACGCTTTGCTTGGAATAAGGGTACTAAAAAGTACCTTGTAGGGACCTTCCAAACATACTCTCTCCAGCTGGGAGATAGAGTTGTGGACCATGTTGATTGCCACACCTTCAGCAAACAAGGCTCTAGTAGGGAGATGCCCAAATCCTTCTCCCACCTCCTTTTTACTAAATCAGTTAGATGGTTCTGGAAAGTGTTAAGAAACTGGTATAGCAAATATATGGCATGGTCTTTTCCAGAGACTGTCCATATGTGAATAAAGGGACTACAGTCTTCTTCTTGTATTGATTTAGATTTTTGAGTTTTTATTTGCATGTTAATCCAATCTCTCATTTGTGAACAATATATATAGTCATTGGGAACCCAACCAAACCTTGTTTGTGCTTCTTTGAAAGATATTGTGGAGAAGTTTTGAAGCTTTTGTCAAGGCACTACAAAGCCCTTGGTATCCTGGAGAGCATACCATTTATATTCTAATGCTGGTAGAAAAGCAGGGCTCTCAGAGAACCAACAGTATTTCCAGCTTTGGCTAGAAAACTGCTTTTGATGGTAGCCTCTCCTCCAGCCCTCCAGAATTGTTCCTGTACTATTTGGTAGTGCTCCTTGGAGTTGTCTCATCGGGGGGGACAAAGAGGGATGAGGGTAAGGGGTGGCGTAGAGTTCTACAAAGATCAGTCTGCTTCCAATGTGCCAAGTAATGATTATTTCCCCATAACACAGCCAGACGCATTTGAGAGACATTCCAATAATAAAGTAAATTTGGAAGTGCGATTCCTTCAAGGTTTTTGGAGAGCATCAGCAGTTGAAATTTAAGACGGGGTTTCGCCTTGCCAAAGAAACTTCAAAAATGCTCATTGCCAGTTGTTCAAGCATTGTAAGGGCACTATACTAGGCACAGATTGAAACAAATATAATAATCTTGGCAGAGCGTTCATTTTGAGTGCTTGGTTTCTTGCATAAAAAGATAGAGGTATCACTGTCCATCGATTAAAGTCTGTCTTCAGGGTCTGTATTAGGGAATCATAATTTAGATTATATAATGATTTAAGGTCAGCTGGAATGTTAACTCCTAAGTATAGTATTGTTTGGGAATCCATTTAAATTGGAATTTTTCTTTCATTTGTCTTGAGGGGTTATAATTAAAGGCCAATAGGTCAGTTTTGCTGGTATTTAAGGAATATCCAGCCAAGGATGAAAACAGAGTACGCTTTTGAAATAGGTGTGGAAGAGAGTTATTCGGGTTTACTAAATATATCAAAACATCATCCGCAAATAAGGCTATTTTGTGCTCCATTCCGGCTAAGTTGATACCACGGAGATTTTGATCTTGATGAATCATATGTGCCAAAAGTTCAATGTAGAACTCAAACAGAAGGGGGGAGATAGGACATCCCTGCCTGGTTCCTCTGTGCAAATTAAATTTCTGAGATAAATGACCATTGGATCTAATATAAGCCTGGGGGGTCTGGTAAAATTTAAATATAGTGTCTATGAATTGCTGTTGGATTTTAAAAGTATTCAGTACTTCCCTTAAAAAGGGCCACGAGACTTTATCAAATGCTTTTTCAGCATCTAGACTAAGTAATAGGGATGGGATTTGTCCCTTTTAAATATGTTCGGTTAGGTATACAGTTCTCCTAATATTGTCTTGTGCTTGATTGATCTTGTTGAATTAAAGCGGGGGCCAGTTTACCTAGTCTGCAGGCTAGTTTGGATGCTAACATTTTACAGTCAGTATTTAGAATAGAAATAGGGTGATAGGAACCAGGCAGGAAGGAGTCCTTCCCAGGTTTTGGGATCACTAAAATAATTGCATATTGCCATGAGGGAGGGAAAGGAGTCTCAGGAAGGGTTATATTTCTAAACAAACTATGTAGTATAAGGAGTTATATCTTGTTTAAAGACTTTATAAAATTCTCCTTGCAGGCTGCCGGCCCGGATATTTATTAGATTTAAGATTTCCCAGTTCTCCCTCCAGCTCCTTGATTGAAATCGGGGTCAGTAATGCTTCAGTAATGTTTTAGTAAGGGCTTTAGAAAGGGCTGGGAGGTTTAGAGTTTGAAGAAAAGCTCAGAGCTAGGAGCATATTTATCCTGGACTCTTTCAGGGTGCCTTCCTCAAGCAACTGGTCATGGAACCAACTCGGCAGAAGGCAATACTGGACCTTGTATTCACAAACAGGGACAGTGTGATGGGGTAACAGTGGGGGAGCACCTGGGGAACAGTGGCCACCAGTCATTGTGATTTGAAATCACAGAAAGAGCAGAACCAAACCACACAAAAACATGTATCCTGGATTTTAGGGGGGCAGACTTTGGGAAAATGGGGAGATACATTCTTCCGGTACTGTCCAAACTACTTGAAAAAATTGTGAGCACCCAGTTAAGGGAGTACCTAGAAGCTAACAATCTTCTAAACCCAGCACAATCTGGTTTCAGAACAAATCACAGTACCATCACAGCTCTTGCAAAAGTCACCAACGACTGGCAACTTGAATTGGACAAAAAAAATTGTGTTTGTGCTGTTTTCTTAGACCTAAGTAAGGCCTTTGATACGGTTGACCACGGCCTGCTCTTCTCATCACTGAGGTCAGTTGGGCTTGACACCAATTCCATTAGATGGTTTCATAATTATCTTTCAGGAAGAACTCAGCAAGTAAAGGCCGAAGGAGATATATCCCCACTCAGACCACTTCAAAGAGGAGTACCACAAGGATCTATCCTTGGCCCTATCCTATTTGCAATATATATCAACAACATCGACTTAAATCTTTCCAAAGCCACTGTACACCTGTTTGCTGATGATACAGTACTGTATGTCAGTCACTCTTCACCTTTTACAGCCTGCAAAGAACTACAAGCAGAATTCGACCTGCTGCAATATCAACTGCTGGGAAAGAAACTACTATTGAATGCAAAAAAAACCAAGGCAATGTTTTTCTCCCCTCAGGTGCAGTCAGGATACACTATCCCTTTCAACCTTCCTAAATTATCCACTGCCCTTGGTGAAAACCTAGACTATGTCACAAAATTCAAATACCTGGGGGTATGGCTAGATAATAGGTTAGACTACCTAGAGCAGTTGGAAGAACTGTTAAAAAAACTCAGACAAAGACTTGGACTTTACTACAGAATAAGGCACTTCCTTACAAGTGACTCAAAAAAGAAGATGGTCCAGGCCACTTTCCTCTCAGTACTAGATTATGCTGACTTCTTTTACAGTCGCTGCCCTACTGTATGTCTGAACAAGATAGATACACTATATCACAGAGCCTTGAGGTTCATCACAGACCTACCCTACAGCACTCACCACTGTCTGCTCTACTCTGCTGTGGGATGGACGTCACTTCAAGCCAGAAGAGATAGAAATGCAATACTATGGACCTACAGAGAAATATCGCAGCAGCTTACAAAATATATCTCTGACTGTTTTCTACAAGCCACATCAAATAGTTATGCATTACGAAGTCTGAACCTTATTACCCTCAAGGTGCCTAAATTCCACTCACGACATGGTAGATATGCAGTTAGCTATGTGTTATCCACTCTATGGAACACAATGCAGAAGACATTGAAAGTGAAGAAGCTTATATCTATTTCAGCCTTCAAATATCTATACAATAGGATTTTCAAAGAAAAATGTAACTGCTTCCATCAACACTAGTTTAACCCTCCATTCTTAGATAGACAGGACAAGCTTACCAGCACCCACTTTGAAACTACCCTATAGCTCACTAACCAGTGCCTTTCAGTTCCCTATACCCTTAATACTTTAATCTCTCTAACACTCCCAGCTCCTACCTCTCGCCTAACCCTCTCCTCTTTCTCCTATACCTACTCTGGATCCTCTTATTGCACCAACTCTTACGATTCCTCCCTCCCCACCCTGTTCCCTACCCCTGACCATTGCAGGTATCCATCCAGCCATCACAAATCAGCTAAACCCTCCTTTGTCCCCTATTACCTATCTTAGCGAGCTGGCTACCTCATGAATCATGTACATATGTATTATTTCCTTGTTTTTCTAACATGTCAAATTGAATGTTCTATGTTTGATTTATTGTTTTATTTCTGTCTTTACAAATTGGTGTATAATCTGATTGTTATATAATTGGGATTTGTTGTATAACTCACATTTTTGTATTCTTATATTTGTAAATGTTCTGAATGCTATATTTCTTGTAAATTGAACCTTGACCTTACCAGGTCCATCTTGCAAATGAGCCTTGCTCAACGATGTTCACCTGGATAAATAAAGATTTGATTGATTGATTGATTGATTTGAAAGAGGCATCAAGGGGAATGAGGCAGGAATCAGGGGTTGAGGAACAGTGGGCAGTATTTAAAATGGGGATTACAAGAGCAACAGAATTATGCATTAAGCAGGTTAGCAAGATGAAAAGGAAGAGGAGACCATTATGGTTTTCTAAAGAGGTAGCAAAGAAAGCGAAAGCCAAAAAGATTGCATTCAGGCAATACAAAAAGACACAGGCAGAAGGGGATAGGGAGAAGTACCAGGAGAAGCAAAGGGAGGCAGGGAGGTCAGAAAGGGAAGCCAAAGCTCAGACAGAAGAACACATTGCAAAATCAGTGGGTAGAGGGGACAAAACCTTTTACAGGTACATAAGTGAAAAAAGAAAGGCAAAGGGAGGGATAGTGAGACAGAAGGGGGAGGATGGGGGCGACGTGGAGGATGGCAACAGTAAAGCTGATATATTGAACAGGTAGTTCTGCTCAGTCTTTACTGAGGAAGAGGAGGGTAATGGGTCTGAAGGAAGTACAAGGGGTGAGAATGGTGCAGAAATGGACACAAGTCCCTTTACACAAGAAAGGGTCCTGAAGGAACTGGAAGTAATAAGAGTTGATAAAGCAAAGGGGCCAGATAGGGTGCACCCCAGGGTCCTTAAAGAACTAAGAGAGGTGGTGACTGAACCTCTGGCTATCCTGTTTAGCCGATCACTGGAAACAGGGGAGGTACCCAAAGACTGGAGGACAGCAGATGTAGTCCCCTTATACAAAAGTGGGAACAAAGAGGAAGCAGGGAACTATAGATCAGTCAGCCTCACCTCGGTAGTGGGGAAGATCATGGAAGCACTACTGAAGGAGAGATTGGTGGAACATCTGGTTGTCAATGGACTACAGAACCCAAGGCAGCATGGTTTCACTAGGGGGAGGTCATGTCAGACCAACTTTGTTGAATTTTTTGACTGGGTGACTAGGAGGTGGATCAGGGGAGGGCAGAGGACATGGCATATCTGGACTTCAGCAAGGCCTTTGACACTGTGCCACATAGAAGACTATTACACAAACTGGGGAATATGGGTGTGGGCAGGACGGTAGTGTGGTGGGTAGATAACTAGCTGAGCGGCAGGACAAAGAGGGTGGTGGTAAATGGCTGTCACTCCACAGAGGGAAGAGTGACCAGTGGGGTACCACAGGGATCAGTGCTGGGACTGGTCCTATTTAACATCTTCATCAGTGACATTGTGCAGGACCTAGAAGGCAGAATTTCACTGTTTGCTGATGACACAAAGCTCTGTAACAGAGTAGACACACCAGAGGGTGTAGACAGGATGAGAAGGGACCTGCAGAAACTTGAAGAATGGTCAGGGGTTTGGCAGTTGAAATTCAATGCAAGGAAGTGCAAGATAATGCATATGGGGCACAAAAACCCTGGCACAATATATCATTTGGGGTGTGAGGATATAGCATGCACCAAGCAGGAAAGGAATCTTGAGGTTATCATCTCTGATTACCTCAAGGTAGGGAAACAGTGTGTCAAGGCAGCAGGTAAAGCAAATACGATGCTGGGATGCATAGGCAGGGGCATCACCAGCAGGAAAAGGGAGGTCATTAATTCCACTATACAAGACACTAGTGAGGCCCCACCTGGAGTACAGTGTACAGTTCTGGAGACCTTACCTACATAAGGACATATACAGGGTAGAGAAGGTTCAGAGGAGGGCAACTAAGATGGTACATGGATTGCACCACAAGTCCTATGAGGACAGGTTGAAGGAATGAATATGTACTCCTGGAGGAGAGGAGGGAGAGAGGGGATATGATAGAGCCACAAGTATCTTACAGGGAGTAACAGGGTGCAGGAATACACTATTTTTAAGTGAAAAATATGTTCCAGGACTAGAGGGCATGGGATGAAGTTGGAGGGAGGACAATTCAGAGGAAACGTAAGGAAGAATTTCTTCACAGAACGGGTGGTGGACAAGTGGAACACCCTACCAGAGGAAGTGGTGGGGGCTGAAACAATCACGGAATTTAAGAATGCATGGGATAGACATAAAGGAATTCTGGAGGTCAGGGGTAAGGGTCAACAGACTTCTAGGAAAACATAAACTGAACTTACAAGCTCAAATGGGCAGACTGGGTGGGCCATAGGTCCTTATGTGCCAACACTGTCTATGTATCTATGTATTTTTGCTAATGTAGCTTGTGGCTGGGGTGCTGCATAAAGTTCTGTATAATATTTAACAAATATATTTAATATACCAGCTATAGTAGGTTGGGGTAGGTCCCTAGGCGTAGGTCTCAACGTGGTGATCATGGCTCTAGCCTGTTGCCTTCTTGACCAGCATGTCAAAAGTTTCAACGAGCAGTGACCACCTTCATAATACCTCTGTCTGAGGAATAACAGATTCTGTTCAACATAATAATCCAGCAGAGAGTTAAGCTCTTGCTTTAATATTTTTAATTGTTTAGTGGCCTCTATTGTTATTTTAAGATTTTGTTGCTACTCAAGAGTTTTTATTTGGGCAAGCAAGGAATCTCTTTTCTGGTCCCTTAGATTTTTTTTTTATATGCTGCCACAGCAATAAATTTACCCCTGCATATGGCCTTGACCATATCCCACAGTATAGCTATATCTATTTCTGACATATCGTTATCTAGTAGGGTTTGTTTAATTGTGTTTTTAGTCTCCTATATAATTTTCTTATCTCTCAAAAGGGATATATTTAGCCTCCATATTGTGGACTTCCAAAATGGGTAATTTCTGAAAGAGAGATACTGTGGGGCATGGTCCAAAAGGACAAAGTCACCTTGCCAGGCTTTGAGTGATATATGGGCATGTTCCTGCTAGATTAGAAAATAATCAATAGATGAATAGCTTTGATGGGCCTGTGAGAAAAAAGTGTGATGGGTACCAGTGCCATTGTGGTATCGCCAGGCATCTGCCAATTCCAGTTCCTTGATCAGCTTTACTACATTCCTTGCTGGTCGAGAGACTTATTGATTTTGTATAACTGAATCATAAAGTTGATAGATTCAAATTAAAGTCCCCCCCAGATGATTGGCCCCTCTGCCCGTTGTATTAGTTTCAACAGAATAGACCTATAAGCTGTATGATAGGAGTTAGGTGGAAAATATAGTGAGGCCATCGTAATGAAATTCCCATTTAATTTCCCCTTTAATAGGACGTACCTTCCTTCTTTGTCAATTATTTGATCTGTAGCTTGAAATGGGACCCTATGTGGTATTAAAATAACAGTTCCCCTTCTCCATCCACCTCTGAAGGAAGAAGCATAGACCTGAGCAAACCCCAACCGCTCGAACTTTTGGTGTTCAGCTTTCGACAAATGCATTCCCTGAAGCATCAGAATATCGGCACCAGCTCGCTTAAGTGAAGCCAACATTTTTGAGTGCTTTATGGGACTGGTCAGTCCGTGTACATAATATGTACAAAAGGTGTAACTCATCGTGTTATCCTTAAAATATATACCATTAAACCTATTTCATTTTTCTCAAGAAAAACTATCTCATGCTTCAGGAAATTTTCCCATACATTGTAGATATACTTCCATATTTGGAATACCAGGATTACAATAAAAGAAATTAGATGAAGACATGCTGACTTTAACAGTAGAAAACTTGGTGGCACCAACTGGGCAGCTAACTGAATACCTTGCTTGAACTTCCAAGGTAGGAGGTCCACTATCTTAAGCGACCTCTGTACCTACCTTGATGTTAGGCTTGGTAGGCTGAAGAGGAATTTACCCCTTCTGGGCAGAAGGACCTCTTCTAGGGTTTGTACCAGACTAGACCCTTTAGACATGCTACTGTGTTGTGTAGTATAGCTTTAAACCCAAACTACAGAATAGCTATAACTCAAAATAAAAGAGGGAACTAGTGAATATTACTATTAGGCAATATCCGGGGGGGGGGGGTGTGTGCTAAAGATTAGAGTAGAGAACTCAGTTGTATAACTCCACTGTTCCCTGTGCCTCTTTATCCCACCTTTTGTGGTTTACTGCTCCTGACCCTTATAGCAAAACACTTCTTTTATAAAAACACAATTGTTACTTCAATGAATTGTTCAAGAGTTATGGACCGGCATTGTAAAGTATGTCTCTCTGTAAAGGCCAGCCCTGTATGTAGGCCTCTTTAAGTTTAAAAATCCCTTCAAACTCATCTGAGTACTTTTGCATTCTTCAGGGGCCTAGTCATCGTTTACCCGTGGGTTCTTCTATTGAGTCTAGTCAAAAAGAACAGGCTATCCTACAGCACAGCGATAGCTACTAACTGCATAGCATCTATTGGTCTAATGACCTATTTAAGGTGTTTAGCTCAGCCATCCATTTGTATCAGGTCATGCTCCGAGATATCGGGGAGCTTTTTAAGTAAGTATCTGAACAGGGAGATAGTGTTCGAGGTTACAGCGATATTTGGATTCTTGTTTCTCTTAGCTGGGACAGCCAGCCATGTATTATCTTGATCTCACCATTTCTGGCCCATTTTCGGTGTTTGATCCGGTAGTTCAATTCCCTTTTTAATCATGGCTTGCTTTGCTTCTTGGAACGTGTTATAGATCTCAGTCCCTTCCTTCCAGAAAACCCGTAATCCGGAGGGGTATGGTGTTTGAATGAGTAGATTTTCCCTTTGGGGTATCTTTATGAGGAGCATATTCCTGACGCTGTTTTTGGATAGTGGGTGGATAGTCCAGATTGTGAAAAAGATGAGATTCTAAGTATCTGACCTCTCATTGTTGCCAAGCTCTTTTTAGGATATTCTCCTTGGTTTTAAAGTTGTGAAATTTAATAATCACTGAGCATGGTCTGGCAGTTGGATCTTTGGGTTTCGGAATCAGGGCACGATGCGCTCTGTCAATTTTTATTTTGTATTCAGTACATCCCAAAGCATATCCACCAGAAACTCGGACATATCGCCCTCCTCCGCACCCTCTGCTAGGCCATATAGATGTAGATTGTCCCTCTTAGACCTACTTTCGATGTCTATGTATTTCTGCTCTGTAGAAATTGCATGTAGGCAGAGGGCTGAGACTGATTACCCAATGTGTCGCAGGCCGTCCTCCGTTGTACTAATTTGCTCTTCAGCCTCCTGCATTCGATTCTCCATCAATGATAACTTTTGGTTTAATTGTTTGAATTTGTTTTTATTTTCTGCCCTCATATCTTTCAGTTCCCTCATCAGAGTCTCAAATCTTGTCCAGGAAAGTTCTGTTTCCTCATCAGTATCACAGGTTGGGGCTGAGTTGTTATTTTTTTTTATTATTTGGTTATTTAACCAGGTATAGCACACTAAGCTGAAAGCTTTTTTACAGGAGCGACCTGGGAGCACAAGGAGGTTAAGTGACTTGCTCAGGGTCACACAGTATGCAAGTGGAAGCTGTGGGATTCAAACCCACTTCTGGTCTGCTGGATGTCACCAGATTTGCAGCTCAGAGCCTTAGACCACTGCGCTAAAATGCCTCCTGGCGTGTGGTTGTAGCTAGGCCTCGCGTAGGAGAGTTTTGTCGTGATCCTTGGATTTCTTTTTCACCCCCGTGGATACAGATTGTTAGTTCTTGTCCCTCTGTCCTTATGCAATCCTCCGGTTGACATTACAGTTGGTTTCAGCTAGTTTAATCGTTTAAAAGAGGAGGATTGATTTGCAGTTCAAGTGGAGTGACTCTATTAGCTACTGATCGGAGCCATAGCAGAACTGAAGTCTCACTATGGCACTTTGAGTGAGGGACCAGACAGAACCGAATCTTCTTTGGTGTGGTACTGGTGCCAGTCACAGACACACACAGTGGTGATGCCAGGGGGTAGGCAGCAGCTGGCAGTGGTGCACTGGGACAGGCATTGGGGGGGAGGTTGAAACAGCAAATATCTAGTAGAACTGGTACAGAAAAGGCACAGGAGGCTCTTTCGGGAGGTCCAGGAGGGTGACCTCCCATGCATGCAGGTGTGGGCCACAGTGGCAAGGAAGCTGTGTGCCCACACGGGCATCACCTGTGATGCCATAAAGTGCAGGCACAGGTACATAGACCAGCAACAGTGGCAGCGTCATCAGCTGGAGTGCTACAAGTGCATGGTGTGCGACAGCAATGTGCCTGTGCCAGGTAAGTGGTGATGTACATTGACACCCACTTCCATGTGTGTTTTGGGGCAGCACCAGTGCCTGTGCATGTGTGTGTGTGTGCACATCTGTGTGTAACTGTGTATGTGTGTGTCTGTGTGACAGTGTGTCTGTGTGTGCCACCCTGCATGGTGCTTGCACAAATGTGGCAGGGGTGGTACTTCACATGATGGCACCCTATGGGGGTGTCCTGGTACAGGGTGTGTGGCGGTGCAAACAATAGGGGCATGGTGCATGCTGTGGCAAAGGGGGTGCCATAGGTGTGAGTGTCATGTCTGCTTGGGACGTGGTTGGTGGTGGGGCCTGGTGCAGCGCCGCGTGGTGCAGGGGACCTGTTCCTGGGAGCTGGCCCACCGTCACACATGGGCATGTGGACCATCGCATGACTGCTGTGACTGGCACTGTCACACCATAGCACTGCCCTGATGACATGTCGCTGTGCCTGGCTACTGTGCCATAGGCCAAGACACACTCTGTGTGGGTGTCCTCCATGTTCAGCCACTGACCCTGGGTGTCCCTGTGTGTGCAGAGTTGTTGAGGTTGCACGTGCATCCTGCTGTGCTGCACGTGGTGTATGCTGTGTCAGTCACTAATGCCATTGTTTCACCTTTTCTCTGTAGAGTGGATCAAGCAGCCCAGGACCAGAGACAGTGGTCAGGTCATGGACCAGGAGCAGCAGAGGAATAGCCTGAGGGTGCCCTACATGCCGCAGCGGGCACAGGAGAGCAGGCCTGAGAGCAGAGGCCTGTTGCGTGAGTACCCATCCTTTATACTGTGTGCTGTTACACTGTGCTGTGTGTCTCATTCTGTGTCCAGCCAGTGCCTGGTCCGGTGGCATGGCTACGACGGGCATTGGTCCAGTGGCACTGTGCTGTGCTACACACCTGTGTTGCGCACCACTGTCGGGTGCTGGCTGTGCATCTGCTGTGCCCTGGGGGAGCTGTGGGGCACTGTTGGCTTGCATGGCTGTGGAGGTGCCAGTTGGTGGTGGGGGCTCTGGTGGTGGGTGTTCAGTGGTGCGCACATGCTGTCAGTTGCCATATCCACCTCTGTGGTGCAGTGTGCTCCATCCATCTGTCCCCTCACCGCCCGCATGTGCATGGGTGTCATTACCTTCACTGGACGGGACTGCATCATGCTGAACACATGCCTGTTGTAGCTGTGGGATACCCCACACCAGGACTCCCAGGCATAACTCTCCTCCTAATGTCCACCTACTGTGGTTCATTGCCTGTCGTACTGTGGTACCTATTGGCAGTTTGCAGTTCATGTACTGGGATACCTACCTGTGTTGCTCATGTCACAGGTACCCTGATGCATGTCTGTTCCGAGTGTCCATTGTTCCATTGCAGTTATACTAGGTGCATCATTTAATATGGGTTGTTGCTTCACACAGTTGCCTGGGCTGTGGTACCTGTCCTCACACGGTGGTATAGGGAATGTTTGACCCGGTGATCAGGGAATGTTCCATGTACTGTAGTACAGTTGTGAGGTATGCATTCAGGTGCCTTGCATGGTGGCATGTGTTGGACCATCCCTGCCACCGCCTGCACCCAGTGTACCTGTTATTCCCTATTCTGGGTTGCTCATTGGCAGGCCACTGTCACTGTCTGGTGCTGCTCTGGTATGCCCTTCTGTTGCTGCAGTTGTGCTCTGCTTTACGGTACATTGCCATCTGTCATTGGGCAGCATGTCCCAACGTGTGGGTGCCCTTGTGCATGTTGTGGTGTGGCCCTTGCACACAGCTCTCTGGTGATCCTGCAGTGTGTATGCCCTGTCTGGCTGTGTGCTGAGCCTATGTGGGCAGTGTCACCTGTGCCATGGTGCTGTCAGGCTTCTCATTGCCATATTTCCTGCAGTTTGGGTTAGTGCCTGTATCACCCTGGCCTGCTGTGTGGGCACCTTCCAGGTTGACCTACCAGTGTGGCATTCACCTGCACTCAGGATTGTTCATCGGGACATGCTGGCCATCACTGTATGGCCACCTGTGGCTGATGTATAACTCCTGGCAGGTGTCCCATCTACACATGCTCCCCTTCCCCTTGTAGGACCACTCCGATCCTCCTTCTGGGCAATGCAGCCAGAGACGTCTGAAGGCACCGAGGACCTCCTGAGATGACTTGTGTGACAGCAGCACACCATCATTGAGCAGCAGGCAGTGCTCATTTCGGAGACGAGGAGGGTAGCCACCATGCTGGAGGCACAACTGCCTGTACCTCCAGGATCCCAGCCATGATGCATTCCTGTGGCCACCGTCTGACTTGCCCCTCCCCCCTTTCCTGGACTGTATTGCCATTTACTGGCCTCTTACCCCATTGTATGTGTCCACCTCCCTGTCCCCTTCTGTTCCATTGCATTCCAGTTTGGTTTCTGTTCCTGTGCCTCTATTGTCCATATCCCATCTCCTTGTTTATGCAGTTCACATTGTTCATTTCCTGTAGTTAGTCTGTTTTGTAGAGGTAGTGGTAACGTTAGTGTTCATCATATTAGCAGTCATAGTAGTGGTTGTAGTGGTCGTCGTAGTTCCTGTTGTATATAGTGTTTGTCATTGTAGGGGGGTGTGTACTGTAGGTTTCCTTTTATGTGTTTGCATTCTGTGTTTCATTACATTGCTTTAGTTTTGTTTTGTATTGTTGTTCTGTTGTTATATACCTGTTTCCTCTATTGTACATTTGTCACATTATACTTTTCTTTCACAAATTTGCACTGTGTCCTGTGTCATTTATGGGTGCATGGCTTTTACAACAGGGTTGTTCTGTTATTTGGCCCTGCCCCTGGGTCCTGGTGCCCCCTGGCCAGTCCTCTGGCTGGGTGTGTATCAGTGTCTGGGTTCTGCACTGCTGTCCTGTGTCATTTATGGGTGCATGGCTTTTACAACAGGGTTGTTCTGTTATTTGGCCCTGCCCCTGGGTTCCGGTGTGCCCTGGCCAGTCCCCTGGCTGGGTGTGTATCAGTGTCTGGGTTCTGCACTGCTGTCTACTCCTGGGCTCCCTCTCCAGCCGTGGTTCAGGGCATGGCTGCTCCATCTGCATGGTGTTCCCGTGGGTGTTTGCACTGCCTGGGTGGAATTTACAGTGCTTTCTCTTTTGCTATATTTAGTGCTGTCCTGCTCAAGGGCAATGTTTGCACTGCCAGCCCAGTTTGCCTGGCTTCCTTTGCTTGTTATATTCAGCCGGTTTAGCACCGGGCTATTCCTTTTGAATATGGCTGCCTTTTTGGCCTGAGCTATGTTTGCATGCCGGGCAGGGCTAACCTAGACCCAGGCTAATGTTTTGAATATCTGACCCCAAATCTTTTAATCATGCAGCATTAATAGCCACTTGTTCCTTCAAGTAATAAATACCATTTTTTAGAAAAATGAGTTGTTCCATAACTGCAATACTGGCAATGAGTGGGTTCTTAAGAGCTTCAGCTGGATTTTGATCTAAAAAGTGTGAATAAGTAAGCTGCTGATCAATTGTTGCTTCTATAATACACTCACTGTCTGCTATGTCTTTAAGTCCTAATATTGTTTTACCTAGAATATATAACTTTAAGAGATGAACTCTGCTGGGCCTACAAGGCATTTAGGGATGAAGTGCTGTTTGAATCTAACTGTTTAATGAGACAACCATCAATAGACAGCACAAGATAGCACAGATTAAGATTACAGACTGAAACTTGTAAAACTCTAAACTGGAAACATTTCGTAACACAAAGAATACAACATTTATGGAACTTTTTGCAAGTGGAAGTTGTAACAAGTGACAATATAGTACAATTTAAACACAGATTCAATCAACGCATGGATGATAAAAAATTCCTTTACCGTCATTTGTTAAATGACAGCGAGTTCATTATGGGCTTGCCCCTCGAACTCATACAACCTATGAACCTATATAAACCTATGAACCTAATTTGGTTCTTATTTAATTTATTTCATTCCTTTTACCTTCAATACCTTCTGTACCATTAGATTTGTCTAGATAAGACAAACCCATATACTGGCTGGCTAGGGGAAGATGCTGATAACTATCACCTTGAAGTGAGGCTTCTGGACTAAAGACCGAACTTAATGATTCCTCATCCTCCCCATTTGCTTGCATATCAGAGCAGATCACTGCCTACTCCCCAAAAACTGCTTCTTTGGGGATAATCCAGACCTAAATTAGGTGTTCTTTCATATAAATTTATACTAGCCTCCATTTTGTCTGGTGTTTTTATTAGTAATTTTGTTGGAGAGGTTTTTACTGTTATATTTATTTTGGGCATTGATGTATTCTCTGAAAGTAATTCTTTTATGTTAAGCAAATGTTTTGTAATCAATGTTGGTCCATCTGATTTAGAGATTCCTCCCTCATTTTTCCATTAGCATTTACCTTTTTTTTTCCCATTTTGTTTAGGAACATTTAATTTACAAATTACACCTCTATTAGGTTTCCCCTGTTCACCCCTTCCTTTAGATTTGAAGAGAGCAGGCAGTGGAGGAGATACTTCCAAAGAAATTGTTTTACTCCTTGTTCTCATTTTGTTTACCTATTAGTATTAATAATCAAGGAAGAAAGAAAGAAAACAAGAGCTTTGGTTATTTTGGTCTATTTCCTTTCTCACCCACTTGAAGAAATTAATCAAGTTGGTTTGGCATGACCTCCCTGCTGTGAATCCATGTTGCTTTGGATCCATCATCCCCCTTGTCTCTAGGTAGTCCTCCAGCCTTTCATTAAGCAGGGTTTCCATCATTTTACCTACTATCAAGGTCAAACTGACTGGGCAGTAGTTTACTGCCTCCTTCTTGCTACCACTTTCATGCAGGGGTACTACTTGTGTCCTCCTACACGCCTCTAGAACCACACCTGTTTCCAGTGATCCACTGAACAGCTTAGCCAGAGGTTCAGCTAGTTCTTCCTGGAGCTCCTTTAGGTCTTCTTACAGGGGTGGTCGGTGTTCATGGACCTGACCCGGGTTTTTGATTTAATGAATCATGACTTACTCTGTCAGAAATTATGGAGTTTGGGTATTTTTGACAGGATAATTATTTTTTAAAGAGTTTTTTGGTAGTAAGATCCCAGCATGTTTCCATTGAACCAGTCCTGTCTGACTTGCGTCTTACTTCTTGTGAAGTCCCCCAGGGGTCCATACTTGGACCCCTGTTGTTCTCCTTACTTATAAACCAAGTCTCCTCTGTTTATACTAAAAGCTGTTGTCTTCTTTATGCTGATGACTTAATCTAATATAGTCAGGGTCAGTCAATCCAAACTGTCAATGAAGAGTTACAGAGTGATTTTTAATCAGTTGGTTTTTGGTTACTGTCAAATCAAATGGTCTTGTATGTAAAACAGACCAAGTGCATGGCTTTTGGAAGCATTCCCCTGTTAAGGGAAAATCCTTGTTTGCAAATTTATGATAGATCTGGTGATTTACTTGAACAGATAAAAGAGTTCAGGTACCTGGGAGTTCTTTTATATCCTTAATTGGGTTTTCTCCCACAGGTTAAAGCAGTAAGTAAGATAATTAATTGTAAGTTGGGGATATTATATAAATTCAAGACTTTTCTATTTTCTGAGTCTCATAAAATCATTGCTATGGGCACTTTATTGCCTCACCTTGAATATGTTTCTCCCCTGTATTACAGTTTGGGAGTAAGGAAGGATAGGGTTTTGAGTGTGGCTTAGAACAATATTTGTCACTTTGTTCTTGGCATCCCTTTCTTAACACATTATTGTGTTTTGTTCTCTTCCTTGGGTTGGCTATCTCCCAATTTAAAGTTTACTTTTGTTCTTGGTAACCTGATTCACCAGGCCATTTATGCAAAGGTCTCTTCTCCATTACCAGATCTATTAGAATTCAGGGATTTTCGAGTTAATTTATGCTCTAATTTAGCAATTTTATTGAAATAATTGTTAATAAGAATAATTATGGCTATCATTCTTTTATTTCTTCTGCTGCTCGTCTGTGGAATGATTTACCTTTGTTTCTCAGATCTATCAGTTCCTTGACTGGGTTTAAGATTAAATTTAAACGTTATTTATTATCTATTGAAGTATGCAATTGTTTGAATTAATTGTATGTAAATTGTTTGTAAATATCTTTGTTGTTAAATGTTTGGGTCAGACCTGAAAAAGGGTTTTGCCCAGTGTTTCTACCTGGTTAACAAATCTAAAATAAAAAATACAATAAAAAATACTCTAATGTCTACTATTAGGCCACATAGCTTTATTTACCCTAAGCCATTCTAGTGTTTTCTTTACTGTGTCCTCTTAAAAAGGTCTAATGTCCACCTCTTCTCCCCGTTTGCCCTTCTCCATTAATGAGGGGCCATCACCATTGTCTTCTTCCATGAATACGGAGCAGAAGTATTTGCTGAGGATGATCACCTTGTCAGTGTCTTTCTCCACAACCCTTCCTACCTCTTTCTTAAGTCTCACAATCCCTCCCCCTGCTTTCCTCCTCTTGTTAATATTCCAAAAGAATGTCTTCCATCCTTCCTTCACTGAAACTAGCTTTTCCTTGGTTTCAGCCTTTGCTGCCCTTTCTGCCTTGTTCACTTCCCTTTATTTTTCCAAGTATTCTTGCCTGTTCTCCTTGCTTTGTGTTGCCTTGTACCTCAGAAATGCCATCTTTTTTCCTCTTACTAGCTCTGCTACTCCACTCGAGAACCACAGCGGTTTCTTCTTTTTTTTGCTCTTGCTGCAGGGCCTGGTGCAATGGTTTGTTACTAGGTGCAGGGCTTCCCTTATCTTATCCCACTGTTCCAACACTCCATTTATGTCATTGTATCCCTGCGTAGGCTTCCTGAATTTGTCCTTCATCTTACTGAAGTCTGTCCTCCTGAAATCCAGGATTCTAGTCCTTGTGTGGCTAGCCTCCTGTGACATCCTTATGTTGAACCCCACAGCTAGATGGTCACTCAGTCCCTAGGCTCTCCCCCACTGTGACTTCCTTTATCCTGTCCCCATTGGTTAGGACAAGATCCAGAATTGCATTTTCCCTTGTAGGCTCCCTTAGTAGCTGTGAGAGAGCCACCCCTTGCAGGGATTGCAGGAAGCCCTTACTCCTGGTCGAGGCTGCCACTGTGATGCTCCAGTCCACATCCAGCAAGTTGAAGTCACCGATTAGAAGCAACTCACCCTTTGTGACCATGTTCTTTACAGTCTGCTGCAGTTCTCTGCCTACATCTTATGGCTGCCCTGGGGTCATGTTTATCATTTCTCTTCTAAGTACTGTTCCCCCTCCCCACTTCCAGCATTACCCACAGCACCTCTGCTTTGCCCCTTGTCTTATGTGGCTGTCACTTTTATCCCTTCCCTGATGTACAATGCCGCCAACCTCCCTCTTTCCTTCCCTGTTCTGCCTGTGCAGCACGTACCCTGGAATGGCTAGCTCTGAGGCATGGCTGCTATTGCACTATGTCTCTATGACTGTTACGATATCCAGGTCCTCAGAGGTCATTAATGCCACAAGTTCTGGGATTTTGTTACCCAGACTGTGGGCCTTGGTGCACATAGCCTTCCAATCATGGCCTGCCCTCTCTGCTGTAACCCCAGTACCATCCCCCTTTTCTGTGTCTGCCCCTTCTGTACTTTTTATTAGTTCCCTCCTTTTTTACCTATGGCCACTCCTTGTTCATGGTCATGCCTGTTTCCTTTATTCTGATGTCAAGGTGTTCCCTTCCATTCACCAATCCCCTTACCTTCATATCTTTCTGCTGCATCCTCATTTAGGCCTTTTTCTCTGTGCTGGAGACCTCCCAGTTTAAACCCTTCAAGAAGACTTCTAATTTCTGCCTTAGCATTCTCACCCCTTCTCCAGTGCAATGCAGACCATCATGCTCAAAGAGCTTCCTGTCCTAGAATATCCCCCAGTCTCCAGTGTAGTGCATCCTGCTGTCTGCACACCAACCCTAGAACCACTGGTTGAATTCCCTGATGTCTTTATTCCTGATCTTGTCCTCACTTCTTCCCTTCCTCCAAACTGGCAACACCTCTGAGATGGACAGATGTGTTGTGTACTACTTTAGGCTCTCTCCTAGGGTCTTCACGTCTGCCTTGGCTTCTTCCACAGTCCTATTTGCTATGTCATTTGTCCCACAGTGGAAAATGATCCCCCATGAAATCCTGATCTCCTCTCACCAGCTGTCCTATTCTGTCCTTAGCTCTCCTTGCAGATGCTCCTAGCATGCATTTGACTGTGGTTTCGGTTCTTCACACTGAAGGACTGTGCCTCCACTTCTTGCAACATAGCATCTCCCATGATCAGAATCCGCCTGTTGTTCTGTGTATTTTTTCTCTCCTTCCTTGTACCTCCTTCTTGCTTTCTTGTATCAGGTTTCATCATCATCATCATCAAATCTTTATTTAATCAGGCGAACATCATTGAGCAAGGCTCATTTACAAGATGGACCTGATAAGGTCAAGGTTCAATAGTTGATACACAACAGATACATCATACACTTATATAAGACAGTTATACATACAGGGGAAAATAGTGTTTATAAACACAGTGATGTACAGTAAATTCACATAATAAAAGAAATTGGTTACAGGAAAGTTAAGCTAATATTTACAGTATGTACAGTATATACATATCCCAATGGGGGGGCATGGCAGACACTCAACATAATGTAATACTAGGTTGGTGAAGGTATTACTGGGTGCCATAAGATGGGGTGTCTGTCTGGAAGGAAAATGCCATATATGGTTTGGAAGGGAGATTTGTGAGATGACAAAGGTAGCTCTAGCGGTAGCAACTGCATTTCTCTTTGAAGAAGACTGTACAATGCTGTTTAAAGGATGCAAATGGAATGATATTGGACAGTTTTAGGGATTTTTGTAGGGTGTTCCATGCTATAGCTAGAGAATAGCTGATTGCTGCCCTCCCTAGCCTGGTGTTGAATTTGGGCAATTTGAGCAGGATGGTGTTGTTACTTCTTAGGACATAGAGCTAGAGAGGGTCTGGGTGAAGCAGTCCAGGATATAGTTTGAAGTTTTTGACAACACTCTGTAAATCCATAGTGCTGCATTTCTGTTCCTTCTGAGGTGAAGGGAAACCCACCCAACTGCAGCATAAAGACAGCAATGATGGGTATTGGATGGCAGATCTGTAATGAACCTTATTGCTCTATGATATAAGGTTTCCAACTTGTGAAGGTAGGAGATGGGGCAGTGACTATAAAGGAAGTCTGCATAGTGAACAACTGATGGAAAAATGGCCTGGACTAACTTCATCTTTGAGTTTCTGTTTAGGAAGGGGTTTTAATCTATAGAGAAGGCCAAGCCTTTGGCAAAGTTTTTTTTAACAGTTCTTCTAAATGATGAGTGAAGTCAAGTCTGTTGTCAATCCACACACCTAGGTATTTGAAGTTTTCTACATACTCCAGATTTTCTCCAAGTATAGTGCATAGCTGGGGGAGAATGATTGGAGAGGATGTGCTGGTGGAGCTTTGATTTGTGAACATCATTGCTTTAGTTTTCTTTGCATTTAACAGAAGCTTTTTCTCGAGTAGCTGATATTGTAGCAAGGAGAATTCTGTTTGTAGGATTTCACGAGCAGCTGCAGGCGAAGGGCTGCTGACATACAGAACAGTGTCATCAGCAAAGAGGTGTACAGAGGAATTGGTAAGGGTTGAATCAATGTTATTTATATAAATGGCAAAAAGGATAGGATCCAGAATAGAACCTTGGGGGACTCCTCTTGACAGTGGTTTTAATGGGGATAGATCACCTTCAGCTTTTACCTGCTGTGACCTACCAGTGAGATAGCATCTGAACCACTTAAGGGAGGGTGGATCTAGGCCAATGGAGTGCAGGGATGAAAGTAGTAGCTCATGGTCCACAGTATCGAATGCTTTGCTCAGGTCCAGGAATACTGCACAGACATTATTCTTTTTATCTAATTCGGATTGCCAGTCATTTGTGACCTTGGCTAGTGCAGTGATAGTGCTATGCTTGGCCCTGAATCCAGATTGATCTGGGTTTAGGAGGTTAGCATTTGTCAAGATACTCCCTTATCTGGTTAATCACTAATTTCTCCAGCATCTTGGATAGCACTGGTAGAATGGAAATGGGCCTGTAATTATTAAGATCCATAGGGTCCCCTGATTTTAGAACGGGAACCACTTGGGCTGTCTTCCACAGTGTGGGAATAGAGTCAGAGTTTAGGGATAGGTTAAAGAGGTGTGTTAGGGGGACTGCAAGTACATGGCATGCAATCTTTAGAAAGTAGGGGTCCAGAGAGTCTGCCCCTGCACTTTTTTTGGTATCCAGTTGCTATAATAGATCCTCTACTTGTTTCAACAGTATAGATTTGAAGCTGAAGGAAGAGTCAACTTTCTGATCACCAGTGTAATGGGAGCTTAATTGTTCCCTCAGCAGGTTAGCTGGAGAGGTGTCAAAGGCAAGGCCAGCCATTGTGAAGTGGTTATTGAAGGCATCCAGAATTTCCATTTTGCCAATGATAGGGCCATAACTGCTGTATAATTGAGTTGGAAGGGGGGTGTTAGCATCCTGCCCCACCATACCCTTGATGGTGCCCCAAAACCTAGCAGGATTATGGTAGGAGGAGTCGAGCTCGGCCAAGTAGAAGGCAGCCTTTGCATCCCTAACTTTCTTGGTGCATCTATTCCTGGCTTTCCTAAAGATCATCCAGTCATTTGCATTCTTGTTTTTTCTTGCCATTTTGCAGAGTTTGTCTCTCTCCAGCAGTGCAGCTTTGAGGGCAGCAGTAAACCAACAACAGGATTTGTTCTTTATTCGGATACTAGAGATTGGGGCATGGGTGTTAAGGGCATTTATTATAATGCTATTAAGCACCTGCTGAGCTTTTTCAACAGAATGGGCAAGATAAAACTCTTGCCAGTGTGGAGAGTAAGCTAGATCATGCAAATATCCTTCAATATTGATGTTTTTCTTGGATCTCCTCATGAGGAATTTTGCAGGGCTTGTTGTTATGCTGGTGGATCTTACCCTGCGATGGGGCAGTGATCACTTATATCGCAAAGAAGCACTCCCGCATGTGTGAATAGATGTGGTTTATTCACTAGCATGATATCAAGTAGTGTGCTGTTATTACTATTCCTTGCATTAATTCTTGTTGGTTCATTAATTAACTGTGTGAAACCATATGTATCACAGAATGATACCAGAGGTGCAGCTGCCTGGGTAAGCCAGTTGAAATTCAGGTCACCTAGAATAATGACTTCTTCAGTGCTGGGTTTGAGCAGGTCCCCCAGGTGGGATAAGAGCTTGTGTTCAGCAGAGGGGGGGTCTGTAGCATCCAACTAGCTGAAAAGCTGCTGTATTGGGGAGAGAGACTTTTAGGGATAGGCATTCAAACTCCTTGGGCATTGATGTTGCAGCAATACAGGATACAGCTATACCGGATTTTGCATATATGGCTACTCCGCCTCCCCTTGTTTGGCGATCAGCTCAGAATAGCTGGTAGTTAGATAGGTTAACATCCCTGTCTGCTGTGGTGGGTTTGAGCCATGTCTCAGATACCATGAGAAAGTCTGGCAAGGTATGGGCAACCCAGGCTTGTATCAGTGTGAGTTATTTCAACAGACTGCATACATTACTATGCAGGAAACTGAGGCCTTTAATTGAGGTTAGGTCTGATGGAGAGGTGATACATTCAGGGGGTCCAGGGTTGATTTCCACGTTACCAATACAGAGCAATAGAAAGAGCAGGAGTTTCGTGAGGGCTGCCAGTGATAGGAAGAGGGGGCTGTCTTTGGTCTTCCTTCTTTTATTCTGTTGCCACTGTTTGCCCTGCTCTATTCTTTCTTCTTCCCCACCTGGTTTCTGTCCCCTGGCTAAGGGTGCAAAATGATTCTGCATGTAGATAGCATGTGGCTGGCAGTGCCCCATCTTAGTGCTAGCTGCCCTGCTGCCCCCTCCCACCACCCTCCATCTCCCAAGACCCATGGACCTTTGGGGGAGTGGGTGGGTAAGGGAGGCAGTGAACATCCCCAATTTAGTCTCCTCTGTAGCCTCATAATCTCTTCTCAAGCCTGACAAACCTCCCTCCATAGTTCCACAACTCTCCTACAGAAGGGGCATCCCAGTCTCCAGAGTGTTTGCCTTGCTACCAGCCCTCAGAAGATTTTCTCTTTGTTTTTCAATTCAAAGTTTATTAGGATTTAACAATACAGAGAACAGGACCCACAAATGGTAAATACAGACATTCAGTACAAGACAATGTATGGGAACTGTCCCCCCATCCACCCAACCCCCACCCACCTCTTGCCCACCTTCTTCCCTACACAACAGTTATTGAACATGAAGAAACCTCAGGATTAGGTAAATGCTTGCATATTAAAGTTAAACACAGTAAAGAGTATGCAGGGGGCTCCAGATACACATATACTACTTTAACCTATTATTAAGAATAGTTATTGCTTTTTCTGTTCTGAGATTTGCAAGAAGCTCATTAAGCCTTTCGGAATAAGATATGTCTTCACTGTCTTTCCAATGGCGCAGTAGAGATAAGAACCATGTGATATCTGTGATTAAGTACCGCTACCTCAGAATAAACACCCAATATGCAAATTTCTGGAGTAAAAAGGGTATTCAAGCCCAGTAAGGGATCCACTTTTAGTTGAATGTTAGTCCAAAGTACTGATACCTTGGAACAAGTCCAAAAAAATGGTAATGGGAGCCTTCTTCTTGGTGACTGTGAACACATGTGGGAGACAGGAGCCCTCCGAAGATTTTCAAAGGGCCCTTAGACTGATGCAAGGTGCATCAACCAACCACCTTGTATCTAATCCAGGTGTCCCAAATACTGTGGATCCTATTTTGCAAGAAAAGCATTCCCTGTTGTAAAGACCCTCAGAATGACAGAAGAGGTCTACTACATCATGCCGCATGTAGAGAGGTTGATGCAAGCTGAGTCAAAAATGTGTGGAGTGAGAATGAATCATGCTGAGTCAAAAAGATGATGCCAGGGACATGAATTACTCAAACTGAGTCACAAAGATGATGCAGAGGTGAGAATGACTCAAGCCGATTTAAAAAGACGAGTGATGCATGGAGCAAGAATGATGCAAATTGTGTCAAAAAGACAATGCATGAGGTGAGCTTGTGACTCAGGCTGCATCAAAAACATGATGCATGGGGTAGGAATGACTTAAACTAAGTAAAAAATATGGCAGATGAAATAACCAAGACAATGGCATGTTAAGCCCCCTAAATGTTCTAAACTAGTCCTCCGGGGAAATAGTGGCTCTGTAATCAACTTGCTACATTATCTGCCCTCTCCTTGATATGGTCCAGTGACAGTTAAACCAGTTCAGGTTGGTCTAACAATTGCATGCGTCTTCAGTGCAGTGTCAACAGCTTCCACCTTTGAAAATCAGAAAAAAGGGATACTGCATTCTTTTTTTGTTGCATGCCCTATTGCAACGTGGTGCACCCACGTTTTTGACACAAGCCACTTTGGTGCAGGCAGTTCCACGTTTTGACAGAAGTAGCATTAGAAAATCAGAATTGAGTCAAGGTTTGATGCAGCTTGCTCCTTGCATCGTTCTTTTCTGGCACAAGGACCTTGCATCATTCTCTGACCTTTGAAAATCAAGCCCATTATCTTTCTCTCTTCTTAACCATCCACGTAGCTATCAAAAGTTCTTTCAATAAAAATAGGATTTTTACCTAGGTGTTTGATCGATGGTATTACTAGAAATACTAGCTCTTCAATGGGTCTGATATTCAAATGAAAATCAAAATATTCCACCAAAGTTGTACAAGGGACTGGAAGAGTAGTCTTTTTTTTTTTTTTTTACTTTTACAAGTAAATGAGCCATTCTATATGAAAGCATGCAAAATTGTTAAATTTACATGATCACAGTAAGGCCAGATTTAAACACTTCAAATGGCCCACACTTCTAGATGATTTCACCCCCCCCCCCACCATTTTTAAGAATGGAAAGAATGGAAATATCATCTTTCTCACTCTAATTGTTTAAAATTAGATTGAGGCATGTATTATTAATATTCAGATAGGATACACAGGGCATCAAATAAAGATAACAATTGTCTGATTCCAAAGAAAAACCTTCCTTACTGAGTCTATACCGCCCCCCCCCCCAACACAGACACACACACTATATTTTATTTAATGTAGACCTTGGTTCATCAGGACTGCTTCATTTTATTGCAATGTATATTTTATTTTCCAAGCTGGTATGGGGGGTGGGGGCATTGCGACAGCAGAGAAGGTACAAAATTAAGGTTGCACTGCATAAGTCAAATATCATGAATTAATACAGGAATATACACTATGATGGTGGGAGGACATTATATACAAACATCATACACGCGCACACACACACACACACACACACGTTTGCACAGATTTTTTTAAATCCCTGCTTACAAGGACATGATGGACCTAGTGTGCATTCTGACCTTAATTTGGCATGTTACATTATGTTGCATCCCTTTTCCACTATTCAATAACATTCTCTGGTTTCCAGCAATTTTGTAGCATACCTAGGTAACATAATGTTTATGTAGAGGGATAAACATGCCTAATGCACATTTTCACTCTTTATGCCTGCAGTACCTTAACAGTGGCAGATGTAAAAAGTGCAGTTGAGGGACTGGTGCACCATCTGATCAGCAAGGACATCTGAAGGTTCAAACTGTGCACTATCTGAATTGCTTCAGTTCTGGCAAAAATGATGAAATGAAGTGAGCTGAGCTGTGACTGAGGGAAGAGAGCTCCCCTCCACTTCGGGAATAAAATGATTCTCTGCTTGACTTTACTAGATTGCATCTTAGTATTCTACAAAGGAAAGCCATTAGCATCAGTTGGAGAAACTGAACATTTGGCAAGCATCATATTTGGGAGTTTCAAGCTTTGCTGGTTTGGTACTACACTTTATCAGGTACTTTGGTACGTGATTCATTACTGACTCTAAACATGTGGCAAGGCCTAATGGCAAATGCCAACCCTTCTAGGCCTTCCCAATGTCAATACCCATGAGGAGATGCCGGTGTAAATTACTGGAGAGAGAAAGCCACCTAGGTGGTAAAACTTTTAGCTAAAACAAGCTAAGTTAAAATTTCCAGCAGAAGCTAAACATCAGGAGCAGGCTGGACATTTAAGTTCCTAACAGTCAATTAGTTTGCTACCTAGCTCTACTTTGATTAAGTTAGCCATTCCACGTGCCCCTCGGTGGCCCTTATGTTACGTTAGCCAGTTCTATTTGGTCTGGTCACATTGTTCTCTTTTGTATGTTGCTTCACTTCATGTTTTATATACAATCTTGTGTCTGAACTGTCCAATTTCAAGTATTGCCTTTGAGTGTGTTGTTGTTACCTAAGTATTGTTTGCATAACATCATGAATTACATCTCTTATAAGTGTAAAGTATTTACATACTGTATCTACTGTATGCTGAACCTCCTATATTGCAGCTCTTGTACTGAAAGTGTCATCTAGATGGCCCGGGTCATTCCTGAAAACAGTCCCTTGGACCAGTGTACCTACCCTATTATCAAATACATAAATAAATAAACTGGAAAACTATCCCACTATCCTTACCACTCTTATCTCCTTTAAGTCCAGTTCAGATGGATCCAACAACAGTAATGAAGACATGTTTCGGGGAGGCATTGAGTTGGAACACAGACTGTGAGATCAGAATTGCCTATGAGCAAGTCCTCAGCAAAGGAATCTCCTGATATGAGGAGGGGCAATTCAAGCCAAAGCAATGAGTCAGCTTCACCTAAGGCTGTGATTGTGGAGCAAATGTAGTCTCGAGGCAAATCAGACCTGCACAAACTGAGTGAAAAAGGTTTTTTGCATCTCTTCAAGAGAAAATGTGGAGGCTGTGAAATGAGCAGACACAGAGACACACATAGAAACACAGATTTTGACAGCAAATAAGGACCGCGTGCCTCACCCAGTCTGCCCATTTTCCCCTGCCTATAGTGACACAGTAGATTCGCCTTAATCTCTGGATCTTTTCCCTTGCTTTCCATTAAGATTCCCTTATGCCTGTCCCAAACATTGTTGAATCCCACCACTGTATTTGCCCCCACCTCCTCTACTGGAAAACTATTCCAGGCATCCACCACTCTTTCCATGAAAAAGCACTTCCACATATCTCAGCTAAAGTTAACCCCCTCAGCTTCACTGCATGCCCCCTTGTTCTCATGCATCTTTTTTTCTGAAAAATACACTCTTCTGTACCTTATTTACCCCAAGGTATTTATAGGTTTCTACCATATCTTCAATCTCATTCTCATATTTTCAGCTGTATAGTATAGTATGCCCTGCAAGAACCGTGGACCAACAGGCTTACAGCCCATACTGTAAGCTGTCATTCAGCGTGCGGCTGGGCAGTATGTGGTCAAGTTGTAGCCACCCACCAATGATGGGGGCTGGGTGGGCTGGGGCTCCTGTTTGGATGGGGTGGTGGGGGTTACCACTGGACCACCAGGGATATGTGGATTACACATTCACCTGCAATCGCTGCATCGGGTGGAATGGGAGGACCACTAGACTACTAGGGATGGGGACTTATTTACTGTTCGGGTGATCGGTACTTTGGGAGTGGTTGGGGGGTACCACTAGATCACCAGGGCATATAACGTTACTTAATAATAATACTGGTACTCATGGCTACAGGAGGGAGAGGGGTTACCACTAGACTACCAGGGAGTATTTCATTATTGGTGTACCTGTGATCGGAGCTAGAGGCGGGGAGGGTAGTTACCTCTAGACCATCAGGGAGTTTATTTGATTCACTAGTATCCAGGATCGGGTATGGGAGGTGGGTACCACTAGACTACTAGGGATGTGATTATACTCACTAGTACTCATGATCAGGGTTACAGGGTAGTGGGTCCACCAGACTACCAGGGCTTATATTAATTCAATATATCCCATGATCAGGGTTATGGGGAGGGGGGGGAACCACTGGATCACCAGGACATATATTGTATTACTTTTTACCACGATTGCAGTTACAGGCCTGGGGGGTGCCCCAGAACTCCCTCAGTCCACACAACATTCAGTGCAGGGTGCCAGGCACATTTCACTAGGCTGCCCTGCACAGCTCATGCAAATGGGGCATAAGGACATTCAAATGACCCCAATTGCACCTTGCATAAATTATGGTCCTATTTGCATGCTCAAGAATGAATATCACGGGTGATGTGCCCAGCACAACAATAGTTGCGCGGGAGCATTCACAGTCCTCCTTGTCTGGGGACTGCGCTGGCACATTGTACATGCGCCATGCACATTCTGTGCCATATTGAAAGGTGATGTGCCTTGCAAGGGGAATCACTTCTAGGATAGGGGAAGTCATCCTGCCCCTGTACAGGGTCCCGGTGAGGCCACACTTGGAGTACTGCGTTCAGCACTGGTGCCCCTACTTGAAAGAGAACACTGAGCTACTGGAAGGGGTACAGCATAGGGCAATGAAAATGATCCTGGGATTGGGAGATAAACCATATGAAGAGAGACTGAGAGAGCTCAATATGTATTCCCTGGAGGATAGAAGGGAGAGAGGGGATATGATTGAGACCATCAAGTACCTGAAAAGCACAAACAGAGTAAACACCAAGAGTATTTTCAGATTAAAAGGTGTGAGAAAAACCAGGGGGCACAATCTGACATTAGAAGAAGGTAGATTCAGGAGGGAGATGAGGAGGCACTATTTCACCAAAAGGGTGCTTACAGGGTGGCATGCGCTGCAGGAGGAGGTGGTATCATTGAAGTCAGTGAGCAGCTTCAAGAGCAGATGGGACAGGTTTGAAAGGAAGGTCCAAACTGAGGATGAACGGGAGGTATGGGTGAAAGAAGTAGGAGGAAAAACAGATGGGGGGGATGAAGGGAGGAAGGGCAGCTGCAGTCTAAAAGGCTGTAGTGCTGCACACTTGAGCAGACTAGCTAGACCGCAAGGCCTGTATCTGCTGGCAATTTTTTATTTGTTCGTATGTAAATATAGAAACATAAAAGTTGTTGGCAGATAAGGACCTCTTGGCCCATTTAGTGTGACCTATATTCCCTACCAAATGTGCCACCACAGACCCTTCTTGATCTCTGGTCTTCTCCCCCGACCCCCTTGCCTTACTTCTAAGATCCCCTTGTGCCTATCCCTGGCATGCTTGAATCCTGTTACCATTTTTGCACCCACTACTTCTGCTGGGAAACTGTTGCAGGTGTCCACCACCCTTTCTGTGAAGAAGTATTTCCTCACATCTCCTCTGAACCCCCTCAGCTTCATATCATACCCCCTTGTCCTGGAGCATTTTTCTATGGAAAATGCTACCTTCCTGTACCTTTTTTTAACTTTCTTTATGCTCCCACACACTGGCCCCATAGGACTCTCTTGGGTGTAGTCACTCGGCCCGGCCTGTTTCTGCTCTGCATGAGGTCCTTCCACACCAAATCTCCATCCCAGGATCTCTACTCCACAACTGCAAATCCCCAGCTCTGCACCATCCCCAAGGTTGGACCACCTACTCCTACTGGCGCTCTATCTACAATTTAGTAGGAATTGGGCGGAGTGTGGAGGAGAGCCAGAGACCGGCTGGATGTGACTCAGCAATGAGTGGGGGTGGGCCGTACACTGGACCCTCTTTTGCCTTCCCGGGTACCAGGGTTTTTTCCTTGATCTGGTATTCCTGAGGGCGAGGATGTACACTGATGTCCAGTGTATGATGGGCGCACTCCCACACCAGTGCACAGGACATCCGCTGACACCCCACTACCCCAGATACACGCTGCCACAAGTTGCACTGCTCCCAGTCTCAACTGGGAGCTGCTGGAACTGCGGCACACACCAGTCACCCTCCCCAGGAGAGGAGAGTAGTTCTACAGATGCTTAATCCTACTCCTCCCCTGCTGACCCGAGTCTGCTCCTGAACCTGGGTTGCTGGCATGACACTAGGTGTGGTGTCCAGTGCTTCAGCCCTCAGCACCACTGGGTTGGCTTCTTGTGCTGTATTAATACCTGTGAAGTATTTGAACATTTCTATCATATCCCATATGCTACATCAAATATGAATTTCTAACGAGTGACATGCTTCCTTTTGGAGGTTCATACTGTATTTTCTTTTTGCAGGATAACTTATGCTGATGACTTTACTATTTGACCTATTTAATAAAGATGTAGGATAGAGGGAGAGGGGGAGGGAGATCATATCGCTCTCATCAAGGTAATCTACATTAAGGTGCTCAGTGGGGAGAGCACAACTTATTTTTTTTATTGGAATAAGATACTGCTATGGGTTTTTTGGGTGAGGGAGAGCTGGATGGGCAAGATGGGACTTTGTTTGTAAAATGGGGAGAGTCTGCAATTTATATGAAGGCAAACATCTAATTACCTTTAGTTTAAACTTAGAAATAATGTTAGAGAAGCAATGTATCACATGACAGTTATTGTACAGCCTAGTATACAGCCTCATGGTGCAGAATTTTATCAGTTGTAGGTTAGTAACTTAGAACATTAATAGGGTTAATTCACCAATAAAGAGGGCAAGAATACTAGCATATTCAGTGTAATCCACCCATGTCTGAATTACTTAGTTCGTCCTTCTCTTTTTTCATCGGTAGGTTTTCTTCTGTCATTTAGGCCAAGCCACAGGCCATAGCCCACGGGTAGAGCATCTGTGGGTTGGAACATGACCCGGGGGAGGGGTTGGCTGCCTATTTAAAGGGCAGTTTGGCACCTTTTGGGGGATTCCTATGTGAGGAGGTCAGTGGGAGGGTCTGCAGAAGTGGGGGTGATAAACCGCTCCTTCCTTTGCTTAGAGGCCAGTGTGTGGTCAGTGGAGAGCAGTGCTGACAATCTCTCAGCATGATGAGATCTGGATGGCTGGAAGCAAGTTGAAATTTTGCTAACCACCTTTTAACCCCTAGCCTAGCATCCCCTGGTCTTGGAGATGACTATCCTCAGACCCAGTGTCAAAGTTGCCAGCTGCTGGTAAGAACTGAATTTTTTTTTTATACTTTGTAACCAGTCAAGTTGCTGCTGTTGTTACCCTCTCCCTTTTAAACATTAGGTGCCCCTAGGCATGGGGAGGGGGGTTTACATCAGGAAAAAAGGTAGCTATATTATAGTTGGACAAGAATCACAGCTCACAGGAAAAGAAGTATTAACAAGCATTTGTCAATGCCGAATGTTGTCGCGCTGGCATTGGCAGTGGTGGAGGTGGAGAGGCATAGCGCTGTGAGTTTTTTAATGTGTCCCAAAAGGCGATTTTGCACAGCGAGTATGCCACTGTGTGGCAGAGCTGCGGAAACACGTTTTGGGCGGGCTGTGGAAAATGGCAGCCTGACTGTTGATAATGAGGTGTGCACAAATGCCAGTGGTCAAAATTTGGCATGAAAATATTGCAGATTGATGAAGTTACAAGGGTGCGTGGAAACTGCACAATGCACACTTGCAACACAGTCATTGTCTGGACTTTCACCACCAAATGTTCAACATAGGCATTTTAGGACCTCTGCTGATGAATAGTGTCACCGTCATTTCCTCAAAGTGTCCCAAAAAGTGATTTTGCACAGTGACCGTGCAATTCTGTACCGGACGTGCCAAAACACATTTCAGCCAGCTGTACTGTTCATAAGGAGGTATGGAAAAATGACAATGATGAACAGCTGGAGTGAAAGTATTACAAATTCACAAAGTCACGAACGTGCATGCAAACTGCACAACGCGCGCGCGTAAAACACTGATTTTATTGACTTTCATCCCTAAATTTTCAGCATAGGCATTTTAGGACATCTGCTAATGAACAGTGTCACTGCCATTTTCATAATGTGTCTCGAACACGGGCTTTCCACAGAACTGCGAAAACAGATTTTGGTCAGAATGTGAAAAATGACAGCTGTGCTGTTCATTAGGAGGTGTAGAACAATGGCACTGCTGAAAATGTGGAGTGAAAATATAAGTTTGCGAACTTACGAGCGTGCGTGCAAACTGTGCAACACAAGCTAGTAACACAGTCATTTTATGGAGTATTGTCACCAAATTTTCAACACAGTCATTTTAGGACCTTTGCTCATGAACAGTGTCACTGTCATTTTTGTAATTTGTCCTGAACAGTGATTTCGTACAGCGACTGCGCTATTCTGCGCCGGAAGTGCGAAAACACATTTTGGCAAAGATGTGAAAAATGACAGCTGTCCAGTTCACAAGAAGGTGTGGTAAAATGCCAATGTTGAGAATGTGATATGAAAATATTGCAAATACACTAACTTACGAGCTTGTGTTGCGCAGTTGCTACGCACGCTCGTAAAACAGTCATTTTGGATTTTTCCCGCAAACTTGCAACATAGGCTTTTGAGAGGCCTCTCATGAACAGTGGCACTGTCATTTCATTACTCAGTCCCAAAAGGTGATTCTGCATAGTGACTGCAAAATCACCTTCTGGACTGAATAACGCCATGACAGTGCAAGAATTCATGAGAAGGGTCCCAAAAACCCTATTTTGAAAATTTGGTGCCAAAATTCACAAAATGCCGAGATATGCATTAAAGTTGAAAACCCTATTCATTCCATTATACAGCTTACCAGCATTTCTTCAGTTCGTGGTCGACTTTGAAGAGTGCAGACGTGTTCCCAGTCCATCGAAGATCGCTACCGGACTCCACAAGTAAGTATGGGATGAGGGAGGCAGGGTGCGAGAGGGTGGGTGTGGCTGGGGGGGCATCGAGACTATGAGGAACCATTTTCATTTTACGAAAAAAAAAAACAACTTCATGGGACAGTTTTTGTTTTGCAGGGGATTTATGCGCTGGGGTGAGCTCCCAGCATGCCACCTAACTGTTTGGGGGTGTCTGTAGCTGATGAGGGATTGGGCACCCTCGTGGCACACAACACAGGGGAGATGAGGAAATGAGCCGATGGGGACTGGGCACCACCGTCGCCACACTAAGAAGCAGAGTGACCTGAGGGATCAGGCGCCCCCTCGGCATTCAACAATTGAGGTATGCCGACAGGAGTGGGCTCCTCTGTCGCACACAAAGACAGCGGGGGATTAACTGACAAGGGATTGGGCACCCCTGTCGCAGTGCTGGGCTGCCACCCACTGCTGACTATGCCCATAATGTCGGTAAGAGTAGGGAAGGGTCCACAGGCGATGACAGCTTTGCTCGGAATGCAGCAGACCTTTTCTTAGATGTGCTCGCCACATTATGTATGCATGGTGTGGCGCCGGCATGCAGGCTGGTTGGGGAATGAGGAATGCACCTACCAGTGCGTGCCCTGCATTCGCCCAACAGCGACCCCGCCTCCAAAGCTGCACTGTCCCATGATGTTGGCTGTGCAAGCGCGCCAACATAAAAATGAAAAATAACCATGTTGACCAGATATTTTATTCATCAGGCACTTACATTATTATGGAGTTGTGATATTAATTAATAAAGTCCTTAATTAAAAAAATAGCTGAATTTGTTGACCAAGAAGGCAGAATAGTTTTAATACAAGGTTTATTGTATGAGGCAGAACCACTTATTGAATATATGTACACCCTTTTTAAGAACTACTATGGAGTTTTTTCCAGTCTTGATGCAGCTATTGTTTTTTTTTTTTCTCCCCACGTAATAATCCTAGTGAGGGATTTTAATAGGCTATTCAGTCAGAACTTGATAAAAACATCACCTGTGACTACAGTGGATAAAAGAGTCTAGTGAATATTTGGAGATTATTACATGTATAGACCTGAGATTACACCTTCTTGTTAAAGCTATTAAAAACCTTTTCTCAACAGGATTATTTTTCAAATCTTAATCTTAAATTAAAGATACATTAACCAGTGAGATTAAGACAATACACATATTGGATCATGGATTAGTTTACTTAGATATGACACCCCCCCGAAAAGTCTTCCAGAATATCCAAAAACTGAGAGAGGGAGAGCAGCTACCCTACAGCAAGAAGGTGATTTACTGAGTACATTGAATTGAATTCTTAATTCAGGGGCCTGTAATAGTAAGTAGAAGTCAGTGTTTTGGTTCTCTGTCTTTTGGGTTGTCTTTACTTAGTGTAACTTTAATTTGCTATGGAGGTAATCTAGTTGGGAGAATATTTGCATTTATTTGTGACTAGAGCTGTTACTGAAACTCTGTGAAAGAGGTGTCTGATAAGGGGAGAAAATGAAGAAGGCTTGAGGGACTGTGGATTATAAACAGGAGTTGACTGTGGACTCTTGTTTGCTGCAGAAGCTGAGTGAGGGAGAGCAGCTACCAGCTACCTTAAACTAGAGCTGTGTTTTGACCTGTAGGTTACAGAAGAAAGTCTTTTTTTTACCAGATTATTGATTGTTTTTTGTAGACACCGAATACCAAAGAAACAATCCCCCCACCAACCCCCATTCCCCAACCACACCCGGTGCTCTACCTTTATAGTGGAAAGCCAGACCACACCTACTTAAAAACACAGGAACAGTTAGGCAGCACAGCACAAGCAATAGCCTAGCTGGTATATAGGCAGAATAACAAAGGATGTAGCTATCAACTAGGTCCACAAGGGCAGAAACAGGAGGAGGAAAGAAAAGCAGTAGGTCACTACAGAAGGAGAGAAAGACAGGGAGAGAAGGAGAAGGAAAAAAATGTTAGCTGCCTGGGGTCTAACTCTGAGCAAGTAAGAAGGAGACGACTGAGGATCCACAGTGGGAAGGTCATGTCAGATGAATCTAATATATTTCTTTGACTGGGTGATGAAAGTAGTAGACCAGGAGGGCTACAGACATGGCCTACCTAGCCTTTAGCAAGTTATTTGACACAGTCTCACACAAAAGATTAATAAACAAGTTACCAGTCTGAGAGTGAGTCCCAGGGTGGTAGCCTGGGTAAAAAATTTGCTGAACAACAGGACACTAAGGGTAATAGTAAACGCAGTTCACTCCGAAGAAAGGGAAGCTACTAGCGAGGTACCGCAGGGTTCAGTACTGGGACTGGTCATTTTTAATGTCTTTATAAGAGACACTGCAGAGGAACTGGAAGGAAAAGTATGCATCTTTGCAGATGACACAAAGATCTGCAACAGGGTTGATACACAAGGTCGGGTGGAAAGAATGAAAAGGGACTTGGCAAGGTTGGAGGAATGGTCAAAAGTATGGCAGCTTAAATTCAATGCAAAGAAGTGCAAAGTTATGCACCTGGGAAACATAAACCCAGGGGAAGAGTACACAATGGGGGGGGGGTACTAACAACAACAAAAATGGAAAGGGACCTGGAGGTAGTCATATCAGATCACCTAAAAGTAAGGAAGCAATGTGAGAAGGCAGTAAGGAGGGCTGGGAGGATACTGGGATGTATAGGGAGAGGCATCACCAGCAGAAAATAGGAGGTTGTTATCCCTCTGTACAGACAGTTGGTGAGACCCTATCTGGAGTACTGCGTGCAGTTCTGGAGAGCCCATCTCTGCAAGGACATAGACAGGATGGAGGCAGTCAAGAGGAGGGCAACTAAAATGAGGCAGGGTCTGCACCAGAACCCATACGAAGAGTCACTAAAGGAGCTTAATATGTATACCCTCGAGGAAAGGAGGGAAAGGGGGACATGATTGAAACTTTCAAGTACCTCAGAGGAATTAACAAAGTCCAAGAGGGTAGCATCTTTCAGAAAAAGAGAAGTGCAAGAACAAGGGGGCACAATTTGAAGATAGAGGTTAGACGGCTCAGAGGCAACATGAAGAAGTATTTTCTCATGAAGAGGGTGGTGGATGCATGGAACGACCTTGCTGAGGAGGTAGTGGGGTCAAAAACAGTGGGGGAATTAAAGCATGTAGGGGACAGACATATGGCAATTCTGGTGGGGGTTAGAAAGAAGTAGGCTGCTGGTTAGCTAGGATCTGCAGCTTATCCAATAGGTAGGGAAATGGGCAGACAGGGTGGGCCAAGCGGACCTTATCTACCATAAAAGTCTATGTTTCTATGTTTCTATAGTTGGAGATTTGATGATCCTCTGCTAAGAGATAAACATTCTGAATGAAAGTGAAACAGGTTATACAGTAATACTGGTTTTCCAACTGTTATGGTAACTATTCAATTTCTAAACTTAGAGATGCCTTTAAGGTGGTGATAAGAGCTTTTATAACTAGTTATAACATAAAGGAGAAGAAAATCAAAAACATTTATGAAATAGAATTAGATAAAGACATAGGGCCCCATATTATAGCTGGCTGGCTGCAAGCACAAAACGATGAGCCGCACAAAACAGATGGACCGATCGGCTCTGCCACCATATTCAAACAGAATGCATGATCCGAACTGACCGCACAATCTGTTTGAATATTGAACTAGAGTGCAGGGCTGACGACTGCCTATATGGGTACAGCATAGCACACACTGGTTTGTGCCATGGCCCCCATGGGCGATATTCATCCCAAACATGCAGGTGAGCCCATTCGGCATTCAGGGTGCAGTGGGACCATCTGCATGCCAGTTATGGGCTGATCTGCATGCATGCACTGCCGTGGAGTGTGCCAGGAGAGTACCCCCCAACTCTGATCCCCATAGACATAAACATTCCAACTAGTGTCCCTGGTAGTCTAGTGGTCCTCCCTCCCCAGCCCTGATCACAGTTAAAGTAATAAAACATCCCCAATCCCCATTTCCCTGGTAGTCTAGTGGCCCCCCCATCCCAGCTCTGATCACAGTTATAGTTATAAAACATCCCATTCCCATTTCCCTGGTAGTCTAGTGGTCCCTCCTCCCCAGCTCCGATCACAGTTATAGTAATAAAACACTCCCAATCCCCATTTCCCTGGTAGTCTAGTGGTCCCCCCTCCCTAGTACTGATCAGAGTTATAAAAAAAAAACCCCGATCCCCATTTCCCTGCTAGGCTAGTGGTTCCCTCTCCCTAGTACCGATCAGAGTTATAAGAAAAAAAAATCTCCGATCCATGTTTCCATGATAGTCTAGTGATTTCCTCTCCCCAGCCCTGATTACAGTTATAAGAAAACACCCCCAATCCATGTTTCCATGGTAGTCTAGTGATTCCCTCTTTCCCAAGCCCTGATCCGAGTAATCATAAAATGGTCCCCGGTCCCTGGTAGTCACGTGGTCAACTAATGTGTGTGTACTGTATACTGTATGCACTCCTGTTCACTTCAGTCAGTGGTCGGCCATGGTGGTGTGGGTGGGCTTTGCCAGTCTCCGGCTTCAGTTGGGTTTGGGGGGAGTGGAGTGGTGGGTCACTGCCTAACAGGGTGGAGGGTGTGGGGGGCTACCTGATTACCAGGGACTGTAGATGTTTTTATTATTATATGAATTGGGATCAGGGAGTGGGGAACTACTAGACTACCAGAGAAAAGAGGATCGGGAGTATTTTAATATAATTGTGATTTGGTCTGGGGAGGGGGAACCACTAGACTACTAGGGAAACAGGGATTGGGGGCGTTTTAATATAAGTGTGATCAGGGCCAGGGAAGGGACTGCCACTAGACTACCAGCTCAGGGGGCGTATTTCAGTGATACCAGGATCGGAGCTTGGAAGGGACTGCAGATCCACCAGGGTACCCAGCCCTTAACAGCGGCAAAATGGGTCTGTGCACTCTTTAGGGTTGGGTTTCAGAAGTGTAAATGTGCGCTGCTACTGGAGGCCGATTTGGACTTCTGAAATGTTTCAATATTGTGCTGTGCTGCATATGCATGGGGAACCCCTTATTTGCATAGGTGCAGCACAATATTGTGCACGTCAGTGCTGTCGGTGGTGCACCATGCATATGTGTCCTTTGAATATGGGCATGCTCCTAACAGGCACTTTTCCAGGTATGCGTGACACAACCTGGTTGTACTGCCCAAACCTTTTAAAAATGTGACCCACAGCAAAATTGTACAAAAAGGTAAAAGAAGAACATCGGGGCCCAGATATTCAAAAGGGCACCCTGGCAAGATATTCAAATGGGAATTGTACCTGGCACAAATCCTGATGCCCCGGAGTGCATCAGTAATGTATGCAGGTGCAGGTGGGGGGGGGGTGCCCATGCATACTCTGCACATCCCGATATTCAGCCCGGGATGTGCTGAGCCATGCATGCGCAACCCCTACTTGCGCCACACAAAGATGCTCCCCCCCAAAAAAAAGGGAGCAATGGCCGGCCACCCACAGGTGAGCTGTCATATTGCAGGGCGCAACACGGCAGCTGCCACCTGTGGGTGGCCACCCGAGCTCCAGCTGCACCTTTGTGGTAGCGCCCCCCATGCCCGATCGTGGCATCAGTTAAAAAGAATAAGGTATATATCCCTGGTGGTCCAGTGGACCGCTGTCTGCCCAATCATGGGCTTAAGTAAGAAATGTAAAAGAATCCTATATCCCTGGTGGTCCAGTGGACCACTGTCTGCCCGATCGCGGACCTAAGTGATAAATATAAAAGAATCCTATATCCCTGGTGGTCCAGTGGAGAGCTGTCTGCCCCATCGTGGGCTTAAGTAATAAATATAAAAGAATCCTATATCCCTGGTGGTCCAGTGGACTGCTGTCTGCCCGATCACAGGCTTAAGTAAAAAAATAAAATAACCTATATCCCTGGTGGTCCAGTGGACCCCTCTCCCCACCCGCCCACTGATCTCCACCACCCTGCTCCCCCCCCAGTCAGCAGCGGGCGGCAGCACCCCACCAGCCTGCTGCCCCGCCGCCCGCCGACTGACACCATAGGTAGGGCTGTACTCCCATTGGTCCACAGCGTGAGCCCGTACCGTACTACACATTCCAGATATGTGAATGGACCAATTTCTAGCAAATATTTTTCCATACCATGATGTCTTTTTTTCCCCCCAAGACATCCATTTACATACTTTATACTGTTTACACAGTGCTAGATCTTTTTGGATATATATGTCCCTTACTCTTTGTTTAATATTATCCTTCACCTGATTCAGCAGCAGCCTATGATAATCCGTTATACTTGCTAATAAACCAAAAGGTCTGAAAATTTTCTCCACTGTTTGCATGCATGGAAATAAAACAATCTGACCCATATATGAGAAGGCATAATCCAGACATAATCTAGATAATTTGTTACCTGTCATCCCATATACTTTTAACCAATATATGGCCTGTCTTTGATTGATCTGGCATTCCACAGGGGGTTGCCCAATTTCAGCTCTTACCATGGCTGATGGCACGATATATGGGAGGCCCAGAATTCTTTTATAGAATTTATTCAAAGTTCTTTCCAGGTTTATATCATCTGCTGAGCCCCACACTTCTGCTCTGTATAATAGTTGTCTCCTTACCTTAACATTCAATACTTTAATATTTCCCTTAATAGATTTTTCCCCATATTTGTATGAAAGTAAATTTAATATTCGGAGGAATCTTTTTGTCTTGTTTTCTGCTTCCCTAGTTTGTCTCTTCCATGTTCCTTCTTGTGTTAGTGTTATTCCTAAATAACTGAATTCTTTAACCACCTCCAATTTTTGGTTACTAATTATGTATTTGTATGCTTTGTTATTTCCAAAAAAGACCATTGCTTTAGTTTTTTAGTAATTAAGTTTTAAATCTGCTAAATCACATTCTGCCCCAAATCTATTTAACATTCTATTTATTCCTAAAAAACTTGTGGAAAGAAGTGCCGAATACAGAACAGTTGGATCTTTCCAAGGAACATGTTAGAAAAGCAATATTGAATTTCTAAATTGAACAGTCCTAGTCATGATGGACTAACAACTGAATTTTGCATTATTTCTTAAAGACAAATGTTTCCCATGGTTATGCAGGATGGTCCAGGAAAAGACCAATCAGTGACGTGTCCTGCTATCTTAGCAGAAGCAGATATTACATTAATACCAAAGAAAGGCAAGGATATATTTTCTTACATTTCAAAGCAAATTGGTCATGCACCATACACAGGAAATTCAACCATAGCCAATGATAACCGATGAGAACAAGCAGACGGTTTATAAGAGTACATTGCCTACTTTTGTCTGATCAACTACTATGTTTCTATATCCCTATTATCACCAGACGAATATAGACCAACTGTGTTGTCAAAGTAAACAATAAGACACAATGGGATGTGCATGGAACAGATTTTACCACATGCCCAAGGGTGTAGTGATGCACGGGGCCACAGGCCAAGTGCCTTCAGCCCCTGGAAGGCTGGTCTTATTGCGCTTATAAAATGGGCTCCTTTTTATATATTTTTACAGTTGGGTGAAGTATGTTTATATGTAGAAACATAGAGAATACTGGATGGGCAACTATGCACAACCAGTGTGTTCTGCCACATAGGGGTTCTGATTCCTTCTGACCTCAAGAGCAAAGCTCGAGCGGTCCATGGGAATGAGAACCCCGAGGTGACAGAACACACTGGTTATGCATAAAGTTGCTCATCCTGTATTTTTTATAGTGCATAGTATTATGTGAAATGTGTGCATTGTTTTTTTTTTCTTTCACAATGAAACTGACCTGTGAAGTCTCTAGAGGTTCTAGAATGCTGTTCTACCACAAAATTGGATAGAGGAAAGCAACTATGTGGCAGCATTCCAAGTTGTTCTGCTGCAGTAGTGACATCACTACTGCAGCAGAACAACATAATTATGTCACTACTGCAGCAGAACAAGCATATTCCAGGCATGGAATTCCATGGATAACAGCATTCCACTATACACTATAAAAGATTTACTTGTGTGCATTTATGATAAAATAAAATATTCCTTCCGCACACTGCAAATGATGGATTCACAATGGGAAGGTCATGTCAGACAAATCTAATTGATTTCTTTGACTGGGTGACCAAAGCAGTAGACCAGGGAGGGGCTGTGGACATGGCCTACTTAGAATTTAGCAAGGCATTTGACACAGTCCCACACAAAAGATTAATAAACAAATTAGCCAGCCTGGGAGTGGGTCCCAGGGTGGTAGTCTGGGTAAAACACTGGTTGGACAACAGGACACAGAGCATAATAGTAAATGGAGTCCACAGTGAAGAAAGGAGGGTTACTAGTGGGGTACTGCAGGGTTCAGTACTGGGGCCGGTCCTTTTTAATGTCTTTATAAGTGACATTGCAGAGGGACTGGAAGGGAAAGTATGTCTTTTTGCAGATGACACAAAGATCTGCAACAGGGTTGATACACAAGGTGGGGTGGAAAGGATGAAAAGGCAGTAAGGAGGGATGGGGGGATACTGGGATGCACAGGGAGAGGCATCACCAGTAGAAAACAGGAAGTTGTTGGCCCTCTGTGCAGACAGTTGGTTAGATCACATCTGGAGTACTGTGTACAGTTCTGGAGACCCCATCTCCTCAAAGACATAGACAGGGTGGAGGCTGTCCAGAGGAGGGCAACCAAAATGATGCGGGGACTGCATCAGAAGACATATGAAGAAAGACTAAAGGAACTAAAGATGCATAGCCTCAAGGAATGAAACTTTCAAATACCTCAAGGGAATCAACAAAGTCCAAGAGAGTAGCATCTTTCAGAAAAAGAGATGTGCAAAAACAAGGGGGCACAATTTGAAGATAGAGGGGGAACGGCTCAGGGCCAATGTGAGGAAGTATTTCTTCACAGAGAGGGTTGTGGATACATGGAACAGCCTTCCTGAGGAGGTCTTCACAAACACAAATTCAAGTGACACAGCTTAATTGGGTGTAGTGCTGAACTTCAAAAAGGCAGCCAGCCACACATATATCAAAAAGCACAAACGAAGCAGCACCAGCAAGTTTCATATAAAATAAATTTACTGTGCAAATGGAAATCACAGACAGCGGTAGTACAAACATCGACTAAACGCCCAGCGCTTCGACTCTTAACAAGTCTTCATCAAGGGGGAAATTCTAGTGGGGGTTAGGAGGAAGTAGGCTGTTGGTTAACTAGGATCTGCAGCTTATCCATTAGGTAGGGAAATGGGCAGACTAGGTGAGCCAAACGGTCCTTCTCTGCCATCAAATTCTATGTTTCTATGATTCTATGTCATTGATGATGTCATTGTATTACTGCTGAACACAGTTTGTCCTTTGCTGGCATCAAGATTCAAGATATGGAATGTTTATCTTGGAATATTTGACATGGAATGTTTACCATAGAACACATGGATTCAAAATTCAGTTCAGTTCCACTGGTAGAATGTTCCTCTCCTAACATACTGTACACACACAGAACAAAGGCCTTTTCTACAGTCAGCGACTCAATCATCTCACTATCAGTCCAAAAGGAAGAGATTTTCCTTATGATTAGGTAATGATGGGGGGGGTCATTCACAGCAAAGAAACAATTGTAATGAAAACTATAAACAATACTTAATGTTTCTAATTTGTTTATATGTGTAAGGAAAGTGTGATGATCAGGGAAACAACATTTAATTAATTTGTTTTATTTTTATTTAAGGTAGTTTTATTTTTAGGGCCCAGCTGAAGGCTTTTTGTACTGTAAAGGTAACAGCCATGTTTGTGATGGAAGATCATTTCTGGTTGTAAGGGGACTGATGGAAGATAGTTCTGGTTGTAGGAGGACTGATTTGCTTATTGTTTGATGTGTGTTAGGACCAGGATGACTGTGCATGAAACAGAGTTTATGCACGGTCACATGATATAGTTTAACCAATGAGACTTCTTACATAGAAACATAGAAGTTGACGGCAGAAGGAGACCACAAGGTCCACCTAGTCTGCCCTTTGTCTTTTAGCCTAGTGCTCTAACTGTGCTTGGGTTTGAGGTCTCCCTTGTATCTGTCCCAAGCATTCTTGAAACCTACCACTGTGCTTGCCCTCACCATCCCCGTAGGCAGGCTGTTCCAGGCATCCACCACTCTTTCTATGAAGAAAAACGTCCTGCTATTGGTGGAGAACTGCCCTCCTTGCAGCCTTAGATCACATCCTCTGGTTCTGCTGCCCTTCTTAAATTGGAAGAGATCATCTGTCTGCACCTGGTTTGTGCATGTTATGTACTTGAATGTTTCGATCATGTCACCCCTCTCTCTTTTCTGTGTTCCAGGGAATACATGTTCAGTTCTTTCAGTCTATTCCTGAAGGACATCTTTTGCAGTCCCTGAATCATTTTTGTTGCCCTTCTCTGCACCATCTCCTCTTAGTCAATGTCCTTTTTGAGGTGGGGCCCCCAGAACTGGACACTGCACTCCAGGTGAGGCTTAACCAGTGATCAGTACAGCAGCAGGATCAGTTCCCTCTTCCTGCTCATGATTCCTCTCCCAGTGCATCCCAGCATATTGTACCGCTGGCCTTTAATGCTGCCTTCTCGCACTGTTTACCTACCTTCAAGTTGTCTGAGATAATGATTCCCAAATTATGCCTTTGGGTGGAGGCAGCTAGTCTTTCCCCTCCTAGGTAATATGCCTTATTTGGATTTATTTTTCCTATGTGCATGACTTTGCACTTTTTGCCATTGAATCTCAACTGCCATGCTCCAGACCATTCTTCTAGTTTCTTGAGGTCAGTTTCCATCTTGTCCACTTCCTGCTGGGTGTCGACCCTGTTGCATATTTTGGTGTCATCTGTGAACATACACACCTTTCCCTGTAGTCCATTAGCTTTGTCCGATATGAAAATATTGAAGAGCAGGGGCCCCAGTACTGAACCCTGGGGCACACCGCTGGTTACCCTAGCTTCTCATGACAGTTCCATTTGCCTGTACTTTCTAGGTTCTGCCCTCCAACCAGTCTTTAACCCATCTAACTACTTCTGATCTAGCTCCTGTGTGGTCTAGCTTTTTACCAGCCATCTATGTGGAACCAAGTCAAAGGCCTTGCTAAAGTCTAAATAGATCACATCTATCACCCCGCCATCTTCTATAATCTTTGTAACACAATCAGAAAACTCACTCAGATTTGTCTGGCATGACCTACCCACTGTGAAACCATGCTGCGTAGGGTCCTGATGGCCGCTAGCCTCCAGGAATGCCATGATCCTCTGTCTGAGTAGTGTCTCCATTAACTTCCCCACTATGGATGTGAGGCTTACCGTCCTGTAATTTATTTTGGAGCTCATTTTATGACATCAGTTACAACATTATTATGAAGTTAGTAGTCAATAGGTTCACACACCTTGTCCCCTTGATCATCAGCCTGGGCCAAACTGGACTTGTTAAGGACAAAGCAATTCAACAGACCTTAAAAAGTATTTGCCATTACTGAACATTTACTAGATGAAGATGTACCTTTGCATCAGGTGAAAAAAAGGTGTTTGTTCTTATACAGTGGTCTTACCTCTTTCAAGTACTGTAGTGGTGGGGTATGCTTAAACTAAGTGTGAACTTATTACCTCAACTTTATTACCTCAACTTTATGCAGCCCCTAAATTCTTTTATTGTTTTTTTGTTAAATAAATAAAGGATATGCGGGGGGGTGGGGGCACCTGTTGGATAACCAAGTTATTTGTACAGTAGCCTGTGACCTTGAGTAACCTCACAAGTGGTGATGAGTTTGTGGCATTTTACCATGAGTATAGTCAGATCAGTTTAGTAATATCAGAATAGATTGTATAAAGTCTATTTGTAAATTAGCGAAGATTTTTTAAAAATTCTATCGTCATAAAGTATATACCTGCCTACTGGTCTTGTTTGATTCTGGCCCAATGACTTGGGGGAAACAAGTTACTTCCAAAAAGTTAAGGAATAAAATTGTGGATCTTGGTCTTGTAAGACTGGCAGATATTGTAGATGGCAAGAGCTCATAACCTATGATAAACCTCAAGGAAACAATATGAATTAAAATTATGTAATGCATTTTTTTTAAATATGTTTAGATAAGAAATAGATTTTTGGATATCCTTAATAAGAATAATATACACTCTGAAATAGCCCTGGCAGTTTAGTGGACAAAGACCTAATGTTAACTATATACAGTATACAGTATGTGGAATGGGGGTTTTGCAGGCTTTCATCAGATACTATACAGTTAACATTAGGCACTGAGGAACCCTTACAGAGGAAAATGGAACTCAGAATAAGGTATAAATATATCAGAGGAATACTGGACAATATATTGGATGCAGGCCAATAACTTGTACACATATCTGGTAAGAACAAATCCATTCAGTCAAAAATTCTGGAAAGAGCATACCTTACTCTGGTTAATCTACATGTAATGAAAGCTCCAGTTTCTAATCAATGTTGGCATGGCTGTGGTACTAAAGCTACCCTGGCTCACTGTTTATGGAGCTGTTCAATGATTTACACATGGTGGGATGGCATGAGAAACAAACTAGAAAAAATACTGTCTCTGTCACTCCGGTTCTCTTCCCCAAGTCATTATATGTAATGATTTTAGTCATTTACTGTAGGACTGAAACATCCACAAGAAAGAATAATGTCTAATGCTACTACAGTCTCCAAATGTTTCATTTTAGTGAAATGAAACATAAAAGAATTAAAAAGGTTAAATAAAAGTAAATATATGAATGTTTTCCTAGCTACCTTGCAACTAGAAAGAATGCTTTATTATACAGACAATACTGAAGATTTTACTGATATATTGTAAAACGAAATAGCCTTTCTTTTACTTCCACTTTTGGCCATTTGAATTTATACCAGTAAAAATCTCCCTCATGTTTTTTAGCCCCTCAGAAGGCCCTCTTAGCCCAGCTCTAAGGGTAGAATTCAATTAATAAATTAAATTGAATGTGTGCTAGTAAAATGTATCTTCTTGTTTCTTTCTATTTTCTGTACAATGAAATGCAAGTAATCAGACATGAGATAGATTATCAAATTAAATATTTTTCTATGTAGAATTGCTATTTAATTGGTTTAAGTGTCTGATGTTATACACATTCATATTTATTGCATATTATTGTATTAATGTTATAAATATTGTTCTGCAAGACAAAGAATAGTTTTAATGCTTTTAGCCTGGAAATTGATTCCATTCATAGATTCATATAACAGTGCAATATACACAACATATACACTAGGTGGATTTTTAACTGGATTGGGGGGAAGAACCAGAGGGTCATGATGGACAGGCACTACTCTGAGTGGAGATAGGTAGCCAGTGATATCACACTCTGTCTCCATCAATGATTAGGATGCTGGTTTTGTTTTCAGCAGGATGCTTAAGTTTACAGATCACACTACGTTGGCCATGATGGTGGACCCCCTTGATGATGGGGACCTTCAAAGCTGAATAACTGCTCCTAGGTGACCTATTCCTGGTTTGTATTGGAGGAAGGCACAGGTATCCACATAGGACTCCACCATAAACTGTGCTGGGACTTTCTGCAGATGATGCTGAGTTTGATGAGAGGGAGGGCTACTTGATGGAAGGTTAGGAAGTGGTCATTCCAGAGGCCCCCCTCACACATACACACATACACATACACACAAACACACACACACACACACACACACACACACACACACACACACACACACACACACAGTATGCTGCTGTTGTTAGCTCAATGGTCCCTGTTGTGGCCAAAAGGGAAGTGGTAGTAGAGGTGGAATAAGAAAACATGGAGCCCAAGGCCTCATTAACTAAGTAGTCTGGACTCACTGCAGACAAGCAGGAGGGAAAACCTCTGCTTTGACTATGGTGGACCAGGTAACTGAGGCTTACCAAGATACACAGACTAAGGGCTATGTATGGGAAGATAACACTGACACAGAGAGTTGGCTTCCACCAAATGACTCATACAGGAAGGATCTGGTCAAGGTCAGTTGGGAGGAGCATGAGATTGCAAAGAATGTAACCAGGTGATGGGAGAAGTTCTATCTGTACACCCCACAGTGGATGACAGACATCGTGGAGGAGAAACCACAGTAGTGGATAAAGGCTCAAGTGAAGGACATCATGTCTTGGAGTTTCTTCACAAGAGGTATCTATTCCAAGGCATTCCATGAAGAATATGTCAAGGTACTGCAGCACTGGAGGATCGGATGGAGTGTCATCAGAAAGCATGCTGTGGTCTACACTCACCTGGATGGCACTAAAGGGTCATCATACCATGACACTGCCCCCCTCAGGGTTCTCAACATCTTGAAAGGGGAAATCAGGAAATGGCTACCCCTTCTCCTCATATTCAGTTCCTGCCTCTCCCCCTCTCTCTTCTCCACCTGCCCCTCTGGGTCACCAGTGTGCACAACCTAACCCCATCCTTTTTACTCCAACAGCACTTGCAAACTGCCTCGAGCCTGCTCCTGGTACATTCATGCACTATAAATGGTTCTATCACATTATTACTGTTTTGAAAGTTCATATGTTCTTTTGTATGATTTTGGACAAGTATTGTAATTTACCTAATGTTCCACTACTGTTTATTGTACATAACCTTGTGTTCCAACTGTTGCACAATCTTACAATGTTGTATTGTTTGTACTACCCACATACTATTGTAACTGATCATCCTTCACAACCCTATGTAACCCCTCCCCCCAGGTCATACCGTGAGATGAGCAACTTGTTGTTCAGTGTGCCCTCCTGGTGAAACATTTCAATAAATAAAATAAATAAGGGGAGGAAGAAATCAAGGTACATCTTCCCAATAGTAGGATAGTGACTGAGTAAGACTGAAAAGTCCCATTATTATTCACATTTGTGCAAGGACATTTGGGGTTGAAATAACAAGAAACTAACATATTTGTGTATACTGAGATGGCAGACTTTTGCCTCGGTTTATCTCAGACTGTCAACAAGACATTTTCAAAGACCGTGAAGTGGACTTGAGTCTTCTTGCTCTTGATATAAATATATAAAACACCTTTTCACTATGACACTGGAATTGCCAGGAAAAAAACTTACTATTCACATCAAAAGCATATCAAATACATGTTAGAGGAAACAAGAATGCAGTTAATAAAAAAAACCAAAACAAAGCAAAAACAATGCCAAATGTTTGCTGCTTGCATTGCTGTTGTGCTGGGTCTTACTTGTACACATTTTTACTATATACAGTATTTACCCAGGGTAGACCAGATGAAATGCGGTATCTCATTTTCAGTGGTGTCCTACTTTTATACATTTTTAAATTGTATTTACCCTGGATAGGCCAGCTGAGAGGCATTATTTAATTGTCAGTGGGCTCCCACATATTGACTCCAAATTTCCAGCAATCATTTTATGACCTGACATTATGATCAAGAGAGATGGATGTTTTTAAATCTCATCAGAAAGGTGATTTCACAGTGTGAATGTGAACACAAGTTTCAGAGGTGATTTGAAAAATTGCACCAGTCATGTTTAGGAGGTAGGGCAACACAGGGGATATATTTAACATGAGGGGCCAAAATCTGCAAAAATAAAGTTATGAGTAAATGTTGGAACAATATAGAGGATAGTGGATGGGCAACAGTGAACAACAACATTGTTGTTCACTTCGAGAGGTTGTCATGACAACCAAGATGCTCGAGAGGCTTTCGGTTGGCATGAAAACCTCGAGAAGTGAAACAGTGTTGCTGTTCACTGTTGCCCGTTCACTGTCTTTTATAGTGTATGGGCAACAGTAAAAAAAAAAAAGCTTGTGACTTCTTTCCCAGTCGCGCCATGATGTTGGGACCCCCACCCCGCCCATGTCTGTGACAACACTCCACTCGAGTCCACATTTGAAATAAGATCCTGGTGTCCTGCTGTGTACCAGCTAATATTTAAAGAAAAAGCCACTTACTGCTCAATAAGAACTTCCTCCAGTGCCTTCCCGTGCCTTCACTGAACTACAGTGGCCATTTTATGGATGAGGAGAAACTGCGACTTGCGCATGCGTAAACATGATCAGGGCTGTTGTATCATCGATGTGACATACTCACAATGGTACAACAACATCATGATGTCACATCGATGGCACAACAGCACTAGGGAAATATAGATTTTGAGAGAGTACAACATTCTAACATACACTATTTAATGTTTCTTCATAACTTAATTGTTTGTTCACATATTGACCCCAAATTTTCTACATAGTCTTTTTATTATTACTCCTTCTGAACATGGCAGTTGTCATTTATAAAACAGTGGCCAAAACATCATTTCACCTCACAAGTGTGAAAACACATTTTGGATAGGATTTGAAAAATGATAGCTGTCACATTCATGAGGTGGTGTAAAAAAATGGCTACGTTCAAAGTTGCAATCAAAATATTGAAAATGACCAAAGTTGAGTGGGTGCACTGAAAAATTGCAATATTCACTCATAACTTTGTTGTTTTTTAATATTTTTACCCCAAATTTTCAACATAGAATTCTTATGGCTCCATCTCATGAACAACAGTGGAGAAAATGTTCAAATCCTGTCTAAAAAGTGATTTTGAGCTATATGTGCAAAGACATATTTTGACCAGAATTTGAAAAATGACAGCTATCACATTCATGAGGTGGTGTGAAAAAATGGCTATGTTGTAAATTTGGGTTCAAAATATTGAAATTTACCAAAGTTACAAGAGTACGTTGAAAAATTTCAACACACATTCATATCTTCATTGTTTTTTTAGTATTTTTACTTCAAATTTTCAAAATAGCCTTCTAATTAACCCACCTCATGAACAAGGGCAGAGAAAATGTTCAAATCTTGCCCAAATGATTATTTCATGCAGCAACTGCAAAATCACTGTTCTGGATGGATTTGCATAATTTCACCACCCTTGTTCATGAGGTGGGGTCCCAACAAGGCCATGTTTAAAATTTGGGGAAACAAAATATTCAAAAATGTTCAAGTTATGAGGACAAGTTCTAAACCCAATGAAATACATTGAACTGCATGCCTAATTTCCTTAGTTCCCAGTCCAGCATTGAAGTGTGAAGACATTACCAGTCTAGAGGGGATTATAGCACTGGACCCTAGGTAGGTAAGTAAGGGGTGGGGGGTAGTGGGCACCGAGTTGGAGGGTCTGTTGCAGGGAGGGTAACAGTGGTAGTGTGCTGTCCTTGCAACAGACATTAATGGATGGTTTCCTTTGTAACAGGGTGTATAAAAATAAACTAAAAGACTTCAAGGGATGGTTTTCATTATTTTATGTACTGTCATTGGGGATTGTGCACCCCTGTGTCAGTGTTATGTTTGGCAGCACTGAGCTGGGCTCCCCAGTGTCACACAGTGAAGATTGGCATGGTGGGGGGTACTAGCTGGCACTAGGGATTAGGCACCCCAGTGTCAGAAAACTGAAAGTAAGGGGGGTGGGGTCATGGGTGCTGAGTGTGAGGATCATGGGGGTGGGAGGTAATGGCAACAGGTACCAGCAGTGGCAACAGACTACGATGAATTTTTTTTTACAGTGTGTATAAAAATAAAAAAGACTATGGGGGATGGTTTTCTTTATTTCAGGTACCAACACTGGGAACTTGGCACCTCAGTGTTGGTGTTATATTTGGCAGCACTGGGGGTGGTATCCCAAGTGTTGCACAGTGAAAGCAGGTGGTGTGTGTGGGGTTCTAGCTAGCACTGGGGATTGGGCACCGTGGTATTGGACCGATAAGAAGTGGAAGCAATAGAAGGGGGGAGGGATACTTAATAGAGGGTGGGTATGACTGTTTTTATGTGGAGGGTTCCACAGAAGGCTGATCATGATGCTGATCAACTCTGCTTGTTGGGTGGTCTTATGTAGATCAAAGGAAAGAGCCACCCCATGATTTGGCTGGCTCTTTTCTTTGAACTACACAAACTTTCCATCCAGCAAGACCAGAACTGTGTCCTGATCAGCCTGACTAATGATTGGCCTGACACTATCAAGCCCATTGCAAATTGCCCTGCATTGGACTAACAGTGACACACCTCTCAAAACCCATTACCTCAGAAAGTCTACCATCAGACAAGGAATTGAACTGCAAGAATATAAAACAACTAGTTGATACCTGCATCTGGTCCTTGAGATACCATCATTTTTATGTTAGTTTTTCATACAGACAAAGTAATTATTCTTCAGTCTGCTAGATATAAAGGAGCTCTGTTATACTTAGTGCAAAGTGTCAAATTGTTCCTGATATTTTACCAATTACACACAACTCTGCAGCAGCTTCTGTCATATGAAGAGGACCTGGTAGAAACTGAAGTATAATTTAAAATACCTTCTTCTGCTAAGTTCATGCTTTCCTGTGGGTCAGATAAAGACAGTTTTTCAAACCCGAACAACTGAAAGATAATATGATGGGGGAAAAAGGCAAAAGAGCTGAGAAAGATACATGAAACAATCTCATGAGAATGACGTGTGTGAAGATTTTGATATTGGCTTAGAAGAAATGCCTCCACTAGAAGAGTGACTATAATCTTACTTAAACACTCCCCTCTAAGACTTCCGGTTCCTCCATGGATCAACAAGGAAGCTAGAGAGAGAGAGAGAGAGAGAGAGAGGAGAGAGGGAGAGAGAGAGAGAGAGAGAGAGAGAGCTCCATTCCTGCCCTGTAAAAAAGAACCCCCTTACTTTACTATAATTAACAAAAAACAATTATCATGTCAGCAGGGGCTTCTCAGAAGGACAGGGCCCCCAGATCCAGATCCCAGCAGGTCAGAAATGAGAAGGATGGTAGAGGATCAAAACACAGCTTCGCATGGCCAGCCAACACTGAGCCATGGAATCTACCATCGCCTATCATACAGATGAGAAACATGAAAAACTGTCCCATCAGAGGTTTGTCACAATCCTGAAGGAGATCTGAGAGATGAGGGCAGAGAACAAGAGTGAATTCCACCAAATAAATCAAAAAGTGACCGAAGTATAGAGCCGAATTCAAGACGAGGAAGATCTGCTCCTGCACACTGAGGATGGCATACAATACCTAGGCTGAGCAGTGCAAATACTATGCCATCACGCAATACACTTGGAGCAGAAATGCTCTGACCTGGAAAGCAGATCCTGATGGGAGAACCTAAGACTGTATGGACTAAGGGAAGGTGCTGAGACAGGCCTTATGGTGGAGTTTATTTCAAACCTTCTTCAGGATGTGCTTGATCTCCCTGCTGGATATGATAAGTGCATAGAGCGCACCTACAGAGCTTTGCTTCCTAGACTGAAAGATCCTTCAGCTTGACCGCGCTCTATAATAATAAAATTCAACAGCTATTGAACAAAGGAGACATCTTGTGTAGAGCATAGCAAAAAAGGAGATGAAGTACTTGGAATCCAATCTCTATTTTGACCAGGACTATCCCTCCCCCGGAGCTACAATGCCAGTGTTTGGAATATGGAGACTTGATCAAAGTGTTACGAGAGAAGCAAATCAAAACACAGACTCCCTACCTGGCAAGACTTAGGATGCACTGGAAGGAGGGCCTGGAGGTCTATGACTCACCGCGGGCTGCAAGAGAAGCCATGCGGAAATGAGGTATTGAAGCTCCGGCACCTCAGAGATCCTCTCCACAGAAAAGAAAAGACCCAACTCAGAACAGGCAGCTGGTTTTGCTGTGCTGCTCCAAGATTCCAGTGATGCAGAACACCTCAAAAACAGTGTTATTTCTGCAGGACTTTATTAAGAAATTACCCGGGGTCTCAGAAAATGACTCTGACATGTCAGATGACTGATGCGGGGGGGTTTAACTTTTCTTGACATAATCAGTGTTGATCTGCCCAGTGAGTAGCCCCCCCCCTTTTTTTATGCTTTATTATGGGGAACTTAACCCACGTGACTGTTGTGCCTAGAGACCCCTACAGTGGTTCCCCTGCGGACCTAAGATGCCTTTAAGAAAATAACATATACATAAACTTCCTTGAAGGGATCTCTGTTTAGTTCTGGTCCCACTGAGTACAAATGACTGGGTGCTGACTCAAGGTCCAGACAAACATCATGGCATTCTAAACATTACTGTTACAGGTATTGACTTGGGCCGAGTTGTCGTTGCCTTGCCTCTGCAACATCTACATTGCGGGATGGGTACCATATGAAGGAGGACACAAGAGTACATGGGTCTGGAGGGGGACCCTAGAGAGTGGAGTTGGAACGAACAATATTTAAAAATTGAAAAGGTTATACTAAGGTTCATACTAAGGTGAAAAAATGAGCAGAAAGACCAAAAGGCTCATAAGAGCTCATATACTATCAGAATCAATAATAGGATAACTGAATGCTAGAATTAAGATAATTATCTAATCTAGATTTAAACTGGGTTTTATCTTTACTGATAATAACAGACAAAGGCAGATTGTTCCAAGGTTTGATTAGTCTTAGAGTATAGAAATATTTACGTTTATTATTTTAAAGAGTTTACTAGCTAGTTGAAGTGGGTGACCTCTTATATTGTAGGATGAATCTTTAAAGGCTAAGCCTAAATCTACCATCAATGGTGAGTTATGAATCACATCAAATAGAAACAATAGATCACCCCTTAATCTGCGAGTTTTAAAAGAGTACAAACCAAGCTTAGAAAGTCTATCTTCATATGACAGTTGATACAGTCCTACAAAGTTTTTTGTAAACCTATGCTGCACCTTCTCCAACTGATTAATATTAGCCTTTTTATAAGGACACCAAAATTGAGAAACATACTCCAAGTGAGGCCTGACAAAAGCATTAAACCATGGTATTAACACTTCAGGATGCTTGGAGGTGATATTACGTTTTATGGACCAAAGGACCTTATTAGCTTTATTAATAGCTACATTGATATGATTAGAAAAGTCAAAATTGTTTGAAATAATAACATACTAACATACTAATTGCAAGCAGATTAGGCCTAACGGTCTATCAAGTCTGCTCGAACCTAAGATCCCTAGTTGGGTGCAGAGGCCCTCCCCCTCTTGTGTTCCAGAAACCCCTATCATCCATCCCCACCCCCCTTGGCCAGGCCATCATCTGATACATCTGCTTTCTGTGTCTGTTCCAACATCTCTTGAAGCCCTCCACTGTGGACCTCTGAACCAGCTCGCCAGGCAGTGCATTCCAAGGGTCCACCACCCTCTCAGTGAAAAACCTCCTCCTCTTTTCCCCCCTCACCCTTCCACCTTCCAACTTCAAACCATGCCCTCTGGTGATACCTCCCTGCTTTAGTCTTAATATCCCCTCCATGTTTACCCTATTTATTCCCTTGAGGTACTTGAGGACCTCAATCATGTCCCCCCTGTCTCTCCTCTCCTCCAATGAAAACAGGCAGAGCTCCTCAAGTCTGTCCTCATACGTAAAATCTCCTAGTCCTCGTATCATTTTAGTTGCCCTCCTCTGTACCCTCTCCAGGAGCTGTATGTCTCTCTTCAAGTGTGGTCTCCAATACTGTACACAGTACTCAAGGTGTGGTCTAACCAGTCCATTGTACAGCGGCAGAATCACTTCCCTGCTCCTAGAGGTGATCCCCCTTACAATGCATCCCAACATCCTTTTTGCCTTGCTAGCCGCTCTCCTGTACTGCTTAGAGTTATTCATACATGCATCCACCATGACCCCTAGGTCTTTTTCCCCCTGTTGAGGCCTCCAGCACCTCCCCTTCTAGGGTGTACCTGTGTTTAGGGTTTCCCCACCCAAGATGTAACACCTTGCACTTGGTGATATTGAAATTTAATTTCCATATGTGAGCCCAGCTTTCCAGGCTGTCCAGGTCCCCTTGCAGTGCCAACCTTCCCTCTTCCCCCTCAACTACTGCTCCCATCTTGGAGTCATCAGTGAAGAGTCTCATTTCACACCCTATACCCTCCCTGATGTCTGATATGTATGCATTAAACAGGATCGGACCCAGGAACGAGCCCTACGGTACCCCACTACCGACCTCTCTAGGGTTCGAGAGCTCCCCACTGACCACTACTCTCTGGGTGCATCCAGCTAGCCAGTTTTCAATCCATCTGACCATCAAAGGTCCTACTCCCAACCTCGTCACTTTCTCCACCAGACCATTGTGGAGGACAGAGTCAAACGCCTTGCTGAAGTCCAAGAACAATACATTCACAGGCTTTCCCCTGTCCAGTTCTGATATTACCCATTCATAGAACTCTACAAGATTAATTTGACATGATCTACCTGACACAAACCCATGTTGCCAACTATCCAGACCTCCCACCTCCTCCAAGTGCACCCCCAATTGTTCCTTTAGTATACGCTCCATTAATTTTCCCACTGCCAAGGTCAAACTGATGGGTCTATAGTTACCTGGTACTTCCCTCAATCCCCCTTTATGGATTGGCATCACATGTGCCTCTCGCCAATCCCTAGGTACCCTCCCTGTCTCAAGTGACCTGTTGAAGATCTCCGCAAGGGGTGCAGCCAGTATGTCCGCCAATTCCCATAGTACTCTCAGATGAATGCCATCCGGCCCAGGAGATTTATCTTTCTTTAGGGCCTTGAGGGCTAACCACACCCTTTTGGTGGAGATAGCATCATCCATCCCCTCCACCTTACTGGCCTTTTTATCCTTATCCTGATGTGACGCCCCTGGGGTACCTCTCCCTCCTTCTTGCTCCATTTCTGTTGCTCTGTTTCTGTTAAAAATACCAAGGTCTTTCTCATCTGTTGTCTCACTAAGGAGATGGTGTCCTAACATGTATGTATTTCTGGGATTTGAAATACCCAAATGCGTAACTTTACATTTGGAATAATTTAGCTGCATACCCCAGTGAATAACCCAATCATTTATATGATTTAAATCCTGCTGAATAATTTTGAATTCATCCAAACTAGAGTCCTCCAGTCAATGTCATCTGCATATTTAACAGCTGAAGACAAACAGTGAGAAGTTACATCAGATACAAAGGCTTGAAATAGACATGGACCCAGTACCGACCCTTGAGGAACTCCACTGGTAATACATCCAACGTCAGAAAAACATCCATTTATACACACCCGTTGAGAGTGATCGGTTAACCAATTTTTAATCCATAAGATAATGTACTGATTAATTGCTAAGGTATGCAATTTTACCACAAGAGCCCAATGTGGCATTACATCAACTGCCCTACTAAAATCCAAAAAGATAACATCACAAGGTATGTGATGGTCAGTAAGGGAACTAATGTTCTCATAGAAACACATCAAATTAGAGTGACAACCTCTACCCTTTCTGAAACCATGTTATTCATTGTCTGCATCTGTCAGGAAGGGATTTAAAATATCTTTAATCAGCCTTTCCATCAATTTACGAATTGGTGAAGTAAGGCTAATTGGTTGATAGTTGGAGCAATCAGATTTAAGGCCTTTTTTATAAATAGGAATGACATTGGCACATTTCTACTGTTTGGGGACAAAACCATTAAGTAAGCAAGATTCAAACAATAATTTTAAGGGAGTCAATAAACTAGTAGATGGCAGGAACAATAAATGTCCTGATATGGCATCTGGTCCTAAGCATGTTTTGCCTTTAAGAAGTTTGATTTTATTTTCAATATCTTTAATTTCAAATTTTATTGGCTTGTTACCAAGGATATCCAAGTCAACATCAAAGGTGTTCTCAGGTGAAAATTGTTTACGAAAGTTTTGATTAAATAAATCTACAATAGATTTATATTCCAACTTAATTCACTGATATGGAGTGACTCTGTGAAATTTCCCCAGTTTCATTAATTGTTCTACTTATTTGGGCAGATACAGTCCTGTGCACCTGGGCGGTGGAAAACTGGACTTTCCCCACCTCTGCCCAAAGAAGCAGAGGTGGTGGGCCATTCTGGGGCCCTGCTGGTTAAAGATTGGGGGACAGAGAGTGGAGGGCTATGATACGCCCATCTGCTTCCCTCCTCCCATTAATATTGAACATGCAGAATGGAAAGAGGATGTAGATGACCCTATCTTTCCACCTCTCTCCATCTGGATTCTTAATCTAGACCTTAACTCATTGATACAGTGGCAATTATTTCATTGCGAGCCCCACAAGTTAGTGTGGACTCGGGAGGGGCACCCCAATAAGTGAGACAAACATGCCTCTTCCTCCCTCCCCTTAATACACCACACCCCACAGTGGGCTGCACAAGAAAGAGACTAAAGGTCAAATTTTGCTGGCCTTCTACCTTGAGAGTGATAAACAGATACATAATTTTCACAGTTTATCCAGTTCTTGTTTGTTTTTTATTGTTATACTGTTGATATGTTGGTTGTTATTGAATATAGATGGGTTGCTGTGTGTCCCCTGGTCTTCATTCACCTTCCAAAGCCACCCTACCCAGACATATGACAAACTAAGGGACACAGATTAAATGAGACAGATTATAAATTCACTCTAAATGGCTGATATAACCTCTGTATTTCTTTCAGTTAACATTAATGGCCTCACTAACTCAGTGAAGTGTAGAAAAAATTATGTCATATATAAAGAAATCCTGCGCTGAGGTCTTCCTGCTTCAGGAGACCTACCTATCAAAAGCTGAACATGAAAAACTGGTAAAATTTGGTTTCACACATGTGATAGACTCAACCTACAGAGGGGGCCGGCATAGAGGCACTGCGATTTTGGTGCCTAGGTGGGTCTCCTTTGAGCTGAAAGACTCATTGATTGATAAAGAGGGATACTACACACTTCTAAAAGGAATGTATAATGGGCAATTAATCACTATAGCCTCAGTGTATTCCCCACCAGGTTCAGACTATAGATATTACAGAACGCTACTAATGAAGATTACTGCCTGGACAGAGGGTACTCTAATTCTAGGGGGAGATTTGAACCTAGCACTAAATGACCACTTGGACTCCACCTCGGGGGTCCCTAGGGCAGAGTGTAGGGAGGCTTTGAAGATGAGTAAGCTATTGGGAGAACTAGGGTGCATAGATACATGGAGACAGGTTCATGCCATGACTATACCTTTTACTTGGCAGCGCACAAAGTCTGTACATGAATAGATTATGTTTTTATCCAAAAAGAGAATACAGCATGACTGTGAAGGGTAGACATAGGGAAGATCCTTCTGTCTGACCATGCCTCTCTCTATGCAGGGGAACCTGAGGCGGACATTGAAAAACACTCTGTGGCATCTCAATCTATCTGCCCTGCAGGGGTAGAAGGTCCAAGAGTTAGTGAAGAAAATGATTTCAGAAACCCTAGAAATTAATGATTCCCAGAAATTCTATCCACAGTCCTTTGGAACACATTGAAAGCAGTTGTGAGAGGTCAGTATTTGGGGACATGGCAGATGAAAGCACTCACACCTTTTTGAAGACAACGGCCTGGTCAGCAGACCTCAGTCCATAACAAGGTGTCAGATTTTGGAAAAGTTTTGCAAGGGATGCAGGCATTTGTAGGCGGACCATGTTATCAATGATAGAGCTGTATGCATGAAGCCTCAATTCATTAGGAGGAAGCCATCCTAGGTCTGAATAGAGGAGACAGTGGTGTTTCAGATGGAGTGCGGAGGATGCATAGTGACAGATATTGTTATATGTGACATCCCATTTCCAAAGGATTGATTTGCACGCAGAGGCATAAGTTGCAGCACCATAGGTAAGTGATGGAAGGAGTATGCCACGGGATATGGCAAGCCTTGTTGAGGGAGTGAGCACATAACTGGTTTGGTAGGCTATTACAAGTTTGGAGATGACCAATTTGCAGGTCTGATTGATGTGTAAGTCGAAAGTTAGTGACCGGTCAAGGGTGATGCCCAGATATTTAAATGAATTTACCACCCCAACTAGTGAATCATTTAAGGAGGTGACTTTAAAATTAGGATGTGCATGTTTGAGTTTCACATTTGATCTAAAAAGCATAGCCTGGGTTTTGGACTCATTTAATATAAGTTTGTGAGTAGAAAGCCATTCCTGTACTAGCTGAAAGTCAAGAGATAGTAGATTGTTTATATCTTCAATGCTTTTTGCCACTAGCATACAGGACAATATCATCTGCATATACTGTAGCAAGGAGGTTGTCCTGTGGAGGTCAGCAGAGATGTTATTTACGAAGAGAGAGAAAAGTAGGGGCCCAAGTATGGAGTCTTGAGGAACCCCAATATTTATAGTGGTCTTGTCTGAGATAGTAGAATTGTATTTCACAGTTTGAGTCCTGTCTGATAGGTAGTTCCCAAACCACCTTACAACATTATCTGAGAAGCCTAGTGATCCAAGGGTGGCAAGAAGGATGGAGTGATCAACTAGGTCAAATGCCTTGGTCATGTCTATGAAAAGTACCATTGTGAGTAGGCCACAGTCCATAGCCACTAGAGTATCTGACATGAATTTGAGAAGGGCAGTAGTGGTGCTATGGCCTTTGTGAAACCCATGCTGGGCAGAGGAAAGTAGATCATGTTTCTGAAGGAAATCAATTGTCTGGGCAGCAACAAGCTTCCCAAGAATCTTATTTAGGACAGACAGTATGGCAATGGGCCTTTAGTATGAGGGATCTTTTCGATCTCCTTTTTTGAAAACAGGGACAATCCTAGCTGTTTTCCATATCTCAGGGATGTAGCTTTGGCACAGGGAGAGTGTGAAAATCCTGGCTAGGGGAGCAGCTATAAAAGGTGCTGTGATCTTAAGGAGCTTTGGTTCTAGATTGTCAGAGCTAGCTGCAATGCAATCCAGAATACTGTTTAGCAGTCTAAGCACATTGCATTTTGTGACTGATCTGAAAAAGAAATGAGGACCATTTGTATTTTGCTGGTTGGATATGTCTGGTTGGACAGGGAAAGAAGAGGTGTAATTAGTTAAGTCCAAGAATTTGTTGTTGAAGAAGTTGGCAGTGGTTATGGGATTATTACAGTGTATCCCATCAAGAGACATGTCATTAGGGGTGGATGCTAGATTAGACCAAAGGAAAGATTTAATATGGGACAAAGGTTTTTTAGGATCGCCATAGGAGTTGGTGAGTAGGTCCTTGCAGTAGGAGCGCTTGGCTTTTTCTATGTCCTTTTTGCAGACATTGTGCAGGGCCCTGTAGGTTATGAGGTCAGAGGTTAGCTCAGAGTTCTTATAGTGGAGCCAGCTTTCATCCCTCAGTTTAAGTTTAGCTAGTAGGTCAGATTTCAGCCAACGGGTTTGCCTGTTTCTTACTCGACGGGTTACAAGTTTGCAGTGTTTATCTTGGAGCACAAGGAAGTGTTTCAAGAATGGATTAAGGGCAGTCTGAGCATCACTGGACATAAGAATGGGGGACCAATCAGTAGCAGCAATGTCATGTAAGAAAGACTGAGAGTTGAAATTCGCATAGTTACGGAAGGTAATGAAGTGTGGCCCCATCCGGGTAGGTCTATTTTTGGCCCTGATACAGTACATTGGGGAGTGATCAGTGATGGCATCTGGTAGTACTCCAGAGGTAATTACATTTTCAGGGTGATTGGTCATGATCCAGTCTAGTAGAGTGTTCGTGTTTGGGTGAAGGGACGTGTCTGGTAGGTTCACCTATCAGTTGGTGCAGGTTATAACTCTGCAATTTGGCTATTATTGTGGCTTGGTTACTGCCCAGCCAATTAATGTTAAGGTCCCCGAGTATGAGGACCTCATTTCTTCCAGCTAGGCATGAGATTTGGTCTATTAGCTCTTCCAGTCCTGTTAGACCATTAGTTGGTGGATTGTAGGTGCATACAATATGTCGTTTTTTGGTCCCAAGAGTGAGCAGGACATGAAGTGCCTCACAGTGGAGTAAAGGAGATGATTTTAGGACAGAGACATCGAGATGATCTCTGAAGTATACAGCTGTCCTACTTCCTCTTTTGGGAGCAGCTCTGTCAAGTCTTAATAGATTATAGTGAGGAAGGGGCATAGGGAATCGGGTATGGATGGTTTTAGCCAAGTTTCAGTTAGGCATATAATATCAGGCTTGTATAGGGTGGCCCAGGATTCAAGCTCAGCTAGATTATGTGCAAGACTCCTGATATTGTGGTGAGCTACAATAAGACTTTTAGCGTTACTAACAGTGTCATGTAGCACATTAGCCAGTCTTGAGTTTAGTTGAACATCGCCTGAGAGAAGGATAGCAAGTAGAAAAAAATACCATAGTTTGCGGTGCAAGAAGGGAAAAATGTGCATGTGGGTGCCAGTGGCATTTCTTTTGGACATGGGCAGCCATGTGGATCCATAACCTATTTATTAGTAATGGGGATGAGTCACAGCAAGGGGTAGAAAGCAGCAGCAGATTAGAGGAGTAGTAGTAGTCTTGTGGCAGAAAGCTACTGTGGATCACTTCATTTTGAGGTGCCAAAGACATGGACAAGTAGAGTAGGGGTAGCAACATCGCAAGAAGACACAGTATCATTTGTAGGGACATCTTAATATCCTTACAGACAGGCAGAGCAGACAAGTACCCTTGGCAACAGACCAGAATAAAGACTAGCACTTGACTAAGGTGGATAGACATTCTGAAGGAAATATTTCGTACCGGTCAGACAAAGTCCACAAGAGTATTCTCCTAGCGAGGTAGTCAAGAGATACAGAGGGTACTGAGCAGGCAAAGTTTTACACGGCCCACATAGGTGGGGGGGTCAAGACGAGGAGTTTTGTGTAAGATGGTGGTCTCAGTGGGAAAGCAAAGATTATGTTGAGAAGCAAAGAAGCCTTTTGCAAGAAATCTGACTGGGCAATTAGCCAGGTTGGAAACCTGGAGCTTAAGTAGCTTGTAATTAAAAACAGGTCGGAAGGGGGAGCACAAACTTTGCATTTTTACTGACAGCTCAGACCAGGGTTAGAGATAAGCCAATGATACGAGGGGGACACTAGAGGGAGGAGCTACTGAGTATTTAATGGAGGCCTGGGTGGGGTGGGGGTGGAAGATAAATCATCTAAGCTAGCTAGAAGAAGCAGGTTTGAATAAAGTAAAAAGGCGCTAAAAAGCACTGAGATTCCCTGTCCGAAAGGAGCACCAATGAGCACAAGCATTCCATGGCTGGTGATCCAATCAGCACCTGCTATCAGGGAGCCGCGCCAATCAGAGAAGCTCCACTAGAGAAGGAACAGAAAAATCAGTGGCGGCTAGTACCTGCGGTTGAGTCCGAGAATGGGGACCAGGCGAGTGGTCTGCAGTAGCTGGATTTCTGGCGGGCAGCGGCCGGCTAGATGGCTGTCCTGCTCCGTCTCCAGTTGAGGGGCACCACTCAGGTGCTGAGAGCCTGTGGATGAGGAGACAGAAAATATAAGCAGTTAAGAGCTGAATTAAAAAGACCTGGGATCGGGGGCTGGCAGCAGACCGTCAGCAGGGGTGGAGGTTTAGGTGATCAGAGTTTAGACAAAGAAGGTGCAATCAGGGTCAAACAATAGAGCAGGACTTAAGGATAGCCAGGAGGGTTTTAGAGACTAAAGAAAGGAGACAGAAGAAGTGCAGCAAGGGGCCAGGAGCGGGGGGGGAGAGAGAAAGTCAGTGCAAGTTCACAGATAGGAGTTTACTGAAAAGAGTTGTTTGCAGGTTTAGAGAGACACAAGATCTGGCAGATTTGAGCAAGATGTAGGATGATAGTGCAAGAAGAAAGAATACAGAGAGCAAAGTGTATTATCAAGCAAAATTCAAAACAAAATACAGATTTTGAAATGGTACTGTAGTTTACAGCAGGCAAACACAGATTAGCAGTCCATAACTACATCTACTTTTACTCATATATTATGCTTAAGGGCTGTAATCACTAGCACAAAAAATCATCTAAACTAGCTAGAAGAAGCAGGTTTAAATAAAATAAAAAGGTGCTAAAAAGTGCTGAGATTCTCTGTCCAAAAGGTGCACCAATGAGCACGAGCAGCCCACAGCCAGTGGTCCAATCAGCGTCTGCTATCAGGGAGCCACACCAATCAGAGAAGCCCCACTAGAGAAGGAACAGAGAAATCAGTGGTGGCTAGTACCTGCGATTGAGTCGGAGAGTGGGGACCAGGCGAGCGGTCTGCAGTAGCTGGATTTCTGGCGGGCAGCGGCTGGCGAGATGGCCGTCCTGCTCCACCTCCAGTCGAAGGGCACCGCTCAGGTGCTGAAAGCCTGTGGATGAGGAGACAGAAAATATAAGCAGTTAAGAGCTGAATCACAAAAGACCTGGGGTCGGGGAGCTGGGGGCTGGCTGCAGACTGTCAGCAGGGGGTGGAGGTTTAGGTGATCAGAGTTTAGACAATAAAGGTGTAATCAGGGTCAAACAATAGGGCAGGACTTAAGGATAGCCAGGAGGGGTTTAGAGACTAAAGAAAGGAGACAGAAGAAGTGCAGCAAGGGGCCAGGAGCGGGGGCGGGGAGATAGAGAAAGTCAGTGCAAGTTCACAGATAGGAGTTTACTGAAAAAGAGCTGTTTGTAGGTTTAGAGAGACACAAGATCAGGCAGTTTTGAGCAAGATGTAGGATGATAGTGCAAGAAGAAAGAAGACAGACAGCAAAGTGTATTATCAAGCAAAATTCAAAACAAAATACAGCAGGCAAACACAGATTAGCTGTCCATAACTATCATCTACTTTTACTCATATATTATGCTTAAGGGCTGTAATCACTAGCACAAAAAATCATCTAAGCTAGCTAGAAGAAGCAGGTTTGAATAAAATAAAAAGGCGCTAAAAAGCGCTGAGCTTCTCTGTCTGAAAGGCACACCAATGAGCACGAGCAGGCCACAGCTGGCTGTCCAATCAGCATCTGCTATCAGGAAGCCACGCCAATCAGAGAAGCCCCACTAGAGAAGGAACAGAGAAATCAGTGGCAGCTAGTACCTACGGTTGAGTCCAAGAATGGGGACCAGTCAAGCGGTCTGCAGTAGCTGGATTTCTGGTGGGCAATGGCCGGCGAGATGGCCATCCTGCTCCGTCTCCAGTTGAGGGGCACCACTCAGGTGCTGAGAGCCTGTGGATGAGGAGACAGAAAATATAAGCAGTTAAGAGCTGAATTAAAAAAGACCTGGGATCGGGGGCTGGCAGCAGACCGTCAGCAGGGGGTGGAGGTTTAGGTGATCAGAGTTTAGACAAAGAAGGTGCAATCAGGGTCAAACAATAGAGCAGGACTTAAGGATAGCCAAGGGAGGGGTTTTTAGAGACTAAAGAAAGGAGACAGAAGAAGTGCAGCAAGGGGGCCAGGAGCGGGGGGCGGCGGGGGGAGAGAGAAAGTCAGTGCAAGTTCACAGATAGGAGTTTACTGAAAAAGAGTTGTTTGCAGGTTTAGAGAGACACAAGATCTGGCAGATTTGAGCAAGATGTAGGATGATAGTGCAAGAAGAAAGAATACAGAGAGCAAAGTGTATTATCAAGCAAAATTCAAAACAAAATACAGATTTTGAAATGGTACTGTAGTTTACAGCAGGCAAACACAGATTAGCAGTCCATAACTACATCTACTTTTACTCATATATTATGCTTAAGGGCTGTAATCACTAGCACAAAAAATCATCTAAACTAGCTAGAAGAAGCAGGTTTAAATAAAATAAAAAGGTGCTAAAAAGTGCTGAGATTCTCTGTCCAAAAGGTGCACCAATGAGCACGAGCAGCCCACAGCCAGTGGTCCAATCAGCGTCTGCTATCAGGGAGCCACACCAATCAGAGAAGCCCCACTAGAGAAGGAACAGAGAAATCAGTGGTGGCTAGTACCTGCGATTGAGTCGGAGAGTGGGGACCAGGCGAGCGGTCTGCAGTAGCTGGATTTCTGGCTGGCAGCGGCTGGCGAGATGGCCGTCCTGCTCCACCTCCAGTCGAAGGGCACCGCTCAGGTGCTGAAAGCCTGTGGATGAGGAGACAGAAAATATAAGCAGTTAAGAGCTGAATCACAAAAGACCTGGGGTCGGGGAGCTGGGGGCTGGCGGCAGACTGTCAGCAGGGGGTGGAGGTTTAGGTGATCAGAGTTTAGACAATAAAGGTGTAATCAGGGTCAAACAATAGGGCAGGACTTAAGGATAGCCAGGGGAGGGGTTTTTAGAGACTAAAGAAAGGAGACAGAAGAAGTGCAGCAAGGGGGCCAGGAGCGGGGGGCGGGGGGAGATAGAGAAAGTCAGTGCAAGTTCACAGATAGGAGTTTACTGAAAAAGAGCTGTTTGTAGGTTTAGAGAGACACAAGATCAGGCAGTTTTGAGCAAGATGTAGGATGATAGTGCAAGAAGAAAGAAGACAGACAGCAAAGTGTATTATCAAGCAAAATTCAAAACAAAATACAGCAGGCAAACACAGATTAGCTGTCCATAACTATCATCTACTTTTACTCATATATTATGCTTAAGGGCTGTAATCACTAGCACAAAAAATCATCTAAGCTAGCTAGAAGAAGCAGGTTTGAATAAAATAAAAAGGCGCTAAAAAGCGCTGAGCTTCTCTGTCTGAAAGGCACACCAATGAGCACGAGCAGGCCACAGCTGGCTGTCCAATCAGCATCTGCTATCAGGAAGCCACGCCAATCAGAGAAGCCCCACTAGAGAAGGAACAGAGAAATCAGTGGCAGCTAGTACCTACGGTTGAGTCCAAGAATGGGGACCAGTCAAGCGGTCTGCAGTAGCTGGATTTCTGGTGGGCAATGGCCGGCGAGATGGCCATCCTGCTCCACCTCCGGTTGGGGCACTGCTCAGGTGCTGAGAGCCTGTGGTTGAGTTCGAGAATGGGGACTAGGTGAGTGGTCTGCTGTAGCTGGATTTCTGGCAGGCAGCGGCCAGCGAGACGGCAGTCCTGCTCCACCTCCGGTCAAGGGGCACCACTTTTATCCCTGTAATGGCGGGTGTGGTGGGCAGAGCCCCCCACAAAACAATGACATACACTGCTGGCAATATACTGTGCTGTATTGGCAGCGTGGTATATTGTTGAGGCATAATGTCTTACAAAATTATGACCCCGTGCTTTCACCTACTTGGTTAATGGAAAATAAATAAATGCTTCTGCACCGTATATGCATAAAGGAACATGGGGATCTTAAGAGATATTAAAGGGACAAATTGGACCAGAGACTTCCCTATTGCACAAGCCCTCCCCTTGACTAAATTCCATTACAATAGCAACATGAGCACCCTGACTTGGCCACCATCATCATTTGAGGAGCCCCCTCAAAAGCTTGAGTTACAGTTGGCATTATTGAAACTATTTAAATCTGACTTGCTAGTATCAAATAAGCACTAGTAAAATCTGTCATGCTTCTGCAGAATAATGAGGTCAACACTACTTTTAATAGTCTGGGGGATCACATGAGTAGTCCATGTTGCTCATGCATGAGGACTTGATGCAGACAGTTCACATCATGGGATGTTTCTTCACATGCCATTTGAGGACCTGAACTGGATGTTCAGTTCCTGCAAATGGACCAGAGATCTTTAGAAACCAGGTTCAGCATCAGGCTTCAGAAGCAGTAAGTGCTTACTATACTTTTGAAGGACAAGAACCTTACTGGGAAAGTGCTGAAGCAAGAGTTACACAACAAAACCATGTTTTAATAGGGTTGCCACCTTTGAATGAGGCAAAAAAATGGATCCTAAGCTCCGCCCTTAGTCCCAGAAAATGGGAAATTCCTTCTCGACCCCTAAGGCAATCCCCCTTAGTGGGACAGCAAGTTCCCTGTACCCCCCATGTTACCCCCTGCTCTTTTGAGGGTGAGGTTTGGGTGGGATGTGACCTGGGACAAAGAGGAATGAGGAAGAATTCCTTCTGTGCAGACCCTCTTAAGGAGCCTGGCTCCTCCCTATCCCTGGCCACAAGCTCCTTCCCCTCGGGGAACCTACCCCTCCAGCCCCTTCTGGGCGGTCCTACCTGGGTTCCTACTGTTCAGGTGTCTCAGACCCTGCCCCCAGACAAAGCCCCACCTGCTGCAATACCTTGCAGGCTCCTCCATTGTCTTTTGAGGGCATATGCCTTCTTCACCTGAACAAACTGACACAACAACGGGCTTTGGAGAAATGGCCACAGCCATGTATTTATTGATAAAACCAATTGTCCATATATACAATTGCTAGCGTGCTGCGCACAGCTAGGTAGCCTTGGAAGGAATCTAGCTACCCATAGAGCACTAGATCATTGATGGTTGACCCACCCTCCCAGGGGAGGGCCGCCTTACTATCAACCCGGACCCAGAGAGGGACAACAGCCTCCAGGGCATAAGGGATGGCTCTGTGACCGGCTATGGCTAGCTCCTCCCCCTCCAGAGGATCCGCCATGCCGAGGGACCCTGCCCGAAAAGGGTGCCCTCTGGACGCCCTCCGTCAGGCCCGCCCTCCTGTCAGCCTCAGGGAGATCTGGCTGGTCAAGACATGTGATCCCCTGTTACCCCCTCCACAGTGTTCCAAGACTACCAAGCCACCACAAGGTGAGTTTCACCACTCACGTCCCACAAGCACCTCATGCCAATACTCTCACCACTGCCCGTTATATGTCATTAAAAAACAAGTCTAATCCTTTCTCTGATAGGTGTACACCATCTCTGCTATACAGGTCAGGCTCTTTCACAGACACTCCCAGGTGCGCTGCTATGGACCCCGCCATGGAATCCATAATTGGTCTCATGGTCGTGTTCTGCAGCTGGCTCACCTTCTCTATTGCCCTAATGTTCCAGGCGTGCCACCACTGCTGCTGCTGTACCATGTCTGACCAAATTATATGCACCTGGGGCCACCATTGCTTCACTCTTGCCAGGTCCTGCCTGATGAACTCCTTAAGCTCCCTCGCATACATAACCCCCAAATCATCTCCCCCCTCAAGTGAAGGACTAAAACATCTGGCTGCCTCCCTCTTGGGCTTTTGCTTGCAGTGTTGCAATCAACTCATTCCATCGCATCCCGCGCTGCCCCAATCAATGAACCTCTGCCCTCAGGTGCCAGGAACAGGTTCTTTCCTCCGGGATACTTCCTCGCCCTGTGAGCCGCCCAATGGATGTATGAGTGGCCACAAAATCCAGATCTGCTCTGATCAGGCCGCAGCATCTGTCCAAACAAAGCAAAAGAGAGTTATGACATGTGTGACATGTACCTTTCAGAAGCCTGCAACTTCCATCTACCCAACGCTTGTATTGCCCCATCTGCTAAGCCCTCTGCCCTTGCATGTGATGCTGCTCCAATCCTAAATGAGTGTGTGTTGGAGTGTTCTGCCGAGATGCCCAGTTGTCTCAAGATCTTTTGCAACATGTGCCTAAACTGGTAGGTTGTTAGGGGGCCACCCTCTCCATGATGGAGGAAGGCACCCCCATTGCTGGGAGCTGAGTTACATAATCCTGTACCCATGCCCCCACATCCCGCTGGAGCCCATGGGGCACCCTTAGCCAGCACCACCTCCAATGGGCAAGCTGATCAGTCTTGCTTTTACGGATGCGGACAAAGACTCCAGACATTGTGACCTCCATGTCCGCCTCTGCCAGCGCTACTGGTCTCCCAGTAGCCTTGCTAGGCTGCATGAGCTCCGACACTCAGAATGCCCTGCAAAACACTATCAAGTACGCTGTCCGGAACAGCCTTGTCTTATCAGGGGATGAGCATACCTTAGGCAACTCATCTCAGATCTGCTTGAACATGGCAGGGCTGATAGGTCGTCTGTTGTCCATACCCCTCGGGGTTGCCCATGCCCAACCTCCCAGCATCTTCCTAAGGACAAATGCCCTTGAAGAGTCAGGGAAGCCCTTGACTTTCTGGAACCAGGCAATGCCAGCAATGTGCTGTTTGACTGTTGCCCGAGTGACCCCCGCACATTTTTTGATCAGCACATATTCACACAGATGTGCAACTGGGATCGGCTATGTCGTTGCCCACCCTTGAGTGTGTTGGACCTCCAAAAAACAGTTGACTCCCCTCTGGTATGCTATACACATCCTAGGTGCAAGGGCCTTCTCAATAAACTCCCAGGCCTCTGGGTTATCAACTCCCATAGGAATGATGGGACTTCCCTGGGCTGTTGGTCTGCTGCTGGTGCCAATTCTCAGAACCTCTGCCACTGTAAATGAGAAAGGGCATCAACAATGCCATTTTCAATACCTGGTACATGCACTGCCCTAAAGGTAATATTCAATGTCAGACACTTGAGGACAAACACCCCATGAGGTTGCCCATCGGACTTTTGCACACCAACTGTTCGTTGATGGTAAACACCACTCCAGTGTTGTCAGACCTGAATGTGATGTGCTTGTCCTGCAGCACATCCCCCCAGATCACCATTGCCATGACAATGGAAAAGAATTCCATCACCATTATCTACTTCGTGATGCCTTGTCTGATCCACTCTGGAGGCCACTGCCCTGCACACCACTTTCCTTGCATGTTAGCCCCAAAGTCCAAGCCCCCCAAGGCATCTGTGAAGAGTTCTAATTCTTCACTGGACACCAGCACCAGCCACAGCGACATCCCATTAAAGCCTTGCAGAAATGTCTGCCAAATGCCTAGGTCTGCCCACATTGCAGCTGTGACCCGGATTCTATGGTACGGCTTTGTACAGCCAGCCCCAACACCTGCCAGGTGCCTCATGAATGTCCTGCCCATGGGCATTACCCAGCAGGTGAAATTGAGATGGCTCACTAGTTGCTGGAGCTCCCGTAATGTGACTTTGTGCCCCCTCATCACTGCATCCAGCCGGGTGCACAAGGCCGCCAGCTTGTCTTGAGGGAGCCGGAACACTTGCTCCCTCATGTCAATCTCGATCCCCAGGAAGGAAAGCCTTGTGCATGGCCCTGCCATCTTGTTCTGGGCTAATGGTACACCTTGTGGAATGCCGCCATGATATGCGCACATTGCCCAAGCCGGCCCTCCCCAGTAACAGAAAGTCATCCAAATAATGAACCATGTGGTCTACTTTGGCTTTCTGTGCCATGGGCCAGTGCAGGAATGTGCTGAATTGCTCAAAAACCTTACATGCCACAGCACACCCCATGGGCATGCAGTTGTCCATATAGTAGTACCCATCAAATTTCATTCCCAGTAGCTCCCTATCTGCCGGGAACACCGGCAACAGCCAGAATGCTGATTCTATATCAGTCTTCCCCAGCAATGCCCCCTGGCCCGCCCAATGCACCACCTCCACTGCCCTGTCGAACGATGTGTAATACACCGCAGTGTCGACTGGGTCGATGCAGGCATTGACTGATTCCCCTTCCGGGTATGACAGGTGGTTTATCATTCTGAATTCACCTGGCACCTTCTTGGGAACTAGGCCAATGGGTGACACTCTGAACCGTGGGCAAGGGGGAGCGTAGAAGGGGCCGCTGATCTGACCCATGGCCAGCTCATTCTGTCGCCTTCCCACACTGTTGAAACGAGTGTGGTTTCCCACACGCCATACACTTGTGCTTGTATCGACAACGCTTGGTCTTGCATGACCACTGGTTGTAGCTGAAACAACGCCCTTTTCTGCTCCCCCTTTCCCCCCATCACCCCATTGATAACCTTTTTTGGTGATGGGGGGGTGCCTCACCGGTAAACCACTGTCTGTGTGTTGAACCCCTTCCCCCAAAACGATCGTCCACAGCAGCAGGAGGTCCAAGACCGCCCATGATTGTGCCATGTCCATCTGTTTTCTCCTCCGATACTCCTTGTCATATTCTAACCACCCCCCGCCTGGCTTACTAGCGTGCATGGTCATTATTCTATTAAAGTACACCCACAATCCATCAACTTTCCCTGGGCTGCCCTGGATAAGAATCCCTGAATAAATTGTGAACCCTGTTCTTCCATGTCCGCTGCACAGTTGATTTCCTTTTCTGTTCGACTCCGTCATCCCCCTGCTTGTCTTTTTTTTCTTTTTCCGGCTCTTTTGGCCAGTTCAGAAGGGCAAAGATGTCAATGTATTCTCCGTTGATTATCTGTTGCCTCACCCTGTCTGGCAAGTGTGACCCAATGGGCTCTGCCAGGAATAGAAAGCTCACTGACCCTTGCTCTGGCCTTGGTGGTGGTGCAGATGCCACTCCTGCTTCAGCGTCTCTGATCCCTGCTATGGCCGGGGCCGCCTGGACCACTTCTGGCAGCGCCCTATTCAGGTCCACCAGTAATTACAGCAACTGGTCAAGCTTCTGCTCCACACCTGATTGACCCAGGTTTCCCACTGAAGACCACATGTTAGGTTCCCCCCACCCTTGGGGTATCACCGTGGCCACACCCCCGAGCCCTCCCACTGGTTGGCTGACTCAACCCCCATGGAATGGCTGCTGTGGGACCCATGGCCCGGCAGTCCCAGCTGAGGAGTTTTCTTGTGGCAGGATGGGTTGACCCTGCCCCAATTGCTCATGAGTCCACAAGCTCGCTTGTGGTGGTGCTAGCTGACCCGCTGGAAGGGCCCCCCGGCAGACCCAGGCTTATGGGTGCCGATGCCTCCGTTTCCTTCCTGAGCCCTACCAGCACCTTTTCCATGGCCTCCCACTCTCGGCCCCATTTTGGCTGGTGCCCCTGTTCCTGTTGGGGGTGCCACCACTCCTAAGTAGAGCCCTCAACTCCTCAGCTGACAGCTGATCCAACTCTGGCATAACCGCTATTTGGTCCGCTGCTGCTGTTCCTTGATCAGCCCTCTTCCTTCATGCTTTTTTCTGCAGAGGAGGAGGAGAAGGGTGCACCAGTGTCTTATCTGGACTGGGCTTCAACTTCTCTGGCTCTTGTCTGGATGTGACCAGCACCCCCGCCAGAGACACAGGTTCAGCAGCCAGGGTCAACAGTGCCAGGTTCTCCGGCTGCTTCCCTGGGTTGGCCTCCTTTGATTTCTTGGGTTCTGGTGGGGGCAGCAGCCCTGAAGGTCCTGGTCCCCCATCTTTTCTCTGCTCCCTGATCAGTGCCTCCCACCATGCCTTACCCTTGCCTCGTACAAGGGCAGCCAGTTGCTGTTCGAGATCTCTGTTCATCTTCATGATATGCCTGCAAACAAACAAATGACGGCCACTCTTCCCTTGTAGTGCTTAAGTTGATGCTGCTGCTGCCAACATGGGTCATTGACCGTGAGACATTTTAACCCCCCCTTTTTTTTTTTAGCTAGTACTTGCTCCTGGCAACCTAGGAGCCCCATAATGAAGTTAGTTAGGCCCACACTTTATGCCAGAAGGGCCTGTGAAAACCCTCAAATAATTTTAATCTTAGCAAACCATCAGACTCACAATGCCAAATATAAACCCATAACATAATGTTTTTAAACACAATAAACTTACTGAGCAATCTATTAGGTGTAATAAGCACTTACAGGTTGTAAATTCCGACTCATTACAACCCCTTGCTTTATTTGTTAGGGTGGGATGTTAATACCCTGCTGGCATTCAAGAACTGCTTTCAATCTTACTGAGAAACTGATATCCCAAGGTTATGGAGGCTGTACCATTAACCTCTGAGAAAACCCCTAAGTCTGCTGCCAGGTATGGGTACAGTGACTACCCCTAACGCCAATTACCCTACCTCTAGGCTACAGCCAGCACATGAATTACTTGATTCTAAAAGTGGTAGCCAAGTGAACTTTTACCCTAAATATCACCCAATAAACAGCTTGCTTTCTACTTACAGTTGGCCAGCTGGAGGGGCCTGCAAGGTATCCCAGACCTAGGCTCTAGTCCTGATCCCCCACCAGGCCATGCGGTCTACAGACCCAATCCAAGCCCTCGCCTCTCGTTTGCTGTTGGCGCTATGACAATAAATGACCTTCACTAAATTACTTTAAAGAAACACTAGAAACAAGCTAAAAACTACAACACTGTCCTAATTCTGATTATTTAGATAAACTGTCCAGCTATCCAGCCTCCAGGCTGCCCCCACCCCATTCTTTTCTGTAATTAAATAATCAGCAACATTAGCCGGTCCTGTAAACCATCTGTGTTTCTTGTGGCAACCAGGACCACAAAGTGATTGATTAATATCCTCAGTAGCAAATTTCCCCTGATGAAATTCTAGTCTCTTCTACTACTTTCCCCACTGGGAGTTCTGTTTTATTTATTTATTTACTTTTTGTTGACTGGGTAAGTGTGCTAGACAAATCCTGCCTATTTTCAGGCACGACCCGGGAGAGGGGGATACAGATGAATGCCAACTGACCTTGACCCAGATTAAGCTGTTGGTGGTATTTTTAGTGAATGAGGGAAATTTGGACAGGACACCGGGGAAATTCCCCTACTCTTTTCGATAAGTGCCATGGGATCTTTAACATCCACCTGAACTACCACCTGTCCAGGCAGATGGGACCTCGGTTTAACGTCTCATCCAAAAGACAGCACCTCAGAAGTGCAGCACCCCTCTCATGCTGCACTACAGTGTCAGTACTGGGATATCAACCCAAGTGCCAGGTGTGGGAACTGAACCCATGGCCTTCTGATCTCCCGGCCTCAGAGGCAAGTGTGCTACCTACTGAGCCACTGACACTGACACTGTTATAAGCATCAAACCAACAGAAAGCGTTTGATACTACTATTGACCTTCTTCATCAGCCAGAGTTAAATGTGTCCATAACTTTTAACAGAAATCACAATTTTAACAACAGTGCTGTATGTAAATGTTAAATTCTTTTGACTTTCAAATACCTCACCAAAACCATTTACCTTCTGTAGCTTTCAGTAGAGGTATGTGTAATGATCACAGACATTAGTGCTGTATGTAAATGTCAAATTCTTTTGACTTTCAAGTTGACATTATTGAAGAATTTAAACCTGACAAGATACCAAGATAGTTGCTGTACTTACATATATATATTTACTCCAGTCATAGCTAGTGTATATAATATTTTATTTTATTATGTGTGATGGAAAATGTAAGCTGCACACTTAAAGTATCAGTATTCAGAATCTTAAATGTATTTCAAAACTGTGGTCACCTTTATTACAACCACACCAAAATGTTGTAGTTTACCCATTTTATCTGGGTGTTGATTTGGCTGGGCTGGTTACCACTGTATTCCTTCTTAATCGTTGTATTAAACAGACATTGCTTTGGTCATTACTTCCTTCCTCCCTGCAGTGCCTCTTCCTTTGTTTATGATTGGGGTCTGACTTAAGCAGCAGGCTGATCAGTCATAATATACTCATAAACAAACAAAAGGCTAACAATGACAGAAACATTCTGTCACTGCTAAGCTGCTTGTTTTTGTGCATTCTCATGCTACTTTTCCAAGTGTGAGCGCTTTAATAAATGATTACATTTTGCAGAGATTTGACTTTCAGGACCTGTCTTTTTTATGTCAGTTATCCTAACTACCTCCACAGTGGTGACAGTCTCCTTTTCATTAGTTTGAAAACAAAAGATTAACTTTGGAAATATTATGGCTAGAAATAGATCTGTCAATAAACCTTTAAAAGTATTACTAATTATCTATGACTGAAAACTGTATCTTTATAGCTCTTTCATCGACACCAAACTTTCATTTTAAAAACAAATTAAATTTCTAGCATGAACGAGTACAAAGATAATGTCTTGTAAACATAATTGTGTTGAAAAAAGCAACATTTGGAAACATTACAGATAAAAATATATATATAGATAAACATGAAAATATCAATAATTTAAATGATCAGTAATTGAAACTATATTAACATCTCTTCTATTATATTGACCTGACTGTAAGTTTTCATTATACAAAAAAAAAAAAAAGAGTCCAGCACTAATAGTTTCAAAGATACAGCTTTCTAAAGATAATGGCTTTGGTTTTCAAAGGCCTAAAGAAATTGAGTTCCTTTGGACAAACCAGCCACACATGTTTTTGAAATCCAAAAATTGTTTTTGCTTTAATCGCTTATTCAAAACAAAACCCCCTCTATGAGAGCCCAATGTTTCAACCTAGGTTGGGCTTCTTCAGGGAAGAGGGTTTCGCTTATTGTATTTTAATTCTTTTTTGTTATTTTCTCCAAAATGTGAAGTTTTTCACTTCACTGAGTCTCTTTTTACTCGGTCAATAAATAATCAGTATTAGTCACGTTCTTAATATTTTCAGTCTGGAACCTCTATATGACATTCAGTTCCTGGTATTAAGGTATCTTTTTTGGTGCAAAGTATCCACTTCAGAATATTGTCCACATCCAGAAGAATTCCTGGTGTAATGCATTACATCAGGAATGATGCAAGTGTGGACAATGCTCTGAAAGAGTGGATACCTTGCTCCAGAAAAAAAAAAAAAGATTGAAAATATTACTACTATGACTCATTGATAATTTATATATCGAGTAAAAGGAGACCCAGCAAAGACCCTGAAGAAGCCCAACCTAGGGTGAAGCACTGGGCTGTCATGGAGCGTAGCCTGTTTTGAATGAGTAATAAAAGCAAGTCGAATTTTTGAATTTAAAAAATGTGTGTGATTGGTTCGTCCAGAGGGACTACATTTCTTTGCATTTGAAGAGTGCCCACTAGCCCACAGAATAATACACTGACTTATACTTAAAAAGGGTACCCATCTGGTCTATCTGCCTTGGTTTTCAAAGGCCCTCCAGAAGCATGTGATGACTTACATCATGATTTTAGTGCAATTACATCTATTTTCATCAGAAACTTAGACCACAATCAAAGCTGTATGTGGCATATGTGCCTAAAAAACACCTTCATTTCAGTACATCTTGGAATGTTATGACTAATTCTACAACCAAAATGATTGACCAGGTTTCATAATATCCCCCTTAAGGTACAGGCAGCACTGGCAGAAGGTGATCTCTAAATTCGTCATATATGGGTGGGTAATTTCCCAAAGTTGTTCTACCAGACTTTCACACTATATAATGCCAAGGTAAGTGTAGCCCTGCCAGACCTCGGACAATTTTACAGTATAGGGCTGCACAGTTAAAGACAGTATTCCTTTGGCATTCAGCAGATTTTTCAGTTCAGTGGCTACACGTGAAAAGTGATATGTATTTTTCATACAGCAGTTGAATATCTATTCCATCTTCAGAAAGAGGATTGATCCCTACATGGGATCAACCCACAGATCAAACCGATGATACAAGTCTGGGATGAGTTACTGTATGCAAGATTCTACAAATGGCTTCTTTCTTGATACGGTTGTGACCAGTGACACTCCTGATTTTTTTCTGTTACCATGCCTGGTTTATGAATATAGGAACTGGTCAAAACTGAATTTACAGTAAATTTGCCAATTATAATCTTGGTAAACATTATGGCTTAGATATTAAAAGGGGTTGCGCCTGGCACAATGGAGTTGCACTGGCACAACCCAGCGTTGTGCACTGGCGGGATATTGAGTAGGCTGCCTGGCACAGTGCAAATCCTGATGTGCCAGGGTGCAATGATAATGTATGCGGTGCAGATGCAGGGGGCATGCCCATGCATATGCAGCACATCCTGATATTCAGCCTGGGATGTACATCGCAAATGTCAGCGCACCCCTGCAATGCACCACATAGAGGGGCTTAAAGTTGAGCCCGTGCAGAGTGGGATCAAAACCCGGCCACCCACGGGCAGGCTGCTGTATTGCAGGGTGCAACACAGCAGCCCAGCCATGGGTGGCCACCCACCCACTCAGAACACCGTCCACAAGCACTCACATCCCTGGTGGTACAGTGGAACCCCCCTGCTCATATCCATGATTGCATGGAACATGTTTCTAAAGATAGCCCTGGTAGTCTAGTGGCCCCCTCTAGTCCCCAATGCCCCAATGTGTTTGCAATACGACCATCCCTGGTGGTCTAGTAGAAACCCCCCTGCCCATTGCCACAATCATAGTAAACTCCCATATTGAAATGCCCTGGTGATCCAGTGGCACCCCCCACCCCACACACCCACACAGAACCCCCTGCCCACCCCACTCCTCCCCATCATCAGTGGGCAGCTGCACACATGCACACACTTGACTGCCATGAGATGACAGGTACAGTATGGGCTGTTAGTCCATTGGTCCCCAGTGTGGGCAATGGGCTTGAGACATACTGTACTAGACAGTCCTGAATATGTGAATGGAGCTATTCACAGATATGGGACTGGCTAGTACAGTATACCCTGCAAGCCCATTGGTCCACACTGGGGACCAATGGGTTACAGCCCATACTGTACCTGTCATTCAGTGGGTGGCCGGGCAGTGTGCAGGTGGGATGCAGCCACCCACCAATGATGCGGGGGAGTGGGGTGGGCAAGGGATTCTGCATGGGTGGGTAGGTTGGGGGTGCCACTGGATCACCAGGGCATTTCAATATGGGTGGTTACCATACTCGTGGCAACGGGTGGGGGGTTTCCACTAGACCACCAGGGATGTCTTAATGCCATTTATCAGGGACTTGAGTAGGATGGGGGACCACTAGACCACCAGGGATGGTCATGTTTCATACACATCAGGGCATCGGGTACTGGAGAGCCCCTAGACAACCAGAGCTATCTTTAGTAACACATACTGTGCGATTGTGGCTACATGGTGGGGGATGCTGCAGATCCCCACAGCACACATCATGCTGTGCAGGACGCTAGGCACAAGTAGCCAGCCTGCCCTTTGCAAAGCATGCAAATGGGGCCATATTGACATGCAAATGGCCCCATTTGCACCTTGCATATATTATGGCCTCATTTGCATGCCCCCTGTTGAATATCATGGGTGATGCATCTAGCACAACTGCACTTGTGCTGACATATCCTCGTGCTCCCTATCTGTGGCTTGTGCTACTGCATTGCCACTGCGCCATGCGCAGTTTGTGCACTGACAGTGACATATTCAACGGTGCTACGCCATGGTGCAGCACCATTAAATATCACCTGGACCTGGAGCGGGCCCTGGTGCATCACAGTTGCACTGTGCCCAGGCTTGTGCCACTGCCTGGTGCAGTCTGAATATCCCGGCCTATGCATCTTTAGGGAGATGCAGCAAACCTTTACATTAGACATAGAAGTGATTACAAATCTGGGAGTCACATGTGTCAGTGGCACTGAGGATCAGCTTTTTCCATGTACAGAATATTCCCAGGTTGAAGACATATTTTCAATTTATTACTTTTACCAGGAAAAGCTTCATTGTGCAAAGCTCATTTGCAAGGAGGTCCTGATGAGGATAATACAGTACAGAAAAATCACTGTGATTGCAAATATGTAAGATATGGAATAGAACAAAATTTACAAGCAGTGTATAGTCTGATAAATCAAATGAAGATATATAGCTGCAAAAGTAAATAAATATAATAGAAAACATAATATGCTAACATATCAGTGTTGTTACAGTTGAAACAGAGGATTTGACCACACTAGTTCACACTCTCATAATCTCACAATTGAACTATTGTAATGCTTATTACCTGGACTTTCCTGTAATGTTGTTGTGCTGCCTGCAGCTAGTGCACAATGCAGTTGGCAGGCAGATAACATTAACAAGTGTTTAGGAGAATATTATGCTGGTACCTGTGCTTAAAGGGACATGTTCTTGTGCCGTGGCCATCATAGTTTGAAAGCCAATGAAAAGGTCTTTCAAACAAGGTAGTGAGCTCATCTATAGCTGGAAGCATTGTCTGTCGAAAATAATACTAATATTGCAGCCATTTCTAGAACATTATAATGCCATCAAGGAACAAGCTGTGCTAGACTCAGTGTATTAAGCACAGCTTGTTCCTCAATGACATCACAATGTTTTAAAACGACTGCAATGTGTCATTAATTTTGAACAGACTGTCATCTATATTTCTGGAGTGCTTCCAGTTACAAAACAGCCTAATACATCATGTGAAAGAGTTTTTTATAGGTTTTTAAACTTTGTTAGCCTTTGTATATGAATTTTTCTCTTTAAGCAGTAGAGCCCATACAAGTACAACAGTAACAGAGTAGACAAGCCAGAAGTGGTGGAAATGATTAGAAGGGATCTGGAAAACCTGAAGAGATGGTCTGAAGTGTGGCAACTGAGGTTTAACGCAAAGATGTGCAAAATCATGCACGAGCGAGTAGAAACCCAGGAGCAAGCTACAGAATGGGGGGGGGGTGAGCTATTAACAGTTACAAAGGAGGAAAGGGACTTGGGGGTCATTATCACAGCTGACTTGAAAGTCACCAGGCAGGAAACCAAGGTAGTTGGGAAGGCAAGTGGGAAGTTGGGTGTTATTAAGAGGGTGTTTGCGAGTCATCGAAGAGAGGTAATAGTTCCACTGTACAAAACCTTGGTGAGGCCTTATCTGGAGTACTGTGTGCAGTTCTGGAGGCCACACCTTCGTAAAGACATTGTCAGGATGGAAGCGGTGCAAAGGAGGGCACAAAGATGGTCAGAGAGTTATAGTCAGGGCCCCTAGTGTTCTGCGGCAGAATTTTCTGATTTCTGCAGCAGGGCTCCTAGGCTTCTGCAGATGCATTTTCTGATTTCTGAGGCATGATTTATTCATTTCTGTGGCAGAATGCAGCCCTGCCATTGGCTAAAATATGAAGTGATGTCATGGGTGACATCACCTACCAAGCGCAGAGGAGGGCCTTCAGGATAAACAAGATGGGCATGGGAGCCTGGCACTATGGAAAAACTGTATATTTGAATGAAAATTCATCAAAAACAATGAATTCTGTGGCACTATATAAATTCTGCGACATGATGCAAATGCTGCAGAAAATTCTGCAACTGCAGAATTGCAGAATTCCAGGGGCCGTGGTTATAGCAAAAGCCTTATGAGGAGAGAGTGAGGGACCTCAGTGTGTACATACTGGAGCAAAGTAGGGAGAGGGGCGATATGATTGAAATGTTCAAGTACCTTAAGAGTATAAACAACGTTAAAGGGAAAACTACCTTCCAGTTCAAAAAGAATGCCAGGACCAGAGGACATGACATGTGACTAGAGGGATGTCGATTAAGAGGAAATGTGCGGAAGTTCTTTTTCACTGAAAGGGTGGTGGATGCATGGAATAGCCTGCCCCAGGATGTAGAGGCTGCATGTGTGGTGGCAGGATTTAAACATGCATGGGACAGGAATAAAAGAACACTAGTGATGGGAATGTAAAGCTACAGCCAATGACCACGTAGAGTCATGGGCCACTTTTATAAGCAATAAAATGAACAGACTGGATGGGCCTGGGGGTCTTTATCTGCAGACAATTTCTATGTATCTCTGTAACTTGGCTAGGGATTAACACATGACTACTGGATGTTGATGGCCAATAGTGCAGCTGAGGGCCATTAATCCAAGCAAGTGTGTTTAGCCCATGGAAATACCCAGTTGTAAAGGCATAATTGCAGTTATAAGTCTAATCACATTTGTAAGGGGACAACAGCATTCTTTTTAAAAGATATGTGCTGTACTGTGCATTTCTACGGGATTACAATTTGGTACAGCTACCAATCAAAACACATGTTCACCTCCTGAATAATTAATTAGACATAATGCGTAACCTATGATGGCTGTTGTTTCGGAGATGTATCACATGTAGTTTTGATGTCTATAAGCCCTAAATAGATTGTGTCACCACACTCATTTCACATGAGCTGAACCATCATATGTGTTCCACAGAGACAGACCTCCTGCTATTCCCAAGATCCTTTTTAAACTCTTTGGGGGACATCAAATTTGAGGTAGCATGGCCACACCAACACTTTGGGACACTCTTCAAGTAGTTTAAAGGCCTATTGTATAACCGGATTGTTTCAAATCAGAGTAAAAAAAAGGAAAATTAGCGTTTTAGTCCAGCATACCCATTTTTTTTTTTTATTATTTTTGTTTTACATTTGACTGTTTTGTGTTTTATCATATCTTCACTGTACAGTACTCAGAGATCATTGCATGGGGTGCAATGCAATACAATTATCATGCCTTGTGTAATAGTCCTAGCATGAGAAAACTCATTCAGAATGGTTTCTGATCATAACAACAAACCAGTTCCAGTTCCAGTGTTTGTAGCTCTTGTACATGGATGAATTACTTGTGGAGTTTTGTGCCACCTGTGTCTTTACCTGCATATTATCACATAGCTGCACAGCATCACATATTAAATGTTTGGAAAGGACATCAATAATGATCCCATGATTTATATTCATAAACATAAGAGAACATGCTGTCATTCTTACACTTGGTCACAGCACTTCCACCTACTTGGTAATCATGGCAGGCAATTATACCAGTTCCCTCATGGTGAGCAGTCTAGCATCCTATGGAGGTTGCATGATTAGCTAATGGGTATCAACTTTATAGAAAGCACTGCCTAAGGACATTCACAGCTTGAATTCTCTTGCTTTTGATAAGTCACAACATAGGAACACAGGCAATAGAGACAGGAGGGAGCTGTATACCCATCTAGCCTGTCCAGCTAAAAACAAAAGATCATTCTCTATAGATCCATGTATGGAGGCCATTTGTAGTTTTATTTTGATTTCAGAACTCCTCTTTAATGTGCTTCGAGGCTTCAAAAGAATGGTGCAGTATGAATCTGTTTTCTTATTATTTATTTACATCATTATGTTCATGCTGCAGTTATAACAAATGTGTCATCACAAGCAAATGTTCTGTTGCAGATGTTCATAGTAGAATAAACAAGATAAGAAGGAGCTCATGTCATTAGAACAGATGATTTTATCACTTGTACCCCAATCTCATAGAAATGAATTTCTTCTAGAGGAACTAATTGCTACGAGAGTAAGTCAATGAAATGTTTAGGTGACAAACACGGTAGAGCTATCAGAAGTTATGTGACAGCTTTCACTTACAAAAGTAGTCTTTTATTTAAAACAAATAGATCAGGATAGTTGCAGGTCCTGGATTGGGCCTGCTAAATGTTTGCTCCAGGAGTAGCTTAGGTTAGTTATGCAATGCATCAGTGCTACAGTCCCCCAGCTACCAAAATGGGTAGAAGAAGAACTCCACTGGAAAAAAGTCATTGCATCTTGGGTGGGCTATAGTGGGTAAATAAAATGCAAAATTAAATAAATAAATTATTATGCTAGTTTCCATTCCATTCTTAGGGGACAGGTTTCCACATCTCAAAAACTACTGTTATAGTAGGCTGTTGGTTGGTGTTGCATATTTATGAGACACAGAAAATGATGGCTAATAATTGCCTAGCAGGCCACCCAGTCATCCCAATCATGTCTAATTTTGGGATTATGCACTTGTCAGTCCCCCTCACCCCCACCCCAGTCTGCGCCATTATGCACCATTTCCATCTGGTTGACACATTCCCTTTTGAACCCTCCCACCATTTCATTCCTGATGACTTCCTCTGGAAGCTTGTTCTAGTCTCCACCACCCTTTCTACAAAAAAACGCTTCTTGACATCCTTCATGAAGCTCCCTCTACCAGTTTCAGGGAGTTACTGTTGACGCCCCTGTTGCCACTTATTGTGAACAGTTTGCTGCTGACCACCTTGTTAAATCCCTGGAGGTAGTCAAATGTCTCAGTCATGTGGCCCCTCTTTCTCCTGTCCTCCAACATACACATGCTTTGATCCTCAAAAGCACTTCTCATAGGACCTACCCCGTTTACACTGTATCATTTTGGTGTCTCATCTCTGCAGCACCTCTAAGCTGTCCCTGTCCAAAATTATAAATGGTACTCCAAGTGTGAGTGAATTATAGGGCTGTATTGCCTCCCTTCAGCTGCTAGTAATCACTCTTCTATGCACCCCAGCATCCAATGTGCCTTACCCACAGCCCTATCTTATTGCGGCAATGCCTTCATATTCTTCATTATTAACATTACCAGGTCCATTTCCTTTGATGGGCTCTTCACTACCACTCCATTCATCTTATATTGCATTGAAGTTCATGAAGAGCTGGTGCTGCTGTTCTCAACAACATAAAGATGTTTTTTCATTACTACAGTCAAATAATTATAATGATTATAGATATGCACATCATTGTGAGCCAGTCTGGCTTGTAGATTTCCAAAACACTCCAGGTACTCCTAGAACTATACGAGGGTGGTTCATGCTAAACATTTAAAGTTTCTGAAGATTTTATTTCATTTGGCTTTGTCCCATTTCTCATACAGCTGATTCTCTAATTTTCTGCTGAGTAGAACATTTTCATCTTAAGTTAAAGTTCCATTTTTTTAATGCAACTGAGGATTTCACCACTTATGAAGGTGCCAACCAAGGTTGCTGGAGTTAACTCTCAGTAATGGCTGAAGATGGGGAATTGGCCAAAACAAAAACTGGTGAACCCCGACACCTGTGTGGAAACGCAACTTACTGTAGAGCTATCAAGCTACCTGTGGGGGCCTCCATAAGGGAACTTTGAAATCCAGTCACTCAAAAGGTTATTTCTCATCTGGAGATCAATACCGAGCATAGGTGCCCATCATCCCTTCACACATGTTGCCTCTTTATTCTTATGGAAAAGCAGTATCCAGAGAACGTCTTTAAACAGTGGATGGTAGGTTTGTTGCTGAACAAGTTGGTTATTCATGCAGTTAGTGTAACTCAGGCACACTTCCCCATGGCTGTGGAACAGTACTTAAAACTGTTGCTTGAAAATAAACATAAAATTCATGGAAAATATCATCATGCAAAATCTGTAGGACAGAAACCCTGGTAAAGAAACTGTGTAACAGTTACTTGAACCCTTTTTTCGACAGTTACACAGCCTCCATCTTCAAACTTCAGGCTTCAGACACAGTAAAAGGAATTGCTTGTGCTTCAAGCTGCAACAATGATTTTGAGGGAAAAGCAGGTTCCCATACTGAACCTTTCTTCTCCCATGTGGAGTTCCCATCTCAGCTGACCTGCAGAAAGCACCTCTTCTTCTTGGACCACAGGCTTCACATATCCATACTGCCTACAGGTGCTCCCCTGGCTAAACAACCTGGCACTCCAACTCCATCCTTTGGGGGTGTGGCCATAAATTAAGGTCACTGATAACTCTCTTGGATAGGGAGAGCAAGCTGAAAGCCCAGAATGGATTTGCCACAACCTCTGCTTTGCAACTTGATATGGTGTTTTGAGGTGCCCTTCCCAGTGATGGGGGAACTCTGAGCCATAGTGGGACTCAGTGTATACAGCGTACCCCTGGTCTAGTGGCCCACCTACTGCATGGGTGTCCCACACAAGGCACACACCTGGCTGACTCTCTCTCTCTCTCTCTCTCTCTATTCTTCTTTGGATGTAGAACTTGCCTGCCTCCTGAGAAAATGACGGCTGTCCTGTTTATGTCTGCTCCTGAACTAAACCAACAGGGCAATCCCTTTCTAGGGGAAAACATAAATATGACCATAACACCTAAATTAATAGGGAGCTTCCAAAAACAAAAGTCGCAAACATTTATGTTCATATGTTTGCACCATATCTCTTACAGTTATGAGTGGCTCATCAAATTCTCCATGTGCTAAAACTGCTCAGTTTTGCTTTGCAATTCTCTAAACCAAAGAGCTCAAGCTGGGATACTGCATAAACAGTTCTGCACTAGAGCACGGGGTGCTCTGTGACTCAATAGTACTAAAATTGTGAACTCCAGTTATGGCACTCACCAAGCATCTCCAGATAACAGACCTGAGGCAAAGAAAGCCCACAACTGGGTGAAACATGAGAAGAGTTTGTTGTGTCTGTATGCTTTTGTATGATATTGCTGCTGCTGCTGCTTAAGTAAAGGCTTAAGCAAATTGTATAGATTTCCTGCCTCAGGTCTGTTATTTGAAGTTGCTTGGTGAGTGCCATGACTGGAGTTCACAACTCAAGATGGGAGTCATACCCATGAGACACATTAATTCTGCATATAAAAATATACTCTCTAAAGAAATTCAGTTGGCATCCAAAATACTGTAAGTGGTCACAAAACATTCCAAAAATGTTACATTTTGGGGAGTGAGTAGTCTTTTGTGGATGGGATATCATGTTATATAACAGTTGGACACTTCCAAAGCTCGGAAAATGTAAAATTAATAAGGGCAACAGCAACAACAAGAGGCAGAAATACAATGAAAAAATAATTAACTAAGAAACTATCCAACTATTAAATTAGGCAAGATACTGTAGGTAGGAAGCACTGTGCAAATGCATAGGCCTAGTTTCACGTTAATGAGTACAAGAAATGGAGGCAGATGAATCTCTACAGGGAGAATGTTTCATAGGTACAGGGTCACCACCTGAAACAAATGGGCACCAGTTGATGTAAGATAAGATTATTGTACATGGATCAGCCCCTAGATAGCAGAAGAACTGCATCTCTTGGGTACTGTAGATTAGGGGAAAGAAATTCATAGAGGTAATGGGAGCTGGAACCATTAAGGACTTTACAAATAATCATAAGAAGGGTTTCAAAAATTGTAAAACCTAACTAGCTGAGGGCCATTGTTACCCACGTTGTTATCTTAGCTTAGAAAATGGATTTGTAACCGGGCTATTGTGTAACTTTACTACTCCTGCCTTCCAGGCTCCTCAAGGTTGAGGGGCCCGGGCTCTGTTTTGGATGGAAAAGGGGGATTCTTTCCCAAGTATAAAACAAATAGTGTGCTGCCTCTACCTAGAGTTAATAATAGTGGGCCAGATGGCGTAATGGTACAACCCTCTGGGATGTCGTACCTACCCACCTCCCCTCACAGTCACCACACACATGGACTGCCACTTTAATCTGTAATACTTTAAAACACATGCAATTATAGACTGCAGCAAATAATATGCTCACAAGAAGTGTTAAACAATAAGAATAAAGAGTTTATTAAATCAGGAGAAGAAGAGGGATCCATGAGTAAATAACATCTCAGCAGATTTGATATAAGCAGAAATAACGGCATAAATAACAACAATTAACAGTGCCCACCCCCAGCAACAACATACTGCAACAACCCACCTCCCCACTGATACCAGTGCCCCCTAAAATTAGTCTGGATATCCAGGTAGTGCTGTTGCAGGAATGAGCATTGCAGCTGGGTGGCCAGCATTGGTGCACTTTTAAAATAAACAGGAACTCCTAAATAACTTTACTTTATTCCCCAGGTTAGGGCAGGTCCTGTGGTTACTCATGGTTCTGCAGAAAGTCTCACAGGGTCTGACAAGGAGGGTAGGATCAGTCAGTCAAACTGGGGATCTAGGACTGCACAAATAGGGTGGCAGCTTACTGGGCTATGGCAGAATTGCTAGCAGCTCGCCACCTTTAGGCAGCTTGTCACCTTCTGCAAAGGCTGATCACAGATACTGGAACAGGCCAGTAGTAGGGACCAGGGCCACACACCTAACCAATGCGTCCAGGCTTCTAACCCTCAGGGGAAGATGAAGGGTAATGCCCTGCTGTAGCACTACCTGGCTGATTCCCCACACTGTCCTTGCTGGCAGAGCTCTCTTTCTGAAGCTCAGAATTCACACTGTCTTCTCTCTGTAGCTAGCAGACTTTATTGCCTCTGGAAACAAATACAGCTCACCTCCTTAGGGCTAAGGGTAGCAAACAGTCTCTCCAACGGCAGATTCAATCCACAAAAATGGCTTCTCTTTTTAGTCTGGGTCTCCCAGGCAAATGGAATTATCTGTAAATTGACTCTGGTTGCTCAAACCCAGGAAACCTTTGGTCCCTTAGCAGAACACCGTCTAGCCATCCTTACAGGATGAGGGCTCCTCTCAGACATGGAAAAGTTTAGCTACAAACAACACTTCAGGCAGATAATCAGTCTTTCCAGGGGTGATACAAAGATTAAGGCAAGTATCCTACTGATCAGCTGTGGATGCCTAATGCCAACTTCCAGACCTCTTTTCTGATTACTCTGCATCCCCCTGTTTCACTCAGAGCTCCTCAGGCAAGACTACCTCGAGCTGTGTTCTTCCCCCAACAGCTGAGGAAAAGGCTGCATCTCACTGGCTGACATAACTGTCTATCTGTAAAATTAATACAGTATGTATAAGGTTCATTTGAAATCCAATTGGCTGACACAAAAGGCACCAAGAACATTGTCCAGTCCCCCTTCGCAGGAGCCATAGCAGCAGTCCTTACATCTCCACAAATACTGATTGGGCAAGAGAAGGGTCAGGGCTTTTCAAAACTGCATTCGTGTAAACATTTTATAGGGGGTCCCAAGTTTAAAGTCTTTCTTGTAGGCAAACAAAGCAGTTTTAAGAAGTGATTGTCCCACAGTCCAACAGCTGCTAAACTGCCCTGCTATCCGGTGGTGGAATGGATGCTAAGAAAGTATTTACCTGTCTGTCACAAGTACCGTAGCACTAAGTCTCCAGGATATAGGCAGAAATATACATTTTTAGTGCAGCCATGGCTGGTCTTAAAGTACTAATACACAATAAACATTTAACATTAACACAAAGTTCATTTTTTTTACTCCCTCAGTTGTGCTTCCAAACCCATCACTTGTGTATTGAGATCCCAAAGGTTGAACCACACACATAAATACTGTTCTTTGAGCTGCAAAGGCAGTTTTAATACAGGGTGCTGTAATGCTTATGGGATCTGCGAGCAGACTGCCAGCTTGAATGTGAGCAGGAATTAGCACACACTGAGCTGTACCGCCAGGTAGTGTTTTTTCACTGTTTACACAGACTCCTCCATACCCCACAGCAAAGCAGCCATACGGGGGGTGGCAGGAACAATAAAAGGACACCAGTAGACTTGGGACTGGTGAGACCAGATGGCTGGGAGGCAGACCAGGTAAGGCACATCCACTGGGGGGGATTACAGATAGGAAAAATCTCAGCCTCTGATTGGATGAGCCCTTTACCTAGGGGTGCATTTAAGTATCAACAGAGACTGGGTAAAAACAAGCCCTACTGGCAACCTGCCTTAGCACTAACTTAATCACTGTGCCCTGAAGGAATTTTGAAAAGTAAAACACAGCCTTTTTTTACTACTATTTTGCCAAATGACTCCCCCCCCCCCAACACTACAATCTCTGTATTCAACTGGCATGCACAGAGCCATTTTTATTTAAATTCTTCCCCCTCACAAGACAGAAAAACTGTTTTCTTTTAAACTTGTAGAGCTAGCACAGACACATCCTTACATGTAAGTGTTACATACCCAGGGAAGTTTTTCCCATCACTTGCTCACTCCATGCCTGAATCCCCCTTCCCCATCCCGTACCAACTGATCACAAAATAAACTAAATAAAATTAGGTCTTTATTTTATACAAAATAAACATTGACATTAGCATTGTCAATCTGATCTTTTTGACTGTGTACATAACCATATGTGGACACACATTTATTTTGTCAGCCACCCTACTCGAGTGCACTGTAATCCCAACTCCGATTGCACTGACTTTTGTCGAGATCAAGTGAACACACTCAGTGCATCTCCCCATGCATTCCTCACAGGCACAAAACAGGAAGAGACAACCATTAAGAACACTCCAAAGAAAAAGCAAAGTAAAATCAAAAGACTCTCACCCAGACACTACTGCTAGTTACAGTGCCCTCTAGCAGCAATGCCTTCTAATGGTAATTCCACTAGTGGAGGGGCTACTTTACAAAAACAAAATGTGAATACTGAGATGGTTTTATACATTTTTAAAAACTTTTTAAAACATATATGTGTGTGTGCATGTATGTGTGTGTATATATATATATATATATATATATATATATATACACATGCAAGGTAGTGCCCCTATATTAGGTTCAATGGCCACGTCTATGTTAAATCCAAATTTTAGCACTTTAATAACTTTGCAACCATTTGACTGATTCACATGAAATTTTGTGTGATCCATTGGAGATCAAGGATCTCTGGATTTGGCAAGTTACGTTATGGTGGGATGTATGGTCATGGAGATCGGAGTGTAAAATAATTGTGTAAGTTACAATTTTTGTGTAAATTCTTTGTCATGCCATTTCTCAGAAACAGTGTGGGGGTGTGGTCTGAAATTGTTAGGGTATATGGGGTTTAGGCCAGATGCACCTTTGGAAGGTTTGGAGAAAAAATGTTGATATGTTCAAAAGTTATTAAAGTTTAAAGTTTCCGATTATTTCCTATGGGAAACACTAGATGTTTCATGTGAAAGTAACGTTTTGTTGCTGCGAAAGCGTTTTTTACTTTCACAAATGTGGAATGTACTGACAAGATTCCGCCATCTTGTTTTCAGTTAGTGTCATGGAAAGAACAGGCAGAACACCAGGAGGAAAGAGCTACTGGTATAACTAAACTTCTCTACTGAAACTAAGAACTAGAACTCTTGTACTGGGACCTTCAATTTAGGGTAAAAAAAAAGAGTTAGTGTGTTTGTCAGAGTTGAAGTGAATTGTTATCTGCTATCTGTGTATCTATCTAGGTGCTCGTCACAGGTGTCAGAAGGGATTACTATCTGTGAAAATAACTAAGTGTAGAAATATTTGCAAAGTAGGGGGAGTGGCTTAGCTAGAAGGAGCCAGGATAAAACCAGATTTAAACACTGCCCTAGATAGCTTCTGCCAGAGAACAGACAGAACACCAGGAGGAAGGAGCTACTGGTATAACTAAACTTCTCTCCTTGGACTATATTGCCCTCCTTCCTCCCCTTCACCCCCACCCTACCCCACCCTAAACCAGTTCTACTTTTATTGGCACAGGATTTAACTGACAACAGGAACTTCCTGTTTGGGAGCAGGAAGTGAATGATCACAGAGCCACCAAAGACTCACCGTCCTAGAAGGGCAAGAGTAGCTCTCCATCCCCCCCAGCTGCTGGAGGTCTGACTCTGAGCAAGTAAGGATACTACTGAGAAATATAGGAACTTCTTGCCTCCAAACAGGAAGATCAGGAGCTAATAGGGCACAGAGGCAGTAAGTAAGTAGGGAGAGAAATAAACAAAGGAAAGAGTAAGTATTCCAAACAACAGTTAGGAAGCCAGAAAAAAGACATGATGGGAGTGATGCAGTGCAGTGGCTGTGGAGCCACAGTCTTCCAGGAGACATTATGGAGGATGCAGTGCTGTCCCATCTGCAGGCACCTCTCTGGGCTGAGGGAGGAGGCTGCCCATCTCCAGGCTGAGTTGTCCAGGATTTGTGGGACCTCATCTCCCACCCAGGGACCACCAGGATCACTGCCGTTGCCCCAGAGGTTGCCAAGAAAGAGGAGCAGTTGGACCACAGTGGGCTCAGGGAGGGTAAGGGTGGTGGAACAGAGGTGCATCCCTCCAGTTGTACCTCTCCACAGTTTCTATGCTGTTCTGGAAAAGTGTGGTTCCTCTATGGAAGCACCCACAGTGGAGACCAAGGAGGATGCTGGGAACCTCCACAAGGAGACCCACAGGAGGGTGGCATGGGACCCACAGGTGAAGGAAAAACCTCCTGGTGGGGGATTCCATTGTTAGGAAGGTAGAACTGGGGGAGTAAGGGGAGAGGAGGTAAGGTGCCTGCCTGGCGCCATGGCTTGGAGGGACAGGGAGCAAATCCTCAGGATCACAGGAGCAGCTGCACAGAGGAGGGAGCTGGATGTCATTGTCCACCTAGGGACAAATGACCTGGCTAAGAAAGGGATCAGAGCAGTGTAAGAAGCATTTATGGAGATGGGGAGTGGTCTTAGATAAATAGCACTCATGGTAACCTTCTCAGAGGTGCTGCCTACCTATGGCATGGGTGAGGCTAGGGTGCTCCACACCATGGTATTCAATCAGTGGTTGAAAAACTGGTGCAGAGCTCAGGGATTTGGCTTCATTGGGGACTGGGGGTCCACCTGGAGGGATGCAGGCCTATACTGGCATCATGGTCTGCATCTGTCCAGGAGGGAACCAGGATCCTAGGTGATAGGTTTAAATACTTCATTGGCAAGCATTTAAACTAGCCACCCCCAAAAAATCAGGGTACTAAGAGAGGTAGACACCAACATAGAGATGTCGATAGGGAGAAGTGCAGGGGTAAATGGAGAAAGTGACAAATGCAATAAGGACAGGGATGGGGCAAAAAGGGGTAAGGCCATCAAGAAATGGAGGGTAATGAGTACCAATGCCCATATTCTGAGCAACAAGCTCCCTGAACTGGTGGCCTTGATGGAAGAGGGATACCTGGATATTGCAGCAGTCACAGAAACATGGTACACAGAGAACCATGACTGGGATGTTAACATACCAGGGTACACAACCTACAGGAGAGACAGGGAAGGGAGAAGAGGGGGCAGAGTAGCTCTCTATGTAAGGGAAAGGATAAAAGCAACTGAACAAAAGAGTAAACAGGGAGGAGAGGAGGTACTGTGGGTCACCTTAAAGACTGGAAATAGCATCACAACCTGCACAGCGGTTGTATAAAGACCCCCATATCAGGGGGCAAGAATAGACAAAAATATGATAGAAGGCATACTTAGGATGGCAGAGAAAGGGGAGATACTGTTGATGGGGGACCTTAATATGCCAGATGTTAACTGGAGCACCTTTGCTGCAGCCACATCCAAAAACAGGGCCATTCTTGATGCCCTTCAGGTGGCATGCCTCAGACAGCTAGTTTTGGAACCTACTCATGAGGGAGCAATCTTAGACCTCATACTCTCAAATGGGGACAGTGAGAGGATCTCAGATCTAGAAGTGGGTAGCCATTTGGGAACAAGTGACCATCAAATAGTGTGGTTCATGATAAACTCAGCTACAGAGTCAAGCCATTCAAAAGTGAGGGTTCTGGACTTCAGGAGGGCTAACTTTGGCAAGATGGGAGAGTGCCTCAGAAAAGCACTAGCAAACATGCTAGAAGGAGGGGTGGAGCAACAATGGGGAACTATCAAAACTGCCATCACAGAGGCAACAAGCCTTTGTGTGAAGCAAATAAACAAATCAAAATGAAAGAAAAAGCCACTATGGTTCTCAAAAGAAGTGGCGATGAATGTTAGGGAGATAAAGATAGCATTTAGGAAGTATAAGGAAACACAGAAGGAGCAGGACAGTGAACTGTACCAGTTAAGACAGAAGGAAGCAGGGAGGGTAGTCAGAATAGCAAAGGCCCAAACTGAGGAAAAGAGAGCCAACACAGTTAAGAAGGGGTATAAAACCTTTTATAGGTATATCAGGGAGCGTAGAAAGACAAAGGGAGGGATAGTGAGGTTGAATATAATGGACGGTGGGTGGGCAGAGAGTGACAGTGAAAAAGCAGGGCTACTGAATGAATACTTGTGTTCAGTATTCACAAAAGAGGAAGTGGTGGAGGTGCCTAATCCAATTAACAGAAACACTCGGGAGAGGGGGGTTGATCCCAGTCCTTTCACAGAAAAACGGGTTCTGAAAGGACTCCTAAAACTGAAGGTAGACAAAGCAATGGGGCCAGATTGAATTCACCCCAGAATTCTAAAAGAATTAAGCAGAGAACTAGTGACACCATTGACTACCCTTTTTAACAAATCATGGGAGGATGTTGTGGTACCTGAGGACTGGAAGAAGGCTGATGTGATTCCCCTTCACAAAAGTGGGACCAAGACAGAGGCAGGAAATTACAGGCCTGTCAGTTTGACTTCTGTGGTAGGGAAAGTGATGGAATCACTTCTGAAGGAGAGAATTGTTGAGTACCTAGAGGCCAGTGGGGTGCAGGACCCAAGGCGGCATGGGTTTACAATGGGAAGGTCATGTCAGACGAATCTAATTGATTTCTTTGACTGGATGACCAAAGTAGTAGACCAGGGAGGGACTGTAGACATGGCCTACCTAGACTTTAGCAAGGCATTTGACACAGTCTCACACAAAAGATTAATAGTTAAATTAACCAGCCTGGAAGTGGATCCCAGGGTGGTGGCCTGGGTAAAACACTGGCTGGACAACAGGACACAGAAAGTAATTGTAAATGGAGTCCACTCTGAAGAAAGAGGGGTTACTAGTGGGGTAACACAGGGTTCAGAACTGGGTCCAGTCCTTTTTAATGTCTTTATAAGTGACATTGCAGAGGGACTGGAAGGAAAAGTATGCCTCTTTTCAGATGACACAAAGATCTGCCACAGGGTTGATACACAAGGAGGTGTGGAAAGGATGAGAAGGGACTTGGCAAGGTTGGAGGAATGGTCAGAAGTATGGCAGCTAGGATTCAATGCAAAGAAGTGCAAAATAATGCACCTTGGAAACAAAAACCCTGGGGAAGATTACACAATGGGGGGAGGAGACAGTAACAACAACAAAAATGGAAAGGGACCTGGGGGTAATCATATCAGATGACTTTAAGGTTGGCAAGCAATGTGAGAAGGCAGTAGAGAGGGCTGAGGGGATACTGGGATGTATAGGGAGAGGTATCACCAGCAGAAAACAGGAGTTGTTATTCCCATGCACAGACAGTTGGTGAGACCCATCTGAGTACTGCATCCAGTTCTGGAGACCCCATCTCCACAAGGACATAGACAGGATAGAGGCAGTTCAGAGGAGAGCAACTAAAATGGTGCAGCGTCTGCAAGAGAAGCCATATGAGGACAGACTAAAGGAGCTTAATATGTATACCCTTGAGGAAAGGAGGGATGGGGAGACATGATAGAAACGTTTAAGTACCTCAGTGGAATCAACAAAGTCCAAGAGGGTAGCATCTTTCAGAAAAAGAGATGTGCAAGAACAAGGGGGCACAATTTGAAGATAGAGGTGGGACGGCTCAGGGGCAGTGTGAGGAAGTATTTTTTTCACAGAGAGGGTGGTGGATGCATGGAACAGCCTTACTGAGGAGGTTGTGGTGTCTAAAACTGTGGTAGAATTCAAGAATGCATGGGACAGACATAAGGCAATTTTTGTGGGGGGTAGGAAGAATTAGGCTGTTGGTTAAATAGGATCTGCAGTTTATCCTCTGGGTAGGGAAATGGGCAGACTAGGTGGGCCAAGCAGTCCTTATCTGCCGTCAAAGTCTATCTTTCTATGTTTCTATGGAAAAACTTAAATATTTTGAAAAATACTGCCAGTTGGTAAACACCGACATGTGTGTTTATCTAATTGGGGCCTGAGGACTCAGATTCTTTACTTACTTTGCCCCCAAAATGGCTACAAATATGCTCGTTTTAATTGCGGCTTTTTTACTTTGGCAAATGGTGGCACTATGTTCCGCAATTTGAGAAAGTACTTTTCGAAACTACTGGGTTTTGCCACAAATTGCGGCACTGTTTTGTGAAACACTGGGAGTTTTGCCAGAATCTGCGCACTGTTTTGTGAAACAATGGTGGTACTGACACAATTTGCTTCACTGCTTTTCCTTATATGTCTGTTTCTTTGTCACTTCATTGCAAAGAAATGGTTTGCACTTATGGGCTGAAATTTTCAGGGTGCAAAGGGCTTGCCCCACAGATGTGATTTTTGCTGGTTTAGTGAGAAAATTTTAATGTGCTGCATAGTTATAAGATTTTGAAGTTTTGTAATTTCCCATAGAATAATATTGTAATGGCCAAAGTGCATTTTGGCAGCTATATCTCAAAAACGCTTTGAAATATGGACTCACAGCTTACTACACCTTTAGGTATGAGCCATTTTATATGTGTCCAGGCCTTGCTTACAGCTCCAGGCGAATTTTAATGAATGGGGCTAAGCTGACTGTGATACTGTGCCATACATTCAAAACATGACATCTGTACTGCTTTGCCTACACATAAATGAGTGCCACTTACAATATGCATGCATGTGTAGTTTATATCCTGGTATTCTGTACCCATCTTAGCTTACTTACTCTTTGAACGGGGTGAGCATTAGTGTTCACAACCCCAAGTCACTCCCCAAACACCTGTTCCTGCATGCAGGGTAGGGGTGGGGTCTTAGGGGTGGAAGCCGAAGATGGGGGTGGGGTCTTAGGGTTGTCAACCTTAAGATCTAATTTCCCTGCTTTTGTTGCTGAAACCTAACGGTCCATTACCAAAGTTATTTAGTACCCCTATATTAGGGTTCAACAGCCAGGTCTATGTTAAGCCCCAAATGTTCCACTTTAATAACTTTGCAACCATTCATCCAGTTCACATGAAATTTTGCATGTGCCATTGGGGACCAAAGATCTCTTGATGTTGCACATTTTGTTCCAGTCAGATGTGCGGTTGTGGAAATCCAGAGTGTCAAAAAATGTGAAAATTACCATTTGTATGCAAATTATTTGTCATGCTGTTTCTCAGAAATGGCTTGGGGCTTTGGTCTGAAACATTTAGGGTACACCGAGCTGGGCTCACAGATGTGCTGTTTTACAGTCTAATAAAACAATATTAATCCATTTAAAAGTTATTAAAGTTTAAAGTTTCCCATTATTTCCTATGGGAAAAATGAACGTGTCATGCGAAACGTTTTGCTGTCGCGAAAGCGGTATTTGCTTTCAAAAATGCAGACTGTAGTGTTGAGATTCTGCCATCTTGTTTTCCATTAGCGATGTGGAAAAATGTAAAAATCTTATAAAATACTGCCCCTTGGTAAACACCAACACCTGTGTTTACCTAATCGGGACCCAAGAAATCAGATTCTGTGCTCCCACATGCAAATGAGGGACAATTACAATATGCATGCATGAGAGCACAGGGCTCAGAGACCCTGTGCTACCACATGTACAGTAAATGAGGTATGGATACCATTGAGAACTGCTGGCAGCACAGGGCCCTAAGGGACCTGTGCTCCCACAGGGAAATGAGGGTTAAGGGTCCTAATGAACCAAGGCTATGGTTACACTTTCTCAAACAGTAAGGACATTCTATGCAAAAAAAACTTCATTAATACACCATTAGGGTTCCCTATGATTATACTGTACTTTCTCAAAAAGTAGGGAAATTCTATGCAAAAACATTGTTAAAGTACCATTAGGGTTCCAGTGTCAAAAGTTGGGAAATTAGATCTTAGGATTGAACCTTGACCCCCACTTTCACCTCGGCTTCCCCACTCCTAAGACCCCATCCTCACCCTGCATGCAGGAATAGGTGGAGGAGGTGCCTTGGGTTTGCAAAGCCTAATGCTCTCCCCATTCTTTTATTCTGTACCTTTCATAACTTACTTACTCTTGGAATGAGGTGAGCATTAGTGTTCGAAAACCCAAGGCACACCCCTCACACCTGTTCCTGTATGCAGGGTGGGGGGGTTCTTAGGGTTAGAAGCCAAGAGTTGGGGGGGTCTTACGGTTGGGAACCCTAAGATCTCATTTCTCAACTTTTGATGTTGGAACCTACTATACCCAACCTTCCAAGGGCTATAAGGACAATCCACCTATGGCATTGGGCCAAATTTTGCCCCATGGTGGTCTGATGTAGCCTGATCATTCACACCCTGTTGGGTATTATTGCTTACATAACATCAGTGGATAAAGATCATGCAACCTCTTCATAGTGAGATTAGTACTAACCACACATACTGTACCTGATTCCCATCACAAATATGGTTTCCTCCTTTCCTCACTAAAAACCTTCCAACAGGCCATTAAAAATAAAGCTGCCTTGAATTCAAAATAATATTAATTAAATATAGTGTATTTAAGAGGGTTATTATTTATGGAATTTGATGAATTCCTAACCTTGTTGTACCAACGATGTGTCGTCAAAGTGTTGTTGTACCATCTTGAGTACGTCATATTGATGATACAGGTTAGAATGCCCTCATGATCCCATTACCCTGGCATCATAGCCTATCACCCCTTTCTCTTTTTCATTTTCTCAGGTTCTTCTGGCAGTTGTGAGCAATTACAAGCAATCGGTGATGGATTCCGCTGCATTTTCAAAACCTGGTCATTTAGAAAATCTCTGCAAAAAATAAAAAAAAATACAAAAACAGAGGGCTAGCAGGAAAGAGGAAAGTCACAGTGTATCTCTTGGAGTCCGAGCTGGTGAGTCACAGTGATAGAGTGAATGTGTAGGGGACAGCGGCAGAATACAGAATTCTGGAAAGAGACCAGAAAGGTACTTGGAGTGCTGAGTTCCGTTTGATTGCTGCATGTCATGAGTTTCTCAAGAAGTGACCCATTGTTGCACTTTGGCGCATACACTATAAAAGACAACAGATGGGCAACAGTGAATAACAATGCTGTGTTCACTTCTCAAGGTTTCATGACAATGGTGAACCTCTCGAACTTCACTCTCATGATTTACTAAGTTGTCATGACAACCTCTCGAAGTGAACACAGCATTGTTGTTCACTGTTGCCCATCAATTATCCTCTTGTTATTTACCCTCTTAATTCTCTTCTTACACACACACACACACACACACACACACACACACACACACACAGGGAATAATGGATAGGCAAGTGTGTGTTATGGATTTTTTTACACACCCGAGGCATGTGATAACACATAAACCCTGAGGGCAAAGCTCGAGAGGTTTATGAGGTCATCACACACCGAGGGTGCGCAAAAAATATCCATACACACACACATACACTTGACTATCCTTTATTTTTTATAATTACTGGTACAGGGAGTGAATGCCAACATTAGGCAAAGCTCACACACACATATGCTCCCTGTCCAGTAAGGACATTGATTTTTTTCCCTCCCTCTTTCTTTTAAAAAAATTCTTCTGTTAACCAGGAGGCAGTCCCACTGGGGATCGCGCTGGGTTGGATCAAAGTCCTGACCGAAGCACAACTACAGCAGGATCTACTAGATGTTATTTGTTTGGTAGTAATGGTAGGCTCAACCAGGTAAATGGAGAAAAACAAATATTACTGACATCTGAGGATGGTGACAGGCAAACGATTAGGCTGGGTGGGTGATTACTGGGTTCCTCAGAAATACAGCCACTATGTTTTGTTTGAAAATTTCAGACAACCCATACGCACACTAGGAGCCAATCAGCTATGGTGCTAGGAATGATTGGCACCGATAGAGAAAGAAAGTTTTTCAGAATGCTGTGATAACCCTTTTTTGGGGTTATTATGGCATTTGACAGTGTGTGTAATCCATTTGATAAATAGGGTCACCAGTAATTATAGCCAAATTAAAAATGAAGTACTACAATACTTATAGCTTTCATTTCTGTTTTTTTTTTTTTTTTTGCTGACCATGAAAAATTCCTCTTAGTGTATATCCACCTCTGCTTCCGAAGGAAGTCTCTGTTGGTTAAAATGCTGCAGATAAACAGAAGCCCTGATTCAATCAGGGGCCTTCTGTTGTGGGATTGTGGGGGTGAACATTGTCCTTTTAGAACTGAGCGGAGATGTGAAGTCTTGTACTCCATTCATAGTAAACATTCCATCTGTTGAATGCTGGAAAGAAAGAAAAGAAACACGTTCCAGGAAAGGATGGAAACAATATAAAGGAGGAGGAAGAAAACTGAGGAAACAGCTAGGGGGGTAGGTTGAATGGAAATAGAGGGTTTGAGGGCTAATTTAAACAAAATATTTTGCTCTGCATAATATCTGATACTGACATGGTTTGCCAGTGATGGGATGTGATGGGACTGTTTTGTTGGGGTAAATGAACATATTTTTTTAATCACTGAAATGTTTATGTTTAACATTTTATTTTTGTGCATTTTTTTACCTTCTCCCCCCATATGAAAATAATCTTTGGCTCATTTTATAATTACATTAAAGCACTCCAAGGTGTGCTTTGTGTTGGGATAATAGCACTGTTTAGGTGATTCAAAGAACTCTGCAATGCCACACACCTCAATACACCCAAGATGTGTTGTTATAGTAAGTAAAGTAAGTAACATTTTATTTATCTAGTGCCCCATCCCAGAGGTTCTGGGTGCTGTACAGGCAAGCTAGAGCTAGCAATACATAAGTACCTCAGGTACAAGAACATATATCAATACCAGCAACAGCAAACGAACAATGGTACATAAGTCAATCAATCAAAAATCTTTGTTTTACCAGGCAAAACATCTTTGAGTAAACTCTTTTATAAGATGGACCTAGACAGGTACATGATCAAAGACAGAATAATATTACAAAAATTAAAATAAAGGCATTACATACAATAGAATAATATATTTATAAATATATACACTAAGAGAACACATAGATAGCAGTCACATAGCAATATATGCATTGAACATACTAGTATAACAAAGGCAGTGTGGGCAACCGTGCAGAGAAGGACAATGGTTACATGGAACATCTAAGGTGGAGAAGGGAGGGAGGAGGATAAGTAAAATCCTCATTAAAAATAAATAAATCAGCAGACTAGGAACCAAAAGCAGTTCACAAAGGTTTCTCTAAAAAGATGTGCCTTCAGACCCTACTTAAACACCTCCACTGATGGGGCTTCCTTTAAAGATCTTGAAAGTAAGTTGCAAAGGGCTGGGCTTGATACTTCAAATGATCAGTCTCTGGAAGTCTCCAGGTGGGCCCTGGGAACCACCAGGAGGCATTCAGTGGAGAAATGGAGCAAGCGCACAGGGTGGTCAGGAGTCAATAGGTCACTCAGATAACCAGGGTCCGATCTGTATAGGGCCTTATTGGTGAGCAAGCCCACCATGAAGGTGATTCTCCATCTCATTGGCAGCCAGTGCAAGTCACATTAGACCAAGGTCACATAACAAAATCTCAGATGGCCCATCAGTAACATGGCTGCCATGTTCTGCACCAGCTGCAGGCAACAGAGAATCCCTCCACTGACTCTGAGGTAAAGAGCATTGCAGTAGTTGAGACTAGATGTTACAAAGGTGTGCACCAGTGAGGATAGTTCATCAGTCAGAATTAAGGCTTTGATCCAGGCAATATTCCTAAAGTGGTAGACACCATTCCAGATTGCAGATGACACCTGAGCCTCAAATGTCAATCCATCATCAAGGATAACACCTAGATTTTGCACCTTAGTAGATGCAACCAAGGGAACAGGGCCCAGGAATAACTGTGTTCCCAGCCTGGTAGTACACGCATCCCACTGGTGGCCAGGTTCAATCACTAGCACCTCCCTCCGTCTTGTCGTGGTTGAGTCTCAGCCAGCTAGAAGACATCCAGTCTTGGATCTTGGCTGGGCTGAAGCTGCCCCATTGGAGAGATCCCAGCCCTAAAGGAGGACACTCAGTCAGAGAAGAACAGAGCAAACTCCTCACACTGAGCAACTGAGGCTGCACTTTTTGGCTGCACACAGGCAGGATGGAGTAGCCTGTCTACAGTCTGAAGACAGCAGAGCTGGTCTGTTCCTCCTTGCTGCAATCTCCCTGGACAGGAACACTGCCTTGTTATGATTAATTGCCCATTGATATTCACTGTAGTTATCCCTCCACAATGCACACCCTGTCATGTCTTATTGCTTAATTTTAAAACAATAGCTAGAAGTAAAACATTCTGATTGGCTGACAAAGGTCTACAAGGATCATGTTGTTGGCTGAAAAACTTCGCATACAAGTAGAGCAATTCAGCAAAAATACCACCAACAGCTTACCCTGATCAAATATATCAATGTATATCTGTATCCACCACCTAGGGATGTGGCTGAAAACAAGCAGAACAGCCTAGCCCTCCTTTACCAGTCAACAAAAACAAGATAAATAAATAAGAATTTTATCTATAAAAACATTCATTTTCAAAATATAAAAACAGTTCTTTTTCATAATACCATTAAGGCACTCCAGAAGTTGGGCTACCTTTGTTAATTTAACCAAAGTGACATAAGTACTTGGTTTCACCTTCAACCTCATGATTCCCCTAGGGTTTGATTAACAGATAGTACCCCAGCTCCTGGTTATGTCTTATAATGTTTAAGTAACACAGCTTTCAAGTATATGATTCACTGTTGTTGTGTATGGAAATCCATACACTGCCAAATGCCGCTGTACTACAGTAGGGATGTCAGAATGCTGTTGTACCACAGTAGTTATGTCACTACTGTGGTAGAGCAGCATAGAATCTAGTGTCTATTAAGATTCCTTATGATTACTTACACTGCAGATTCCTCATAACAAAGACATCAGCAATACTGAAAACACCTTTGAAAACCCGAACAGTGAACTGCTTTGTTAAAAGATGAACTACTAGAAATGTTTGGGACAGACTACAGACAATGTGCACAGAACAATACACCTTTTGAAACATGTAAATCAGAGGGAGAACCCAGTGGTATTTGCAAGCCTTGATGCTGACAAAGCTTGTGATTGGGTCAGGTGGCCCTTTTTATGGAGAACCTTATCCGAATTTGGTCTCCTGGTTGAGTTTATTGACTTAATGCAAAGAATATATGCCTCTCCCAAGGCCTACATAAGGTAAATGGGCAATTGTCAACATTAACCACCCTAAATGGAGGAACTAGACAGGGCTGCCACCTATCACCCCTCCTTTTTACCCTTTACGTAGAACCTTTGGCTGAGGCCATATGGCAGCACCCGCAAATCCATGGCATACCACTGGGAAGGAAGGAGTTTATCCTTTCCCTATATGCTGGTGATATCTTATTGACACTTCTGGACCCAGAAAGTTCTATCTCTTCTACACTAGATGTAATTATTATTTTTTTCTGACATGTCTGGCTATAAAATAAGCATCCAGAAAATGGAGATATTACCCCTGAATTTTGCCTCTTCTCGAACCTTGAAAGTGCTCCTGCCTGGGAGATGGAGAAATAACAAAATTAAATATCTGGGAGTGCATATTCCTAACAATTTTAATCACCTGGAGCTCCTTACATGTGGAACCATTGTCCCTAGAGATAGAAAGACTGTTGGGAACTTGGTCTCATCACTCATTATCATTTTGTTCAAGAATGCAAGCTATACACATGACAGTCTTCCCCAAAATATTGTATTTTTTTTTCAGACCTTACCTTTTACACCTGCCCTATTCTATTTCATGTCCTGGAATAGAATAATGTCTAGGTTTGTGTGGACTGGTAAACAACCAAGAATCAGACAGTCATTTTTACAACTATCAATTGATAAAGGTGGTATGAACCTTCCAAACCTGAGAGAATACCACAGAGTGATCTGGCTTAATAGTCAAATGAACCCAATTTGGAAATGCTTTGAATTCATATTAAATGACCTACTTAATATTTTCCCAATAGTGTTTGCCCCTCTCTCTTCCCCTCTAAATTACAGGAACTTCACTTTTGGCACTAGCAACACCCTAAAAATATGGTATGATATCAGGGCACTCCCAGCTCTAGAAGAAGGCTTTTACTACTTCAGACTTTTAGTGAAAGAGAAAGAGTTTATCCCAGTACAATTGGATCATGTTTTTGGGGAATGCCATGATAGAGGGCTGTCAATGATATATCACGTCTTAGACCCACATGGAGTGGTGATGTTTGCATCTCTACAGACTGCCTTTAGCCTCCCAAATTCCCACCACTATAGGTATTTACAGGTGAGAAAAAATCACCTCAAAACGCCCTTCCAAACCCCACTCCTCAAATGATGAGCCTTCTTATAGATACTATCAGAGGACAGGACAAAGACCATTTGATAGGCCTTATATATAAGACCCTAAGAGGAATTTGGTCTGACTCTACAAGAGATGTAATAAATGCTTGGAATCTAGAACTAAATACCCATATAGCATATGAGAAATGGTTGGAACCAATTTTACCGTCTATGAAAATCTCCCAGGCTCCATACTGGTTTGAATTTATTTGGAAGTGCAGACTCCATTTTTTTAATACACCAGATAAGTTAGTCAACTTCTTGCCAGCAAGCTATGAAGCATGTCAGAGGGGTTGTGGAGAAACATTGGCTAATGTGACCACATTTTTTGGGCTTGCCCAAAGATTGCCCTATACTTGTGAGACACTGAGAAAAGCCTAAGACAACTAGTGACTAATGACCTAACATTAACACCTCAATTAATGTTGCTTTATGTTGGAGAAGATGACTCAATACCACCTGGTAAACATAGAATATATTTATACTTGGTTGTGGCAAAGACAGTTATTACTCACCTTTGGTGAACCAGTACAGCTCCCACACTGACTCTGTGGCATATGGTGATGTCTGAGATTTATTATCTGGAATGGATCATAGCCAAGAGGGTAGGAAGGGCTAAATGGTTCAAACTGCTATGGAGACCTTGGGTGTTTTACCTTGTCCCAATAGATAACCTTTTGTCCCCTGAATAGTTAGAGAAACAGATTAGGTCTCAGCTCCGGGCAGCATGGGCAGAGATTGCACGCCTCAAATTTCATATTGAAGAGGAAATACATTATAAGAACCACCCGCCATTTCCCCAGCATCCAACAGAAAAACCTCGACCGCAGAGGGTAGTTGGTCCAGGAGGTTGGCAGGTGGTTAGGAGGAGCAAATCAGGTGCCCCATCACTCTCTGCTCTCCAACACATTACCTCCAAAAACCATATAAACACTACAAACAGGTATCTGCCTCTATCTCTGAAATCAAATAAAGAGGCAGAAGACACTGCAGAGCAGGACACTGCGGCACAGGAGCTAGCACAACAATACTCACCCAAATCAGGAACCAAAACTAAACAAGCACAAAGGAAATCCAAAAAACTTCTGATCATAGGAGACTCCATGATTTGGGGAGTTGATACCCATCTCCAGCCAGGGGTGATGGTCAGATGTCTCCCAGGTACATCAGCATGGAGAGACACTGACCGCATTGCTAAAATTGTTCACAAAGCAGGAGAAAACATTGATGTCCTAGTACACATAGGGACTAATGATCTCCAGCCGGTCAGTTGTGGAGACCAAGGAACACCTGACTAGGCTGGGTGACAAACTATCATCTATTTCGTCTGGCATCTCCTTCTCTGAGATCCTGCCAGTCTGGGAGAAAGGAGCAGATGGACAGAAGGTCAGAGAAGGGGAGATAGGGGAGTTAAACACGTGGCTCAAGGACTGGTGCCAGGAAAAAGGACACAGATTTGTAGGGAACTGGCAACAGTTCTGGGAGCGAAAGTTCTTTAAATTTGATGGACTGCATCTGACTAAAGAGGGAGTCAGTGCATTGGGGCAGAAGTTTGACGTCTTTGCAGAATATTTAAACTAGCAAATGGGGAGAGGGGTGCAGCACCCATACGTCGAATGGGAAGAACACCCCTCCCCTCAGCTAGTGGTCAAACAGGAATTCAGCGTGTTTGCCGTTCATTTGCATCACCAGGTAAGAAAAAGGTTTGTCTCCCCATACGATGCACAGGGGTAATGCCAAACTTCACCCAACAACTAACACACTAAAATCTGGCCAATGGAAAATCATGTACACAAATGCTCACAGCCTGGGAAAAAGATCCCAGACCTGCAGGCAATAATGTCAGAGGCTAAACTGGACATAGTAGCAATTAGTGAGACGTGGTTTACCAGTAACCACACTTGGGAGACTTCAGTACCTGGCTATGTATTGTTCAGAAGAGACTGAGGTGCAAAAGGGGGAGGAGTGGCCTGTATGTTAATGAAAATATCAAAGCTACAGAAATTCAGAATACACATAAGGAGCCAGAAGAACTGTGGGTCACCCTGGAAACAGGAAATGGGACAGCCATAAGAACTGGGGTTGTCTACAGGCCCCCAGACCAGAGGAGGACATAGACACATTACTGTTAGAAGATATACAAAACATGACAGCTAAAGGGAGGTTCTGATAATGGAGACTTCAACATGCCAGATACAGATTGGTCAATACCAGCAGGAACATCTGCCAGAACTAGACTCATAGTGGATTCCCTGCAAGGGAGGGCCTCAAACAACTGGTACAGCAACCCACAAGAGACAGGGCTATCCTAGATCTAGTACTGACTAACAAAGAAGGGATCACAGATCTCCAGGTAGAAGGTCACCTGGGGGCCAGTGACCATCACATGGTATGGTTCAATTTGGCTACTACATCTAAATCATCCCATTCCAAGGCAAAAATATGGGACTTCAGAGGAGCTGACTTTGATAAGATGGCCAACAGAGTTAAGCTAGCCCTGGCAAAAAGAAACACAGGTGAGGAAGTACAGGCAAAGTGGGCAAGCATTAAGGATACAATACTTGAAGCAACATCCCATTGTGTTAGACAGAAAGGAAGTGCAAAGAAGAAGGAAATCACTTTGGTTCTCAAATACAGTAGCAGAAAGGTCAGAGCCAAAAGGCTGGCCTTCAGAAAATATAAGGGAACACAGCGGATGAAGATAGGAGGCATACCAAACTGCCCTAAGGGAAGCAGGTAAGGCAGTAAGGCAGGCAAAGTCCCAAACTGAGGAAACACTAGTACGAACAGTAAAAGAAGGTGACAAGACTTTCTATAGATACATTAGTGAAAGGAGAAAGTCCAGAGGGGTATTGCTAAGCTTAATGGAGAAAAGGGAGCATGTGAGGAGGAGGACCCTGTAAAGGCATCTATCCTAAATAGATACTTTTGCTCAGTATTTACTGAAGAGAAGGTAGGGCAGGGCCCAGCTCAGCATCATGGACACAGTGGGGAGGAGGTGAGCACTACTCCCTTCACAAAGAAAGGGTCCTACAAGAGCTTGCTAAGCTCAGGGTGGATAAGGCCGTGGGACCTGATGGCATACATCCCAGGGTACTTAAGGAGCTAAAGGAGGAACTAGCAGAGCCATTAGCAGAATTGTTTAGTGAGTCTCTGAGCACAGTGAGGTCCCAGAAGACTGGAGAAGGGCTCATGTGATCCCGCCTCCACAAGAGTGGTAGCAGGGAGGAGGCGGGAACTACAGACCGTCAGTCTTACAATTTCAGTAGTGGGCAAGATTATGGAGGCACTCCTAAGGAAAGGATAGTACAACACCTGGAATCCATAGGGGCACAGGATCCAAGACAGCATGGGTTTACAAAGGAAGGTCCTGTCAAACTAATCTCATAGATTTCTTTGACTGGGTAACCAGAGTGGTGGACCAAGGGGGAGCAGTTGATGTCGCCTACCTTGACTTCAGCAAAGCTTTTGACACTGTTCCACATAGAAGATTGATAAATAAGCTAGGTAGGCTCGCAGTGGGTCAGAAGTTAGTCAACTAGGTGGCAAACTGGTTGACTGGCAGAAAACAGAGAGTGGTAGTAAATGGTATACAGTCAGAAGAGATGCAAGTCACAAGTGGGGTACCTCAGGGATCAGTCCTGGGGCCAGTCCTATTCAACATCTTCATTAGTGACCTCGCAGATGGACTAGAGGGTAAGGCTTGTCTGTTTGCAGATGACACCAAGATCTGCAACAGAGTAGATGATCCAGATGGGGTGGGCAGAATGAGAAGAGATCTGGATAAACTAGCAGAATGGTCAGAAGAGTGGCAACTGGATTTAATGCAAAGAAGTGCAAAATCATGCACATAGGGAAGAGAAACCCTGAAGCCACTTATAGGCTGGGAGGGGAGTTGCTAGCAGTCACAAAGGAAGAAAGAGACTTGGGCATCATCATCACTGATGACCTAAAATCATCCAAGCAGACCTCTAAAGCAGTAGGTAAGGCTAGGGGGGTGTTAGGGTGTATTAGTAGGGGTATCACAAGTCGTAAGAGGGAGGTAATAATCTCTCTGTACAAGACATTGGTTAGGCCCCATCTGGAGTACTGCGTGCAGTATTGGAGCCACACCTTCACAAGGACATTAACTAAATTGAGGCAGTCCAGAAGGCAACCAAATGGTGCAAGGACTGCATCAGAAGACATATGAGGACAGATTAGCGGAGCTCAATATGTATACCCTTGAGCAAAGGAGGAGAGAGGTGATATGATCGAGACATTTAAACACCTTAAGGGCATAAACAAGGTGAAAGAGTCTAACATGTTTAATTATAAGAAAATAGCAGGACAAGAGGACACAGCATGAGATTAGAGGGAGGCCAATTAAGGGGGAATGTGAGGAAATTCTTTTTCACAGAAAGGGTGGTAGATGCATGGAATGGCTTACCACAAGAAGTGGTGGCTATGAATACAGTGCAGGGCTTCAAACAGGCATGGGATAGGCATAAGGGAGCAATACAAATGACTATGAATAGATAGGTCACTGACAGAGCAAAGGCCGATGGCACATTTATAAGGTAGAAAAAGAAATGGACAGACTGGATGGGCCTTGCGGTCCTTATCTGCCATCGACTTCTATGTTTCTATGTTATGTTTCTATGATAAATAAGGATGATGATATGACATGATTCTTATTGTGTATCTTATACTGCTCTGTCTTGAATTGGTATGTTTTATACTGCTGTATTGGGCCATGTGAACTGACAAATGTTTTAAGCATTATTAATTAAGCAAACTGCATCACTGCTCTCATGGTGAGAAAAAAATAAAGAATATTAAAAAAAGAACTACTAGAAATGTTATCATCTCATGCAACTATCACTTAAATCACATTAAATGTTTTTAATGTTATCCTATTGTTTGCTGTTTTCTGTTTATTAGACCACAGTTGAAGACAGAAATAGAAGCAGGTAAATTTAATTAAAACAAACATATCCTACACAAAATAATTGACTGCATGGACAACCATAAACAACAAGGCTGATGCTTCCATCTTGGGGTGAGAGGACTGTCACACTTGGACCACTGATTCTGATCCATGTATCACTTTTTTTTGTATTACATATAATTTATGTAAGGGAAGGGCAGTCAGAAGACCCGCAGTCTTGCTGAACTGACACATCCAAAAAACCCCAGGGATAAGTTCAAAGAACAGGACATAGCTAAATCTGCAGCTATTTAAAATGCAATTTCTTTGTTAAATTTTCTTTGAAGGCAGGAACCAAAGTATCCACTTTATAATGCCCTCGGGAGATCCTTTGACTTGCAATAGTTGCCAGGAAGAACCTGTGTTGGGGGGGTCTCAGGGAGCCCTTGAATTACATCAGAAAGACCTTTGATGTATAGATAACAAGGATCCAGATGAATTTGGAGGGTCCAATACACATTCCCAGGATGCTTTGAAAGGACATCACAGAAACCGTTTATGTGTGTGTGTGTGTGTGTGTGTGTGTGTGTGTGTGTGTGTGTGTGCAGAACAAAAAACAGTTCTGACCAGTTAACCTGAGCTGAGGAAAAAGTGTATGTCACTTATCATTTTTTTTTAAATCTTGTTGGGACATCCTGTGCTGTAAAATATAACTTTTAATACTCCAAGGCAGAGTCTAATGACCGCAGAGAGGAGGCCGGCTCAGGACTGCTTTTATCCAACTGAGCAAGCCTTAGAGAGAAAAATTTTTATTTTATTCCTGACTAAGAGAAGAAGGACAACATCAGCACTGTAGGAGAAAAGTATTATGTGGATAAGAGAGCTTAGTTTGTACTTTTAAAACCTGTTTTGTTTTAAAGATTGCATGTGTTTGGGATATTTGTTCTGTATTTATTGTTCTGTTTTGATATTTTAAAGTAAAGATATATTTTACAATGGAAATTGCCAGAAGTGCCTTGACATTTATTTTTATTTAAGTGGAGCTTTTAAAGGTTACAGTTAACACTGTGTATGGGCTCATTGATATACCAAACTGGGAAACAGATAGAGTTCTCTAAAGTCTTGCATAGAGTTCTAAGGGTTCATTTAAAAGACCTGGTTGGGTGCCCATAGGCAAATATATCTGGCCCCCCAAAGACAGAATTATCTGAGCCTGATAATTGAGTATGCTAATGAGAGGTTATCAGTTTGAATCCCTCCAGAACTTGAGACGAAGGCGACTTGAACCCACAAAGCAGATAAGAGGGTTACCTTGTTCTGTTCACTGTCCACAAATCATATGCTCAGAGGTTGGCACTTTGGGAGTAGAGGGCTGACCGGCTGAGCAAGTTTGTGACAAGGACATCATAGAGACCTCCCAAGTTTCAGGATGTAATAGACTGCCCATATTAGTGGTCCTGTTCCTCTCAGTGGTGATAATCCCAGAGAGAAAGTTAGATCTCTCTAATAGCTCTTTTAACTAACAGGACAAGTTTGTCAAAATCCACCATCTTACTCCTATACCAGCAATCTTAAGTTTGCCCCTGAACATTCACTGAGGCTTTTCAGTAAATCTGGGTGATAACTAATGAAAAGAAATGAGGCAGATATAGTGAAGACTGGCACCAAGGAGTCTACTGCTGTAGTAAGTGACTTACTACAGTAAACACTTTGTTCTGGAAAAAGCAAAAGGCATACCAGAGGTGTTCCAAACACTTGAAATCCTATTTGTTCATAATACGTTTTTAAATGTTATTGGATAACCTCTGTAGTTAAATGTGGCTTTCTGTGGGCCCTGCAATTGGCCTTTATGGTGCAGTGTCCTGATCCAATGATGATGTATTTATTTTATTTAAAATTTGGTGACTGAAATGGGCATGCTGAGCTATGACCTTTCTCTAGGTGCAACCGAGGAATGGGGGAAAGGGGAAGAGAAAACATCCATAAATTATACAGAGCAAAAATACAGAGTACCTGACTATACAAAGCAGTACAATGGTAGTACAGAGTTATTCAGTGTTGTTGAGGCACAGGTCAGAAAGCATAGGAAAACCAGGAGCAGTTTCGAAATTCACACATAGCATTTTATTTTTCTCAATAACAGCAAAAAAAGAAATAAAAATTATTCAGTATAACTATTTACAAAGGCAGTACAAGCAGATAAAACAAAATCCTCAATTTGAGTGTTTCTTCTCAATTTCTAATCTCAGTCTCTTTCTCTTGCAAAACATTGCTGCTCTTTTTTATAATCAGTATTTGCAGGGAGCTTTTTAATGAGACATATTGTTTTTTCACAGAATGTTCTTGTAAGTTTACAGAATGTTCTTGTAAGTTTCATTCCTTGCGGGTGCAGCAAAAAGAACATAGTGATCCAGAACTGACCTCTTGTTTACAGCTCTGCAAAGGGCTTAAAAACTGCATTTCAAGGTAACCCCTTGAGTTCCAAATAGCTTTTCAATTATTTCAACAGTATAACTATATACAGTTTTAGCTTTGCAATAATTTCAACAGTATAACTATATACAGTTTCAAACAAAGGAATCCCAGTATCAGTGACATTTCCATATAAAGATTCACATATATTGTATACCCACATATATGCAAGGGGAAGAAAAGACAGAAACAGCAAGGGAAGGCAGATAGATAGCGAGAGGCAGAGAATTGTGAGACCATTGGAGTGATCAGTTCTTAGGTTTCACAAGAAAATTTGGTTGCACAACCAGACAGAGAAGAGACAGAAAAGGAGAGGATAGAACAGACCCTTGCATTAAACTCTTTCTGCATAACAAATGTGGCAGGGCCTTATTTAACCCTGTCACATCCAGGTGCTAAGAAATACTGTAGTATCACATATATTATAATGTAAAAGTATTAATAATACAAAATATAAAAATAATCAAGCAGGATATTAAAATAACTTACAGTGTAGGCTCAAAATTACATATGGTAAAGAAGGTTGGTCAAATTTTGGGGAAATGAGGTAAAGACAGGGGCTATAGGAGGAGGAGAGGTACAAAGGGGAGAGGTGGGAATGTGCAGAGCTAGGAAAGAGAGGAGACAACAGGGAAAAGAAAAACATTGCAGAAGCTGGAGGGAGAGAAATGAGCACTGTGATGATGGTTCAGTGAGGAGATGGTAAAGAAGAGATATATTGGGCAACGGCGACTATTTCAAGATCCATGTTACTTAGGGTCAATAAGAATGTCCTTGTGTTGAAATATCAGGAAAAAGGAGTGGCAGATGTATTAAAATATTTACAGATATGGGACAATAGTAACATCTGTGGTCCTGACCAAATCTACCTGAGATTATTATTATAAAGCAGTCTCAGATTTTTGTCTGATCAGAATGGAGAACCACTGTATCTCTTATTTTTAGTTTGTTTCATTGTATTTTATTTATTTATTTATTGATTGATTTATTTCAAATGTTTCAACAGGAAAGACATACTGAGCTGCTAACAGCTCATTTCTAGATGCATCCAGTGTGTAGGTGATGTGGATAATCAAATATTGCAAATCCAATATATGAAGGAACATAATCAAAAGTTGAAGACAAATCAGCATAACAGATATGTGTAACAGAAAAAATAAAAATTTAGCTAATTTAGGTGATGGAACTAACCTTACTGAACAATGAACAGGTAATGATGGGAACTGATTGCCAGGGCAAACTTTGTGGTGTATGGGGGAGGGGAGAGGAGAAACAGAGTCATGGACTGTTGCAGGAAGAAGAATAATAGCCATAAAGAAGAGGCTTTAAGGAGAAAGAAGAAGAGGCAGAGAGAATTGATAGAGGAAGGGAGGACCAGCATTTAGGAAAATTGTATGAGAAAGCAGATCAACCGATAGATTTTCTAGTAGGAATAGTGAGGGGATGGGAGGTATTATTGTGTATAGGGTAGTAGGAAGCTGAGGGAGAGGATAAGAGGGATGTAGGGTAAGAGGAAAGGGAACCAAACCAGAATTTACATATAAAGGAGGCACAATGGGAAAGACATCTAACATCAAGAGAGGGGACTGAAAGGGCATAGTAAAAGTAAGCAATGGTGGGTATGAGGGGAGCAATCTAAATCAAGAAGATGAAAAAAAGTGGAAGAGGGGATCCAGTCTGGCAAGGGAGGATCTGGGAGCTTCACTATGGACTATGTCACCATAACCAAAAATAGGGAGAATCATCAAAGCAATCTCTTGATTGACAGGAAGCAGAATACTCACTTTGTTCCTATGTAATGCACCAAGGTTGGGGTAGAGTTTTTGGTGTATGGTATCAATATGGATCGAGAAATCAAGATGATGGGTAAGCCAGACTCCAAAGTACTTAACAGAGAAAACATCCTCAATAGTAACCCCATCACGTGCGTGAAATAAAGGGAGAGGGGTGATTCTAGAGAGCCTCTGAAAGGTGCTAAAATTCATGGAGACAGTTTGTTGGCATTGAGGGATAGTTGGTTAGACTGGAATCAAAATCCAGCTAAAGCTGTGTGGTTAGATCATGGAAAGAGAAGCCTAAATAACTATATCATCAGCATACATATGAATGGATGCAGAGTAACAGACAGAGGGGAGGGCATTTAAGAATAAGGAAATGAGGACAGACCCTTGAGAAACACCTGAGCAGATAGCGAGTGGTGATGAAATGGAGCTACCTATGTGGACAGCTTGAGACCATTTCTCATTGTAAGAGCAAAACCAGATTGCAGAGTCAGAAAGACCCACTGTGCTAAGCTTCCCAGAAGGAGAGGATGTGCACTGTGTCAAAAGCCTTAGCAAGATCAACAAAAATGGTGGATGTGATCGAGCCCTGAGCTATACCTGTGAAGATGGAGACAGTGAGATGAAGAAGGGAAGTGGAAGGGGAAGTAGACTGGGATTTCATAAAACCAGACTGAAATGGGGTGAAGAAGGAGGAGAAGTCAAGGAAGGAAGACAGATGTGATAGTACAAGGAGTTCCTGTAACTTAGCTAGGGCAGAAAGGAGAGAGACAGGATGGTAGTTACCAAAAGAAAAGGGATCAGCAGCTTTAGGGACAGAAATGACAGTAACCTGCTTCCAGGCATCAGGAACAGTAGTGGAGGAAAAAGAAAGGCTAAAAAGTAGGGCAATAGGCAGTGCAATGACAGGAGCTGACAGAAGTAGAAGATTGAGATCAAGGCCATAAAGGCTAGTACAATTGTGAGGATTAAGAGCAAGCAAGGATTTAAGAGAATTAGAGGTGGTGATAGAAGAGAAGGAAAAAGAGAGATTTAAAGGAGACAGTAAATGGAGGGACGAAAGGGGGAAGGAAAAGAAGGGATGAGAGACAGAGGGCACAGGTAGTAAAGCAGGAGTTAAAGGAAGAGGCAACAAAATAGAAAGGCCAGAGATGACACCCATCAACCCTGAGAACAGGAGAGGGAGACGAGGTCAGAGGGGAGAACAGGGACTGGATTACTCTCCAGAACGTTGGTACAGGTTTTATGAAGATGACAACAGTTTGTCCAAGCAGCAGGGGAGCCAGTGATCATAAAAGAATGCTAGGTAAGGTCTCTAATATGGAGTTAAATCATAACCTAAGCTGTAATCAAGGGAAGATGACAGCTTCATACTTTTTTTTTTGTTTTATCAGGGGAGCATGACAATCCCTTACAGCCAAAAATTGGGGATTGAAAGTATTGTAGGGCAACATTTATATTGTTGGTTGTGGAGATCAGGGACCAATCAGTTGCCATAGATCAGCTAGAAAAGAGGACAAGTCCAAAGATGTAAAGGACCCAAGATGAATAAATGTGTGTGTGTGTGTGTGTGTGTGTGTGTGTGTGTGTGTGTGTGAGGTGGGGGATCCTTAGGATGATGTATCTTGCACACGCAGGAAGCCATATGATGGCCACTGAGTGTATCAGGAAGGATTCCTGCATCCACAGTACAGTGGGAATAAATGAGAAGACCCAGTCTAACAGAGATTAATTTAAAGGTATGAAGTGTGGGGGGCAGAGATGACTTGAATCAATTGTAGTGACTTTACATTTTGAACAATTTTATTTGTATTGGGGTAGAGCCAATTTAGATTAAAGTCATCACCAAGAATATAAAGCTCTCTTCTGGAAGAAGTACAACAGATAGATGAATGGAGCTCAGTAACCTGAAGCAGAGGAAATAACAGTGGAACAATAAACCCCAGCAATAAAGGTGGGGACAGAAGGTAGGAACAGTTCATAGGAAGAGGGGGAACAGATGGCAAGACCAGTCACAATCTGGATATTGGTGGATATTTATTTTTGATTTTATTTATTTATTTCTAGGAATTACAAATACCTTTTAACAACAGTTCATTTACAAAGGTTCCAAGTCAATGCCATATACACAGATACAGAGAAGTAAGCCAAACATACATGTCAACAGTAGAAAAATTAAAAAGAATGGAACACATTTAGGCATGGTTACAATGGGGGCAAATTGATGTTACCTAGGAAAGTGGTCACTGTGGTGACATTGTCAAGAGAAAGTAGCAATAATTAAGTGCTATGTGGGAGGAGAGGGAAGTGAGAGGGAAGTAGGTGGTGAGCCTGAGAGGGGAAAGGGGAGACAGGGGTGCTGAACCATGGAGACAGAGGTGAAGAGGGACAGGGCAGGTCGTAGCTAAAAAAGACAGGGACAAGACCAAATGTGAAAGAAGAGGAAGAAAATGGGAAGCAGTAGAGGGAGAGGTAGGAAGGAGAAACAATGAGCTGGGGGGGGAGGGGAGGAGGGGAGGATAAGGGGATGCTGACAGCTGGTAGGTTGTGAAGAATAAGTGTGTTAGCAGAAAGGTAAGGTGAATGGTAGCGGGAATGCAGAAACAGCTGAAGGATAGGGATAAAAAGGTTTGTTAATGGAAGGTAATGTGTAGGGGTGGAGGGAGCTAAGATAGGTAGTAGATTGGGAAGAGATAGCAGACAGTAAGGTGGGGGTGCTGGAGTAGTTGGTAGATTGGAAAAGAACAGATATGCTAAGGGAGGTAGGAGTGGGAGAGTGAGGGCTGAAGGAAGGATAGGGAGAGTTAGTGAGGTGTGTAGAATGAGATGTACGAGTGCAAGTAGGGAGAGGTGGGAGAGGACATAAGGTCTGATGGTAGATTAGAGAATGAGTGTTATGGAGATGGGAGGTTCAAATGCTATGTAAAGAGAGTCACTGGGACTGCCTAGGTGGTACAATCACAGCAGCTAAGCCCAGTGAGATATTGCTGAAGTTTTGACTTGAACGGGCCAAGCTTAGACTCAGAGACTACTTCAGGGGGGAGGCTATTTAAGAAGATAGGCACTCTATACCTGAAGGTCCACTGTGCCTGGGAGGTCCGACAGAAAGGGACAATGAAGGTATGTGTAGAGGTGCTGCGAGTGTTGCGGTGGATTGGAGCAGGCATAAGGAATGTCCAGGTTGCAGGTGGGGTGAGGCCAAGGCATTTTATTTTTGCAAGTAGACAGGATTGGTAGTCTATCCTACCTTTTAGGTCTAGCCAGTTGGACAGCTTGTAGAGGTCGCATGTATGTGTTAGTCTATCTGCGCCTGTCAGAAGCCTACAGACCTTATTCAGTGTGACCAAGATACGTTTTAAGGTGGAGTCAGCAGCAGTGCCATAGACTATTAATCCATAGTCTATGGTAGACAAGATTGAGCTAGTTACAGCTATTCTCAGGGCCTCTGGGGTCATGCAATGATGATGTCAGTAAAGGACACCTAGTCTGGAGTGGACTGCCTTAAAGACTTGGTTAACATGGAGGCTGTACGATAGGGAGCTATCAAGTGTGATCCCAAGGTATTTGAAATTGTAAACTTGCTCAAGTGTTTGGTTTAGGTTGTCTGTAATGGTAAGGTTAGCTGTTTTATGTTTGTTATGTGGGCTTGAGAAAAGCATTACCTTTGTCTTTTTATAATTCATGACTAGCTTATGGTGACCAAACCAGTTTTCAATCAGACTAAAATTTGATTGCAGGTCACCTGAAAGTGTGAACAGGTCTTTGTTGCTGGAAAAGAGGACAGCATTGTCTGCATAGAGTATCATGTTATTGTTGCAGGCCTTCGGGAGGTTGTTAATAAAGAAGCAAAAAGGAGGTTGCCAAGGATTGACCCTTGCGGGACTCCTGATCTCACTGGGAGGCTACTGGAGAGGGTAGCATGAATTGTATTTGTAAACAAATTTTATTTGCAAAAAGCAACACAACTAGGCCTGTGCAAATTTATTCTTCTGCCTGTGGAACTTACGTAAACCGCGGAATTTCGTTTCCATGAAATTCTACAAAAAGAAGGCTAATTTTCGCCAAATTTCACCTTTTTGTATTGTGATATTTCCTTTCTGCATTTTAAATAGCGGAATATATTTTCCATGGAAATGCTTTAAAAGCTCCCATGGTTCACATTTTCCACACTTTGGAGCAGCTTCCAAAGTTCCCGCGATTCACGTTTTCCGCAGTTTCGGTGCGTCTAATGCCATAATCGTTTGCCTAACTTGCTGACGTTTGTTGTGTCACGCGAGTTAAAAACTCTGTTATTTTCCAATAAGTCCAGCATTATAAACAGTGCATTGTTTTGTGAACTGCTGATTAAACAATTCACAGTTCAAATCATGTGGAATTCACAGTTCAGAATTGCTTCTTCTTTTGAAGATCACTGTGTGGCAGTGCCTGAACTAGTGAAGTGAAACGACAGAGTGACCCAGTGCTGTACTGCTGGTGTAGTGTGATTCACTGGGAAGTGGCAGACAGTGTCCTGTGCAGGAGTGGACAGTAAATAGTTTTTTTGTTTGTTTTTTTTCAGAGTTTTGTTATTTTTTTTCCTTTATTTTACTATGGCTGCTTCATCATCCCTAGTAAAAGGTCTGCCTTTGGGACAGTTGCAGTGTGATGCTGCTGTAGAACATCCTGGTACAAGTGATGTGCAGCCTCCAAAAGAGCACCAGAAGGTAGCTGAGCCGCAGGCTGACTGCCAGCCAGAAGATCACCAGCAGGCACAAGATCAGCCACTGGAAAATGATGATGAGGCTGGGCAGCAAGCCAGCACCTCCCATTAAAATCTGTCACCAACTTTTAGCATCAAGGATGTGACCATACTGGTCAAAGAAGTCACCAAACATGCCAAATCATTGTTTGGTACTGAAAGAGTCACATTTAAGAAAAGAGAGGAACTGTGGTGGGAGATCCAGAATGTTATGAACGCACAGACCGGAAGTGTCTCACACACGATAAAGCAGCTGAAGCATAAATGGAATGACCTTCAGTGCCGAGACCTGGAAGTGATGGAAGTACTTGGTGGTGCCTGGACCAAGCATGAGAGAGTGCTGAAGAAGCCAAAGAGAGATGATGTTGGGCCCAACATGAGTGAGTATTAACATGTATTTAATTGTGATTCATAGTAGTTAGTTACTGAGTCATGTTATTTATTAAGCAATAAGACATGCCAAGGGTTTAGATTTACAGGGCCAGATATTCAAAACTTTGCCCCGGGGCTAAATTAGCACTGCCCGACGGCCAAACTTAGCCCGGAGCACAAAGCAAGCCATATTCAAAAGGAATAGCCCAGGGCAAACAGCTTCTGAATATAGCATGGGAATGAGGCTGGGCAAACTGGGCTGGGAGTGCAGGGCAAAACTAAGCCCTGGAATCAGATAGCTCTGAATATGGCAACCTGGAAGTGCAAAACACAACAGCAACACAGTGCACAGCAATGTGAAGGTAGGTAGAGGTGAACTATGTGGCCAATGTGTGTGCCAGCAAATTTGTGGACCCAGTACAGCTACAGGCAGCAGCGTATGTAAAAGTACAGTGTCCAAAACTGTAAAATATTCCCCGAACTGTTTGCGCAGTGCTAACATGTTTGCGTGGGTTTAGCACCGGGCTAAACCATTAGCTCGGTGCTAAACTTTGCCAAATTCAAAAGTGACATGCAAATGAGCCTACTTGGGTAATCTCTGGGCAAACATCCAAATTAGCATCTCATTATGCCCTGATTTGCATGTAGTTTGCACTAGGCAAACGGTTTAGCCCTGTGCTAAACCCGCGCAAACGTGTTAGCGCTGCGCAAACAATTTGGGGAATATTATATAGTTTTGAACACTGTACTTTCACATGAGCTGCTGCCTGCAGCTGTACTGGGACAACATGGCATAGGCACAGATGGTGGTGGTGCTGCATGCAACTGTCACACTGTAGGTCATGCTACAGTGCACAGCAGACACTACAGTAGCAAGAGAGCCACTAGTGTGTGGACACAGCACTGCCTATGGTGTGTAGGGCAGTGATGATGATTGCTCTATACACAGTGAGAGGCCCAACCTGCAGGTGTTTACTGACAGTGGACATCACTGTTATGCGGTTGTGTGACACACAGATGCTGCACCTCTGGCATGGGATGCTCACAGTGACATATTCATGTCCAGCTTTGTGTACTGTGGCAGTTGTACAGCTGTGCGGTATGTGGCCGGGGGGGGCATATATTATCAGAAAGGCACACTGGTGTTGTGGTATTCCCAATACTGGCCCATGTGTACTGCATGATGTGTCTCAGCAGTGTGGCCACACCTGGTCTGTGGCACAGCCTGGCCACCCATACACTCTCCCCTCAACATCCTCCATGCCCACAGTGCTGCATGTGTGTGCTGGCCATCTGTTGGTGTCCACAGAAGAGTGGTCTGCAGGTGTGTGATGTATGGCCACACTGCCATGCTGTCCACTGGCAGCAGGGTCACCACTTACTGCCTGGCATGGCTGGGAATGGTGGCAGATGATGGCATCGTTGTGATGCCACTAGTTAGCAGCATGTTTCCTCTATGTTTGGCTTGTCTATGTGTCATATTTATTTGTTAGGGTCATACAAAGCTGCGCAAAACCGCGCAAACACCACACAAAGCTGATTGCCCCGGGTTAAGACAAGCTTTTTCTGGGCGCTAGTCACTGAATATTGCATTGCACCTATATTCATGTCAGTTTGCCCATTGCGTACATTATGATTTTGCCCGGCACTAATGCAGTTTGCCCGCGCTATTTGGCCTTTTGAATATAGCAGACCCACGCTAATCCCGTGATAAACCTGCGCAAATGTTTTTTGCCCAGAACAACGTTTTAACTATATGGCCCACAGTCTGTTAATCACCCAATAGGTGTGTAATGTGGCACGAGGCACAGCCTAGTATCATATTGCCCCTAGGGGGTAATTAACTGACTGTTAATCTAATTCCTGGGAGTGCCTTCTTGCTATTATAAAAATGATTCCATAAGAAAAGTGTTGAAAGTATACTTTTTTAATGTTTTCCTCAGTTAGAGGGAGATTTTTACATACATACTTATGAACATATGAACATGTCAGCAGATAAGGGCCCTTTGTTCCATCGAGTCTGTTCGAGTGTGCAGCTAGCAGCCCTTATACTGCAGCTGGCCCTCCATCCCCTCCCCCCTCCAGTAACTCTCCCCCTTATCCTTCCTGTCCCATCCCCTTTTGAAGCAGCCCACTGTCTTATAGCATACCACTTCTTCCTGTAGTGTGTTCCACCCTGTCACTACCCTCTCTATAAAGAAGTCTCTCCTCATTTCCCTCCTGATTCTGAGTCTCCCCTCCTCCAATGTTAGGTTGTGCCCTGCCCACTGTGATTTCCTTCTTTCTCTCCTCTTCCCCTCCTGTGCCCAAATCCCCAGCTCCCTTGAGTATTGGTCTCCCTTTCTCTTTTGTAAAAACTGAGCAGAAGTATTCATTCAGTGCTTCTGCATTTTCTTCCCCTTTATCCACCCCATTCCTTTTTATCCTTAGTATTTGTTCCTTGCAGAATGTTTTCTACCTGATGTACCTGTAGAAGTCCTTCTCCCCAAATTTAATTCCCTTGGCTCGCCTGAGTTCCCAGGATGCATGGGCTGCCCTGACTGCCCTTGTCACCTCCCTTGAATCCATCAGGTAATCCTCTCTGTCCTCCTTTCTCCCTGTTCTTTTGTACCATCTAAAGGCAGTTCTTTTAATATACTTTTAATAAAATAGTTCATCCACCAACTGTTTAAGAATGCTTTTTCATAATCAGAATGCATCATTCAAGTCATTCATCAGCACTTGCAATGCTAGAGGATTGAGTGCTGTCATGAAGAATCCAGGTGCCATGTGATCATCATGTACATGACAGTATAGCAGTGGTTAATCATACTGTGAGGGTGCTGAAATTCTAACAGCCAATCAGATTGCAGCATTTCTGAATGCCTTTTTTTACTATCAGATCTACACTTGCCTTCTCCCAGTATATCACACATTGGATCTGTCTCTCTCTCTCTCTCTCTCTCTCTCTCTCTCTCACGCTCTACTGCTGCCGATTGCTGGCTTAGTATTCTACCTGTTTACTCTGTTCTCACATCTGTCTGCTTAATTTTTGTCTCACTGCATGTAATTGTTTTTGTTGTGGATGTGATGTATCATCTTTTTGTTCAAAATTGCTAAGTGAATAGTGGTGCTGAGTTCTGACTACTCAGCTGAAACAAACATTGAAGTGCAGTGGTGCTTTACAGTATTGTTCTTGTTACATCTTTATTTATTTTGCTATTCTGATCTGCTCACCTGTTTGTTGGTGCCAAACTCAAACTGTATCAGTCACATAAATCACTTCAGACCATGGCTAAACAGATCAGTGTCAGCAAGCCATGTGAAAGGGACCCACGTTAGGATCTTTATGGTAAAATTACTGCCAGTGTCCAAATCTGATAGCCTCAAGAAAACAACAAACAAGAACCCTTTGTCAAGAGTAAATAACTGAAATAGAGAATGTTATCATTCTTGTAATCAGAACAAAAGAAGAACGCAATCTTGTCAGTCACTGTAGTGTGGCTGGGGAAGTAGCCTGGATCTTGCCTGCACTCTTTGCACTACCCGCTGCAGCCTCATTTTCATGTCACCAATTGAAATGGTCACCTTCTGTTGCTGAAATGTGTTATGACCTTATTAGAAATGTTTATATTGACTATTTGGGTTGCTTTTAAACTGTTATTTTAATTAATTGTCTACAGGTACTGAAACAACAGAAGCTGAATTAGCCTCAGGTGAGGATGTACAGCATGCCGAGGTTGGTTCCAGTGCATCTGGGTCAGGTGAGTATCTTTTTTTAAGTACTTTTTTAATTAATCCTTGTCAGACAGAGGTTATGCCATGAATGAGTTATGGAATATATGAAGGGAATAAGCAAGGTTAGGGAAGGAAGCATGTTCATCATGTGTGAAAAAAAAAACAGGTGATGTGTGTCACAAACCGCTCAGCAGGTCAGGCCCTCTGCTCCCACAGTGCCGACCTCTGAGTGTAGTATTGTGAACAGGTAACAGACAGGTTAACCCTCTTGTCTGCTTGTGGTCTGAATCACCTTCAGTCTCAAGTATTGGGGGGATTCAAACTGTGAATCTTATGCTAGCGTAGCCAAATGTACAGGCTCAGATCATTCTGATCTTTGGGGAATGCCAGATATGTTTCGCCTAAGGGCACCTAACCAGGTATTCAAAATGAACCCTTAAAACTCTATAAAAGACCTTAGGCATATTCTTACCTTTTCCCAGTCTGGTAACACCATTAAGCTTATGAACAGTTTTGTCGGTCTTAACCCTCCATACAGCACATGCAAAAGAAAAAACTTGGAAGACACAGGCAGTATCTTTAAATATAGATTTACTCAAAAATGGATAAAAATATATACAATGTGAACACAGAACAATATATCACAAAGCATACAATCTCTTAAAAGAAAACAAAGAAAATTACATACAAACTCCTACTAACATTCAGTTAGACTTTTTCCATCTAACGTATACCTCTACACAGTGCTTAAAGTTAAATGTTGTTTCTAAGAATCCAAAAAAGAAGTGTCACAGTTGAAACACAGAATACAATTTAAAATGCTGTATTTCAACCCCTTCCATGTTGTCATCTAGCTCCTCCTTTCAGAATATAAAAAATATACAAAACAGGATGTCCTATCAGGGGTATATTAAATAAGGTGACATCAGCAAAAACTAATTTCCCAAATTATAAGTCTGTGATTTCCCAGTTCCTTCTCTTAACACGTTATAAAAGTTTATGCTTTCCATCCTCTGGCAGACTCATGATGTCCCATTTCATTTCCACTTCAAAGAAGCAACAGGTCATAAAATGTATATTTTAGTTTCCCAGCTTCAAAGCAGCACAGGTCATAAACACGGCCATAAAATGCAACTTGGAAGTTAATCACATTACAGAGATTTGCTGTTTAATATATATCCTGTCATTTTAACTGAGCCCTGGGGGTGGGGTCTCATTGGAGACACTCAAAAAACACATTATATATTACAATTATCAAAGAACAATCATAACCAGCAGGCCAAGTGTCACAAATTCTCCACACCTAGACTGAATTTGAGGGCTCTATCTCCTGCATGGGATGAGTTTCCCAAATCAGTTCACTCCTCATAAAGACACAAAAGGCCATTGCTGTTCTGATTGGTCACTCCAGCCGTATGTAAGATGGTCATGTCATACCCTTGTAAGGCAAGACTCCATCTTAACAGTCTACCATTAGTTTTTCCCATTTGCATCAGCCAAACCAGGGGTTGTGGTCAGTTTGTACCACAGCATGCTGCCCATACACTGTGAGTATGGATCTAACTTCTTTAGGGCCCACACTATGGCAAGACACTCTTTTTCTACAGTAGAGTATGCCTGCTTCCTGGGAAGTAACTCTTTACTCAGGTACACTACCGGATGATCTTTCCCTTGGTTGGATGTTGGACTCAGTACTGCCCCAATATCCAAGTCTGAGGTGTCAGTCTGAACTATAAAGGGTCTGTTATAGTCAGGACTTGTTAATACAGGAGCACTACACAGTGCCTTTTTCAGTCTGGTAAAGGCTTTTTCACAGGTTGGTTCCCAGGTAATTTTCTTAAGCATCCTTTTCTTTACCAGGTCAGATAGGGGAGCAGCCAGAGCACTGTAATTGGGTACAAATTTCTTATAGTACCGTGCTGTCCCTAAAAAACTCCTGACCTGCTTCTGCATTTCTGGTCCAGGCCATGCCTTGATCACTTCTATTTTTACTTGGTTATGACGGAGCTGTCCCAGGCCTAGAACATGCCCAAGGTATGCCACTTCAGCCATGGCCACATGGCACTTCTCAGCTTTGACAGTGAGCCTGGCCCTCTGTATCCTGCCCAACACTTCCCTAATGTGGGACAGGTGTTCCTCCCAGCTGGCACTAAAGATGGCAATGTCATCCAGGTGTGCCACGGCATACTCCTCAGCACCATTTAACACCTGGTTCACCAACCTTTGGAAAATGGCCGGTGCATTCTTCATTATGAAAGGCATTACTGTAAATTCAAATAAGCCTATCGGATTGATGAAGGCTGACCTCTCCCCAGCTCTTTCAGTTAACTCGATCTGCCAATACCCCTTGGTCAGGTCAATAGTCGTCAGGTAGGTTGCCCCTCCCAGCTTGTCCAGTTTGTCCGTCTGGGGCATTGGGTGGGCGTCTGACTTTGTGACTGCATTAAGTCCATGATAGTCCACACAGAAATGAGTAGAGCCATCTGGCTTTGGCACAAAGACTACGGGTGAGGCCCAGGGTCTGTGGGATATCTGGATTACCCCTAAATCCAGCATCTCTTCCACTTCCCTCCTATTGTCCTTTTAGATAGCTTCTGACACCTGATATGCTGTCCACTGTATGGGTGTCTGTGTCCCTGTCTCCACATCATGCGTTGCTAAGGGGGTTAGTCCAGGCTTGGTGCTAAACAGTGGGGCAAAGTCTGCTAAAACCTCCCTTACTTCCTGGATCTTGTCCGGGGCCAGCTGGGGAGACAATTTAACTGCCTCCACAGAGGACTCCCACTTGCTTTCTTCCAGCAAGTCCAGAAGGGGGTCTCCTTAATCCGTTCCCTTCCCAGTACTACATACTGCAAACACCATGTCAGCCCTATTAGCATATGGCTTCATCATGTTGACATGATACATTCTTTCTGTCTGTCTTCTGTCAGGTAACTCTAAGATATAGTTCATTTCATTTACCTTCCTCACTACTTTGTATGGTCCTGCCCTCTCAGTCTGCAGCTTGTCTTTGTGGACTGGACTAAGGACCATGACTTCCTGACCCACCATGTATGAGCGAGCTCTGGTTCTGCGGTGGTACCACATTTTTTGTTTCTGTTGGGAAGCTGCCAGGTTGCTCTGGGCTGTCCCCATCAGCTCCTTCAGCCTTTCCCTAAACCTAAGGACGTAATCTACTATGAGAGTTCCCTGAGTGGTGTGCTTGCCTTCCCAGTCCTCTCAGATCAAGTCAAGAGGACCAAGTACCTGGCGTCCATATAAGAGCTCGAAGGGAGAAAATCCTGTTGACTCCTAGGGGACCTCCCTGTATGCAAACAACAGGTGGGGAAGGTATTTCTCCCAGTCCCTCCCATGCTATTCAGCAAATGCCTGGAGCATTGACTTCAGGGTACCATTAAATCTTTCCACAAGCCCATTGACTTGTGGGTGATACAGTGTTGTGCATCTCTGCACCACCCCACACTTCTCCCACAAACATTTCATCAGGTCCGACATGAAGGAACTCCCATGATCAGTGATAACCTCCTGCAGAAACTCAACATGGGAGAAAATCCCAAGTAAGGCATCTGCCACTTTGTCTGTCCTCAGTGAGGATAGGGTGACTGCCTCGGGGTACCGGGTGGCATAATCCACCACAGTCAGGATGAATCTCTTCCTGGAGGAGCTGAGGGTATTTAAAGGCCCCACAATATCCATTCCCACCCACTGGAATGGCTCCTCCACTATGGGCAATAGAATTAGGGCAGCTTGAGTTTTCTTACCCGCCTTCCCTATTTCTTGGTACCGGTGACAAGACTTGCAATATTCCTTCACCTGCTGGATGAAGTTGGGCCAATAGAAATTCTGGGCCAATCGCTGTGTAGTGGCGCAATTCCCAGATGACCAGACAAGGGAATATTGTGTGCAATCTTGAGCAACTACTCACTATACCCCTGGGGAATGACAAGCTGCCTGCCTATCACCCCTCCCTCCCTCTGTCTGCACAGCTTGAGTATACATCAGTACTTTCTCCCAATAAACCTTATGTTTACCATCACCTCCCTATGCACCATCTGAGTCTGCCCAAGCCCTCAGTTTCTCTAGACTAGGGTCACTTTTCTGAGCAGCTGCAAACTCCTTGCACATTTCCAAGGCATGGGACAGGTCCTCTTCAGTCTCTAAACTAGGGCCCCTAACACTAGTGTCAGGGCACTCAGGATCACTGTCATCCCTAAGCCTCTGACAATGGGTCACCCCTCCCTCTTTGGAGTAACCCTCCGTAGCTGTGTGGTTAATTTCTACCAGGGAAATTTCTACCCCAATTTCATTAGTCTCCACATCAGGAGACACAGACTGGGGAACCAGCCTCCCAGTGATTTCCACAATGGCTTCTGTGGGGTCCAGGGAACTACAATTTCCCTTTCCCACTTGGCTATAGGTAACTGCACACACCATCCCCTGTTTGAGATTGTTGCCAAGGATGACGTCAACTGCTAATGTTTTGGCTACAGCCACCTGTTGCACAGTTCCCCCTGTTTCACCCCACTCTAGGAGAACACTAGTGAGGGGCAATGTTTTCTCCTCACCAGTAAAGTCTTGTACAGTGACATATTTATTGGGTATAAGCTGACCAGGCTCTAACAGATCCCCTTTTACCAATGTCAGGGATGCCCCTGTGTCCCTTAACCCCTGTGTCTGTACACCATTCACCATGACTAGGTGCATGTGTTCCCTCATGTTCACAAGCATGCTTCCAGGGACACACAAACAATCCACTTTTTTTCTAGCCCCCTGTTGTGTATTGCTCACTCTTTTGGGACACTGTCTGACAATATGCCCAATTTCTTTACAAAACCAACATTAGTTTCTTTTCTCAGAGAACTCTTTTCTTTGAAACCTGGGGCTAACTGGTTTCAGTGGAGGCAGTGAGTGTTTTAGCTGCCCTAAAGGTGTGCTTTTCCCATTCTGCACTGCCACACCCACACCATTTGCTCTCAGAGCAGGTCTGCTCTTGGCACAGCGGTCCGAGAGCTTAGCAGCCTCTTGCACTGTTTTAGGATCTTGGTCCTCCAGCCAGGTTTTCAGCTCTACTGGGCATGCCCCCAAAAAACTGTTCTAACAAAATAGCATTTTCAATTTTATCTACAGAGTTTGCTTCAATTCCTTCCCACCAATGTTTTAAACACTGACGTTGTTTTGTGGCTAGCTCCTCATAGCTCATATCAGGGCTTCTCCAGAGCATACCGAATTTAGCTCTATAGGCATCAGTAGTTAAATCAAACTTTTTTAAAAGTACAGCTTTAGGTTTGCTGTAATCATTACTGTCCTCATTGTCCATTTGACCCAATGCATCCCGAGCTTTCCCGATAAGTAACTGGGATAACTGGAAGCTCCAGGACCCTCTAGGAATTTTTGCCTGAATACAAACTTTTTCAAAGGAATTTAAAAAGGCATCCATATCCACCCCCTCTTTAAATTCGGCTATCAATTTGGAATTTAATTTGTAACCCAGTCCTGTAGTTCCAGTTAAACCCAAGCCACTTACCTGCTCAGGTGCTGGTGGTTGGAGTTGTAGCTTCTCCAGTTCATGTTGCCTCTGGTGCTCTTGCTCCTCTAAGTCCACCTCTTGCTGTTCCCGGTCAGCCTCTCACTGTTCTAGCTCCCTCTTCTCCCCTGCAGTTTGCTTCTCTCACTCTGCTTCTCTCTGGAACTCCAGCTCCATTCTGCACAACTCAATCTTCAGCCTGAGTGCTTCTGGCTCCAGAATGCTGGTGGCCTTCCCCTGCTGCTGTGGCCCTTCACTGGCACAGGCCCTGCTGTCATCCTCACTGGATCTGGACATTGCACTGGCCACTGGCCCCTCCATGCTCAAGGTTTGGTCTTGTACAGTCACAGTCAGTGATTCGATGCTCTGGGTATCTGCTGCCATCAGGGCATCCATGAGGTTCTGCTTGGTGGCTCTCACCTCGTACAGGACTCCTCTGTCCTTGCACAACTGCCTCAAGTAGTCTACAGTGTGCCCGCTGTAGTTGGAAGCCATCTTCTTCTCTAACTATGGCTACTCTAACTTGCACTTTAGAAAAAAAATAAAACAGGTAGGAACTTGACTGTAAGGCAAATTATATAGTTCTGTTTCCTTTTTTAAAATAAATCACTGTCTTTTTTTGCAAATGAGTGGTACAGTATTAAGCTGACGCACTGAACAGTTTAAAGCTTGTGTTACCAATATTATCAGCACCGCTGCCGACCAATCTGTCACAAACCACTCAGCAGGTCTGGCCCTCTGCTCCCACAGTGCCAACCTCCAAGCGCAGTATTGTGAACAGGTAACAGACAGGGTAACCCTCCTGTCTGCTTGTGGGTCCAAACCACCTTTAGTCTTAAGTTCTGGGGTGATTCAAACTATGAACCTTATGCTAGCGTACCCAAATGTACAGGCTCAGATAATAGTGCTCTTCAGGGAATGCCATATATCTTTCGCCTAAGGGCACCTAACCAGGTATCCAAAATGAACCCTTAAAACTCTATAAAAGACTTTATGTATATTCTTACCTTTTCCCATTCTGGTAACACCATTAAGCTTGTTAACAGTTTTATCAATCTTAACTCTCCATACATCACATGCAAAAGAGAAAACTTGGAAGACACAGGCAGTATCTTTAAATATAGATTTACTCAAAAATGGATAAAACTATGTATAATGTAAACACAGAACAATATATCACAAAGCCTACAATCTCTTAAAAGAAAACAAAGAAAATTACATACAAACTCCTACCAACATAGAGTTAGACTTTTTATAACTAATGTATACCGCTACACAGTCCTCAAAGTTAGATGTTGTTTCTAAGAGTCCAAAAAAGTGTCATAGTTGAAAGACAGAATACAATTTAAAACATTGTGTTTCAACCCCTTTCATGATGTCATCTAGCTCCTCCTTTCAGAATATAAAAAATATGCAAAACAGGATGTCCTATTAGAGGGTATATTAAATAAGGTGACATCAGCAAAAACTAATTTCCCAAATTATAAGTCTGTGATTTCCCAGTTCCTTCTCTTAACACATCATAAACGTTTATGATCTCCATCCTCTGGCAGACTCATAAAGTCCCATTTCATTTCCACTTCAAAGAATTAGCAGGTCATAAAATGTATATTTTAGTTTCCAACCTTCAAAGCAGCACACGTCATAAACATGGCCATAAAATGCAACTTGGAAATTAATCACATTACAGAGATCTGCTGTTTAATATATATCCTATCATTTTAACTGAGACCTGGGAATGGGGCCCCCATAGCAAAGGATGTCTCATGGGAGATACTCACAAACCACATTCTATATTACAAATATCATATAGCAATCATAACCAGCTGGCCAAGTGTCACACCATGCATTCCAGTTGGATGGTAGGTCCATTGATATGAAATGTTAGAGGGCATTTTTTCACTGAGAGAGTGGTGGGTGCTTGGAATTGGCTTCCACTACCTGAATGTGTTATTGTACTAGATTCAGTGAGCAAATTCCAGGGGGCATTGGGCAACTAAATGGCTAAAAATAAAAGTAATAATGGCATGGATTAAATGGAAAATTTGTATGTTGCTGCACCACTAAGTCATGTAAATAATTGTGGCATATTTTAACACAGGCCATTTAAAACTCTGTGTTTCAACCCCTTCCATGATGTCATCTAGCTCCTCCTTTCAGAATACAAAAATTATACAAAACAGTATGTCCTATCAGAGGATATATTAAATAAGGTGACATCAGCAAAAACTCATTTCCCAAATTATAAATCTGTGATTTCCCAGTTCCTTCTCTTAACACATCATACTTATATATTTATTTATTAATTATTTGAAATTGGTGACTGGGAAAGGCACACTGAGCCGAGGCTCATTTCCAGGTATGACCTGGGCACAATGCAAAGCAAACACAGGAGTTTGAATATTTTTACATTAAACATATGCTACAAGAATATGCAGGAGTATAAATAGGTACAGGCACAATTTATACAATATGTACAATGGTAAGGCACAGTGTGAGAAGGTGAGAGTACATAAATGTAAAGCAATAGTTATATTTTAAGACACTAGTAGGCTCCTTCGTGGGGAATTGTGGCAAGTAGAGGCTGAGGTCATGTTTAGAATGGTAGCAGACACAGGTCAGCCAGGGCCAAATTTCTCAGGGAGGAGGGAGGGTAAAGAGGAAAAGAACATGTTTGAGTTAGGAGGGGGAGAAAGTAGATCAGTACCACCAGGGAGGATTGTGGGGGAAAGCTTAAAAGGGATCATAAGCGAGATGGAGGCGTGGTCAGGAGCATTGGGGGTACTGTGTTGTTCAATAATTGTGTAATTAATGTTCTTTTTTAAAACAGTTGTCTATGGGCCGATTTTATATTATATTACATTAAACAAAGCCAGGGGACAGGAACAGATTACAGATGTGTATCAGTTTGTAAAATCTCTGTTTTCAGAAATTATATTCCCTGAAACAGGATCCCTATTTAACTGTGTCTGAATAAAAGCTGAAGTTGTCACTTTGGTTTTGTACTGTTTTCTATTTATGGGCAACATCCAGTGAAGTTACTTTCATGGAATCAAGAATTTGGAGTTTTCTACTATGTCAATGATGCTTTGACATATGATGGTTTCGGAACCATTGGCTCAGTACTGATAAGTTCATGCTCACATTTCTGAAACTATGAAGTGACGTACTCAAAACTTAAAATATTTTGTTCCATGAAAGGAACTGCACAAAATATTGTCCCCACAATGTAAACAATACAAAACACAACTGACACAGCTTTAGGTTTTATTCATGTAAAGTTAACTTGGGATCATTTAGAGTTATGGATGAATATAATTTATCAAAACAAAATAGAGACCATTCAGATAGCTGCACATAAGTAATTAATTTCTGACCCCTGCAACTGTTATTACTGTGCCACTGCCAGTTATTTGTCTTGCTTATCAATAAGAAGTTCCCCTTCCCTGTTGCCACTGTTGCGGAATGAAACTGTTTTACCTTTGGGTTTGTCTGTTCTGGGACCTAAACCTCCTGTAGATACTGTTATAATTATTATCCTGCAGCAATTCCCCTGGGGTAAATATTAACATATTCTTTGCAATATTGCAATGAAATGATAAGGAAATACTTATTATTTATGTCCAGATACTACTGACAGTCAGACTAAGGACTCGGCAACATCACCTGTCAAATCCAAGACCAAGTGGCTATCATGCCTACAAAAGGTGATGCTACAACTTGCCAGTGCTGAATCAGACCAGAAACAGGAGGTAGGAAAGAGTTCCACCAGCGTTCAAACTGCTGATACAACCACAAAGTCTGCCAAAAAAAAAAAAACTTGCTACCAAACATACTGAAAAGGTTATATCATCCACCAGTCATGAAAATGGCAATATGACAAAGGCAGACTTTAGGGAGTTAATAACTGAAATAAAGTCCCTGAAGGAGGGTCAATCCCTGATGAAGGCTCAAATGCTGGAGCTGAAAAAGTCAGTCAAGAACCCAGCTTCACTGATAAACAAGCATTTGTCAATGCCGAATGTTGATTGTGTTGGTCTGTTGAGCTAGCTCAGTGGCACTCTGTCACTGGCTCAGTCTCTTTGTGCTGGTGCTGCAGGCTGCTCTTTTGTACTGGGCTGCTGCCTGCATTGGCACCTTGTTGTAAATCTGGAGTGAAAATATTATAAATTTGCGAAGTTACGAGCATGCGTGCCAACTGTGCAACGCATGCTCATAACACAATCATTTTATGGGGTATCATTACCAAATTTTCAACATAGGCATTTTAGGACCTCTACTCATGAACAGTTCACTGTCATTTTCTTAATCTGTCCCAAACACTGATTTCCCACAGTGACTGTGCTATTCTGTGCCAGAAGTGCAAAAACACATTTCGGCCAGGATGTGAACAATGACAGCAGCACTGCTCACAAGGAGGTGTGACAAAATGGCAATGTTGAAAATCTGGTGTGAAAATATTGTAAATTCGTAAAGTTACAAGCGTACGTAGCAACTGCGCAACACACACTCGTAAAACTCATTTTTTTGATTTTTTCCACCAAATGTGCAACATAGGCTTTTGAGAGCCCACCTCATGAACACTGGCACTGTTGTTTCGTTAATCGGCCCCGAAGGGTGATTTCACACAGTGACCGCGAAACCACCTTTCAGGGCTGATTAATGCCATGACAGTTTGAGAATTCATGAGGAGGCATCCCAAAAAACCTATGTTGAAAATTTGGTGAAACAATTCCCAAAAATGCCTGGGATATGCACTGAAGTTGAAAAAACCCTATTTATTACATTATACAGCTTACTGGTATTTCTTCAGTTCATGGTCGGCTTTGAAGAGTGCAGACGTGTTCCCGGTCCACCGAAGATTGTCGCGCTGAGCTTCGGAGATAAGTATGGGGTGAGGGGGAGTGTGGGGAGGCAGGGTGCACAGTGGGTGGGTGTGAGTTATGGGTGGGGAGCAGGGTGAGCTGCCAGGGACAGTTTTTTCAGGAGAAAAAAACAAAGACGCTAGGACCATTTTCCCTTCACAGGGGTATCTGGCACACTGAGGTGGGCTCCCAGCATTCCAGCAGAGGCTTTCATTTTGGGGGCCAGCAGTGGCTGATGGGGATTGGGCACCCCCGTTGTCAGGAACAAAACCGGGGGGGAGGGTATCATTATGCCGACGGGGATTGGGCACCCCATCAGCAGGAACAGAACCGGGAGGGGGTTACAGAATGCCGATGGGGAGTGGGCTCCCCCATCAGCAACAACAGAAACACGGGGGCAACAAAGCCAATGGGGATTAGGGCCCCGTCGGCAAGTAAACATGGTGGGGGGGAAGGGGTTATATTGTTTGTGAACATGGCGGCAACCCTCCGCCATGTTTACAAACAATATCAGGGGTTTCACATCCTGCCCTGCAATGACGGGTCGCTCCCTCATGGCAGCAGATGGCTGACGCTGCAATGACAAGGCTGCTCCTGATTGCAGCGGCTACTTTTTTAGAAGGTTGTGGCATGCTGGCTGAACTAGTGTCAGCAGCAGCATGCCACGGCATGGGGGGACGGGGGACAAGCCTTTGCAGGCTGTGGGGCCATTGGGCAGAACAGTGCCACACCTCCACAACCTGCTTGTGGAGAAAGCTGACACAACATGTTTCTTGCGCATGCGCACAAACAACATAAAAAGTAATGGGTGCATAAGATGCATCTGCAACAGGGTGTTGCGTCAGGTACTGCGAAAAGGGCTGGGAAGATGGAAGCTGCTCCCCCAGCAACACAGTGAATGAAATTTGTGTTCTTCATTTTGTTGTGTTGTGATTGAAAGAATGATAATAATCTCTCTCTGTTTCTGTTATTGTTTCTGACATGAAAGATTGAGAACTATTTAACATTGATGTTGTTTTTCTTTTTGTACGTGGTTCAGAGGTTGAAACAGTTGCTGATTGTTGTTTTCTTGAGGTTGTTCTTCTTACGTTTTACATTGTTGACATTTTCCAGATAAAGATTGTTCAAAACACCAAACTTACCCTCCATTGTCAGTTACTTTGCTATGAGTGTGATACAATTGAAGTCATCATATTAAACCAGGATTGTTGGTGGCAGTGCAGCTTCACACATCAGCAGCACATTCATCATCAGCAGTAGTAGCATCATTCTGTTGCCTAGTACTTCTTCTTTATGCTGTTCATTGTTGTGGATTCAACAGCGGTGGTGGTGTGTGCAGGTATTGACGGTATGGAATTATTGGTGGGTGTAAGGCTTCACGCATCAGTGGTTCTGGGACTAGTAGCAGTTCCTCATTAAGGTGTTCCTTGCTTCCGTAGTGTGAGTGGTGGCAGTGTGCAGTCATTGAAGGCACAGCAGGAGTGGTGGTCAGTCAGATCAGCAGCAGCAGTGTCTCTCAGCCTAGTAATTCCTCATTAAGGTGTTCCTTGCTTCTGTATTGTGAGTGGTGGCAGTGTGCAGTCTTTGATGGCACAGCAGGAGTGGTGGTCAGATCAGTAGCAGCAGCATCACTGGCATGGCATATAATCGGCATACCTGAAAAATAAATCATAAAGAGAGTTGTAGAGAAACAACACAGCAAGTAACATTTATTCCACTTATAATAACTGGTTAGTGATGATGATTGTCAACTGTGGGCAGAAGCTGCCAAACTCCATTATACCCGGGTGATTATACACATGTGTATAACAGAGTTTGATTATACACATATGTGTATAATCACCTGTGTATAACAAAATTTGGTTAAACATCTTTTGAAAAAATTCTAAAATAAAAAAAAATGAAAAATCTAAAAAACAGTTATAATAAAAAATAGAACATGGGGAAGTGTGTGTCAACTCAGATTTTATGGACATCCTTAGTATGCGATGCCTTAATAAACCCCTCAAGCTTCAGCAATAACAACAGTTTTAATAGCAATAAGTAGCCTAGGCAATGTCTCCACCCTGACTGAGCATAACAATAACAACAGTGCTGTGGGCATGAGGCCACATTACTACCTCCACCCCCCCAAACCTGTCATAGTTTCCTACCAGCTGACCTCTGCAATGCATAAAGGATGTGCGAACAACATGCAGTGAGCTATCTGACTTAATCATTATGCTGTATGTTGATGCAGAAAAAATCTAAACAGCACCCTCAACAGAAAATACTTACCTTCACAGTAAAAAACACCACAGTTGGCAATAGTCCAGCATGGTGCCGACAGACAGCATGAGCAGTGGGAGATAAATATACAAAACATTCAGCTAGCAATAAAGAAAACTGAACAAACATTAATAAGTCATTACTAACCTGATAGACTGGCATGTAAATTCTGTTGTCATCGGGACAATTGTCATCAGTCTAGAGGCATCACGTCATCATTCTTTTATACTAGGGAGGAGCTGTCTTTTACTGGCTCTTCATGAGGTTAAGTGCAGCGTACACCAAAGAAGTAGTGGATGCAGGTTGCAGTATGGTGTGCAAATCAGTGGCACCACTTTGTGGCCTAGTAGTTCATCTTTATGTGGTTATGGGCTATTTCTGGCCTTCTTTGCTCCCAAATACCTTAGTATGAACCTTTGTTGTTTTTTTGTGGCCATTTCAGCAGTAGTGGTCATGGATGTTGCCGGTGTGTGGACCGCGTGCACATCAGCACTTGCTCACCAGCACCAGTTTAGGGACTAGTAGTTCATCTTTATGTTGTTATAGTGTTCGACATGTCTTTTCTAACAAATGTCCATCAGAACTGTCACAGACTGACATCATCTGCAGAGAGACAGAAGGCTGTCAGTGCTGGTTAAATAATAATCAATTTTAAAAAGCCTCTGCGACAGTATATTGGATATCAAGGTTTCCAAATAAGTTTTTGGTTCTCCAAATACATGTATGTGTATGATTTATTATCAGTTCTGCATTCTAACTTGTTTGGTTAGTATTTTAATTGTTTTCTACTTGAAACAATTAATGGGCTCTAGTCTAGGAGCACAACAACAGCACATCACTACATGGTGTGATGTAAAAAGAATGAACCTGGTAGATCCATTGCTGTATATTACTCCCCTGCATGCTGTGTGCTAAGGCAATCACTTCAAATGATCAAAATTCAATCATTATTGCTCTACAATGTAACTCTGTGAAATTTAAGATTTCAGACCCCAACCTTAATGTGGTGCAACAGTCTACGGGACCACCAGTTGGTGCCACTATTCCTCAGAGCAACTCTATTCGATGTAACCACATTACAAGATATATTTATGTCAGCAATATATATCTCAGAAGCATACTTTTGGGATGCAAAATCTCAAAGTTGCAGGCATGATATTCATCCCTGATTCTTGAGCATCACTGACCCATGCTACATGTGGTAACAGTTATTGTATTTCAGAGTGCCAGTTATGAAGAATGATGCACCTTGCATGCAGCTTTGAGTCTTATGTTTACTTTCAATATCATGCTAGTGAGTTTCACATATATATTGCTGACATAAATATATCTCACTACAGAGTACAAGAGGAAAGTCTGAAGCTGTGGGTGAGCGACAGCTGCTGGTGGTAGGCAGGGCACTCTGTCTAGCATGCACATGCGGGACTGTATTGTAAATTCAACAAACTTACATTCAAAAGCAACAATGATTGATTTTGGATTAACTGAATAGATTGTTTTAAATACAAAGCTTGCTGCTCAAAGGGATAAACAGTACCAGTGCCATATGGTTAAACTCTTTAGAATGCACACACTGCCTGTACTACTGTTTTTGGTGTTGGGCACATAATATGGCTCACAGTACTTCCTACTATTCTGCAATAACGAAAAACAGCACTGAACTGATCAGCATCGATCAGAGCTTTGTATATTGGCAAACAATAATATGGCAGGATTTCACAAATTTTATTTACTCTGATAGACAGTGGAATAGGATTTAGGATTTAGAGAATTTATTATTTAAGCAGCAAAAACATCCTTCTAGCTCGCACTTACATTACATCATTCCATCCATGGCACGTCTGGCGTCCATTTTATAGAGGAGATAGTTCAGTGCTTTATTTTCAAGGGAGAAGACTTTAGTTCTATTGAAATTATATCAAAAATGGATTTATGATTATAACATAAATGTTTCAATGCAGTTTTATCATTAATGTAACCAATATGTAATTTAAATGCAAAGCTGGGCTGCAGATGGGTGGTGGTGCAGCCAGGATACAATGCAATACTTAGTTTTAAGGCAAGCCACACTTACCCCTCCACCTTCAAGAACAGTACAAACACGTAATGTCCTTAGTGCTTTTTATTCAGCCATCTCCATCAGGTGACAACATCAGAATAGTGTACTTACCTTTTGGACATTAACACATGCTTTGTCCAAAGATTACCAACATTTGTGAACAGGTAGTATATAGTCCGTATCAGACAATCATAGTTTCTTTCATGTTTATGTCATGTCATGTTAAGTCACATAACTAAACTGTATAGTTAATTAATTAAAAATCACACTCAGAAGTACATTTAAATTATAATAAAGCAAACTGTTTTAAGTTAAGGCATGAAGTGAAAAAAGGGACTAGTTTTATATACTATTTTACAAAATAGTGCAGACTAAACTGTGTAACAATCCATATGTCAAATAAGTTCCAAAAGTAACCCATATTTGTATTTTCTTTAATTTTATCATGCCACATGTTCTTATTGCTTGTTTAAATGTCAGCTTTCCCAAATCAGGATTGTTTCATTACTGTAATCATTTTTTATAAGTGATTGCAAAATGATGTACCATAATTTGAACTGTAGATATATGAGTCTCACTCTGTCTCGATTGTCTTCTTTCAAGTTTGTGGGAACAAAGAAGGCCACAGAAAATAAACAAGCACAATGTGTGCAACCTAAAGGTTAAACCAGGAATAAGAGTATGTACCATAATAAAATGAAACAAAAAATAATTATGGATTCATTTTGGCACCTATTTGACATGTGAATTGTTACACACTTTAGTATGCACTTTTTCTAACATAGTATATAAAACTATTTCCTTTTGTTAACTTTATGCCATAACTTAAAACTGATGGATTTATACATAATTTGAATGTACTTCTTGAAAGTGATCTTTAAGAAATTAGCCATGCACTGCAGTTTAGTTATGTGACTTAATTAACATGACATAACAACCAGGAATGGAACTGTGATTAATGATTATCTAATAAGGAAGGACTATATATACTACCTGTTCACAAATGTTTGTAATCCTCTGACGAAGCATGTCTTAATGTGAGAAACATAAGGACACTATTCTGATATTCTCACCTGATGGAGATGGCTGAATAAAAAGCACTAAGGACATCTAAAGAGTACCCTCCTACTATCACAGCAGCTAACCTTCCCCAGCCTGTTCGATGACTTACCATTTCAGGATCCTGCTCATGAAGTTTGGCTTAAATATTCCCTGTAGTATAGAAATTCTTTCACTTATAATTTTCTTTTTTGGCATACTGGCCAAAAAAGGACCAACTTCCCTGTCCAAAAACCACACCCCCATGTCGGCTCATGTAGCCCTGTTTGGTGTTGTCACAAAACGAAGGTTGCATGAGTGCACCCCATTGACTTGTATGTGGTAGATATTTATTTTCTATATATTTTTATACTCTTTACTATTTGTATTTCATTAAATCAAAGAAATCGATTGACTAATAGGGTCCCCATTAATCAATCAATCAATCACTTTGATGTAATGAAATCCAAACAGTAAAGGGTATAAAAATATGTTGAAATATCAGTCACATGCAAGTCAATGGAGCACACTCATGCAGCCTTCATTGTGTGATGCACATCACAAAACAGGACTGCGTCTACATGGGGGCATGTTTTTTGGACAGGGAAGTCAGTCGTTTTTTGGCCTGTTTGCAGAAAAAAAAAACATTATGAGTGAAAGAACTTCAACACTACAGGGAATATTTAAGTCAAACTTCATGAGCAGGATTATGAAAAGTTTAGCCATCGACCAGGCTGGGAGAGGCAGCTACTATGAAGCTGCTCTTTAAGTGTTTGTAACCAAGATGTACTTACCTATGGAGCAGATATTTGTAAATAATGTGTGACAAAAAAAAATACTTATTTGGGCTTTACATTGGGTAACTAAAAACAATACAAATAAGTGCTGTTAGCATTGCTGTCATAAAAACAACTACAAAATTATGCAAACTAAAAGATGTGTCCCTCTGATGTATCCTCACCATCCGAACACATACTCTCTACCTATCATTTTCAGCATCATCCATGCCTTCATCATCATCACTAGGCATAACAGTGCAACTACCAGACAAAGACCATTGAGGTGGAATAAAATGTTTATTCATTTTTATGTATGTCAGTCGCTCAATATTTAAATTGAACAGACATGTCTGATGGTCTGACACAAGTGACCCAGCGGCACTAAAAACCTTTTCTGATGTTTAAGTTTAAGTTTATTGGCAGGAAAAAACTCCGTTGAGCAGGCTCATTTACAAGGAGGTTCTGATTAACAACAGGGACATTACACAAGAATATATGAAGTAATATGCATTAAACACACAAATAATCCATGAGAAGAAAATAGGACAATAATATTTACATCATGTATACCTAGGTGCATGAAGGGTAGGAGTAAAATAAATGGTTAGCACTGGGTAACAAGATAGTGCCATGTGAGGGAAGTAGAATTACAAGCTCAGCAAGGAAAGTAATGACAGTGGCACAGGCGGGAGGGTATAAGGTCAGAGGGGAGGGGGGGCAGAGGATGGTAAGATGGAGGTAGGAGGGGCAGACAACAAGGTGGAGGGGTGGGAAAAGTGAATATAACAGGGTGGCTATGTTGGCTGGGGCAAGGGCACTATGGAGGTGGCTAGGAGAAGAGGTAGAGATAGAAGGTAAAGAATGGATAGCTGTAGATAAGGGCAGGGACTGTTGAGTGACGATAGTGTGGGATACAGACTAGGGGTAGATTGTGTGGTGACGGTAGTGTAACATGGAGAGGGGAAGGGGAGAGGAAGAAGGGGGAATGGAAGTATGATGGCAAGTCACTTAGGGGTGAGGCAGGGGGTGGACAAGAGGATAGAGCGGTAACTGCAATAGACCAGGCAGGGAGAAGGCACTTTATCAACTGCAGTCACCGATGTCCTGTAGGTTGTCATAAACAAGTCTTCTGAAGCTATTCAGGGGGATCAGGCTTTGCAGTTTGAGCCTGGATTGGGCTTTATTCCAGGCAGCTGGGAGGGCATGGCTTATAGCCATATTTCCAAACCAGGAATGGGAGGTTGGAACGCTAGCATAATGAAGGAGTTACTGCATAGGGGGTAGGGGCAGGTAATTCATTGGAAGAGGTTGGAAATATAGGGGGGCAGTTTTGCCAGCAGAGCTTTGTAGAGCCAGGTGACAGAGTGGAAGAGGCGCCTGGTTGCTAAGGAGGTCCACCCAAGAGAGGCATACAGGTCACAACGATGAGTGCGATGTTGAGCATTGGAAACAAAGCATATCGCTCTGTGATAGAGAGTGTCCAGTTGCCGTAGCAGGGCATCAGAACATCTACCATATGGAATATCGACATAGTTGATAAGTGGTAGAAAGGTTCTCTGGACCAGGCGCAGTCTGGAGTCAGAATCGAATAGAGATTTATTCCTATAAAAGAAGCCAATTCTTTGACGTAATTTCTTTGTAAGGGAGTTGATGTGAGCTGAAAAAATTAGGTGTCGATCTAGTTCACAGCCTAGGTATTTAAAATTGTGGACTAACTCGAGATCATCACCATGGAGAGTCTTGATGAGTGGGCAAGGAAGCAAGTGAGATAGGGATGGAGAGCAAGTGCTTGGAATAGAACATCGCTTCTGTCTTTTTAGTGTTTAACAGCAGTTTGGAACATACAAGATCGTGCTGGAGGAGATTGAATTCTGCTGTAATTCTGCACAGGCTTCATCTACCAAGGGACTGGATATGTATATCACTGTATCATCCGTGAAAAGGTGTAGTTTTGCTTTGTTGATGCCATTTCCAATTAGGTTGATATATATCATAAATAGAAGTGGTGCAAGGATCGAACCTTGGGGTACCCCACTCCTGAGTGGAAGGAGCGGGTATAGGGAGCCATCAGCCTTCATCTGTTGAGATCTAGCTGACAAGTAACTGTCGAACCGTGACAGCGCAGTGCCGGAGATTCCATGTCAGTTCAATGAATTGAGGAGTAGAGCATGATCAACTGTGTTGAATGTTGCAGAGGTCCAGGAAGACTGCCCCATGACTTGTTTTCTGTCCATTGCAAGGAGCCAGTCATTTGTAACTGAGGCTAGAGCTGAAGTAGTGCTATGGGAAGGACAAAATCCTGATTGGGCTGGGTCTATAAGGTTTGCTTTCTCAAGGTAATTTCTAATTTGTGCATTTATCAACTTCTCAAGGAGCTTAGAGAGCAGAGGCAGAATGGAAAAAGGTCAGTAGTTATTTGGGTTAGTAGAGCCACCTGATTTAAATAGCCAAAGTACCTGAGCTATTTTCCAAGCCCCAGGGACGGTGCTGGAGTTAAAGGAGAGGTTAAATAAGTGTAAGATGGGGGCTGTGAGGTACTGGATGCTGAGTTTGAGGAAGTATGGTTCTAAACCATTGGAATCAGCACCTTTGTTAACCTTTAAGTGGAGAAGAAGGTCTTCCACCTCTTTGTACTGGAATGGGGAGAAGGCAAAAACTAAGCTGGGAGGCATTTGGGAATGTGTGGGAGCATTGGGGACAAGGGAGGCAGCTTTGGAGAAGTCGAACGCGAGACCCACTGTAGAGAAGTGCTCATTAAAGCAGAGTAGAATATTGGATTTATCAGAGAGAGTAGCGTCCTTGTAGGAGATCATCACAGGTAATGGGGATGACTGTTTATTGCCTTCAACAGACTTAATGATACGCCAGAACATACTGGAGTTACCCTTAGCTGACAGGTAAAAATTTGCCTTTGTGTCCCTTATTCTTTTTGGGCAGTTGTTATGACAGGCTCTAAAAGCTGCCCAGTCGGAAGGGAGGTTGGTCCACCTGGCTGTAGTCCAGAGGCGATCCCTCCCATTTACCAAGAACCTTATCTCAGCTGTGAACCAGGGGCAGAAGAACTTCTGTACTCTGCATTTTACCATAGGGGCATGTCTGTCGATGATGGAGGTTAGGATGTTGTTGAAGAATGAAACCGTATTATTGATGTTGGAAGCCAGGTAGAAATCAGTGCAATTAATGAACCTGAGGTCCAACAGGTAGTTAGCGAGACTGAACTTATGAAGACTCCTTCTCCAAGAAAACCTATTGGCCAACTTGAGTGTGGGTCGTCCTCTAACACAGGCCACAGCGTGATGATCACTAGCATTGTGAGTGATTTTATGGGGTCTGTTAGTTAGGATTAGGTCAATCAATGACCCATTAGTGGAGAATTTATGAAGTGGTCGAGTAATATCAGTTACCAATTGAGTGAAGTCAGCATCATCACAGAATTCTTTAAGTTGAGAGCTTTTACACTGGAACAAGGGCAACTTCCAGTGCAACTGATGCCAATGCAGGCCACACTGTAAACTTGTGTTGCCAGTATACCAACAAAGGGTCATCCTCAACAGAAACCTGCTCAGGATCATCAAGATAGGCAGTGACCATGTTTGCCACTGACATATGCAGTTTGCTGCTGTATTCCTGCTACTGGGGCTGGGAAACACCCATCTGCTGTAATATTGACCACAATGGATTGTGGCTGGGTTTGGTTACTGATTATACTGATGACTTTGATGACACAGAGGGTTGGGAACTGGCATGCACATACTGCTGAGTACATACCTCATTAGTTTTCTTAACATCGGATTAAAGCATTTTATTATGCACTTTGTCATGAAGAGCAAGTGAACAATGATCAACCTTTGCACTACCCCCTGGCAGAAGTGATGCAATACCATGCTTGTACCGGGGATCCAGTAAAGTGGCAACCCAGTCACACACATGATGATCACCTTCTAAGATGTCCATCATGCAGTTACACAGGTCCACACCAACCTCATCTGTTGCACCTTCAAATTGGTCATGCAAATTGACCAGTGCTTGCTTAAGTATCCACAACAACGGAATAACCTGGTGCAGACATGCCGATTCGACACTAACAGTCTGAGTTGCATGCTCAAAAGGGCACAAAACCTGTATCCCTCTGTACAGACAGTTTGTGAGACCCCATCTGGAGTACTGTGTGCAGTTCTGGAGACTCCATCTCTGCAAAGACATAGACAGAGTGGAGGTTGTCCAGAGGAGGGCAACCAAAATGGTGCAGGGTCTGCACCAGAAGACATACGAAGAGAGACAAAAGGAGCTTAATATGTATACCCTTGAGGAAAGAAGGGAGAGGGGGGGACATGATAGAAACTTTCAAGTACTTCAAGGGAATCAACAAAGTCCAAGAGGGCAGTATCTTTCAGAAAAAGAGATGCGCAAGAACAAGGGGGCACAATTTGAAGATAGAGGGGGGACGACTCAGAGGTAATGTGAGGAAGTATGTTTTCATGGAGAAAGTTGTGGATGCATGGAACAGCCTTCCTGAGGAGGTCATGGAGTCAAGAACAGTGGGGGAATTCAAGAATGCATGGGACAGACATAAGGCAGTCCTAGTGGGGGGTAGGAGGAAGTAGGATGTTGGTTAACTAGGATCTGCAGCTTATCCGTTAGGTAGGAAAATGGGCAGACTAAGTGGGCCAAGTGGTCATTATCTGCTGTCAAATTCTATGTTTCTATGTTTCTATAACACTCTCCATGACCCTCCACTGTAAAGGACTAAGGGACATTGCCTGTTGAGTCAGAGGGGTCACAAAGCTGCATGACATAGTCATTGACAGGTTTACACTGCTCAAACAGGCCTTCCAACATTTGAAGAGTCGAGTTCCACCTTGTGGGAACATCCTGCTTGAGACAATGCTGCAGCACACCATATGAATGCTGCAACACATTAAGCTAAGACTGAGCTTTTGAAGAATGACTGAAATGTCCACAAATCCAATGACTAATGGCCACCATACTGTCCACTGTGTCATGTTTTAAGAACTCACATACAAAGAGATTTAAAACATGGGCAAAACATGGAATGCATTGAAAACCACCGTCACTTATGGCTTTAACCACATTGGCTCCATTGCTGCTTGAAATGAAAGTCACGGTGAGTCCATGTGGTTTCAGCCAATGAGAAATTGTCTCATTTAGACATTCAAGAATTCTTTTAGCTGTGTGTGAGCCATACATACTTTGCATGCTTAGTGTTGTATGCTGGTACACACCACCACTGCCTCCATACGTGGTTTTCAGATGACAATCACTTGCAGGACAAGGTGAAGTACTGTACACACCAGGGGTATGTGCCCAATGTGCTGTAACACACATGAAGCTACAGTAACTGGATCCCAGACCACTGGTCCACATATCAGTAGTGAGATGCACAGTGCTGACTGCAGAGTATGACAATGAATGAGAAACTGTACAACACAGAGTGTTGTACAGCTCAGGGACACCTTTCATTGAAAAGTATGTTCTGCTTGACAGTTCATATCTGGGTACCGCTTTACTCATGAGCTGCCAAAAACCAGATTTTTCAACAAAAGAGTAAGGAAGAAGATCCGTTGCAAGCATTTGGGAAACCGCTGCATTCAAGTGCCTAGCAATTGGATGATTCCTATGGTACTTTGTGTTCTTGGACAACGCATCCTTAATATTAGGTTGTCTCATAGTGACCAGTGACTTGGAAATTCTCAGTTATGTATGGGTGACATTGAAACTGAAAGGAGTTTGTGGCATGATACTGCAGTGAGGGAAGTCGGAACATGTAGAGGAGAATGAGGTAGAGGATGATGATTGACTTAGCACTACAGAGTCAAAACGCTTGGGAGTAGAGGTTAGTTGTGGTGGAGCAACACTACTCTGTGTGAACGGTATCCAAGAAGTACTTCTGTAGAGGAACAGAGTCACTGCTTTCTACATGGGATGCCTGATGTTTATGCTGCTGCCAGCGAATGGTGTTTGGTTTGTAGATGTGAGTGCATCCCACTTGTGCCTAAGTGTGACCTTGCCTTGCCACAACTCATTTTACCTCTGCATATTTGGCAAATAGCTGTACTGTCATCATTGTCTTGCAATGCAAAGAAATCCCACACTAGAGATTTGCCTACTCTACACTGCCTTTTAGAAGGGGAACACACTCTGCATTATTGCTGACTATGAGCTGCTGCAGCTCCTGCTTTTGTGACTCATGTATGACCAGCTGCTGCAGGTGTTTCTGCTGCATCCTACTAGTACTGACACAAATAGGTTTTGGAGATTGCATATTAACAGTCACTGATCTTTCATTCTGTGCTAGTGATGACATTTACATTCTGGGCACAGATTGAGAAATTCTTAACAGGGACATGGGGAGGTTGGTAATCAGGGTCTATTACAGGGTCATCTTGAACATCCTAAAAATCATACACACTATCACTATAACTGACACCAGTAATGTCTTCTACAATATCCTCCTTTTCCTCATTAACCACCATCAACACGTCATTATCAGTTGAATCTGCAGGTTTACTGTCACCACACTCAATATTTTTACTGACCACCTTGTCTGTGGGAGCATCGTCCAGAGTATCACATTCAAAACTGCTACTTAATTGCTGTGAATCCATCAAAGATAACAGCAAATCATGACTTTCAGGCCGAGAATCATCCTGTGAATCAGCATTAACTCAGCAACATCAACCCCAGCGCTGAATTTGGTTGCTGCCTTCTGAGTAGAATTACTAATTTTGTTGCTCCCACTACTGGTACTATTGCTTGCACTATGGAAAAAGTAATCAATTCTGATTACACCCTTACTTACTGCACCACCAGAAGAACACACACCTATCAGTTTGAAGTTCATTGTTCTAGGAATTAATACCTTTGAGCCAAGGCTCTTTTACAAAGGTTCCACGTCATTAAGGACAAAAACATAGTAGACAGTGTTACAAACAATCAGTAAGCCATTTAACAAGACCACAACTTAAACAGTAACATTTATGTACAGAAAAGAAAAAGGAACTCAGAGGCAGTGTCAAGAGCAAGGAATAAGGATTGGAGAGCTTGAAAGAGAAGAGAGGGAGAAATGAGAAGTTTAGGAACAGACATAACCAGGTTAGTGGTACTCAGGTTGTCTTTGTCAAAAAGGAGACCATGGTGGTTGAGTGAAACAAATGTAAGTGCACTCAGTGGAATGAGACTTTAGTCAAAGCAGTCACAGGAGCTGGAGACACTTTTGTACCTAACTTGCTGCTACTACCTGCACCCACTCTATTGTCAACCACAGGACCTACAGTACTGCAGCTGCTTAAAGAACATGCAGCAGCAGAATCAAATTCAATATCTATATCATGAGATATTCCAGCCAGAGCTTCAGGATGAGAGTTAAAACTCAAAGGAACCACTGAACTACCATGTCCACATCCACCGAGCACACTAACTCTAGTACCTGATTTATTTCCCACCATTTTTTCACTCGGATCTTAAGTATCACACAAAAACGAATATTTCAGATAATATATACCAAAAGCGTATCACTGAAAAATCAGTAGATCAGTCAAAGCAGGATACAATACTGTTAAGGAAAAATAAAAACAGCCTCTCACAGTATTGCCTTTCAAGTCAAAAAATACTAAACTGCAGTTTAAAAGTAAAACTGCACATACACTATGTCCTCTCCTGTATACCTATATTAACTGACTATTGAAGCAGTTAATCAAGATATAAGATTTCTATATCAGATTGCTGAAGGAGGATCCTACAACAACAAAATGATCTCAAACTTTGCCAAACATTGAAATGCAAAGGGTTTGTTTTTTCTCTTGTTGAATGCAAAAAATGCAGACACACAGAGCAGCAGAACTTTCCACTTCACCAAACTATAAGGAACTGCACATAAGGCAAGGAGCAGCAGTTACTTGACTCATAGGAGGAGGGTGGTTGCTATAGTAACATGGACCTTTGACAGCAAAACCCTGCCTAATGGAACCTAAATCAACCAATCAAGAAACTGCAGATTTTTTAAGGGTGTTCCATTGAATATTTTTATGATTGGTGGATTTTCTGAATAAACTGGAGAATATTTTTCAGAAAATTTTTTAAGTAGAAACATTTGGAAACAACTATAATATTCAATAGGCAGTGTGATTTAACACCACAAAAATTACAGCATTTAACTGACAGTCACAGTAAAAAGGAGTATTTTTATAATTCATTTCCCACCTAAATTAACAGAATCACATGATCAAAAGGCTTGCGGAATATATTATTCCACAGTTTCATCAGCAGGAACAGCGGGTTATATCGGTAACTGCGAGTTCCACAATTCACTACATATTTTCTGTAGTACTAATAATGTTTCTGCAGTTTGGGGGAGAAATTCCTCAGAAATTGCAAAATTCGCTGACAGTGAAAATTAGGCTAAATTTCACGAAACTGTGCGATTTCATGGAAATTCCATGGAAGCGAAATCTGAAAATTTTGACCAGGCCTAAGCATAGCTGTTTTTGTTTGTGCAATCTTTCCTGGCTACAGTGTAGCTAGGGATAGTTACAGCAGAATTCTGTACCTTAGAGAGCCAGGATTCAGATACAACTGGGACATCCAGACGTAGGTTCTGCATGATAGGCTGAAGTTGGTCAATTTTTGGGAGCGGGCTACAAATGTTTCAATAGGCAACTCTCAATCCTTTGGGAAGTTGTAAGGATGACGTAGTGAAGGGACCAGGATTAAGTTCAATGTCACCTACTAACAAAAGTAGCAAGGTAACAAGAAGCTTAAAAAAACAGAATGCTGCCTGAAAGATGGAGACAGGAGGGAAGTAGACGAGGACAAACAGGGGACAGAAGGGATAGAATGCATCAGAGAGTTTCAAGGTCAAGCCAAGCAGCAGCAAGAAACTGACACCTAGGATGCCAGAGAAAATGAAGGAGAGAGGGAAGAGAGGAAGAGGGGGAAGTAGGGGATGAGGAGGGAAAGTTGCTAAAATAGGGGGAAGAGAAGAAGGCAGAAGATTGAGGAAGAAAGATGAAACAAGAGGGACAGTAAAAAACACCAGATAAGTTAACAGCACAGTGGAAAAAAAGTGCAAAAACATTTTACACAAAAGGAGAGACAAGGAAAGGTAGAAGGAGGAAAGTAATCAAATAGGAAGGTGAAACCAGTTGGGCTTGACAAACTGTGAAATAAAGGGAAGAAGAAATTAAGTTAGTGAAAAGCAGGGAACAAAAAAAGAACACAGACTAAATTAACCTGATAGTTCAACAGCACAGACAGTCAGTCACAAGGGTAACCTACTGAAGCCCTTAACTGCAGCAGTTTACATGTTAAAATAGCAGAGGTAGGGAGTAAGGAATAGTTCATCATGGAGCAACAGCTGAGATTGTAAACGATATCAACCAAAATATGAGACCAGAATTAATATAAATAAGTAGGCCTATTGTAAAACACAATTTAAATAAAAAAGGGAAGAAAGCAAAACCAAACTGTACAATTATAAAGTTACAATTAACAGACTAAAAGCAATTCAGAAACAGCTCCTAATACCATTACCTAATGCTAACACTCTAAGATAGTAAAACAGATGTAAGGCTCACAAGAGCTGAGTGCAAAATAAGAAGAGTAATTTCCATCAGAATAAAACACTTGCAGATTAGCAGGCACAGACACAGGGGGATATCCGGGAGAAGCCCAGGAGAGCAATGTGGCTGGCCAAAGCGTTGCCTCATGGCTGACTCCAGGCAGACTCCATGATGCCCTTATGCTACGTCCCTTAAACAATCGGACCGCAAGTGAACAAAAATTAAATACTGTGAAAACACGCCCCCAAAGGTTGGCATGCTCCTGATTGGAGCAGTACTGGTCCAAAATTAAGGACATTCTCGGCAACGACAAGCAACAGAATCCAGCTGACATGAACATTCAAGGTGTTCACTGCACCAACCATGACACCATTGCCGACGTCTTCAATGCCCTTTTTTCTTCTCCACCAGTCACTACTCTAACTAGCCCACAACCTGACTGTCCCTCTTCTCCTCCCTCGCCCCTCCCACCCCTCCCTTTTTTCTGGCTCCAACCACATACCTTGAAGTTACTTAAGCTACTTAACTCCCTTCCCGGCCTTGAGGTCAAGGGCCTGAGGGCATCCATCCCTGCATACTTAAGCAGTATGCACCTTGGCTGACCAGACCTATCACCTGGCTTTTTAACCTCTTGATTCGTACGTCTACTGTCCCATCCACCTGAAAAACTGCCTGAATCATCCCTATACACAAAAAGGGCGATGTCAAACTCATGTCCAACTACCGCCCTATATCTCTTCTGCCCACTCTCAGTAAGCTGCTTGAAAAAATAGTCCATTGCCAGCTTGCTGCTCACCTTGACATGTTTAATCTTCAAACCCCATGCCAGCATGGTTTCTGGCCTGGTCACAGTACCACCTCTGCACTTACACAACTTACAAATGACATCAGAAATAATATGGACTGTGGCCTACTCACTGGGGCCATCTTTATCGACCTGTCTAAAGCCTTCGACATAGTACACCATCCTCTCATGCTAAAGAAACTCCAATCCATTGGAGCATCTGACCAAGCCCTCTCCTGGTTTCATAGCTATCTTGACAATCGGACTCAGGCAGTAGCATTTCACAAGGCCCTTTCCTCCCCCCCTAAACATCTCCCGTGGAGTTCCCCAAGGATCCACTCTTGGACCTCTACTCTTCTCCTCTTCCTAAATGATATTCCCACCATGTCCCGCATAGCTGCACTCTTATGTACGCAGATGACCTTGTTCTCTACTCTGGGTCAAAATTGGTTGCTGCCATCAACTCCACCTCACTAATGACTTCCAATTCCTGCAGACCTGGCTCTCAGCAACCACCAAGTCCTGAACCTAGAAAAACCTGTGCTATGCTATTCGGATCCTCTAAGAAACTGTCTGCCCCTCATGAACAGGCTCTGGATTCAATGCCTTGATGGCTCCCTCATCTTAAACACTGAGTCCTTCAAGTACCTTGGGGTCACTTTGGATCCCACACTTGACCTGTCTCAACATGTCAATATGGTGTGCCATGCCGTCAATGCTAAAATTGGTGGAGCTTATCGCGTGCGCCACTCCCTCACTCCTTCCGCTAGACTTTCTGTTGCGAGAGGTATTCTCTTACCCCAGCTCCAATATGCTCTGCCCCTCCTCTTTGCTGCAAACTCTGCTACACTCCACAAATGGGACACTGTCTACAACAACATCTGTAGAATTCGCCTTAACTGCCCCACGCCTTACCCATCATTGTCTCCCTTTACGCTGGCTTAAATTGGCTGTCACCTAAGGATATTCGAGCCTACTCCTGGGCTGCTTTATTGACTCCCTGTCTAGACCTCCTGCCCTGTTTATCTTGCCAACCTCCTGACTACTGCTCACACACCCGTACCTCAGGTCTTCCTCTGTCCCCATGCTCTCCACTAGACCTTGCATGACAAAATGGGTGAACAGGCATTTGCCCATTTTGCTCCCAAATTCTGGAACTCACTCCCCCTTATGGTGAAAACTTCAGCCTCCCATCGAGAATTCAAAAACTCGCTGCTCACGCACCTTATAGCCTCTGGCCAATGCAAATGCTCTTAATTTGCTTTGTCCCACTGCAGGCTGTCGGGTCTGACCCTGAGTACTACACTAATGTTCTCCCATGCAATATGCTTGTCTAGGTGGCTATGAACCTTGATGTCTTTACTGTCCTCAGCTGTCTTATGGTTACCCTAATTGCTTTATTTTACATCCTTACTATGATCTATGCCTAAAATGTACCCTTATGTAACTATTACTGTGCTACCCAATGTATATCTTGTTTTGCTCCTGTACACCTATATTATGTCTGTGCATTTCTGCATATTGTAACCAATGTCCTGTGCTCTCCCGGGTCTTGCCTGAAAATAGGCAGGTCTGTTGCCTAGCGCAGTTAGCCGGTTGCCAAAAGCTAATAAATAAATAAAATATTAGAATTAATCAGCAGTTGCCCACACAGACAAACAGGCAGGGATAGTCCAGGGAGGCAAAAATCCACACTCAGATTAGTCCACAGATGGCCTGATAGCCAAGCAAGAACACACACTCAGCTTGCTCAGCTGACAATCTACTGTAAAATCTATTTTAATTGTATTGTATCTATAATTGTGTTGTAATAATTGTAGATTCAACTTATTGAGCGTTCAGATGTTGCCTTGTGCACCACACTCAACTTTATTTCCACTGCCAACTGCTGCTCACTGCTCACCATTCTGCTCTGCATTTGCCTGCCTCTAATATATGCCAGTTCAGTTTTGGAAATACTTAAGAAAATTTAAAAAATGCCTCCTTAATTTTTTTTTTATCTAACACAAACAGCAGGAAACTCAGTTTCATCAGCCACTGCCCACTATCATATCACAGCAATGTCCAGATTGTACCATTTGTCAACATTACTGGAGAAGGACAGAAAACTATAAACAAATAAAAAATGCTTTTTAAACAGTTATACTGACAATTTTATGTTGACAGGAAATCTTCGACTCCATCATAATACATTAATATGTATGCTTGTGTGAGTTTCTTACTGCATAAGAATGTTATCTTGTCCTATTTGGGCTGACAGAACCTCTCAACCTCACTTTGCAGTCCTCTTGCTCCAATAGCATGAGATAACATTCTTAGGCAGTAAGAAACACATACAGTACACATATTAATATATAAAAGTAGCTGCATCAGTGGTCTCCAGAACCTTAGAATATGTATTTAATTTGTCTCTTAGTACATGTATTATGCCACATATTTGAAAGCAACCAATAATTATACTGATATTCATATTTGGGGATTGGACTATGGCCTCTAACTATCACCAAGTTTTTATAATTCTAGTATTAGCAAAAATATTGAGAGGTTTATGAATGATCAGGTTCTGGAGTACCTCTCAAGTTATGAGCTGTTGTCCCAATGCCAGCATGGCTTTAGAAGGCATTTTAGCATTGCAACAGCCTTGGTCGAGTTGACGAGCACTGTCCTAGATGCATCCGATGGTGAACAGCTAGCCGGGGCAGTGTTAATCAACTTGACCAAGGCCTTCAGTTTAGTGCATCATAATCTTTTTACTGTTAAGCTAGAGGCTGATGGCCTTGGTATAGTAGTTAATGAATGGTTTAAAAGTTATTGGCCAAGTTGTATACAAACAGTAAGTCTGATCCTCACACTGTGTATCAAGGTGTTCCTCAAGGATCCATATTAGGTCCTGTTTTTTTTTATATTTGTATATATGACTTGCCTGCAGTAATTACAAATGCAAAAGCTCTGCTGTATATGGATGACATTGTCTTCCTTAGCTCAGGCCCTACCACACTGCATATCCAATCTGATCTGCAACAGAGCTATGATAATTTAACCTTGTGGCAGATTAAAAATAAATTAAAACTTGAATAAGTCAAAATATAAAATAATGTTGTTTGGCACACAGCAGAGATTGGTTCATGATGAGAGGACCTTGACAACCATGGGAATTTTGGAATTGATCTGCAGATTGAACATAATTTTAAATATTTGGGTACTGTTCCGAATCGCACCGAGTTTCATCCCTCATATAAATTGCACATAAAAAGATTAGTTAGAAACTGGGATTCCTTTATAGGGAATATCAGATCTTTAAACAATAAAGATAGGCTTTTGATTACAGAGCAAATTCTCTTACCCATATTGGATTATGGAAGTGTGCTTTTTACATCAGACTGATGTATCTCAAAATACCAGATTACATTAAGTAGTCTATGCTGTTTTGCACTTTAAGTACCTTTTTGGACCCACCACTGTATGCTCTGAAAAGTCAAGGGCATTTTCCTCCTAATATAAGGATTTATTTTAATCTGGCTGGTTTTGCCTAGAAAATGTATAAAACAGCTACACCTGTTAACTTTTTTTAACTTTTTGTTCCCAACTTGTGTTTGTACTGCTGCTCATTATAAATTAAAACAAGTGAAATTAAGTGCAGGTATGTGCTCTTTTTCTGGGATGATTACCTCACTTCTCAATAGCTTAGCAATTAATGTAAATATTGATATTATTCCATCCAGTTTCTACAATGCTGGTCAAATGTATGCTACATCTCTTGAATGCAAATGTTTTGATGTACCATGATTATATTGTACAATATATGTCAACACGTGAGTTGTACTATTCATGGTATGTGTATTGTTCCCATATTTCTGTGGTGCACTTTCTCATCAGACATGGCTTAAAAAGGACATGTCCCAGTTCATCATCGGGTGAAAAAAAAAAACCAACAAAAAGTTCAAGAGATAGACAGAGAAAGCAGACTGACCAACATTTCACAGAGAAAGGTGAAAAAAGAAGCAGCCATCATAGGAGCAGTTGGAGTAGGGGGATGGGACAGAGGGAGTAGTGAGAGCAGAAACCTAAGAGGGAAGGGGGACCCAGTACTTAGCAAAAAAAGAGGAGCAGCAGAGGAGGAATCAAAAATCCAATAAAGGGAGACTGAGGTTGAGGAAGCGGGAACAGTGATGAATAAGAGGAGGGCACCGAGGGAGAAAGCTGCACAAGGAGTGGAAGAAGGGGGCCTATTTTACCAAACACTGATAAGATCACCTTTAAGAGGATCATGCAGTGGACAATTAGTGGAAGGCATGTTTTGATAGGGGTACATTGCACCAAACTTGAGTGGGTTTTTTGCACAAGGCATTGCTATGGGTAGAGAAATCAAAGTTTTGATCCAGTCACACATCAAGGTACTCAAAATGGTGTACCTCTACAAGGGGGGTGCCATAAATTATCTTAAAGGCTGATTTTTGGGGGAGTCTAGCTAATCTCTGCTAAGTACCCAAAATATGGAAATTGCCTTTTAAGCATTACAAAAGAGCTGGTTTGAGCAGAAACAACACTGGATGTTTTCAAACTCACGCTGTATTGACAATTCCGTCTCAGAGACTGAGATTCCCAGAGTAAAGAGTACAACGTCATTCACATATATGGGGATGAACAAAAAGACATAAACTGAGAGGAGATAATTGACAGAAATGGAAAAAATAAGACAGGGTTGAGAATGGAGCCCTAGGAGACTGCAGATATGACAAGGGTGAGAAAAGAATTAGCAACCTGGACCTACCGGCGCCAGTCAAAGAGTCCAGTCCTTCAAGAGTGTCCAGTAGGATGGAGTGGGCCCCAGTATGGAATACTTTAGCCAGGTTAGTGAAAATGGGTGCAGTGATCTGGCCCTGGTCCATGCCTGTCAGAATGGAATCAGTCACCTGTAGGAGAAAAGAGATGGTGAAGTGGCATTTGCAAAATCCAGCCAGAAGGGAGAGAAAAGAGGTAGAGGTGTCAAGGAAGGAGAAGAGCTCAGTATGGACAAGCTTCTCCTGCACCTCTGCTAGGGCAGGAAGGAATAAGCTGGGATGGTAGTTACTAGAGGTACAGGTGTCTCCCCTCCGTAATGAGGTAAGAGCTTAATCTGCTTCCAGACATCAGGGAGCAGACACTATGTAAAAAGAAAGACTGAAAAGTGTAGCATTTGGAGTAGTGATAGCAGGGGAAAATAGCTGAAGGAGTTTAGGGTTCAGTTCTTAAGGTCTGTAACCTTTAGAAGGATTGAGAGACAGCAGTACAGTTAGGACAGTAGTTGGGGACAAGTGGGAGGAGGTGAGAGAAGGCAAATTAAGAGGTAATGGATGAAGTGACAGAGAAAGTAGAGGGAGGGGGAGGTGAGGTTGCAGAGGAGGGATGAAACTGAAGGAGGGAAAAAATGCAGGAGGTGAAGAATTTGTTGAAAGCTACCACAACCATGAGAAGCTGAGTGGTGAGGGAGTCACACAACGTAAGGATTATGATAAACAATTGGGTTGGAGGGTCAGAAAGTTTGTAAACAACTTTCCAAAACTTCTCTGAGGAATAAAGGTTGGTCTAAAGGTTACAGAGAAATAATTTGCCTTGACTTCCTTGTAGGCCTTTTTACTAGAATTACAAGGCTTTTGCACCTCTACAAGTCTTTTGGGAGCCAGATACCATTGTTGAGATGATGGCTGGGACTCTGCTAGTTGAGTGCTTTTCCCAATCCAAAGACTTAGTGCACTATCTGAATGTACAAGCTGGTTACCCTCTCAATAATGGACTTGGAAAGCACACCACCTGATCTGGATCTGATGTCACGGAAAGTACACACTATCTAAATTTTGTGACACTGAATAGATAGTAGCTGCACAACCTAATTGTGAGCCATTGTTTCTTTATGATTAAGGATGCTTACATGAAAAATTATCTTTATTTACTGGTTTGTTTTGGTACACTGGGAAAGGCAGGTTAAGAATTAGGTGTGGATACAGGAAGTACTGATTGATATTAATCTAGGTTACTCTGCTGGTGGATTAGTGAATGGGGAGAATTTGGCCCATACACCTGGTAAATGTTCCCTACACTTTAAAATAAATTACATGGATCTTTAACATCCACCTAAACAAACATCGGTACAGGCATATAGGACCTTGGTTTAACATCTCATCTGAAAGATGGCACTTCATGATAGCACAGTGTTGCCCTAAAAAACACCATGCAGGAGCATCAGTATGGTTATGTGTGAAAAGGGGAGAGTGTCTCTGTAATGCAACCAGCATCTGGTGTTTGTTGGAGGCTCACATCTGTCTATAGATCAGGCCCTATTTTGTGTGCAATAGTTTAAGAAATCTACCAGAATACGGCTCCAGGGTGGTAAAGCTATGTCTTTTAGGGACTGCTGGCAGGTGGGGTCATAGGAAAGGATCTGGCAGCAGTAAGACTTGGAAGGGGTATGTTTTATTTTCGAACTGGCAGTGAGCGGCGAGCAGGAAGGGTCCACAGCATAACAGGGGAATACATTATAATAGCACAGCAGCATCACTATACTGTAGTTTGGATTGAGTAGGTGATTTAGGATTAAACCCCTTTTTTGTCCACTTATAACATGGACATCTTTGGACCTAGGGCCTGAAAGTTGGCATGTGCACCTTCTTTGACAGAACATTATAACCTGTAAATTCACGTACATTTGGGTTAAGATACTTTTGAGTTAAAGAGTGGCAAAGAAACATAAAATATAAGGAATACAAACTATTATTTTTATAGCCAGAAATAATACAGATAATCCAGGTAAGCACTAATAAGCAAAACAGAAAGGTTACATTTTTATTTAAGATTTTAAAAGCACAGTAGAGTTAGCAGGCTCAACAGTACGGGGGTAACATTTTGACTCACAGTTCTGGCAAACCAGTTTGGGGAATGAGCATGAGGCATTGAATGCTGGTCGGGGAGAGGAGAACTGAGCATCCCAAAGGACCATCTCCTCTGCTGGGGGAGGGAGAGTGCCAGACTTTCCTGCAATACTGCTATCTGGTGGACCACATGTGGCAGTGCAGTCAAAGCAGTCTGTGGGAAAGGAGAATGGTGGCTGGTGTTGTGTGCATCCACACATATTCATGTGCAAGCTCTCATGATGCTTTGCTGCCAGCATCCGAAGGGGTGGACTCAACAAAAAGAAACCTCCCAAAACATGCAGGAGGAAGTCCAGGGCTCTTGGACCCTGCATTTTTTCAGTTAATCCTTTTTATTGATTTTCAACAAAGTTCATTACATTCAGGATCAAGAAATGGACAAAAACACATTTAATATAAGACTGCAAAAGTAGCACATTATAGGAGCAGGATAGCACTGAGTGTGGTAATATAGCACATTTTGATCCAGTACATGGGGTTGTTGAGTGCATATCCAACAGAATAATAAAATGAACACAGACGAGACATAAAAACATGTATTTTCTCTAGCAAACCTTTTTCCACACTAAACACAGCCCTGCACTTCTGACTGACCACTCTATGTCCTCCACTAGACGGCTGGAGGGAGGGCTGCTGAACAAAGACCACCTGAAGAAACCACTGCAGGGTAGAAGTTGCACTAAGGCACTGTGAGGATGAAGGTAAGTGCCAAAGAAGAGATGGGAGAGGGCTGGGAATTACTGTAGAAGGGGGTGGCTTCAGTGACAGAGGGATAAAAAAACAAGAAGAAAGCATTGAACAGTCAGTTTGGAGAAAATGGTGAGGGAGGTTTTTTAAGCCATGAGGAGCTGAGAAGCTGAAGGAACAGCCACCAATAAAGGTAAGGGATACAGTTAATGGAGAAAGTATAGCAAGGCAGCAGATGAGGAGTGATGAATTGTTCCCTCATTATCAATGAAGTCAGACTCCTACCCACTCTGTGACTGGGAGGGCTAAAGTACAAGGGAAGTGAGAGGGCTTGCTCTAAGTCATATGATACAACATGTGACTGCAGTGTGAATTTGAACTGTGGTCTCCTGTTTAATACTTCAGTACTCTAACCACTAGACACCACTGCCTTCCTAATTGTACAGGTATGCTAGCATGAATGTATTGTAAAACTAGTCTCTAGTAAAAGTAATGGGGTAAAAAATATGGTTAGAATAGTACATACAGAGTTAGAGTATCCTCAGATTGGATATGCATCATGACTATATGACTCTCCAGGGAAGTATAAAGACAAAAGGCATACTATGCCAACCATTAGTGTCCATGTAAAGAGAGAACGCCTCTGTGTGAAGTAAAATCTAGTTCATACTTTTATCTGGACAGTTCTCAGTACATTAAATCAACCAGTGTGCTGAATATGGCAGCTATTTTCTCTCCTCTCCTCTCCCTCTCCCTCTCCTCTATTGTAAAGCACTTTTGGAAACAATCTGTATGATATTTTGGATACAATCTGTATAGGCATTATACAGTATTAACCCAAATATCTTCCTTTCTTACTGTGAACCATACTGTAATTAATGCAATGAGGTATAATATATATGGGCCAGGATATTTATAGATCCTGGCTTGGGCCCACTAATTGTTTACTCCAGGAGCAAATTAGTGCCTGGAGCAAACAATAGGTATTTTGTAACATATGAAGGCACCTTGTGAGCACTAAAGGCATGTTCTAATCTTCCAGTCAGGCACTAACCAGACTGCAGTCACAAACCCCAGCCTCTACTGGCCACAGGAGGTACATGATCAATAGGGTGCTACGGGGATTGCAATTCTAGTTGGGCTGTTAGGGCCCACTAATGGCAATAGCTCCTCTGGAGCAACCTCACATATTGATACCTTAACATGTAAATGACCCCATAGCACTAGCAAAGCACAATGGGGTCATTTGCATATTTTTAAGGCCTCATTACAGGCCAGGAGCAAACAGAGTTTGCATCCCTCCCCCACTCCCCCACTCCCCACCCAGCACCTGCCAGGGCTGCCTGCACTTCAGGTCTAGTGTCCCCCCCTCAAACACCATGCTGAAAAGATTACACATTTACCTGGTAGCTAGTGGCCCCTCTGCCTCTGACCTCCCTGGCAAGCTTTGTAAACATTTTCCCTGGTGGTTAGTCATGTCCCTTACCCACCAATCTCTCCACTGAGCTTTATAGATATTTTCCTTAGTAACTAGCAGTACCCCATCCCCTGATCTCCACGTTGGTATTATTTTACAAATGCTTTGGTGGTTATTGGTCCCTTCACACCTTCAAATCCATCCGTGCCCACCTGCTCAGTTACACCACTACCATAACCGATGACACCTGCCTGCAGTACCCACCCTCCCCTGATGGCAACTGGCACAGATGCTCTCCTCACCTCTGTACACAGCTACCAATTGACAGTTCTCAGTCATACTACCTACTGTAAATGTTTGTTTCTAAACTAGGTAGCATGATCATGAACTGTCATTCAGTAGCTGGCTGTGAAAGTAAGTGGAGGGTCTCTGCTATTTGCTATCAGGGGGTTTCAGACACTGTAGGCAGGAAACCAGACTGTTCAGGAGGGGGACAATGGTTAGGGTCCACAGCTCATAAGATCTGGTTTATGGAGGTGTAAACAGCACATCACTAATGCCTACTTATCAACTTTCCAAACCTTTCAGCATGGTGGTGTGCCTATATGCAAGGCATTATCAGCTGTTTGCATACGTGCACTAGAATGTTTTAAGATCAGTGGCAAATGCAGATGGGTTAGCAACTCTCTAACCATGCCATCCAATATGGAATTTTGCTGTTCTGTCCTGCTTTGGGGCTATGGGGTCACTAACCCCAATTGTAAACACAAATGCAGTTTGAATATCCTGGCACTTATACAAAAGAGAGGAGGTGTGCACTGAACTCTGTTGTAAAAGTGCCACAAAACCAGTAGCATGCATCATCAGAAATGTGATTTAAACTTTGTGAATAAAACAAGGGTAGAGTGTGCTATTTTTGGATTGTGTTTATATTTTGGGAGTTGTGTGGTATTGTACTCCTTTTAGCATGTTCCTTCTGATCACCTGTGAGTCACCTACCACTGAAGGAATTTCACAGTTAGTTGAAACCATGGGGTTCCACCATGGCATGGAGGGGGGGAACATGATAGAAACTTTCAAGTACCTCAAGGGAATCAACAAAGTCCAAAAAGGTAGCATCTTTCAGAAAAAGAGATGTGCAAGAATAAGGGGACACAATTTAGAGATAGATTAGGGATGGCTCAGTGGCAATGTGAGGAAGTATTTTTTCACAGAGAGGGTGATGGAACAGCCTTTCTGAGGAGGTTGTGGGGTCAAAACAGTGGGAGAATTCAAGAATGCATGGAACAGACATAAGGCAATGCTGGTGGAAGGTAGGAAGAAGTAGGATGTTGGTTAACTAGGGTCTGCAGCTTATCCAATAGGTAGGGAAATGGGCAGTCTAGGTGGGCCAAGTGGTTCTTATCTGCCGTCAAAGTCTATGTTTCTATGGCATCTGGTGGTTTTTGCTTGTTCACATTACAGCTGTAAAATGTCAATGAAGGGAATCCATTTTACATGGAGATAAAAGTTAGAAATCAGTCAATTTAGGCAGAAAGAAATAGTAGCTTTTCAGATTTACCATTATGGTAGGTGCACTGGACTCTGTTGTAAAAGTGCAACAAAACCAGTAGCATCCATCATCAGAAATGTGATCAGAACTTTGTGAATAAAAAAAAGGGTAGAGCATGCTGTTTCTGGATTTTGAATATCTTGGCCACGGTGTTTATTCATTCATAAAATACATTTGAATGGATATTTCTAAAATGGCTCACAATCATCGTTTGTATGCAGTTCATCTACACTAAGTGAAAATTCTTGTAAGTACAAGTATGATATTAGCCAGACTCCTGCTAGACTGCATTTTAGAACTAAATATGAAGTGAAATGTATGTCAAAATGATTCTGAAACTTTTAGTATGGTGCTATGTAACTACTCTTTCTTAAAATGCTGCGGTTTGTTACAAAACATATATAATTTAATTTGGAAGAACACTCTAATATAATTCCAAGTGATAGTGAAACACTACACAGCATTACTTAGCAAGCTTTTAAGAAAGAAACAAAATGAATGAACTAGACGTTCAAACCATGAGTTCTACTAGCTGCCACTCAAATGGCCTATATTTAAGTTATAACATTCGGTTAGTCAGAGTATATGAAGGAATAACTGGCTGATGAGGGTGATTAAATGCTGAGTATGGCAAGCCGTTAGGGACATCATTCATAATCTCTAGCTGTATAGTAAAACACATACACTACATAGTGAAATACATATATCATATAGTGAAATATATACATCATATAGTGAAATGCATACACAATGTAGTGAACCACATACACTATCTATTGAAATATATACATCATATAGTGAAATACATATACTGTGTACTGAAATACATATATCATATAGTGAAACATACACTATATAGTGAAATGCTTACATTATATAGTGAAACACATACACTATCTCCTAAAATCTACATACTGACTACTGAAAATCCACATACACTATATACTGAAACAAATGTACTATGTACTGAAACATATACACTACCTATTGAGATACATACACTACAGACTGAAACATCCACATAAACTATCTACTGAAACAAATACTCTATACATTGTAACACATACACTATATATTGAAAAAAATCTGCATACACCATATACTGAAACACATACACTATATATTGAAATACATACACTATCTTTTGAAATGCATACAGTACACATTGAAAAAAGCACATATGCTGTCTACTGAAACAAATACACTGTATATTGAAACATCTACACTGTATGTTGAAATGCATACATTATATATTGAAATAAATACACTATGCATTGAAAAATCTACATACACTATATACTGAAAAAATACACTATATATTAAAACACCCTCTCCATTGTAAAATTTTGCACACTCTATATACTGAGAGAAATATATTACAAACTGAAATACATACACAGTATATTTAAAAAAACACTTACATTATATACTGAAACAAATACACTACATGGTGAAACACGTACACTATGTATTGAAATATATACACTGTAGACTGAAAAATTCACATACACTATATACTGAAACAAATAAACTATATACTGAAATGGACTACATTCTGAAATAACCCCTCCTCCCTTGAATGGCCTGGCTCTGCACTCATTTCCTGTTGCATTCAGGAGCTGCTGGCACGATGAGAGGATGTCTGCTGCAGAGCGGAAAGTAAACAAAACAGGACTATCTCTTATTCCACTTCTTTATGGGGTTTTACATCTTGTTTTGCTTGCACACCTTTAATCAAATTTCAGAACATTGGGATGTGACAAGAAACCTTTAGAACTAATTTAAAATGCTGTAGTTTATTTTTTTTTAATAAAGTGATGCCTTCATTTACTGTTAGACACATTTATATAGGAAGCTAATGCTGGATATTCCTAACATATACATAGGGGTCTGCATGCATTTTTCCAAGTAAAATTTTTGATCAGATTTATGTGTAATTAATTACTGTGTTAGTCCAGCAACTTATCTGAACTGAGTGCTTGGGAAGCACTTCAGCTGTGATAGTGTAAGCCAAAAGCTTTGCTAGTTTGTACTCTATGGACTATGTTTTGATTTAGTTTTTGTTTTTATTTTCATGTTTTGTTTAACAAAAGTTTCTTGGTTAAAAAACAAATATATATATTTTTGCTGCAACCCCTCAGTGTCCAGTTCTCATCAGGAGTTTAGCTGGCACATGCAAATAATTTACATTGTTTCTATACTAAATAACTTTACTGTGATGTCTCACTGGAGGCATTCACAGTCTGTTTTGAGATTTGAGCTTCTCAAACTGTGCTTTATTTCTTTTTTTTCCATAGAGATTTTTATCTCCTTAATCTCCCTGCGACCCCTTTACCCCCTGACATCTCCAGCCCAGTCATCCGCCATCCCCAGGACATACTTGCTCTGAGATTCTCCCCCCACACACACATCCCCCATGTTGGGGCCAGGAGGGGGAGGGTCATTGACAGTGAGACACATATTCAGACAGGATCAGAGCCTGGATAGTAGTGTAGATTGATTGCCATTGGGGGGTTTCTACCTTTGGTTTCATCCCCTGGGCAGCCAAGCATGCAATGAAGCAATTGCATATAAAGGCACATGCTTATTTGTGCCTGCCTGAGCCCTCCCCCTTATGCAACTCCACTGCCCTGCTAGCCCTCCTCAGCTATGTGGATATTGAAGAGCAGGGTGGTCAGACTTCCCCTCACTGAGAGGAGAGCATTGCCTGAGATGCTCAATCATATCTCCCCCAGCTAACCCCTGTGTGACCCAGGTCCACCCTCAAAACTGGGCCACTAGCAAGGGACGCAATGCAATCACCACCAAGCTGCTAGGACATCCCACCAGACTGTGTTTTTATAAGTAAATAAAGACAGCATTTAGATAAAAAAAGGAAAAAAAACTGTATTTTAACTAGTTTGTTATAATAGTTTTAAGTCACATCACAATGTTTTGAAATCAGATAAAGGTTCTGCAAGCAAAATAAGATAAAACAGTACATAAAGAGATAGATAAGATAACCCTTCTATGTTTACCTTCTGCATCGTAAGAGGCATCAGCCAGGATTTTTAATCAATTAGGACCCCATGTTCAGAAGGTCAGTGTGCAGTTACATTATATGGGAACAGCATGGTTGGAGGGGTGTCATATTCAGCATCACCTGATGCTAACCTGATCATGTGCATGTGCATATGAACTTCTACAGCCATGCAAATAAGTAATCCTCTCCTGCATACAGAGCACAGTGCTATATAAAAGGTTTCCTTAGTGACCATGAGCACCTCCCCCTACATTTTATACTCAGCCTCTAAGTTTCTATTCCCTAGATGCTTGATTTTGAACCCGAGATGCCATGTCCTGTATCACTCTTTAAGTTTTCTAAGGTCCCTACTCATTCTCTCCATCTGCACCTATCAACACTATTACAGATTGTGGTGTCATCGGCAAAAAAGCATATCTCCCCTTCCAGTTCTTCTGTTATGCTACTTATAAAGACACAGAAGAGGACTTGTCCCATTACTAAGCCCTCTGGCAACCTACTGCTCACTTTCTGTTCATTGGAGTGAGTGCCATTTATCACCACCTTCTGTGGCTGTGTGCTATCTCAGGTGCAGCACTTTTGAGTGCACAACACTAATCTGAAAATGGGGGCCCACGTACCACTGTAACAGGATTAGCCCTGTGCTGTCATAAGCACTGCTGGTACTGTTTTAAAAAGCATTCTTCTGTGCAGTGCTAACCCATTAGCATGGCACTATTTTTTTTTTTTTGCACAGGATTACTAACTGCAACCAGGTGCCCATACAACTGGGGGTTACTCTAATGCATATAAGGTGTACAGGTATATTAAATATTTTCTGGAAGTGCTAAGACACTGCCTGGTTAGAGCTAGTTAATGATTTTGGGAATCATATTTAACTGTACACACGAAGCCTTCCAGCAACCCCCACCCTCACCCCCACACACACACACTGTCAGTCCTGGACACAATAAAAAATAATTCCTTGGTAGTCTGGTGGTCCCCCACTCACCTAATCCAGGTAGAGCTAGAACATGTATTCCTCATTCCTGCTGCTGTTATACTGCACATATTTCTCAGCTTGTCTGGTGCTGGGGAAAACAAGTTTCAGTGTTAGCAACCAGCTGGAAAATAACTAAACATGCTAAATCTTGTGTTGGGCCTTCAGAGAGAAGAGGGTGCTAAAGAGTAAAACTTCAGTGAAGACTCTTGGGGAAAAATACAGGGGACAATCTGGGAGCCTTTTTCAGCAACCAGTGAGGTGTCACGGGAACCTTGTACATGTTAATTTTGGTTGACAGTGGCTCCTGCCAGTGGGGAGCTGCCAGAAAACTTCCAAGGGGAAAGAATTTTGGTTTCTAAGTTCAGTTTGGTGGAAGCCCCTCCACAGGGAGGGGGTTTCCAGACCCTAGGGAGAAGGTGGGGTTGTGGGGCTGTGAGGGGTCTGCCAGCCATCTGTTCCCCATAGCTGGTTGTGCCTTTCCCCATCTAGAGAGAAAAGATTTGTGGGCAGCTCTGCAGAAAGGGAGATCTGCAGTATTCTGTTGCTGCCAGAGAAATTGCACCACAGCAGTGAAATTGTTCAGAGTAAAGGTTAAATGGACTGAGAAAAAGAATTAAGAAAATGGATTTGTGTCAAGAGGATGAGGAGAAAGCCTCTTCAGTTTTATCTGTGCCACATCAGTGAGACACGGACGACCAAAGATTTTTGATGAGAGAAGTAAGAAAAAGTGTAATAGAGCTGGCCCAGTGGCACTGAGGGTTGAGGCACTGGACGCCACACCTCACGCTATGCCGGCGACCCATGTTTGGGAATGAGTCTGGGTCATTGGGGGTTGGCAGGGGAGAGATAGGATCGAGCATCCATAAGACTGTTCTCCTATCCCTGGGAAGGGTGAAGGGACTTCACCATGCTGTAGTGGCCCCTGGTGATGACCGGGGGGCACTATCAGTGCTGGTGTACATGGAGGGAGTGTGGCAGACATCAGCATGTTGTGCCCAGGCATCATTGCACATCCGCACTCCAGTGGGCAATGGAGGAATAAGGCTGGGCGTGAATGAGCAGCATAATGGCCATGCTTGACCAGCCTGGAGGTCAGTTGTGGAATCACACTGGGGGGATCAGTCTTGGCCCAGCTGGGTAGGCATAGGGAGCCTCCTAGCAGGTCAGGAACAGCCATACAGACTCCCCATCAGCTGAGAGAGCCTGCTGCCCTCTGGGTGGGGCAAGCCAGCAGCTGGATGCCTCCACCGCTCGCTCCACAGCAAAGAGGAAAAAAACATTCTATGATAAAAAGAAAAAGTGTAAAAGGTTCTGTCTGACCCTGGCAATGACAAGGCATCAACAGGAAAAGGGAAAGACAAAGTTAAAGAACTGTTTTTTTAGCAGAGGAAACTGGATTGTAGAAAATGGACATGAAAACTGGATTTCAACCCAGGTTTTAAGAAGTTGACAAGACAGCCTCTTCTGTCTGGAGTCGACTAGCACCTGCACATTGAGAAAAGGGACTTTCTTGATGTATTTCTGAAAAAGAGTTGCTGAACTTGTGTGTGATCCAGAGAACAAGAGTGGCCACTGTGTTGGAGTTAAAAGACTGTGGGGGCAGGGGGATGAGTGGGTGCTGTCTGGGTGGATGCCTGCAGTCTGCTCCTGCGATGCAGCAAGACAGGAGACTATTGTGTTAAATCCCAGGATTTTCAAACTCTGCACAGCCCCCCTCCCAGAACCTGATATTTGAGATGGTAGCTGAGACTGCTTGACTACATACCGTAGCAGATAATTGAGGAAATAATGGAAATGATCTGAAGAATCCATCCTAAATGTGTCAGGTGGGGAGCTTGCTGGCCCCCATCAAGTGGGACTGCTGGTGGCAAGGGATTGTGGATTTGTGCCCAAGTGCTGGGGTGCTCTGACCTGTGGGGGAGCCGGACTGTGGGGATGCTCCCGTGTCTGGCTCCCTTGTGGCTGGTGGGTCGTGAGTGATGCCCTGCAGTGGACCGGGGGGGCCAGGCTGCAAGACCTTGGGTTGCACTGAAGATCCAAGTTGCAGCTTGTACACGTTCAAGTGTTAAGCATCAGGCCTGGTTCTGTGTCTGCTGATCCATCTACCCCAGGACTTCAGTCATGTGTGCCATCCTAGGACTAATACAGCAGAGCTGTGAGTGAGGGCAGGAATTGCCCTGCACCTGAGGACTATATATATTGTATGTAGGTATCTGTGTTCATGTCCACTGGTGCTGAAACCCAATTCAAGATTTAAAGCAATCAAGGGGAACATGTGGGAGGTTGTTTGGTTCAGGTGGGTGTGCCAGTGCCGGCCAACCAGCTGCACCTCAGGCCTGCAGCTTGGCATTTAGGTACCCAGGGACAAAATTCAGGGCATCTTTCTGAACTGATACCAGTGAGTTTGGGTTTGGTAATACTTGCAGCAGTTAGATAGCCAGGTAGTGGTGGTTGCATTATCAAAAGGTAATTTGGGTTAAAATCAAAAGGGTGAATGCTGTTTGGGAATTTTTTTTTTTTCCAACTCTTTTTCCTCCGATCACCGGAGATGTGGCCTCTCTCAGGCATCATCCCCAGTTCACTCCTACCCAACCTGCCACCCCCACTCTGGGTCCCCTCCCGGGGCTCCTCTAATGCATACCTCCACCTGGCGAAAGACCTCCCTGGCTTACCCATAGGGCGAGGCCACCACTCCTTCTGGCGCCCAAGACATCCAGTATCATCCAGGTAGAGGAGGCACACAGAGGATTGGGACCAAGGTGGGCAGGGTCTAGCAGTGGACATGGGGCTGAGGTGCATCATTGCCAACCACAACTCTGGGGTGTTTCCTTGTTCATTTAACAGTTACAATGGTTTTAAAAAGCCCTAAGGCAAAATATTAAAGCTTTTTTGCGAGTGCTAGATAGGTTATCAACTTGCTAATCCCAATTTGCACCTCTAAAACAGGATAGTACTGCACAGGGTCATATGATTGCTTGGTTACCAAGTCACTAGCCCATTTGTAAGTGGCCCTAATCCATCCTCGTGCACCTATGTAAAGCAGCTGACAGCACCATGCACATAGGCACATCAGCATGCTGGGAGGTTTGGGGAGGTATAGCTATCCATTAGTGCAACACTAGTTACTGGTTCCCCAAACCAGGTGTTATGAACTGTGCATTCCTACACTCCCAACACATGACCATGTCAGGCTACCACTAGCCCTGGTCCCTCCACTGGTACATGGCATAACTGTCCAGGTGTCCAGTGCCCCACCCCCCAAATTGCATGCCTGTGTAATAAAACATCTGTCCCATGTGTTCAGCAGACTGCAGACTCCCCACCACTGATCAACTGGGCTCCAATTAGACACATGATAAGATCAGTAATTCCTCGGTACCATTTGCCTGATATCCAGACCAGGGTTCCCCATGTGCCTCAATTAGTAGTCTGGCAAGATCTGTAATTCTTTCATACCACATCCTTGGTGCTGAGTGATTCCCCTGCCCCATAAGTATAACATCTACCCCCGACCAGCCCACCCAGTACCACTACAACTGCCCCCACTTGCTGCAACCTATGGTGTATGCAGCCCTTCAGATAACTCCTTTTTGGACGTATTTTATGTCCATAATTTAGCTCAAAACTTCCAAAAATGTAATATCTGGAGTCATTGACGTCCAACAACATTTCCATTTTTTAAAGCTGACGTCCATTTTTCATGGTGTGGACATCAGGTTTTTATGCACAGGACCTAGTAATAGCAACACTGAAAATGATACTTTTTCTGACACTAGAAGTCAGAATAATTGGGGGGCATCTGGTAACACTAGGGGGAATACCTTTTCAGATTTGTTCAAAAATAAGTTGGAACAAGCCTCCAGGAAAAATGCAGTAAGGTTAAGTTATAGAGGAGGCTTGCAGGAACATGAGGTCTTGTGAGCTGCAAATTACATTGTGCAGAACTGGTAAATTCATATCAGGATTTTGTGATGTGATATAATCCAGGATCAGAAAAAGTATCATTTTCAGTGTTGCTATTTTGGACCTTTAAACCCACTCGCCCGCAAGCCCATGGCCAAACCCACTTTACAGATCCTTTCTGAGTCCGTGCAGAAGCACAGTGACAGTGCACACCCCAGCAGAGCTAGTTCCCGGCCTCTTGGCTCCACTGTGCAGCCACGGAGTGTGCCATGTGGATGTTTTTGAGTGGGCATTTCAACATGGAGAACAGTTCTGCAGCAAGGGATAGTCTGATCAGTGCAGAATTTTAATTAAGCTGCACTTACAAATTCAGGTCACAATGTCCGATGAGGAAAGCCAAAATAGTGAGGTGGAGGATGGCCTGGACCAGCCTGGGATGTCAGGTGTCGTGGTGGGCAAGAAGAAGAGGAGGAAGCATTCTTTGACCAGCTTCCAGAAGGAGTGATCATCGCAGTGGCCTTCAGTACAGGCTGTACAGCCTGTCAAAAGGAACCCAGAGAAAGCGTGGAGCACAGTAAGTCCTTGTTTTAAATTCTAAAATGATTTAGTGCAGTGCAGCTCTGAAGGAAGAGGGTGAAAAATGTGGCAGTATTGATTTAAATGAACTTTTTAATGCAGAGTCAAGTCTGCAAGGGGCTTAAAATCTGGGTCACTTTCTTGTCTGAGATGCAGCACAGTGAGCTCTCTCTCTCAACAAGAATTTTTGTCCTATAATTCAGTCGGGTTTATTTCTTGGTGTTCTGCAGCTCTTGATGTCAGTGTTTGCTCAGTCATGGCCTGAGGGGGGAGAGAGACAGAGATCATATAAATGAAGCAGAGTGGTAGAAATGGATCATACTTACTGGAGTATATGGATATGTCAAGTCTTCTCACTGCTCTGACAGTTAGGCTTGCTCACTGAGAACTGGCCTGACCTGGGGGTGGGACTGGATGACTAGATCATGATTTAATTTAATTTAAAAGGTTCATCATTTCCAAGGCCCTACCCCCACCTCTGCTCCTTGGCCATGGTGACCAGCATTCCAGTTGCTGAAACTTGGGACCTATGAATCTAGTGTGGACTGATGCAGACACATAACGAGTTTACTACATTGCCTGTGCTTACCCCAGTTGCTAGTTGACTCGAAGATTCAGAGACAGCAAAGGACCGTAGACCACACATGCGGATGGTGTGGGGCGGGCTCCTCGTGGCCCAGGGTGTGATAACAGGCAGAGTGGAGAGAGGGTGAGACTGGGAACAGGAGGAGCCTGAGGTGCGTGATCGGTCATGCTATGGTCAGAACTGAAACAAGGAAGGTGGACCTCGGTGGAGTGGAGAGGAGACGTCTCTGGAGGAAGCCAGGTAACATGCCCCCCCCAAAAAAGAAACATTTGTGTGACATGACTGTAGGGCAGCCAGTTACTTTCCCCAAGGTAAAACTAGCAGCCACTTCAATAGAAGTTCCTTCTTCCCAGGGAGCTGAGTATCTTAGTAGTAGTAAGTAATTGTACCTCCAATTTGTGTCTGATTCCCCCCAACCAGTTCCATAGCAAAATGTCCACACCAAAATGTAAAAAAAACTTGTTCTCCAGTTGGCAGCAGACTGGTTCCACCATACAGCTAGGCCTGTCTGGCTCTCAACAGTGAGCAGGTGGCTGGATGTTATTCATCATCATTGAGTGAATAAGTGATAGTTTGTGTTGTGCAGTGTCTGCGTCTTCAAGACCAGCCTGCCCTGCCCTGCTACAGCTACTAATATTTCACTCCAATGTTACTGTGCAATTTGCACCTTATAAGTAAGTTTAACTCCCTTTTAACTGCCTGCAGCCAGTGATGTATTCAGAAGGCCAACGCATAGACTTCCAAACTATAGGGCTTGGAGTATTTTGACTGCCAAAATTTGTCAATTGAAATTATTTTGGCTTCCAAAAATTTGAAAGCTGGAGTTTTTTAACTCCAATAAAACTGAAATGACTTCCAAATTTCAACACACGGAAGTATTTGACTTCCACCCAAAAAAATTTATCTGAAGCCCTGGGTGTATGGCAGCCAGCACAGACACTCCACTCACATCCATAGCAGCCACCAACTGAATGGCAGTTTACAATCAGGTGCCTACTGTAGTAAAAGCTGTTTCTATAGTAGGTGTGCCATCATAAACATAGAAACACTGAATTTGTCATCAGAAAAGGACCGCTTGGCCTACCTAATCTGCCTAGATGTTTCCTGCCTCATCTTCCTCCTCACATGCTGTCTGGTCTCCATCAACCCTCCCACCTCCCTACCTCTTCTGTAATATACTGCTATGTGTACACCACACATGCCTGAAGCCCCCTACTGTTTTAGCTTCCACCACTTCAGCTGGCAATCTGCTCCAGGCATCTACCAATATTTTCTTACATCTCTCTTGACTCTCCTCCCCCCCCCAGCTTCATTGCATTCCCCCTGGTCCTGGTGCTCTTTCACATTTGAAAGAGACTCCCCTGGACCCTGTTCACTCCTGTAAGATACCTGTAGGCCTGTATCATGTCACTTTTCTCTTTCCTCTCTTCTAGAGTGTACATGCTGAGATCCCTCTGTCTCTCCTCTTAGGGCTTCTCATGTAAATCCTGCACAATTTTAGTTGCCCTCCTGTGGACTTCCTCTACCCTGTCTATGTTCCATCTGAGGTTTGTTCTCCAAAATTACATCACACTCCAGGTGGGGTCTGGCAACACCACCTCCATCCTTCTGATGGAGATACCCTCCCTACACACCCCAGCATCCCTCTATCCCTACCCACTGCTTTATCACAGTGCCACTTTGAGGTCTTCATACATAATAACCCCAAGATCCCTTTCCTGTTTATTGACTGTCAGTAACCCCCCTCCCCCCTCCCCATTCTGTACTCAGCTCTTGGGTTCCTATGCCCTAGGTGCATGATTTTGCACTTTTTGGCATTGAATCCAACTGCCATGCTTTTTACTACTCCTCAAAATTCGCAAGATCCCTGATCATTCTCTCCACCACCCTACTGCAAATTTTGATATCATCTGCAAAAAGGCATACCTTCCCTTCAGTTTTTCTGCAGTGTCTCCTATGCTCAAAAGGACTGGCCCCAGTACTGAGCCCTGTGGTGCTCCACTGGTCACTCTCCCATCATTAGAGTGAATGCTGTTAACCACCACCCTCTGTCTCTCATCCATTAACTATCTATTGTACTAATTGGAAGGCTACAGTCTGTAGTTCAAGGGGGCAGTGCAACAGGACACACTCCATTCAGCCCATTTAAGGGCTGCTCTCCTCACTCCACTCACAAGCACTTTATCCTTGCCCCTCCATCCACCCGTCCTCCTCCATGGGCTTCAACCTAAGGTACCTTTAGCCAAGGGAATCACTCCCGTGGCACCTCAACAAGTAGAACCCTCCACTAGGGTTCCTTCCCTTCATAGCCATACAGGGTGGTATATCCCATGGATAGGCGAACAGCCATAGATTATCTGTTACACAAAAACAGTTTCACAGGCACACTGAACCCAATTAACCATTTTGGATCCCACTCCTAGGCCATTTGGTTCCTTTATCAGCCTCCTGTGTGGCACAGAGCTGAACGCCTAGCTAAACTCCAGCTCAATCATGTCCACTGCTCTCCCCTTACCTATTTCCCTGGTCATCCAGTCAAAGAAATCTACCAGATTAATTTGGCATGACCTTCCCCCTGTGAATCTGTGCTGTCTGTGGTCTTGCAGCACACTGGATTCAAGATACTTCAACAGTTTCGCTTTTAGTGTGGATTCCATTAATTTACCCATCACTCAAGTAAGACAGACCAGACTATACTTGCTAGCCTTCTCCCTGCTGACACTCTTACAAAATGGGACTATGTCTGCTCTCCTCTAGTCCTCTGGAACCACTCCTGTTTCCAGTGAGTTGTTGAATAAGGCCATGAGCAGTGCAGCAATCACCTCATTGCCTAGTTCCCTTAATACCCTTGGGTATATGCATCCAGTCCTATGGCCTTGTCCACCCTAAAATGTTAAGTCCCTTCAATAATACTCTTTCCTTTGAAAATGGACTTGTGTCCACTTTCCCCTCCAGTGTTCGTGCTGCTCCTTGGTGGACTGTCCCTGCCTCTCTCCACTGTCAAAACAGTAGAATTATCTGTTCAGGATGTACACTTTTTTCTGATACCCTCTGTGAAGTTTCCCTTTGTCATCATCCTTATCTTCAGAATCCTTCCCCTTGCCTTCCACTCCTTGCTTATGTACCTGAAGAAAGTCTGGTCTTCTTTAGATACCCCTTTGGCTATGCTTTCTTCTGTCTGAGCCATTGATCCCTTCATTACCTTACCTGCTTCCTTCCATTTTACCTGATACATCTATCCTCATTCTTCTGTGTTTCTTCATACCTCCTGAATGCCACGCTTTTACAAGCTTTCAAAGAAGGCTATTCTGATGCATCTCCTCATATCAGTGAAGTCTGCCTTCTTGAAATCCAAAACGTTTGCCCTCATGTGACTGGACTGGGTCCTGGGTCCCATGCTAATCCTCACTATGTGCTGGTCGCTGGATCCCAGTTGCCCCTCCACACAGAAACATAGAAACATAGAATTTGATGGCAGATAAGGACCACTTGGCCCACCTAGTCTGCCCATTTCCCTACCTAACGGATAAGCTGCAGATCCTAGTTAACCAACAGGTTATTTCCTCTTACCCCCACTAGAATTTCTCCTTATGTCTGTCCCATGTATTCTTGAACTCCCCCACAGTTTTTGACTCTACGACCTCCTCAGGAAGGCCATTCCATGCATATACAACCCTCTCTGTGAAAAAACACTTCCTCACATTACCTCTGAGCCATCCCCCCTCTATCTTCAAATTGTGCCTCCTTGTTCTTGCCCATCTCTTTTTCTGAAAAATGCTACTCTCTTGGACTTTGTTGATTCCCTTGAGGTATTTGAAAGTTTCTATCATGCCCCCCCTCTCTCTCCTTTCCTCAAGGCTATACTTCTTTAGTTCCTTTAGTCTTTCTTCATATGTCTTCTGGTCAGACCCTGCACTATTTTGGTTGCCCTCCTCTGGAGAGCATCCACCCTGTCTATGTCTTTGCGGAGATGGGGTCCCCAGAACTGTACACAGTACTCCAAATGTGGTCTTACCAGCTGTCTGTACAGAAGGCCAACAACTTCCTGTTTTCTACTGGTGATGCCTCTCCCTATGCATCCCAGTATCCCCCCAGCCCTCCTTACTGCCTTCTCACACCCCTAGGTCCCTTTCCATTTTTGTTGTTGACAATATCTCACCCCCCATTGTGTACTCTTCCCCGGGTTTTTGTTTCCCAGGTGCATTACTTTGCACTTCTTTGCATTGAATCTAAGCTGCCATACATTTGACCATTCCTCCAACCTTGCCAAGACCCTTTTCATCCTTTCCACCCCACCTTGCGTATCAACCCTGTTGCAGATCTTTGTGTCATCTGCAAAGAGACATATTTTCCCTTCCAGTCCCTCTGCAATGTCACTTAATAAGTCATTAAAAAGGACCAGCCCCAGTACTGAACCCTGTGGTACCCCACTAGTAACCCCCCCTTTCTTCACTGTGGACTCCATTTACTATTACCCACTGTGTCCTGTTGTCCAGAAAGTGTTTTACCCAGGCTACCACACTGGGACCCACTCCCAGGCTGGCTAATTTGTTTATTAATCTTTTGTGCAAGACTGTGTCAAATGCTTTGCTAAAGTCTAGGTAGGCCATGTCCACAGCTCCTCCCTGGTCTACTACTTTGGTCACCCAGTCAAAGAAATCACTAGATTTGTCTGACATGACCTTCCTGCTATGAATCCATGCTGCCTTGGGTCCTCTGCCCACTGGTCTCTAGGTACTCAACAATTCTTTCCTTCAGAAGTGATTCCATCATTTTCCCTACCACTGAGGTCAAACTGACAGGTCTGTTTTCTGCCTCTGTCTTGCTCCCACTTTTGTGAAGGGGAATCACATCCGCCCTCCTCCAGTCCTCAGGTACCACACCATCCTCCCATGATTTATTAAAAGTGGTAGTCGGTGGTGTTACTAGTTCTTCCCTTAGTTCTTTTAGAATTATGGGGTGAATCCAATCAGGCCCCATTACTTTATCCACCTTCAGTTTTAAGAGTTCTTTTAGAACCCTTTCTTCTGTGAAAGGACTAATATCAACCCCTCTATCCAAAGTGCTTCTACTGACTGGATTAGATATCTCCCCCTGCTTTTCCAATGTGAATACTGAGCAGAAGTATTCATTCAGTATCCCTGCTTTTTCACTGTCACTCTCTGCCCAACCACCATCCTCTGTATTCAGCCCCAGTAATTGTTTAATTAGTATTCGGAAAGACCTTTGAGCGTGAGCTCTTTTACAAAGGTTCCACGTCAGGGTGGACAGTAAGACAATACACATATTCAGTGGTTACAGAGGCCTGATCATTAGGCATTAATGAGTGATTACATGACAATTAGACAAATAGGAGAAAAAAAACTGAGCAGCTATAATTTAATACTAAGCTATTTCTGATCGGTTGCCCTAGGTAGCACACCCCTTAAAACCTCCAAATCCGTTGATAGACTATGGCAGAGTAACTGCATAGAGTTTAACACTATCCCAGATGGCGAGAGGCTGGGTTACAGTGAAACAAGGGGGACTGGGTTTGAAACCAACTGCAGAGAGCGAGAGGTGGGGGGGCTGTGATGGTGGGGAGCAGCTCCAGAGGGCTTTTTCGAGTATGGTGTGTGTGTGGGGGGGGTTTGGGAAGGGCAGTACCAAGTGTGTTTAAAGAGGACTGATAGCTCACTTAAGCCCTTGGCTAGGCTGGAATGGAGGCAGGGTTCTCTAGGTAGCCCTGCTGGGTGTTACCTTGGGGGTAGGCCTGTCTATCAAGTGGGGCCCAAGAAGCAGGTGTATTTTGAGTTAGACATTAGGTGCTGTTTGAGGCCTACTTTGAATTGAGACAGGCTGTTTGTAATTTCAATCGGGAGTTCATTTATCCAGAGGGGAGCCCAATAGGAGAAAGCATGCTGCAGTATCCCTACCTTAGTCTTTCTTTGCTCCCTAATGTACCTATAAAAGGTTTTATCCCTCTTCTTAACTGAGTTGTCTATCTTTTCTTTGGTTTAGGCCTTTGCTATTTTGACTGTCTTCCCCACTTCCTTCTGTTTTAACTGGTACAGTTCTCTGTCCTGCTCCTTCTGTGTTTCCTTATACTTCCTGAATGCTATCTTTTTCTCTTTTACCATCCCCGCCACATCTGCATTCTGTCCCCATTGGTCAGTATCAGGTCAAGAATGGCCTTTTCTCTGGTTCAAGCACAAGCTGCCTGAGATCTTCCCCCTGTAGGGAATCCAGGATGCTTCTGCTTCTGGCTGAAGCAACTGCTTGGGTGGACCAATCCATGTCTGGCATACTGAAATCCCCCAGCAGCAGGACTTCACCTTTTGTTGCCATATTGTGTATTCATCCACAAGCTCCCTGTCCACTTCTTCCCCCTGTGCTGAAGGTCTGAAGATCACCTCCATTCATACTGCTGAGCCTTTGCCAGGTTCAAGGGTGACCCACAGTGCCTCTGCCTCCCCCCTGTCTACCCTGCACCTCTGTCGCCTTTATAGCTTCTCTGACATACAGGGCCACACTCCCTCCTTTTTTACCCCCATCCCTCCTGAACAGAGCATAACCTGGTACATCAATGTCCCATGATTAACAGTGTACCATGTCTCAGTTATTGCTACTATGTCCAGGTCTGCCTCTACTATCAATGCCTCCAGGTCTGGGATTCTATTTTCCAGGCTGTGAGGATTTATTACCATGTCTTCCATGTTTTGTATCCTATCCCCCCTTCTCTTGCTGCTGATCTCCTGCTTCTTTCCCCCTCCCCTCCTCTGCTTTATCCCCCCTCCCCAGTTGTCTTTCTCGTGTGACCTAGAATTCACTGCATCCCACTCTCCTCCTGCTCTCACTTCAACTTGTTTTCCTGCATGTTTTATTTTTTATTTATTTATTTTTTATTTATATGTGTCTAGGATTACAAGTACCTTGTGCCTGGGGGGGTGATACTAAGTCACCTGTCCTTCCTGACTCCCCCCTCCCCCGGCCATTTTAAATGTTTGTCACTAAAGCATTCTTATTTCTTATTCGGGCTGCCTTCCCTGACGGATGCAGGCCATTATCTTTATACAGGCTTGCATCCATCCAGGTGGGGCCCAAGTCCCCCATGAAGCCATAACCCTCCCTTCCACACCATTCCTTCAACCAGGAGTTGAATTACTGGGTGTGGAGTGCCCTAGCCTTTCCTCTGCCATGGACAGGTGGCACCCTGAGAAGGAGATGGAGTGATTTTTTTGTTTTTGTTTACCAGAAGAGACATGCTAAGCTGAAGCTTGTTTACAGGTGTGTCCTGGGAGCACAAGGAAGTTAAGTGACTTGCTCAGGGTCATACAGTATGCAAGTAGGGGCTGTGGGATTCAAACCCATATCTCCAGGTTTACAGCTCAAAGCCTTAAACCACTGTGCTATACTGCCTCCTTGAAGTGTTCTACTTGCTTTAGGCTCCCAACTTCCTGAAATCCTTTTGGATTTTAGCTACTTCTACTTTGTCTCCTGCCAGGCCATTCATTCCCAGGTGGACAATAACATCCAGTTCCTCCCTCCTTGACATTAGTCTTGTGATCCTATTGATCCATTTCTCATCCCACCATGCAGTGCCTTCTGAAATGCACTTTATCTCCCTGTCCTTCTTGCTAGGTTCCCCTTACTTCACTCCTCGAATAACTGAGTCCCCCACCAGGAGAAACTTCCTCCTCCTCCTCCTCCTCCTCCTCTGGGGTTTTCTTCCCCTTTCCTGGTGCTGCATCCTGGAGGATCTGCCCATCCACCTTGGTCTCGGCTGTAGGTGCCATTGTGGGGCTATCCCACTCCTCCAAAACAGCGTAGGAATTGCTTAACCAGACTAGTTGGGGGATGTGCTTCAGACACCTTCATGGCCGCTTCCCTACAGTACCATAATAGTCATTTTTATGTTGTCTTGCGTGCACAGTGCAGACAAACATATTGTGGTGGCAGGTTTTGGAGGTGCTGTTGTGTTGTGGCCAATGGCGCCACTGCTTTTTCGGGCTGGGCTCTGTGGCATGAATGAAATAGCATGCTGTCTATGACAGCACTGCAAAAGCATGCCACCAACTTGAAACAATTTTGCCACAGCTATGAGGGTGCTCCCCGTCATTGCAGGGCATGCCTTGTCTGGTGTAACATTTCAATAAACATGGTTGCGGCTGTCACCATCCTCCTCTCACAATCTCCAGCAAGTCAACTTCAGGGGTGCCCAATCCCCCTGATGGCATAGTTAACCCCCCCAAGTTTGTGTGGCACACTGGGAGCCCACCCCAGTGTGCCTCCATGCTCAAAAGCTGACTGCATCAGCATTTTCCTGCCCCTGCCCACCGCAGTGTGGCTAACATCACACCGCAAACTCATGGGACACAATGGGAACCACCCCAGTGTGCCCAACCTTTTCCTTACACCTGTAAAAAAAAAAAGAAAATGGTCCACAGTGGTCTTTCTTTTTTATTGTAACCTGAAGCAAAGAAAACGGTCCATCACCGACGGGTTCCCCGTCCCCCAACCTGCACCCATCCTCTATGCACCCCACCTCCCCACACACACCCCTCACCCCATACTTACCTCCAGAGTCCAGCACTGTGATCTTCGGTGGAGCAGAAACATGTCTGCACTCTTCAAAGCTGATCGCAAACTGAAGAAATGCTGATAAGCCGTATAATGGCATCAGTTGGGGGGGGGTTCAGCTTAGGTGGATATCTCATCCATTTTTGTAACTTTTGGCTCCAAATTTTCAATACAGGGTTCTTGGTACCCCTTCTTATGAACTCAGTCACTGTCATTTCATTATTCGGTCCAGAATAGTGATTTCACGGTCACTGCACAGAATCACCTTTTGGGACCGAGTAATGAAACAACAGTGCCACTGTTCATAAGATGGGCTTCCAAAATGCCTATATTGAAAAGTTGGTGAACCTATTTCACAAAATGACTGTGTTATGAGCGTGCATTGCTCAGTTTCCATCCATGCTCGTAACTTCGAGAATTTTTAATATTTTCACTCCAGATTTGCCACATTGCCATTCCTTCACACCTCCTTATGAACAGTAGAGCTGTCATTTGTCACATACTACCCAAAATGTGTTTCCGCATATCTGGCGCAGAATGCCACAGTTGCTGTGGGAAATCAACATTCAGGACACATTATCAAAATCACAGTGCCACTGATCATGAGCAGAGGTCCCAAATGCTTTCATGAGGTGGGGTCACAAAAAGCACATGTTGAAAATTTGGAGTGCAAATACCAATAAAAGCCCAGGGCATTAAGGTTTATAACCATAATTTCCCACCTTGTAGAGACTGACAGGTATTGAGGTGGGGTGACTTTGGATTGTCATCTGTAGTAGTCATACCATTCCACCCCACCCTGGAGCCTGTGACATGCATCAAGGTGTGCCTTGGACTCTTCGGCCCCAAAATTCACCCCATTTTCCTATACTGCACCCATCTCAACATATTTCCTTATAGAATCGGGTGAGCATAAGGCCCAATGACCCCAAGGTACAATGCAACACTTGGAGTCTGCAGGGTAGAGTGAGGTGAAATGGCATGAGTGTTATGGCAGATGACCCAAAGGCACACCTCAATGCCTGTCAGTCTCTGCAGGGTAGTGAGGGGTTGGAGGCACTTCAATACTTCACTGCCATTCCTATTATGCATCTCTCTAACTCCTGCACTACCAATGCCAGCAAGACAACATTCAGCACTGACAAATGCTTGTTTCCTTCTGCTTTTGCTCACTTCCTTCATGCAGATTCTGGTTGCCTTCAATATGCCTTTTCTTAATTTTCTCCACTGTTCCTCTACTCCTCTCTGACAATCCTCCGCTGCTAGGCTGCTTCTGAAGAAGTCTCCCATTTTTAAAAATCCAACCTACTAAAGTCAAAGACCATCGTTTTTTTGTAGCTTGCCTCTCCACACATCGTAATGTTGAACCACACTGTACAGTGATCACTGGTTCCCATTGGATAGCCCCACTGTAACATGACTAGGCACTATCACAGCCTCCAGTAGGACATGGATTCAGACGAACAAAGGGAGTAAGCATGTCCCAAATAGGATAGCACCTTCACCCCATGAGTCATTTTCAACTCTCAGCATGCTAAGTCCATAGGGCAGGAAAGGTGCTAAGGGGACATTTGCTGGCCCATATGGGCTAACTAACATCTCCGCACAATGCCTCTGTGCATCACTGTATGGAGAAATTGTACAGAGCATTCCCAGCCCTCACCTCCTAATCGCAATTCAGAGGCCCCTGATATTATAATAAAATGATACCTGGCATCTAGTAGTTCCCCTCAGTCACATTCAGATAACCCCAATTAGTAAAAAATAATCCCTGGCATCTTGAATTTCTCCACCCCAATCACTATTCAGATGCTTCTGATTAGTATATTAAGAGGATCCCTGGCATCTGGATCACCCTGATTGCAAGTATAAGCCCTCACCCAAATTCCACCCATTAAGGTCCTTCCCCCCCTCTCCCCACGGTGGCTAATAAATTGCCATAGCGGCCAGTCCCTCCCACTACAACAGTGACAGGTCCAGCCCCTCTGCTCACCACCCTGGTTGGCCACTTTCTGAGTGACAGGGAGTGATCACATGCCTACTATAGAAACAGATGTTTTACAGTAGGTGCGCAATCACTCCCTTTCACTCCCATTCACTGAGGCAGTGGTCAGCCAAGGTAATGAGCTAAGACACTGTACCGATCACAGTCACGGGGAAATGGCTGCAATCTTGGGTAAATGGGGGGGGCCAATGGGGAAGGGGTGGAGGGACCTGGCTGGATGGCTTTGGGAGGGGGCTCAGATTTGCGACTGGCAGGTGGGGTTACTAGATGTCAGAGATCATAGAGAAATAGAAATGCAGAAACATAGACGATGGCAGAAAAAAAATGGTACATCCTGTCTGTCCCTGTTTTCCCCTATTAAACTTCAGAACCTACTGTCCATACAGGGGTACTAGCCTTCACTATCCACTCCCCTGTTCCTCTCCCTACTACTATCAGCCTGAGTAACCATTATACCCTTCACTTTGTCACAGCCATGCTTGAAACCATTTATGGTTTTGGTGCCTGCCATCTCAGTTGGCAGACTATTCCACATTTCCACAACCATTTCTGGAAAATAAAGCTTTCCAATATCCCTCTTGAACCTCCCTCCCATCTGTTTCTACTTGTGCCCCCATGTCCTTAAACTATTACTCATGCTACTATAAGTAGTTCTTCTCCGTTCACCTTGTTTATTCCTTACAGGAACTTGAAAGTCTCTATCATATCACTCCTCTCTTGTCTTGTCTCTAGTGAAAACATGTTCAGTGCCTAGAGTAGATCCTCATACAATCTGTCCTGACAGCTCTGAATCATCCTGATCACCCTTTTTCCTTATCTTTTTCTGAGGTGAGGTCTTCAGAACTCTGCACAGTATACCAGGTGCAGCCTCAACAATGATCAATAAAGAGGCAGTATACCTCTTTTCTTCTACTATCAGAACCCCTACTGGCATATCCTAATATCCTATTTGCCTTACTAGATGCCTCACTGTGCTAGCTTGATTGTTTAAGGGAGTCACTAATGATGAATACTAGGTCCTTTTCCTCAGCTGTAGTACTCAGCTCTACCACTCTTATCCAGTACTCTGTCCTGGGGTTCTTGTCCCCTAAGTGAATCACCTTGCATTTTTTGGCATTGAATTTCAACTGCCAAACCTTAGGCCACCTCTCTACTCTTTACATGTCACTCTTTAGTTTCCTACTTCCTCCATCACTATCTACCCTCCCATGAGCTTGGTGTCACCTTCAAAGAGACACAGCCCCAGATTCATTCTCAAATGTTGTTGATGAGCATATTGAAGAGGGCAAGAGTTAGGATGGCATTCCGCTCATGACCCCGCCTTCTGATTTGTCACCGTAATCACAACCCTCTGCTGCCTCTCATTCAACTAAAGCCCCCTCACCCCCACCAAAACACTGCTTATATTTTCCTTCAAATCCCTGGACCTCACCCCCTTGTGCCGTGACCTAAGCTGCTCTGATTGATTGCCTATCTCACTGGCTTGCTCCACTGACTCCATGCTAATATATTTCAAAACAAAATTCCTCAAAATATGGGACTTCCACCCCCCCAGAGCAGGACATTAGAAAAGATACTCCACCTCCCCTAGATCATGACCAAGCTCATAGCTTGCTTGCAAGTGCTTGATTTGGCAGGTCAGAAAAGAAATGTAACCCATCCCCCATGGCTTCCAGAGGTATCATCACCTCTACAACACCTGTACCAGGGCAATAAGGTTTGCCAAAGGTGAGTATTTTACATCTACCTTCAGTACCAGCACTGGTTACCTGTCTAAATTTTGGAAGGCTGCCACAATCTCTTCTCCCCTTCCACTCAATCTCCTTTGTCTGTTCTCAAAGTGGGTGACATCCCTACATCTAACCCCTCCTTCATCACCAGAGAGGTGTAATTCATTTTTATCACCTCCCTCTCACCCCTGCCAGCCAGCATGATTGTCATCTCCTTCCTTCCCCCTATTGTTTTTTCTCTCTCCAGTAACTCCATCCTCCCATTACTGACACCCTTCCCGCCCTTAATCCTTCCAAGGGTAGGAGCCCAGATGGCCTAGATAGCAAGCTGCTTCTCTGCTTCTGCAATCTCCTCTCCATTTGCTGAACTCCCTAACCTCTCTTTCTACTGTTCCGCCATCCCTGCTGACTGGAAGACTGCCACTGTTACTCCTCCTCCAAAAGGTGGTGACCCATCAGTTACTAACAGCTACTGACTCATTTCTCTCCTCCCTCCAAAATACAGGAACAAATTATCTTGTCACAACTCTCTCCCTTTCTGGACTCCTCTTCCCTCTTCACCCAATACAAGTCTGGCTTCTGCAAAAATCATTCCACTACCATCTCCCTGCTCAGTCTCACCAAATCCATCCACAATGATATGGATCACAGCATACTGACCTCTGCTATCTTCATCAATCTAGCCAAAGCATTCAGCCCTGTCTCCCACCCCAATTATTAGCCAAACTCCAGGCTGCAGGCCTCTTCGACTCAGCCATTGCCTGTTCCACTCCTACCACATAGGTAGGTCCCAAGCAGTCAAAATTGGTGACCCCCTCTCTCCTCCCTGCCTGTATCCACTTAGGTTCCACAAGGATCTGTGCTAGGTCTTTTACTTTTCTCCATTTTCCTTAATTATCTCCCCTCTGTATGATTGTCTGCATCCATTCACATGTACATGGATGACACAGTCCTCTGCACAGCAGACCCACAGACTCCAACTGGACTTCAATTAAGTTCAGCCCTGGCCATGCACAAATCAGCTTTTCCTCAATGCCAAGAACACTGTCTCCATGTCCTTTGGTACAAGGCACAGACTCTTTAGGCGCCCTCCCCTTCCTACTATCCATACCCTGGATGGCTCCCCTGTGGAGGATGTAACCACCTTTAGTTATCTTGGTATCTGGCTAGACCAGCACCTAAACTTTTCTGAACAAGTGGATGCTATAGTCGAAAAGCTGCACCCTAATTTGGTGCACTTTACAGGAACTGTGACTGTATCCCCCCTCCAGCACACCATGCTATTATTGAGAGAATGATCCTTCCAATCTCTGACTATGGTAATGTGGCCTACAGCGCAGTCCCAGTCACTACCCTTGCCAGACTGGACACACTTTTCAACTATTTCTGCCATTACACTCTCAACTATCCTCCTTGGACTCATCATTGTTCTATGTATAAACCTCTCTCCTTTTCTTCTCTTGTGGACAGACACCATGTGCACTGTGCCAGCTTTGTGGGAAAATCTGGTTTGTTTCCGTACCCTCCTATCTCTCCATTCCCCCCCCCCACAGCCATACCATCAGAAGCTGAAATGTTCAAACCCTTGCAGTCCCTTCAGTTTCCATAACCATCAGCAAAGCCATGTTCAGCCACCACTTCCCTAAAATCTTGAACTTCCTCGCCCTAGCCAGTCACCAATCTCCCTCCCCTGGATTCTTTCAAACCACTTCAGAGGTCTCACCTCTCCCTCCTGCACTTGCTCTAATTTTCCCTCTTGCTCTCCTATGACTTGTTTCCAGTTTAGATACAGCTATAATTTGGCACGTATGCTCCCACTCTAGGCATTATGCAGAAATGTTTACAGCTAGTGTTGATTTAAATTGCTCTGTATTTGATTACCAGCATATGCATTGTCGATTGTTTGTTTGTCACACAAGTTCTCACATCTTGCATGTATTATTTCCAATGTAATTTGCAATTGTGTACCACTCTGCTCCATGTATGTTATGTATTTTGAACTTTTGTGCTACCTAAGCCCTACTTGTACAAGTTCCCCTTCCACCAGGATACATCTGGAAATTAGCTCCCAGCTTAGTATGCTGGGCAGGGCACTAGACACCTAGGATCATTTTACTATAATAACTGGAGCCATTTAAACTGTGATCAGGGGTGTAGAACCTTTAAATGCCAAGGATCATTTTGGTACACTATTTGGGAACATCAGAATGGTGACCAGGGGTAGGGCAACAATATGCACCACGGTGTGCTCAAATGAGGATATGATTTTTGGAAGCAGTAAATAGTATTGCAATTTCAGTTGTTAAGCGCTTTCAAAACCTCTTATATAGCACTGTGCTCTGTATGCAGGAGGGGATCCCTCATTTGCAAGGCTTTAGTAGTACATATGCATATGCACATGATATGCACATGATCAGGTTAGCATTGGGGGCTGCTAAATATATGGCAAACTGTTCAACCATGCTGTTCTCCTACATGGCACAGTGCTTAGATGTTTAGCACCCTGCTAACCTTCTGAAAATGGGGCCCTAATTGACTAAATATCCCCTGCCAATGCCTCTTAAGATGCAGAAAGTAAACAAAAATGGATTATCTTATTCTGCATCTTCATGTATTATTTTATGTTATTTTCCTTGGAAAACTTTTATCCAATTTCAAAACATTGTGATGTGTCTTAAATATGAATAACAACGGTAGCTAAAATACAAGTTCTTTCATCCGAGTGCTGATTTTATTTACTTATAATAATACAGTCTGGTGAGCTGGGTTAGCGGCTTGGTGGTAGCTATACTGCTTCCCATGTGAGAGGTCTGGTTTTGGGGGAGGACCTGGGTCAAACAGGGTTTAGCTGGTGGGAGAGATGATTGAGCATCTTGGGGACTGCTTTCCTCTCAGGGAGGGGGAGTCTGACCACCCCGCTCTTTAACAGCCACCTCAAAGGAACACTGGCAGGGCATCAGAGTGGCATAATGGACAGGGCTCAGGCAGGCACAAAACAGTACTTGTCTTTAATTGGATTGGCATCATTTAATTTATTTTTTATTTAGTTGTTTAACCAAGAATAGCACACTAAGCTGAAAGCTTTTTGACAGGAGCAACCTGGGAGCACAAGGAAGTTAAGTGACTTGCTCAGGGTCACACAGTATACAAGTGGAAGCTGTGGGATTCAAACCCAGGTCTGGTCTGCAGGATGTCACCAGATTTGCAGCTCAGAGCCTTAGACCACTGCGCTATACTGCCTCCTTGCATGTTTGGCTATCCAGGGGATAAACCAAAGGTAGAAAACCTCCAATGGCAAAATGATCCACCAACCTACCACAGGCTTTGCACTACTAACCAAGCTCTGCTCCTGTCTGAATATGTATCTTCTTGTGAATGACCCTCTCCCTCCTGGCCCCATCACGGTGGGGGAGGCCATGGGAGATCTCAGAACAGGTAAGTCCTGGTGATTTTGGGTGATGGGGATGGACAGGCCAGTGCTCAAGGGGGTCAGTGGGTGACCTAGAAGATAAACATCTCAATGGAAAAAGAAATAAAACACAGTTTGGGAATCTCAAACTCAATAACACAATCATACCACATAAACAGCATAACTATGCACTATGCAACTAGACCGGGGCAGGTTTATTAGTGGAGATCAAGTGACTGGCTAAGCTCTGTCCACCTTGCTGTGCTCCACAGATACATGATGAGGAGGTTAGGAGCTGTGAATGCCCCCAGTGAGGCATCACAGTGAAGTTATTCAGAATAGAAAGTGCAAATTATGCAAATGCCAGCTGCGCTGCTGATGAGAATTGGGCCCTGATCGATTGCTGCAAAATATATATACATATTTTTTCCTTAACCTTTATTAAACAAAACATTTAAATGAAAACAAAAACTAAATCAAAACTAACTCAGTAGAGTACAAACCAGGAAAGCATTTGGCTTATACTTTTACAGCTCCTGCAGTTCTCTTCCCATGCATTCAGCTTAGATAAGTTGCTGTACCAACACAGTAATTAATAACACATAAATCTGGTCAAAACTTTAATTTAGAAAAATGCACGCAGTCCCCTATGTTTATATGGTATGAGAGTGATATGTTAGGAATATCCTAAGTATTAGCTTCCTATACAAATGTGTCTAACAGTAAATGAAGGCAGCACTTATTTAAAAGAATAAACAGCATTTTAATTAAGTTTTAAAAGTTTCTTGTCACATCACAATGTTCTCAATTTGATTAAAGGTGTGAAAGCAAAACAAGATGTAAAACCCCATAAAGAAGTAGAATGAGATAGTCCTGTTTTGTTTACCTGCTGCTCTGTAGCTTTAGACATCCTCTCATCAAGCCATCAGCTCCCTGAATGCAACAGGAAATGAGTGCAGAGCCAGGACATTCGGGGGGGGGGTGAGGGGGTCATTTCAGACCATAGTCCGTTTCAGTATATTTCAGTATATAGTTTATTTGTTTCAGTATATAGTGTATGTGAATTTTTCAGTCTACATTGTATGTATTTCAATACATAGTGTATGTGTTTCACCATGTAGTGTATTCATTTCAGTATATAGTGTATGTGTTTTTTTAAATATACTGTGTATGCATTTCAGTATGTAATATATTTCTGTCAGTATATAAAGTATGCAACATGTTTCAATAGGTAGTGTATCTATTTCAATATATAGTGTATTTGTTTCAGTATATAGTGCATGCAGATTTTTCAATGTATAGTGTATTTATTTCAATATAAAGTATAGATGTTTCAATAAATAGTGTATTTTTTTCAGTAGACAGTGTGTGTGCTTCCTTCAATGTGTAGTGTATGCACTTCAATAGATAGTGTATCTATTTCAATACATATTGTATTTGTTTCAGTATACAGTGTAACCTCAGTTATCCGAATGTGCTGGGGGACAATAAAATTGTTTGGATAAATGGGGTTTCGGATAAGTGAGGGAACTTTACATTTAAGTCTATTAAGCTGGGAGACACACCACAGTTTCGGATAACTGAGAGTTTCGGATAATTGAGGTTTGGATAACTGGGGTTTTACTGTATAGTGTATGCAGATTTTTTTCAATATATAGTGCATATGTTACAATGTATAGAGTATTTGTTTCAGGAGATAGTTTATGTGGATGTTTCAGTCTGTAGTGTATGTATCTCAACAGGTAGTGTATATGTTTCAGTACATAGTACATAGTAGGAGAGGCTAGGGTGTTCTGCACCATGGAATTCAATCAGTGGTTGAAAAACTGGTGCGGAGCTCAGGGATTTGGCTTCATTGAGGACTGGGAGTCCACCTGGAGTGATGCAAGCCTATACTGGCATGATGGACTGCATCTGTCCAGGAGGAGAACCATGATCCTAGGTGATAGGTTTAAATGCTTCATTGGCAAGCATTTAAACTAGCCAAAGGGGGAGGCACTGGAAAGGAGCAGGGAAATCTTAGCCCCCCCAAAAAAATCATGGTAGTAAGCGTGGTAAACACCAACATAGAGGTGTCAATAGGGAGAAGGGCAGGGGTAAATGGGGAAAGTGACAAAGGCAAGATGGACAGGGATGGGGCAAAAAGGAGTAAGGCCATCAGGAAATGGAGGGTAATGAGTACCAATGCCCATAGTCTGGGCAACAAGCTCCCTGAGCTGGTGGCCTTGATGGAAGAGGGATGCCTGGATATCGTAGCAGTCACAGAAACATGGCACACAGAGAACCATGACTGGGATGTTAACATACCAGGGTACATAACCTACAGGAGAGACAGGCAGGGAGAAGAGGGGAGGAGTAGCTCTCTATGTAAAGGAAGGGATAAAAGCAACTGAACAAAAGAGTAAACAGGGAGGAGAGGAGGCACTGTGGGTCACCTTGGAGACTGGAAAGGGCACCACAATCTGCACAGGGGTTGTGTACAGACACCCATGTCAGGGGGAGGGAATGTACAAGGATATGATAGAAGGCATTCTTAGGATGGCAGGGAAAGGGGAGATTCTGTTGATGGGAGGCCAGATGTTAACTGGAGCACATTTGCTGCAGCCACATCCAAGAGCAGGGTCATTCTCGATGCCCTACAGGTGGCAGACCTCAGACAGCTAGTTTCAGAACCCACTCATGAGGGAGCAGTCTTAGACCTAGTACTCTCAAATGGGGGCAGTGAGCGGATCTCAGATCTAGAAGTAGGTTGCCATCTGGGAATAAGTGACCATCAAACAGTGTGGTTCATGTTAAACTCAGCTACAGAGTCAAGTCATACAAAAGTGAGGGCACTGGACTTCAGGAGGGCTGACTTTGGCAAGATGGGAGAGTGCCTCAGAAAAGCATTAGCAAACAGGCTAGAAGGAGGGGTGGAGCAACAATGGGGAATCATCAAAACTGAAAGTCAGGGAGAAAAAGATAGCATTCCAGAAGTATAAGGAAACAGAAGGGGCAGGACAGAAAGCTGGACCAGTTAAGGCAGAAGGAAGCAGGGAAGGAAGTCAGAATAGTAAAGGCCCAAACTGAGGAAAAGATAGCCAACTTGGTTAAGAAGGGGAATAAAACCTTTTATAGGTACATCAGCAAGTGTAGAAAGACAAAGGGAGAGATAGTGAGGCTGAATAGAATGAACAGCAGGTGGGCAGATGGGGACAGTGAAAAAGCAGGGATACTGAATGAATATTTCTGCTCAGTATTCACAAAAGAGGAGGGGGAAGTGCCTAATCCAATTAACAGAAGCACTCTTGATGTGGGGTCGATCCCAGTCCTTTCACAGAAGAAAGGGTTCTGCAAGAACTCCTAAAACTGAAAGTGGACAAAGCAATGGGGCCTGATGGAATTCACCCCAGAATTCTAAAAGAATTAAGGGGGGAACTAGTGAAACCACTGGCTACTCTTTTTAATAAATCATGGGAGGATGGTGTGGTACCCGAGGACTGGAGGAAGGCAGATGTGATTCCTCTTCACAAAAGTGGGACCAAGACAGAGGCAGGAAACTACAGACCTGTCAGTTTGACCTCTGTGGTAGGGAAAGTGATGGAGTCACTTCTGAAGGAAAGAATTGTTGAGTATCTAGAGGCCAGTGGGGTACAGGACCCAAGGCAGCATGGGTTCACAGTGGGAAGGTCATGTCAGATGAATCTAATAGATTTCTTTGACTGGGTGACCAAAGTAGTAGACCAGGGAGGCGCTGTGGACATGGCCTACCTAGATTTTAGCAAGGCATTTGACACAGTCCCACACAAAAGATATATAAAAGGGAATACAAGTTAAGAGATGATAATCTTGCTTCATGTGATAAATCATTTACACCCTTTATAGATTTAGTAAATCTTCTTTGAACGCTCTCTTAGTCTGATGATATCTTCCCTATTCTGTGGAGACCAAACCTGGGTGCAATATTCCAGATGGGGCCTCAGCAAAGCTACATAGAGTGGCATGAGTACCTTATCATCCCTGCTAGCTATATGCCTAAGTATACAATTTAAGTTCTGATTAGCTTTCCTCGCTTGTGCCCTACAATGGGTCCCGAACTTTAGATCTCCAGTCACTTGAATCCCCAGGTCACTTCCCTCGTGAGTGATCGTGAGCATGTCGTTAGCAAGCTCATACGAGGTTTAAGCATTACATTTACCAAAGTGCATAACCTTGCATTTGCCCATATTCAGGACAAGTTTGTTACTGTTCACTCCAAAGTCTCATTGATAGCATTCTGAAGGGATGTAATAGCTACTTGGTCGTTCACCACTGTCCCAAGGCTACAGACGTCTGCAAATTTATATAACCATATATTAGGGTTATGTAGTCTAAGGGAGGATATATAGATATTAAAGAGACTGGGCCCCAAAACAGAGCCCTGGAGAACCCTGCTACTGATTGGTGCCCAGTCAGAAAGCACTCCACCTATGGTAACCCTTTGTTTACTCCCCTGCAGCCATACTGAGACCCAGTTACAAATATTCTGGTCCAGGTTACTGTCCTCTAACATTTTAAAAGATCCATGTGGGGTAATTTATCAAAAGCTTTCGCGAAGTCCATATAAACCACAGTCACAGAATTCCCAATGCCCAGCTCCCTACTGACGTTCTCATAAAAGGCCAACAGATTCGTTTGGCACGATCTAGATTTTGTAAACCCATGCTGAGCCATATCTACTAATCCCTGAGTTGCTAAGAAGTCTGGTATTAAGACTTTAACCAACCCCTCCAAGATCTCCCCCAGCAGAGAGGTTAGACTTACTGGCCTAAAATTATCAGGTTTTGTATTTGGCCCTTTTTTTTAAGATAGGGACTATTAAAGCAGCTTTCCAGTCAAGAGGTACTGAACCAGTGTCGAAGGAGGCTTGAAAGATGCAAGTAACTGGCAGTGTCAACACTTCAGCTAGTTCATGTATGACTCTAGGGTGTAATTTCTCAGGGCCAGGTGATTTATTTATATCAACCTTTGTGAGCCGATCGAATACATCTTTGGGTTTAATTGTAATTTTCCCAGGAATTGATGCTTCTTTACCAACGTGTGGTACTGTATTATTGTTGTAAACTGAGCAAAAATATTTATTCTGAATGTCTGCTATTTCTGCAGTTGTTGCTGTGTTTCTTAAGTCATTCAAAAATGGGCCCATCATACAGTGGCCTCCCTTTTTGCTATTAATGTAGGAAAAGAAGAATTTCTTATCCTTCACTCTGCTAGCTAAATCCAACTCAAATTGTGCTTTTGTTTTTTTTTTTAATTCTTGTTTTTATGCTCCTAACACATTCCCTATTGGATTGATTTACCCCAAGTGACCCGTTACCTTTTAATTTATTATATATTCTGTTCTTCCTTTTTATCATGTTTTTGATAGATGTATTCATCCATGCAGGTTTCTTTTTGATGCTAATATCATATTTTGATACACTTGGTATATAGGTTTTAACAAGATGTGTTAATCTAGCTAACAGCAGTTAAATGGGCAGACAAGGTGGGCCAAGTGGTTCTTATCTGCCGTCAAATTCTATGTTTCTATGTTTCCACATGTCTTGCACAGATAACCCCTTAAAATCACTCATCCAGTCCCATGCCAACATTTGGGTTCTGATGGTGGAGAAATCTGCTGTCTGAAAATTTAGCTTGGTTGTAGTACCCATATTCTTAATCAGTATGGATTCCCTGATGCTAAACTGAACTGAGCAATGGTCACTATTATCTACAGTAGGGGGCTGTTAACCTGGAGTTTGTCAACTGTGTCACCCATATTGGTAAGTACTAGATCTAGGGTTCTAGTTCCTCTAGTAGTGCTACCTTGGACAAGTTGTTTAAGACCCATCTGCTCGAAGATATCAATATACCTTTTTTGTCCAGGTTGCTATCCCCATGCCCCTTCATCCAATCTATACTAGGAAGGTTGAAGTCCCCTGTCAGTAATATTCTGTCTACTGGATCCAGCTCCCCTATTTTTTTTAATAATGCCTCATCATCATCAGATGTCATAGAAGGTGGCCTATATACTAGTCCTAAAATGATCCTGGTACCTTTCTGGGGAAGTAGTTTTACCCATTAAAAATTCTAGGGCTTCTGTATCCTATTGCAGTTCTTCGCAATGTATAGAATCATGCATATATATGGCTATTCCACCCCCTTTCCTGTGTATTCCGGATTTGGAAAATAAGTTGTATCCTGTCACCTTTTTATCCCACAGATCATTATCATCCCACCAGGTTTTCGTAAATAGTGCTACATGGATATTCTGAGAATATAACAGCAAAGAAAATTCATCATATTTATTAACCAAACTCCTGGCATTAATGAGAACTGCTTTTCATTCAGGGGTCTCTCTAGGAATTATCATGGGATTAGTACCCTTGCTTAAATTATTTTCCAGACCCCCCCTTTTTCCAGTTTAAATGGAATCTCATTACTTCAAAAGTTTTTTCCCCAGAATTCTAGTACCTGCAGGGCTTAAGTGCAGACCATCAGCTTTAAACAAAGTTGATCTATTAAATGTTGTGGAATTATCCATAAAACCAAATTTTTCCTGCTTACAGAATTGTCTCAACCACCTGTTGACTAGCATGATAAGCCCATTTTTTTGTTTGAATGTAAGCCGTAGGTTGGTAAAATCCCAGATATTATAATCTCCTCATTTCTGTTCTTGATCCTAGTGGTTATGTCCCTGAATTCAGCTTGAAAATCCTCCATTCTACTTTTTGCATCATCATTTGTTCCTATGTGTAAGATCACCAGTGGTTTACTTGTATTTTCTAGGAGCCCATCCAATAAGTTTGAAACATTGTGGAGCCTAGGTCCAGGTAATGTGCTGACAGTAGTATGCTCTTTTCACCCCCAACATACTACAGTATCTTCCCTCTTATAATAGAGCCCCCTCTCACTATAACATCTCTGTCTGCTGTGCGTTCCTTACTGGAGTGTTCCGTAATAATCTGACCCTGTGTAACTTCAGGCAGGGAAGAAGTTATCGCTTCAGGTTGTCCTAATTGAGCCCTCAAAAATCCCTCATTATCTATTTCTAGGCCTTCATATATATTAGACAATTAAAGGGTCGTTGTTAATGGGGGGCCCAGCTTGGAATTCTTTTGTGAATGTGTTGACCCAGTTCAGTATTCTTCAGTATTGTTTAATGCACATTGCTGAACTGGGTTAACTAAGGCAAAATAAAGGGATTATGATGCTGGAGATAATGTTCCAAAATATAAGCCATTAAGTTTTACTCTTAGATACAAAGGCCTCTATTAATGAAAATTAATTCTCAAGTTAACACATTTGAACTTTAGCCTTACTAACCTTATTCAGTAATGTGCCACTTAACAGTATGGGAGATTTCTGAGTCAGGTTAGTACATAGAAAAAAAGGTTGCAATAACACATACTTATTATTATTATTATTATTAAGTACTAGGAATTAATACCTTTGAGCCAAGGCTCTTTTACAAAGGTTCCGCGTCAAATTAGGTACAAGCAATAAGGTTACAATGAATGACACAAGTAAAGTACATTGTGGAATACTATAAACATAGACTGAACAAATATCAAGAAAAAAAAACATTAGTGCAAGGACAAGTAATTACCAGGTGAAACACATTAATTCAATAAGCAATCAAATGAGGAGGGGGGGAAGCAGGAAGGTAATGTGAAGATAGGGTATATACATGAAAGGAGGGAGGAACCAACCACAGGTAGTGGAAAGGAATCATCTACCGGCCTTTGTCAGGTAAAGAGGGCAAGAGAGCAACAACTTAAATAGAGAGGAATTAGTCAAAGCAGTCACAGGAGTTAGAGGTGGTAACGTAAGAGAATAGGCTAGATTTAAATGCACCTAAAGAGGTAGAGGAGGTAATAGAGGTGCTGAGTGCATTTAGCCAGGAAGGGGCACGATAGGCAAATGATCTCTGGCCCTGGGAAGTCCGGCAACGGGGGACCTGAAGGGGCTGATTTTCTGATCTTCTGGTGGGTCGAACACTTGTGTTCTGGCATATCAGGTCTTGAATGCAAGGTGGAGTGAGGCCCAAAATGGATTTTTTGGCCATAAGGCAGGTAAGGTACTTTAGGCGGTTTGACAGTTGAAGCCATCCAGTTTCAGCATACAGCTCGTAGGTGTGAGTATGTTGATGAGATATCTACATACTGTAGATACAGCGTCTACAAATCTCCTAGCTCATGCACATTAACATCAGAGAAAGCAGTTTTTAGAATATGAAGTCCCAAATACTAAGTAGCATGGACAATAATACCTACTATGCATCACCTTGGAATGGCATTGTCAAGGCCTCTTCTTTCAGTGAGACATTCTACTAAGGCTCATTAATTAAGACTATTACTTATACAGTCTCTACAGATGAGGAAAATTCTTCTTAGACAACACATTAATATTTTAATAGTTACTACTGTATATTCGCCTTATTGTACAACTGTCACAACCTGTCCATACTCAGGCCATAGTCTGCAACAGGTTGGCAATTTTCTCAACCCTTAACACCTGTGAGGGTCCCTAGATAGCTGCCACCACTCAGAAGTGATTCTCTTACCCGGGGGCTTTCTCAGTCTGAATCTCACCAAAGCCACTGCTCACAGAGTACGGGTGTTCCTTTGGCTAAGGGCAACTTTCCTCCACTGTCACTCACTCCTAAGAAACACTTTATTTCTAGAATATGGTAATTGCAGCCTCTTTCTTCCTTTGGAGCTAAATTGTAGATTTGTTGAAACCAACATATAACTATTCTCCAAAAAGATTCAGTCACAGAGGCAAGAAGTATATACAGTACTACTTCACAATATTTACACAATGTATAGGATATCATAATACACAAAGGCTATGGAAATTACAGGGTTACTACAGAAATGAAAAAGAAATGGTTTGCACACTGCATAAACAACAAATAAAAAAAGATCCCTATAGTTTTTTCTTACCAAAGTAGAAAGAATTCTTATCACACAGGATAACTTTGTGAGCTGTTCCCATACAAAAAATAGGCCTAATGCTTAACTGCCTCAAATCCCTATTAATTAGTTAATGTTTAATTATTCCTCAGTTTTGCTTTGGTTGATTTTTTCACATGCAAATGAGTTAGTTGCTAACCCCTTCTAGTTCAACCTACTGCTAACTAATTCGTAACAGTTTCAGCAGTTAGTCACTGACCCGTTTCCTAATTAAGAATTAACTAATCTCCATGAACTGAGCAATAGTTTGCCATTCATTAATTACTATTTGATCTTATACAAAAAAATAGGCCTAATGATCAACTGCCTCAAATCACTAATAATTAGTCAATGTTCAGTTATTCCTTAGTTTTGCTTTGGTTGATTTTTTCACATGTAAATGAGTTAGTTGCTAACCCCTTCTAGTTCAATGTACTGCTAACTAATTCTTAACAGTTTCAGCAGTTAGTCATTGACCTGTTTCCTAATTAGGAATTAACTAATCCCCATGAACCGAGTATAAGTTTGGCATTCATTAATTTCTAGTTGAGCTCATGTAATTAATAATTTACGATCAATACTCAACTTGTTGAGCATTAGCTGATAATTAACTGTACACCACATAGTAAGCATAGTTATTAGTTAAGAATAACCAATTCTTAACCAGCTCATTGGTGCAGTGCTGCTAGAAACTGTCTAGCTGGGAGTCCAGGTAAGCTGCAGGAGCACATCCACCCCTTATTGAAGGTGCCACACATCTGACTGAGGCACCCTGAGGTACCCGTCCACCCCCCCGAGCCACAAACAAGTTTTTGTCTCAGGTAGAGCCCCATCCCACTGGTACAGCCTTAGGGTAGGCCAGAGTGTCAAGCAGGATGCAGAGGTAAGTCCTAAACAACTATGTGAAAAAAAATTGCATTTATGCAGAAAAAGACTCCCTTACCCAACTGTAGTCACTTGTTAGTAATTCTGTAGTCACCTACTAACACATAGACTGGGTCTGTGCTCCAAATGTGTCACTGAAAATGCCAGCAACTTCATGGTAAGTACCAAGCAAATCAATTGATAACTGCTGAGTAAACTGGGAGCATTTTCCAAAAATGCTAATGAAGTGCCTTATAGTTATTCCTGATACACCTCCAATGGCTCCAGTGGAGTACCTTCTCAGCTGGCACACTCCTGCATTGCTCCAGAAAAGCATCTTTAGAGTGTGTTCCAAAAATGCTAATGAAGTGCCTTGGAATTACTGTATATACACTTCAAATTGGATACCTGTACTCTGCAAATGCACCTAAAATGCAATTTAAGTGCCTTTTTGAGTAAACTGCAATGTTTCAGTGTAAAATGTCCTCACAGTTAGGGCACACTTGTAAATTAAAACTTCTGGAAGAGCCCATGTGCCACATTGGGGTGGTGGACCCCTCTCCGAGTAGCTTCAGTGCCCTCCCAGAGAACTGAACTAGGCAAATCTGGTACTCAGAACATACTCTTGCCCTCATGTCAGTTTTTCAGCCTCTGACCTTATTAGCTGCACAAATCTGCAAGCAGAACAGGACTAAGAAAGGGAATTGAGTGTGCATTTTTTTTAATTGAGGGTTAGGGAGTCCTGGAAGTCATCACATAGGGGTGTTCAAGTACCTTTTTTTAAAATTTTCACTGGCAAATACTTTTGCATCCTGATACTCTGCTAGTCATTACTCACTATTCATATTCCTTTTCAAGCTGATCTATCCCCCAGCCCAGTCAGTAACATGGCATCAAACAGTGTTTTGTCGCATAATGCCAAGAATACCCTAGCTGAGATGTAACTTTTCAGTGGGGTCCATCTTCATATAATTTTACAACTAGAAGCAGAAGCTCAATGGAGATCAAGATCACTTTCTCAGGGTCACACAGTGAGTCAGAGGCTCTGGATGGGCTTGAATGTGGATCAATCAATCAATCACTTTATTTAACCAGGCATAAACACCATTGAGCAAGCTCATTTTCAAGGTGGTCCTGGGCATTAATACAATACAGTACACTTCATAAGATTACAATTACAGTGGACAACGGTGCAAAAAAAAAAAAAAAAAAAAAAAATTGTAAAGGTGCGGGTCAATATGGGCCTATACATACCGGTCAACATAATTAACATGCAAAGGTACATAATGATAAGCTTTACTGAAATGAGAAGAGACAACGATCCCATATAGTCTCCGCTATGTAAGAGCTCAGACCTAAATGATAAAAAATAAGGAGGTATTAAGGAATATGGTAGAAATTGGGGTGAAAGAGTAGGCAGCCAAAAGGGAGGCCAGAATAGGTAAAAGGTAGAGAATAGGCAGTGGATGTCCTGCTTCACAGTTCAGAGTCAATGTTGTGATGGAAAGGAAGGTCCAACTAACCACAATTCAACACTACACCCCCCACACACACTTCTAAGGACATTTACTTACTGGTGGTAGGGCTTTCTTCAGGAGGCTACTGGTGTACTCTCATTTCTACTTATTGAATTAAAGACAGTGAAGTCCTCATCTTTCTCAAACATTAAACAATTTCTCATAATGTCTTGGGATTTAAATCCTGAATGCGTTAAGAAAAGAAAGGTAAAAGTCATATACACTGTGAAGTCCATATTAGACCACATGTTTCTATCCTGAAGTTCAAGGGACACCGTCATTAACTTCCTTTGCATCTTTCTTGAAATTGTGAATAGCCCCAATACAGCCTAGACACATTATGGTGCAGTGGAAGGAGAGGGGACTCTTGTATCATGAGTAAATGCACTGTTTGGGGGTATTCCTAATGTTCAAGAAGCATGCAACAAGAGTAGATCAAGGATTTTAAACAAAATTTTGGGAATAAATATACTATTTTCATGCATTTTAGTTAAGCTAAAAAGAAAAAAAAACAGTTAAGACAACCAACAGTTTCAATGAATTGCAGAGAAGGTAAGCATACATTAAATGTACATTTTCAATTATAAATAATATAAAGCAAAAAGGATTGACTAGTGTCCCTTTTTTTTTTGTACTTTTTATTTTCCTCCTCTCTCCCCTCAGCTCTGGTCTCCTCAGGAGTATCTAGGAGTCATCACACTACGGTTCGCACCTACCTGGTCAGTACTCCATCATCCATGTAGCCTTGGTTTACCCCCCTGGGCGAGGACGAGGTGGGTTCCAACACTCCAAAATTCTCTGGTGGCGTCGGTCAGAAGGGTGTCAGGAGGGTGGCCGTGAATCATGGGCAAGCTCCAGTTCTCCTTCTTCGCTGGAGCTGATGGGTGTTTTTCCCTTTTTCTGGGGAATGGCTAGTGCCCTGACGTCAAGGTCTTACCGAAGTCTGCCACTCACCACCCCTTTACTACACTTAGCACTTGCTGTATCTCTGGCTTCTGCCAGAAGTCAGACAAGCGCTGAAAAGGAACCCCTGTCCCTCCCAGGAGAGGAGACCTGTCCTCCGGATGCTCAATCCTCTCCCTCCCCTGCTGACCCCCAGCAACCCAGGCTCATTCCCGAATCTGGGTTGCCAGCATGGTGCGAGGTGTGGTGTCCAGCACCTCAACCCTCAGCACCACCGGGCCAGCTGACAAGAGTCCCTTTAACTCTGTACCAAAATGTATATGTGACTGTCAAACAACAAAACTTTTTAAAAGTAATTTTACCATAAACAATATTTTTTTCCCAGTTAGACTTATTTCTCCCCTATGCACTGGCAACCTCCATCATACTGGTCACCACAGCCCCATCACCCCAACATTCCCAGGACTTACTATCCCTCAGAGGCAGCAAGGCTTGGGTCATCAGGTGTGGGGCATATGGGCATCTGGAGTCATCCTATAGCCGGTGCACAGATTTTCCAAGTACTCCCAAGTAAGGTTCAAGAGAAAAAGAAAGCATTCAGGAAGTACAAGGAATCACAGAAGGAGCAGGACAGAGAACTGTGTCAGTTAAAGCAAAAGGAGGCTGGGAAGTCAGTCAGAACAGCAAAGGTCCAAACCGAGGAAAAGATAGCCAACTCATTTAAGAAGGGGGATAAAACCTTTTATAGGTACATCAGGGAGCAAAGGAAGACCAAGGGAGGGATAGTGAGGATTAATAAAGGGAGGGAGGGAGGGTGGGCAGGGAGACTGGGAAAAGGCAGAGATACTAAACAAATATTTTTGCTCAGTATTCACAAATGAAGAGGGAGGTACATAAAAAAACAGTAGTAACACTCTGGATACAGTAGTTGATACCAGCCCATTTACAGAAGAAAGGGTTCTGAAAGAACTCTTAAAACTGAAGGTGGACAAAGCAATGGGGCCTGATGGGATTCATCCCAGAATTCTAAAAGAGCTAAGGGTAGAACTAGTGACACCACTGACTACCCTTTTTAACAAACCATGGGAGGATGGGGTGGTACCCGAGGACTGGAGGAGGGCAGATGTGATTCCCCTTCACAAAAGTGGGAGCAAGGCAGAAGCAGGAAACTACAGACCTGTTAGTTTAACCTCAGTGATAGGGAAAATGATGGAATCACTTCTGAAGGAAAGAATTGTCAAGTATCTAGAGGCCAGAGGGGCACAGGACCCTAGGCAGCATGGATTCACAGCGGGAAGGTCATGCCAGACAAATCTGATAGATTTCTTTGACTGGGTGACCAAAGTAGTAGATCAGGGAGGGGCTGTCGACATGGCCTACCTAGACTTTAGCAAGGCATTTGACACAGTCCCACACAAAAGATTAATTTACAAGTTAGCCAGCCTGGGAGTGGGTCCCAAGATGCCAGCCTGGGTAAAGAATTGGCTGGAGAATAGGACACAGAGAGTAGTAGTAAATGGAGTCCACTCAGAAGAAAGGAGGGTTACTAGTGGGATACCGCAGGGTTCAGTATTAGGACCAGTCCTCTTCAATGTCTTTATAAGCGACATTGCTGAAGGACTGGAAGGAAAAGTATGTCTCTTTGCAGATGACACTAAGATCTGCAACAGAGTTGATGCACAGGGTGAGGTGGAAAGGTTGAGAAGGGACTTGGCAAGGTTAGAGGAATGGTCAAATGTATGGCAGCTTAGATTCAATGCTAAGAAGTGCAAGGTAATGCACCTGGGAAACAAAAACCCAGGGGAAGAGTACACAATGGGGGGTGAGATACTAACAACAACAAAATGGAAAGGGACATGGGGGTAGTGCTATCAGATGACCTAAAGGTGGGCAAGCAATGTGAGAGGGCAGCAAGGAGGGTTGGGGGGTTACTGGGATGCATAGGGAGAGGCATCACCAGTAGAAAACAGGAAGTTATTATCCCTCTGTACAGACAGCTGGTGAGACCCCATCTGGAGTACTGTGTGCAGTTCTGGAGACCCAATCTCCGCAAAGACATAGACAGGATAGAAGCTGTCCAGAGGAGGGCAACTAAAATGGTGCAGGGTCTGCACCGGAAGACATATGAAGAGAGACTTAAGGAGCTTAATATGTATAGCCTCGAGGAAAGGAGGGAGAGGGGACATGATGAAATTTTCAAGTACCTCAAGGGAATCAACGAAGTCCAAGAGGGTAGCATCTTTCAAAAAAAGAGGTGTGCAAGAACAAGAGGGCGCAAATTGAAGATAGAGGGGGAGCGGCTCAGAGGTAATTTAAGGAAGTATTTTTTCACAGAGAGGGTTGTGGATGCATGGAACGGCCTTTCAGAGGAGGTTGTGGAGTCAATATCAGTGGTGGAATTCAAGCATGCATGGGACAGTCATAAGGCAATTCTAGGGTGTGGGGGTAAGAAGAAGTAGGCTGCTGGTTAACTAGGATCTGCAGCTTATCCAGTAGGTAGGGAAATGGGCAGACTGGGTGGGCCAAGCGGTCCTTATCTGCCGTCAAATTCTATGTTTCTATGTTTCCCCCTAAAGTGTAGCATGCCTCCATGCTCTGTACACCTGACATCTGCCCCTCCCCTTCCCAACTCTAGTGGTCTCAGCCCACTTATCCTTAGCCACTGCTAGGATCTGGCAAGCACCGAATTCTGCCCCACCCAGAGATGAGCAATCCATCAAGAAAGCAATCTTCATCCCTTTTGCTGACTCTCCAGATCCCAAGCTCACACTTGAAACTTGGTTCGTCAGCACCGCAGGTAATAGCACTATCACTGCAATGGTGGGCCTGCAAAAATCTAAGATCTGTGGAATGCAATTGGTCTGCAAATCCACATGTGTAGATGTAGATCCTGTCATCTTATTTTTTGTGGCTATTTCTGTCCTAGTAAACATAGACTCTATTGGCAGAAAAGGACCATATGGCCCACCTAGTCTGCCCATTTCCCTACTCACTGCTGCAGCCCCAGATCCTATTTGGTTAATTTTTGTAAATTGGTAGTTATTGTCCAAGAACCCTCTCAGTTATTAAATAACCCCTAAAAACACCATAATGATAACATTTGGTAGGGAACTGGAAGCAGGCGCTTTATGGGCATTGTAGTACGATGGGGGGGGGATGCGTAAATATACTTGGGTCATCTTTGCTGGCAGGTATACATGTATGGGGCTATTGCCTAACATAACTGTAACCCCCTTGTTACCTGGGGTTACTAGAATCCCAGTAAGACCTAGTGGTAGGCAGGGAAGGCAGCTTGTGAAACTCCAGTTAAATCGATTTCACACTGTCTCACTCTGTTCTCAGTCTCAGCTGAGACTGAGGGATGACATCACTATAGAACTGTCGCAGCTGCATGAGCCACAATGGAATCTGCAGTAGGGAATTGGAATAGAATGTTGGGAGGTTTGAACAGTAGTCTGTAGGTCAGTTGGAGTTTGGAGCTTGCTGAGAGTGCAGCACAGCGGCTCTGTATAGGCTCGTGGAGCCTCAGCCCTGATATAGAGCTACATTTCAGGAAAAAGATGTGTGTTTCCACCATAAGAGAGACACAGAAGACAGTTTGTAAGTGGTGAAGACCGCTGAATTGGGTCTCAGTGCCCCATCCCTCAGGGGATAGGGCAGGAAAGGTTGTCCTGCATATTCCAGGAGCAACCCTCTGGTTTTTCTACTAGTGGAGAAGCTGCCTTATTTGTTCCAGAGCTATTGGGGAAAAAAGAAGATTTGTGATTTGCCTGTGGGGCACCTGCAACCGGAGGGTGAGTTTCCGCTCTTTCTAAAGGGCCTATGTTTTTCACCCTGGGACTTGTGTGATAGTGGGGATTGGACTACTGAAGTAGTGGGAGGCCTAGAGTAATAGGCTTAGCCAAAAGTAATAGTATGTTCAAGTCCAGCACTAATGGGGAGTCAAGACATGTAGAGGAGATGTAACATACGTCTACCCAGTAATCTACATTGCCAAGTTTTCAGAAAACAGTTGTTTAGTTTCCAGAGAAATGGCTGGGTATGGATTGTTGGAGCTGGAGGTGGGAGACCCCCATCTTTAGTGACCAGGTCCACCTCTACGGATTTGCTCTGTGGATTTCTACTTTGCCTCATGCACTTGGCCAGTGATGAGGGAAGTACCCAGACATGGGATTGGAAGGAAAATTCCCTCTAGGAGTCGAAGGCTCTAAGGTGGTTTGGGCAGTCACAACAGCAAAACTGGTTCATTTCCCAAAATGGACCACAGATCAAGTGGCCGGAGGGGGAGCCGGGCCAATAGGGAAAACCCAAATAGTGTACAAGTCGGGCTGTATACCCAAAGCTGCATGCAAGTCCAGGCTATGTGCCTGGTGGGTTCAGAGCCTGAGGGCTGGAAATAGTAAAGAAGTGTTCTGTTGTCTCTAATCTGCATTACCAGGAATATAGCCCCGTGGGGGTCTGTCTATGCTTTGTTTGTTCAGTTTGGATGTGAATAAAAGCCACACTGTAGAATCCCATTCCTGGTTCTGGACATTGCAGTTATTACTTCTTGTGTTTGGATTTACTTGGGTGCCCGTGTGCAGAGTAGCCAAACCTTGGCCCCCTGTGCCGAGTAACCTCATCCTCCCTGAACCCAGTTCCCACCAGGTACTGCTGTCAGCTTCAACAGCATGCCACCTGTCATTTTACAAAAAGGCAGGGGTCCGGGGGTTACAAAAATGGAGGCACCACATTGGATTTAATTCTGGGAGGAAGATGCTCGGGCAAGGGGCTAGCGTTTTGGCTATCTGGCAGTGGGTAGCCCAAAAAAACTGAAGCAAGTTAATTAGTGTGTCGCTGTGCACTGTGGATCTTATGCTGCTATTTAAATTGACAGCTGTTTACCAAGGAGCAGTAAAGCCAAAGAGTGTGCCCTTGTCCTGCATCAATTGTTTACAGTGTTTTTGCCTGCTTTTAAAAAAGAACTGTGGTAAAGAAAAGTGTGGAAGACTAGGGATAGCAACAGGAAAATTGTGCCCTGGATGTTGCAAATGCTTTTAAAATGAACTGTGGTAAAGAAAAGTGTGGATGACTAGGGGTAGCAACAGCAAAATTGTTCCCTGGATGTTGGAAATGCTTTTTGAATTAACTGAGAGACTTGCAGGTGTAAATGGCTATGTTAAATGGCTGAAATGGGCTTCCTCCGTGGAGTCAGTTGAGGAAAAAAAATGCATTCTGCAGTTTAAATTTGCCTGCTCAACGATCGCCATGAGGAGAAGAGCACTCGCGAGGAAGAAGAGGCTAATTTGCATGGCGTCGTGTGATTAGTGAGGCTGCAATCAGTCCCGTCCCTCTGCCAGCTCTACAGTGATTGCCCCAGCATTCGAGAGGGAGTGTGAGTGGAGTGCGTGTACTGGCTTGTGGAGGAGCGTCATGGAGTTTTAAAAGTGCAGAAAACATTTAAAAATATATTTGTTTTGTTTAAAATCAGGCTCAACCCACTAATCGAGCGTCTGAATTGTGAGTGTGGTAGTCAAGGAGGCGATCGGCAGGACTGCCTGCCCGTTTCTGTTCTGAGGCCTCCAAGAACTGGCTGCAGGCCGTTTTTCCCCATCGCAGCAACCAGCTACAGATAACAGTAAGTACTAACATTAAAATTGCTCAAAAAGTGATTTTCTGCTCCATGCCAGCAAAATATGTCAAGTCCTGCCAGCAAGTGCAAGTCTTCTAAGCCATTGACTGTGTGCATAGTAATAAGTTCAGCCTCAGTTTAAAGTTTAAAGCCAGAGAGAGACTGTGAGTTGTAGCCAAATGTGCAGCACTAGTTTTACAGGCAATCCTGTGCTTAAAAACCTGGAGCTTTAAGGGACTGTGAGTCAAAGAAATGTTTCCAGCATGTAAAATTCCATGGAAAATCATGTAAATGTGTTTAGAACAAGAACAGAGCAAGTTTGTGCAGTTTGAGCAAAAGTTATCAGTAGTGTGTGTAAATCAGGTGCGCAGTGGCTTGACCCAATTTCTGAATGTTGATGCACAGGAGTGCTGCCACCGCCATTACAGGGTGGGGTAGTAAAGTAAACACAGCAGCAGAGGAGCCATTTTAAAACTAAAGAGAGTGTTCAGCAAAGTGGGACTTTCAGTTACAGTGAACTTTTGTTTGTTTTTCTGCAGTTATGTGCTCAGGACCAGCTCGCTATCCGGATCATGCCCGGATTGCAGTAACAGCAGCAGTGAATAGACTGAGGGATATTGAAAAGTGGTGCTATGGAGGACAACTGTCTCCTCATGTGGCGATTCCTGGTTTTCCAGTGTATGTGTGTCAATTATGCTTGAGAGCTGGAAGGGACGTCTTCATGATTCCTCACTGTGCTGGATGCCTAGAAAAATATGGCTTGTATAAAGTGCCTCAAATTCGTTTGGCTCCCACATGGACAAAGGTTCAGGAATCTGCAATTGGCAGCACACAGCACCAGGCACAGCCTGTGGAGGAAGGCCCCTCAGGGGAGTGTGGCACAAAGCTAGAGGGTGCAGAGTTAGAAATGGAACCAGAAGTTGAAGTTTTGGATGCTGAATCCCAGAAGGAAAGTTCAGATAAAGCATCAGTAGACCCCTGGGTGGGGGGCCTAGCCCAAGTCTCTTAGGAGAAGATGAGATGCAGGAGGCCTTTGAGTGGGAGGTGTTGACCTCCGCACCTAGTTATGAGTGGATAGTCTCAGGAGTGAGGACGACTGTTCACTCCTGGGCTCAGATCCTCAGTGAGGAAGAAGATGAGAGGGAACCTATGTGGCCTTGTGAAAAAAGAACAGGTACACAGCCTCAAGCTCTTGCCTCGGAGGAATGCATGGAAGAGAGTGGTGATGCCACTGCCCTGGCTATGCAAAAAGAAGAAGTCAGGGATCCATTTTTAATCTTGTTAAGGATGCATAGCTGGCAGAACCAGGACTGGCCGCCCCCAAGCCAGGCCAGCAGTCTCAGGTTGACCAAAGCTAGTAAAGAGGAGAGACTGGTTCGAAGGAAGGAGAATGAGATCTATGGTATGACCTTTCCTACCTTTCCTCGGAAAGTCTGGGAGGAGATTGAGAACAGCAGGAAATCCTGGATCTGCGATGAAGCAATGAAAGGTGTGCATCCTAAGGCAAACAAACATGTAAAGGACAGACTGTTTCATGAGAAATGTACCCAGTGGAAGAGGGGCAGGACACTGTTTATGGACAGAGTGCGAATAGTGGACAGAGAGGGACGTGAAATCTGCCACTGTGTGAATTATGTGTGCCCAGATGGGGTAATAATTCAAGCTCCTGACCCCCGGTACTATTGGCCTCAATGCAAGGACCTCCCAGCAAATGTGCCCATGCCTACTAAATGGAAAGCCGAGCAGTGGTAGCCAATACTGCCACACCAGCCTGTGAAGTGCCTTTATTGATCCACCAGTATGAATATCCAGGACTCAGGTGCCCCACAGTCATCAGTTCTACAGTGTACTGGCCTTTCCAGAATCCATTGACTGGCCCACCAGATGACTTCAGATCCAGAGAGAACACCAGCCCAGCTGTATCCTGAGCCATCGCCTGGTAATCAGATGATGTCAGACCAGCTCTTTTCCTTTTTGTTTCTGTTCTAAGGTTCCATCTCCAGAGATGACATCAGCTCAGCAGTACCCAGATGTGCCCTCCTGTGGTTCCCGGAAGATGTCTGCCCAGCTGTATGAGAAGAAATGCTGCCAGGGAGAGTCTTCGTCTGAGGTGCAGGTCAGTTCAGAATATTTCGTTCTACAAGGGGCTGGTAAGTCCGAACTTTCTATCTTTATGACATTGCAGTTCACACCCTACACTAGCAGACTCCAAAATGTGTATACTGTCCTCAAAGACTCTCCCCTTCGGGACTTTGGCCTGTTAGAACTGTGCTTCACTGGATTTCGGCACAGGAGAGACTCTTTAATGGACTAGCCTTCAGGCACTGTGGTCACTAGTTGGGACTTTAGGGCACTCCACCCCAAATGTGTATTGTAAATAATGTCATTGTTTTCAACTTTTTCTAGTGTATATACTATTTTACTACCTTTTTCTAAAAAAAAATTAAAAAAAATCTTTTGGGGATTCTTCAGTGTTTTGATGGTAGGGGTTTAGGTAGACTGTGTATGCAGATTAGGAGTGTGTGTCTTTCTTTTTCTTGTACATGTTCCTGATGAAGACAGAAGAGAAGACAAGAAGAGGAGGAGGAGGAGGGTCTCATCGGAGTTCCTCACTAGTACTTTAGTGTGTAGTGATTTAAAGTACTGCGGTGTTGTTATTGTTGTTGTTACTGTATTAACCCTTTTTTCTTCCCAGGTGTGGTTGTGGGTGTAGGGAGGAGGCAGTAAAGTAATATAATATAATAATGTGGTGTTATTTTCTTGGTGTGTGGTTGCAGGTTGCCCAAGGTCGGGGAGGTCCCCGGGTTGTTTTTGGTTTTGGGGTATTAATTTAAAGGCAGATAGGTTTTCCCTAGAGGGCTAGGGGGATAGACAGGCTGTGGTCCTGACCTGCAGTAGGGGTTGCAGTGCTGAGCTATTAGGGCTATGCTCAGGACAGTTCTACCACAGCCACTAGGCATCCATAGTAAGTGGGTAGTGTAGAGGCTGATATGTCAGCTAAAGGCCTCTAGGCCCTTAGTGTTACCTGTCTGTGCTCGCACATGGTAGGAGGGGGCCTGATCACCCCCCTCCGCAGGTAGCACATAGGGTGGGATGGCCTAAAGCCGGGTAAACAATGACTGCGGACAGTCATTTTCCTGGTCAAGGCCGAGTGTAACCCCCTTGTTACCCGGGGTTACTAGAATCCCAGTAAGACCTAGTGGTAGGCAGGGAAGGCAGCTTGTTAAACTCCAATTAAATGGATTTCACACTGTCTCACTCTGTTCTCAGTCTCAGCTGAGACTGAGGGATGACATCACCATAGAACTGTCGCAGCTGCATGAGCCACAATGGAATCTGCAGCAGGGAGTTGGAATAGAATGTTGGGAGGTTTGAACAGTAGTCTGTAGGTCAGTTGGAGTTTGGAGCTTGCTGAGAGAGCAGCACAGCAGCTCTGTGTAGGCTCGTGGAGTCTCAACCCTGATATAGGGCTACATTTCAGGAAAAAGGTGCGTGTTTCCACCAAAAGAGAGACACAGAAGATAGTTTTGAAGTGGTGGAGACCGCTGAATTGGGTCTCAGTGCCCCATCCCTCAGGGGATGGGACAGAAAAGGTTATCCTGTGTATTCCTGGGGCAACCCCCTGGTTTTTCTACTAGTGGAGAAGCTGCCTTATTTGTTTCAGAGTTACTGGGAAACAAGAAGATTTGTAATTCGCCTGTGGGGCACCTGCAACCAGAGGGTGAGTTTCTGCTCTTTCTAAAGGGCCTATGTTTTTCACCCTGGGACGTGTGTGATAGTAGGGATTGGACTACTGAAGTAGTGGGAGGCCTAGAGTATTAGGCTTAGCCAAAAGTAAAAGTATGTTCAAGTCCATCACTTATGGGAAGTCAAGACATGTAGAGGAGATGTGACATATGTCTACCCACTAATCTACATTGCCAAGCTTTCAGAAAATAGTTGTTTAGTTTCCAGAGAAATGTCCGGGTATGGATTTTGGGAGCTGGAGGTGGGAGAACCCCCTATCTTTAGTGACCAGGTCCACCTCTATGGATTTGCTCTGTGGATTTCTATTTTGCCTCATGAACTTGGCTGGTGATGAGGGAAGTACCCAGAAGTGGGATCGGAAGGAAAATTCCCTCTAGGAGTGAAAAGCTCTAAGGTGGTTTGGGGAGTCACAACAGGAAAACTGGTTCATTTCCCAAAATGGACAGTGGATCAAGTGGCTGGCAGGGGAGCTGGGCCAGTGGGGAAAACCCAAGCAGTGTACAAGTCGGGCTGTGTACCCAAAGCTGCGTGCAAGTCCGGGCTGTGTGCCTGGTAGATTCAGAGCCTGACGGCTGGAAATAGTAAAGAAGTGTTCTGTTGTCTCTAATCTGCATTACCAGGAACGTAGCCCCGTGGGGGTCCGTCTATGCTTTGTTTGTTCAGCTTGGATGTGAATTAAAGCCACACTGTAGAATCCCATTCCTGGTTCTGGACATTACAGTTATTGCTTCCTGTGTTCGGATTTACTTGGGTGCCCCTGTGCAGAGTAGCCAAACCTAGGCCCCCTGTGCCGAGTAACCTCATCCTCCCTGAACCCAGTCCCCACCTGGTACTGCTGTCAGCTTCCACAGCATGCCACCTGTCACATTACAGAAAAGCAGGGCTCCGAGGGTTACATAATCATTATGCTGTTTTAGGGCTGAGCTGCAGTGCTCGGTGGCCACTTGACTCGCAAAAGGAAGTAATAAGCCAGGCTTTATGGACTGAGCTCTTTATGTAAGCAAAAAAAAATTGATATATGGCTAAAATAGCTTTTGCAGTAGGCAACACCATGTTATGAGTTGGCTGCCTGGAACTAGCAATCATATCAGTTGCTCTTGAAAATGTGGGCCCTTCCATTTCCTTGTGGAAAACAGGAAGCTGGAACATGCAGATGATGAAGCTGCAATAGAAGCAGTTGCTTAGTTGGATACCATATGGGGTTCAACAGACCTGGTCACAGGTGAATTAAGAACAAGGTTAAGCATACAACAGCAGTGATACAGTGTATAGTAAAGCATTGTTCTACATAGAAATCCATTATTTTCAAAGTGCTGTTATACCACAGTTTAAAGGTCATGGAATGTGGTTGTACCCTTCTTTGATAGAACCGCATTCTAAGAACGTCTAGAGACATACACAAGTCAATTTCACTGTGAAAGAGAAATACAAAATAATGCATGGAGAAGTGTTGTTTATGGGGATTTTATGCACCCTGTGATATGTAGTGCTCCATGAAGCCAAGGGGTTTATATGAGCATTACACACCGAGGTGGGGCATAAAATCCCCCGTAGAACCACACTTCTTCATGTTTTAATTTTTATATTTACTGTTTTGGGTGTTTTTTTATTTAAATTGTCTATTTTGCCTCTTTGAGAGGGTAACCATTACTGCCAGCAAGCTTATCTCATGCTGAGTGACCAATTGTGCAGCGCTCGTGAACATCCAGCACGAAGACAGCTTGTTCGGTGGTTTTTCAGGTGATGCTGCAGTACTGTTTTGCCCATGGTTTATGAAGCTCCTCCATAAACAACATATGTGGTTTACAGTGCTATTGGAAACTCACTGGCAGTGGTTTATAACAACAAACTAGTAAATATAAAAATGACAATGCACATATTTCACATAATATTATACACTATAAAAAAACACAGGATGAGCAACTTTATAAATAACCAGTGTGTTGTGCCACCTCAGGGTTCTGATTCCCATGGACCTCTCGAGCTTTGTCCTCATGGTCAGAGAGAATTACAAGCCCTCTGTGGCAGAACATGATGGTTGTGCGTAGTTACCCATCCAGTATTTTCTATAGGCTGAAGGTTACGCAGTTTTGATTGCATATCAATATGTCAGTTTTGTTTTGGGCATCATTTTCAAACTACTAGCAAGCTGGGAAGAACTTTGTTGTGGAATTTTGGCATGGCCATCACTGCAAACAACCCCCCCCCCAGTTTAGGCAGACTTTCTCTGTGCAAGACTGATGCCTCCTCCGCCTCCCCATCCTGTAACAAGCATTCCCTGCTGTATAGTGCACTCTCTTTTCACCCATCCCATATGAACCATTTCCTGGTTTCTAGTGGTACCTTAGTCCCACCCCATACACAGTTTTCTGTTGTCTAGTGGCATCTGTCTGCCTTTCCCAATATAGTGCCATTCTCTGATGTCCGGTGGCCTCAACCTCCATCTCAATGATGAACACTATATAGTGTATGGTGGAGCATCACTGTGTATGGAGATCTATACACTGTAGTATGGTTTGGCATGGAGATAGGGACTCAATAGCCAAACAAGGGCAAAAGTATTAGATATCAGGAGGACAGATTTCATTGAAATAGGTAGATGTTTAAGAGCAGCCCTGGAGAAGGTAGACTAATAGAGGGGGTGGAGGAACAGTGGGGGGAGACTAAAAGGAGCCATTATGGAGGTAATTAACCAATGCATTAGAATAGTGGCCAAAGGGGAAAGAAGAAATAAACCACTATGGTTCACTAAAGAGGTGGGAGATAAAGTAAGGGATAAAAGAGCAAGTTTCAGGAAGAATAAGGAGAACCAAAGGGAGGAGGACAGGGGGTGTATCTTGAATGTCTAAGAGAAGCAAGGAAGGCTGTTAGGAAAGCCAATGCACAGACACAAGAGAATTTAGCATTTACTGTGAAAAAAGAGGACAAGACATTCTACAGGTACATCAAAAAAACAGGGTGGGGGGGATTGTGAAGCTCAAAGGGTAGGAGGAAGGGTGTAAGGAGGGGAGGGAATCTATACAAGGCAGAAATACTGAACAAATACTTCTGTTCAGTATTCACTGAGGAGGGAGAGGGTCAAGGACCACAGTTGGGGAGCAGAGGCAATTGGGGGGAGAAATGGTCGCCCATCCATTCACAGTGGAGAGGGAGTTCTAGAGGAACTCACAAAGCTGAAGGAGGATAAAGCCATGGGGCAAGATGACATACACGCGAGGATATTAAGGGAGCTGTGGATGGAACTAACAGTGCCACTGGCCACCCTTTTCACAGAATCACTCAACACAGGTGTGATTCAAGAGGACTGGAGGAGGGTGCATATAGTCTCACTACACAAAAGTAGCAGTAGGGTGGAAGCGGGGAACTACAGACCAGTCAATCTCACCTCAGTGGTGGGGAAGATCACGGAGGCACTGCTGAAAGAAAGGCAGTGTTGTGTAAGTTACCTTTTCTATTACTTTTGAAAATTTGTTCCAGAAAGCTCTGTGCAGTCACTAGCACAGATGGAGAAGTACTGGAAGATATAATACACCTTACAGTTACATTTACTTATGTCTTTTTATTCAAAAGAAATACATAACTGTAACTGATTAGGTTTATTTGAAAGTAACTAGTAACTAACCTGCTTTCAAAAAATGTAATCTGTTATAGTTATTTATTATTTTTGTATTGTTTTTGTATTAAAAGGAATAAGTAACTATAACTGTAAGGTGCATTACGTTTTCTAGTACTTCCTCATCCTTGCTAGTGACTGCACAGAGCTTCCTGGAACAAGTTTTCAAACATAATAGAAAGTAATAGAAAAAGTAACTTACCCAGCACTGAAGAAATGATAGTGGCACACTTGGAGTCCATTGGTGCCCAGGATCGAAGGCAGCACAGATTCACATCAGGAAGTTGACTATGGAATTGAATCAGGGAAGGGCCATAGACAGCACCTACCTAGATTTCAGCAATGCGTTTGATACCATCCCATACAGAAGGCTGGTTAACAAGATGAGTAGTCTGGGCATGGTGCATAAGGTGATACATTGGGTTAGAAATTGGCTGATCAACAGAAGGCACAGGGTGGTGGTAAATGGGATCCAATCCGGGAAGAGAGGGGTGACCAGCAGAGTACCAGAAGGTTCAGTTTTAGGATTAGCCCTGTTCAATGTCTTCATTAGTGAAATTGCAGAGGGGCTGGAAGGAAAGGTCATCCTATTTACAGATAACACCAAGATCTGCAACAGGGTGGATACTCCAGAAAAGGTGCAGAAAATGAAGAGGTGCCTGGAGAAGCTTGAAAGATGGTCAGAGGTGTGGCAACTGAGGTTCAGTGCATAAAAGGGCACGATAATGCACCTAGGTAGGGGGAACCCTAGGGAGAACTACAGGATGGGGGAGGTGCTGACTGTCTCCAAAGAGGAAATGGACCTAGGGGTTATCAAATCTGATGACCTGAAGGTATTAAAGCAGTGCGCAAAGGCTGCAGGAAGGGCCAATGGCATGCTGGGGTGCATAGACAGAGGTATTACTAGTAGGAGTCGGAGTGATGCCATTGTGTAAAATACTGGTAAGGCCTCACCTGGAGAACTGCATGCAGTACTGGAGACCACACATGCATAAGGACACAAACAAGGTGGGGGCTATCCAGAGAAGGGCGACAAAGGTAGTGCATGACTTTCATCACAAAACATATGAGGAGAGACTAAGAGACCTCAATATGTACTCATTGGATGAAAGGCAGATATACCATGAGTATAGCTACCGAATATGGGCGCCACATAAAAATGGCGACTCATATAGGGCTCTATGCTTTTGGGCTACCCTGCAAGGGTAGCAACTGTACACAAATGTGAGGGTTGTGGATGGTGACAGGAAGCGGAGAATAGCGACAGGAAGGGGGAATAACAAGGGGAAGGGGAGGGACAGGGAAGGGATTTTGAGGGACTGGTGTGCCTGCTGCCACTGAGCTAGCTGTGTGGTGTGGTGGTGTGGGTGGCTTGCTCTGGTACAGCAGGTACAAGGTTCAGGACCGAGTGTGTGAAATTCTGCCGCTGCCTGTGGCACTTAATTTTGTGAGATATTGGATTTGCCGTTCCCGACATGTACCCCCTGGAGCTGATAATCTGAATTCAGGGGGGGTACGGGGCAAAGCCCCCCCCCCACAAACACTTTTTTCCTTTCTGAATGTCGGGTCACCTGGAAGTGTGTATCGCTGCTTTGCTTTTTGGTGATATACACTCACCATAATAGTGACCGCTATTATGACATGGAACCGGAGAGGAGAGAAAAGGGCGACATGATAGAAACTTGTAAGTACCTCAAGGGCATAACCAGAATGCAGGTGGGGGATATTTTTCAACTTAGAAAAATTACCAGAACAAGGGGGCACGATATGAAATTGGAGGGGGATTGATTAAGATGTAACGTGAGGAAGTTGTTCTACACAGAGAGGGTGGTGAACACTTGGAATAGTCTGCCACAAGAGGTGATAGGGGCAAGCACAGTGGAGGGGTTCAAACATGCTTGGCAGAAGAACAAAGAAACCTCGGGTGGGAAGAGAGTGATGAAAAGCCACTGACCACTTAGGGTGAGTGGAGGCATACATTTATACGGGCCTACAGGCAGAATGGTTGGGCCTAGCTGTCCTTATCTGCTCACAACTTCTATGTTTCTATATCAAAAGTTGTTCTGCTGTAGTTGTCCCATTAAGCACTCCCTGGTGTCAGTAGCACCTCTCCTTCTTCATACCCTGTGCCACACACTCTCTGGTGTCCAGTGGCACCTACCTAACCCTCCTCATTTTTATGAGCACTTTGTGGTGTCCAGTGTCACTTTCCAAGCACTCTCTGCATCCCATGGCACCCTTTTCCATGCTTGTTATTTGAATCAAACTTTAAAAGGCCCCATCTATAAACTGCCTCTGTACTTGACTGGAATAAATGAAAACTGTGGCACACACTATAAAAAGTGGTAGCCTGGTTCATTTGCACATTCAGAAATTACCTCTTTCCTTGATCGTGACAATAAAAATACACATGCAAGAGCTCAGTTACTGCCCCCCTTCCTTAACAAAGTGAGGAACCAGATAATGGGTTTGTGGTACACGGCTGATCTGCCTTTTTAAGTTGACTTGTACACATGCGCAAGCAACATCTTGCAGTAGTAGCACATTTCAGAGGTATGTCAGTGTCGGCAAATGCAGGGCATGCTTTAGCAGGTGTGTCCCTCATTTCCCAATAAGCCAGCATGCTAGCACTGGCACAAGTTTTATGTAAAGTGGACACAACTTGTAAGAAAAGTGCTGCTGCAATCAGAGACAAGTTTGTCATGCAGTGGCACAGATGACACGCCTCCCGATGTGCATTTCCTGTTGAAACATTTCAGTAAACATGGCAGACACAATCCCTGAAGTAGGCCGACATCAGTGGTGCAATCCCCGTGTCAGCATGTCTGCCCCCACCATATTGCATGACACACTAGGAGCCCAACCTAGTGTGCTGCCGCTTACAGTAAGCTGACTGCGTTGGCATAATCCTGTCCCTGGGCCCCGCCCCACCCCCATTGTGTGATAACTGGGGACCCACCCAGTGTTGTTAACATCAGGCCCCCAAATGTCATGGGGCACACAGGAGCCCACCCCAGTGTGCTCAACAGATATTTTCTTTCACCTGTAATGTGAAAACTTTCACAGTGTCTTTTTTTACCTGAAAAAGAAAACTGTCGGTTGTCCGGTCACACCCCCCCCAACCCGTACCCACCCTCTCGCACCCACCTCTCCACACCACCCACCCCATACTTACTTCTGGAGGTCCAGCGCTGCGATCGTCTGTGGAGTGGGAACATGTCTGCACTCTTCAAAGCCTACCACGAACTGAAGAAATGCCAATAAGCTGTATAATGGCATAAATGAAGGGGGGTTCAACTTAGGTGCATTTTTTTTTTTATTTTGCCTCCAAAGTTTCAACATAGGGTTCCTGGGATCCCACCTCATGAACACATACACTGTCATCTTGTTATTCGGTCCAGAAAGGTCACTGCGTGAAATCACCTTTTGGGACTGATTTATGAAATGACAGTGCCACTGTTCATGAGGTGGGGTCCCAAAAAGCCTAGCTTACAAATTTAGTGGAAATATTCAAAATAATGACTGTGTTAGGAGCGTGCATTGTGCAGTTTCCATGCACGCTCGTGACTTTACCAGTTTTTCATATTTTCACTCCAGATTTTCCATATTGCCATTTTTTACACCTCCTTATGAACAGTACAGATGTCATTTTTCACATCCTGCCCAAAATGTGTTTTTGCACCTGTGACGCCAAATGGTTCAGTAGATGTGCAAAATAACCTTTTGGCTAATGAACTGATAGTGCCATTGTTCATTAGGTGGGGTCACAAATAGCCCATGTTGAAAATTTGGAGTGAAAATACCAACAAACATCCAGGGCATTAGGGTTTCTAACTGTAACGCCCCACCCTGTAGAGACTGACAGACTTCAGGAGTGTGACTTGGGACTGTCAGCTGTAATGCTCACACCATTCCACCCCACACCCCCACCCTGCAGCCAGTGACATGCATCAAGGTGTGCCTTGGACTCTTCGGCCCCAAAGTTCACCCCATTCTTCTATACTGCACCCATCTCAGCATATTTCCTTATGGAATGGGGTGAGCGTAAGTCCCGAAGATCCCAAGGCACAGCACAACACTTGTCTGTGTCTGCAGGGTACGGTGAGGTGAAATGGCAAGAGCATTATGGCCGGTGACCCAAAGGCACGCCCCAATGCCTGTCAGTCTCTGCAGGGTGGGAGTGTGGGGGTGGGGTTGGCGTCAGTTCACTACTTCATTGCTATTCCTATTATGCATCTCTAACTCCTGCACTTCCAGTGCCAATGCCAGCAAGTCAACATTCGGCACTGACAAATGCTTGTTTTTTTTTACAATGCTAAGGATGCTGGAACTCTGCTGTCACAGATTTAAGTGAAAGTAACAAAGTGTTTAAAGGCATGTGAAAATGTTCTTGCATTTGATTTAGTTAGCACCTTATCCCAAAAACTTTAGGTTTCTGCCCCCCCCAACTGCAAAGCATTTTCGGATACATTTTGCATGAAAAGCATTATGTAAAACTAAATTGCTTTCTTTCTACAATCAAGGAGAGGGAGAGGAAAAGACTGCTGCTGCCATTTGGTGCGTACCCCCGGCACCTGACAATCACAGCGATCAAATATATATATAAAACTACATCATGTGACATTGGTATTTCACTTCTCTAATGTTAGAGAAATAAAATCCTGTACCTGGTGGCCTTGATGGCAGAGGATGACCTGGATATTGTCGCTATTACCAAGACATGGTATAATGGGAACCATGACTGGGATGTAGCAATAACACGCTATACTCTCTTCAGCAACAACAGGTAGGGTAAAAAGGGAGGAGAGGCAGCTCTTTACATCAGGGAGGGTATAAAAGAAGCTGAGGTACAGGGATTGTGGGTCTCCCTAGAGATGGCCAATGGCGCCACTATTCACATGGCACATACAGAACTCCAGCACAAGGGGAAGAGTTGAACAAGGTTCTACTGGAAGCCTTCTATAAGATGGCAACTAAAGGGGGAGTGCTGCTGGTGAGGGGACTTCAGTCGGCCAGATTTTGACAGGAGCGTCCCAGTTGTAGCCTCAGCCAAAAGCAGTGACATACTGGACTCTCTGCAGGGGCATGCCTCAGCCAACTTGTGCTACAGCCTATCCATGAAGGTGCCATTTTGGACCTGGTTCTCACCAATGGGGACAGAATTGCAGATGTCATGGTTGGTGGACACCTTGGGTCTAGTGACCATCACACAGTGTGGCTCAACATAAGCACAGTGACAAAGTCAAGCCACACGAAAACGAGGGTCTGGGACTTAAGAAGGGCAGACTTTGCAAAGATGGAGGGTTGTCTCAGGAAAGCCCTAGCAGGAAGGAAGGAAGGACTGGGGAAAGTTGAGAAACTGGGCTAATCTAAAATGAGCCGTAGTGGAGGCAACAAACTTTTGCATTAGGCAAATAAAGGCAAGAGAAACTATGGTTCTCAAAGGAAGTGGCTGGGAAGTTAAGAGTGAAGAAATTGGCTTTCAGGAACTACAAGGAAACAGAAAAGGAGGACAGGATAGTGTGTCTGGATAAGCAGAGGGAGACAGGTAAGGAAAGCAGCCCGGAGTGCAAAGGCACAGACAGAGGAAAAAAAATAGCCCAGGCAGTAAAAAAAGGAGACAAGACTTTTTATAGGTATGTTAGTGAAAGAAGAAAGACAAGGGGTGGGATTGAAAGGTTTAAAGCGGAAGACGTGAAGTGTGCAGAACGCATGAGGTCGTAATGTCGCAAGACATTATGCCGCAGCAATATACCAGGCTGCCAATACAGTGCAATATACTGCAAATGGCATAGGTCTACACCTCACCTGACCCCCCAACTAAATTATCTAACTCCATGGGGTTACCAGTAAATATCGCACAAAGTGCGAAAAAAATAAAATTTCATGCGTCGTGGCTGAAAAATCCAAAACCCAGTCCCAAACACACTGCCTGCCTCCCTAGCTGCCAGTAGCTCATCCAGTAGAGCCACGGCAGCTGCTCAGCAGACCCTCATCCCAGCAGGATCCTTGTCCTGCTCAGGGAAGAGCGAGAGGGTGCAATATCACGCAGACCTCCTTTCATGGTTTTGTACCCTCTCGCTCTACCCTACCGTGCTATTCCTACTATGCGGTCATGTCATGCAATGTAGAATGTGCAATATATTGACCTGGTAGGTGTGCGGAAAGGAACTTGGCAAAAGCAGCAATCATGAACAAATATTTGTGTTCAGTATGCACAGAAGAGGGGGAAGATGAGAGACCACAATTAAGTGGCAAGAACAATAAGGAGAGGGAGGTAGACAACAGTACATTTACGGAGGAGAGAGAATTCTAAGGAAACTCACAAAACTGAAAATGGACAAGGCAATGGGATACATCCTAGAATATTAAATGAGCTTGGGGAGGTGCTGGCAGCACCACTGGCAGCCCTGTTCAACGAATCACTGGAAACAGAAGTGGCTCCAGAGGTCTGGAGGAGAGCAGATGTAGTCCCTCTACACAAAAGTGGGAGCAGGGAGGAGGCTGGAAACTATAGACTGGTCAGACTGACCTCACTGGTGGTGGAAATAATGAATCACTGCTAAAAAAAAGGATTGTGGAATATCTCGAGTCCAGCAGAGCACCAGATCTGAGGCAGTATGAAATCACAGTGGGAAAGTCATGTCAAACAAATATGATTCTGCTCAGCCTGGTGGTGCCAAGGGTTGTGGCACTGGATGCCACATGCCGGCGACCAGTGTTCGGGAGTAAGCATGGGGCGCAGGGGTCGGCAGGGAAGGAGAAGGTTGGAGCATCCATAGAGAGCTCCCCTTCTCCTGGGAGGGAGAGTAGCAGGGTTTGGCATTGGAATGCCTCCTGGTGGCAGATGGGAGGTACTGTGCCAACAGCCTGCGTGCAAGAGGGGAGGCAAAGCATGGCAGACGTTGACAGGAATGTGGACAGAAATGTGCACAGCCCTCCACTAGGCGTCATTGCACATTCATGGCCACCTAGGGGAGGACTAAGGGGTAGAACCACCAGAACAAGGAAATGCACCAGGGTGTTTGTAGGTGATGGCAAACCATGGCTCACATGCCCCCTGCTGAGCCCTACCCACCTGGGTTCCGCTCCTCCACACACCAAGCCTGGATGAAATTAGATGTCTGGGGCACCTGTGGGAGTGGCGGGCACACCCTGAAGGGGTATGCCAGGGGATCCCTCGCAAGGCAAGGTAAAGTGTCAGCAGAGCTCTGGGAGGGGACCCGAGGTGAAGTGGGGGGTTTCAGGCTGGGTGGGAAATAGCTGGACATAGTCAGAGAGAGGCCACCACCTAGGTAACTGGAGGAAGAAAAAAGAGTAAAATAAAAATCTGATTCTTTGACTGGGTGACCAGTGATGTGGATCGGGGGGAGCGGTGAATGTGGCCTGCCTGGATTTCAACAAGGCCTTCAACACTATTCCATATAAAGAGGCTTGTGAACAAGCTAGGCAGGAAGGGACTGGGTCCCAAGGTGGTAAACTGGGTTAGAAATTGGTTGAGGGATAGAACACAATGTGTGGTGGTAAATGGAGCTCAATCTGAGGAAAGGAGGGTGACCAACAGGGTGCCCCAGGGATCGGTTCTGGGGCCAGTCCTATTTAATGTTTTCATATGTGACCTTGCAGAGGGGCTGGAAGGAAAGGTATTCCTCTTTGCAGATGTCACTAAGATCTGCAAAAGGGTATACACTCCAGAAGGGGTGGAAAAAATGAGGAGGGACCTAGGTAAACTAGAGTAATGGTCAAGAGTTTGGCAGCTAAGATTCAATGCAAAGAAGTTCAGAATTGTACATTTGGGGCACAAGAAAAGGATCTGGGGTAATCACATCAGATGACCTAAAGGTGGCCAAACAATGGGCCAAGGCTGCAGGGAGAACCAGTGGGGTACTGGGGTTTGTAGGCAGAGGTGTCACCAGCAGAAGAAACGAGACAGTGTATAAATCAAATCAAATCAGTCTTTATTTGTAAAAAGTGCCTTTCTCAAAACCAAGGCGCTTGTACATATTTAAACAGCATAAAAAATAATCATAACAAATCAATTAAATTAATAAAATCCAACAATTTAAAACTAAGTAAATTACAACGGCAGCCTAAAAATCAGGATATGCCAGACTAAATAAATAAGCTTCAAGTGCAGCTTTAAAACTCTGGATGGTCAGGCAATCTCACACCTGACGAGGCAGAGAATTCCACAGGGTCAGGTCTGCAAAACCGAAAAACCGAGTCCCTGATGTCTTTAAACAGACCCTAGGAATCTCTAGCAATCCCTCGTCGGTGGATCAGAGAAGGAGGATGGACAGTAAGGGCGAAGGAGATCTTGCAGGTAACTAGGTCCCTGCTCATATAGGGCTTTATAGGTCAGCAAACTGACCTTGAAGGTGATCTGCCACTGTACTGGCAGCCAGTGCAGTCCATGGAGCACAGGCATTATATGCCTGGTCCTAGAAATACCAGTCAATAGCCTGGCTGACGCATTCTGCACTAGCTGCAAGCGGTGGATATCAACCCCCAAATAAATCATTGGAGAGACCTCATCTGGAGTACTGTGTCCAGTTCCATGGCCACATCTCCATAAGGACAAAGACAGGGTAGAGGCAGTTCAGAGAAGGGCAACAAAAATGGTGCATGGCCTGCACCTCAAGTCATATGAGGAGAGACTGGAGGACCGCAGTATATGTACCTTGGGGGTGGGGGATATGACAAGAGACCTTTAAATATCTCAAGGGCACAAATAAGGTACAAGAGGATAGCATCTTTCCAAAAAAAAAGATGTTCTAGAACAAGGGGTCATGACACAAGTCTGGAAAGGGGTAAATGAAGGGGTAATGTGAGGACACATTTCTTCACAGAAAGAGTGGTGGATGCATGGAACAGCCTACCAGTGGAGGTGTTGGGGGTGAACTTGGTATAGTAATTCAAAAAAATGCATGGGATAGGCACAGGGGAACCCAAGCAATAGGAAAAAGAATAAAGCCAGAAATCTAGAAGGGTACGTGGTTTTTGCAGCAGGCAGAGAAAATGGGCAGACAGGGTGGGGCCTAATGGGCCTTATCTGCAGTCAATTTCTATGTTTCTATATTTGCAGTGGTGCTGAATAACTTGCATGTGGTGAAAGAGTGCCAACAAAACACCACATTATGTCCCCTCTGTATGTTATATGTATATATAGTATATGCTGGTACTCACTGCAAAAAAACTACATTAATGATGACATTAAAGTGAAGAATGAATGCAAAGCGCACAAAGAAAATGAAAAACAGGGTTTTGAGTCGCAGTAGTTCTGGCGAATTGGTTGTGTAGTGTTCCTTGGGTTTGTCGACCTTAATGCCCACTCCTTCTCCCCAAACTGTATCCTCCTGTCTGAAGTACAAGGTACAGCTCCAGGCCAGTGCCTCATAGGTAATCACTCTACTAATTAAACAAATAAATAAATAAATTGAAGAGAAAGTAATATGGCTCAATTTGTAGCTTTCATTCCACAGGGCCCTGTGTGATACAAGAGATCATGTTTGCTTAGGGGATAGGCCAGAGCAATAGGCTTGACAGTCCCACAGAACACCACATGAATGATTCCTTGAGACTCCTCAAAACCCCAATGTGTTTATGTGTGTGCTTTGTGTGCTTTGCATTCTTCAACCCTAACGTCTGCATTAACATAGTTTTTTTTTAAATCAATTTCCCTTGTGATAGTTGTTCTTAACACAGTAGTGGATTTACTTCAAATTCTGTATCACCAACCGCCTAACAAGTAAGAGCCTGCAGCATAAATAATACTTGGAGTTGCACCATTAGAGGTTAACATCGTAGCACAGATAAGAGATCTCTTACCTGTTTCTTCTGGAGCCTGGGATAAGGGACTCCCAGGGGAATATCCTGTCATACCTGTAAAACAAGAACAGCAATGGGGTCACAAAGGATCACAGCTCTTTACAAACAAACTATGACACACAATGTAGGGTAGACAAAAAAAAACAATACTTATCTGATACATGTGGTCAGTGTCCTACCAATGGTCAGCATCCTGTCAGAGCTGTACCCATAAAAGGAAAAATGGGTCAGTATGAAGAACACAAATACTGATCAGCTGGGTTGGTTGGGAAGGACTCAGAGATTAAGAAGAAAAAGTGGGTTGTGTGTGGGGGGAAGATACTAGACTGGTACCACACCATCAGCCTGGATTTTAGAATGGGCTCCATCACTCAGGGGCCATAACTGGGGGGGGGAGAGAGATTCAGTGTCCATAAGACTGATCTTTAATGGGGTGGGGGGCCATTTTGCTTCACCCATTGACTAACACAGGGCAGTATGAAGACACCAACTGTTATGCTCCCAGCAGCATCGACAGGGCTCTGGATCGCCAAAATGGTAGAGAATCTTTGGGGGATTGCCATGGCCTCTCAGGTGTGAATGCTTGGTTGGTGATTCTGCTGTCCGCCTGAAGCCTCTGACATGTTCTCCGGTCTGGGCGTTCCCTCCAGCACATTACAGACACTCAACCATGCAAATCTAAGCCCCTAGGGTGGAGCCACCATCTCCTCCAGTGCTCTATCTAGAATCTGGTGAAGAGACCAGATGGGAGGAGGCAGACCGGAAGTGCACACCAGTAGAGCCCAACACTGGGCATGGGGCCCAGCCACTGATCCCACCATCGCCTACTACTGCGGCAAGGGTATTTTCCTTTGTTTTGGTAGCCCTAGGGCCACGGCGTGCACTGCCTTCTGCATGGCCTATTCCTCAATGCCTCACGCCGCTGGAGCCTGCCAACGACCCTCCGCCTGACTACGCCCCAATGTCTAGCACTACCACTGGTCTCCACCAGAGGCTGCTACTGCATCAGGAACTACCTGCAACCCACCCCAGGAGATGAGAGCAGTCCTCTGAATGCTCAATCGCCTCCCTCCCCTGCCACTGCAGGAAAAAATTATTTTAATATCCCAAAAGCTTAATCAGGGGCTAGAGCTTTCGGGGGTGTGAGGGTAATGAAAACGAGTGTTGGAAATGTGATAAAATATAATATTTTGACACAATTAATTGTTATAGTTGATATTTTTTCTGAAATTCCCACCATTATTCTTTAATTATATTCCTGGCTGCTTATCTACACCTAACATCACAATTCTATTTATATGATATAATCTGTTGTGGAGGTAACTATGATGTCATAAATAGGGGGATTGTGATGTGGACAAGAAGCCAGAGCTGATAATGTCCAAGGCATTAATTGAGTAACTATTTATTCCTCAACTTCACCATGTGCCCTTTTCATCTTGTACCCCCAGCCCTGTCACCTCAAATGTACAGAACTTAAACTGTCCCCCAAATTGCTCAACGGTGAGACTGAATCTGTGAGCAGTTTTGCTCCCCTCAGAGTCAGCAGCTCAACATGCACATGCATGCATGCAACAAACATGTGCATGTACAAGCTGGCACACTCACCCACCTTAACGCGATGACCATCACGATGCCTCCCACGCTACAAGAGGAGGCGCTTATGGGAACAAGCAGCTGTCCTCTCCTCCGGCCAGCCTTCCAGCACCCCGGGCACATTACCGAACCCAGACTGTCGGTATCAAGAAAAACAGCAATTAATATGGGGAACACATAATAGGAAAAGACAGAGTGGGTGCAGAGGAGCAGTGGGATCTGAAGGCTTGGGCGTGACCAAAATGTATAATAAATTAAAAAAAATACTAAGGGGGATACAGTACAACACAGGAGTAAAGAAATATATGTTTTCTATTGGGGGCTCAGCAAAAACACCTTAGCGACCCTAAGTGACCTGCTGGTGGTCAACAGATTTAGGCAGTAGCCCTAATGGGCTAGTGGGGATGCTGTCTGGCTAGTGGTCCCTGCATTATTTAAAAAGGGGATACTTGTGACTGAGGGATCTTGAGTTGTCCCAGGATGCCAGTGCTGGTATAGCCCTGGTGGTGTAAAAGGCCAGTTGCCTCGTGGCCAGTGGCAAATGCTGTTTTTTTTGGGGGATTGTCCTGTCTAACCTTTCACTGGCATCTAGTGAGTGTATGTAGCAGGCAGGTAGGCTGGTCAGAAAACCACTGACCAGAAATGCTGGGGCTGTTGATATGCAGCCAGTTTAGTGTTACATGTATTGTGCTACAGTGACAGTTAAGGCAGGCACTTTCAACTGCCAGCCCAGAGGACGGCAACTAAAATGGTGAAGGGTCTGCACAAGAAACCATACAAAGAGAGACTAAAGAAGCTGAATATGTATGCCCTTGAGGAAAGGATGGAGAGGGGGGACGTGATAGAAAATTTCGTGTACCTCAAGAGAATCAAAGTCCAAGAGAGTAGCATCTTTTAGAAAAAGAGATGTGCAAGAACAAGGGGGCACAATTTGAAGATAGAGGGTTGACAGCTCAGGGGCAACATGAGGAAATATGTTTTCACAGAGAGGGTGATGGACACATGGAATGGCCTTTCTGAGGAGGTTGTGGGGTCAAAAATAATGGGGGACTTCAAGAATGCATGGGACAGACACAAGGCAATTCTATTGGTGTGTAGGGGGAAGTAGGCTAACTAGGATCTGCAGATTACCCAATAGGTAGGGAAATGGGCAGACTGGGTGGGCCAATCAGTCCTTATCTGCCATCAATGTCTATGTTTCTATATTTCAGCCAGCACAGAATTCAGGCTGCAGCCTACTCCACGTGGGTGGGAATGACGATGGGAGATTTTTGGGATGATGAGGAGGCTAGGGCAAATATGCCTCCCTCTACTGATCAGCCACAAAGTGACTATGTGAAGAGCCCCCAAGGGGCTGGTTAAGAGGATCTGGAGGGTGGGCAGCCAGCAGTAGGTGGCAGGATCCTCTAGCTAAGCCGCATGTGGGCAGGCTGTAGGAGCTCAGATGGGCCTGGTAGAAAGGGACTGGGAGAGCAAATGCACAGGATAGGGGCCACAAAGGAAAATCCACAGTGTAGCTGAAGGCTAATGCCTGAAATTGGCTTAAAAGTAGCTGTAGGTGGGAGGCAAACAGGGGAAATCAGTGGGCTCCCTGAGGGGAACATGAAAACAACAAGCACTACATACAGTAGAGCTGCACAGCAGCTAATGTCAAAGTGCTAAGGCCTAACAAAAGGATTTGGGGGAGGAGAAGAACAACATAAGGTCCAGGAGAGCCCATAATTGAAAAAAAACAGAGCAGTAAACAGAAAGAGCCCTGATGGGCTATAAATATAAGTAAATTTATGCAATGGGGTGGACATAAATGGAGTATGATAAATCCATTCATCTGAGTATGTGTATACATGCAGAATCTTACATTTATACATATAATTATAATTGCGTCATCCTCGATTAGTGTACATAGTGGACTGTCAGGGTGTTAAATAAGCTGCGAAAATTGATTAGCATAAACTGCTAATCAACCGTGAAAATGCATAGCACTTGCCTCAATTTAATTAGCAAAATTTAAAAATCATACAAAATGTATATACATAGTTTAAAATACATATATATATATATATTATTGTAACCTGAATAAAATCCTTACTGAAATTAGCTCTGTCTTTGCTTCATTTGTTTCCATATCCTCGCATTCACACACTCCCAGATACCCCCCCACACACATCCACCCACACACACTGGCCATACCTGGGTACCAGAGAATTAATAGACACCCCACTCACTCCAGCAGACCTGGGTTTGATTCACACAACCTCCACTTGCAATACTGTGCGACTCTGAGCAAGTCACTTAACCTCCTCACCCCACTCACTCCAGCAGACCTGGTTTGATTCCCACAACCTCTACATGCAATACTGTGTGACTGAGCAAGTCACTGAACCCCCCCCCCCATGCACCAGGGTCACCCCTGAAAACAGGCACTTTTATCTACAAGTGTACGATACCAGGTTACCAAATATTGAATATAGACCTCACTCACAAAGCATCAGCACTCCTTTCCTTCTCTGAGCTCACTTCACTTGTTCAGCTGCTGTTCTTTTTGCTGGTCATAGCGGTCTTCTCTGCAGTGGCACAAAACACTGCTCTCATGGGGTTCCAGAGTAGCTTCTTGGTGCCAAAACCAAGAAGGAACAGGCGCTGAGGAAACTGGATACACTGCATTTGTGGGGGGGACGGTCAGTCAGAGTGGAGGAATGAGCAGAGGAATGACTTGAGAAGCCAGAGAAACTGGCTGTTTAACTCCCCTCTCAAGTGCCCGGGTGTTTTGGTAGTTTTGCTAATAGTATACTGTAACTGTCTCACCACTGTGGCCTAAATGCCAATAGTCACTCCCAGTAGTGCTTTGCAATATCACAAAGCACTACTGGGAGCGATTGCTGGCATTCAGGGCCACAGCGGTGAGACAGTTACATTGTACATTATTGGAGGTGGAAAACGGGGGAGGCTCACAGAATGGATTACATATTTTTGCAGTCCAAAGTAGAAATGGGTTGAATGAACAGTCGAATCGCATTGCAAAGTGCAATGTGATACCGGCTATTTAAAATCCTGTACTGCGTCACACATCCCCATATCTCATCCCTGCTGCTTGGCACTACTTACTGGTATCTTGCTTTAGTTTTGTTTCTTCCACTGTTCAGGTTTCCTGGCCCTCAGCCACAGTACCTGCCACTTTTAGGACTTCTCTCCATTCTCCCCACTATAAGACAGTGATCATTTTCTTCTGTTTAACAGGTTTTATTTTTTTTTAGCTTTTTTAACAAAGCTTTGTTCAACTGGCTGCTCCAAACTGCGCTCCAGCTGTCACACTCCTCTGCATGCTGCTGCTGTGTGTCCACACCTCGATATACAAACATTTTTTTTAAACTACTTCTTCGAAAACTGAACTAGTGATGACCCCTCACTCTTACTCTTCCATTCTGGTTTCCCAACCTCGTTACAACTGCTACCAGACCCCCCAAAAAAAAAACCATAGAAACTTTCAGATATTTTTTTTCTTAAACTGCATGCTCACAAACCCCACTGCTGATGGCCCCTCACTCTACAGTTCTGCTCTGGTTTCCAGACCTCGCTACAACTACCACCAAAGGCTCCTGTTAAGTCCTTTTCTGCAAACTCTTATTGGTGTTTTGTGGCCCTTCCTCTTCCCTCCTTATTTACTGATATTCCCCTATGTCATTGCCACATTCGCTTTAAGCCCCCCTCCACCGTTTATCACTCCTAACCTCCAACCCTAATACTGTCAGCCTGTTCCAGGTGTCTACTACCCTCTCAGTGAAGTAGTAACTCCTCAAATTCCTCTTACCCCCACCACAAGCTTCATCACATGCCCCCTGATCCTGGTGCTCTTTCCTATGTGAAGGAGCCCCCCACCCGCACACCCTGTTCATCCTTGTAAGGTACTTGTGGATCTCCATCATGTCCCCTCTCTTTCAGGGTGCACATGTTGAGATCCCACAGTCTGTCCTCACAGGGTTTTTGCCACAATCCACATACCATTTTAGTTGCCCTTTATACTGCCTCCACCCTATCATCTTTCTAAGATGCAGCCTCCAAAACTGGACACAGTACTCTAAGTTGGGTCTCACTAATGAGTGATTACTTGCAACACCACTACCTCCCTCCACCTGCTGAAGATACTCCTCCCTATGCAGCCCCAATGTCCTGCTAGCCCTACCCACTGAATTTGTCACACAGCCCTGTGACTTTAAGATCATAATAGCCCCAAAGTCCCTTTCCTGCTTAATGACCGTCAGTACCACCCCAACCCTATTAAGCAGCTCCTGGATTCCTATGCCCTATGTGCACGATTCTGCACTTTCTGTCATTGCACCTTAACACTGCCATGATCTTGACCACTCCTCAAGTTTCTTCAAGAGCCATATGCATGCTCTCTGCTCCCTTCTTAGTGCCCACCCTACAGAATTTGGTATCATCTGCAAAAAGGCATTTCCTTCTCTGCCATTTTTTCTGCAATGTCAATTATGAAGACACTGAAGAGGATTTGTTCCACTACTGAGACAAGCTGCTCACTGTCACATCACTGCAATGAGTGCCACTGACTATCACCCTCTGACACCTGTTAACCATTTTCCTCCCAGCTACTATTCTTTATTCCACCAGCATCTCTGGTTGGCCCCCTTCTGTTCAGCTACTAAAACACTGGCATCTGCCAGGATTTGCTCTGCTGTAGAATGGATCCAGTATGTGGAGGAGCTGCTTAGGTAGCCAGGATACTTTCGCATGTTCTTCCATCCCCTAGGACATGTGTGGCAAGGGTGCACACACACGTTCATAGATATGTGTGGCACAGCACCAGCCAATGTCTTCCCACCAATGAGCTGCTCTCGACTGCACTGCCACTTGCAGTCACTCAGCTGGCAGTACTACAGCAGAGCTGGCTGTTCTTCTTCTCCAGAAGAGAGCATTTCCCAGATCACTTGATTTTCCTCCTCCTCCTCCCCCCCCCAGTGAGCCCATGATGTGAGCTCATTCCTGAACTCAGGTTGCCTGTGCCACGGGCCACAGCAGTACTGCTGAGCCAAAGGGCTGACTTGTTAACCAGTTTCTAATTAATTTCACCAGTTTTGATCCTCCTAGACTATTTACTTTCTTCAGCCTCGCTCAACCCCCACAACAGCCAACCACCCTCCCCCACCCTCCTCTCTGCTAGATCACCCTTCCAGGCACCAGACTATCCTCAATGCAGCTGGACAACCCTTCTAGCCCCAGCCTCTCCCATGATAAGCAACCTCACTGGAGGCAGAGCACCACACAGCCTTCAGACCAGCATCATCCCCAGATGACCACCCTCCCTGCATCTGGACCAGCCTCCAATTACATGCCATACAACCTCCATACAGCTGGAGCACCACCCCAAACCTCCACTCCAACAGACCACATCTCTGCAGCTCTCTCTCCCCAAGCCCCTGGACCAGCAGTCCCCAGCCAAGCACTTTACCTACAGCTGGATTCACCAGAAGCCCCATACCAGCCTCACCATCTGACCACCCACCCTGCAGCTGGACCTCACTTCCAACCCCTGAACTAGTCCCCCATCTTCCCTGCTGCTGGCTCACTCTTTCATGCCCTGGACTAAACTCCCCCAGCAGACAACCCTCCCTGCAGCTCTACCCCCTGTGTACTTTCCCACCCATAGACCAGCCCCCCTTCCCAAGTTGAGCAACCTCCCTGGAGTGGGACACCCAGATAACCACCATTCCCATGAGCTGGACCCACCCTCTTTCCAGAGCAGAACCTCCCCCTGATCACCCTCCTTACAACTAGACAACCCCCGATCACCCTTCCACAACCATGGATGCTATTCTTCTCAACATAGTATAAAAAAAATGTGAGACACTAACATAGAAAATATAAATTCATGAGTGCTTTTAAATTGAACAGCTACATTCATTCAAAGAATTACTGCTTTTCAGAAATAGGAAAATGACTCAAGAAATGCTTCCACATGCAGAGATCAGCAGCAGCAAATGAAAAAAAAAGTACACTTATCCCAGGATTACAAAATGGATTAACACATGCAAATGTTTTAATCAGATACAATATTAAATGCAAAAACCAGCTCCCCACACACACTCATATCTGCAATAAATAATTCTTCCTTTATCAATCTGCAGGTTACTCCAAATGTTCTCAGATTAAAAAAGTTGTAGTCTTTTCTCTGTAAATGTAAAAAATAGGCTACTAAATGGCTATACACACAGAAAATGCATTCTGAATTTGCACATTTATACAATCGTCCTGCTATAATTCCCCAGCTGCCTCCCGTCATCACTTTAAAGTAACTAAATTAGTAAAACTTCCACAAATAATAAGTAATCTAGAGGTACATTGCACATTAGACACTTTAAGGAGTGATTTGATTGAAAATAAATTGTGAATTTTACAGGCTTTTCAAAGGTTTTTAGCCACATGAGTTCAGAGCAGAGACAATTTCTTCATAACAAAATATTGACTGTGAAACCTGCATAGCATTTCAATTACAGAGTAATAAAACCTGAGTAATAACTCTCTTACTGTATTTAGCATTTCAGGGAGTTAAAATTATGTGTTTTTCTATTTAAACATGAGCACTTACCTTAATGTGTAAATCTTAACTGCAGGTAACACCAGTTGTTTCTTTTTGTTCAGACTGGGCAAGGACAGGAAGTGATTCTAGAAAATGTAGTTCACTGACTGAGCAGACTTCTGGAAAATGTAGTTTAGTATAGACTTTTAAAGGGACACTGCCATCTTTTTTTTTTTTGCATCATATTATTTATATGTAAAAACCCACATTTTATGATTGTTTACCTTCTCTAGGCTGTTCAAGATGGTGACCAGTGTGGGTCTGCTATGAGTTCTACTGCAGCAGCAGTGTAGATTTTTAAAACATTTTATATTTTCTCTGTTCCTTTTGTTTCATTAGTTTTGTTGTCGAATAGCTGTGAGGTAGAGTCTTTTAGTGAGTTAGTTAAAATTGACTTTTGCTTTTTATTTTATTTTTGGGTTTTGTCTTCCTACCATTGTTTTCTATCGCCCTGTCTTTTAGTGGCTGAGTGCCTTGTTTTTTCATCTAGGCTTTAACTCTGGCCTGAGACGCTATTGAGTGCTCTGATTTCTTGCACTTAGGCATCAGCTTTTTGTCTACATTTTTGTCTGCAGCGGCCTTCCCATTCCATCTGTTGGCTTCGGATATGGATGGCATTACTCACTACTGCTTGTGCGTGTCATCTATTCTGAGCTCTGCCATCCCAGACTTCTTCCTGATGTTGCCTACTTGAAAGTGTGACAGTGCAGCAGTGTGCAGTGTTAAGCTGCTGTAACAACCAGTGATCAACTTGAGGATTACATTGGAGGAAACTCTCAGGGGTCTGTTTGGAGACTTTTGAGGTCCTGGGTTTGACTGTATTATCCTGCCTCAGCACCATGTCACCCTAAAGGAGGTGGTGAGTTTGCCTGAACAGGTGTTGTCTTTTTCATCTGCAGACTGTACAGGCAATGTGGGACTATACCTGGGCTCATTGCTACAGTGGGGAGGAGCTCCCTATCTATGTTTCCTGTGGGTAGGGTGGTTGGTTGTAGGCTCACCGAAGGGTGAAGCTTGTCTGGCCACCGGGGGGGCTTACAAAATAGGAGGACTATAAGGCCACTCTGAATTTGGGGCCCTGACCTCAAGGAACATTGGATTAGGGCTGTTTTCAAGCAGGTGTTGGCCTCAGGGTCTTTTCGGCTGTGGCTGCTTCTTCCCTCCTGGGCTGTTTGGCAAGACTTTCATCCACAGATTCCCCTGCCACTCTGAGATTGATTTTGATTGCTGAGGCAGTGATTTAGCTGACTGGGATCTATTTTAGTACTCTAAGTGGATACTACTGAGAACTTACAGGGCCTAGAACTGAGGCTGTCGTGCAGCGGCCCAGCCTGAATGCCCTGTAGGGTTGTTCTAATACTAACTCTTCTCCAGGAGCTCTTCCACAGTGAATGGCCTGACTGCCAGACAGCCCTGAGACACACAGATACAGACACAGAGATGGAGCCTGGCCTTTGGAGTTGCCAAGTTTGAACAGTAGTGCTTTTTTTTTTTTGCTGACTTTTCCATTAGCAGATTATATCTTCTAGCCACTAGAGGGCTATATCTCTGGTAACAATGACATTGTCTGTGTCTACTCCACTATTAGCAGGTTATATGAAGCAGCCACTCGGGGCTCCTTTCCTACCTGGCACATCACACACTCTGTTCCTCAGCTGTTATCGTCACAACTCTGTGTACATTTGCCTGCTTCCTCTGCCTCCTACAAAACCAGGGCTACATACAAGCCCTTCCTCCTATGAACATGGGCTACATCTGCCTCATCTAATCTCTCTCTCTCTCTTTCATAGTGCTGTTAATTCTAAGCAATGGCACTTCACAAAATGATATGCCGATTTTCCTATCACGTATCACTGTTGAGCATAATATCCATTATGATCCCAACTTTATCATAGGAAATTTTAAACTGTTAACCAAGGATCACTGGTCCTGACACTGGCTCCTGTCTCTGGCTCTTGCTGCCTCCACAGGGGTGGCTTACCACTGGGGTCCCTGCCTCACATCCCACCCTAATTACTCCACTTAAGCTCAGGGTACTGTGCTCGGAACACAGAAGGTGCCTCAACCCCAGAAGATCCAATAAGCTTTTTCATAAACATCTCAAAGGAAGCTTGCTCAGAATCATCCTGTTTTTACTGCTTATGTCAGGCAGTGTTCACTGTAATCCTGGCCCTGCTGGATATGCATGCATACACAACCACCCTAAAAAACAAACTATTAAGTCCTGTAAACCTTCTTCTGACTCCTGGGCAAGCTCATATTCTATGAAAGGACACCCCACGCACTGTCCCCAGGACCACAGGCCTAAATATCCCTCCTTAGTCTGGCACACCCATGGATTCCTTGCCCACTACATCTCCTCTAAAATGCTGATATCAAGGACATGGCAATGCTCAAGAAGCTACAGCCTCCTTCTGAACCACATTACCTGCCTGCTACTGCTACTACTAATGCTTCGGTTAACATACACCCTAATCCTGGCCCTTCTCGCTCTCAGAATAGCCCACAATAAAAACCTACAGGACTCACCCTTGCCACCTTAAACATCTGCAGTCTGCTGCCCAAACTGGACAACCTAAAGGTATGGCTTACCAAACATAACCCTGATATCCTCTCAATCATAGAAGCATGGCTATCACCCAAGGTACTGGACTCTGCCATCATGCTGCCTGGATACATCCTTTTAAGGCAGTACCATATCTCGAAGAAAGGATGGGGTTTTAAGTCTATGTAAAGGACACACTTCAGGGGCATATCCTTCCCCTTCCCAACAGAAGCACCAATCTGTAAATCCAACCCATCAGAATCCTACTGGGCACTCACAACAAGGTGCTTATGATCCTCACAGTCTACATACTACCTAAAACAACAATTCCCGGTGTTAGCGACCTCATGGACTTTATTACCACCCTGCATCTTAACTCCAAGATCATTCTTCTCGGTGATTTCAACATCAATTGGCCCTCTCCGGCAGCTGCCACAGTGAGAGAAGCTCTAGCAACTATCCACTTTTCCCAGATGATGGCAACCCTAACTAGGGTCAACTACAAAACTGGTACTAGTACACTGCTGGACTGGATCCTCTCAAACCGACCAGCCCACATCACCAACACCACTGATTCCCTGAGTGATCATTCACTCATTACCTGCACCTGGCAAAACAACTTCAGCAAGCCCCCGCTCAGAACCATAACCAGCAGTGTACTCCACGAAGGGCACCTACCATAACTCAAGGCAGACCTTCAAGTCCTAGACTGGTCTGACCTACATGAAACAAATGATGTAGACATCGCACTTGGATGCTTTATCACAAAATGTAATGCCACTTGCGATAAACATGGCCCCCTGAAAGCAAGAAAATCTAAAGCTCCCTGCAACCCTGGATAATGCCAGAACTCCTGCTCCAATTCAATGCTCAGGATCAATTCTGGATAAAGGCATGCACACATGGTACAGCTGCCAATATCCAACTATACCAAAAAGCTAGAAACAAGTGCACAAAAGCTATCCACCTAGCAAAATGCTCCTACTATAAGGAAGCTCTCTCCAACTCCTAGAACTGCAGCAAATCCTTCTGGGCCAACCTCAGTATTATTCCTGGCAAGGATCCCAAAACAGCCCCCTCCATGCTCCTGATCAATGATGTGCCAACAGTGGATCCACTCCAAAAAGTAAATGCCCTAAATACTCCCTTCATGGACCTAAGTGGGATACTCCCAGCAGACTGCTTTGACCCTCCAGTCCAGAAGCACCAAGTGGGTGATCAATCACTTATGGAGAACCATCAAATTTTTTACTTTAAAGAAGTCAGCACTACTGAGGCTAGAAAGTACCTTGGGAAGGTGCTGGGCAAGTCAAGGCACAGTGGAGACACCCTGGACCTTAAGTTCATCGCCATGGCACTTACGGAAGTACTAAGCTTCCTGACCACCATCATCAAGCTATCCCTCTGCCACTCTCAGTTCCCCCAGCTCTAGGAGTTGGCTTCTGTAACACCAGTTCACAAAAGTGGAGACCGGGCACTACAGAACAACTACAGACTGATCTCCATACTCCAGCCACTCTCCAAAGCACTTGAATGGATAGTGGCGGATACGCTTGTGGAATACCTAAACTTGCACCAACTCTTATGCCCAGAACAACATGGGTTCTGAGTGGGACTCAGCACTATCACAGCCCTGTCAGAATTCACTGGTTATATCCACCAAGCCCTGGATCAAGGGCAGCTAGTGGGGGCTACCTTCATCGACCTATAGAAAGCTTTTGATACGGTTCACCACACACTCCTCCTTGAACATCTAGCTGACACCAGTCTCTCTTCTGATATAGTTCTATGGTTCAACAGCTATCTCAGCAATTGCTCACAATGGGTCAAGATTAGGGAAATTGTCTCTGATAGCAAACTTGTTCACTCAGGGGTTCCCCACGGATCAATACTGGGGCTCCTTCTCTTCAGTATCTTCTTAAATAAATGTCCAGGCTCTTGCACCAGTCACATGCTATTGTATGCTGATGATGCTGTTATTTTCACCTGCAACCCCAAACCCCCAAACTACTTCAAAATGACCTCCATCTAGGATTTACAGCTGCCGAAACATGGTTTAAGAAGCACAGACTAATCCTTAACTACAAGAAAACTAAGACTATAATCTATTCCAGCACCCACAGCAAACACAAGACCTTCCCACTATCCATCCTGAACAACAGTGGTGATGTGCTGGACCTCGTGCAGTACTTTAAGTACCTGGGCATCACCCTTGACTCCACCTTCTCCTATGCACAGCATATAGACAACACAGCCAAGGCCATCAGTTCCAGAATTGGGATACTCCACCACCACAAGCACAGCTTTACATATGAAGCACCTAACATGGCCATCACCAACTCAGTTGTTACCCTCTTTGAATATGGCCTAGCAGTTTATAGTTCTGCACCAGACTCAGCCCTCCATTGCATCTCTGTGGCCCTTAATAAGGCCTGCTGACTCCTCACAGGTGCTACAAGACTTACTCATATCTGTGAGTTCTATTCACAGGCAGGGTGGCTCTAGCTAAAGAGCAGAGTTACGTACCATACCTGTCTACTGGCCAAAAAATCACACTAAACCTGATGCCACCATGAGTCCAGAATCTGCTCATGCACCATGTAAGTGCCAGGCTGACCAGAAGCACCCACAGCCAAATTTTTAGCTAACCTAGATGCCGCACTGCACAGGGTCAGCATGCACTCTACTACTGTGCACCACACTGGACCAACGCCCTTCCTTCAGACATCTCTGATACTACAACCATTGGTGCTTTCAAGCGAAAGTTCAGGCAGCACCTTGACACAGATGAAAATTGTGACTCCGTTGGCCATTCACGATGACCAAAACAACTCTCCTACATTTGGACTACCATAAAGCAGTAGCACTTTGTGTTCCACCTAATCCTAGGGGCACCTACCTTTACAGCACTTCACTGTCCCACCCCCCCTGTCTACCCACTCCCCTTCCCACTGGGCACCCATTCCCCTCTCTGTCCCCACCTTCATGCCCCCCTGTCTGCTGCTCCCCTAGCCCCACTGTCTCCAACCTTCCTTAAATCTGTTCTTAACCCCTTACGCAGGCAAACGCTTCACTATGCCGCAGCTGTGCCTGTTCTCCACTCTGTTTTTCCCCCCACAAATAGGCTTAATTCTCTGATGCAGGCACCTCCTCACCAATGCCGAAGCAATGTCTAAATGTTATACCTTAAGCTAAATGCTATCCCAGTCTTGTAATCCACATCAATTTATTGTCTACCTAGCTTGTAATGTATTGTTTTGTACCAATGCAATTTTGTATTTGCTTGTAATGTAATGACTTGTATGTAATGATGTGCACCTGTTCACTTTCTTCTTGTAACTGACACAGAACCTACAAATGAGCATCTGCTCACAGGTGTTCTACAAGATATGATTAAATAAATAAATGTTATTTATTTAATTGTTACTCTATCTGTATTTTAGTTGTATTTTGTTGTATTTAGGGAAGGTTTTTGGGAAGGGTTGGGAGGGGGATTTTGGTTAACTATTTCGCTAAGGGGTTTGCTTTTTTTTTTGGTTCTGTGATTATTTTGCTTGTGTTTGTTTTGTTTGTGTTGTTTTACTATGTGTTGGCAGGGGTTTCTCCCAATCAGGTGGTACTCTCCTGTTGAACTCTGTGGCCTCCACCCCTTTGACTGTCCTCATTTGCCGGCTGAAGTTTATGCTCAATGCCTTGCACTGGGGATTGCTAGGACAAGGTATAGGGGCAGGGGCCGTGGACCTCTAGGAAGAGTGGAGCCAAGCAGCCAGATAGAGGTAGTGGGGACTAAAAGATGCCCTGGGGTGAAATGGGTCCTCAACAAGGGTCCTCCCTGTCAGGTTCCCATACCCAAGGGCTCCACTTCACGTGGGAAAGTGACTCGGCCAGCCTCGGGGTCTCATCCAATTCGGGTGGTGATATGCAATGCCAAGTCCATTAAAACAAGACGCCAGTAATTGCTGATCTTGTAGGATCATCGGGCCTGGCTTGCATCACCGAGACCTGGCTGACTGAAAATTCTGGCCCAATCTTGGAGTCAGCAATTCTGGCCAGGTTCTCAATGATACACTGCCCAAGATTGGATCTTAGGGGTGGGGGGTGTGGCCATCTGCTTTAGATCAGAATTGAGCCTCGTGGATGTGCCAGTTGAGGAGACTCGATCCTTCAAATGTATCGTGGGTGCAGGTGTGGGGTGTAGGATTCTACTAGTCTACCGTCTGCCAGGGGGCGAGAAGCAGTTCCTACAGGAAGTCACAGACTTTATCATTGACATGGTGTTGGAATAGCCCAGATAGAAGGTTCTGCAGGACTTCAATGCCTGAGTCAACAATGAACTCTTGCAGTCTGGTCAAGATCTCCTCCAGCTAATGAATTCGCTGGGCTTCTCACAGGTGATTACCTCTGCGACCCATAGTCATGGTCATCCCTTGGACCTAGTCTTCCTTCTGGGTATGGAGACCTCTGATTTGGGGGTGAAGCCAATCAGTTGGTCAGACCATCAAATCATAAGGTTCAATTTCCAGGCCCCCCCCCCCGCATTGGCCTATCCCTATGGAGGTGGTCCTGTACTGCCCTTTAAGGGGCTTGTCCCCTGATGGCCTGATGGCAATGCTGGACCTATCAGGGCTTTCAGGGAATAGTGGGGACCCAGATGCCTTAGTCCAGGGTTATAATGATGCTGTGACTGGGGGCACTGGACTGTCTCACTCATGTCCATGTTTGTCCCCTTACCCAGTGCCCTTGGTCCCCCTGGTTTGATGGGACTTTGAGGGAGCTGAGGAGAGTGGGATGAAGGCTGGAGCATTGCTGGCAACAACCGGTCCTGGAAGACAACAGACTTAGATTGTTGGCCCATTACAAGGACTATCAATTGGCTATCTCCTGTAAGAAGGCAGAGTTCCTGTCCAGGGAGATTGCTGTGGCACAAAATTGACCACCTCAACTCTTCTGGACTGTGGACAGACTATGCAATCCAGCCTGTCTGCAGTCTCGGAGAGCATTGTCACAAGAGAAATGCGATGAGTTTGCTCGCTTTTTTTTGCTAATAAGGTTGCCGACATCAGACCCGAGATTCATGCAGTGTGCCCCAGTGAGGCTGACGGTGATCAGTGGGAGGTGGCAGTTCCTCAGTCTGTCTGATCTGACTTCAGCCGGCTGGCAATCGACGACGTTGTGAGGATTATCCAGTCCTTGCGGCTGATCTGTTGTAGCTTGGACCCGGGCCCAACACACCTCCTTGTGGGGTGCGCTGAGACCATCGACCCGGTCCTTGCCAAGACAATCTGGTGTTTGTTAGATTCTTGGATGTTTCCGGACACACTGAAGGAGGCAGTAGTGATACCTCTTCTTAAGAAACCGTCTCTTGACCTAGACTGTCTTGCCAACTACAGACCTATCTCTAACCTTCCCTTTGTGGGTAAAGTTATTGTGAAGGTGGTTGCACTGCAGCTGGAGGATCATTTGACCATCCACGACAGCTACGATCGTCTCTAGTCTAGATTTTGGAAATGGCACAGTACCGAGATGGCTCTTGTTTGGGTTCTCAATGATCTCCTAACAGCAAGAGATTGGAGGAGCCGTTCCATCCTGGTTCTTCTTGATCTCTCTGCGGTATTTGACACTGTGGACCATGGAATGTTAGTCGAGTGCCTATGGTTAATCTATGGACTGTCTGGTACAGTCCTCAGATGGTTCCACTCTTTCCTCACTGGCAGGTTTCAGAGAGTTTTCTCCGGGGTTTACTCCTCAGACAAGGTCTCCTGCCACTTGGGGTTCCACAGGACTCTATGCTGTCTCCAATGTTGTTTGCAGTGTACATGCTGCCATTGGGAGACATTGTAAGGTGGTATGGGCTGAGTTTTTACTGTTATGCAGATGACACTCAGCTCTGTCTGTCCTTTGTGCCTGACCAGGTGAGAGCTATCTCAAAATTTAACAACTGCCTTTCCGAGATCGAGGACTGGATGAGTGCCAACTGGCTGAGGCTGAATCCAGATAAGACTGAGGTTCTGGTGGTGGACCAGGGTTGTCAGGTAGAGGAGTCATCGGGCGAACTTCCGGGCTTTGGCTCGGTGGTCGCCAGCTGACGACCTTTGAACGGGTGCAAGATCTGGGTGTGATTCTTGACGATGGACTGACACTTAAACACCAGGTGTAATCCGTTGTCAAGACTGCCTTTTACCATCTAAGGAATGTAACCCGGATCAATCACCTAGTTCCGCCTGTTGACCTGCCAGTTTTGGCCAACACCTTTGTAATCTCGCACCTTGATTACTGTAACACCCTTTACCTAGGGCTTCTGGGGGTTGATATCTGCCACTTGCAGTTGGTGCAGAATGCAGCAGCTAGGCTGTTGACTGGGCTGCCTCGTAGCTGCCATGTTACGCCAGTGCTGCACGATCTGTACTGGCTGACTATTTAGTGGTGGATCACCTTTAAGGTCGGTTTACTGATCTATAAGGCCCTACATGGACAGGGGCTGGGCTATCTGCAAGACATTCTTCATCCCTACTGCCCCTTCCAACCACTTCGCTCTGCCAATGAGGGATTGCTAGAGATTTCCAGGGACCATTTAAAATAGTCTGGGGCCTGAGCCTTTGAATTTGTAGCCCCATCCCTGTGGAATTCTCTACCTTGTCAGATAACGACAGTACCTGATGGTGGAGAGCTTTAAATCTGTCCTGAAAACTTATTTATTTTCTTTGGCATTTCCAGATTTTATATAAGCTGCTGCAACTGTTTTTATCTGAATCTTGTTTTACTTACTGTTGTCTTCGAGAATAGTGCTATTTTATAAATAAAGCTTTGATTGATTGATTGATAAAATTCATTGATGTTGCTGGTTGTTTTATGTCTCCTTGCTTAGTAGAACGGAAATGCATGGTAAAGTACCCAGCCTTGATTAACTAAATCTTTGAATGACTGCAATTTTCATTTATGATTCAGTAGTATTTAAAAAAATTGTACTTTGAAGAGCATTGCGGTTTGACAGAGCTGTAAAAATGTCTTTGTTAGCATTCTTGATAGAGCAAAAGATACCGTAAAAGAAGTGATCATACTAAGGATCATACTAAGGTAATTAGGGAGCTAGGAGGCTAATCATAGAATCTGGTTGGCAGAAAAAGACCCTCTGGCCCATCTAGTGTGCCCTTCTCACCCTGTTTATTCAGTCCCCATCCCTGCAGTCCATTTTGTGTTTCCACACAGCCCCTTTTGCCTGTCCCATGCCATCTTAAATTCTGTCACTGTTTTGGACCCTACCACATCCTCCGGAAACCTGTTCTATGCTTCCTCCACCCTCTCTGTGAAGAACTGTCCTCTTATACCTCCCCCCTATAGTTTCAGACTATAGCCCTTTGATACCGTCTTTTCTGTGGAATAGGCTACCTGTCTTGACCCTATTGATCCCATTAACATACGTGAATGTTTCAATCATGTCCCCTTTCTCCCTTCTAGTTTCCAAAGAGTACAGCCACAGTTCCCTGCATCTCTGCTTGTATGGTTTGCCCTGCATACTCTGCAACATCTTAGTCACTGTTCTCTGAACCTCCACCAACCTGTCTCTGTCCTTGCATAGATGAGGTCTCCAGAATTGGACTCCATACTCCAGGTGAGGCCTTACCATGGCAGGGGCATAAGTACCTCACTTCACCTGCTAGTGATACCCCTGCTAAGACACACCAGCATCCCATTTGCCATTCCCACCACTCTGCTGCACTGGTTGCCTGCCTTGAGGTTGCTTGATACTATTACTACCAAATCCTTCTCCTGCTTTGTCACCTTAATGTCTTCCCCCCAGCGTTTATCTTGCTTCTGGGTTGTTGTGCCCTAAGTGAATCACTGCACACTTTTTGACATTGAACTTCAACTGCCATGTCTGTGCCCATCCTTCTAAAGTCCTCAGGTCCTGTCTCATGTCCTCCATCCCCCTGCTGAGTTGCAAATTTTTGTATTGTCTGCAAAAAGGCCCACCTGGCCTCTCAGTCCTTCTGCTAAGTTCCCTATGTAGGTGTTAAAAAGGGGTGGACCCAGTACTGATCCCTGGGGTACCCCATCTGTCACCCCCTATCCCTGAGTAAATCCCATTTACCACCACTCTTTAGTTTCTTTCTGCCAACCAGTTCTCTACTCACCTGGTTATTTTATCACCCACAGCTGTGCTTTCAAACTTGTTCACTAGCATTCTGTGGGGGGATGGCATCAAATGCCTTGCTGAAATCCAGGTAGACCACATCCACTGTCCCCTCCGGTTGATTTCTTGTGTCATCCAGTCAAATAATTCTATTAGGTTTGTCTGGTATGAACTCCCTTTCATAAATCTATGCTGTCTGTCATCTAGGAGTCCATTTTCCTCTAGGTATTCAATCACCATCTCCTTAATGAGTGCCTCCATGACCTTCCCCACCACAGAGGTGAGGCTGACCAGGTGGTAATTCTCTTTCCTGATGCCCCCCTTATTCAACTGCACCACATTTGTCTTTTTCCAGTCCTCTGGCACCCTTCCTGAATCCAGTGACAGGTTGAACAGCCTTGTCAATGGGGCGGCCAACTCTTCCCACAACTCCCGGATCACCCTAGGGTGGAGTCCATCCAGCCCAATGGCCTTATCCACCCACAGCCTGTCTAAGTCCTCCCTAATCCTCTCAATTCTGAATGGATGGATTAATCCCACTGTCCCACCTCCCCCTCAGCTCTGGCCTCCTGCCCTCACCTTCCACCATGAAAACTGAGCAAAAGTACTTGCTTAGTTCTTCTGCTTTCTTACTGTCCTCTTCAATTTGAGTTCCTCCCTCTCCCTTTAGCCTTGTAAATAATTACCTGTTTAGCCTTTCTCCTGTCCCTCACATATCTAAAAAATGTTTTGCCCCCTCTTGTGGCATCTTTTGCTATCTTCTCCTTGGTCTCTGCCTTGGTCCTCTTTATCTCCTTCCCTGCTAACCTCCTACTCTCCCTATAGGCTTCCCTGTCCTCTTTTTTCTGCATTCACTTGTATTTCCTGAAAGCCCTCCTCCTGTTTCCTACCACCCTTACCACCTCCCTTGTGAACCACAAAGGTCTCCTCCTTCTTGTGCCCTTCCTTACCTGCCTTATGCACAAGTCTGTTGCTTTCTGCACCAGGGTCTTTAAAAAGTCCCGTAGCTCCTCCACATTGTTTAAACCCTCCATATCAAGAGGAGTGCTTCTCGGGGTAAGTAAATAATTTATTGATCAGTCATCATAGACCTTTACAAAATACAATGTTTTGCAATTTACATGTACATACATAATAACTTTATAGTTTTAAAATTCATAAATGCAGTTTCCATAAGAAGTCTGCCAGGTCATAAGATACTATAGATAATATAAATACTTGTCAGGCATTCTTTCTTACTTTTTGTACATTCATCTGTCACTACTAATAAATCATTATCAGCCTGCTTGAGCTTTAACCAGATTTACAGTATATCATCATAGTTTTATACCAGGAATGTCATTTTTTTATCTAATTCTTGTAAAAGCCTCAAGATAACATGCAGTTCTTTGTATTATTAGTTCATCATTGGATGTAAAAAGAATACTTTGGATATAAAAAGAATACTTAATAAAAGATTTTCATCAGGCATTCTTAGGATGGCAGAGAAAGGGGAGATACTGTTGATGGGAGACCTGAATATGCCAGATGTTAAGTGGAGAACACTTGCTGCAGCCACATCCAAGAGCAGGGCCATTCTCAATGCCCTACAGGTGGCAGGCCTCAGACAGCTAGTTTCGGAACCCACTCATGAAGGAGCAATCTTAGACCTCATACTCTCAAATGGGGACAGTGAGAGGATCTCAGATCTAGAAGTGGGTTGCCATCTGGGAACAAGTGACCATCAAACAGTGTGGTTCACCTTAAACTCAGCTACAGAGTCAAGCCATACAAAAGTGAGGGTACTGGACTTCAGGAGGGCTGACTTTGGCAAGATGGGGGAGTGCCTCAGAAAAGCACTAGCAAACAGACTAGAAGGAGGGATGGAGCAACAATTGGGAATCATCAAAACTGCCATCACAGAAGTAACAAGCATTTGTGTGAAGCAAATAAACAACTCAAAACAAAAGAAACAGCCACTATGGTTCTCAAAAGAGGTGGCGGGAAAGTCAGGGAGAAAAAGATAGCATTCAGGAAGTATAAGGAAACACACAAGGAGCAGGACAGAGAGCTGTAACAGTTAAAGTAGATGGAAGCAGGGAGGGAAGTCAGAATAGCAAAGGCCCAAACTGAGGAAAGGATAGTCAACTCAGTTAAGAAGGGGGATAAAATCTTTTATAGGTACATCAGGGAGTGTAGAAAGACAAAGGGAGGGATAGTGAGGCTGAATAGAATGAACGGTGGGTGGGCAGAGGGGGATAGTGAAAAAGCAGGAATACTGAACGAATATTTCTGCTCAGTATTCACAAAAGAGGAGGGAGAGGTGCCTAATCCAAGTAACAGAAGCACTCTGGAGAGGGGGGTCAATCCCAGTCCTTTCACAGAAGAAAGAGTTCTGAAAAAACTCCTAAAACTGAAGGTGGACAAAGCAATGGGGCCTGATGGAATTCACCCCAGAATTCAAAAAGAATTAAGGGGAGAACTAGTGAAACCACGGACTACCCTTTTTAACAAATCATGGGAGGATGGTGTGGTAGCCAAGGACTGGAGGAAGGCGGATGTGATTCCCCTTCACAAAAGTGGGACCAAGACAGAGGCAGGAAACTACAGACCTGTCAGTTTGATCTCTGTGGTAGGGAAAGTGATGGAATCACTTCTGAAGGAAAGAATTGTTGAGTACCTAGAGGCCAGTGGGGCACAGGACCCAAGGCATCATGGGTTTACAGCGGGAAGGTCATGTCAGATGAATCTGATTGATTTCTTTGACTGGGTGACCAGTAACAATGAAGTTAACATCCCCTCCTACTCTTTGTTCAGAGCCGACAGGCAAACCAGAGGTGGTGGGGTAGCTATTTACATCAAGGATAAATTCCCTGCCTCCATAATTTACTCAACCTGTGTTCCAAAAGAATTCAAAAGCTTGTCATTAAAGATTGAAAATGCCACCGGTGTCTCAGTATGTATAATAGGATGCTGCAGACCCCCATCAGCTGGACTACAGTTGTTAAAACATCTCAAAAATATCCTGGGTTCGGAATCTTCAGAGTGTATCATACTAGGGGATTTCAACTTAGACTGGCTCTCCAGTGCATCCACCCCACTTAAAATGTTCTGTGATTCCCTTGGGTTGTCACAGCTAGTAAACAAATCTACTCATCCTAACAAGCTCAACCCTAATAACAGTACTCTCTTGGATATCATTTTAGTTAACAAATCCCATTTATTCTCCCATGTTGGTATATTTTTCTCTGATATTAGCGACCATTGCTTCATCGCGTGTGTAAGATCCACTCTTAAATCCACAACTGTACCAAAATTCTCCTTAAAAAGGTGCATACGCAACTTCGATCTCCATGGGTATATATCAGACCTAAGAGACTCCATGCGATATGGCAGGACTTCTGTCTAGCCAAGTCCCTGACTACGGCTTATGATATTTTCTCAGAAATTGTGCTAGGGGCTCTCAACAAGTATGCTCCCATAGTAAAAGTTCATGCCAGAAACAAATCCTGTTGGTGGTTTACAGAAGACCTAAAAGATGCTTTGCGGAGTATGGATGTACTCTGGAGAACTGCTAGGAAAACTAATTTAATAAATGACTGGAATTCTTTCTGCAGGGCGAAGAACCTCTGCACCAAAATGGTCAGAGAAGCCAAAGCTAATTTCTACCGCTCTCAGCTGGAGAGCTCCTCAAGAAATGCCTCCAAATTCTGGAAGACTATCAAAGACATTGAAGGTCACACCACTGTAAATTCCCTACCTACTAAATTATTGATCGACAATACTGTCATCTCCTCGATGCTCTCAGTAATCATATTGCCACTGCAGGGCTAGCCTTTGACTCCTCTCCCACGAATATCCTCTGCCAACAACTTAGATTGGATACACAAGAAAAACCCATCCCCAGTCCATCCTTCTCTCTGCAGCCTACCTCCCTGAAAGAAGTTGAATATCTTCTCCTTCAGCTGGACACTAGGAGAAGTGCAGGGGCCAACCTCATTGACCCGTGCTTCTTAAAGGTCGGCTACTGTGCCCTCGCAGTCCCAATTACTCATCTCTTCAACTTATCCTTGTCCCATGGTGACCTACCGCCCATTTGGAAAAATGCACTTGTGGTACCTTTGTTTAAGTCAGGAGATCCTAGTGACCTCAATAACTACAGGCCAATCTCCCTAGTTCCAATCCTGTCAAAGATGCTGGAGAAAATAGTGAACTCCCAGCTTCGGAAGTACCTGGAATCAGAAAAATTGCTCAACCCATTACAATCCAGTTTTAGAGCACAGCACAGTACAATCTCTGCTCTAGCCAAGGTGACAAATGACTGGCAGCTTGGATTAGACAAAAAATCTTTGTCTGCGCAGTTTTTTTGGACCTAACCAAGGTGTTCGATACCGTTGATCACAGACTGCTTCTGTCATCCCTCCAGAACATTAGTTTGGATTCCCTATCCCTTAAATGGTTCTCCAACTACCTCTCAGGATGACTTCAACAAGTAAAGGCAGAAGGGAAAGTTTCTCCACCAAAACCCCTATTGAGGGGTGTACCACAAGGTTCCATTCTTGGTCCCTTGCTCTTCACCATTTATATTAACAATGTAGATGCCACCATCAAAGAAGCACAAATACACCTATTCGCAGATGATATGGTACCCTATGCTAGTAGCCCCACACCTGACGTGGCCTATAAAGCCCTTCAAAATGAATTTAATCTGCTGCAACATCAGCTTATAAACCAGAAACTGCTCTTAAATACAAAAAAAAAAAACAAAGCAATGTTCCTCTCGCCCCTTCAAAATGCAATAAATCCTGCAATTGCTGGGACACTCCCGCAGATCACTACCATTCTAGGTGAGCAGTTGGACTACATACCAAAATTCAAGTACCTGGGGGTCTGGACAATTACAGGCTGCTGTACCAGTAGGTTCTGGTGACTGTCTACCTAGCAGCACTCGAGGTTTCCAGTCGGGGCTGCTCACAAGCTCGGGCTGCCCAGCTAGGGTAGCGTAGTTTACCGCTTGGTTTTCGGGACTCACCTCCACTTCCCGGGGACTGCAGAAGGGACGCCTTTTCATCCGCAGACTGCCTAGAGTATGAGGCAGCACAGAAAATAAAAATGAGACTCTATAATTTACAAGCTGTTTTAGGAAGTCCGACTGTTAATGTCTTCACTTAAGCCCCATATTTCTGCCTACAAAACCTCATAGAGGAACTGTTTGGGATTGAGGGCTTTATGTTCTTTATTAATCTTAGCCTGTGTCATTGCAAACCGTAGCCCCTTAGTTTGACTGTACTGCAAAGGGTACTGTTTTGTTAAACTGTTTCAGGAGTTTATTTTGCTTATTTAAAACCGATATATAAAGTATTGCTTCTCCCTCTGATTCTTTCCCTGTTGCTCCTCTTTCTCTCTCCCCGCCCCCATACTTGCCCACTCACCTACGCCTCTGCCCCCTCCTCTAATTACCTTTTCCAATTACTGCCGACCTTGCAGAGTCTGACCCTATTTAACTTCTGGATTTTCCTTTCTCCTAGCCCCTGCCCCCGAAGGGTACCCTGCCCTGGAGCATGCTGCAGCCGTTTCGTTTCTGCATCCAGGATTTCAAGGTAATTCTTTCATCACTGCCAGCGGAGCACTTGTAGGCAACGCAGTGGTTGTGTTGAGGCATTTCAAATCTTGGCACCTTTTCTGAGACTGCTACCGTGGGGGGATTTTCACCGTCTGGACAATTACGGGCTGCTGTACCAGTAGGTTCTGGCGACTGTCTACCTAGCAGCACTCGAGGTTTCCAGTTGGGGCTGCTCACAAGCTTGGGCTGCCCAGCTGGGGTAGCTTAGTTTACCGTTTGGTTTTCGGGACTCACCTCCGCTTCCCGGGGACTGCAGAAGGGACGCCTTTTCATCCACAGACTGCCCCGCAGCTGCTCACGCGGCTGCTCTCCACCCGCCCCCCAAAAACCCCACTCTTGTCCAGCATTACTTATATAGTGTAAGAATTCTAAAGCCACACCCAGTGGGAGTGCAATTTTAACTATCTCCCTACTTTCCCATTCGCACTTTATATCACTGTACCACTAGAGGGCATCTACAGTCCTAACAAACTCTGCTCATCTCTCCTGTTTTTTAGTATTTTTTTCCTGGCTGTTTTTGGTGGGTTCTGCTCAAAATCTTTAGTTTCACTGGCCTTTCCTGCTCATTCCAACATACCTACATATAATGTCCTCCCTGCATTCAAATCCCTGGGCATTTGACCTGGGTGTACTACTGCTACAAGCCTCAATTCTTGCTACCATTATGTGGATCCCGATGGTTAGTAGCCCTCTCTTCTTAAATGGTCGCTACCATCACCCCAAAGACTACACTTTCTCAAATATGCTTATCCTGGATAATATGCCATTAGCCACCTCACCACTTTTTGTCCCGAATCGGATCTTTTACCATGCCATCTATTCACTGCAAAATCGCTCTTGGTATATAGCCCCCTTACTGACCACTTTTACTCTCCGTAAACTATGGTACTTGCTCCTTTTGGCTCTACTATTAGCTGGTGATATTGAGCTACATCCAGGACCTGGATGTAATGTCCTAATCTCTGACACTTATTGGAATAATGCCTAGGATCTGCACATTGTTCATATGAATATCAGAAGCCTTCCCCACAATATGACGGAACTTGAGGCCTGGGTCACCCAATACAATCCGGATATTCTTTGCTTGACTGAGACCTGGCTAAAGTCCTCCACACCTGATCATCTAGGCCATCTGCCTAACTACAAAATGATAAGACAAGACAGGTCCTCATCTAAACTTGGGGGTGGGGTCGCAGTCCTATATAAGCCCTACCTCTCTCTACACTGGAATATCTCCTTCACTCTCTCATACTGTGAAGCTATTCATGCTGCTCTCCAGCTCGGATCAAAGCGGCTACACATTGTATGTGCCTAAAATCCTCCTAGGGGTGGTACCCCAGGTTTAGTTGAACTCCTCTCCCAGGTGAGCCTACCCAGTGGACGTAACGAAGTCCTCATCCTTGGGGACTTTAATCTAAATTGGTTAGGTAAAACCTGCCAATACCTCCATACTATTGTACAAGACTATGACCTCCATCAACTGATCACTGACCCCATCAGGGTCATGGCCCCACCCTCCCGATCCAGCTCCCTAATTGATTGGGCCCTCACTAACCATCTTGATCACATCGTCTCAGCTGGTACCTTTGCAGACTCAATTAGTGACCACTCCCCAGTTTTTTGCACCTGGCGTGCTGCTAGACAATCATCCCCCCTCCGAAATTAATCACTTTTCATAACATGGCTAATTTTAATCCAACTCAGTTCCTGCATGATCTCTCACTCATTGATTGGTCACCTATTTTTTCCTCTCTTAATGCACAATCCGCCCTAGGCTACTTTCTTGATAAATTTGCTGGGTCTCAGGACCTTCATGCACCTCGTGTCACTCGCCGTATCAGAGGTATACAAACTAAGTGGCTAACCAAGGATCTTCTTGCTCAGCTTCGTAACAGGGACAAATGCTGGTGTCATTTTAAGGCCTCAGGACTACAGGCAGATCATAATCACTACAGGGTTTTGAGAAACTCCTGTAAAAGAAACACCCGTCTAGCAAAAAACTCTTTCTGCAAAGATTCACTAATCAATGCTGGAGGAGACTCGCGAAAATTCTGGTCTGTCATCAAAACTCTCCTTGGTAATGCTAAACCATCCACCTCAAATGATATGCTACTGAATGGCATACATTGTAACAACCCCATGACCATTGCCAACTCTTTCAACCATCATTTCTCTGATCTGTCATGATACTTAGCCTCCTTCCCCTCTAGCCACCTGGCATCCTCTCCTGTGGCAAAGGTTCCGATACTCCCCCATCCACTTTTCAGGTTCTGGACGGTCACTAAATCTGAAGTCCTTAAGCTACTGTTGACAATCCCTGTCAATACCAGCCCTGCTGCTGACAGTCTTGAACCTAGGCTTCTGAAAGCCACTGCCCCACTCATAACCTCCCTCTTAACTAAAATTTTCAACCTGTTGCTATGTCATGGTGTAGTTCCTGATGTTTGGAAGATAGCTAGGATAACACCAATCCTAAAGAAAGGTGATCCCAAAGAGATGGCCAGTTATCAGCCTATTGCCATCCTCCCTGTACTCAGTAAAATCCTTGAAAAATTAGTTGCAAGGCAAACCATAGAGTATCTCCTGAAACACAACCTCTTCTCTGGCTCCCAGCAAGGATTTCGTAAAGGCCATAGTACTTCTACTGCCCTTCTGAAACTTGCCAATGATATTTACACAGCCATGGACTCCAGTCTCCTGACAGGCACCGCTTTCATTGATCTCACCAAGGCTTTTGACCTTGTTGATCACACCCTTCTCCTTTCAAAGCTTACCTCCCTTGGCTTTTCTGCTGAATCAGTGAACTGGTTCTGTAGTTATCTATCAAAGCGACAGCAGGCTGTTGCTTTTAACTCAGCACTGTCAGACCTGTCATCCATACATGCTGGTGTCCCACAGGGATCCATACTTGGCCCACTGCTCTTCTTGATCTTCATAAATGACCTCCCACAATAAGTGTCTATTTGCTCTATGCAGATGACCTTGTACTCTACCAAAGTGCCAGCAATGTATCGGACTTAAATAACTCTCTATCTCTGGAGTTCCAAAACATACAATCCTGGCTCACTGCAAACCATCTTGTTCTCAATGAAACAAAAACTCAGGCAATGCTCTTTGGCTCTCCGGCTAAATTAAAAGTAAATAGGAACTCTTTCAATATATCCTGTTCCAACAAATCCCTGGTAGTCAACACCACATTCATTAGATACCTTGGTATTCTTCTTGATGAATCCTTGGACTTTGATCTCCACATCACTACAACTTGTAAATCAGTCAATGCCAAGATTGGAGGTGCCTACTGTACTAACTATGCCCTTACCCCATCAGCTAGGCTTGCCGTGGCACAAGGCCTTCTTCTCCCATCCTTGGCTTACGGCTCTGTCATCTATCTAGGTGCAACCAAGACCTCCCTCCATACATGGGACACAACATATAATAACATTTGCCGTTATGCTTCTGCCTCCCCTCGGCTCAAACATCATTGTTTGCTCTATGCGGACCTAGAATGGCCTAGTCCAGTGGCCCATCGCCTCCTATCTTATGGTGCCTTAATTGATGGAACTATAAGAGCAGGTCTCCCTCAATCTCTTGCGTTGCTACTACATCCTCAAACCCCCTCCTATGGTCTCCGCTCAGTTGACCAGACACCTCTATACATCCCTAGATATAGGACCACAATGGGCACTAGAGCTTTCTCCCATGCTGCCCCCTAAATATTGGAATACTATCTCTCAAGCAATTCGTCTTGCTCCTACACATACTGGCTTTAAGAAGTTCCACCGTCAACACCTACTCACAGTAAGTTCCTGTACCTGTTTCCAGCCACCATAAACCAATCCCCTGCTCTGCATCCCCTTTTCTACTCCCACCCTTCCTGTTTTACACCCAAAACTACCATCTTCTCTTCCACCCCTCCCCCTTGCCCCCCCACCAGATACTGTTGTATCTCGGACTTGCTATCTGGAGTTTTACTGCTCACTATTTCATGCTAACGACTTACATGAATCTCTTAACCTGTTGTTGCACTTATCCCATCTCTTTGCAATTGATCTTGTATCCATGTTTTTGACTACCTACTGTGATTGACCATGTATTATCTAGTCTTATTAATGTTTGAGATGTTCTTTACTCTCCTGGCTAACTCTTTACTGTATTTGTTTATGTGTGCTGCGTCACACTGATGTTGTTGTTTTGTACTTCACTTCTATCCTCCCAGGTAGTACCTGAAAATAGGCATTCCTATGTCTAGTGTACCCACCCAGTCAACAAAAGCAGATAAATAAATAAATAAGACCACAGACTTACTTTCACAGATTACCTAGAAGAACTGGCAAAGAAACTTAGACAAAGACTTGGTCTGTCTTTTAGGATTAATAATCTCCTCACAAGAGATGCTAAACTGAAACTGGTTCAAACTACCTTTCTTTCCCTATTGGATTACACAGACTTTCTATATAGTCAGGGCCTGCAGGTACCCTAGCCAAACTTGATATGCTTTATCACAGAGCCATATGATTTATCACAGGTCTTCCATACTCAACCCACCACTGTGTATTGTACACGGCAGTGGGATGGTCATCCCTTGCTTACAGACGGCAAATAAATGCTGCAGTTTGGACATACAAAGCTATCTCAAATAAACTGCCCCAGTATATCTCTATCTGTTTATCTTTGTGCACTCTGGGGAAGTATATAGCTACCTTTCTGTTTACAAAGCAAAATCTCGCATTGGCAGCGCAACCATCAGCTTTGTGCTCCCTCAACTGTGGAACAAGCTGCAAAAAACTTTGAAATTAATTCACCCCATCAGCCTAGCAGCTTTTAAATCTCTATATCTACATCATAATGGGGAGTCCTGTGCCTGTCTACCCTAAATAGTGACTCCTATAAGTCCAAGCACACTCTAATTACTACTGGTAAAAGACTGATCACAACTATAATCGACTCTTCCCTCTCCCCTTTTTCTACCCCCATATCTATCCCTTCCACATTCCTTTGACCCTGGTTCCAGCTCTAAATTCTCCATACCGTATCACCATATATCTTTTTATATTAGATTTTATTTGTGATCAGTGCACCTGATATGTATATTTCTTTACTTTTATGAAAAACTGTGTCCTACTCAAACTAGCTGTATCTTCTGTTCCAAAGATATACTACTGTCAATGCTACCTACTGATACTTTGTATATACTGTATTATTGTATCTCACTTTATTTGTATTATTACTATTTTCTTGTATGTTGCATCCCATGTATATTGTCCCTTGTTCCTTGTTAACAAACCCAGGTTCACCTTGAAAATGAGCTTGCTCAATGGTGATCGCCTGGTTAAATAAAGACTTTGATTGATTGATTGATTGATTGATTGAAGTAGTAGACCAGGGAGGGGCTGTGGACATGGCCTACCTAGACATTAGCAAAGCATTTGCCACAGTCCCACACAAAAGATTAATAGTCAAATTAACCAGCCTGGGAGTGGGTCCCAGGGTGGTAGCCTGGGTAAAACATTGGCTGGACAACAGGACACAGAAGGTAATTGTAAATGGAGTCCACTCTGAAGAAAGAGAGGTTACTAGTGAGGTACCGCAAGGTTCAGTACTGGGTCCAGTCCTTTTTAATGTCTTTATAAGTGACATTGCAGAGGGACTGGAAGGAAAAGTATGCCTTTTGCAGATGACACAAAGATCTGCAACAGGGTTGATACACAAGGAGGTGTGGAAAGGATGAGAAGGGACTTGGCAAGGTTGGAGGAATGGTCAGAAGTATGGCAGCTAGGATTCAATGCAAAGAAGTGCAAAATAATGTACCTGGGAAACAAAAACCAAGGGGAAGATTACACAATGGGGGGGAGGTAGTAACCAAAACAAAAAAGGAAAGGGACCTGGGGGTAATCATATCAGATGACCTTAAGGTTAGCAAGCTATGTGTGAAGGCAGTAGGGAGAGCTGGGTGTATACTGGAATGCATAGGGAGAGGCATCACCAGCAGAAAACAAGAAGTTGTTCTCCCTCTGTACAGACAGTTGGTGAGACCCCATCTGGAGTATTGCATCCAGTTCTGGAGACCCCATCTCCGAAAGGACATAGACAGGATAGAGGCAGCCCAGAGGAGGGCAACTAGAATGGTGCAGGGTCTGCAAGAGAAGCCATATGAGCAGAGACTAAAAGAGCTTAATATGTGTACCCTTGAGTAAAGGAGGGAGACGGGGGACATGATAGAAATGTTTAAGTACCTCAGTGGAATCAACGAAGTCCAAGAGGGTAGCATCTTTCAGAAAAAGAGACATGCAAGAACATGGGGGCACAATTTAAAGATAGAGAGGGGACGGTTCAGGGGCAATGTGAGGAAGTATTTTTTCACAGAGAGGGTAGTGGATGCATGGAACAGCCTTCCCGAGAAGGTTGTGGGGTCTAAAACTGTGTGAGAATTAAAGAATACATGGGACAGACATAAGGCAATTCTTGTGGGGGTAGGAAGAAATAGGCTGTTGGTTAACTAGGATCTGCGGGAGTCACGTGATTCAATCTACCTTGTAGCAGCACTTGTTTCGAGCTCCATCCTACCGCCCTCTGCAAACCTCCTAAATTTAATTTTACGAAAGTTTAAGTGAGCTACAAGTGGCTTGTAAGCTTTTGTTGCTCCATCGACTAGTGTGGGCCAGTCAAAGTTGATAATCGCAAAGGCTTTTCGCGAGCATGGAGACCGAAATGAAGCAGGAGGCAATTCGGCATACCCCGCCTGCTACACCAGAGAAGTCTTCTAAAAAATTGAGAAGTCAGGGAATGGGAAACTCGAGTAAAGTGAACAGCTCTAGTCCCTCTGCAACTCCCTTGTCTGAAGAGAGATTTTTACAAGAGCTATTGCCATTTCCGGAGTCTTTGGCTGATATCACTACGGAATTAAAGTCAATCAAGGGTGACCTTGCCGGCCTCCAGACAAGAATGGCCGATTCAGAGGCCAGAGTTTCCTCCCAGGAGAAATGGAGGGAGAGAATTGATCCCGAGATTGTCCTGCTTAGGCAACAACTTCACAAGCTCCAGCTTAAGACTGAGAACCTAGAGGGGAGAAGCAGGAGGAACAATATCCTGATTATAGGGCTTCCCGGAGTGGAAGAAGGCGCCGATGCTATTGCTTTTGTGCAGAAATTTCTCCACAAGGTAGTGGGGCCCTCTCCTTTGAATCCTCACTATCATATAGAAAGAGCTCACCGCTCCCTCAGGCCAAAGCCCCCAGTGGGATCTCCTCCTCGACCTATCATCATTAAGTTAGTTTTATAGAGAAACAGCATTTTATGGCCAAAGTTAAAGAGCTGCAATCTGTTATTTGGGGATCCTCTAAAATTCGAATCACGCAGGACCTCCCCCGTGAAACAAGGCAAAGGCAGGCTGCCTTTCATCCAGTTGTTAGCAAGCTAATCGCCTCCAGTATTCATTTCAAGATGTCATTCCCGGCCAGGCTGCAAGTGGCGATTGACAGCAATTGGTATTTCTATGATTCTCCAGAACAAGCTACTAAGGACCTTACTTCCTGACTACCTGACCTCTTCAAAGCCAGTTGAGTGTATAGAGACTAAGGGGGGGTCCAATTATGTTGCTTGTTCTATGTTTCCTTGCTTATTAATGCAATTGGTGTGAATTACCTGCTAGGTTCCTAGTTGGGAGGGGCGACATGGTTTGGGCCTCAGTGGAAGGTGATGGGCCTGTTCTTTCCTTGCTAGGCCATGCGCACGTCTTCAGGCGGGGGGGGGCTGGAACCTTAGGGCTGGCAAGTTTTTGTGGGTAGCTATTTAGGTGACGGACTGGGTTCAGTCCTACTAGTATTCTGGTCCCCTGATTGGATCTGCGTCACTCAGGCAATTCCAATTCTTTTATTGGTCCACGCCAAGTGATGGGTGTGGTTGTATCTGGGAGAAGGGTTGATTCACCTTCCCTTTTGCCTGTTTGTCGTGGCAGATTCGGGGAAACAGGGACCCATTTAATAAGAGCTTCTGATACAATAGGGTAAGTCAGGCATACTGTATTAGATTAAGTATAAAACCAATGTGAGTTTATAGGGGGGAGCAATATTGAATCGATGATTGTTTAATCAGTTTACAGCCAGACTCTGTTAGGGTTAGTGTTTCTAGTTATACTTGAGTGGATGTCGCGATTAAGGGGGCCTACTTGTATACTATGATTAATGCTCCCTTTGCTTATTAATGTAAATAGGGTTATTAACCTGTTGGTTTTCGGTTGAGAGGAAGATGACGTGGTCTAGGCCTCAGTGGTGGGTGATGGGCCTATCCTGTCATTACTAGGCCATACACACACTTTCTGGCAGGAGGGGAGGGACTGTAACTTTAGGGTTAGCAAATGTCTGTGGGCAGCTGTTTAGGTGATGGAACAGGCTCGGTCCTGCTAACATCCTGGTCCCTCAGTCAGACCTGCGGCATTGAGGCATCCCAGATCTTACAACTGGTTCATGCTAAGCATGGGCGGTGCAATGTCCCTGAGGGAAGGGATGATACCCCTTCCCTTCTGCAGGCTGGTCATGGTCGATTTGGGGAATGGTGACCTTCTCATTAGGAGTACCAGGTGCAATAGGGGGAGTCAATAGTACTCTATTAAGATTAAATTATAAAGATAAGGTTTGAGCTTATGGGAGGAACAACTCTACATAGAATATTGTTTGTCAGTCTATACTCGGGGTCTATCAAGGTTCATTTTCTAGACACATTTAAGGAGATATCGCGATTAAAGTGATTACTACTGTGAAGGCTGGATGGATAAGGGGCTGCGGGGGGGTCGGTGGGGGGGAAGCTCGGGACTGAGGCATGCTCTGGGAGATTTGCATCGGGGGCTGAGAGATGGGGGTATGGCATATCTCGGAGGAATCCAATTCTGTGGGGACATAGTAGGGGTTTGGTTAAACTCCTTCATAATCTGCGAAATAGATTCCTCATTTATGATAGAATAGGATATTTCGGATTGTGGGATGATCGAGATATCGGCATGAGGGTTTTGGCCCCAATTACCTGCGCAGGTCCTTTAGGGTGGAGGTTTGGCTATATTTGGGGTCTTTATGTAAATAGTTATATTAGTTCTTTGGGGGTGGGGGGTTTATGAGTTTGAGCCGAATTTACTGGACTTGTTTTATGGTTGTAAGGATAAGTTCGGCATAGTTTGTTGGGGAGGTTCACATGGGTTCTCTTTTGGGGAGGGTGGGAGGGGGGATGGTTTGGAGTATGCCCCATAGAATGGTTAATTTGGGTTATTAAGTATGATTGTGTTTCCTGGTTAATAGGGCAAGATGTCTGCTATACCACTTAAAATTGCCACATGGAATATAAGAGGTCTCAGAGACAGAACAAAGAGATATCAGGTTTTTAAAAACTCTGAGATATTAAATATAGATATCCTTATGCTTCAAGAAACCCATTTATTAGAAACAGACACACACTGGTTGCATAGACAAGGCTTCTCTCAAGTTTTTGCCGTGTGTGGGCTGGCATCAAGCAGAGGAGTAGCCATCATAATAAAGAAACACGTAGCGTGTTTGGCAGAGGAGAAAATAGTGGACCCAGAGGGAAGATTCATATTAATTAAGGGTTCTCTCAGTAATAAGATAATTGTGCTGGGTTCCATCTATGGACCAATAGGAGGGGATGATGAATTTATTATGGGCCTGGCAGACAAGATAGGTGGTATACTGCCTGCTCAATTAATTCTGGGTGGTGACTGGAATATCCCACCATCCCAGGACTTAGATAGAACATTTTTACCACTAAAACCGCTTACCCCAGCTCAAAGGGCTCTAGCAGACTTTAGGGAGCTCTTGGGACTATGCGATCCTTGGCGTCTTCTTCACCCTTCGAGCTGAGTGTTATCCTTTTATTCACATGCTCATCGATCTTGGTCGAGAATAGACTACATTCTTATTAGTATCTTACTTCTGCCTGGCCTCTGTCAGACGGATATTGAACCTATTGTCCTATCAGATCATTCGGTTGCATGGATGAAGATCTCTCCAGACCTTAATCTCCAAAGAGATACTGCCTGGAGATTAAATACACAGCTCCTGAAGGATGATCAAATAGTTTCCCATATTAAAAGTTTGATTCTTTCCTTCATGGAGTGTAACCAAGGTTCTACATCTAGGGAGGATTCAATATGGTGTGCCCTTAAATGCTACTTACGAGGGGAACTAATTAAACTAGCATCTAGGAGGAAGAGAGGTAGGGAAGCTAAGGCAATTTCCCTGTTAGCCCATATTAAAGAGTTAGAAAATTCTTTATCTGCTACCTCGTCTTCCAATTCTATGGAAGCACTGTTAGCATTAAAGAATGAATATGCAGATCTATTAAAAGAAAAGGCAGAGTATGCTATCTTAAAAACCCAGGCTAGGTACATCGACCAAGGGGAAAAAGTTGGCCGATTGCTAGCCCTGAGATTACGGAAAATGGAAAGTTCGAGGCTGATCCCGGGTCTGCAGGCGCTGGACGGCATTATTAAAACTTCACCAAGGGATATTACCAAGGTTTTCGAAGACTTTTACAGTTCTCTTTACAGTAAAAGTTCTTCTCCAGCATCCTTATCGGATATCGAAAATTACTTGAATGGCTGGAACCTGCCCTGTCTGCAAGCCCATCACAGGTTGGCTTTGTCTTCCTCCATTTCCATATTAGAACTGGAAGAGGCAATTAACGGGTTGGCATCAGATAAGTCACCGGGGCCTGATGGTTTCCCCTCCAACTTCTACAAAATTTTCCATAAAGAACTAGCCTCTCTTCTTCTTAATTTATATGAATATATGTTTGCTGCAGATAGTTTAGATCCCACGTTATTGGAAGCCACTATAGTATTACTTCTCAAGACGAATAAACCTCCAAAGGACCCTGCCAGCTACCATCCCATTTCCCTTCTAAATTGTGATATTAAAATACTGACAAAAATTCTGGCCAATAGGGTTAAGAAGATCTGGATCCATTTGTTAAGCCCTGAACAAGCCAGCTTTGTGCAAGGCCATTCCTCGGCTGATCATCTTAGAATTCTTTCACATATCTTTCATGCGGCTCAAATTTCTCAGACCCCTATGGCTCTAATCTCATTAGATGCCAAGAAGGCCTTTGATCGAGTCAACTGGGACTTTCTCTGGGCCACACTTAAAAAAATGGGTTTCCCTGCTGCGTTTATCAGATGGATCCAGATGGAGTACAGGTCCCCTTCCGTGAAAATTTATTGTAATGGGGTCTTTTCATCTCGGTTTTCTTTGTTTACTGGCACCAGACAAGATGTCCACTATCCCCTTTTCTTTTTAACTTATATTTGGAGCCTTTTCTTCTCAATATTAAATGGGCTTCATATATACAAGGTTGTCCAGTGCATCAGCACTCACTAGCTTTATCAGTGTACGTGGATGATATTTTGCTCCATTTGGCGTATCCCGATACATCACTGGCTCATTCTTTACAAATTATTACACAGTATGGTCGGTTATCAAACTACAAGCTAAATCTTGTGAAAACAGAAATATTTCCCTTAAATGCGTTTACCCATAAAGCCAATTTCTCCCAATTCGGGATGAAATGATCTCCGCATTCGATTAAATATTTAGGATTGTATCTCGCTAAAGACCCTGAGTTGCTTAGGAAACTTAATCTGGATGACTTAATGGTAAATATTCAACAGGACCTTCAAAGATGAGTCAAACTTCGGCTCTCGTTATGGGGCCAGATTAATATCATTAAGATGAACGTCCTGCCCTGCCTTTTTTACCCTTTACATTTACTAAATTTGTGGCTCCCTTTATCCCATTTGCAGCATTTTCACTCTACACTTTCTAAATTTATCTGGCAGGGTAAGTGCCCTAGACGTTCCTTCCTTAAGCTTAGTCTCACCAAAGATTTGGGTGGACTGCGTCTCCCTAATTTTATTTTGTATTATTGGGCTAGCCATTTGTCGAAGTTGGGGAGATGGTTGCTAGTTGGGGACAACAATTTCACTCCTATTTGGCTCCAGCTCGAAAGACAGATTCTGGATTCGAATAACCTCAATTCGCCTACCATTTTCTTTCTCTCCAATTCGGCACTGCCAATTTCAATACGTGAGTCGATTATTGGTACCTTGCTTAAAGTTCTTGCTCAATGCTGGCACTTTTTTGGTATTTCATGTAAAAGGGACATGGCACAGCCCCTTATTCTGAATCCTAATATTAGAATTGGCGGATTACCAATCCCATTGGGATGGCTTCCTCAGTTTCAAGGTACGTTGATAGAAAGCCTCTTCTCGCAAGGTTCTCTTCTCTCTTCTCCCGAAATCAAGGCAAGTTTTAAAATACCTCAGAAAGATATATTTAAAGGTCTTTCAATTGAGACACCTGGTACTGAACAGCTTTGGTACTGAGTTAAGGAATCTCAGGTTAGGCCTTTTCTTCTCCAAATACAGGATAATCTAAACAGACCTCATGTGATCTCAAGGATCTATTCCTTTCTACTAGGCCTCAAGTTCCCTAATTCCCTGTTGGGTTCCACAGTTTGGACTTCTCTTCTGCCAAATATCACTTTTATCTGGGCCCAAATTTGGAAAGATCTGCACAGATACCACACTCAGGATAGATTAAGGCTTATCCAATATCATATTTTAAATAATATGTACTACACTCCGGTCAAACTGGCTAAATTGGGTAGGCTTCTTGGTTCTAGTTGTACTAGATGTGGCCAGGTTGAAGGAAATCTGCTACATATTTTCTGGTACTGTGAGAAGGTAGCTCCTTTGTGGCAAAGAATTCAGTCTAAACTGGATCCATTATTGGGTTTGGATGGGTTGTTTACTATAGAGATATGTGTTCTGGGCATATATTCCAGTTTTGATATCCTGGAGTGTAAATTCCACATGGCACTAATTTCGATGGTGGTTAAGAAATTGGTACTTAAGCATTGGATGGACCAAATGACCATATCTTACGTGGAATGGCTAAAGGATTTATTTGCTTGTTTCAAGACTGAAAGGCTGATTGCAAGTTCACGCAACTGTATGGGCTCATTTAATAAAAAATGGGGTACACTATATGCCTTATATTTGTACAAATAATCTCTGTCAGATTTGTCTCTGTATGTGCCTTGGCATTTCATTGATACACTGTACTGATTTTATTTTACATTTCTCTTTCAGCTGGCTGCAATAAGGGTGGGGGCACACTCAGGTGGGGAGGTTAAGGGTGGGGGTTTGGTGGGTTAGGCTTGTAAATGGGGGATTGGAGGGATTTGGGTATCCTATGTTTTCTTTATCTTGTTCTATGGTTTGGGGGCAGTACTTTGGATGTATATGGGGGGGTTGTTTTATCTTGGATACGATGTAACCAGACAGGTGTATTGATGTATCTGTATTTTAAAACTTAATGAAGTGTTGGAATTTCAAAAAAAAAACTGAGATCTGCGGCTTATCCTGTAGGCAGGGAAATGGGCAGACTAGGTGGGCCCAGCAGTCCTTATCTGCCATCAAAGTCTATGTTTCTATGTTTCTATCACGAGTCTATCATATCCCAAATTGGCGTTAACCAGTATTTCCTGGGTGTAACATACCAAAGACACTTTAAGATAACATGATAGAGGTCCTCACAATATAAGTTAGAACAAGAGCAGAAGCTTCCCGGGGTAATGAATGCTGAAAGGGATGGAAGCCTGGCCAGTTTCTGCCTGGTGCCAAATGTCATAGAGACATTTTTTTGGTGTTTACTTAGAGTTGGTGTGCTTGAAATCAGTTTGCCACTGCATGAAAGTCTCACTTTTTTTTAAGAAAAGTTTTTTTTATTTTGTAGGCAAAAACAAATACAAACATACATAGGTGCAAAGGTCACAATTATCCATTCATAATACAGCAGAATTATTAGTATTTTTATATACGCTAGCAGATTTATGCTGCATGAAAGTCTTGCTGAAAAGGAACCTGTATGTTGGAAGACGAAGGACCAGACATGTAGATGATGGTATCGTCTGCATACATGTGTATGCAAGAACCAAAACTGACAGATGGGGGGTCATTATTGAATAGAGAGAGAAAAGGACAGAGCCAAGTATTGACCCTTGTGGCACACCAGAAAGGATAAGGAGGGGAAAGGAAAGGGCATTACCTACCTGCACAGCTTGTTGCCTGCCTGAGAAGTAAGAACTAAACCATTGTACAGCAAGGACAGACAATCCTGCTGCATGAAGTTTGTGTAGGAGGAGGGAGGTGAGAGACTGAATTAAAGGCTTTAGCAAGGTCAATAAAAATTGCAGAAGTAATATGACCACTGCCCATCCCAGAAGGGATGAAGTCAGTAAACCATAGTAGGGGAGGAAGTGGTTGAATGGTACTTTCTTTTTTTTTTTTAATACTTTTTTTTTCAGTGCCTCTCCACAGAGCCAACAGGTAGCTCTGCCCCTCCCTCAGAGGGACTCATTCTCTGACCCGAACATGCCAGTTCATCTTGGACCCTGTTGACTCCTGGCCTTTTTCCTGCTTTTCTCCCCTGGGCACCCAAACCATGCAATGGGTGGGGCAGCTGCCCCCACCTCTGCGGAAGCAGCCATGCACCCTGGATGATGCCCTGCCCTCTTCTGGGCAATACACCTGTTCTGACACCCAGCCACCACTGGGTGTCAATCTGCAGAGCGCCACACTGTCCTCCCTCCAGGAGGAAGGAGAGCTGTTTATGGATGCTCAATCCTTCCTTCCTTCCCCTGCTGACCCCCGAGTGACTGAAGTCTGTTCCTGAACCCTGGTTGTCAGTGTGGCATGAGGTGTGTCATCCAGTGCCTCAACCCTCAGTGCCTCTGGAGCAGCCAGAATGGGACTTTCTGAAACCAGATTGGAGAGGGGAAAAGGTATTGGCAGAGGTGAGGAAGTTGTTAAGCCTGGTGTAGACAATGGACTCTTGGATCTTGGCAAGGGAGGGGAGAAGACAGATGGGCTGGTAATTCCCAGGAGAGGATGGGTCACCACCTTTGTGGAGGGGTAGGACCTTGGCAAGCTTCCAAACCAGTGAGACAGTGCTGGAGAAGAAGGAGAGGTTAAGCAAGTGTGAGAGGGGGAGGACAAATGAAGGGGAAGAGATTCTGAGGAACCTAGGATCAAGGCCATCAGGGCAGGACTTTGCGGGGTTGAGGGACATAAAAGCCTGGAAGACTTTCTGCAGGGAGACAGGAGAGAAGTGTAAAACCTCAATGTAAATGGGGTGGGGTAGGGGCCAGAAGTGGTAACTAGAAAGGCCTCAGGGAAGGCACATGTAGTGAAAAGTTTTCTGGAGACGGCTGCAACTGAGGATGGAGAGAGTAGAGCTCCGTCCACAGAGAGGGCAGGTGAGATGTGGGGTGGTAGAGGGGTTTAGAAGGGAGTGGAGAACACTCCAGAATTTGGAAGGGGAGTGATCAGTAGAATGCAGGTGAGATTTAAAGTACTCAGCTTTAGCCAAGTGGACAGCCTTTGTGCAATGGTTGGGAAGAGACCTGTACAGTTGGAGATCAGACTGGGTGGATCTGAAGTGAGACAAGGCTCAACCTCAAGATTTGCACAGAACAAGAAGGTCAGCAGTGATCCATTGAAGATGGAGATGTTTGACCCTGACTTTTATACCACACTTACTTTTTATCTCATTGACTAAAACAATTTTAATTTAAAATGGAAAGAAATGCACTGAAGCTTATTACTTCCTCTGAAGTAGCATATATAACAGCCACACAATATAAAGCAATAAAAGGTTACTACAGAAGTTTCAGGATTGTCCCCTTATATTTTCACGTGCTGCTCAATGGGACATTTTGACACTATGCATCTTGTATGGTTTTCTTCAATCTGCCTAAATGATGTGGTATTTTAAAACTGCTCTTTTGGCCTTGCAAATAAACACTACTTTAAAAGATTGTTGCTGGTGAGTATTTAATTCTTGCCATTTTGTAACAAAAAAAGTCTGTAAAAAGTTCCTATCACATAAGTAACCTTATCTGTCCCCATAAGTCACATATGTGATAATGCTCCTTAAGTAATAAGACAACCGTAATACAGGACATCCAACCCCCTCCCTTTGAAAAAATAGTCACCATACAGTGTACTTACTTAATAATCAGTTGAATCTCTGTGTTTGTCTATATTCTGATACTGCAGCTCAGAGCCCATCCCGAGTACTCTGTTCTGTCCATCCCCCATCTACATTTGTACCACTCACTGAACTGGATGTGGAGCATGCATTACTGTAAGTGCACAATTTCAAATGTTCATTTCTAGCCACTCAAAACTGTGTTTTCCTATCCTTTAAAGAGCCAGTGGAACCAAAATTATCAGACAGGAAAAAGATGCAAATCAGAAGAAGTAGTCAGTTGTAACTTTTTATTTCTGAAGTATTTGTTTCTTTTCCTTTTGCTTATTAGAAAGTTTTCTATGGAATAATATTGTGCTGGATGTGTGGAATAGCTATCAGCCTGGCAGCTGACATATGTATAATTATTTCCCCATTACGTCCTCAGCATTGTGATCTCACTGACAGTGGCATCAGAAATGACTGATGTGGCAGCTACTGAGTGGCTGTTCCTAAGCAACAGTGATGTCACAGTCAGTGAGGTCACAATGCTTATAATGTAGTGAGGGGCAGTAGAGCAAGATATGTCAGCTGCCAGGCTAAGGGCTGTCCCACACTTCTCACTTATTAACATCAGGCAAACAATCTTCTAATTAAACAAACGTAAAAGATAAAGTACTTCAGATATAAAAGGTAATGGTTGACTGCTATTAAAAACTAATATTAGTTTTAAGCAGTACACTAGCTTTTTAAATTTGTTTTGCTTGGGAATCAGGCATTCATCTGCTAGTTCCTGGATTTTTTGTGTGGTCTGTCCTGCCTGTTACAAACGAGAGCCTGTGTTACATAAAGCGCATTCACTGTCTTATATTGTTACTCTGAATCCTGAGCCAGCTTAGTTCAAGGAAGCTTTACAAAAGAAACTAGCTGTGCGGAGTTTATTCTTCAAGTAAATACCAGCTTTGCTTTCTGTGCTCAATTGTTGTGTTTGTGGCAGGCTGGAAATGTGTCTGGGGACAGACAAAGGGCAATTTCATCTGTAACAGGGGACAGATTTAGCAGATCCATCCCTGTTACAAGAAGATTAGAGTACTACCTCCTCTTATTCAATTATTCGATCTAACCTTATTGGGACATCAATCTGATTGTGACTGTCTTGTGTATAATAGCACTTCTACTCCTGCTGATATTGCTTGCAATTAACCTGTCACTGTATCCTTGACTGGGTCAGTATGTCTATATTGACTGTTAATTGTGAAATGACTTGTATGTATTTTGTTATGTTTATAGATGTATGTAATTAATTCCGGGTTGCCCCTGAAAAAGGGACTGTTTTGGTCTCAGTGGGCCTACCCAGTCACCAAAATTTAAATAAATAATAAGTAAATAAATAAATACAATATAAAACAAATGGAGGAGCCTGCAAGGTATCGCAGCAGGTGGGGCTTTGTCTGGGGGCAGGGCCTGCTTCAATGGGATGTTGATGTGGCCAGTGCTGGTGTCCAGTGAAGAATTAGAACTCTTCACAGATGCCTCAGGGGGCTTGGGCCTTGGGGCCTACCTGCAAGGAAAGTGGTGTGCAGGGCAGTGGCCTCCAGAGTGGATCAGACAAGACATCCCAAGGCATTTAATGGTGATGGAATTTTTCCCCATTGTCATGGCATTGGTGAGCTGGGGGGATGTGCTGCAGGACAAGCACATCACATTCAGATCTGACAACACTGTGTGTGCCATCAACAAACAGTTGGGGAGCAAGGGCCTGATGGGCAACCTCATGAGGGTGTTTGTCCTCAAGTGTCTGATATTGAATATTACCTCTAGGGCAGTGCATGTACCAGGTATTGAAAATGGCATTGCTTTCTCATCTACAGTGGCAGAGGTTCTGAGAATTGGCACCAGCAGCAGACCAACAGCCCAGGGAAGTCCCACCATTCCTGTGGCAGTTGATAACCCAGAGGCCTGGGAGTTGATTGAGAAGGCCCTTGCACCTAGGACATGTATAGCGTACTGGAGGGGAGTCAGCTGTTTTTTGGAGGTCCAACATGCTCAAGGGTGGGCAACGACATAGCCTATCCCAGTTGCACAGCTATGTGAATATGTGTTGATCAAAAAACATGTGGGGGTCACCTGGGCAACAGTCGAACAGCACATTGCTGGCATTGCCTGGTTCCAGAAAGTCAAGGGCTTCCCTGACTATTCAAGGGCATTTGCCCTTAGGAAGATGCTGGGAGGTTGGGCACAGGCAACCCTGAGGGGTACAGACAACAGACGACCTATCAGTCCTGCCATGTTCAAGCAGATCTGGGACAAGTTGCCTCAGGAATGCTCATCCCCTGATGAGACAAGGCTGTTCCAGACAGTGTACTCGGTAGTGTTTTGCTGGGCATTCCATGTGTCAGAGCTCGCACAGCCTAGCAAGGCTACTGGGAGACCAGTAGCTCTGGCAGAGGCAGACGTGGAGGTCACAATGTCTGGAGTCTTTGTCCACATCCGTAAAAGCAAGACCAATCAGCTTGCCCACAGGTGGTGGTGTTGGCTAGGGGCACCCCACGGGCTCCAGTGGGATGTGGGGGCATGGGTACAGGATTATATAACTCAGCTCCCGGCAATGGGGGGGCCTTATTCCGTCATGGAGAGGGTGGCCCCCTAACAACGTACCATTTTAGGCACATGTTGCAAAAGACCTTGAGACAGCTGGGCATCCCAGCAGAACACTACAACACACACTTCTTTAGTAATAGAGCAGCATCACATGCCAGGGCGGAGGGCTTAGCAGATGGGGCAATACAAGCGTTTGATAAATGGAAGTCGCAGGCTTTTGAAAGGTACATAAGGCCGCACATGTTATAACTCTCTTTTGATTTGTTTGGACAGGTGTTGCAGCCCGAGCAGAGCAGATCTGGAGTTGTGGCCACTCATACATCCATTGGGTAGCTCGCAGGGTAAGGCAGTATCCCGGAGGAAAGAACCTGTTCCTGGCATCCGAGAAGGCAGAGGTGCATTGGTTGGGGCAGCGTGGGATGCAATGGAATGAGTTGATCACAACACTGCAAGCAAAAGCCCAAGAGAGGGGGCAGTCAGATGTTTTAGTCCTTCACTTGGGGCGAAATGATCTGGGGGTTATCTATGCGAGGGAGCTTAAGGAGATGGTCAGGCAGGACCTGGCAAGAGTGAAGCAATGATGGCCCCAGGTGCATATAATTTGGTCAGACATGGTGCAGTGGCAGCAGTGGTGGCATGCCCGGAACATTAGGGCAATAGAGAAGGTGCACCGGCTGCAGAATGTGGCCATGAGACCAATTATGGATTCCATGGGGGGAGTCCATAGCAGCGCACCTGAGAATGTCTGTGAAAGAGCCTGATCTGTATAGCAGAGATGGTGTACACCTATCAGAGAAAGGATTAGACTTGTTTTTGAATGACATACAATGGGCAGTGGTGAGAGTATAAGCTTGTGGGGGGTGAGTGGTGAAACTCACCTTGTGGTGGCTTGGTAGTCTTGGAACACTGTGGAGGGGGTAACAGAGGATCATGTGTCTTGACCAGCCAGATCTCCCTGAGGCTGACAGGAGGGCAGGCCTGACGGATGGCATCCGGAGGGCACCCTCTTCAGGCAGGGTCCTGCGGCATGGCGGATCCTCTGACGGAGAGGAGTTAGCTGCAGCCGGTCACTGAGCCATCCCTTATGCTCCAGAGCCTGTTGTCCCTCATGGGGTCCTGGTTGATAGTAAGGCAGCCCTCTTCTGGGAGGGAGGGTCGACCATCAACGATCTAGTGCTCCATGGGGAGCTAGATTCCATCCAAGGCTACCTAGCTGTGCACAGCATGCTAGCAATTGTATATATGGACAATTGGATTTATCAATAAATATATGGCTGTGGCCATTTCTCCAAAGCCCATTGTTGTGTCACTTTATTCAAGTGAAGAAGGCATATGCCCTCAGAAGACAATGGAGGAGCCTGCAAGGTATCGCAGCAGGTGGGGCTTTGTCTGGGGGCAGGGCCTGAGGCACCTGAACAGTAGGGACCCAGGTAGGACAGCCCAGAAGGGGCTGGGAGAGTAGGTTCCCAGAGGGGAGGGAGCTTCTGGCCAGGGACAGGGAGGAGCCAGGCTCCTTAAGAGGAGCTGCACAGGAGGAATTCTTCCTCATTCCTCTTTGTCCCAGGTCACATCCCACCCAAACCTCACCCTCAAAAAAGCAGGGGGTAACATGGAGGGTACAGGGAACTTGCTGTCCTACTAAGGGGGATCACCTTAGGGGTTGAGAAGGAATTTCCCGTTCTTTTCCCCACTGGGTTTTCTGTTTTTTTGCCTTCTCCAGCAAGGGGGGAGTTATTCTAGTTAGAGTAGGCTAGGGAGCAGATAGGTAGGTGTCACAGTCATGAACATTGTAAGTGTGGCAACTTGGTGGCCTTGGAATGCTGTGGAGGGGATAACAGGGGATCACGTGCCTTGACCAGCCAGATACCCCTGAGACTGACAGGAGGTCAGGCCTGACGGATGGCGTCCGGAGGGCACCCTCTTTGGGCAGGGTCCCGTGGCATGGAGGATCCTCTGACGGGGGAGGAGCTAGCCGCAGCCGGTCACTGAGCCATCCCTTATGCCCCAGAGCCTGTTGTCCCTTGTGAGGTCCAGGTTGATGGTAAGTAGTCCCTCTCTTGGGAAGGAGGGTCGACCATCAACGATCTAGTGCTCCATCGGGAGCTAGATTCCTTCCAAGGCTACCTAGCTGCACATGGCATGCTAGCAATTGTATATATGGACAATTGGTTTTATCAATACATACATGGCTGTGGCTATTTCTCCAAAGCCTGTTGTTGTATCAGTTTGCTCAGGTGAAGAAGGCATATGCCCTTAAAAGACAATAGAATCCACTGAGTGTGTGATCAACAGAGGTCTAAACTTTAGTAATTTACACTCTGAGGTAGTTTTGTGAGACTGACAAAAATTTGTTTTAAAAGATCCTAAATGTTATGTCTTGTTTATAAAAGGGACTGATGAAACATACTCTCATTTGTAACAGGGAACCTCCTGAAAACATCTGTCATTGTTACAAACAAGAGTTATTATTTGTGATAAGCAAACTTGTTAGCTGCTAATTTACTCTCTGTATATGTGTGGGGGTCAGGATGCATTCCTCCAATGTGACAAGAAAATGGACTAATGTTGAGATTTTAACAACACAGCAGGGTTTTAACAGGTGCATAAATCACTTCTTTGTGAAGATCCTCATAAAGGGGAGATGTGGTAGTTAATGAAGAATGGGCTGGCGACATTCTGGCCAAGCCAGCCTAGACAAAGCCTTTTTGTATGCTGAATGGTCTTCTAGAGGACATTGCTTCCTCAGACCCAGGTTGACTTATAATATCAATATAATGTAATTTGTAACAGGGATAGAAGTATCACAATTTCATTTGTAACAGGGAACATATTATGCCCATCTGTTCCTGTTACAAACAAGACTTTTGTTGTAAATGTTATTTATTTTTTAAGTATTAAGGCATAAAGGGTTATTCTTACTCAGACTTCCCAAACACGGATGCTTACGAAACGGAGTGTGTTTTTGGAAATGGCCATCGGCATGGCTGCTGCCAGCAGTTTAATTTTATCTCTGTACAAGTGCTCAGTCACTTTATTTCACAACATGTGGAAATATTTAAAAATGTTCTGTCAACTAAAGTTCATTGTACCCTTGTAGTTTTGTGTGAATAAAAAGATGGTGGTGGTGGAGACGAGGGAAAGGGAGGTGGGTGTCACCAGGTCCAAGGACTGCTGACATGGCTGGGGAGATGGAAGTGGGTGCCACCAGGTCCCACAGAATGTTGATGGGGTGGCAGGAGTGCCATCATATCCTAGAGAAGACTGGCAGGGCTGGTGAGAGACTGAGGGGATGATGCCAGGTACTCTGAGACTGTTGATGGGGAAGGGCAGAAGAAAGTGGATGCCATCAGGTCTAAGGACTGTTGACAGAGATATGGAGATCGTGGCAAGTGCCATCAGGTCCCAGAAATGGCTGACAGGGCTGGGGAGAGGGCAGCGGAAGATGCTAGGTACCTAGGGACTACTAATAGAGATGGGGTGAGGGAGGGAGATGCCAAAATGCCCAGAGACTGCTGACAGGCATGGTGAGATGAAGTTGGTAGCTACTAGGTCCCAGAGAAGACTGACAGGGTTGGGAAGAGGGAGAACGGTATCATCAGGTCCCAGGGAAGGCTGAAGGGGCTGGGAAGAGGGAAGGGGATGCTGTCAAGTCCACAGGACTACTGATGCAGATGGAAATAGGGAAGAGGATACCACCAAGTCCAAGGACTATGAAATGGCTTGGGAGATTCAGGCAGGTGCCACAATGCCCCAGGGAAGGCTGATAGGGCTGAGGAGAGGGAAGGGGATTAAGACAGGTCACTAGGGTCTGCTGGTGGGGATGAGGAGAGGGAAGGGGATGCCGCCAGGTCTAAGGATTGCTGTCAAGGTTGGGGAGATGGAGCAGGGTGCTGCTAGGTTCCATGAAATGATGATGGGGCTGGAGAGAGAGGGTAAGAGAGGATGGCAGGTCACCCAGAACTGCTGATGGGGATGGGCAGAGGGAAGGGGGATGCCACCAAGTCCAAGGACTGTTGCAGGGCTAGAGAGAGGGAGGCAGGAGCCACCACATGGTCCCAGGCTTGAGAGTGGGAAGAAGATGATGCCGGAGGAACTGCTGATGGGGATGAGAGAAGAAAGAGGATTCTGCTAAGTCCACAGACTGCTGAGAGGGCTGGAGAGCTAGAGGTTGGTGCCACCAGGTCTGAGGGAGGGCTGACAGGGCTGGGAACAGGGAGAAGGGTGCCACCAGGTTCCAGAGAACACTGATGGGGATGAGAGAGTGAGAAGGGTGTCAACAAGTCTCAGGGAAGGCTAAAAGAACTGGGGAGAGGAAAGGGGATTTGTCCAGTTCACAGGACTACTGATATAGATGGAAAAAGGGAAGAGGACATCACCAGGTCCAAGGACTGCTGAAATGGCTTGGGAGATTCAGGAAGGTGCCACCAGGTCCCAGGGAAGACTGAAGGGGCTGGGGAGAGGGAATGGGATGCTGTCAAATCCTCAGTACTACTGATGCAGATGGAAATAGGGAAGAGGACACCAACTGGTCCAAGGACTGCTGAAATGGCTTAGGAGATTCGGGAAGCTACCACCAGGTCTCTTGGGAAGGCTGACATGTGGGCAAGAAAAAAAATAATAAAAGTAAAAGATTTCCAACTTGGGAATGAAACCTCATTCCCCAACCCCATCCATTGCAGGGTTGGGTGCTCTAGCCACTCCACCATGGGAGCAGCTCGATCGAGCACCAGACTGACAGTGTTCACATTCACTTCCTCCTTCATGGTGAGCATCAGGAGGTAGTGATACTTTCATATCGCTGTAATTCCCCTGTCGTTCTAAAGGCATGTGCTCTACTCACAGTGCGGTCATGCTGTGTGCAGTTTTCTCCGCGCAGGTATGACCCAGTAGGGGAAAGTTCCACCTGGCCCCAGGGAAGGCTGATACAGCCATATGAGTGATAGGACCTGTAAGTAGAATTTTGTTTGCAACTCAGTGACTGCATACCTCCATTTGGAAAGTACTATGCATACCTGCTCAAGCAAGATACTGTAGGAGTATCCTGTGAGGTAAACACATGTGGAAGGGCATCGTCCATAATGGTGACTCCTTCCCGGCAAAATCCCTCCCGGCGATGGGCAGGTAGGGTGACCAGATGAGGGGTTGGGTGAAATGGACGACAGGATGTCGCTATAGGTACACACGGGTGGGGCGTGCATGGCGAGTGTGGGCTGGGAGGGGCAAAGCAGCTGTAGGGGGTGGCGCTGCAATGTGTTGCCGAGCTGTGTCGTAGCATTGGGGATTGGCCTGTGGTTGGGGTGGGTGAGGTACCAGGTTCAGGTCCAGGTGCTGGTGCAATTTTATTGTGCCCGGCATGAACCTTTATTTGTTATATGCTTTCACCCCTCTCCAACTTGCACCCCCCCCCGGAGTTGAGAATCCTTTAGTAGGTGGCAAAGCCCTCCCACAGAAAGCATTAAAATATATGTCCCTGGCGCTGTTGTCCCAGCGACGAGGGCCGGAGTGTCAGTGAAATGTTTTTGGCTGACTGCATGATAACGGTGATCACTTTTAGGCTTTTGCCATTATCATGTAAAACCCACTGCAGGCTGGTGCCCACATTCTTGTCTGGTGGATTCAGCTTCACCATCACCTGTGATCTCCCAGGTCCCTACTCAGTTTTCTATGTGGCCCTGGTGGGTTCACAGGAGGAGTGCTGTGCACACGTGCTCGAGCAAGACACTATGAGCTGGAACCTGTGTTCTCATATTGTGGATTTAGCAATTCTGTCATCTGTGGGTTTCCAGGTCCCACAGTGATACTGTAAGTTTTATGCCAGACTTACTTGTATGCTAAAACATTTGAGGGAGGGATTTGGCCTGAACTGAGCATTGTATATAGTCTGATGTTTTGGTTATAGATCTTATTTACTTTTATTGCTTGTGTTTTGATAAGTTGTGCCTTGTAATTTTTAGTTAGTGAAAATGATCTGTTGAAGAATAATCATTTATGATCTTGTAGCTTTGTGACAGTGGTATGCTTTCAGAGTTCCTTAACTTTCCTCTTAATAATTCATAATAAATATATAAATACACAAAGATTTGAATGACTCAAATGATAATATCAAATTATAATATTTCTGTTTTCCGCAATGTTTTTAGTGACTACTTGCAAGTTTTGAGTTTTACTCTGTCCTGTTACATACAATAATGTAAAGTTAAATACACCAATTTTAAGGGTTAAAATTTTAAAGTAATTAAAGCAAGTTTAAAATGTCATCTACTCTGAGCCCCTCTTACTTCTAAATGTATATTATTCTATGCCTTGCCAAGAAATTATAGTGAGGAAAAACCTTTTAAATCACGTTGCCCATGAGTTGGGCTGTTATTTATTGCACACAGTTATATGTAAATATTTTGGAATATCTTACTGAAGTAGCTAAAGGAGTTATGGTACTGTAAATCCATGTACAAATCGTAAGATATTTGTATATAACTTTTTTTTAAATTTAGTCTCTTATCTGTCCCTGTTACATATGTAACATGGTCACTGTTTCTAAACATTGGAGACTGGATCTTGAAAGCCTCATGTGATATTATAATCATGTTCACAATTTAAGTAGAGAACCTCAAAGGTAATATAGTGACAGCAAAATAATAAAGAAATTACTGAGTTTATTGTTCTACATTCAAGTCCTACGTATGTCCCCATTACAGTGGATAGGCTCAGGAACTGGTAAACTCTAATGGAACATTTGTTGCATTTTGATGCACGTGATTTCATCAGTAATAAATCATGTGAAGAAGAATTACAGGGCTTATTTAAAATATAAGCTGAACTGTCTTGACCTATAAATCTTTTTCAAAGTTTGCCAAGAGACACTGGCTGCTCTTGCGCTGAACCCACATGGATAGCTAGGAATATAAGAGCAGGAGAATCTCTTCTTGGATAATTCCTAGTACTGTCCTTGTGTGAAACTGCCTGAGTACTTATTCTGTTATTGTTTTCTCCTTTGTTGGCCCACTGGATTGTGGGTACATTAGGTTTTCTTGATTGCACATCTGTGAGATTGCTCTGTTTCTAATCTAGCATCCTCTGGGCTCCCAGTCTATACACAGAGCTTTATATAGTCCAATTGTGGATAACTCCTGGGCATGCTAGACATCTCAGGTATGGAACTAGTATGCAATAGTAGTACAGCAGCAGCCATTGACAAATAGATTTTCACTATCTCTGTGGCACTGGACATCATGGCACCAATCCATGTCTACCTGCTGACCTTCTGCCACAGCTCGCCATGGTATGATGATGAGCTTAGGCAGCTGAAGGCAACAGGGTGGAGATTGGAGCACTCCTGGAAGTGATCCAACTCAGTAGATGATAAGATGGCTCTGAGGACTCATTATAGAGACTATCAGAGGCAATGACTCTAAAAAAAGCAGCATTCTTGTCACTGGTTATTTCCTCAGGGAAGAACAGGCTGGCCCAGCTCATCTGCACCATAGACAGACTTATTCATCCTACCTGTCAGCAGTTAAGGGTAGCTTTGTCTCAAGACAAACATGACAAGTTTGGCCAGTTCTTCCTAGCAGAGTTTCCTTCATTAGGGCCAGTGTCACTACAAGTGGCTTGTCAGGCAGAGGGGTACCCCAAAGGTCTGAATGAGTTTCAGCCACGTTCTGTAACTGATGCACTTGAAGCTGCCTCTGGGCTGCATCCCATTTCCTGTGTTTTGGATCCAAGACCTACATGGTTGCTGGTGACTGCCACAAGGCTCTGAGACTAGAGTTCACTGGCATTGCCCATGTTCCCTCTCCGAGGGTTATTTTCCAAAGAGCCTCAGTAAGACCCCCCCCCCTTGAAGAAGCCATCTTTGGACCTGGAGGTGCTATTGAACTGCAAATCTCCCAGCTGAAAAGATGCTGATTTTATAATAATGCATCATGAATGATCATTATCAGTTATGTTCAAGCTTCAAAAACCATCATTATGATCATAATTAACAATAATTAAACATCAGCATTAAATGGCCACCAATAAAAAAAACATGAAGTTATGGAAATGGTGATTATGATTAATGATGATCTCATATCATCATTATTTTTCATGATTGCCCATGGTCAAGATTACTGTAACAAATTAAATAAAAATTATCTGTCTCTATACTTCTGGAATTTATCTTGTATTTAGAGAATCTTTATTGGAATGATCAGTTATGATATTGTACCTCATTTCTAGAGGCCCACTACTTTCAGTTATATTTACTCTGATACCTCACATTTTACTGGAGTTTAAAAGGCTCATATTGGTCTATATAGCCCCATTAAGTGATTTCTTTTACCGTTGTGGTGTGTTCCTAAACGTACCTTGTTTGTGCTCAAAATCTTTCCTAATAGTCAGTAAACTAGTACTGTCAATGCAAAATTAATTTAAACAATAGAGATTACCATTGTTTTGGTCCATAAACTGTGCTTTTGAAATTTGCAAATTGGGTATGCAAATGTATATACTACGCCAGCCATTGCATGTACTCCTTCTAAAGGATTAAAACTTGACTTCACATGATTTACACTATAATTAAAGGAATAATGCCCTCCAGGGTGTGTGTCATGCTGGGATACATCACACCTGGAGTGGCTAGGCACAAGGCTGCAGTCCAAGTGAGATCTATCATCCCAGAAGTGATGTTATCCCAGCATGACACACACCCTGGAGGGCATTATTCCTATTATACAATGGTTTGTTGTTATACAGAATTAAAAAAATGATTTTAAAGATGTTTTTGTTAGTGTGGAAAAATATTTTTGTTTTTTAAGAGAAGAAGGAACAATATTTATTTATTTATTGCAATTTAATTGTTTCACCAGGAAAGGCACACTGAGCAACAAGACGCTCATCTTCCAGTGTGACCTGGGGAGGGTACACATGGATATGATAACACACAGGTTATCAAGTGAACAGTTAACAGAAGCAAATAAAAAGCAGCATAAGGATACACGATTGCATGAGTATGCAAGCAGCGCACATTGAATGCTTAGGATATTATAGTATCAAATAACAATTTTTGTGACAAGAAGCAGCAGACAAGGTAAATTAGCACAGTAGTAACAGCTGTAAACAACAGAGGATGTATATCACAGTTATACAGTTATACACAGTACATAGGGCAAAATAGGACCAGGACATAAGTGCAAGTTTGGGGTTATATGCCAGCTTCTGTAGCAAGGCTAAGGCCACTGGTCAGGCATTGGGGAGGGGATAGTGGGGCATGGCAAGTTCAAGGACAGGAGCAATTTGTAGTAAGGAAGTTTGCTAGGGCAGTAGACAGAGAGTAGGAAGAGGAGGAGTGCTGAATTTGCAGTGGGAGGGCATTCCAGGGCTTGGGTAGCCGGTGTGAGAAGGCAGCTTGACCAGCAGAGGTCTTCTGCCTAGGGACTGAAAGTTGGCGGGAGTCACTGGATCTAAGATGATGGAAGGGGGGTGGGGCATCAGTGAGCATGGTGGCAAGGTAGGAGGGGATGGACCTGAGCCATAGGTTGGAGACAAATTTAGCACAGTGAGAGATGCGGTGGTTTTCGAGGGACGGTAGTGCCAAGGCTCAGTAGAGGTCACAGTGGTGGGCGACGGGAGACACGTCGAGAGCAAAGTGGCAGAAGACATTATAAAGTGTGTCCAGTTTAGATAGGGTGGACTTAGGGTCTGCCCTGTATACAATGTCACAGTAGTCGATGGAGGGCAGTATCATCTTAAGGACCAGTTCACATTGGACTCAGGGAGGGAGGATGCTGCAGTTCCTATATAGTGCACTGAGCATGGGGAATCATTTTTTTGAGATAGCATTGATGTGGTCAGAGAAGGAGAGATAGCTGTCAAGACAGACCCCCAAGTAACGGAACGAGGAGACATCTTCAAGTTTTTGGCCATCCAGGGTGGTGAAGTAGGGAAGGGAGGGAAGGGACTCTGACCAGGCGCTGTAGTCCGCCGAAGGTCACAGTGACAGTTTTTTTTGCATTTATGGAGAGATGGTGAAAGCTAAACCATTGCTGTACCTTGTTGAGGTCAACTTGGAGGTTTGATTGTACCACATCGGGGCGGAGCCCAAGTAGTAGAGTACAGTATCATCTGCATACATGTGGATTGAGAAAGTAGAGCAGATGAGTGGCAGGTCATTTAGGAATATAGAGAACAGAGTTGGACCAAGAACGGACCCCTGTGGGACACCGTAGTTAAGGGAAGGGGGGTGGAGATCACATTTGAGATGCTAACAGACTGAGTTCTATCAGAGAGATATGATCTGAACCAGCTGCGACAGAGAGGCCTGATTCAGCGAGACTCGAGAGCAATGTGGGGTGGAAGACGGTGTTGAAGGCTTTTGCAAGGTTGACAAAAACGGCTGAGGTGATCAGTCCACTGTCCATGCCTGTCAGGATAGTGTCTGTAAGCCTTATCAGGGAGGAGGTGGTGGAGTGTCCCTTCCTGAAGCTAGACTGGAATGGCATGAAGAATTTGGAGTCAGCGAGGAAGGAGGTAAGTTGAGTAAGCACAAGGTGGTCTTGTAGTTTTGCTAGGGCTGGGAGGAGGGAGATAGGGCAGTAGTTAGAGGGGTAAGTAGGTTCACCTCCTTTTGGCAGATGGATGACAATGGCATGCTTCCAGAATCATGCCAGTGGCAGCAAACGATTGGCTTAGGAGTTTGACAAGCTGAGTTGCTATAGCGGGGGCGGAGAGGTATAGAAGTTTGGGGTCTAATCCATCCGGGGATTTGCCTTTTGAAGGGTTGAGAGAAAGTAATGCATCTAGGGCCTCAGTTGCAGAGATGTCTTTGAAGGAAAAGGAGTGAGGCCCAGTTTGGGTCTTTATGTCTGTAGGAGGTGCGAGAGGTGTAGTGTTGGGCAGGGAAGAGAGGAGGGTGGTAGCACAAGTGGAGAAGTACACATTGAACTCAGTGGCGACTGCTGTGGGCTCTGATAGGAGAGAGTTATTTACATTTAGCATAGGAGTGGGATTGGCAGCCGGTTGGGTGAAAGGGAGTGAATGACCTTCCAGAATTTTGAGGGTTTTTTTAGGTTTGACTGGAGGGAGCTGCTGAAGTACTCTGCTTTTGCAAGACGAGTGGCTCTGGTGCACTTGTTACGGAGCACACAGTATGTGGAGAGGTGCTGTGGGAGGCGTGAGGATTTATGGGTTTTCCAGGCTTTGTCCCCTGCGATTTGACATGCAGTCAGTTCTTGGGTGATCCAAGATAGGTGGTTTCCTTGTACTCTTGTACGACACAGTGGGGCGTGTGTGTTCCAGACACTGAGGAGTGTGTTTTTAAAGTGTAGGAAGGCATCATCAGTGGAGATCGTAGGAGGGTCCGGGGCCCAGTTTGCTAGCACAAGGTCATCTAATACAGGGGCTAGATTGAGGGATTCATAGGAGCGTTGGACTACAAATTTAATGGGGAATTTTGGGTGGTGGATTTTATACACTAAGAACATTACGTGGTGGTCACTGAGGGAGTCAGGAAGAATATTGGCTTGTTTGACCTAGTGGGCTGTGTGGTAAGGACCCAGTCAATGAGCGAGTGGTTACCAGATTTTAGGTTAAACTGGGTAGGCTCAGTAATGATTTGTGAGAGGTTTAGGGCAGAAATTTCAGTCCTGGTTTTGTTGCGGGCAGGAGCTAGCCAATTGTGGTTAAGATCACCCATAATGTAGAGTTCCCCTGTCATGGTTAGGCAGGAGATTTGCTTGAGGAGGTCGGTGACAGCAGAAGCTGGTGTACCAGGTCGGCAGTATATCCCAGCAATGTAGATTGGTAGCGAGAAGGGAAGGATAAGCTGAATTAGTATTACTTCAAGGACTTTTGGTTCAGACTTCGACAGCACCACTGAATAGTGCAAGTCCGAGTTTACATAGATGGCTATTCCACCGCCTTTAGAGGCTCTATCCTGGCAGGCCATAGTGTAGCCTGGGATAGTGACAGAGGGGTCTTTGATGTTTTTGTTGAGCCAGGTTTCAGACAGGGTGAGGATATTTGGAGCGTAGTGGACAGCAAGAACCTGAAGGGAGTCAAGCTTGTGGACAAGGCTTCTTATATTTAGGTGCAGAAGGTGCAAGCCACATGGGAGAAGGTCCCCAGGGTAAGGTGAAGAAGAGCCTGATGTTGGAGAGGGGCAAGGGGGGGGTAGTATTGGGGCCAGGGTTAGGGTGGATGTCACCTGCTGCAAGGAGCAGGACAGTGAGAGTTAGGTAGTGAGTGAAAAGCTGTATATGACTGACTGTGAGCGGTCATCTCTTAGATTGATGGTGTGTATGAGTTGGGCATAGGAGAATAAGTTGAAAAGTGACCCAGGGGAGCAATGGGTTGAAAAGAAATGGGCTGGGACGTGTGGCAGAGTGCGTCCATTCTTGGGTGAAAGGGGAGGTGGACGCCAGGCTGGAGGGGTGTGAATGCTAAATAAGGTTTGGCAGGATTTGGGAGGTGGCATGGGAAAGGTGGGTGACATGTTGGAAAGGAAGGGATGGAGGGAGAAGAGAATAGGGATGAGCAGGGTCAGGTGGCGTGGTAGAAGGATCATTGCATGGATCAGGTGCTAGGAGAACCCTACTACAGTGATTACTTAGCGGGAAAGGTAGGTGCTGTAGTTACTTAGTGAAGAAGGTGGAGGACTGGGATGCTGGGGCAGGGAAATGATAGGGACCTGTAAGGACTAGGAACCAATGGGGATGCAAAGGGAATGAGGGTTTTAGGTAGCTAATGAGGGAGAGAGCAGTGATGCTTGGCTTATTCGCCAATGAGGGAGCAAGTGCTGCTAGGCTTACTAACCAATGATGGAGCAAGAGGGAATGTGGGCGGGCAATAGGTGTATTTAATCAGTGGAGGGGTGGGCCAAAAATCCTTCTATGAGACACCTGAATGTTGCTTAGTTGCAGCTCAATCTATTTGTAAAAAGCGCCAGGCAGCAAAAGCAGGGGAAAAAGACCTGGCCAGTCAGAGCGGGTTTGCTGGAAGCGCCCGTGTTCTGATTGGCTGCTCTGTCACTGTACCTTCCAAGGAGCTGCAGGCGGGCATCCTGGTCTCGGTTGGCTGGGTGCTGTCCGACCGTGAGGGAGCTGAAGCTGCCCTGTTCAAGGGCAGGCAGCTGGAGAGAAGAAAAATAATAGGGGTTAAATAGCACAGAGGCAGGACAGGTTTCAATTGAGCAATTTAGCAAGACAAAGGAGAGTGAGACTTTTCGGCGCCAAGGCAGAGTGCTTGGATGGGGGGTTGGGGTGCAGGAGCAAGGAAACAACAGAGGAGTTGTAAGCACTTTAAAACAGTAGTAGAAATGACAATCCAGCAAATACAGTTGAAATCCTTCTATGAGACACTTGAATTTTGCTTAGTTGCAGCTAAATCTATCTGTAAAAAATGTCGGGTGGCAAAAGCAGGGGAAAAAGTCCTGGTCAGTCGTAGCAGGTTTGCTGGAAGTGCTCGTGTTCCAATTGGCTGCGCTGTCCCCATACCTTCCAAGGAGCTTCAGGCGGTCGTCCTGGTCTCGGTTGGCTGGGTGCCGTCCGACCATAGGGGAGCTGAAGCAGCCCAGTTCAAGGGCAGGCAGCTTTCAAGGAGCTGCAGGCGGGCATCTTGGTCTTGGTCGGCTGGGTGCCATCTGACCTTGGGGGAGCTGAAGCAGCCCTGTTCAAGTGGAACAAGTGGAAAAAGTGGAACAAGTGCAACATGTGGAACATGTGGAACAAGTGGAACATGTGGAACATCTGGAACATGTGAAACAAGTGGAACATGTGGAAGAAGTGGAACCAGTGAAACATGTGGAACAAGTGGAACGTGGAACATGTGGAACAAGTGGAATATGTGGAACAAGTGCAACAAATCCAATGCAGTCAGTCAGAAGGCTCATAGTGTTGAGACTAGACCCATGATGTTATGCTGGATAACATCACACCTGTGATGTTACGCTGGGATAACATCACGGGTCCAGCCTAGACTGACCAATCAGAGTCCAGAAAATGTTCCTACCATTATATAATGATAAATAATTTGTCTTTGCTGATATGTGACATTCATATTTTCATAATTGTAACAAATAAAACATTAAGTATTACTTCTGTGACTTGCAATCTTGTAGTTCTGAACTAATATAATCATCAATGATCATCACTTGATTATCCACAGATCATCAAGAACCATCATGCTGATTTAAGCTTAAAAAAATAATCAATAATCATCAGATGGTGATTTGAAAGTTCGTGTTTGATGATTAAATTATGATCTGGATGATGATCTTAGATCATGATCTCCTTTGATAATCTTTTGGTAAAATCTGATGATGAACAATGATCAGTCATGACTGAACATCAAAAACCATGGTTGATTATTTACCCATTTGCCTGGACTGTCGTGAACCTTCTGTTTTTGGGGAAGTTTATCAAGAAGGTTGTGGCAAAGCAGCTCTTTACAAACCCTGAGAAGTTTTGACATCTATGATCTATTACAGTCAGGTTTCCAGCCTTGCCACAGTAAAAAGACTGGGCTCATAATGGTGTGTAATGTCCTGCTCCTGGCAACAGATTGGGAAGAATGTTCTGTTGTCATTTAGGAAGCATTAAAACGGTTTGAGTCTTTCCTGCCTAGCAGATTGCAGAAGAATGTGATGGGGATTTTCTTGTTGCAGCCAGCTGTGGTTAGCTTTGGAGTTCCACAAGAGTCCTACAGTTCTATCACCCATGTTATTGGTGTACATGTTACCATTGAGATGAGTCATTTGACAGTGCAGCAGGAGGTTTCTCTGCTATGTAGATGATACTTAGCTGTACCTGTCCTTCACACCTGGTGGGAAGACAGCAGTCTCCCTTCTGGAGTGATGCCTCCAGGATATCATGGACCAGATGGTTTTTAACTGGCTGTGCTTAAATCTGACCAAGATGGAGGTGTTACAAGTGGTTCCAGAACCTCAATGGCTGGCTACCAGAGGATGAACCATAGTGTTGTCATTAAATGTCTCAATGTTAACATTCATGGATAGGGTTAAGAAACTAGGTGTCATTGTAGACTCTGGTCTGTTAACAGAACATTATCTGTCAGCCAAGATCTGCAGAGGAATTTTTCTACTTAGAAACATCACCTGTATTAGACCCTATCTGCTGCAAGAAGACCTGGTGACCCTGGGTCATGCTTTTGTGACCTCAAGGCTCAACTGCTGTTATGCTTTTTTCCTACAACAGAAAGGTTGGTGCACCACCTGCAGCTGGTTCAGAATGGCACAGTCAGCCCAATCTCAGGATCATCCTTTCCAGAACATATAGGGCCTGATTTTTAAAGGCAATGTAGAGCTTGTGTCTAGCCCTGCATCAATCCCCCCCTTTTTTGGTGCAGCTGTGCCAAACACCTCTGCCACAACTTCACGTGATTTCAATATGTCAGACACAGGTATGACACTTTTCCTGATTTATGGCAGCTTGCACCTAATATTTTTACAAGCCCCATAAAAATGGTACTCAGGATTTCCAAAAGCTGGACCAGAAGTGGTTGGTCTAACATGTGGCAACTGGCACATGGCATAGAAAATCCCGATCACTGGCCAGGAGAATGCCGCAAGCCCTGTGCGCCTTATGTTCGGCACACCCAGGGCTTATAGCATTCAGGACCTTTTGAAAATCTGGCCCATGATGTCTGTGCTGTGGCAGCTGCACTGGTTTCCAAACAGGTGGCATACCACCTTTAAGATCACAATTTTAACTTAGAAGGCCATGCATTGTTTTAGGGCTGGGCTACATAAAATACCTTTTAGCCCGGTGAGTAGCCAATCACTCACTCCTCTCCTTTGAGGAGTTCTTTCTGTCTGTCCCAAGGATGAGTCTTAAATGTTCAGGTGAGAGTGTGTTCTCACTGAGGCCCACTTATTTGGAACTCACTCCCTCTACATCTTAGGGGTTACCCCTCAGTGGAAGTGTTTAAAAAGAGGCTGAAATGTCATCTTTTTAAGGTAGCATTTAATTTGCCACAATTAGGTTTTGTCTCAGTGTGTTAGTATTATCCGAATGTTATTTACTGTTGTATGTTATTTCTGTTTAGGACGTGTTTTGAAAACTATTTTCTGACGTGTACAGCACTCTGAGCCTTTTTTAGGATAGGGTGTTATAGAAAATAAAATGAACTGCCTTGCCCGTGCCATTTTGTATTGTGAAGGCTGAACAGCTGATGTGCTTACTATTTTTTATTTTTAGATTCTGGAATTCTAATCAGTGCATGCTGGCGGTATTCTTATTGGGCTCTAATTACATAGTCATTATAGTAGTGAAAGTAGTAATAATAGTTGTATTTTATACAGGTAAATATCTCCAGTAGGACAAGGAAACATCTTGTTTTCAAGGCAGACCTGTATTTTTGCCATAAAAGATTTGTCATAAATTTTACAATATGAAAATACATAAGACATCACTCATTAAATATGATGATTACATCATACAACACATGGGTACAGCTTTCTAACTTAAAATTCCAATAAAATGATCTGCATTACAATAATACAAGTTACTAACATACTTGAGCAGATCCTCGGTTGGAGGTGCCCTTTACAGGAACTCCTCAGATGACCCCTGCTGCTTTCCCTTCGTTGCTTTTATAGTAGAGTGTTAGCAGTACCACTTATTTTGGGAGCGGGTGCTCTGGGAAGGGGGGCAGGGGCATGGGGAGATGGAAGGGGAGACAGGATAGGGGGCTTGTAGTTACTATTAGAGATGTTGTTTGTAGGTTTGTAGTATTGTTTGTAAATTGTAGTTTTGCTGTTTTTTTTAAAGTTAAATTAAGTACATTCAATTAAAACAATTAGCAACATACATTTCTAAGTTAACTAGTATTAAACTGGTTCACACAGTACATTCATCTGTTACACTGACATTGAATGTTTAGCTCATGATATACTGTTGACTCAAAAACGTCTCTTGCCCACTTTTACAGAGCAATGTTCCTTCCATGGGGACATTATTCCAGGAAAATGTTGCTCTAAATGTAACAGTAATTTCACTAACAGTATTATTTGATATAGGGTCACAAAACACTCTTGCAGTTTCTCTTCTCAGACCATACTGATGTAGGTTTTCTTTTTGTTTTTGTTTTTTTTAGATTTCCTACTAAATGCTTTGGATTTTCATTGTTCAGTATAGTAAATAGGATTAATAACTAAATATTTTCATGTCTCTGTTCTGGGGAGATCCAACCTAGTTGTTGATACATATTGCAGTGGTGGACTTCTATACCACAAAGAAGTGAAAATCTGGCAACAAGAAGTAAAAATCTGTCCAAACTTTTACAAGTAGCCTATGTTTTATGGACTTCCATTTGCTAGCAAAATTATATATTGTACATCCATAATCTATGACGGGTAGGATAAATTGGTTTGCTATGCCCATATGTACCTTTTCTGTGTTAGAAACCTAGAAACATAGACAGTAAAAGCAGAAACAGACCTGTGATCCATCTAGTCTCCCATGTTCCCTGAAAGCCTTGGAGCCTAATACTCTTCCAGGGTACTAAACCCCCCAACCTCCCCATTCTTTCCCCTGATACTGTTGTCTTACTCAACCACAGTACCCTTCATTCTATCCCAACCCTGTTTGAAACCTGTGACTGTCTTTGCAGTCACTAACTTGACTGGTAGACTGTTCCACAGCTCTGCCAACATTTCCATAATAAAGTAATACTTCCTTACATCCTTCCTGAACCTCCTTTCCATCAATTTCCACTCATGCCCTCATGTCCACGAGTTAGTGTTCTGGCTAAATAGTTCCCTGCTGTTTACATTGTTAATTCCTCTAAAGAACTTGAAGGTCTCTATCATATTTCCCCTCTCCCTTCTGGCTTCCAGTGAGTAAATATTCAGTGCCTTGAGGCACTCTTCATAGGATCTGCCCTGCTGCCCCTGAATCATTTTTGTTAATCTGCACTGCAGTGTCTCCAACCTATCTTTGTCCTTTATGAGGTGAGGACTCCAGAACTGGAAATGATACTCCAGATGAGGTCTCACCATAGATCTGTAGAGGGAAAGTATTACCTCTATTCTTCTGCTATCAATACCCCTCCCAATACATCCCAGTATCCTGTTAGCCTTGCTATAAGACTTGCTGCATTGGCTTGATTGCTTAAGTGAGTTGCTGATGATAACTCCCAGAGCCCATTCTATAGCTGTAGTGCTTCATCTCTCCCCTCCCATCCAGTACTCTGTCTTGGGGTTCTTGTTCCCCAGGTTCATTACCTTGCACTTTTTGGCATTGCATTTCCACTGCCAAATGACTGATCTCCCCTCTAGATTTTCTGTGTCTCTCTGCATTTCCCATATTCTTTCACCACTACCCACCCTCTCACACAGCTTTGTGTCATCTACAGAGAGACACAACCTGCCCTGGATTCCCTTTCGATGTCACTGATGAAAATGCTGAAGATGACCAGACATGGGATGGTATCCAGTGATGATAGCACTTAAAAATGAGCGACGGTAAAAACAGCCACTCATTTATAGCACTGTCATCATTAGCTACCCTGCAAGGGTAGTAATGGTGTAGTGACAAAAACGACTGGAAGGGGAAGGATAGGGAGTTGTAGGGAGAGATAGGAGGGAGGGTTTAGGAAGAGGGGTGAGTCTGCTGCAACTGAACCAGCTCTGTGGTGTGGTGGTGAGGGTGGCTGGCTATGGTGCAGCAGGAACTGGATTTGGGACTTGCCTTGGGGCAATTGTTTTGCCGCTGCTTGCAGCTGTCTATTTTATTTTTTCCACCACTGTGTTTTGTCCCCTCTTTAACATGCACCCCCCTGGAGTTACAAATCTTTTGTAAGGGGGGTGTGTTGGTGCCAGTGGAGTACAGCCCCCCACCGCAAGAATACTTTAATTTGCCAGAAGTCATGTTGCTGACAATTGTATATCACCAAAATGCTTTTTGGCAATATACATTCGCTATGATAGCGATCACTGTATTGTGATCGCTATCATCATATGAAGCCATGTAGGACCGATCTCTTTGGAACCCCAGTCATAACCTTTCTGTCTTCTGATTTAACCCCATTGTCCACAACCCTCTGCTGCCTCCCCATTAGCCAGTTACCCACCCAGTTTGCTATGGGTTTAGCCATACTCAAGCCCTCCCAACTCAAACAGTCAAACTCCTTGCTGAATTCAAAGTACAGCAAATCAGCAGTATGGCCTCTATGTAATTAATTCATCACCCAATCAAAGAAAACAATCAGTGTAGTCGAACAAGACCTTCCTGCCACAAAACCATACTGCTTACTATCCTGGAGCCTATTGCTCTCTAGGTAGTTTAGGAGGTCCTCTTTGAACTGTTACTCCATCAGCTTCCCTCTGATAGAGGTTAGACTGACAGGTCTGTAGTTCCCTGGTTGGAACCATGCAACATAGCAGCCCAATTTGTGAATTGACTTTTTTATAATTTTATTATTGTGGGACTCAAACCTTAGATGCTATTGTCTACCTACCGTAGCTATGGTAGATAAATAGAAGCAAGTCTTGTTCTCTCCCCAAGTGGTCAGGGCTAAACCTTTGTTCACTTCAGCACCTCAGTCATCTGGTGACCTGCCAGCTTCTCACCCCAACACCCCAAGACCGAAAAAACAAACAAAAAAGCCTCCTACTATTCCAGTTCCATCATCAGTAGGGACACTTTACCCCTTTAAGGTCTTCAATCTCACTCCCTCAACCCCCAAGCCATAACTGTAGGATGGAACTGTTATCATGCTCTTTTATTATCCCCTCTAAAATACTGCACAACTGTTAAATTCAGAATATAAAAAGTAGACAGATGGGGATGAAACCAAAAGACTGAGATATGAAACTGTCCCATGGAAAAATGGTGTCATTCTCTTGACTTGGGGAGTGAGAAAAAATTAGTGAGACACCCACTGAAATGAATAATCTTTAAGTTTTAGGAGTGAGACATGGGGCCCAATCCACAAAGGCCTGTATTGGTGCAGAAGACTGCTTTAATCCACAGATTTACTCCTCTAACATAAGTGGAGAATTCTGAGAGCAGCAGCCAGGACCTCCCCCATTAGGCCCCTGTGTAAAATCCTTCACCTCTCACTTCAATCAGGAGCCATGCAGTGACAGAGCTGCCTACTGCAGGTCTCCCAAAGCCAGGTGTATCATAAAACATTCGTACCTCCCTGCTGTGGGTATCTGTGTACCGCAGTTCACCAAAGAGGCCTTTATCCTTGTACCCTAGCCCTCCAGAACAACACTGATGACTGTGTAATTTATGAAAAATAGAACATGTTTTCATGCTTAAATGTAACATGTACACTTACTCCCTGTTGATCCTTTGCAAGTCAATTAACCCCTGTGCTTAAAGGTCCTGATTTACAAAATATATAAACAGAAATAACAATTGAGTAGTAACTCAATAGTATAACATATTACTAAGGTTGGAAGGGCCATACATCCATCAAGTCCACCCCTCCTCCTGGCTTTATAGGTAGAGATTAAACAATATGCTGTAAAAATGTACTAATTTACAGAGAACTCCTCAACCACCTATTACCATAGGGTACCTGTGAATTCCTGGACACAAATATGTCCAGGCTTACCTTGAAGGCCTGCATTGTCTTTTTTGATCTGTGGGCAGAGCCTATAGCCCTTTTGGGATCGACCAGATGGTAGCTCTAAAATGGCTGATCATGGAACACCCTTTTTGGACGTTTGAAAGTATTCCTCCACAGCTGCAAAATTGTGCACTCCCCAACTAATTTTTGATATTTGCTGCTCTATGTTAAAGGCATCTGAACAGAGGGGGATGCTACTGTATTGTACCTTAGAACTTCTCAGGATATTAACAAAAAACAACTTTTTAAATTGCTCTTTCTATCATCTGTCCAGCTCAGTCTAACAAATTTATTCTATTTATTTCTGTAACCTAGGGGTCAACTTATTATACGTTGTCTGGCATTTTCTGAAACTGAAAGTCAGACTATAGTGTCAGATTACAGACAGTGCAATTGCAGTCTGTTAGCTATCTCATTCCTAAGGCAGAACAGGTTGCACACAAGCACACACACACACACACACACACACACACTCACAGCAGCAGCATCTACTCTGACTAAATAAATTCAAGATAACTGATTTAGCAGTATGGCAGTTTTTGATGACTATGTCTGAACAGCACTGTATGGCACCAACAAGAAAATAACTCTGGTCATTTGGTAGCTCTTCACAGCCCTATCGGCTCTGGCTTGACTTTGTTATTCTGGTCTCCACTGGTAGACTGTTCTATAGGATCATCATACTGCAGGAGAACAAAATTCCTCCTAACATTACCTCTGAATTTACTACTTTCTAAGCTTGAAGATGTGTCCCCACATCCTGCTGGAGCATGCTAGATTAAACATTTTATCAACACCCCAGCATTTTTGACAACAGCTGCACACTGCTCATCTTACATCAGTCCTTTGTACTCCATGTCCTTTTCCTCCACTTCTGCACTTGTACTTGTTTGTGCATTATATATTTATAACAGTGGGATGTACCTTTTTTACAACATTATTGATAACTTCAAGTGATAGCAGCTAACCACAACATTCTTGCGACCTTTTTGCTAACTTTAGAAGGTTGCATCTAGCTACAAACATAGATTGTAGCAATGTTCCAATTAGCTAAAACCACCTGTAACTTGGAATTTGTCCTTGGGGATGGGGGAAGGGGAGTATACAATGCAGGATGTGTAAGTGAAAATACATAAGGTGAGGTGTAGTAGTACAAAAATTAAAAATGCATAACAGTGTTAAGTTACAATTTACAGGCAGATAGTCAGGGCAGCACAAAATAAAGAATTGCAATGCAAATGAAGGTATAAGTGCTATACAGTACTGGGAACAGTGTCAGATGGTAGCAGATTATCACCACTCAGACTTCTAAGGTGCGAGAGCTATCAAAGCCAGTGCAGGAGGTATGCTCATGAGCAGAATATTACTGTATATGATTAATTGATTTAGGCATAGTGAGTCAGGGGGAGTTGATAATTGCTGTCAGCAGGGAGAGCAATGGGGACATCAACAACACGGGATGGAGGGAACACAAGGGTCAGAGATCAGTAAAATCTTCTGCAAGGGATAGTAAAGTCTTGAAGAAGGGATCTGTTGGAGGAGGAGGATGAGCAGATAGAGAGGGGAAGAGATGACTAGAGATTAGAAAACTGATATGACAAGACAGCTTGGCTAACAGACATTTCCCTGGAGGAAAGGGAGAGGGAATGGGAAACAGGATTCTGGAGGGGGTTGATGGAAGGATGGGGAGAGAAAAAAGTGTATAAAGGTAGCAAGGAGAGAGCAAAACAAGAATTTGGAGGTGAACATGGCACAATGGGTGAGGCATCTGGCACTGAGAGAAGGAAGGAAGAAAGGGAGAAGGAGGAATAGAGAGAGCAGTATTGTGTAGGAGGGGGGGCATTCCAAGGCAAAATGGCAGAATGGGTGAAAGAGGAGGTCCAATCCAGTAAGGGTGGCCTTAGGAGCAGTGCTGTAAACAATGTTGGCGTAGTTAAAGATAGGGAGGATCATCTTTGTGACTAACCCCTAGCAGGCATTGAGAGGGATACTGGCTTTGTTTCTATAGAGGGCACCCAGTTTGGGGAGAAACTTGATGTGGATAGTATCAATGTGTGAAGAGATGTTGAGGTGCCAGTCCAGCCAGACCCCAAGGTACCGAAAGGAGAAGACATCCTCAATTGTGATACCATCAAGGGTGTGGAAAGAGGGGAGGGGAGGGAAAAGAGTCTGGTGAGCCTCTGATGGAAGCCAAACATCATAGAAACAGGTTTCTTGGTGATGAGGGACAGAAGATTTGAATGGAACCAGCCCTGAACACTGTCAAAATCCTGTTGGGGATGGACAGTGAGGTCAGCAGCAGAGAAGCCAAAAGGAAATAGCACAATATAATCTGCACACACAAGGATTGACACAGATGAACAGGAGGTGGGGAAGTTATTTAGGAATATGGAGAAGAGTATGGGGCCCAGAACAGAACCTTGAGGAATGCCTGGGCAGGTAGTTAGTGGAGTGGAAAGGATGTCTCTAATATGGACAGCTTGTGAGCTGCCCTCTAAGTAGGAGCAGAACCAGCTGATTAAGGAGGCAGAGAGCCCCACTGCCTTATGCTTGTTCATGAGAAAGGAGTGTCACACAGTGTAGATTGCTTTGGCCAAATCAACAAAGATGGTGGAAGTAACTTGGCTCTGGTCCATACCAGACATGATGGAGTCAGTGAGCTGCAGGAAGGAGGTTGATGTGGAATGGGACTTCCAGGAACCAGAATGGAAAGGTGAAAAAAAGAAGTCGAGGATAGGGGTGAGTTGTGACAGAACAAAATGTTCATGGAACTTGGCAAGTGTGAGGAGTAGAAAATGAGGCAGAAGTTTCCAGGAGATGCAGGATCACTCCCTTCTGTGAGGGGGTATGACAGTAATCCACTTCCAGGCATCAGGGACTGAGGCAGAGGAGAAGGAGAGGTTATGGAGGAGGAGGGTAATAGAGAAGGCGATGCTGGTGCAAAGATGTGCAGAAGTTTGGGGTCAAGGTCATCTGGTCTTGTATACTTGTGAGAGAAGAAAGCTAGAAGAGCTTAAAGAGACTCAAAAGGAGTAATAGGAGTGAAGGAGGAGTGTGGGTGAAGAGAGAAAGGGGAAGGGGAGGAGAGAAAGGGTGCAGGTGGTGAAGAAAGTGTTGGAGGAAGTAGCAATGGCAGCAGGGTCAGTGCTGTGGTAGTTGCCAGCCTTCAAGATGAGAGGGAAGGACTGGGTTGGGGGGTGAATGGGAGTGGATAACTTACCAGAACTCGGAGGGGTGATTAAGTTTGTTCTGGAGTGTAGATGCAAAGTAGTTGGACTTTGCAAGCCTGGTGGCTTTAGTTCAAGCATTGCAAAGGGTCCAGTGATTTAACAGGTTGGCAGGGGAACCGATGATCTTATAGAACTGTCAGGTAAGATCATGAGCTGAAAAGCAGGCCAGCAGCTCAGCAGAGATCAAGGAAAGGTGGGAACCTTGGACCCTGGTTATCAGCAATATTTTAGACTTTTTCTTGTAGTGGTATATTCATTTTTAATTACTGTACTTGAGATCTGGGACCCAGTGACATAAGTTGAGCAGAAGGCTGTGTGAAATAATTCCTGCAAGAGTTCACTTTACTGCTGTCACCAGATTCCAGAACAGTATATAAGCAATTGAAAGAAAATAATATTGCATGGGAAAAGCAGCACTAACAAAAAAAAAGAATAAATCATTTCAAAACAAACAAAGGAAACTGTGCACTAGGGAGATTAAACAGACTCCATACATGCACAAACTGCCAATAAATATATAAAAACAAGGTTATGTTCCCCTTTAGGGTTGACACACATGGGGAGTCTCAAATACTGCATTTGCTTTTAACAGGTCAGGAGCTTACACCTCTGTCACATGGTTCTGGTTTTCCACAGATTTATGAATTAATTGATCAATAATTGTTGGAGTTGCAAAATGCTTCTCACACACTTCCCTTTGATTAACATGAGTCTCCACTGTTTTTTCCCCCACTGGACTTTGTGTTTCCTTTTCTGTTTCAGTTATGCACTCTTCAGCTATCCAGCCTGGCCATGAATAACAAGGATGTTTGCCAGAATGGGTGTCAGTCCCTGGCTTTCATCCCAGAGCTGACTCCCTTGTTGATAAGTGATGATTTTCATCTGTCTGTTCTGGCTATTTCACATTATTTGAAGCAATAGTTCTGTTTTGTCTGATTTTCTTCTAGAAGAGTTTGATTGTCAAGCGTTTTTTTCTATGAATTACTTTATACAGGGACACATATTAAGATGTTATACGTGAGACACTTTATATTGAACTTTGATACAAGGGTTATACTGTATGCTGTGCATTCATGACCTCAGCAAGCACATGCCCAATTGTCCCATTTGTAGTTAACAGACATTGTTTAGGTGCTGCACCCTCTGATAAAATCTGTCTGCTGGTTATTACGTTTATGTTGAACTATATTTCTCAGTACATTTGTTACAACTGCCTGTAGCAGGCCCACATAGTAAAACAAACAATGATAGAAGGCAGCCATATCGAATTGGGACTGGAGTGTTAGTCCATTGTTTAGATGACAATTAGATTTTATTTGCACAGTATTAGCCAGTGCTAATCAATTTATTTCACAAATTGTAGCAAGAAAAAAATAATGTGACCTACTTAGACCTGAACCCAGCCCCACAGGATATCATCCCAGTGCTCTAACCACTGAGCTACAGGCTCACATGGTTGAACCTGGGATTCCTGGACACACTTCCTTTCTCTGGTATTGCATATCCTGTAGCTTGGAATAATCACAATGACAATGAGAAGTTTATTGGTGCAGTATTAGTCACTGATAAGCAATTTAAATCACAAATTGTAGTGAAAAATAAAATGACCTATTGGGAATTCAATCCAGGCTCTCAGAATACCATTCAAGTGCTAAGCTACAGGCTCACATGGTTGGATCTGGGATTCTCAAACCCACTTCCTTTCTCTGGTATTGCATATCCTGCAACTAGGAATAATCACAATGATAATTAGATATTTCTGGTGAAGTATTAGCCACTGCTATGCAATTTAAATCACAAATTGTAGTGAGAAAGAAATCATATGAGAATAATGTTTTCCATTGATCAGGCAATGCAAAGCAAGGCAAAATTTATCTATAAAGCTCCCAATCCAAAAAGGCTCTGAGTGCTGTACAGAATAAGTGTAAAATCAAACACTAATATTAAGTACACCATAAAATAAACAGAGGCAAACAGTTGACAAGTGAATGCTTGTTAAAATAAATAAGTCTTCAAGTAGGCTTTACAGGCTTCATCTGTGTTGGCCATATGGATGTTCAGAGGCAGCATGTTCCAAAGCAGTCGAGCAGCTGCTCCAAATCTCTGTCCTCAGATAGCTTCAGTCTGGATGGAGAGAGAGACAATGAGCAGACCCACATCGATGGAACAGAGAGGTTGAATTGGGTGGTAGGGATACAGGAGCTCTTTTAAGTAGTTGGGGCCCAGACCACGTAGTGCCTTGTAAGTTAACAAGAAGATCTTGTAGGTGATGCACCACCACACAGGCAGCCAGTACAGTGCACACATCACTGAAGAGATATAGTCACTCCATGAGGAGCCCACAATCATATGGGATGCAGCATCTGGGATCGGCTGCAGGCATTGCATAAAACCTTCACATAACCGTAGATAATGAGCTTTACAATAGACTAACCTTGAAGTGATGAAAGCATGAATGATCATCGCTAAGTCATCATGAGCAAGGAGGTCAAGGAATGAATGCAGAAAGGTGCAATAGAGTTCAGGGCAGTCATAAGCACCAAATTATAGTGCTCCACAGCCATCTCCTGACCCCGTGGACATGCCAGTAACATACCCAAGACATCCAGTTCCTCCTGGAGTTTGCAAGGCTCCAAGTTTTGTTTAGAATGACATTGGATAGTCTCCACAGAGGGGGTATTTAAATGGGGGACCCCACACTGGAATGACACTGCATGATGATCCAACCAGGAGATCAGATCAACTTTGACAGCACAAACATCAAGTCCCAATGAGAAGATCAGAGTCAGTATGTGACCATGCTGATGGGTAACAGAGGTAACAGCCTGTGTCAGCCCCAATGAATTCACTAATTGAAGGAGCTCCTGAGCAAATTGTGAAGATTCATCATAGATCCATGCATTGAAATCCTCCAGAACTAACAGTCTGGGGGCATCCAACACCTGTATGACAATGAAGTCCACTCACTCCTGCAGAAACTCACTCCCACTCTCAAGAAGACAGGAGATGAGAATGATTCTGCCACAGACATCAAAAGTGCATCTAGCTGTCACACATTCAAAGGACCTGAAAGCTCCCATGGGGAGTGCAGTGAAACCCAGGGTGGATCTAAAGCAGATAGACCCCCCCCCACGATTCCTCCTTGGGCAATGTACCACAGAAAAAAACCAAGGAGGACAGATGCCCCCAGAACAGATCTAGAGTCATCACCCAGCCAGGTTTTGTGATACAAACAGTCAGCTGAGGAATCAGCGATGAAGCACTCCATCACTGCCTCAGTCATTTTGCGTTACAAAGAATGGCCTAAAGGGGAGAGGAAGAGCTGACCAGTCAGACTACTACCTGCACATTGACATTTGGCAGGGCCTTGGGGAAGGGAACCAGTCCCCTGTCCTGATTCCATGCCCTCCCCGGTCATCTTCTCGATCCCACCACACCGATCCTGCCCCCCCAGATTATCATACCCGAGATCTCCTCTGCAGTGTTTGCCCCTCCTTTGCAGGATTCCCAGTTCCCTAAAGCATCTGAGAACTGCTGCAGGGAGAACTATTGGGACGCTTGCAAATAGATGAAGAAGCTGCAGGTGATCTCTGAAGTAGATATGCCTATCAACACTGATGCCTCTACACGTCCTATACTAAATACAATAAAGAAAATCTATATAGACCCTTAAAATTTCACAAATTCTACACAGAACTAATACCCTTCCACCTTACTCATAAAAAAATATATAAATTAATAATTTATAAACTAACCGACAACTCACACACCAACCATGTACCATTCACATTAAACACATAAAAAGTCTCACCCTGACACACTCCAGCATTAGCAAATAAATACTACAGAACAGAAACACAAATGAAATAAATGACTAGATTAATATATCCATAATTTGAGTTCGATTGTAGCACCAGAGGAAAGTAAGTAATTGAAAACTGAATGTCACTAATATCAGTATATAGCAGACCCCAAAACAAAAGTTGGAGGGAGAGGGGTTGGAGTTTCCTCTCACAGCAGCTCCACATCCCCAAACAAAACCCCCAAAAGACCAGGAATCACCCTCTCACATTGATCCTAGTGCACTAGAATCCCATCAAAGCAAGGTGCTCTCAACACCAACTTCAGTGCTCTTAAATGAACATGTAAGCAAGTCACTAGTCAGCAGGAGTAGTCACAATAACATGTTGCAGTTTATGGAAGTGCAAATAGCCAACTCCAGTCTTATAAAATACCAGGTTAGTATTTAAACAGACATATTGTAAGAAGACAGCTGCACGGACTGTCTTGCAGCACATAAGAAGACTCCAAGGGATGCTCAAACACTACCCCACCCCCCGCCAGCTAACCAGATAGGGAACATTCCTGCAGGTGGACGCCCGTCAAACTGGAGTTCTGCCAGGATGTGGTAGGAACAGCCAGCCAAAGTCTAGAAAGTCAGGAAACCAGTCAACAAATGCAGTTTGTCCATAATGTAGCCAGTATTAACTAATAGCAGCCACTCCAACTGGAAGTCCTGGATGACAAATTCACAAAATAGAAGCTCCACTTGAATTTACAGTAATGAAGATAAATGCAGCCCAACAGGTAATAAGATTAGAAACTTTCAGAGGTAAATAAGCAGTGTTTCAGTGTAACTCTGGCAAATGGAGTGGTCAGGTAAAGCAGCCAAGAGATTTGTGTCTTAACGGCCTTGGAAACCATGAAGTTTAAATCATACCCAATGCCAGCAACTTCAGATAGAATGGTAACACTTGTCTTGGAGATAAATGTCTGCAGATTTAAACTCACTCTTGAGCTCTCACTCATGGACAGCAAACAGACTCAGACTCGGAGCTCACTTCAAATTATGGACAGAAATGAACAAAACAAAAAAATGCCTAAAACAGCTAAAAACTATTAACTAAAGCACACTAAAATTATCATAATTACTGCCTGAGTAATACAGAAACAAACTAAATTTGAATTAAAGCACAGTTAAAAGCATAGACATTCGAGCTTGCAGCAGAAAGCAGAGAGTTCAAAGACAACTGCTCAGTGTGGCAGCCATCAGCATGAAGTAGACAGAAGGTTCAAATGTCGAGAGAGGGAGAGAGACAGAAAAGAAAGACAAAGAAAGAATGAGAGAGAAAGGAGAAAAAAAAGGAGGGAGGGAGGGAGGAAGGAAGGAAGGAAGGAAGGAAGGAAGGAAGGAGGAAGATAGATCAAGACTGTTAAGACTATAATCAGTTGTATGTATGTATGTATGTATGTGTGTATGTATGTATGTATTTGTTTGTTTTCTTTGCTGTAACAGGAAGTGAGTTGGACCATTCATCCCATTTTTAGCCACACCTTATAGTACAGCAAACATTAGTCTCAAGAACATATCAGAATTGCAGAGCTACAGTGCATACACAAGTTATAAGCAGTAACTACTGTAAACATAGTTCTCTCCTGGTCCCATTTGTTCTGTAATAGGGAAGACACAAGGCCATTTATCAGAGCTGAAAGTAGTGGTTATATTTTTAAGCACATTTCAGTTGCTAGTCTGTGCAAGGTGTTAGTCTGCTTTCCTTGAGTAGGATTGTCTGCTGCAAATCTCAGTATTAGGAGAAACATTAGATTAACAACTGTACTATTAAAAAACATTCAGCTAAATGCTTAGTGGCATAAACGGCTAAGGCTCTGAGTGCCTTACCTCCTTCCTCACCGTCGGCTGGGTGGTGGAGGGTTGGTTGAGGATCAAGTGGCTGTCTGGCAGCTATCCTCCCCTGGATCTGAGAGGTAAGCCCTCCTGACATTTGGCTACCACCATGTGGAAGCAAGATGGTAGTGCGGGCAATGGAGAGGGGCTAGACGCTATGCCAGGGGAGGCTGGATCAGGCCATTTTGGCCAAGATGGCATGTGTGCCCCCATGCGCACGTGCATTCTTACAATGACACTTCAAGGCTGTAAGGGGAGAAAATGGTGGAAAATACCACCCATGGTAAGAAGAGATGACTGCCTCTTGCAGGCTCCGCACTGGTGGCCAGCACCTGCTCCAGTCCTGTGGAAGAGGACACTGTGGTAAGGTGAGTCCCAGGGGAGCTGTGTGATGGAGCTGGGGGGGGTGGTCTGATGGGGGTCATTACAAGGTGCCAGGGGCAGAAAAGGAAAATACAGAAAAAAAAAAATTTCAACTTATAAAAGTTTGTTAGGCATGACATCCTGTATATAGGTATTTAACTAGTGCTAGTGATTTTGTTACCAGAGGTCTTTCTGGATTTTTTTTTCAGCATACTGTAGTTTGCCTATCAAGTAATAGCAATGGGAACAATCTCAGTGAACCAGTAGTTAGCACACTTGTCTCAGGAACTGGAAGATTAGAAAGACATTGGCTCTATCCCCACCCGCTGTATTTTCAAAACTACCCATAAGTGACACCGTGGTGTACTGTGAGGTGGGTGCTGTACTGTGGATGTGCTGTTCTTCAGATGAGATGTTAAACCAAAGTCCCTTCTGTCCATCTCTGATCACTGTCCAGGTGGAAATCAAAGAGCCCATTGCACTTATCAAAGAAGAGTAGAGAGATATTTTGTTTTGTTTGTTGTTTAGAAAAATAAAAGTCGTACAAACAGAATGTAGGAGGGCTGACTTTTGCACAATGGGAGAGTGCCTCAGAAAAGCATGAGCAAATGGGCAAGAAGGAGGGGTGGAGGAACAATGGGGAAAAATCAAAACTACCATCTCAGAGGCAACAAGCCTTTGTGTGAATCAAATAAACAAAACAAAACGAAGGAAAAAATCACTATGGTTCTCAAAAGAGGTGGCAGGGTAGGTTAGGGAGAAAAAGATAGCATTCAGGAAGTATAAGAAAATACAGGAGAAGCAGGACAGAGAACTGTACCAGTTAAAGCAGAAGGAGGCAGGGAAGGCAATTAGAATAGCAAAGGCCCAAACCAAGAAAAATATAGTAAACTCAGTTAAGAAGGGGGATAAAACCTTTTATAGGTACATTAGGGAGTGAAGAAAGATCAAGGGAGGGATAGTGAGGCTTAATAAACAGGAGGGGGGGGCAGAGGGTGATAGTGAAAAAGCAGGGATACTAAATGAATACTTCTGCTCAGTATTCACAAAAGAAGAGGAGGGGGGGATACCTAAACCAATCAACAGAAGCACTCTGGATAGAGGATTAATACAAGTCCATTCACAGAAGAAAGGGTCCTGAAAGAACTTCTGAAACTGAAGGTGGCAAAGCAATGGTGCCTGATGGGATTCAACTCAGAATTCTAAAAGAACTAAGGGGAGAACTAGAGATATCACTGACTACCCTTTTTAACAAATCATGAGAGGATGGTGTGCTACTTGAGGACTGGAGGAGGGCAGATGTGATTCTCCTTCACAAAAGTGGGAGCAAGGCAGAGGCAGGAAACTACAGATCTGTTAGTTTGACCTCAGTGTTAGGGAAAATGATGGACTCACTTCTGAAAGTAAGAATTGTTGAGTACCTAGAGGCCAGCGGGGCACAGGATCCAAGGCAACATGGATTCACAGCAGGAAGATCATGTCAGAAGAATCTGATAGATTTCTTTGACTGGGTGACCAAAGTAGTAAACCAGAGAGGGACTGTAGACATGGCCTGCCTAGACTTTAGCAAGGCATTTGACACAGTCCCACACAAAAGATTAATAAACAAGTTAGCCAGCCTGGGAGTGGGTCCCAGGGTGGTAGGCTGGGTAAAGGATTTGGCTAGACAACAGGACGCAAAGGATAATAGTAAACAGAGTCCACTCGGAAGAAAGGGGGGGTTACTAGTGGGGTACCACAGGGTTCCGTACTGGAACCAGTCCTCCTTAATGTCTTTATAGGTGACATTGTGGAGGGACTGGAAGGAAAAGCATGCCTCTTTGCAGATGGCACATAGATCTGCAACAGGATTGATACACAAAGGGAGGCGGAAAGCATGAGAAGTGACTTGATAATGTTGGAGGAATGGTCAAAAGTATGACAGCTTAGATTCAATGCAAAGAAGTACAAAGTAATGCACCTGGGAAACAGAAACCCAGGGGAAGAGTACACAATGGGGGGGGGGTATTAACAACAATAACAATGGAAATGGACCTGGGGGTAGTCATATCGTATGACCTAAAGGTAGGCAAGCAATGTGAGAAAGCAGTAAGGAGTGCTGGGATACATTGGGAGAGGAATCAGCAGTACAAAACAGGAAGTTGTTATCCTTCTGTACAGACAGTTGGTGAGACCCCATCTGGGTTACTGCTTGCAGTTCTGCAGACCCCATCTCTGCAAGGACATAGACAGGATGGATGCAGTTCAGAGGAGGGAAACTTAAATGGTGCAGAATCTGCACCAGAAGCCAAATGAAGAAAGAATAAGAGAGCTTAATATATATACCCTCAAGGAAAGGAGGGAGAGAGGGGGAATTGATAGAAACTTTCAAGTACTTTAAAGGAATCAACAAAGTCCAAGAGAATAACATCTTTCAGAAAAAGAGATGTGCAAAAACAAGGGGGCACAATTTAAAGATGGGGGGGTCAGCTCAGGGGCAACATGAGGAAGTATTTTTTCATGGAGCGGGTAGTGGACACATGGAATGGCCTTCCTGAGGAGGTCGTGGGGTCAAAAAACTGGAGGAATTTTAGAATTCATGGGACAAACATAAGGAAATTTTAGTGGGGTTAGGAGGAAGTAGGCTGTTAGTTAAATAGGATCTGGAGCCTTTCCAATAGGTAGGGAAATGGGCAGACTGGATGGGCCAAGCGGTCCTTATCTGCCGTCAAAGTCTATGTTTTAAGTTTCTATGTTTCTATCATTTATTTAAGACATACAAAAACAAATAAGAACAAAAAAGGCAATTTAAATGTCAAAGAAAAAAGTAAAGAACCCCAATGAAAACAGCGTAAAAATTAATCCAAAGAAAAGACAAACAATCAAATGAATCATAAGCAGTAATAGTTGTAGGGGAATTTTTATTAAAGGGACGCTGTCAACTCCCTTAAGCCTCAAAGTGTCCCTAGTTTAAAAAACACATTATTGTTACCTCATCACTTTTCAGTGGTAAAACTCATATTTCTTACTTCCCACATAGTGATCTAATTATTTATTAAATGCATCCATTGTTTTACTCATAATTATACTTTTAGATAATAGCCCAGATATTCAAAAGGGTTGTGCATGGCGCAACAGTGTTGTGCCATGCGCAACCCACTGATGAGCCCCGGCGTGATATTCAAAAGGGAAAAGTGCATTGAACAAATCCCGATGCACCGGAGCGCATCAGTAATGTATGCAGGCGCAGGTGGGGGGGGGGGGCGTGCCCATGCATAGCCTGCACAGCCCGATATTCAGCCCGGGATGTGCAGAGCCATGCATGCACAATCCCTACCTGCACCTTCACAAAGTTAAGCCAAAAATAAAAGGAACAAGTGATGGCCACCCACAGGTGAGCTGCCGCATTGCAGGAAGCAACACGGCAGCTGCCACCTGTGAGTGGCCACTCGAGTTCCTGCCGTACCTGGTGGCACCCCCCATGCCCCATCGCGGGCATCCCTGGAGCGAAATCCCCCCGTCCAATATCCCTGGTGGTCCAGTGGACCTCTATGTGCCCAATCGCGGGCATCAGTATAGTCCCCCCGTCCAATATCCCTGGTGGTCCAGTGGACCGCTCGCCACCCGATCGCAGGCATCCATAACACATAACAGACCCCTACCACCCTGGTGGTGTAGTGTACCCCACCGCCCACTGAGCCCCACCGCCCCACCCCATCAGCCGGCGGGTGGCAGCCCCACTCCACCTGCTGCCCGCCGCCCACCGACTGACAGCCGTAGAGCTGCACCCACTTGGTTCCAGCGTGAGCCAATGGGCGTGCAGCCCATACCGCACTTACTCAGTCCAGATATGTGAGCTGTCAGTCGGCGGGCGGTGGGGCGGCAGGCAGGTGGTGCTTCCGCCCGCCGGCTGGCAGAGGTGAGGCGGTGGGGCTCAGTGGGCGGGTGGGGGGGTACACTAGACCACCAGGGTGGTAGGGGTCTGTTATGTTTACGGATGCCCACAATCGGCGGCGGCGTCCACTGAGACCACCAAGACTATTGACTTGAGGACTATACTGATGCCCGCGATCAGGCACATAGAGGTCCACTGAACCCTAAGGATATTGGACAGGCTTTATATTACAGGAATGCCCGCGATCGGACTGCAGGCGTCGGTCCCCGACGGCTGCTGCCTGACCCAGGCACCAAGCGCAAGTCGTCGGGGATCGTCACACCTGCATGCTAATGGTAGGCATGCAACAAATATAATGAGATGCAAATGACCCCTGTGTGCCCTGCATAAATTATGGCCCCATTTGCATGGCCCCTTTTGAATATCGCAGGTGCTGTGCATGGCGCAATGGCACTTGCGCCAGTGCATCTCCATGCTCCACTCTGGCCACTTGCGGTGGGGCAGTGCCACTGCGCCATGCACAGTGGGGGTGGCCAGGGTGCGATATTCAAAGCTGCTGCACCATAGCACAGCTCCTTTGAATATCGCCCAGGCCACACCCCTGCGCAACAAAGTTGAGCTGCACCCAGGCTTGTGCCACAGCCTGGTGCAGTTTGAATATCCGGGCCAATGTGTTTCAAGTGGCCACCGCCCTCTGGCTGACCCATTTATTTCTTTTTGTAGCTTTTTCTTTACTTCACCCTTTATGTTTAGCCCATGTGTACGGGTGCATCTTGTTACACTCTGCATGGTTAGTCCAATCATTTCCCATGTATAGCTATTTTTGGATGCACTATGTATTAGGCATAGATCATCTCTAAGCCTTCTGTATTCCTTGGAGTACATCTTTAGTTTCTTCAGCCTCTCTCTATATTTCCTATGCTGTATATCAACAATTCTTTTGATTGCTTTCCTCTGGACCCTTTCAATTTGTGTCTCTCCTCCATTATTTTGTAGGGCACAGAAAGGTGAATAGTACTCCAAGTGGGGCCTCACCAGTGATGTATACAATGGCACAATTACTGATGCTTCTCTGCTTTTCATATTCTTGAAAATGCATCCTAATATTCTGTTACCCTGTTTTACCTTAGTTCTTGTGTGTGTATTAAATGAAAAATGATTGCAATGGTGATTCCAAGAACTCTTTCGTTTGTAGTTTCCTTTATATCAGTGGTGTTTCATGTATATTTCAGTTTCTGATTGTTGAGACCTAGGTGCATAACTTTACATTTATCTTCAATAAATTCCATTTTTTTTTTTTGCCTATTGTTCAAGTTGAAAATTGAAGTTTATTCGCTGCATCCTGGTTACTTATGATTGCCCCTAGTTTGCTGTCATCAGCATATTTGCATAACCAAGTCTTATCTGATGATTTCATTGTTGAGACTACTATCCTAAAAAGGGTCAGTCCCAGGCAGAGCCCTGGGGAATGCCGTTCATCACTAAAGTGAAGTTTTACTATGCCCTCGAAGTTAATGTGAAGTGCATAACTTTGAAGCAGCATATAATTACGTGACGTGTCCATTAAAAGGTCAAAATTAGTCTGTAATGAACTTCGCATTATGGACTTAACGTTAACTTTGGGTTACATTTTGAGAAGATGAAATTTGTAAGAAACAGCCCACAGATCACATGTCTGACTGTTTGCAGGTCACATGATGCAGGCAGGAAGTGAATCATTAACTTTGACCTTCTGTTCGTTAGATGAGGAGCTGTGTGGAGTTGACTGTCTAGTGTGTCCGTGCGTGTGGAGGAGTAATAGTTTTGAGAAAAGTTTAATGCTTTTGATCCTTTTTTTCACCATCCTGACTTTATTTTACACCTCTTTCATCCTAGTGCCCTTTTTGATTTTTGTATCTGACTCTGTTACTCTGTTTTTCTGTTTTGTTTACTTGTTAATACTTGTATTAATTTTCATTTCCAAATGGAGAGAGGTGGGGTTCCAGCTGGGTGGTATGGCCCAAGAATGCGTGGTGGTGTGAGGCAAACTATTTGCCTTAACCGTGGGAACTTGTTCCTATCCAGTGCTCCCCTTCCTGAAAATGTTTCCACTGGCACTGGAAGTGAGGTTTCAGAAGCATCAGCAGCAGAAACTTCTGCTTTGGATGTTAGTGGTGCCAGCCAAGCAGCACCGGTGGCTAGAACTGACCCCCCACAGCAGGTCAAGGAGCAACAACAACAACAGCAGCAGGAACAGCAGCAGCAGGAACAACAACAGCAGGAGCAGCTTGTCCCCCCCCCCAACTGTAGATCAGCCTAGTACATCTGGGGCCCACCCATTGCATGGGCCCGGTCCTCCACATAGCTCATTTGTGTGGCATTTTTCACTACACTGCCAGGTGACCTGACTGTGGTGAGATGCAAGATCTGTGGCATGATGGTACATCGTGGTTGCAAGGATACCCATTTGGGAACAGCTGGTCAGAGAACACACATGACTGTGCACCACCGTGCACAGTGGGAGGCCAAGGTGCAGTGTTAGGTAAGTTACTTTTTCCATTACTTTCTATTTCATTTGAAAACTTGTTCCAGGAAGCTCTGTGCAGTCACTAGCAAGGATGGAGATGTACTGGAATAAGTAATTCACCTTACGGTTACAGTTACTTGTTTCTTTTTATACAAAAACAATACAAAAATAATAAATAACTATAACAGATTACACTTATTTGAAAGTAATAAGTTAGTTACTAGTTACTTTCAAATAAATGTAATCAGTTACAGTTATGTATTTCTTTTGTATTAAAAGGAATAAGTAACTATAATTGTAAGGTGCATTACATTTTCTAGTATTTCTCCATCCTTGCTAGTGACTGCACAGAGCTTCCTGGAACCAGTTTCCAAAAGTAATAGAAAGTAATAGAAAAAGTAACTTACCCAACACTGCCAAGGTGGCTGAACTAGCAGCAGCTGCTCCTTCAGTGGTGGGTGCAGTGCAAGAGGTGGCAGCACGGCATCCAAAGCACAGCAGAAGGGAGCGTTTTGAACAACGGGAGGGTCCTACAGCTGCACACGAGTGTGCCCCTTCTGAAATTCCAGCTGCACAGGGTGATCTTGCTGTTCTGTGGAGTGAGATCAACCACCTAGGTAACGTTATTGACACAATGTGCCAGCAGCTGGACCGAATGGAGGGTCAGCAATCTTAAATCATTGCAATGCTCCAAATTCTAATTGGTCAGAACTAGGCCAGTAGTCTTTTTGTTTTCTTTTATTGTGTGTTCTGTCTTTATTTTTCCTCATGTTCTCCCCCAACAAAAAAAATATTAAAAGCACACCCAAAACAATTATAAAACAAAAAACAAAATAAATCATGTCCTGCACTTTTCTTCTTTTCCTACGTAGTAATCCTTTGACATGCAGAAAAAGTATGTAATTTTTTTTCACGTTAATGTTTTCTTCCTGTTGTATTGTGTTAAGCAGCAGTGCAATAACTTGGTAATAATTTTGACCTATACTGTTTTATTCAATTTTCAATTGTCCCTTATCTACTGACTTGCACGATGCCATTCTTTCCACAATTAATTTGATTCTGCATTATAAAATGGGCATTAATAAAAGGTCAAATGATGACTTGCCTTTGGGCAGAAAGTGTCACCTGACCATTCATTAATGCCCCGGTAGACCAACAGTTGGCATGCTGATTATAAAAAGCTTTTGACTTTTTGATTTTTACAGTTAGCTAGGCTGTTTTATAAGTGAGATATCCCACTCCAGCCTGTGGGTGTATCAGGGCATTAATGCACTTCACAGCCGGCTAAAGTCACTCAGGCAAGCCCTCGTGCCTCACAATGCACCCGGGGTGTACATTAATGCCCTGATACACCCATGGTCTGTTGTGGGTTACTTATAGGCCCAGATATTCAAAAGAGTTGAGCCATGCACAATAGCGTTGAGCCTGTGCAAGTCTGAAATTGCACCATTCTGCGATATTCAGCAGGAGGCAGTTGCGCCCCCCAAATCATGCTGAGCAACAGCGCAATGATAATGAAGGCATGCACAACTGAAGGGGGAGGAACCATGCATAAATGGTGCAGTGCGATATTCAACAACTTGCGCCATGCGCAATAGGGGAGCAAGCGGAAGTTGCGCCATAGCGGAAATGAGCCAAAATAAAAAGGAACAAAGGAGAGGCACAAGAACACTACAGGGAAGGCACATGAGGCTGAACTCTAGCCACACAAACAGGGCAGGAGGGACACACAGGGCAGACCAGGGAAAGGGCACCCTGAACACAGAGGCACAGGGAAGGTGTGGGGGGGCCACAGCCAGTGCAGAAGGGGGAAGTACGCCACACAGCACAGAGGCCACCACAGGCAGGTGTTCCCAGTGCAGGGGAAGTAGCAATGAGGACAGTGGGGGGAATACAGTAACAGCTGCCGGGGGGGGTGAACATAAGCCAGGGACATGGCCAGTGCCATCTTCCAGATGGAGGCCGTTATGAGGGGGATGAGAAGTCGGGCAGCAGGGGCGTGGTCGTGGAATGGCCCATCGGCAGTACGCCCCCAACAGGCAGTACCAAGCCTGCACCAGCTTCAAGCTGTACAGTGATACCGAGATTGTGGGCTGGTACCGCCTGAATCGGGCAATTCTGAGGCAGCTCTGTGAGCTGCGCAGTGATGTGATGCAGGCACCCACATGATGGAGCGATGCCCTGTCAGTGGAGACAAAAGTGACAGCTTGCATGTGCTTTCTCACCACGGGTACCTTCCAGAGACCAGCTGGGGACACCACAGGCATAACCCAGTCAGCCACGTCACGCCACCTCACCCAATTCCTCAGCGCACTGCTGCCACATGCTGCAGAGTACATCATTTCCCGTGCACACCGGTGGAGTGCACAGCAAACATATAGGAGTTCCACAGGGTAGCACGTATGCGTGGCATGCTATGGGCAATAGACTGCACCCATGTGGCCATATGCACACCACCTGGCCCCGAGGGGGCCGCATACATCAATCACAAGGGATATGCCAGCATCAACTGCCAGGTGGTGTGCCATGCCAGGGGGCGCATAATCAATGTCTGTGACACGAACTCGGGGGGAGCAAACAATGCCTTCATCTGGCACCATTTGGCACTGTGCCACAGATTCGAGAGTGGGGATATCCCCACTGGACACCTAGTGGGTGAGTATGCAAACCACATGGACAATCATAGGGCCTGGAGGGGCATGGTCAGAGGTGACATCGGTAGTGGCCTACATGGCCCGGGGCAGGGCAATGCTGATCACCAAACTAACCTCCACCTTCTACACACAGGTGACAGTGGATACCCACTCCGTCCCTGGCTGCTCACACCCTACCGGCGGCCTGCGACCCCATCGCAGCAAAGCTACAATGAGGCACACGCCACCACACATAATGTCATCAAGCGGGTGTTCAGGATGCTGAAGGCATGTTTCCGTTGCCTGGACACCTCCAGTGGTGCACTACAGTACAGCCCCTCAAAGGCCTGCGGGCTATTCCTGGCCTGTTGCATCCTGCACAACATGGCCAATGAATGTGGAATAGCCATACAGGTCGAAGAGGGGGACAGCGATGGGGACGATGAGGACACCGGTGATGATGGTGATGGGCTGCCCCCCTTGGCCGACGGGACCCGTGACTGCTCCGGCTGGCACAGCTGCACTGGGGCACCATCATGGAGGAGCACTTCAGCCAACTCAGGTAAGTCATGGGGCCATGTGCAGCCAACAGTGGCTAAGGCACAACCCACAAACACGCATGGACATACACCAGGGGTGCATGCCGTCAAGGGGAAGTGGCAGGGCATGGAACCACACACACAACCAGGGATGGGTGAGGACTAACATGCCACATGGACGGACACACACACACGCACACACACACAATGCACCAAACTTGCACAAAGGGCAGGAGACACACCGACCCAGAATGCCACTCCTAGCCACACACATGTCCACAGACCACCACGCCCACTGCCTGTCCATGTGCATGTGTCAGATGCTGAGCACCATTGCACATTGGTGTACAGTGCAATGCAGGCATCATCATGCACATGCAACTGCAGACAGCAGTCGGGAGGGTGTGCAGATAGACTGTGTGTCCGTGTGCAGGGCCGCGGGTACCCACCCGTGCACTGCCCACTGAAAGACACAATGCACACAGGGCAGCACCAGACAGTAGCTGCGTTGGGAGACAGGTCAGTCACGTGACAAAGTGCCCTGGCCACCACGGATGTGTGGGTGGCCCCACTGAGACCCGCCAGCACTGACAGGCTGACCACTGGCCTCATGGGGTAGCACTGATGGTACCCCAGGGGTTCCACTGCATGAATGCAACCGTGCTCACGCAGGGATCTGTAGCACACCGAACATGCCTGTGCCAGGCATGCTCAGGATGCCCACAGCCGAACCCGGGTGTCGACAGGGAGGGTGTCGCATGACGCTGGGAATGGGGGTGGACAGTGCACTGCGTGGTGTCTGCGACGCATGGGCACATGACTGTGTGCCCATTGTGGCCATGACAGCAGTGAATGCCTGTGTCTGTCTGTCAATGGCAGCAGTCACATCCTCCCACAACCGTCCCTGCCAGGATCAGAGCGGTGTCTCTGCTGCGACGCTCCTCTGCCCACTTCAGAGCCGCACGCAGTGCATCCACCGATGTCGCAAGCCACATCTGCTGCTGGACTGATGCTTGCAGTAGGTGGGTGTGCTCGTCCAAGAGGTCATCTGCCTCCTCGGCATCCTGTCCCTCAGGGTGTGCGTGGCCCTGATGCTCAGCACCCCTTGAGAGTGGGCACTGTGCACCAGGAGCAGGTCTGGGCATGTCCACTGGCAGTGCACAGATGCCGCCGCTGGATCCTTTACCCCCAATCCCATTGGCCGACTGCTGATGCTGCCCCTCCAGCTGCTGCTCCCCAGGGCTCAGTGGTGCCACTGCAGTGGCCACAGCAGTCTCACTGTCCTAAACAAACACCAGTGCTGCCCCACTGGTACTGACAGGCACAGGCTGGGACTGTGCTGACACACAGGCCTCCACAGCAGCACCACACACAGCCATGGCTGCGATGTGTCCTGCTGTGTGGCCATCCCGTAGTACACACATGTCACTGCCCATGCCGTTAGCGACATCATCATCGGTGATGGACTCGGCACCAGCCCCAGTCACAGCATGCCGGCATCTGTGGATGCCAGCATGCTGGGACACAGGCAGGTCTTCCTCCGCACCTGTTACAACAACATCAGTGTGGATAGCCAGGTGGCCCCACTGTTGCACTGAGCCACGGATACCTGTGGAGGTGGATGGGTCCTCCTCCATCTCAAGCTGACTGTCCTCAGTGGACATGCCCACCACTGCTGACCCATGCAGATGCTCAGGATCTGTAAGGGAAAGCAAAGTCACGTTACTGCATGTGACCTACCCTGCCCTCCCCCATAGACTGACCATGACTTATCATGCAGTGATGGGCCACCACCCGTCTGGAAGCCACCACCCGGAACACCCTCAATGGCACTACGCTGCATGCTTCCAGCAATCCTCTCCTCTGTGGGGTCAGGTGTACCACCTCTGGCTGTCCCCCACCTGTTGCAGCTCATGCTGCCCTGATGGCAGCCACCTTCTCCTTTATCCTCCTCCTGTCCGTGCCCATCTTTTTCTTGCACTCCTGCATGGAGCGCTGGTGGCTGCCATGCAGGTTGACAGCACATGCCACCTCCTCCTCAACAGCACGGGCTTGAGGTGTTCCCTGCCATCTGCTGAGAAGCGGCTCCTGATCCAGGTAGGCATCAAACAGGGCTTCGGTCTCGGCCTTGGTAAAATTAGGCCTCCTCCTCCTCCCACCACTGTGTTCCTCCTCTCTCACAACTTGTCGGTCATTATTTAGCCTGTAAGAATGGCAGTTGTTACCTGTGACTGTGCAGTCCCATGCATGTCCCTAAATCCACAGTCCACACTCCCAAACAACATGCAACTCACCAATAGACTGCAGTAACTGACTATGGCCAGTACAGCCCAATGTCGCACTTTTATAGCGCAACCCATGTAAATGAGGTGAGGCACAACTTTAAGTGGATGCAAATTGCAGTGCTGCGCCATTGCATGGCTGATTAGCTGTTTTGCATATGACAGCTGAATATCATGCAGTTGCGCTTTGTGCAGTAGTGTTGAACGTGCTGAGCCAATGGCGCAGTTCTGTGACATGTGTCGTACACACCTCACTGCGCATGCCCGGGTTGCTGACGCAGGCATCTGCTGCGCTGCTGATGTGCTGTGCTCAGGAAGCAATGCAGGGCATGGCCACCATTGTGCCAGTGGCACTATAGCAATGGTCACCTACATGGCACTGTGGCACTGGGCCATCATAGGCACACTGGGGCAACAGCGCGGTAGGCTGCTACTGGCGGTAGCACACAGGCAGCCAATCGCGCTACACGCATTGGGTTCCAATGGTGCTGTGTGTGTCCATGCGCCAGAGACCCTTGACCCTGTGCCCGACCTTTGCCCCCTAGGCACCATGCATCAGGCATAGGTGCACCACTATCGCGCTGTTCGGTGACAGCGCGATAGGGAATGGCAGCGCCGTACTGCGCAGCATCTGCACGTGGGGAGCCGTGCTGCAAAGTGCCATATTTTCAGACCGAGCAGAGAGCATGGCGTGCAGGAAGGCTGCTCAGTGGACTCAGATAGAGTTGGCCAACCTAGTGGCCATAGTGGAGCCACACCATGGGCCACTGTTCGGGGAGGCACCCCTGGACAGGTCCAGGAGCCAGGTGTGGGAGGAGGTGTCCACTGCACTAGAGGAGGCCACTGGATCGGGGAGAAGTGCAGAGCAGTGCTGCCACAGGTATTGGGACCTGCAGCAGAGGGAGCCGGAGCTGCTAGCCTGCCTGTGGGGACATGCCAGGACTGGCACGGTGCCACGGCCAGGTAGGTGTTATGTCAATACACTTTTATCTTCCATATGGGTATCACAGTTGTATGTGTCCAGCACATGGGGGCGGGACCATCCGGGGTTGGCTGTGGTGGTGTTATCAGGGTGTGGGGTGGGTGGGTCTGGCTGGGTGGGAGGGCACACACCTGGGGGCAGGGGGGCTTTGCTACAGAATTGTACTGATGTTCCTCTTTCCATGTTTGCACCACAGGCCCAGAGGAATGGCGACTGGCCCATGAGCTGCAGCAAAATGAAGAAGAGAAGCAAGCCAGGCGGGGCGAGTGTCCACAGTGCCCAAGGGACTGGCCTGATGATGGTGAGTACCATACCTCCATGATTACTATTGCATGCTGTGTAACAGGGTGGGCAGCGGGGCATGGCCACCATCCATCGACACCACTGCCATGCACGCAACTTGTTACAGTCAACATTGTCCAGTGGCAATGCATGTCTGGGAGTGTGTCGATGGTGGTCCATGCATGTACCGGGTACACGGCTGTGCCACTACCTTTGCCCCACATAGCCATGTCACTAAACGGCCACGGTGGTGCTGTGCATGACTTGGCCAGTGGGTGTGTGCAGTGTTCCGCATGGCTGTATGCGCCTGGGTGGGCAGGTCATGTGGATGTGATCACTGTGGGTGGTCACACACCATCACAGAGGTATGTCCCACGGCCGTATGCCATGCACAGTGGTTGGGCTGTATGGGGCTGTGCATTCACACCTATTGACTGTGCTCCCTTGTCCTAGGTACACACCAGCTCCGAGACATAAGGGAGGCACTTTGGGAGATCCTGCAGGTGGCGAGGGCATCACTCAACATCCTTCGCAGGATCGATGTGACCGGGGTCCTGCGGAGGCACAGACAGCGACGGAGCCAGAGCGGGGAGTGGCGCTCCTGTTAGAAGTCCCTCTGCCCCTGATATCCCCAACCCCCTGGACCCACCCTCACACCCCTCCTTTCCTGTCCCATTTGTCCACCCCTGCCTCTTACCCACCCCCACCTTGTTTGTGGCCCTCCCCCCCACCTTGTATATATTTTGTAAATAGTTAACTTTCATATGTTGTTTCAATACAGTTATTTTGATATGAATACTGTGGTGGTCTCTGATTTGCAGCGGGCTATAGGTGCTCAGCTGCAGTGGTGTGTATAGCGTCAGGGGTGGTGCGGTCATGGGTATGTGTGTGTGTATGTCCGTGTGGAGGTGACTATGGTGTGGGGGTAGCTATCAGTCAGTGTCTGTGGTGTGTGTGTTGTGCCCTGTGCACTGGATGACTGTGTGCAGTGGTCCATGGTATGTGCTCTGTGTCCATGGTGCCCCATCAGCCCGTCCATGGCCTGTGCAGCTGACACCCATGCATGTCTGTTACCTGCACAGTCTGCTGGCATGTCAGTGGTGGCAGTCCATACAGGTCAGCCACTGTACCCGTCACACTGCTGGGTTGCCTCCTGTCACTGGTGTGATGCATGTCTGCCTCGGTGACACTGTTGCCTCCACAGTTGTTGTCCCACCTCCATGCTGTGCCTTGTGTGTGTTGCAGGGGATGTGCACCATTGTCTGTGACTTGTGCTCCAGGAAAATGCTGGTGGTATACAGGTCCACAGTGTCTGCGCAGGGTGGCTGGCACTCCAGTGCCATGGAAGACTGTGGGTTGTGTGTACACAGTTTACATGGGCCCACGCTGGGGGCTTGGTTGCCCCGCCACTGCGTCCCTTTGTTGTTGTGCCCTTGGGTATGGATGGGTGTCTGTCCATGCACTGTGTGGCATCCGGTGTGGTGCATGCTTCCACGCACCACTGTGGGTGTCTGTGCTGGCTGTTGTGGCCAGTACTAGGTCAGGGTGTGTCATTGGGAGACTGTGCAGGGTGCTGTACCACTGGTGTTGGTGTCCGGGGCAAGCCCTGTCCCGTGTGGGGTACCTCATGTGCCGACACATGGTTGGTCTCTGAGCAGTACCTCGGGGGGCTGTGCGTAGTGGCACTGTGTATGCTGTTGTTGCATTGCTGTGTGCTGCCACCCGCTGATGGTTGCTCGTGGTGGGGCTGCCTTGCATGGTTCTGTGGTGCACAGGGTTGCAGTGTCACAGTGGGGGTGGTGGCATGCATGGGGTTTCCTGCAGTGGTGGACGCTGCTCCTGGGCAGGGTGTCTAGGGGTCACGGTGCAGGGTGTGCTCTGCATTGGAGGAATGGTGTGGCATGGGGTGGTCAGCCCTCCTTGTGTGCCAGTCACAGCTTGCAGGGGGGTGTGATGGGGCACCATGGCCCAGCTGTGGGTTGTTTGCTTGTCTCTATGGACCGGTGATTATTCCAGCCCTCCCCCAGTTGTGCAGTGCATGGGGTGTTGGAGGATGATGTCTGTTCTGCTGTGTGTTCCTGTGCCCATCTGTAGCATGGGTGGTGGGCCCCTACCTCCCTGGTTGTGCAGTTGCATTGCCCTGCTGCTGGGGTCATCCCTGGTTGCGCTATGGTGCCTCTGGACTGCTCAGCTGCACATCCCTTGTTGCGCTATGGTGCATCAGATCTGCTCAGCTTCCTCTCCCTAGTTGCGCTATGGTGCAGGTGGTGTGATATTCAGTCGTCGGCTGTAGGCGCAGTTTGGCCAGGTCCCTTTTTGAATATCTCGCCTCTTGCGCATGGGCGCAATGGACTTGCGCTTGCTCCTGCTTTTGCGCACTTTTTGGGCGCAGTTTGAATATCTGGGCCATAGTGTACTTACTCCCTATTTTTAGATATGCAATAATGAAAGTAGTGCTCCTTTTAATATTGTTCAGAGCTGGTTTTCATCAGTGTACCCAGCTGTTTTCAAACTCCTACTGCTCCATAAGGTCATGGTAGTGGACCACTGCCTGTTGGATTGCATGCTAGTTCATTTTAGTCACAGCAGAAATTATTTTAAATAACAGGTGTACAAAACAGGTGGGAATACCGATGAAAACCAGCTGCAAGCCAGACTAAAAGGAGCACTCTCTTTATTTCAGATGTAAGAAAAAAAGAGTACAGCAGCTATAAAATGTGACAAGAAGGGTATCATATAGACAAGTTAGTAGATAAGTACCAATCGAAAACAGAATACGAAAATATAAGTAAAAATTGTCACCTGATTATTGCACTACTGCTGTACTTGTCATGCTGTATTACTTTTTTGTTACTGTTGACTGTGTAAAGTTTTTGTAGCACACCCACAAGTACAATCAAAATACCCTAACATCACATACAATTACAATCCCCCCAAAATTCCAATCTTATGAGAATGTAGCATGCTTATACTGCTATCTTGCTACATCATTCAGCATGCAGTATTAGTGTCCTGATGAAGAATAATCACATGAGGATCTGTTCAGAAAAGTCACAAGTATTTCTTAATACACTGCTTAAAGCGTGCACCTAGAGCCAGAACTCTGCATAAGTGTCCCAAGTGAGAAAATGGCTTGCTGGTGCCTGCAGCTGCTGTTGTCCTGCTGTTTGTGCTGCTGCTAATGTACAGTGTGTTGCTAAATGATCATAGCCACAGATGACCATGGGTCAAACTATAATTTGATATTCTGGAAAATTCTTCTGCTGCACTGACTGAAACATGCTGCCCTATGTGTGTGTGTATTTATACCAACAATGGTAAGTTATTGTGGTGTCACTGTCATGTTTTTTCAGAGACACTGCCATTTAATTTGTATTGAATCTTGTTTTTTGTTGTAAGCAGTCCGTCATGTTGTTCCTTTGCAGGGATGTTGTGGGCACTTGGCAACGACGTGCATCAGCACGCTGTCTGCCTGGACGTCAGTCCTATATGCCGAAACCCTCAAGAGTAGTGGGACTTAAGAAGGGAGCAAAGTGGAAAACACCCCGCTCAACCCCAAGATGACGATTGACCTAATCTCCCGGATCACCTACCATGGACAGACCCCAATGTGCAGGCACTCCAGAAGGAAGGTAAGGGGGGATATAGGAGTACGCCTGACACTCTAGGGGCAGACACTGTTGGAGGGTCACCGGGGAATGATCAAGTCTGAAGGAGTGGGGGTGAGTGAGCAGTAAGGTGGGATAAAAATAAAGTATAAAAAAAATAAATGGTACAATGTTCACACTGCTATTATGGCTACTGGATTGAATAGAGGCGGCTTGTTGTGAGGACAAAGATTCAAGTCCATCTGCTAGTAGGGCATCCTATAGAACGTGAACACTAACAGAAGCATTGTACTGGACCAAGGATCTTGAGTGATGTGACATGACAACTGGGTGTCCTCCGGATTCGTGATGAAACTGAAGATTAAAAAAAAACAGGGTTGGACCAAAACAAGTTGAAGTGGTATGATTCGTGATCATGATGATCATGAAGAACGTGCTTCACCATGATGTGAGTCTGACATGAGTCATGAACTTGGCACTGGCAGTGCTTCTCGGAACAACACCACTGGTACTGTGACCGCTAATGGAACATTCAGTCATCCTCCTCATGCTTGTAGTAAACCTCCAGTGTTTATTCACAGCTTTTACCTACATGGCTACTTGCTGTTACTTGACGACTGGCTGGCAGATTTGATTTCAGACACACAAACAGAATTTATTTCACGTGCCAACTGCGCTAAGGGTGATGCTGCAGGCATTGCTGCTACCCATGCAGATTCAGGGACCTTGCCTGTCCTAACCCTCTCTGACACAGTATTTTTTCCCTTCAAGGATTCTTTCTTTTTTTATTTATTTTATGTCATGTGATGGAATGCCCTGCCCACAGAGCCAAAGCTTATTCCCCACTGACTTATGTGGCTTATACACCACAGCCAGAAACACCTTTGCCTGTTTATGTCTTTGTGGACATTTTTTTAGATTACACAGAGTCAACAAGAAAAGAAACACGTTTATTGCAAAAAGTGATTTTTCTTGTTTTGTGGGTTGCTAACAAATTCAAGAGAATTCACCAGACAGTACAATGCTAAAAATACTGCAATAGGTACATTTCTTTATTATATGTCTTTTTCTTTCAGTTAAATGCTATAATATGCAGTGAGAGACAGTATTCACTGTACTATGAGGAAACACACGATAGTGGCACAGTGGCTACAATTTCAACTGACTGAACACAGACAATTAACAGCAACATTATATTTATTCATTTTTTGTGGATGGGAAGCCAAAAAACAAACAACAGTGACTTCCAGATGGAAACTGAGCACTGAAGAGATGTAGCCACAGAGGCACAATAAGACCTTAACCCATCTTCAGAAATCCAAAAGTGGAACAATACCTTATTTTGCGGGGGTTTACAGCAGTAGCTAGATAGAAGCAGGGAAAAATACCACAGATGGGCTAAGAAATTAAGAGTACTGCTATTATGGTGGCGTAATAAAATGTGTTTGACTTGTAGGCACGTACATAGACTAAAGGTAATGCGCAGAAACTTTAACAGTTTAATAAATATCAACAGACTGAAAAAATGCCCAGCCGCACAGCAAACAGCAAAAACCTGATAAAAACTTACTAGAAATATTACTGTGTGTACCTGAACCCACAAATACTAAAACACTAGCTAACAACAGTTGGAAAGACTGCCTCCTAAACCACTGAGCTGCCCCTCCCCCGGAGCACACTTCTACAGTGTTTGTCAGTACAGAGACTGAATGTACTAAATTAACATTCAATATTCATGCAAAAACAATAAATGCTCGATAATATAAGCACACAAGGGTTTACTACAATCGATGTACTAAATTTTGACAATATCTTGTCACAAAAATGCTTTTTTAAAGGTTTTTTGATGGTTTGATTCTCAGAGCTCTGAGAGAAAACTGTCTCCAGCGTTCCACCAGTGTCGGACTGGCCTGCCCGGATACCCGGAAATTTCCGGGTGGGCCCCCCTCATTACGGTACCTACAAATACGCCATTTCGCATGGGGTGGGCGCAACAACAACAACGCGGCGCGGTCACTAAACTGACTCATTTAAGTCATTTCTTAATTCTGCAGCCATGGGGGGGGCACAACAACACTAACGCTAAGCGCCAACCTAGTCACCCCGGGCGGGGGGGTTGGGCCCCTTTGTTATGCGTACCTACCGATTTGAAATTGAATTCGGCATCCGCTTCAGCTGCATGTAGGTTGCGGGGGAAGGGGGGTCGTCGTCAGACGTCTCGTCTCGGCACAGCCACAGGCTACATTCACAGATCAGATGGTACCAGGTACCGGCCCTAATGGCAGCATCAGGACGTCACTAGTCTGTCGCTCAAATGATGACATCACGGCATGCGACACGACGGCGGGCACAAAAGGACCCTGCAACACCATTCGGTCCTTTTCCAGCACGCCACTCGGGAGTGAGGACTGAGAGTCAGAGTCTATTAAAACTGCAGTGCCACTTACTGCTTAGCGTCATCGACCGTCGTCGGTGAGAGTGTGGAACTGTGGAGTCGTTTCTTTCTTTGTCCCTTGGTCGGTCCGTCGTTTGGCGTTTAAAGTCAAAGAGCGGTCTGGCGGTCTGGTCAGTCGTGGAAGGTCAGGCCTAAGGCGGCGGAGCACTGGGAGCAGGTAAGGCTTTGGAAGTTTGGAACAATGATTTGATTTTGAACATGGTAACACCAGTGGGCTGGATCTAGAGATCTGATAGCCATAGTGATGATTGATCGACAGCCTTTTCCCAGGTCTTCATTCCCTTCAGTTACTGTGGGTCCCATTATTCCCTTATACTGTACCTGCCCTACAAGCTTAAATCCCATCACAGTCTTGGCTTCAACCGCCTCTCTGGAGAGTCTGTTCTAGTCACCACCACCCGCTCTGTGAAGCACTTCCTGATATCCTCCTAAATCTCCCCAACCACCAGGCTTCAGCCATGTCCGTGTCTTCAACCATGTCCGTGTCTTCAGCTATGTCCTCTGATCAATGTTTCTTCTCGATAACCAGTGAGACCAAGGCTCTCATGCCCTCTCACGCGGATTTATGTGGAGCTGATGTTCCAAATCAAACCAATCACCTTCTTTAAGGAGGTGACCAGGGGAGGTGGGCAGGGGCAGAACTGTAAACATAGTCTATTTGGACTTTAGCATGGCCTTTAACACTGCAGTGCCGATACACTCCTTGGCAAAGTACACCTGTGCTGTATACAACATGAGGCATACACAAGGCAGATGACTACACTATGGTAGAGTCCTTCATTCCAGGGGTTGCTCACCACCATCCAGGCTGAAGCTGGCAGAAGATGGGCATTCTTGGTGGCAGACTTGGTATTATGGAATTACCTCTGCTGCCTGTTCAGCAGATTATGGGTTCAAGGCACTCCAAATTACAGGTTTTGAAGGGTGTGTTTTGATTTGCATATCCTGGCCCCATCAGTTAATTCTGTCCTTGATTGTATATATTTTTCCTGTTCTATCATCGGTAGACCAACTCGTCTGTATTTTTAGGGCAATTTATGTGCTATTATTTTGAACTATTCTGTATGATGCACTGGGTTTTAGAATGGCATCAAATACTAACATACTAACATACTATTTGCCAGCAGATTAGGCCTTACGGTCTATCGAGTCTGCTCGAACCTAGATCCTTAGTTGGGTGCCGAGACCCTCCCATCCCTTGTTCTCTAGAAACCCCTATCATCCATCCCCACCCCCCCCGGGACAGGCCATCATCTGATACATCCACTTTCTGTGTCTGTCCCACCCTCTCTTGAAGCCCTCCACTGTGGATCTCTGAACCAGCTCACCAGGCAGTGCATTCCAAGGGTCCATCACCCTCTCGGTGAAAAACCTCCTCCTCTTTTTCCCCTCACCTTCCACCTTCCAACTTCAAACCATGCCCTCTGGTGATACCTCCTGCTTTAGTCTAAAGATCCCTCCATGTTTACCCTATTTATTCCTTGAGGTACTTGAAGACCTCAATCATGTCCCCTGTCCTCCTCTCCTCCAATGAAAACAGGCAGAGCTCCTCAAGTCTGTCCTCATAAGTCAAATCCTAGCCCTCGTGATCATCTTTGTTGCCTCCTCTGTACCCTCTCCAGGACCTGTATGTCCCTCTTCAAATGTGGTCTCCAGTACTGTACACAGTACTCAAGGTGTGGTCTAACCAGTCCATTGTACAGTGGCAGAATCACTTCCCTGCTCCTAGAGGTGATCCCCTACGATGCATCCCAACATCCTGTTTGCCTTGCTAGCTGCTCTCCTGCACTGCTCAGAGTTATTCATACATGTATCCACCATGACCCCTAGGTCTTTTTCCCCTATTGAGGCCTCCAGCGCCTCCCTCCCAGGGTGTACCTGTGTTTAGGGTTTCCCCGACCAAGATGCAACACCTTGCACTTGGTGATATTGAAATTTAATTTCCATGTGTGAGCCCAGCTTTCCAGGGTGTCCAGGTCCCCTTGCAGGGCCACCCTCCCCTCTTCTCCCTCAACTACTGCTCCCATCTTGGAGTCATCCACGAAGAGACTCATTTCACACCCTATACCCTCCCTGATGTCCGATATGTATGCATTAAACAGGATCGGACCCAGGACCGAGCCCTGTGGTAGCCCACTACCAACCTCTCTAGGGTTTGAGAGCTCCCCACAGACCACTACTCTCTGAGTGCGTCCAGCTAGCCAGTTTTCAATCCATCTGACCATCAAAGGGCCTACTCCTAACCCCATCAGTTTCTCCACCAGACCATTGTGGGGACAGAGTCAAACGCCTTGCTGAAGTCCAAGAATAATACATCCACAGGCTTACCCTGTCCAGTTCTGATGTTACCCATTCATAGAACTCCACAAGGTTGGTTTGACATGATCTACCTGGCACAAACCCACGTTGCCGACTATCCAGACCTCCCACCTCCTCAAGTACACCCCCAATCGTTCCTTTAGTATACTCTCCATTAATTTTCCCACCACCGAGTCAAACTGATGGGTCTATAATTACCTGGTACTTCCTCGACCCCCTTTATGGATTGGTACCACATGTCCTCTCGCAATCCCTAGGTACCCTCCCTGTCTCAAGTGACCTGCTGAAAAGCTCCGCCAGGTGCAGCCAGTATGTCCACCAATTCCCATAGTACTCTCGGATGAATGCCATCCATCCCAAGATTGTCTTTCTTTAGGGCCTTGAGGGCTAACCACACCCTTTGGTGGAGATAGCATCATCCGTCCCCTTCCCCTTACTGGTCTTTTTATCCTTATCCAGATGTGACCCCTGGGGTACCTTTCCCTCCCTCTTGCTCCATTTCTGTTGCTCCCCTGATCCCACTCCCTGCCGCTTCTATCCCCTTCATGCCTTGTTTTGTAGATATCCCATCCCCCTTCCTAGTGAACACAGAGGCAAAGTACTCATTAAATACCTCTGCCTGGTCCCTCGCCTCTTCCACCCACCCTCCTTCTGATCTCAATCTGCTGAGATGGCCCTTAGTTTTTCTCCGCTCCCCAATGTACCGGAAGAACCCCTTTTCTCCTCCATGTATCCCCTGTGCCAGCCGCTGCTCTTTACTGGACTTTGCTCCCCTCACCATACAGGTGACTTTTCTAGATGCAAGCTGGTACATTTCCTTATCCCTATCCCCTCTTGTTGTTTTATATTTTTTGTAGGTCGCCTTCTTTTCTCTGACTGCTACCTGTACCTCACTGGACCACCAGCATGGTTTACGTGACCTTGCTCCCTTACGTTTCAACTTAGCGCAGATCCTGACTGCCTCATGAAGTCCCGTTTATGACCTCCATCTCCTTTCCACACTTGTCATTGAGGTAATCCCTTCAAGTGATCCTTGAGAATATTTCCCATGCCCATAAAGTCTGCCCCCTGAAGTCCACTGCCAGTGTCCTAGATCTCTCCCCCACTCCCCCCATGCTTATTTGAAACCAGACAGTAGTGTGGTCACTCCCAGTCAGGGGGTCCTGTACAGCTATGTCCCTTACCAGATCCCCATCTGCCAGAACCACATCCAGGACATGCCCCTCCCTTGTGGGCTCCATCACATGCTGTGTTAAGAACACATCCTGGAAGCCATCTAGCAGCCAAATGAGGAAAGCATTCTATCCTGTGCTAAACAGTTCCAGATAATGCAAAGGAAACTCCAGAAAATCACAGCTTTAGAAATATTTCGACTGACATTTCAAATGTTTTCTGCATTAGCCTTCCCCTTTTCACAATAGAAACACAAAACAACCACGCACTCTCAGAATAATGGAACGAGTGCTTGCTTAAATTAAACTAGGCACAGAATACAAACAACAGCTATAGACTTGTTCCTATTTCATTGCCCACCCACCCTTCCTGTTATGTCCCCTCACCCTTCCTTGTGTAACCCCACAAATAGGGGTTCCTATAATGTCTTCCTGGGCTGCCTAATGCACACTTTTAGGATGGTGTCCTGTGTTCAGCAGTTCTAATCGTCTGCATGAAAGTGCTCCAGTAAGCCTCATGCCTGTCTCTTTAAGAGAAAGTCTAATGTGTTAGAAAATCAGTCTTGGCTGGGTTTGAGTGATTTAAAGCTCGCAACCAGCCAGACAGTCCATTTTTCTGCTCCATTCTGCAGTCGCTACTTGCGCAGAGGGAGCCCTCTTAGAAACTGTGTTCGTTCACTGTTTATCTGTAATAATAATAATAATAATAATAATAATAATAATAGTAACATAGGAGTTAGTCTAACCTGCCTTCTATTGCAGCTTGAGCTTTTGGATAAGAGCCACCATTTTGGTTCTGGACTGCCAGAGTCGGACCAATCGAATCTCAGGGGACCTAAAATGGAGCTCGTCATCAGTGATATTGTGGGACTGAAATTCTGTAGTAATTGTAGTTTTAAGGGTTTGGCACCTTAATGACGTGAAGGGGGAGCCCATTCTGTGACACAGTTCCCTCAGCCAACCGAACCCTTTGGATCTCAGAGGACATACCCAGAACTGCTTGAAGCAGAAGTCAGTCAAGAGTTGGAGTTTGGAGAGAAAACAGCTTGAGCCATCGAGCAGCCACTCCTGCTAGGAGCAGAGAAGAATCGTCAGGAAGGCTCTGCTGGCCTGCCTGTCACATCTTCCTGTGTGAAGTATTGCCTTGAGTGTGAAAGTCCACCAGGAAAGGTCAAAAAAAGCCAAGGTGCCATTTAATCTGCTTCCCTGTGCTTTGCTTTTTAGATTATGCTCTGGCTACTGCTCACCAAAGCTGGTAATACTCAAGGAGGATAGAAAATACCTGGTCTGGTAATGTGTTAGGTAAACAGTAGTTGTATGGCTGATAACTCGGCCGAAGTTCCACCTGACAGCATATACAAAAAAGTAATATAGTAGTCTTTATAAAGTCTAAGTCTGGGATCAGCCAGGAGCATCTGACCCACCTTTAATCTGGACTCTCTTCCTGGGTCACACAAGTGCTGTCCTCTTAGTCATTTTCCTGGCTCCCCTTCAGTGTCTCGGAACAGAAAAGGGACCTGCAGTCTTGGGGTAGGGGAGGTCCTTCTCCAGTGCTCGGGTAGTCCATGTTTGACCTAAACTGGTCCCACAGCCCTAAACCTTTGTTGCCAAGGACTGGATTTCCAATTTCTGTGTCTGGCCACTCATGGTGGAGGAGACGGAGCTGATCTGTCCATGCGTAGCCTTCTCCATGCGTAGCAGGTAGAAGCACTGGGACCTGAATCTCAGGTCAAAGAAGGCGTGAGGAAAGGGTTCAGGCAACTATGAGGTAGGCCAGGAAGGTGGCGTGGGGTGAGCCTGCACGATAAATTCGTGGAAGGAACAAGGGATATAGATGAACTCAAGCCAGTCCAGACTATCAATGGTTTTCAGAACGTGGAAAGGAGCCAACAGATGGCAAAGACCACCACCAAGGTGCTGATAATCTTGAGGAGCCGTTCTTTTTCTGATCCTCTTTCTTGAGGTTCTGGAAGTGTTGGGTGGCGGTCCTTCGATGAAGCAGTAGAAAATGGTCATCAGGAGGAAGGGAAGGATGAAGCCAAGCAAGGTGGTGCTGAGACCCAGACCTGCCATCCAGTAGCGCCCTCCTCTTTTTTGCAAGGCCACTGAAGTCCATGTCGCATAAGGTGGTGTTATAACTATCCTTGGTCTTACGAAGGATGAAAGCAGGCAGAGCCAGTATCGCAGCCAGGGTCCAGATAATTCCCAGGAGACCAGCATGGTGTCCCTGGACCGAGCCGGGAGCTGGACAGAGGCGAACAACTGCCAAGTAACGGTCAAAGCTCAGACAGGTCAGACAGAAGGCGCTGGCATACATGTTGACCAGAACAAGGTAGGAGCTGAGTTTGCACAGGATCGAACCAAAGGGCCAGTGGTAACCCAAGGCTGTGTACACTGCCCACAATGGCAAGGTGACCACGAAGGCCAGGTCAGCCAGAGCCAGGTGGCCTATAGGTGTCAGCCGACCTCCGTTTTAGTTTGGACTTCACACCGTGAAGATGACCACTCCGTTCCCGGACAGGCCGGGGCGAACACCGTCATGTACATCACGGGATGATGGAGGAAAAGGCTCCCACTCGGTAATCGCAATCCGAGTATTGTCATTACAGTCATACTCGTGAGGGGTCTGTATAATTATCATCTCCAGATGTTGCCATGCCAGTGCCTTTCCTAAACTTGAGTCCGCTGCCAGGTATATAGATGCGAAAGCTGCAAATGAACTCACTGCTACCGAGCCTCTATTTAAGCTGCTTTTTCAGCTTTTCTTTTCCCAGCCCGGGCCAGCCCTTCTCCAGAACACACATGGTAACTCAATCACTACCCACCAACATTAAACAATTAGAGCCTTCCTCCTACTATTCCTCTCCCCCACCCCAGCTCTCACCTACTACAGTATCTCCGTCTCCACTGCAGAACACCCCCCCAAACACCATTTCTTTTTCTACCTTATAAATGTGCCATTGGCCTTTGCTCTGTCAGTGGCCTAGCTATTGATACTCACTTGTATTGCTCCCTTATGCCTATTCCACGCCTGTTTGAAGCCCTGCACTGTATTCATAGCCACCACTTCTTGAGATGGGCCATTCCATGCATCCACCACCCTTTCTGAAAAGAATTTCCTCACATTGCCCTTAATCGGCCTCCTCTAATCTCAAGCTGTGTCCTCTTGTCCTGCTATGTTCCTATATTGAAACATGTTAGACTCTTTCATCTTGTTAATGCCCTTAAGGTGTCTGAATGTTTCGATCATATTACTTCTCTCCCTCCTTTGCTCAAGGGTATACATATTGAGGTCCGTTAATCCTCATGTTTTCTGATGCAGTCCCTGCACCACTTTGGTTGCTCTTCTCTGGTCTGCCTCAATTTGGTTAATGTCCTGTGGTTAATGTCCTTGTAAAAGTGTGGCCTCCAGTACTGGACACAATACTGCATTTTGGAGCGTGTCATACACAACTCCAAAATGCATTGGCTTACAGGGGGTGCGGGTTAGTAGGGGAATTCAAGGATGCATGGGACAGACGTAAACCATTCCTAGGGGGTAGGAGGAAGTAAGCTGTTTAACAGGATCTGCATCTTATCTGTTAGGTAGGAAAATGGGCAGACTAGGTGGGCCTTAATATCTGCCATCAAATTCTATGTTCCTATGTTTCAGCTGAACCGTTTAACAGTACTAACAGTACTACCAAGCACGCTCACCCTCGGCTGGTTCGGTCGATGAGAGCTTGATACAGGTTCCGTTCCGGTGCTTCTCGTGGTCAGTTTGTGACTTTGTGGAGGACAGAAATCCAGGATTGGAACCAGATTTTTCCTGCAAGACACTGAACCTGAGCAGACTGTGGCTGCCCCACCACATATCCAGGCAGCATCTCTGGACCCAAAATCAGCTCTCCAGGGTAAGGTAAGAATTTAACTTTCAGATGCATTTTAACATTTAAGCTGGAGACTGTGCAGTGGATCATATGGTTGTGTTAATGTGGTGGTGGATGGGACCAGGAGGGTCATCACTGGGGGTGGGGGTTGGGTTGTATTGTAGTTGGCTAATCGCGATGAGTCAGTTACAGGCCTGTGGAGGGGCATGGTCGTATGCTGGCAATGCTGCTGTCGGGGAACAAACCAGTTTCAGTGCCTGGACTGGGGGGTGTAGTCACTTATGAGCCTGTGTGTGTGGGGGGGGGGGGGTGAGACTCGTATGCTGCTCTCTGTAAGCAAACAATGTTGGTGCATGGGGCTGGACAGTGGGAAAGGGATTGGGGTCCAGGCCAGGCTGCTCCACCAGTTAATGGTATAATGGTCAGGTCAGGCAGTGTTCTTGCAGATTGAATCTGGGCTGGTGACGAGCAGCCTGCTTGGTAAATCTCCTATTTGAAAAACCAAGTGCACAGCAGCAGCCGGGGGTAATGGGACAAGGAGAGTGGGTTCTGGTTTTCCTGGCCTGTCTGAGCATGGAGTGGAGACTGCTGTATGGGCTGGAATTCTGGACCATCAAGTAAGGTAGTAATGTTACCTTGTGTTGGTGCAGGTGCTGGTGGAAGAAAATGGGCCGTGGACCGCCGTCACCACATGTGGGTGGGTGGGTGGGGGTGGGTGTATGGTGCGGTGGGTGTGGGGGGTATGGTTGATTGACAGAGCTTAATCTCCTCATAAAGTAATAGCTTTATTTTATTTTCATCTTTCTGTGGGGGTGGTGGAGCATCTCAGGAAGTTTAAAATAATTACAGACAGTTGCTAATATGATGTTGTGCATTATTTTTTTTAAGTAATTTTAAAGTTTCAGAGAATAAGGACTTTAAAGGGCTGTGCAGTTCACGTCCTGCTTCTGTTTAGATGTGTATCGGACCTTTGACTTGGATTTTTCATTCCTTGATTTGGCAATCCCTACTCTTCTCTGGACTACCTTTCCCCACTCTGCTGTATAGCAGGGTGACTCTATCTTATCCCATGCACTTTACTGAATCCCTGTACTGTTCACTTCCACTACCTCCTGAGGTAGGCTGTTCCATGGATCCACCACCCATCTGGTGAAGTAATGATGCTTTGCTGCCACTTAGTCTACCCATTCGAACCTCATGTCATGCCCTCTCATTCCTCTGCCTCTCCTTTTCTGAAAGATGCTATCCTCCAGTGCCCTCTTTATTCCATTGAGATATTTGAAGGCTTTCTCATATTGGTGTGTTCTCTCTCTCTATTGAGGTACTGTGCTCTCTCCAGTCGTATATGCCTTTTTTTAAGTCCTGTACCATCTGTGTCCATTGTGGCATAGATTTGCCATGAATCCACTGGAGAAAATGGTTGGCGGTGTACTGATGTGCCATTTTGGAAATGGTTGGCATTACCTCCTGTTTTTTGCTTAGAGCTTTTGCTATGCTATACCAGCATCTAAAACCCAGTTTCAAAATGTCTTCATTTTTCATGGAAAATGAGTTCAAGATCATGCCCAATGCCTCCGCTATCATGGAGTAATGTGGGGGCGTTCTTGGGTTCTCTTGTGTATAGAAAGGAAATTTGTTTAGTGGTACTGGGCAACCACTCATGTTGTTGCATAATTGTCTGCCATATAATTCAACTCCGGATTACTGTAATGGGCAGGTAAAGCAGCAGGAACAGAGTGGACAGTGTGGTGACTGACAGACTGAGCTTGCGCGCAGCATCACTGGCAGTGTAGCTTGACCAGAGGAGCAGAACTAGCAAAGGTAAATCTGGTTGAATTTTGAGTTCAGTTATTTGTCCTTTCTGGTTCTGTTTGTTGGTGTTTGTCGTGTTCTTTTGGTACAGTTATTGCCTTTCAGATAGAACAGTTGTGGAGTTGTCTGGAGGATCACCTTATTGCGGTAGAAATTGGTCTTCATGATGTCGGAGCTGAGCAAAGTCAAATCTGGTGCACAGAAGCGGAAACTGGCTAACTTGTCTGCACTGGTGGCAGCATCAAGTGATCCAAACAAAGGAAGCTATCGCTGTTTACATGCATACAAAACAAAGCTACTACCCGCCTGAACAAAACTAGTCTTGAGGATGCAGCTGAAATACAAGGTGGACAAATTGTGGCTCACTGTGTGAGCAGCTGCCTGCTAGTCAGAATCTAAATACTCAGCAAATACAGCCAGTGGATTCTGCAAGGGGACAGTTGTGCCACTTGATGTTGTGAAGAATCAAAATCCCTATTTTCAATGCCCCAAAAGCTCTGCCTCACAACATGAAAAGGTTGCCTTTGTACAAAGGCATCCAGTTCAGACCGGATTCGCAGATGTTAAAGTCCTACCGTACAACCGTCAAAAATCTACACACGGATTCTTCCTGGGAGCAACAAAGTTATACCAAGGAACTGGGTCACTGTACAGGTGGTTGACTGTTTGGTGCATTCTCTCCACTGCAGTATCTGCATGGCATTTTCAGATGTGGAAACTCGGTTTGTTACAGGATACCAAGACTTTAAGCACATCTACCAAGGCATGATAGAACATGAGGATTCCAGAGCTCACAATGCAGCTGTGGATGCGTATCTGTCCTGCTTAGTGGATGCTGATGTTGAAACGCTGGTGAACAAAGATATGGTTGCAAGTCGGAGAAGCAAGTCCAGCAGAACATAGATGTCATGCGAGAATTATTGAAGTTGTCAAGTTTATTGGATGCCAGTGCCTGCCATATCGTGGAAAAGACGAAGCTTTATACAGTGTGCAGGACCCATCACTTAACCATGGAAATTTCTTGGAGCTGATTCTTCTGTTGTCCCAATTTGATGTTCCTCTGAATACACACATCCAAAAAGCAGTAGAGCAGAGCAAGAGAAGGAAGCAGAGAATGGAGAAAGAAAAGGACACTTCAGAAGCGCGTGGCCGTGGAGGGCTGATTACCTTGCTGTCAAAGACCACCGTAAATCAAATTATCGAGATTATTATGCAGATAATCAGAGACAGCATTGTAAAGGATGCTATGGACCAGAAGATCAGCATTCAGATGGATACCACACAGGACATTGGTGTGACTGACCAAGTGGCTATCATTCTACGGTATGTGAAGGACCTTAAAGTTCATGAGCGTCTCTTTGCTGTGGTTGAGGTGCAGGACACTTCTGGACAAGGAATGCACAAGGTTTTAAGGAGAACTTTGAAATGCATGGACTCGATATGAAGAACATCGTGGAAGTCATTTGATGGTGCAGCCAACATGCGGAGGCGAGTTTGTGAGATTCTGACTTTGATAAAAAGGATTCACCAAACAGTGTCTATACCTGGTGTTATGCACATGTTCTCAATTTGTGTGTCTCAGATTGTAGTGAAGCAGTTGTGGAAGCAAAGACATTATTTGGTTTGCTACAAGGACATCCGTCTTCATTAGTGAATCGCACAAAGGATGACTATGTAAATCTAGCATTGATGGTACAGGACAGGACAAACTCAGGCGGCTTCAAAGATTGGTGAAACCAGATGGTGGGCAAAACCAGAGCACTGGCATGCATCTTCAGAACATATGAAAACCAAGAGAAGAATCTGTATGTGTCACTCCTCCAGACTTTGCTTTTATTAGTACCTCTGGAAAGTTTGATGCTAAAGCTGCCAGTGAGGCAGATTCACTGCTTGACAAATGGAAGAAGTTTGGCGTCATTTTGATAGCCTTTGTGTTCATGAAGATCTTTACAGTAATTGGGCCAGTATCAAAGTATCTGCAGACTAAGGGACTAGACTATCTTCGGCATGGCCATGGTGGATCATGCTAAGATGGAGTTGCAACAGTCTGAATTATAAACATCCAGCAAAAGCTTCTAACTTTGTTGCTGGAAGACAAGAAAAATTGATGAGTTGGGTATTGAGATTGACCTTGAGGATCATCTGCCAAATAAAAGGGTAGCCAGGAAGAAGAGAATGCCAGGGAAAATGTCAGTGATGAGCAGTGGCAGATCCCATGAAGCGATTTGAATGTGAAGTGTACACTCGTATTATGGATCAAGTTCGGATGAGCTTAAATGATCACTTTGATAACAACAAGCAACTGATTCTGGATACCAGCTGCATGGACCCACGTCACTTCGAAAGTATAATTCAAGGTGGCATACCAGATGAAAGTCTGCAGAAAGTGGCATTCTTGGCAGAAGTAGACCGTAGCAGACTTAAACTGGAGTTGTTAACGTTTGCTAAAATATTCAGACGACTGCAAAGATCACTGCCTGAAGAATACACTGCGGATGTGTTGACAGAGGATGTTGACTTTCATGACTCCGAAGACTCCGACACTCGTGATCGTGAAAGTGAAACTAGTGACCAGAATGAGCAACAAGAGAGAAGAGATTTGCCAGACAAATGCAAGTCCTGCAAAGAATGCCTAATGTGCTGTTATAAAATTTTGGCACAGTACAACATGCACTCGTCTGCATTTTCAACCTTGTTCATTGTCTATGAGTATTTGTTGACTCTATCGTTTACCCAGGTGTCCTGTGAGAGAGCTTTCAGCAAGCTAAAGATAATAAAGACTCGACTGCGCTCATTGCTGGGACAAGAGAAACTGGAGGCATTCATGATTATGGCCATTGAGAGAGACCTTCTTGATGGAGTGCGCGCAGAAGATGTCATCCAGAAACTAATTCAACGATCTGAAGCATACAAGCGAGTACTGTCACCCTGACACTGGAAGGCTACTGCTACTGTCACTAGAGGCCAAAGCTGGATGCTGGGTTGAGGTACCCAGGTCCAGAAGGATTCAATGGATTAGACTGGCTACTGTGGGGCGCTGTGGAGCCGAGCTAACTGGCAGCAAAATCTATCCGCTCCAAATCTTTACTCTAAAAATCAAATTAACCATTGGTAGACAGAAATTGAGGCTATTTTGAGAATCTGAAGAGTACCATTGGGAATGCGCTATGGGTAGTCCTCGTAAAGAGAAAGGCGGTCCGGGAGGAAAAGCCACAGGATCCTCTCACTCTGCTAGGGACGAATCTGACTGTACAGGCCTCATCCACCACGGAACCGAAGAGACCTTTATTGTTGATTGGGACAAAACTGCAGAGGCAGATATCTGGTCTCTGACCTGAATTCAAAAGTGGATGCATACAATTCCCGACTGACTGTAGTTGAAACATCCATGGAATAAACTAAAAGTGAGATGGAGGAAGTCAAAAAACAGAAGGCCATGGTAACTACCATGAACCTGATCAAGGAAAACACGCACTTCGGGCTAGGTTACGAGACACTCAAACCAGGCTCAATCCATGCATATTCGGATTTTAGGAATGCCCGAGGATAGATCACCTGGTGATGTTTATCCAAGTGGCTTCAAGAGAAACTGTCTGTGGAAGAACCCTGGCACATTTGGCTTGCAAACAGTGTACAGAATTGCACCTTGAGGATACAGGTCAGATTCGGACACCCACGCCTCTACTTTTGGTGAGAGACAGTGTTGGGACTGGAGACCACATTCTGAGATTGGCCCGTCAGTGGGTTCTCTAATGCAAGATGAAAGGGCAGTTTATTTTTTCCTGATCTAAGCTATCACGACTCTCATGCGCGGAAAAAGTTTGATGGAATTAGAAGGCGACTTAGAGAGAATCGTATCCCTCACACAGTGCTCTTCCCTGCCAGGTTTGAGTGGTATATAACAGGAAGGTCTGTCTGGATATTTTCAGGCGGTGTGAGTGCCTTTATATGTATTTCAGCCTTTCGGCTGAGCTTTGCTCAGACTATTCGGTTTTCGAGCCATTATTAAATAATTGCTTAGTGCTGGAAGGCTTTCTAGGAGCCCTAGTGTAAAATGTGATGTCAATTTTCAATATCTTGTTAAATCCAGTTGGAGATTTTTGTAAAATTCTGGGCTTTGAGTAAATATAGTTAAACGTTGATTTAGCTGCCAGATTTCACTTTATTTTAGGAACTACCTTTAGGTTTTTAGTATGGCCAATACCCTGAGTTCAGGCAGGCAAAAGCTGTCCTTTCTGTGGACTTTAGTTTTTTGTGTTTGAATAAAGTCCTACTGCTCATGTGCTTAACTTATGCAGCATAAGTCTTGATATATTTAAATCTGGCTATTTAGTTTTCCCCATATGTGGTATCAACATATCCTTGATGCACTAATCCTATGTTTAAAGGGCTCGTCCCTAAAATTGATTATGTATGGACTGTCATGGATACAATGTTTTGTGGCTTTGATATAAAGCAACTGAAAATCTAAAAATAAAGTATATAAAAATTAAAAAAAAACTGGCTACTGTATTTGCTACCTGGAGTAGTGATCATGTCTGAACTGAAGAAAGGGATATTTACCATGCTGGTCTTCGCTGTAATGTGAGCTGAGTGCATGCAGAAGAGATCCTCAAAGCGTAATTGCGTGGAAGTATACATTTTTAATTTCTTCTGACTAAAAACCATGGTATGCACTGTTCTGGTTATTGGTTTTGTTTGTATGGAGACCTTATCATTGAATTTGTACTTTTATACTTTGTATGTGGTAAAACAGATGCACAGTTAGTTTATGAAAATAAAAATTACACTCAGGACACTGTTGGCAGACTTTAATGTATAAGTGATCAAATGACAATGAAACACACAATGGATACACAGTTCTGTTTTATTAAAATACAAATTACATGACACTGTGGACAGACTAAAGTATAACTGATCAAATGACGATGGAAGCGTGCAACAGATTGTACTGTGCAGCTAATGTTTAGAATTAGGGAAAGTGTAGGGAAAGATTAGGATAGATCTACTTCTGTGTAACAAGCTGAGTCAAAGGCCCATTTTCAAGTCTTTCCATGCAAACCCTTTTTCTGAACCTTTCTTACCATGGCTGGGCCTTTGACCACCCCCCCACCCTCAGTTGCAACATCCTGGCAGCTATTTCCTGCTTTAGGTAACTTGAGCACCAGCTTGGCCTCCTTCACTCTGGCACTATGCATTTTTAGTTTGCCCAATTCATCAATTTCTATGCTAGTTCATAAGAACTATCACCAACCATTTTATATGTGCTGCAATTAAACATATACATTGTCACCCTCACTAATACCACCTGTGCTTTTCCTCTTCCCTTTTACTCTGGTTGCACCTGGCTGGAAATGTGCCATGATTCGGTGTGCATAGTACCAATTTGATTAAATTCATGTCACACAATACAGTGCAGTTTAATACAGCAGCACTAACATCAATATACAATAGAACACTGTTACACTGTTTACACCTCTAGATGGCATTCAATTGTCCTTTTGAGTCTGACGTTTTTGGGTTGCATCTGATTTTATTGCCTTTGTAACCAGTCCTGAATCCCCCTTTACTCTGCAGCTGCTGCTCTTTTCACACTGCCGAACATTCTGTGACATCAATAACACCATTCGAGACCATTCAGATGTATAGCATAGAGTGGGTTATTAAGGCCATAGAACACTTACACATGACTCAGTAGCTGAGTGAAACTGTATGCAAGTAGATATGAGGGGACCCAAAGCAAAATTAAAATGTTTCAAAACTTTGTGAAAATGCCTTGGTGAAACTTTTCACTGTGTATATAATTAGCGGACACCAATCTCTTCAGATGAGCGCAACCTCATTTCTGTCTTAAGGCAGAGCATTGTGAGTTGCTGCCTCGTGTTCCTTTATTGGGGCTAACAATAGTACTGTAACAATCATGTTGGGGGCACATAGGCTGCTTTTGGCAGAATCTTAGCATAACACACATTGCACTGCACTCTTTTCTCCTGTTCACATCATGTTGCCTCACAAATTGCTCAGAAAGGGAAAGGGTAGGGAAAGGTAGGGCCTCAACCTCCGGAGGTGCCTTGCCGGGGCGTTGAGCTTAACCATTGATTTTGTTTGAAGAATTCTCTGCTCACCTGCAGCCATGTAGCTGGATAAATGTAATGTTGCAGGATCAGTTAATGAAACAAGTATTGCTAAATTGGTAACCTGCTTTCCTGCAGTATTGCTGCAGGGGTGGGACTAACAGGTCATGGCTGCAACATTTTTGCAAGGTGTCAGAGTTCACTTTAAATCAATGGGACTGAAGCCTCCGAAATAATGAATATACATTTTCCAGTAATGTAATAGCTTTCTTCATAGTATACAATAGCTTTCTTCTGAATAGAATACATGCTGACATCTTGTACTTGTCTACAGCATGCCGTGGTTGGGGGGCCCCCCATGACCCTAACAGGGCCTCCCCTGCCAGTACCAAGGCCCCCCTGGGCCAATTTCCAGGTGGGCCCTTTGCTTCCCAGTCCGACCCTGCGTTCCACTACACACACTATGCTGAACTGAGGCTGTGCAAGACAATATACAACCCATGTGACCTTACATTCCATGAATCACTGCAAAATTTGCCTTAAAGAGCCCCCAAAAGGCAAAATAACACGAAGTCCATAGAGAACAATGGGAACTTTGCATTACTTCAAGATGCGAATTTATTCACTTCACTTTATGGAATATTTTGCAAAATTCAGGTTATATGCAAAATACTACGTCTTAACAGGGCCAGCTTTAGGGTTTTGGGGGCCCCCAGCAGATTAATGAAGTCATGGGGCCCACCTACTTGGCCAACCATCACCCCATATGTTTGACTGTAACCAATATACACGTCATTTTATTGTATTTCCAGTACTGGTGGCATCTTAAAACATTTTTAGAGAGAGAGACTGCAGTGTCAGCACATACTGTTCATTTTCTCACTTCCATTGTTACCCATCTGCCTCTTATTGCCTGGGTCATAGCTCAGTAAGGCTTTTCATGAAGTCGTGATCCCACATCAAAATCTGCACAGTCCTTTGTTGCTGTGTCAAGATGATAAGAAAAAAAGATTTAAAATAATTAAGGTAAACTGTTCTAGTTGGGGCCCCCATAAGCAGGGGGCCACCAGCGATTGCAGGGTTTGCTGGTGCCTAAAACCGGCCATGCGTCTACCTGTACTCATTACCTCTCCCCATTCTGAGTGGAAGCCTCTAATACCCACTCTTTGACGTCTGTTCATTAACCATGATTTTACCCATGAAATTATATTTGGATGTAACTATTATTGTTAACTGTTCAAATAGTACTTCATGTGAAACAGTGTCAAACACCTTCGTATAGTCAAGAAATATAATATCAGCTGGCATACCCTTATCTACAGCTGCACTTACAGGCTCAAAGAAATTGAATAGATTTGTAAGACAAAATCGTCCTGGGCTAAATCCATGTTGAGATATATCAGTATACCCATTTTGTCGTATGTGGTCTACTATATGTTCTTGTATTAGCCCTTTTAGCAATTTGCCAGTATTGATGTCACACTAATTGGCCTATAATTCTCAACATCTTTTTATCTCCTTTCTTATGGATAGGTGTGGCTGTCACCTCCCTTCATTGTATTAGTGTGTTACCTTCTTTTATGAATGCATTAAAAAGCATTGCAATCAGTCCCACTAAGTTAACCTTTAGGCTGCCAACAGAATTAGAACATATAGGAATTTTGGACTGATATATCAGTCCGAGGCACAGCAAGGGTTAATATTTAATTCTTTAAGGAATCTAGAGTTTACACCGTCTGATCCAGTAGATTTGTTTAGTTTCAGCTTTGTAATTTTGCACAACACTTCTTTCTCTGAGAACCTTATTTCTCCCTGATTTTCAATGTTGGTTACTGTGGGGGCATCTTGTGGCTCTTTCGGTTGATATGTACTTAGAAAATATTTTTTTAACTCATTTGCCATATCTTTTCTTTGTTTACCATCCCTACTTGTGTTTGTAGTGGTCCTACTCCTTTTTAATTTCCCTTCAGTGAGCCTACATAGTTGTAGAACATTTTCTTATTATCTTTAACTGCTGTCGCCGTTTGTACTTCTGCTTTCTTTTTTACCCTTCATGTTAATCTCTTGGTTTTATTTCCCTCCTTTTTGTACATTTCCCAGTTTGCTTCTGTTGAATTCTTTTTATATTTAGCATATTTCCTCTTCTTACTTTTGATACTATTTTTTATTGATTTTCCCTACCAGGCTGGTATTCTGCCTTTTTTGCTATGCTTTCTTACTTCGGCAACCCATGTTTTAATACCATAATCTATTTTGTTTTTGAGTTTTGTCCCTATAGTATTCAAGTTAGAATCTTTCAAATTGTCCTTCCAATTCCATGTTGCTAAGTAGTTTTTAACTGATTTATAATCAGCTTTATGTGTATTGTGTTGTGATCACTGTCACCAACCAGGTCAGATACCTTTATGGCAATGTTGTCTTCCTCTAGGTTACTTAGTACAAGATTCAATATGTTATTTCCTCTTGTTTTTTGATTCACCATTTGTTCAAGTCCTTTTTGGATCATTATTTCAATAAATTTGTTCTCATAGGTAGTATATCCTGTTATTGTCATGCTTTTAAGAGCAGATAAGAAATTATTATTATCCTCAGCTTTTAGATTGGGGGGAATCTATATCCCAAACCCATTGTAATTTTCTCTCCTGCAGAAAAGGACCAATAGACCCATCTAGTCTGCCCTATTACTACACCCTGGACCACATTTGGCCACAGGTTTCCCTCCCACCTCCCTTTCCCACATGTACTATGCCCATGTGCCTATCCCACACATGCTTAAAGCTCCCCACTGTCTGCACTCCCACCACCTTTTCTGGCAGGCTGTTCCAGGCATCCACAACGCTTTCTGTGAAGAAGCATTGCGTCACATCCCTCTTAAACTCCCCTTTCCAAGTTTCATATCATGCTCCCGTATTCTGGTGCTCCTCCCCCTCTGAAAGAGGTTATATTCTTTCACTTTGTTCAGCCCTCCTGAGGTACATATAGGTCTCAGTCATGTTCCCCCTCATTCTCTTCTCCTCCAGGGAATACATGTTGAGCTCCTGCAGCCACTCCTCAGATGGTTTCTCATGCAATCCATGCACCATTTTGGTATCCCTCCTCTGGACTGCTTCTACCCTGTCAATGTCCTTGCAGACGTACAGCCTCCAGAAGTGGACATAGTACTCCAGGTGAGGTCTCACTAGTGAGCGATCCAGTGTTAACTCCACTTCCCTTCTCCTGCTAGAAATTCCCATCCCTGTGCATCCCAGCAACTGTATAGCCTTGCATACTGCCTTGCCACACTGCCCTGCCACCTTGGGTTCATCAGATATGAATACCCCAAGGATCCTCTAGAGGTTGGTGACTGTAAGTACCATCTTATACACAATCCTAGGTTTCCCTATCCCAAGTGCATGACGTAACACTTTTTGGCATTGAAACCAAGCTGCCACACATTAGACAACTCCTCTATTTTCCCCAGATCCCTTTACATTCTTTCCATCCTCTCCTGTGTGTCCTCCCTGTGGCAGATTTTTGTCTCATCAACAAAGAGACACACCTTCCCCTTCAGTTCATCAGAAATGTCACTTATAATGACACTGAAGAAGACAGGACCCAGTATTGATCCCTGTGGTGCTCCACTGATTACTCTGCATTCCCCCAAGTGACTGTGATGTACCAGCACCCTCTACCTCCTATCACTCAATCATTTAGATACCCAGCTTACTACTCCCACAGGTTGTTAAGTTTCTTAATCAGCCCCCTGTGTAGTACAGTGTGAAAGGCCTTACTGAAGTCCACATAGACCATATCCACTGCCCTCCCCTGATATAATTCCCTTGTTTCCCAGACAAAACAATCTATGAGATTTGTTTGATATGATCTCCCCCCTCCCATGAAGCCATGTGGCTAGTGGTCTTTCAGCCCATTTGCCTCCAAGTACTCCATCAGTCTTTCCTTCAGCAGGGTTTCCATTAATTTCCCCATCACTGATGTGAGACTGACTGGTCTGTAACTGCTAGCCTCCTCCCTGCTGCCACTCTTGTGCAGAGGGACCACATCATCCCTCCTCCAGTCCTCTGGCACCATCCATGTCTCCAATGAGGTGCTTAATAGTATTACCAGAGGGGTGACTAGTACCATACTCAAGTTCTTTTATTACCCTTGGGTGGATCCCATCTGCACTACTGCCTTGTTTTCCTTTAGGGCTTCCAATTCCGATGGACTCTCTCTTCCAAAAATGTTCATGTTTCAAGTCAGTCCATATTCTTCCCCCTCCATTATGAAGACTGAGCAGAAGTATCTGTTTAAAATTCTAACTTTTTCTTGATCTTCCTCTGTACTGTCCCTCCCCTGATTTCCGGATCCTCACTATACCACCCCTTCCTCTTTTCACTCACATACCTGAAAAAAGTATTAGCACCTTTTTTGACCTCCTGGGCAATCCTCTCCTCTGTTTGAGCCTTTGCTGCACTCACCTTCCTCCTCCCCAGCTCCCTTTGTTTATCTAGGCAAGCCTGCCTGTCCCCCTCAGTTTGGGCCTCTTTGTACATCCTAAAAGCGGTTTTTACTCCCTTACCACCTTTGCCATCTCCTTTAAGAACAATAGTGGCCTCTTCCTCCTCTTACTCTTGCTTATTTTCTTCAAGCAGTTTGCCATTGCTTTAGTTAGTTCCCCCTTCATCCTTTTTCACTGTGCCCATACTCTCCCCAGCAATCTCCCCTTAAAGGTATTTACTAAGGCAGTCACCCATTTCTTTAAAATCTGCTCTCCAGAAATCCAGGACCCTTGTCCTAATGGGGGTTTTCTCCTGCTCAATCCATAAGCCAAATCACACTATATGATAATCATTGGTACTCAAGGGGCTACTCACTGTGATGTCTCTAATGCAATCCCTATTTGTAAGTAACAAAGTCAACATTGCCCCATCTCTAGTGGGTTCTGTAACCAGCAGCCTAAGAAATACCTCTTGTATAAGTCTGAGATGGCTCTGCTTCTAGTTGTAGCCAGGGCCAGAATGCTTCAGCCTACATTGAGGAGGCAGTATAGTATAGTGGTTAAGGGCATTGAGCTGCAGACCTGGACACCTGGGTTTGAATCCCATCAGCCCCCACTTGCATTCTGTGAGACCCTGAGCAAGTCACTTAACCTTCTTGTGCTCCCAGGTTGCACCTGGAAACAAGCTCCAGTTTAGTGTGCCTATCCTGGTTAAACAATGTTTCCTCTTTCCCTTTCCCTTGGTATTACTTGGTATTACCATACATCTGGCAGATTAAAGTTCCCCATAATCAGTACCTGTGCTTTGCTTGCTGTTCTGCCAGTGACTTCCCCTAAAACCCTGTCTAACTCCTACCCCTGTGTTGGTGGTCTGCTCACCACCCCCACATGGATAAAGGCCCTGGACCCTGTCTCCAAGCCAACTCAAAGAACCTCCAGCCCTTCCTTGCCTCCGTTGTGTCCTTGTATCCCTACCTTGCATCAAGAATCACTGCAGTGTTTGCAGGTGTTTCAAATGTTCAGGAAGTATGCAGCAAGAATAGATCTAGGATGTGAAACAAAACAAGTTGGTTATAATTACACATTAGCATGCATTTCAGTTGTGTTGAGCAAGGAGGCGGACCTCAGCTGTTGATCATTCTTTTGGCTTTTGACTTAACCACCAGGTACCTATCTGCAAGCGACTGGGTGCAACTGACAAGCTACAACAAGGATAAATGGGCATATCATCCTCTATTACTAACAATCTCCTTGCTCTGGGTCCCTAGATGCCTGCACTGGTCCAAGCCGCATAAGCCTCAGAAGTGTAATTCAATTGACTACAAAGTATAGCAACTGTCTCTTAAACTCCTACTCCTCCTCATCTTGATATCAGGAAGTGTCCACTCAAATCCTGGCCCTGTCTCCTACAGTACAACAAAGCCTGCCAAAATGGAGGGGGGACTCAAAATTGCTACCTTAAACATCTGCAGTCTCCTCCCAAAACTGGCCTCCCTTCAAATCTTTGCCAGCCAACACAACCCGGATATCCTTGCCATCATCGAACTTGGCTGACACCTAATACTCCGGATCATGCCATCTCTATACAAGGCTACAAGATATTCAGGCTGGATAGGACCTCAAAAAGGGATGGTGGATGTGCAATCTACATAAAGGACTACCTCATCTGTCTCCCTGGTTCTTATCCCACCACAGAAACCTCAGTGCAACTCCTTCCTATCAAGATACTACTTGGTGCCCAAAACAAAGTCCTCATGATTGCTGCTGTCTATATCCCACCAAAAGATCCTGATTCCGGCCTACAGGCTGTCCTCGAGTTTGTAAGTACGCAACATTCTGACATCGAACTCCTTCTCCTTGGGGACTTTAATATAAATTGGCTTGCTCCTGATGCAGGGTCAAACAAAAATGCCATCCTAGCAGCAAATTTAACACAAGTGGTAAACTCCCCTACCAGGAAAAACTACAAATCAGGGACCAGCACCCTCATTGACTGGATCCTTACCAGCCACCCTACCCGTATAACCAATGTAAGTGTTCTCCCTGACTCGCTCAGTGATCACTCTCCAATAATATGTACCTGGACAAATAAGTTTCGTAAGCCGCCTCCAAAAACCATCTATAGCAGAGTCCTACCTTATGGCAACCTTACTCATCTCAAGACCTGTCTTAGGCAGATAGACTGGTCCTTGATTTACAAAACTCAAGATGTTGACCTAGCCCTTGATTACTTTATTACTACTTTCAACACTGCCTGTGACACCTATGCACCAGTAAAAAAGCACAAAATCAAAGCACTCACAAATCCCTGGCTCACAGCAAAGCTATTGGCACAACTCAAAAGTAGGGATCACCTCTGGGCCACTGCAAGAGCTACTGACACTCTGTTGGACATTCAAAAGTATAAACAGGCTGCTAACCACTGTACTAAACAGATCCGCTTGATGAAGAGCTCCTACTTCAAGAATGCCCTCTCCAACTCCTGGGCGAAGGAAATCCTTCTGGGACAACATAAAAAATGTCATGGGTCAGCAGTCCAAATCCTCTCCTACAATAATGAATGTGGATGGAACCACTACATTAGACCCAGAGATCATTGCAAACACCCTAAATGATACCTTCACGGACCTTAATGGTGTCCTCTCATCTGATTTCTTTACTGATGCTGACCCTCCAATTTCTACTTCTACTACTGCCTCTCCAACCAAACCACCCTTCCATTTTAAACTAGTAAAGGCACATGAAGTCTATAAATATGTAAAGAAGGCCATTTCTAAGTCCCGAGCAAGCAGCGACACGGTTGACCTTAAACTTCTGTCCCTCACTCTGGAGGAAGTACTGCTCCCCCTCACAAAAATTTTCAATCTCTCCCTCTGCTACAGCCAATTCCCTAGGAAATGGAAGGCTGCAGTTGTCACTCCAGTGCACAAAAGTGGTGATAAGTCACTGCCTGGTAACTATCGCCCGATATCAATACTACCACCTCTCTCTAAGGCCCTTGAACGCTTGGTGGCGGACCAACTTTCAGACTACCTGGAAAAGCACAACATCCTATGCACTCAGCAGCATGGATTTAGGATAGGGCACAGCACATCGACTGCCCTACTTGAATTCTCAGGAGCAATCCACAATGCCATGGACAAAGGAAACCTAACTGGAGCAGTCTACATTGACTTAACCAAGGCATTTGATACAGTTCACCATGGCCTACTTATCAAACAACTTCTACCCCTAGGGCTCTCTTGAGGTCCTGGTGACTGGGTAAAAATTACCTTGCTCAGCGCTCTCAATCTGTAAAGTAGCTGGAGTTCTCTCAGACTCAAAACCAGTTCGTTCAGGAGTTCCCCAGGGATCCATCCTGGGCCCCTCCTTTTCAGCCTTTTCCTAAACTCCTCCCCAAATCCTGCCCTGAACAATTAATCCTCTATGCCGATGATGCCGTGATTCTTGCCACTCATAAAGATCCGAACCTCTTACGCCTCAACCTTCAGCATGCTTTTCCAAAGTTGAGATGTGGTTCCTTGAACATAAGCTGGTTCTAAACACAAAAAACTAAATCCATGCTCTTCTCTAACCCATAAAACAAGAAATGGCAAGTCCACTCACCATTAATGCATACCTGGGAAATACCCTTGAACAAGTGCCAATTTTCAAATATCTTGGAATCAACTTTGATCAAGGCCTAACCTTGCAACTCACATTGATAGTACAGCAAAAACTATTAATCAGCGAATTGGGATTCTGTATCGGAACGGCAGCTTCTTACCCATTCTGCACAGGATTCCCATCCAATCTTCTATCATCTCAGTCATTGACTGGCTTAGTTATATATGGATCTGCCACTACTACAGCACTTAGTCGCATTACAACATCCCTAAATAAGGCCTGTCGGCTGCTCACTGGTGCACATCGGCGTACCCACACATGTGAACTCTATGCTGACTCAGGTTGGTTGCAACTCTCAGACCAGATAAAGTACCTTACCTGCCTGATGGCAAAAAATCCCTCTGGGCCTCACTCCACCCTGTATCCAAGACCTGTTATGCCCGGCGCTAGCACCCATTTTACCAGAAGATCTGAACACCAGCCTCTCAAGTCCCCCGGTGCCGGACTTCTCAGGGACAAAGATCATTTGCCTATCGTGCCCCCCAGCTGGCTAAATGCCCTCAGCACTCATATTACTGCCTCCACCTCTCTAGGTATTTTCAAATCAAGGCTTTTATCTCACCTTGCCACCTCCAGCTCCTGTGACTGCCCTGATTAAACCTCCTATTTTCTCACTACCCAGCCTGTTCCGTTATTTGACAAAGACATGTTTGGAAACCTTTTCTCCTGCTATTGTCTGCTCCCCACCTTTCACTTAACCTCTCTGTTCTGGACTTTTCCCTATTTGTTTCTCCTAATCTGGCATGACCTCTTTCTTGTAATAATAATGTGATTATTGATATCTCATGTCCTTTTGCACAAGTGATTTGATATGTATTTGTACATGTTTTCTTGCTCCTGACACAACACAAATTGTTGTGTTATCTATGTAACCATTTGTACTGTACCTAATTGATGTGGAACCTTTGTAAAAGAGCCTCTGGCTCAAAGGTAGTAATTCCTAGAACAATAAACTAAACTAAAACTAAAACTAAAATAACCAGTAACATACATGAATTTTAGAGAAGGTGAGCAATCATAAAAGGTGGATTGTTAACTACAAACAATATGATGCAAAAAGGCTGACAGTGTCCCTTTAAGCCTGTAAAAACATAAGGAATAATGTATGAGCAGCCATACATAACACGCCTGTGTTTCTATTGAGGGGTTTAGATAACAGCATGTGGGCCTCAAGAGGGAAGCTGGAGAAGTCTGTGCTATTATCTCAACCCCTCAATAGAACCATAGGCAGAGGTGTGTATGGCCAACCATAGTTTATTTTTATGTTGATTGCGCACAGCTCAAGAAACATATTGCGGCAGCTTTCTCAGTAGCAGGCTGTGGAGGTGGGGCACTGTTGTGGCCAATGCCCCCACAGCCTGCAAAGGCTTGTCCTGCTTCCCCCAATGCTGTTGCAGGCTGCTGGTGACAGTAGTTTCAAACATTTGCACCAACTTCAGACAAATCAGCCGCTGCAATCAGGGGCCACCTCGTCATTGCAACGCTAGCCATCCGCTGCAATGAGGGATCAACCCATTATTGCAGGGCAGGATGTAAAAACCCTGATATTGTTTGTGAACATGGCAGCGGGTTGCTGCCGTGTTCACAAACAATCCCATGTTTATTTGCCGCCGTGGTGCTCCAATCCCCGTCGGCCTCGTGCCTCCGTGTTTCTAGTGCCAACGGGGAGCCCACTCTCCATCGGGCATTCTGTAACACCCACCCCCACTTTTATTCCTGCCAACGGGGTGCCCAATCCCCATCGGCATAATGAATTCTCCCCTTTGTGTGCCAATGGAGTGCCCAATCCCCCATCGGCTACTGCTGCCCTCCCAAAAAGCTGTTGGTGGCACACTGGCCACCCCAGTGTGCCACCATGCCTATAAAGGGAAAAATGGTCCTGCAGTCTTTTTTTTTTTACCTGCAAAAACAGTCCCTCGTGAGTCTCCTGGCCCCCACCTGCAACCCGTACCCACCCACTGTGCACTCTGCCTCCCACATGCCCCCCACCCCATACTTACCTCCGGAGCTTGGCGTGACGATCTTTGGTGGACCGGGAACATGTCTGCACTCTTCAAAGTTGACCACGAACTGAGGAAATGCTGGTAAGCTGTATAACGTAATAAATAGGGTTTTTTCTACTTTAGTGCATATCTCTGGCATTTTTGGGAATTTTTTTGCCAGATTTTCAACATCGGGTTTTTGGGACCCCTCCTCATGAATTCTTGAACTGTCATGGTGTTAATCGGCCCAGAAAGCTGATTTTGCGGTCACTGCGCGGAATCACCTTTCAGGGCTGATTAATGAAACGACAGTGCCAGTGTTCATGAGGTGGGCTCTCAAAAAGTCTATGTTGCAAATCTGGCAGAAAAAATCCAAAAAATGACTGTTTTACGAGCGTGAGCTGTGCAGTTGCTACGCACGCTCGTAAATTCTTGAATTTGCAATATTTTCATGCCAGATTTTCAACATTGGGATTTTTTCACACCTGCTTGTAAACAGTACAGCTGTCATTGTTCACACCCTGGCGGAAATGTGTTTTCGCTCTTCCGGTGCAGAATAGCACGGTCGCTGTGGGAAATAAGTGTTTGGGACAGAGTAAGAAAATGACAGTGACACCGTTCATGAGTAGAGGTCCTGAAATGGCTGTGTTGAAAATTTGGTAATGATACTCCATAAAATGACTGTGTTACGAGTGTGCATTGTGCAGTTTGCAAGCATGCTCGTAACTTCGCGAATCTATGTTATTTTCACTCCAGATTTTTAACATTGCCATTTTCCCACACCTATTTATGAACAGTGCAGCTGTCATTTTTCCTATCCTGGCCAAAATGTGTTTTCACACTTCCGGTGCAGAATAGAGCGGTTGCTGTGGGAAATCACTGTCCGGGACAGATTAAGAAAATGACAGTGATACTGTTCATGAGCAGAGGTCCTAAAATGCCTTTGTTGAAAATGTGGTGATGATAGCCATCAAATGACTGTGTTACAAGCGTGCATTGCACACTTTCCACACACCCTTGTAACTTCGCAGATTTGTAATATTGTCATGCCAGATTTTCAACAGTGGCATTTTTTCACACCTCCTTATGAGCAGTACAGCTGTCATTTTTCTCATCCTGACTGAAATGTGGTTTCACAGTTGCGGCACAGAATAACGCAGTCGTTGTGGGAAATCAGTGTTTGGGACAGATTAAGAAAATGACAATGGCACTGTTCATGAGCAGAGGTCCTAAAAGCCTTATGTTGAAACTTTGGTGATGAACTTCCATGACATGACTGTGTTACAAGCGTGTGTTGAACTGTTTCCACACGCACCCTTGTAACTTCGCAAATTTGTAATATTTTCAAGTCGCATTTTCAACAGTGGCACTTTTTTACACTTCCTTATGAACAGTACAGCTGTCATTTTTCACATCCTGGCTAAAATATTTTTTTGCACTCCTGCCAGAGAATAGCATGGTTGCTGTGGGAAATCAGTGTTTGGGACAGATTAAGATCGAACGAGTGAGGGGGGGGAGTGACTGCTGCAGATTTGTTTGTGGGCAGAAAAAGGCCCCAACACAGGAGCCCAATACAAAAGGGCAGCCTGCAGCACTGGGAGAAACAGAACTACAGAGCGAGTGGGGGGGGGAGCGAGTGGACTCACCAGAGCGCTGTCAAGACTGCTGCGGATTTCTTTGAACGCAGAAAAAGGCATCAAAGCAGCAGGGGCCCAGTAGAAAAGGCCAGCCTGCAGTGGTGGTAGAAACAGTACAAGTGAGTGAGACAGGGGGACTGGGTGAGCTCAACAGAGCTCTATCAAGACTGCTGTGGATTTCTTTGTGGGCAGAAAAAGGCGCCAATGCAGGGAGGAGCCCCGTACAAAAGGGCCTCTTGCAGCGCCAGGACAAACAGAATGAGTGTGTGACAGAGGGAGACTGAGCGACCTCAATGGAGTTCTGTCAGGACAGCTGCAGATTTCTTTGTGGACAGACAAGGGGTGTCAACACAGCCAGGAGTCCCGTACACAAGCACAGCCTGCAGCACCAAGAGAAACAGAATGAGTGAGTTACAGCGCAGTAGTGAGCGAGCTCAACGGAGCTGTATTGTGCCTGCTGCGGATTTCTTTGTGGGCAGAAAATGCGGCTGCGCAGGTAGGAGCCCAGTACAAAAGGCCAGCTTGCAGCGCTGGCAGAAATGGAATGAGTGAGTGAGAGAGGCAGAGTGAGCGAGCTCAATGGAGCGGTGTCAGGACTGCTTTAGATTCTTTCTGGCCAGAACAAGCCACCAATGCAGGCAGGAGCCCTGTACAAAAGGGCAGCCTGCAGCGGCAGGAGACACAGAATGAGTGAGTGAGGGAGGGGGTGTGAGTGAGCTCAACGGAGCTCTGTCGGGACTGCTGCAGATGTGTTTGTGGGCAGAGAAAGGCAGCAATGCACGCAGGGGCCCAGTACAAAAGGGCAGCCTGCAGTGGCAGGAAAACCAGAATGAGTGAGTGAGAGAGGGGGAGTGAGCGAGCACAATAGAGCTCTATTGTAACTGCTGCAAATTTCTTTGTGGGCAGACGAAGGTGGCAATGCAGGCAGGAGCCCAATAGAAAAGGGCAGCCTGTAGCGCCGGCAGAAACGGAATGAGCGAGTGAGAGAGAGGGAGTCAGCAGGCTCAACAGACCTGTGTAGGGACTGCTGCAGATTTCTTTGTGGGCAGAAAAAGCCACCAACAGAGGCAGAAGCCCAGTACAAAAGGGCAGCCTGCAGTGTCAAGAGAACCAGAATGAGCGAGTGAGAGAGGGGGAGTGAGCCACCTCAACAGAGCTCTGTCGGGACAGCTGCGGATTTCTTAGTGGGCAGAACAAGGTGCCAACACAGGCAGGAGCCCAGTACAAAACAGCAGCCTGCAGCACAGGGAGACACAGACTGAGTGAGTGACAGAGGGGCAGTGAGCGAGCTCAACACACCAACACAATCAACACTCAGCATTGACAAATGCTTGTTTATAGTATGTGGTTTTAAAGACTGTACAGGTCCTTAGCATAGGCTGCTCTTGCCCCTGCAGCCTTGGGCAGTCAATTGGAAAAAAACAACATTTTTTTTTAAAACAGTTAGTCAGATAGTTTTTCAACAATCAGGTGGCCAGAACCTTGTGCTGCCATGACTCACCTCCCTAATCAGGTCATTCTGTCAGGTTCTTGCAATAGTTGTTTAGGTGAGTGATCTGTTGGGAATAACAGATCTGATTTTTCTGCTGGATCCACTCCAACCACACCGCTTCTCCCTGACACAACATCTGGCCACATTTAGAACTATGTGACTGCTGTGATATTAAGAAATTGAAAGTAATAGGAGTCTACATGAGGGGGAAATGTAGGTGAGCTGATTATGAAATGTGCACAATTTTAGAAGGTGCACAACAACATTTGAGAGGTATCCGATTTTCATATGTACCTGATTCCAATACATAATAAGCCCAAACCATATACATGTACTATAAATTACTACAGTACAAAATAACTTTACAATCAAACCATAAGTCATCTTCTACAGGGTTCAATAGAAAAAACACACCCAAAAAGAAAGAAACTAGGCCAGATAATGGAAGCGGTACATAAACATAAAGGCTTGAAAAGGCAAAGAAAAAATATAAATATGGTATCCCACCATTTTCCCTAGGAACTCTTAGGCAATGTACCCTATTGCTTATTATATATATAATCAATATAGAATTTTTAAATGCTTTCCAACTTGATTACTGGAAGTGAGATGTTGAATAACAAAGACCTGAAAGCCATGATGTATGGAAACTCCAAAAATAAATGTTTGAGTTTTCAGGCAAGTTGTACACCCAAATATGGGACAGAAATTGTCCTCAATACCCTTATGTTTCCTACTATTATAAACCCATAGTGTCTCATGACTGTTGAGCCATTTTATATCCCACATAAAATACATGGGGGAGGGGACCCTTTCGCCTGTCAATATAGTCAAAGTAAGCTGCTTGTTAAAAACTTGCCCTGTCCCAAAACTAGCCAGTGTTTGAAAGGATGTATTAACTATACTGATATATATACATATATATATATATATATATATATATATATATATATATATACATGTTTCCCACATGAGGATCTAACACCTGCCATTGACAACTTCCATTGTCTAATTTTTTTGTACCAAAGCCTTAACTAAAGCTGAGACAGGACAATATGTCTGGGGCATCTATACTTTCTTTGTTCCCAATGAGACAAGAAAGAACCAAACCAAACTGAAAACCATTAACCCCAATTTAGAGCAGTGTCCCTAAGACACATACCCAAGTCTGAATGCAAGAAAAGACTGAAAAAGCTATGGGTTCAGCATTCAGTACACTCCCTCTTTAAAGGGAAGATATGTAATAGTACACTTTGTGGGATTCAACCAGCTGCCCCCAACATAGAAAAAACTATAAATACTGGATTCCAGGGAAGGAAGGAGGGAGCTGTAACTCAACAAACAAAGATACTGACACGATGAACAGTGTTACCATATGAACTTTTTCCTTGAAAGTTGCCAAGACTTCCATACATCCATCTTTTTCCCTACTCACCTCAATTTTCTCGTCCTAGTTCAATTTACCATCATTTGAGCCCCCAAAATGGATACCCTCTTAATTAGTTCTACAGAAATGACCACCTCTTCTTCCTCAGGGGTGATCAGAGCTGGCAACAGATCCCAGCCTATGCCATATGCATTTATTTTTATTTAGCTGGGAGCCAGAAACAGCAGGGAATTCATTTAACATTGAATCTCTACTAGCAGCATTTGCATCTTTCAGTAAAAGGCATAAAACATCTGCATATGCCAACATTTTGTGTGTTCTGATATCTCTAGACCCTTTTATCCCACTGAAATCTGGGTTCTGATTCAATTTCTGGAGAAAAGGATCCATACCAAGTATATATTTTATTTATTTATGTATTGAATTCTCTGATTATTACCTTTGAGCTCAAGAGCAGTGGTGGGCAAAGTGGGCTCAATTCGCTCCGTGAAGCGTTTTGCAGAGCACAGGTGGATTCGCACAGTGCTCCGCAATGTGAAGCGGAGTACTTTGCATTATTATGAGGAATGCGAAGTGCATTAGAAACAGTGACTACACGTTACTCCACCTCCACTGGTCAATACTCTTTCAATTTTTAAGGTGAAGTACATTGATGGCAGTTCACTTCGCCTTGTTTTTGAGCTCTGAAGGCAGATTTTGCAGTGATTCTTGGGAGTTCAGGTCACATGGGCTTTATATTGATCTGCACAGCCTCAGTTCGGGGTAGTATGAGTAGGAAGGAGTATGAGACAGTGTGGTCTGATAGCTGTCTGTAGGAATCTTTTAAAAGCTGTTCAAAAAGCATTTTTGCTTTTTTGGGGGGGATCCAACTGTAGTTCATCGATTGTAGGAAACCCTCCTGTGCTCACATCATCGAGCGTTTTTGTTTGTGTGTGGATTTTGAATGTTAATTTACAACACTAAGTGTGTGTGGTGAAATACAGTGAAGTGTGCTGTGTGGGGGGTGGGCGTATCTGTGTGTAGGTAGATTTAAGTTGGAGAACTAGTGATTTCTTTGTGTTTTGGTAATATTTTTGTTATATAACTGACTGTGTTACTGTACACAGAGTAAAATTGCCAGTAATAGTACACATTTTCTTGCTGTTTGTTGTGTGAATGTGGTGCAGCATTTCATAAGGTCAGGTTGTTTAAATTACAAATTTACATTACGTGGCAGTACACTGAACTTTTGCATTTGCGTCGCATTCCTCGTTCAGCATTCTACACAAACTGTTCTGTGTTGCATGTGCAGTGTTGCGTGCATCAAATATAATACATCTTTTAAAATGTGTGATACAGACTAGTGTAAGTGCAACTAAGCGCAGCAGTGTGAACCTGCTATCCACTGCAGCTGCCTGATTTTGTGCTGCGATTGTGTAAAAATCAGCACTGTCTGTATTCAGTGCTCCCCCCAGCCCCATGTTGAAAAGGTATTTTTTACCAGACTGGATTGTTTTTGTGACCCCATCAGCACCGCTGGTTACTGAAGTTGTTTTAATTCCGTGACAGTGTTACAACACAGTAGTCTCTTATCTGTTGCTGAAGCCACAGTTGTTTATTTTACTTCACATCCAGGCAGCATCCCTCCAGTCAGAAAGTGAACATATCAAAATCTGAATTTGGTAATACTATTTGTGGTTGATCCCCCAAAATGCCTGCAAAGAGACATGCAAGTAAAGCTGTTTCTGGCCATGGCAATGTTGGCAGTAAGAGGGTCTGTGGGCGTGGTAGTAGTACGCAGACGGAGAAGTGCATTGCTGATGAGAGGAAAGGTATTTTCCTGCAATGTTTTTTACAGCCCAATCAGTAGCTTCACTCATAGTTGGATGAGATGATGTTTTCCCAGCCGGTGGTGTTAGTGTTACTGGTGTTAGTGGTGGTGGAGGTAGTATTAGCATTGTTGCATCAAGTTCTAATTCCGACCAGTGTAGCGTATCCAAACATATTGAGTGTGAAGCAGTACAAGTGAGTGACAGCGTAGATGATGTCATACTTCCCAGTAACATCCCATTAACTGAACCTGATTCTGATGATCATGTCAAAGATAGCATACAATGTGATATTCCATCCACCGTGGCACTTAACGTCACGCATTTTCCATGCAGTGATTCACAGTGTGCTGAAAAAATATCAGGTGATGGTGGTGTAGATGCTGATGATGAATGTGATGATGTTGATGATGATGATGTTGTTGCTGTTGTTGCAACATGCAGTCCACATGTTAGCATCCAAGCAGAAGATGTGGATGTGTGTGACAGTGACATTGCAGAATATGATGATGATGTAATTGACCCCAGTTGGGAACCGGAGAAGAAGAAATTAAAAAGGGCTGTGTCTGAATCTGTTTGCAGGAATCCCCCCCCCCGTAAAATCTTGTGATTTACCGGTTTTAGTTGATGATGATGAGGATGATGATGACCCAGTAATCAATATGATAGGTAGTCGTGGTGGTCAGCTGCAGTCTAGGTGTGCAGTGCCAGAAACATCACGTGCCCCTTCCCACTTCAGTGCTTAAAATAACAGACTTAAATAAGCCACATCATCATGGACATGTTAAAAGCAGAGCATCACAGTCCCTTGTTTGGGATTTTTTTGTTCAAGATGCAAATGATGATTCAGTTGCAATCTGCCAGGTTTGCCATGTGCGTGTGAGTCGAGGTAAAAAGGGGAGCCATCTTGGAACAAGAGGACAGCATACGCATCTTAAGAAAAGGCACTTGGCTCTGTGGACCCAGCACAAGCTGGCAGCTAATACCAGACTGGGGCATTCACCCATATCAGGGGCAACCATAGCCAGCATGTTGTCCCCTTCCATGACTGTTAAACCCAGTAGGAAATTAAACGTGTGCAGTAGTGCAGTAATAAGAGCAGAGGATTACTACAGGCATGATGAGGTGGAGGTCCATAATGACTTTGAAATGTTCTTCAGTGCTGGTGAGAGTAACAGTTTTTGTGGTGGTGGTGGTGGTGAATGCAGTATGTCTAGTGCAAGCGGTACATCAACCCCGGTTGGCAAATCTGGAAAAATAACATAATTTCTGGGTTTGTCATCATCACCTGTGCAACCGTCTTCATCAAATATCCACACTCCACCCCCTGCCAATGCCATTCATCACAGAGCACAACCATAGCCACTGGCTTCCATAGCATCATGGAATATCTAAGGGTCCAGTAACATAATTCTGAAACCATAATCATGGGTGATTTTAACATTAATGGCTCTCCGCTGAGGCCGCTACCTATAAGGATGCAGCTGCAGCGCATCACCTCACTCAACTGGTCAATGCCCCCACTAGGTGTAACTATAGGAAAGGTTCCTTTACAATTCTAGACTGGATTCTATCTAACTGCCCTGAATGCATCTCCAATGTTTCTGTACTCCCGGATACAATAAGTGACCACTCACCTGTCATCTGCTCCTGGTCAAACAAATACCACAAGCTCCCTCCCAAGCTTATCTATGCCAGGGTTATCAAACAAGGGCACCTCCAGCTGTTAAAATCCCATCTAACCAGGCTGAACTTGGCAGTGCTTGACTCCCTCAGTGACTCCAACAAAGCTCTGGACCTATTTATCAAACGTTTCAACGAAGCCAGTGACATTTATGCACCAGTGAAAAAGATGAAGGTCAAAGGACAGACCAACCCCTGGGTTACTACTGACCTTTTAACTCTACTCAAGCACAAAAACCACCTCTGGCACTGTGCTCGTACAACTCCAATGCAAGTAAACATACAATTATAGAAAGCAGCCAGAAATTATTGCACTCGAAAAAGACGGAATGCTAAATGCAGCTATTACAAAGAGGCTCTGACCAACTCTTGGGGCCAGGGAAAAAAATTCTGGAACAACATGAAAGAACTCACAGGCAAGGATCCTAAATCACCACCCACTATGCTCAACCTTCATGGCACTCCTACACTTGACCTAGGTACCATCACCAGCACTTTTAATAATGCATTTACAAACCTGGACAGTGTCCTTCCACCAAATTTTTTCGACGACCTCCCCTCCAGCTCCTCCCAAGTTACCCCAACTAGAACGTACAACCCCAAAGTTCTTTTTAAGGAGGTCCCACCACAAGTAGCTAGAAAATACATTCAAAAGGCCATTGGCAAACAAGGGTACAGTGGTGACTCCTTGACCTGAAACTGCTGGCACAAGTCCTCGATGAAATCTTAGAACCACTTACAAAGATCTTCAATCTCTCGCTTAGATTGGGCCATTTCCCCTTCCTCTGGAAGAAAGCCACTGTCACACTGGTTCACAAAAGCGGAGATAGGATGCTCCACACCAATTACAGACCTATCTCACTCCTCCCCCCACTATCTAAAGCGCTGGAGTGAATAGTGTCGGATCAACTAGTTGAATTCCTGGATAAGTACAATGTACAGTGCCCAGAGCAGCATGGCTTCAGAAAAGGGCACAGCACCACCACTACACTACTGGAATGTACAACCTTCATCCATGCCATGCTTGACAAAGGGAATTGTGGAGGGGTAGTATTTATAGAGCTTACCAAGGCATTCGACACAGTTAACCACCCCCTACTGCTCAAGCAACTGTCCTCCATTGGGATCTCCAGCGATGCCCTTCCATGGTTCACCAGCTACCTTGATAATCGGATCAAGCGTGTAAGGATTGCAGGGATCTCTTGGATGAGAAACGGTCCACTCCGAGTCCCCAGGGGTCTATTCTGGGCCCTCTCTTCTCCTCTTCATCAACGATCTCCCCAGTGCCTGCCACCAAAAGTATTACTATACAGGCGATGCAGTCCTGTTTTCCAGCCACCATGACATTACAGTCCTTGAATCCCAGCTGCAGCTTGACTTCAAGCACATCGAAGACTGGTTCAATTCTCATAAACTTGTCCTGAACCACAGCAAGACTAAAGCCATGTCCTTCTGTAACTGACAGAGCAGGCACAACTCTCTGTCCCTCACCATCAAGAACCACTCTGGGAACCCACTCAAACATGTCAAGGAGTTCAAGTACCTTGGTATTACCCTGGATAGTACCCTCTCCTACACTCGGCATATTGACACTGTTGCCAAGACTGCCAATATACAGATTGGACTACTACACAAACACAAGCACTGCATGCCTGTGGATGCCCTTAAACTAGCCATCTACAGCTCTGTCTATGACTATGGCCTTGCCATCAATGGCTCTGCCTCAACAAGTGCCCTCCGCAGGATCTCAGTTTCTCTCAACAAAGCCTGTAGACTACTAATGGGTGCGGCCTGACAAACTCACACCTGTGACCTCTATGCACAGGCCAGCTGGCTACCCCTACTCAGCAGAATACAATACCAGACCTGCTTACTTATCAAAAAGATTCTCCTCGGTCTCATGCCACCTGGTGTTAGCTCACTCCTTACTAACTACTGTGGTACTCAACAAACACGTGGTGCCCAATCTCTAACCTTTCAGGTTCCTAGATGTCGTACCTCCATGGGTCAGCGGTCCTTTATCTATAGAGCCGCTCAATGGTTCAATTCCCTCAATAAAGAAGCACTTTCCTCTACTACACTTGGACCCTTCAAAAGGAATCTCAAACTTTACCTCACCTCTACCACTCAATGTGACTGTTTCTCTGAAAAGAGATCTCTCTAAACACCTCCCAGCTCACTCATGTCTCACAGCCTGCCCTTTCCCAGTCTCATTCCCTCTGGCACCGGGCCTTCCTTGTGACTCCTTTCCTGCTTCGCATCTCCACTGGTACAAGACATTTTTCACCACCATCGGACAGTGGCCCAGTAGCCTGCCAACTTCCTCTCCTGGTCGCACGCCTGCAATTCTAACTGCCTATGGTGCCCTCTATCTCTTATTGTTACCGCAGCCATCTAACTACTCAAGCTGCTCATTATATAATATTATCTCAAAGTATGTTATAACTGAGTATCTTTATTTTTTCCTTTAGTTGTTTTGGTTGTTTATTGTGCATTCTTTTACTACCTCTGTTTGTATGTTGACCCTCATCCTTTGATGTGGAACCTCTGTAAATGAGCAGTTTCTGCTCGAAGGTATTTGTAATACGGGAATTTAATAAAAAATAAAAAAAAATTTGTGACCAACACACCCCGTGAAAAACGTTTAAGTCAGCCCACGTTGCAGAGTGTTTTTGTGCATAAGCTGAAGTACCCCCCAATCATACAGTGTCATGTGAACTTAGTGCTGCTGTAGCAGAAATGCTGGCAATTGATCTTTTGCCCTTCTCCTTTGTGGAGAATTCTGGGTTCCAGCGGTTTGCTGCCCGTGTCTGTCCAAAATGGAAAGTCCCATCCAGGACATACTTTTCTACCCGTGCTGTTCCCGAGTTGTTCCGCACTGTCTCAGACTCAGTAAGACATGCCCTTCAACATTCCTCCTCTCCATTCATCCATTTAAGTATGGATATGTGGACAAGTGGCAAAACAGCAGGGAGTTCATATCTATGTATAACTGCATACTGGGCACAGGTGCCGGAGGTTGTTTGTGATGTTGGTAGTGTGAATAATCAGTGCAGTAAGGTGGATTGTCGCAGTAGCTATCTTCCTGGCATTTGTCAGCATGCAACAATTGCTATGCATAGTGTGACCTGTTCACACACTGATGAGAACATGTTGGACATGGTATTGACTGAAATTGACAGATGGCTAAACCCTCTGTCACTGAGAGCTGGATTCATAGCAAGTGACAATGGGTCAAATGTGGTGAAATGCATCATGAATGGTGTTTTTTTTCGTGTTCCATACATGGCTCATTGTTCAAATCTTGTGGTTCAGGAGTTTCTGAAGCACCCTGACATAAAGGAAATGCTGACCATTGCACGACGTATCTGCTCTCACTTTTCAAGATCTGGAAAAACCCGTGACCAACTGCAGCAGTTGCAGATACAAAACAGCCTGCCTCAGCACCGCTTGAAACTGGAAGTTGTCACCCAATGGAACTCCATGTTATACATGGTAGAGAGGTTGTATGAACAATACAAAGCCATCTCAGAATATCTTGTTATGCACACTAGCTGTGACAGTTTTGGGGTCTCCATATCTATGATGACTGAACAGTGGCACCTCATGGACTCTGTAATAACAATTTTGGGGCCTTTTGAACATGCCACACAGGTAGTGAGTGGCAAGTCTGCCTCCGTTAGCCAATCAATTCCACTGCTGTGGGTGCTGAGGCAGACATTGGTGAATGTACAGTATAGCCTTGATGTTGCCGGAGACGATGGTAGCAGTATGTTGCTGCAACACATGCTGACAGTATTCGACCAGAATTGTCACATTGTGAGCATTCAGCGTAGTGACAACTTTGCCATGGCAACAATGCTGGACCCACGATACAAACATGGAATTGCATCAGTACTGGAAGGAGGGTCTAAACAGGTAAAAAATATCAGTGGTCAACTGGTTTGCTTGGTTCATGGGGCACAGAAGTCACGTTTCAAGGTGTGCAAACCTCAGCAGCATAATCCAGCTGAAGGAGTAGCTGGAGGACCAGCAAGCATATCATGCAAGGGTAAGGGGACTGTAGTTCTAGGTGGTCTGTCATCCAAAGTGGGTCAGGGTGGCATCAACCCACTTTGGGATGCTTTGTCCCAAGTGGGTATTTGTGAAATAAATGATTCCGGAGAACAGGCTGATGCATCAACAATTGGACTTAGTACGGCACAGAGAATGGTTGAGTCATATTTGTCTGAAAACAGGCATCTGACAATAAATGAAGATCCTCTTTTGTACTGGAGTGGAAAGGTCAGTGAATGGCCAGAGCTGACTCCAGTGGCACTGAAGTACCTCACATGCCCACTCTCCAGTGTAAGTGTTGAGAGGGTATTCAGCTCAGCAGGTGCAATAGTTAGGGATCGTCAGACAAACCTGTCTCCTGCAAATGTTAGTTTGCTAACATTCATTAAAAGGAATGAGAGGCACATACCAGCACAGACTGCAACCTCGGTATTTGTGCCCGGCCTAGTCATGGTGGTCTTGCTGATGTGGAAATGGAGCATCCTGGTGGCACTGGCAGTGGCTGCCTGAAACGGCCCACCACTGATGTAGATGATGACACAATAGAGAAAGAATTTCCCAGTGGTCAGACTTCAGACATCGATGACTGTGAGGGAAGTTTTCTTTATGAGGATAATGATGTGGTTAATGTTGGCAGGTTTTAACTGCAGTATTTAAAAGGCGGTCTGCCCCGAATGGACCACCACCACCACCGGCACTGATGTTATACAAGTCTGCCACCACCATGAGTCTGTCTGCCCCCCACGGACCACCACCACCACCGGGATTGATGTTATGCAAGTCTGCCACCATGAGCCTGTCTGCCCCCCATGGACCACCAGTCCACCAGTGCACCACCACCACCAGCTTCTTAATATTTAAACCATAAAGTGAGTATGTGCACTCACGTTTGTTAGGCTGCCTCACTTCCTTAAGTTGTATGTTTTGTTTTCTGTAGCCGCAGTGGCAAAACACATGCAGTATACTTCTTTTGTTTCTTTTACAGTAGAACAAAAACAGGCTTCATCGCTCATACTCGTTGGGAAAGATGCTGTAGCTATACCGTGCAGAGAGGAACCGATGTAATGTCCATGTGAAATCCATTCTGGTAAGTATGAAGATTTTATTTTATCCATTTCATTGCTTTGTAAAGACTGCTGCAAATACTGCACACAACAGGTTGTCTTAGTAGTTGACAAGATGTGTCTCTGAAATGTAACTTGAGAATAGGGATTGAGATTTGAGAACAAGGGAGGGACACATAACAATGAAGTTGTAACTTGTAAGAAGTCATCCATTTCTTTTTTTAGGAAACTTCAAGATGCTTTGTTGTTCTGTCAAAGTGGCCTTATCCAAAAAAAGTTCTTCAACATCAGGCACACCCCTTCCCTGTACCCCTTGGGCACACATGCAACACACAGAAGACGCTTCATTAGATGACCATGACCATCATTAAGAACCGGACTCCAGAAGGATGCAGATGAAATCTGTGAAGAAGTAAAAAAATAAGACACCATTACAGACAAAACTGAAAATATGATTCCCCTCACCCCCCAAAAAAAAGAAATACTTACCTTCATGTGCTTGAGAGTTATCCATTTCCATTTAAGTGCAAAGAATTCTCATTGAGCACTGGAATGTGCACACCAACAGTTTATGAGTCACCTGTGTGATGTAGAACAATAGCATGGGTACATGTCCATGTCAAGTTCAACCCCCCTCATCATCACCTACAAAATACACAACCATATATCTGTATATATATCTACTCACCAAGGTTACTATTAGTGTGGATCCAAAGGGCACCTTTCAATCCAGTTGAGATGATCACATTTCATTCCGTGGAATTGTCTCTCACAACACATTAGACCAGCAACACGAATCTCACAGTCATCATTTTATACTGGGGTATGTGCTGAATCAGTCTCTTTTCACTTTGTTACCACTTGTCAATTTTCTGCACACAAGGAGGACGCATTGTGGGCCTGCAGAAAAAATCTTGGGACTCTGTGCCACCACTGCTCGCATGACTGAGTGCGCCAATAATTCTGGGGGACTTTGTATGTGCTGAAACAGACTCTTTTCACTTCATTACCACTTGTCAATTTTCTGCACACAAGGAGGATGCATTGTGGGCCTGCAGAAAAAATCTGGGGACTCTGTGCCACCACTGCGCGCATGATAGAGTACGCCAATAATTCTGGGGGACTTTGTATGTGCTGAAACAGTCTCTTTTCACTTCGTTACTACTTGTCAATTTTCTGCACACAAGAAGAATGCATTGTGGGCCTGCAGAAAAAATCTGGTGACTCTGTGCCACTTTTGTGTGGTCTGTGATTGTTGCTGTGAGCTCATAGTCATGATATCATAGTGACACTTTTACAGGGTACTAAATGAGAAAAAGACCAGGGTAGAAAGGTCAGTGGGGGATGCTGCTACAGAAGGCAAAGCCATCAAAAAATGGAGAGCAATGAGTACCAATGCCCGTAGTCTGGGTAACAAGCTTCCTGAATTAGTGGTCTTGATGGAGGAGGAACATCTGGATATCGTGGCAGTCACAGAAACATGGTACACACAGAGCCATGACTGGGATGTAAACATACCAGGATACACTATCTACAGCAGGGACAGGGAGGGTAAAGAGGAGGAGGAGTAGCTCTCTACATAAGAGAAGGAATCAAAGCAACAGAACAAAAGGGTAAACAGGGAGGAGAAGAAGCACTGTGGGTCAATTTGGAGGCAGGCAATGGCACCACAATCTGCACAGGGGTTGTATACAGACCCCCCTCTCAGAGGAGGAAATGGACAAGGAAATGATAGAAAGTATACTTAGAATGGCAGATAAAGGGGAGCTATTGCTGATGGATGATCTGAATATGCCAGATGTTAACTGGAGTGCAGTTGCAGCAGCCACTTTGAAGAGTGGGGTTATTCTAGATGCCCTACAGGAAGCATGCCTTAGACAACTAGTATTGGAACCCACTCAACAGGGAGCAATCTTAGACCTGGTCCTCTCAAATGAAGATGGAGAGAGGATCACAGATGTAGAAGTGGGTAGCCATCTGGGAACTAGTGACCATCGAACAGTATGGTTCACAATAAAAACAGCAATAGAGTCAAGCCATACAAAGGCAAAAGTACTGGACTTCAGGAGGGCTGACTTTGCCAAAATGGGTGAGTGCCTAAGGAATGCACTAGCAAATGGGCAGGAAGGAGGGGTGGAAGAACAATGGGGAATAATAAAAACTGCCATCACAGATGAAACAAGCCTTTGTGTGAAGCAAATAAACAAAACAAAATGATGTAAGAAACCACTATGGTTCTCAAAGGAGGTGGCAGTGAAGGTTCAAGAGAAAAAGAAAGCATTCAGAAAGTACAAGGAATCACAGCAGGAGCAGGACAGAGAATTGTATCAGTTAAAGCAAAAGGAAGCTGGGAAGGCAGTCAGAACAGCAAAGGCCGAACTGAGGAAAGATAGCCAACTCAGTTAAGAAGGGATAAAACCTTTTAGGTACATCAGAGAGCGAAGGAAGACTAAGGGAGGGATAGTGAGGCTTAATAAAGGGAGGGTGGGCAGAGGGTGACTTGAAAAGGCAGAGATACTAAACAAATATTTTTGCTCAGTATTTACAAATGAAGAGGGGGCAGTACCTAAAACAAACAATAGAAACACTCTGGATACAGAAGTTGATACCGGCCCATTTACAGAAGAAAGGGTTCTGAAAGAACTCTTAAAACTGAAGGTAGACAAAGCAATGGGGCTTGATGGGATTCATCCCAGAATTCTAAAAGAACTAAAGGTAGAACTAGTGACACCACTGACTACCCTCTTTAACAAATTATGGGAGGATGGGGTGGCACCTGAGGACTGGAGGGGGCAGATGTGATTCCCCTTCACAAAAGTGGGAGCAGGGCAGAAGCAGGAAACTACAGACCTGTTAGTTTAATCTCAGTGATAGGGAAAATGATGGAATCACTTCTGAAGGAAAGAATTGTCAGTACCTAGAGGCCAGAGGGGCACAGGACCCAAGGCAGCATGGATTCACAGCAGGAAGGTCATGCCAGACGAATCTAATAGATTTCTTTGGTTGGGTGACCAAAGTAGTAGATCAGGGAGGGGCTGTGGACATGGTCTACCTAGACTTTAGCAAGGCATTTGACTCAGTCCCACACAAAATATTAATATACAAGTTAGCCAGCCTGGTAGTGGGTCCCAAGATGATAGCCTGGGTAAAGAATTGGCTGGAGAATAGGACACAGAGAGTAATAGTAAATGGAGTCCACTCTGAAGAAAGGGGAGTTACTAGTGGGATGCCGCAGGGTTCAGTATTAGGACCGGTCCTCTTCAATGTCTTTGTAAGCGACATTGCAGAGGGACTGGAAGGAAAAGTATGTCTCTTTGCAGATGACACAAAGATCTGCAACAGAGTTGATGCACAAGGTGGGTGGAAAGGATGAGAAGGGACTTGGCAAGGTTAGAGGAATGGTCAGATGTATGGCAGCTTAGATTTAATGCTAAAGTGCAAGGTAATGCACCTGGAAACAAAAATCCAGGGAAGAGTACACAATGGGGGTGAGATACTAACAACAACAAAAATGGAAAGGGACCTGGGGTAGTCATATCAGATGACTTAAAGGTGGGCAAGCAATGTGAGAGGGCAGTAAGGAGGGCTGGGAGGATACTGGGATGCATAGGGAGGCATCACCAGTAGAAAACAGAAGTTGTTATCCTCTGTACAGACAGCTGGTGAGACCCAATCTGGAGTACTGTGTGCAGTTCTGGAGACTCAATCTCCCAAGGACATAGACAAGATGGAAGCTGTCCAGAGAGGGCAACTAAAATGGTGCAGGGTGCCGGAAGACATATGAAGAGAGACTAAAGGAGCTTAATATGTATATCCTCGAGAAAGAGGAGGGGGACATGATAGAAACTTGCAAGTACCTCAAGGGAATCAACAAAGTCCAAGAGGGTAGCATCTTTCAAAAAGAGGTGTGCAAGAACAAGGGGGCACAATCTGAAGATGAAGGGGGGGCGGCTCAGAGGTAATGTAAGGAAGTATTTTTTCACAGAGAGGGTTGTGGATGCATGGAACGGCCTTCTGGAGGAGGTTGTTGAGTCAAAAACAGTGGTTGAATTCAAGCATGCATGGGACAGCCATAAGGCAATTCTAGGGGTGGGGGTAGAAAGAAGTAGGCTGCTGGTTAACTAGGATCTGCAGCTCATCCATTAGGTAGGGAAATGGGCAGACTGGGTGGGCCAAGCAGTCCTTATCTGCCGTCAAACTCTATGTTTCTATGTTTCTTACAATTAAAGCAGCATTGCAAGAATGTCCTCACAGTTCTGAACTGTAGTTTTTTATGCTACTTTAAATTGCCACAGCAACCACTACTTACGTCCGAGTCATCAGACAGTGACTTGAACGATACGATTCTTCTCACAATTTATGTCTGCTTCTCTTACTCCTACTTTTTTTCATGTATGAAAACAGAATGAGCACGTCTTCCAATATTGTTCTGACCAGCTTTGTATTTATTTGCAGCTGCTTTTCAATAACTACTGTTCCGTGGTGTCATATAAAACACTGACTGATGCATAACTGTTAGTTAACAACAGAAGAAATATATGACAACTACTTGATGTGATGGAGAAAAGCAGAGGAAAACAATGACAAAGACCTGGTCACACTCACTGTCAGCAGCAACAATTTAAAAGGAATGCTCCTTTCATTATTTCACACATGGAAAAAAAGGTAGTACAGCACACTCAACTACTGCAAATTATCGTATCATTCCAGTCAGTCAGGATGTAAGTAAAGGAAGTTGTAACATAGCAGTAAAAAATACAGGTCAGAGTTATCAACAGATTGTTGCACTGCTGCTTTAAAGAGAGTCACCACGTTACATAGTTATGGTGATGCACATAAACTAATATGTGGGGGCATTACTATCACTGGAATATTTCTTGCTCCACAGAGTGCAATATATGTCTGTGAAAACCACCCATAATTTCATTACAGTGAGTCACGTGATGGAGGAATTAACAATCTGAAAAGCAACTCACATTTGTGCCACACTTTCTCATCAACGTTAAGACGTGATGGCAGGGGGAGCACAGGTGCATGCTCCACTATACTGAATGTCCAGCAGCTATCCCAAGCAATGTTTCCTAATGTTACAAGGTTCACTTTGTGGTGAAATGTGGGATGTTTCAAGGCTCTTCCTACTGGAACTGTGACCACACATTTCACAACAAACTGACCATTTACATAAAGAAACATTCGCAAACCTCCACAATCGGATATTCACTGTGAGACCGCACACGCTTCCTGCCATCACGTCTAATGTTCTGAGAAGGAGGCAGAATGTGGGCAGATTTTCAGAATGAGAATGCCTCCTGGCCATGTAACTCACTGTAATGAATTCTACGGGTGGTTTTCAAAAATGTATTGCACTATGTGGTGCAAGAAAGATTCACCTGAAGGAAAATGTGTATGATTTAATAATAACAAACAAAAACACGCAAAAAAAGTACAACACAGTAGTGGGATGGGGTCAGAGGGATGGGGGTGGGTGTGGGGGCAGAAAACAATACCGGACTTACTATGGCTGTGAGATGCCATAGTGGTCCAGCAGCACATGTAGCACTGAAAGTATTTGCTGCTGCTGGGCTTCCACTCTGGTAACCTGCTGCTCCAAAGCACTGAAACACTTGTTGTTTTCCTCCAGTGCTGCCCACACCAGGAGGAGGTCAGACTGGCTAACAGGGACTGTGCTGGGGTCTACTGCAGTGGGTAATCCAGGTAGTGGAGCTGGTGGTGGACAGGATGGTGCTGGTGGCTGTGGTGGAGGTAGTGGTGGTGGTGGTGGTGGAGCACCTGATGTAGCCCTCCTCTTCCTGCTACGGCGGTGACTGCTGTGAGGCACATCTCCCACCCCAGCAGCACCCTCGGCCACTGCCACGGAAGGGCCAGCAGGTGTACACCTGGCCCCTTCCATGGCAGCCTGCCACTGTGCCCTGTGGTGATTCATCATGTGGGTGCATTGGCCACCGGTCCCCAAATGTGTCCCGGGGGCCCACGGCACACCAGCACACCACACACATGGCACTGCACCACTGTGCTGTCTCCCCTCACACAATTAAAAAACTCCCACACTGGGGAGCTGCAGGGGGGGACCAGACACAGTACGCACTTGTCTGGCACGAGTCCCACCACCACCCACAATTGCCAGGGCCACCTCCTGTAGCTGTGGAAGTGGTGGAGGGGGTGCTGCTGGAGCCCCAACAGCTTCTGCTAGTGGTGGCGGCAGAGAAGGTGGATGAGCAATAGCCACCAGTGGCATTGGTGCTGCTGCTCCTGTTGCTTCTGAGGGGGAAGCAACACTGGCCAGGAGTCTGGGGCAGTCCTACATAAGATGACTGCCCCGGCCCCCACGGGTCCGTACTCCTCCTCTCCTAACACTCCCACGTGCCAGCGACTTGCCTTCTCCGACTCCAACGTGATCCTCCATCCTCCTGGGTCCATGGGATGACACACACACACAGACAGTGGATACACACACACACATACACACATACACACACAGCCAGTTACACAAAAAAACAAAAACAAAACTTATACAAAAAATTCACTAACCAAAAAAAAGACAATACAAACACTAAATAAAATAGCTTTTCAAAAAGCTGTTTGATTGTTATGGCAGTAACAAGAAACAACTCTGGGAGCCAAGCAAACTTCTCTCCTCTCCTCTCCTCTCACAATTTTGCTTTCTCCCTGTACAAATGCAAAGGAGAAAGTGAAACTGTTTCTCTGACTCACTTCCTTCCTGCCTGGCTAAAGCATGTGACTTACAGTACTGTAGGTCATGTGATGTGCCTATTTTCTTCTCATTTCGCCTTACTTCACGTTAAGGCATAATAAGAATGCGAAGTGGTAATGATAACATGAAGTGAGCACTTTACAGGGTCCACTTCGCGTTGTGCTCCACGGACATGAAGTAGACACTTTGCATCCACTTCACAGGCAGATTTATAATTCGCTGCATCTCTACTCAAGACCTCATTTACAAAGGTTCCATGTCGATAAGTACATCGAAAGGGATTCAGGTAGCACCTCTGCAGAACACAACCCACTGGTGGATATGGTCTCCCATGAAACCATTCAACATTTGGAAACACACTGGCACCATCATAGTATACTGTTAACCAGTGTATAAAGGTGTCAGGGAAGTCATACTTCTGCATTACTCTAATTAATAATCATGAGATTGTATTACACTAATTAATATTCATGAAACAGTCTATTAAAATATTTCTCCTGGTCTAAAGAAAGCATAAATACTGACAGATCCTTCTTTCCATTATGCAATAAAATCTCCCACATTAAAATTAAATGGTCTCAGATTTTTCTACTGGAAACAAAACATACTGTATCTATGCAGGATCAATGACAGATTCTTAAACCAGATTAGCCTTTTTCTAAAATGTTTATAAGAATCTTAAAAATAACATTCAGGAGACTAATTTGTTTCCATTTTGGGATATTGCACTTCTCCCCTTTTTTTAAACAGAAAAATCATTATAGCATCCTTCATACCTTCCAGAAGTACTCCCTGAAGCAAACAAGCATTATGCATATTTGCCAGGTCTGAACTAATAAGCTCTTGCATGGTCATATACCATTCTACAGTTAGGCTGTTTTGGCCCGGGGCTGTGCTTGAGATTAGACATTAAATGGCTACATGTAATTCCTCAGCTGAAGAGATCTGGGTTGTTCTATCCCATAGAATCCCCACCCTGGGGCAAGTAGTATCTCCCCAAAATCTTTCTTTTCAGTGGGACTTCCTCATCTTTTCTTAGGACATCAGAAACATTGGTTTACTCTGTTAAGAATATCCATGCTGCCCTGCACAATACTGCAAGAGGAATCATACAACCTGGGTATCACTCGCTTTTGTACTCTGGTGGCACAGCTATCAATAGAGGTATTTGAGGACTGCTTGCCTTGCGTTCCATACCTCTGCTCCACTAAGAGAGAGCTAGCCTTTTCATACTGACATTTTATTCATTTTGTCTTTAACCTGATTAATTTGGGATGTTAAACTAAACCCACTGTTGTGCATAAAATAGTTTTTGAAGTTGATGTTGTAAGTCAAGGTACCTACAGTAGCCTTCCCTTGGAACTGTTTTACTTAGTTGCTGAAGGAAAATCGTCATGTCATTCTTCATATCTTCTCACCAGGGTATACAGGAGTCATGCATATATTTCACTGTAATGTGTTCCATATAGAATTCCCTGATGGCTTTTCTTACCTCACCATTTAGCAATAGGTTATTATTCATTTTCCAAAATCTAGTTCCTGCTATGACCATATCTTGACTACTGACTGTGCATCCTACCAGGGCGTTGTCGGAAGTTTTAAATACTATGGCCCAGATATTCAAAGGGTTGCATGGCACAACAGTGTTGCACCATGCGCTTACTGATCTTAGCGTAATATTCAAAGCAGGGAAAGTGCGACACAAATCGATCGCTGGGTAGCATCGGTAATGTCGGAGTGCAGGTAGGGAGCATGCCCATGCATACTCTGCCAGCCGATATTTAGCCTGGGATGTGCGGGCCATGCATGCACACAACCCCTACCTGCGCCCAACTAAAGTTAATCAAAAAAAAAAGGCAGGGCTGGCCACCCACAGGTGAGCTGCCGTATTTCAGGGCGCAACACGGCAGCTGCCACCTGTGGGTGGCCACCTGAGCTCCAGCTGCACCACCATGGTGGCGGCCCCCCATGCCCGATTGCGGGCATCAGTAGAGCAAGATTAATCCAAAATCCCTGGTGGTCCAGTGGACCACTGCCCTCCCAATCGCAGGCTAAGTAATATATCAGGTGAATCCCATATCCCTGGTGGTCCAGTGGACCTCTGCCAGCCCAATCACGGGCTGAATGGAATAAAAAAGAACACTATTATCCCTGGTGGTCCAGTGGACCGCTGCACACCCGATCACGGGCTTAAGTGTGTAAAATAGATAACTCCTATATCCCTGGTGGTCCAGTGGACCGATGACTGCCCGATCGCTGGCTCAAGTAAAAGAAAAGAATTGAATCTGATATCCCTGGTGGTCCAGTGGACCGATGACTGCCCGATCATGGGCTTCAGTACAGGATTATTGACCCTCATATCCCTGGTGGTCCAGCGGACCCCCCTTTCCAACCATCCACTCATCCCCACTGCCCCTCTTCCCCCCCGGTCAGCAGCAAGCAGCAGCACCCCACACACCTGCTTCCCCCGGCGCCCGCTGACTGACACCAACAGTAGGGCTGTACGCCCATTGGTCCACAGCGAAGCCAATGGGCGTGCAGTCCATACCATACTACACATACCAGAAATAGGTGAATGGATCCATTCACATATCTGGTATGATAACTGTTCACAAGCCCATTGGCTCGCGATGTCGGACCAATGAAACCTCTAACCGCTGATGTCAGTAAGTGTGGGCGGTGACTGAGGTGAAGTGCCTACCACTGACCGAGAACCCGAACAGTGGGGAGGAGAATCTGCTGGACCACCAAGGATATGGGGGTCAATGCTCTATACTGAAGCCCTCAATCGGGCAGTCATCAGTCCACTGGACCACCAGGGATATTGGATTCAATTCTTCTCTTTTACTTGAGCCAGCGATCGGGCAGTCATCAGTCCACTGGACCACCAGGGATATAGGAGTTATCAATTTATACACACTTAAGCCCTCGATCGGGCAGTCAGCGGTCCACTGGACCACCAGGGATATAGGAATAGTTTTTTTTTTGTACTTAAGCCTGCGATCGGGCAGACAGTGGTTCACTGGACCACCAGGGATATTGGGATCTACTTTATTTTACGAATGCCCGCCATTGTGCTGTGGGGCACATTGCCGCACTGCAGGGGGCATCGGTCCCCGACGGCTGCTACCTGGCAGGACGCTAGGCACAAGTCTTCGGGGATCAGCGTACCTGCATGCAAATGGGGCCATAATGACATGCAAATGGCCCCATGTGAGCCTTGCATACATTATGGCCCCATTTGCATGTCAACTTTTGAATATCGCGGTTGCTGCGCCTTGCACAATGGAACTTGCGCTAGCGCATCCCCATGCTCCACTCTGGCCACTGGCACTGGCACAGTGCCACTGTGCCATGCACATTGTTGGTGCCCAGGGTGCGATATTCAATGATGCTGAGCCATGGCGTAGCTCCGTTGAATATCGCCCAGTCCACGTCCCTGCACAGCCAAGCTGAGCTGCGCCCAGGCTTGCGTCACAGCCTGGCGTAGTTTGCATATCTGGGCCTATATGTACTGTATCTGCATCTTCTAGAGGAAAGATCTTCGAAACAAAAAATATCAAAACAGGAGGACAAATGTCCTTGGAAGAAAATCTTCCCAGATGTATATACCATCCTGAAACATCCAACAACCCTAACGTTGGCATCATATTAGATAGAAAATTAGAATCACAATATAATTTCTTGGCCCTATGACCCCCCCCCATTCTATGGAATAATTAAAATCCCCAACCATTATTAGTTTCCTATGTGCACATAATACGGACTGTAATGTCCTAAAAGATTTGATTCTCCTAAGTTTTGATCGAGTATGGTCATAAACATTGATTAACCAAAACAGTTGGCCAGAAAAGGTTACATCCAGAATTATTATATGTCCTGGGATAACATCAGTAAATGTGGGGACAGTGTCCACAGGATTATTAAAGAAGATGCCTACACCTGATCAATATTCATCCCCTATGAACCAGAACCCCCCCCCCATAGATTATGTGTATGCTGAATATCTATTAGAGTTCTTAGGCGTGTACCCTGTCAGCAAAAAATAGCATAGGGCAGGGTCTGTAAAAAAGCAAAAGGTGGTTATATGTCTTTTTATGTTTTTGATACTATTCATATTTAGTAATGCACAAACTAATACCAAGTCATACATAAAAGCAACAAAAAGTACAACTAGTGCACCTATTCCAGATACCTCAATTACATATGTTTTTTATGTGATCTGGTCTGGTGCTGAGGATCTGATCTACCCTTCCTTTCTTTAGAAGTGGCAGTCTCGGAACAACCTTTCTCATTCTCAGAGGATGCAGCCTCAGAAGATGAAGTATTTTGTGAGGAAGCAATAGAGGATACATCTGGTTCCTGGTCTTCTCTTCAGTTTCTTCTTAGAAGCAAATTTGTATTTGTTAGAAAGCCTAAGAGGATCCCACTTTGGCAGCTTAGGTTTGGCTACTGACTGTTGGTCTGATGTTTGCACTGGACTAGTGTCATACCTTACTCTGGAGTCTGTGAGGAGGGTATGTCCGTATGATTAGAAGGGTGTGGTTGCCTATCAACATCACTAGTCGATGCCTCAGAAACCATTATATTATAGTTCATGGATTCCACGGCTGGTAGAGCTAGTTGTTCAGGTTCCTTTTGAGCGAGATCAGAAGTCTCTTCCTGGTCTTCAGCAGGTACAGTGAGGCCCTCAGAGATGGGAGCCTCACAGTGGTAATTATTGGTTCAAGGACTGCCTGTGATGTACTGGGCAGATTTTGCTCTGGGAAATGAGTGGGACTCATTTTGCTTTTTCTCTTTTAGATATTTCCTGAAGAAGACCTATGGTCAAAACTTTTTCAATTTTTAACTCTATTTCCTATTTTCAGTGTGCATTTAATATAACCATTTTATTTTGTTTTCAGAGCACATGCTGATGCAGCACCTTGTTTTTGTTTTTATAATGAGTGATACTGATACATTCCCTGGAGAAGATGGTCTGGGGTGCCAGCTTTTTAGGCAGAGGCTGAAATGCTGCCTTGATCTAATTGTTCACTGCCATTATGAGCAGCATGAGGGCATGAATAATACACATGTCCACTCTCATCACAGAGACTGCAATGCAGAATATTGTCACAGTTTATGCTTATATGACAAAAGGCAGAACAGATACCATACCATAACTGGTCACATGCACTGCTCAGATGTGCATGACAGCCACATTTGTAGCAGGCTTTGGTTGGGCTAGGGCAGAAGAGGATGCCTATGTCACGACCGATGAAAATACTGTTTGACAGGTGTTGTATCCCGGAGTCAGTTTGTCTGAATTGGACTTTATAATACTAGCCTCCAGTCCAGAGCTGTTTGGATACAAAGATTATCTCTGGTCTTCCCTGTACTACACATCTCAGCTGGAGCCAAAATAGTACAGGAATAACCAAAACATTCATGCCCTCATTCTAAACAGGACATTGGTATTCTTGAATGTGAGTTTAGTGAGAGGGATGACTGTGAAAGGTAACTATGGGGGGGGGGGGGATTTTCACCTCTGAATATTTCCTTCAGAGTCTGTCAAGTAATTTTGGAATTTTAAAGCTGATGTCAAAAATAGGCTCTCCATATATATCAATGAGAGTATATATTACTGCTACAAAAATGTCAAGGAATCATTTAAGAGATTACATGCAACATGAACTTGGTCCATTTTTGTTTCTGGACTCCAACAAGAGTAGGAGAGTTTCTTCTCAGACTACATTTACTCATACAAGATGAAGAGCCCATCACAATAGACTGGTTTCTTATAGGGGAATTTTTTTTAATTTATTTGTTTACTTATCTATTGGAAGTTTATAACCAACAGGATTGCTAGATTGACCCATTTAGATGTGGTATCTTCATGTGAGTATATAGTTACAATTATTCATAAACATTTTTTGGATACAAATCCAAGCTGTCAAGTAAATTTAATTACAGAATTATACTGGTGTGGTAGCATCACTATGGTTAGGGTTGAGCAGGCATTTCTTTGTTAAATCATGTTTCTCATTCATTTATGAATTAGTCATCTTTTGAACTAGGAACTTAAGCATTGACATATACACTCTTTGTCACCACGTATGGTAAAAATCAATCTAGTCATTTTTAAGTTAGTTGGGGCAAAATAGAAAAATTCACCAATTTAAGTTGCTTTGTTTGCTCTCCAAAAATACAAAAAAGTAGAGTTGAAACCTAACCCTGCAGCATTGTTAGGTCCTGTCACAAAGGTGGTGCCTTTATAGTTTTTGGAAAATAAATAATTTTAAAATCAAAAACAGTTATGCACATTTGGAATGCTTTTCAACATTTCTTTTCATGTTTTCACATGCATGTAATTGCATAATAACCTGCCCTCCCCTTCTGTTAAACATGACTCTCAATCCCATCCCCACTGCTACTTAGGTGTTCCAACTTATTTTACTTTTTTTACTAAAACTGGCATCGAGAACCACTCTTGGTGCCAGTAATGTACCAAAATGTATGATATTTATTTATAAAACTGAAAGAACATCCCCAGTATCACAAAATTCCCCCCAATATCAAGTCCAGCCACCTGATGCCTTCTCTGGTGGCATGCTAGGGATCCACCCTCACCAAACATCAAGTACATCTACTGGGAGCACATCCTTGGTGGGGCGCTAGCACCTCAATCACCAACCTCGCCTAACAATATTACATAGAAACATAGAAGGTTAGAATTTGATGGCAGGTAAGAACCGCTTGGCCCTTCTAGTCTGCCCATTTCCATACCTAATGGATAAGCTGAAGACACTAGTTAACTAATAGCTGACTTCCTCCTACACCCCACTAGAATTGCCTCATGTCTGTCCCATGCATTCTTGAACTCCCCCACTGTTTTTGACTCCACAACCTCCTCAGGAAGGCTGTTCTATGCATCCACAACCCTCTCCATGAAAAAATACGTCCTTACATTACATCTGAGCTGTTCCCCCATCTATCTTCATATTATGCCCCCTTGTTCTTGCACATCTCTTTATCTGAAATATGCTAGTCTGGGACTTTGTTGATTACCTTGAGGTACTTGAAAGTTTCTATCGTGTCCCCCTCTCCCTCCTTTCCTTGAGGGTATACATATTAAGCTCATTTAGTCTATCTTAGTATTTCTTCTGATGCAGACCCTGCACCATTTTGGTTGCCCTCCTCTGGACAGCCTCCACCCTGTCTATGTCTTTCCAGAGGTGGGGTCTCCAGAACTGCATGCAGTACTCCAGATGGGGTCTTATCAACTGTCTGTACAGAGGGATAACAACTTCCTGTTTTCTACTGGTGATGCCTCTCCTTATGCATCCCAGTATCCCCCAGCCTTTCTTACTGCCTTTTCACATTGCTTCCCCAAATTTAGGTCATCTGATATAAATATCCCCAGGTCCCTTTCCATTTTTGTTGTTGTCAGTATATCATCCCCATTGTATACTCTTCCACTGGGTGTTTATTTCCCAGGTGCATTACTTTGCATTTCTTTGCATTGAATCTAAGCTGCCATACATTTGACCATTCCTCCAACCTTGCCAAGTCCATTCTCATCCCTTCCACCCCACCTTGTGTATCAACCCTGTTGCAGATCTTAATGTTGTCTGTAAAGAGACATAATTTTCCTTCCAGTCCCTCTGCAATGTCACTTATAAAGACATTAAAAAGGACCATACCCAGTACTGAACCCTGTGGTACCCCACTAGTAACCCCCTTTCTTCACTGTGGACTCTGTTTACTATTACCCTCTGCATCCTGTTGTCCAGTCAATGTTTTACCCAGGCTACCACCCTGGGACCCACTCCCAGGCTGGCTAATTTGTTTATTGATCTTTTGTGTGGGATAGTGTCAAATGCCTTGCTAAAGTCTAGGTAGGCCATGTCCACAGACCATCTCTGGTCTACTACTTTGGTCACCCAGTCAAAGAAATCAATTAGATTCATCTGACATGATCTTCTCGCTGTGAATCCATGCTGCCTTAGGTCCTGTGCACCACTGGCCTCTAGGTACTCAACAATTCTTTCCTTCAGAAGTGATTCTATCATTTTCCCTACCACTGAGGTAAAACTGACAGGTCTGTAGTTTCCTGCCTCTGTCTTGCTCCCACTTTTGTGAAGGGGAATCACATCTGCCCTCCTCCACTCCTCATGTACCACACCATCCTCCCATGATTTGTTAAAAAGGGTAGTCAATTATGTTACTAGTTCTGCCCTTAGTTCTTTTAGAATTGTGGGGTGAATCCCTTCAGGCCCCATTGCTTTGTCCACCTTCAGTTTTAGGAGTTCTTTCAGAATCCTTTCTTCTGTGAAAGGACTGATATTGTCCTCCCTATCCAGAGTGCTTCTATTGACTGGATTAGCTACCTCCCCCATCTCTTCCTTTTTGAATACTGAGCAGAAGTATTCATTCAGTATCCCTGCTTTTTCACTGTCCCTTTCTGATCACCCACCCTCCCTCCTCTTTATTCAGCCTCAGTAGCCCTCCCTTTGTCTTTCTTCTCTCCCTAATGTACGTATGAAAGGTTTTATCCCCCTTCTTAACCGAGTTGGCTATCTTTTCCTCAGTTTGAGCCTTTGCTATTCCTTCTGCTTTAACTGGTACATTTCTCTGTCCTGCTCCTTCTGTGTTTCCTTATACTTCCTGAATGCAATCTTTTTCTCCCTAACCTTCCCCACAACCTCTGAATCACTGGTATTGGCAAACGTAAAATCCCCCCCTCTCTCCAAAAGGATCATTTTACTCCACTCCCTCCCCCTAACTACTTGCCACAATGGGAGACCATCTCTGGTGCTGTTAAAGACTGTGCAGAACAAAAATTCAGGCTTCCCATTCTAAAAAAAAAAACAGTCTTTCAGGCAGAAGTAAAGTTCTTCTTGCAGCAAAATGCTTAACATTTCACATCACATTGTTGCTCTTTCAAAATCTGCAATGCCACCCAGTAGAGTTGAATTTATAATGCAGAACAGGTGCTAGATACAGGTGAATATAATAATTAATACTCAGTAAGGGTGAAGACAGTGCTCCCTACATTTAAACCCCTGACCATGAGCAAGTAAAAACAAGTAACTATTACTTACAATGTTCTGGCTAGATTGTTTAAAATCCAGTTGTGGCTATTACATTCTAAGCCTAATCATCCAGCAGTAATAATTATTCAGGTTATTATATGTCTATTGAAACTACATTCTACTTTTTATATATTGTAAGAAAAAAACATGGCAATAAATATTAACTTGTATGTCAAGATACACAAAATAAGCAGACTCACTAATGCACACTTTTAAACTCTGATTCTAAAACATTTTTGCACAATAGTTCTAGCTTGGAAAACAAGCTGAAAAGAAATAAATGACAGGAGCCAGGTCCCAAGGTAGGCAAATCTGCAACAGATGACCAATGTGGCACAATGAAATGCTGCAGAAGGATTCCTTAGCCAGAGATGGAACTAGAAGGAGAAAATATATAGTATATCATTATAAATTATCTATGGAATGATTCCAAACTGAATTTGTCATCTGGCCCTGTCCATACAGGGCCCCTAATTGCTACATCCAGCAGGCTTCTCTTCTCAAGATGAGATGACCAAAGTCACCACCCTTGATCCAAATCTGACCTTCTCAATATTCATAAAATTGAACTTTTGTCCTTGCCCACAGTTGTAATATGTTTAGCAAGAGCATACTCACAATCCACTCTTAAAATGCAACTCAAGTGCTCCCCAATTCTTTTCTTAAACTCTCTTTGGGTTTTAACCACATAAATACAATTGCACTTACACACTACTAAATAAACAATGTTGTCTCTATTGCAACTGAAAAAAATCATGCACTGTAAATAGTTTGCCTGCGTTCAGGTTAGTAAAAGTGTCAGCCTTGAGTATTATGTGGCAAAATTTACAATGCCCACATGTTAAGTTTCCTATCTGAGGACTGGGTTATCAACTAGGTCTGATACTAGCAGTGTTTGATGGCAGGAGTCTCTGAACTACCTTGTCCCTGATGCTATGACCTCTATGGTACACCATGCATGGGTTTTCTTTGGTTGCCTTTTCCAAAGATTTGTCTGAAGTCAAAACATGCCAACTAAACTACAGAATTTTCAGAAGTTGGCCTGCTTGTGCTGAATTGGTAGTCACAAAATGTATTCTGCTATTGCTAGAGTCATCAAATTCCTAGTACCACTTTTATCAGACATTATATTTTCTCTGTTTGTCTTCCATTCTAAATGGCCACATCATTATATCCCCTCTGCAAAAATCTCTGTTCTAGTTCATTAGCTCTAACCATGTATGTAATCACTTTCTCTGCTACAATTTCATCTTAAGCCCAAAGATTCTCTAGTGGGGAGATTATCTATGGTGTGTCAATGGTGACAACTGGTGAACTGTAAAAGGGAGTTCCTTTTCGAGGATTTTCTGTAGCAACTGAAAGCAACATTTTGACAATCCTTGAAAACCCCAAAATCCAAAAAGTCAATGGAATGTAAATAACAATTCAAAGTGAGTTTCAAATTTGTATTACTTTATTCTAAGTAGGCTGCAGAATCCATAAGTTCATCCTGGTCTCCACACCACACCATAATGATGTCATCAATGTAACACCTATACAACTCCACCTTATCAAAAAAGGGATAGTTTATTGGGTCCTTTACTAGTGCATCTTCCCATATGCCCAGATAAATGTTTGCATAGTTGGGGGCAAAAGATGCCCCCATGACTGTGCTTTTATTCTGCAAGTAGTGACATGCCATAAATGTGAATGTGTTACATTTTAACACTTTCTCAATGATTAGGCATAGAAATTCAGTTTGTTCTACAGAATAGTTTGCATACCAAAATAAAGCTTCCCTTAATAAGTCCTCCCTGATAAGGGATATTAGTGTACAATGATGCCACATATAGTATCACCAGGAACAAATCCTTCTCAGCATATATGTTGTCCAGAATCCTCAAAATGTCAGTTGTATCCTTGATGTATGACCCCAAATCGCAAACAATAGACTGTATATGTGTGCCCACATATTCCAATGGCTTGGTAAGTGAGCTAATACTGCCCAGAATAGGATGATCAGGCAGGTTCAAAGGATCATAATGAGCTTTGGATAAAGTACATATTGATACCTTTACAGTGTATTGAATTTCAAGAAATTCACTCACATTCTTGGGAATGAAATGGTTAGCATAAGCATTATCAATACAGGTATCAATTTCTTTTTTGAAAACCATAGTGGCATCTGGGGATCTGACCCAAGGTTAGTGTACAATTCACTGTTTCTCAGCTGTGAATGCAATTTCTGTACATATTTCTCAGTGTCCATAACTACAATTGTCCCACCCTTTTCTGCAGACTAATTTTTATTTTTTTGTTATTTTGTAAACCTGGCAGAGCATGGTATTCAGCCATGGAGCAACTCAAAAAATGTGGAGTGTCCTTACCAGTAAATATTCTAGAGAAAGCTTATGTACACATTTGTTTAAATGTGGCTACCATGTGGTTAATTTAATTTCATTTATTATGCTGGATAGCAAGATGAGCTAAGTAGCCCATTTTTACAAGTGAGAAGTTTAAAACAAGGAAGAAAAACAAACAATGAGCCAGGACATGGGTGCTGGCAAGTTACAATAGTACAGTACAATCAGGTACCACATTGTAAAGGGTAAAGGATAGGTTATACAGTAGTGCAGTGTATACTCATATAGCATAATTTGGACTCATATAGCATGGATTCATAAGTTGTATAAAGCTAGATATGCTTTACATTTTCCACTTTGCAGAAGATTGCTGGGAAGCTGTCACATCTGCAACTGACTCTTCTGTGACCACAGACATGCTTTCTCCTTCTGTTAATGATACCCCATGTCAGTATCAATCCTAGTGAAAAGGCCTCTAAGATTAAGGCTATGTATAGGGTGGGGATGAGGGCAGACTAGATGGGCTGATGGGTCCTTTTCTGCTGACAAACTTCTATGATTAAGTTGCGTAATACAGTGCTTTCTCACTATAATGGACTAGTTGGGAGCCATTGAGGCATTTGTTATAAGTAGATAGATAGATAGATAGATACTTTATTTCTATAGTGCCTCTTTCCAGAGACACAGAGTGCTTCACAATTAAGACACAATACAACAATTTTAAAATATAACTGGTTTGTTTGTTTCTAGCGAAGGATGTTATTATATTCATGCAGTCACATCGGTGTGCATTGCAGTTTACTTAGGGAGTTGGTTTAAGGGTTAGTGGGGTTATTTCACCACTTGTCAAACTATCTAACACAGCCAGCTTTGTATCAACAGAATAACAGGACCGCTTTATTGATCACAGCTGTCAGCTAGGATTTGGTCACAGCTTTTATATCATCACCAGTAACTGCTGCTCAGAGCAAGTAACAGCTGATCAGATCAGCGTTTGTAAGGGAGCCATAGTTACCATTTGTAATAGCTGAATGATTGCTATAATGAGGTTTGCTATAGCAAGGGAACACTGGAAATGTTTCAAAGTCCACAATAGTTCTGAATCTGTCTATTTCACAAGTAGGAACATAGCTCAGTTCTTTTTCTAAGACACTGTGCTCAGTTTCACTCAAGGGGTACCTGGAAATCTTAATAACATTGTTCAATATCTGTTTCCTTGGTATGTCCTCTGCTGGTTGTTGTTCCACTTGTTGCCACTCTGATTGCTGTTCTGATTGTTGCCCCTATGATCGTAAGTCCACTTGAGCCTGGCTTGACCATAACCTCTACTTGTGCCACTTCCTCTGCAAGGTCCTACCACCCATTCTAGTCCTTCTTGTTGTGGCAGGTAGCACTGCATCACCCTATGGATTGTGGTATGTCTGATGAAGATAGTTTAGGGGAAGGATAGGAGGTGGTGGTAACAACTGTTACTCTTGGGACTGTGGTGGCAGTGGTTGTGCACTGCGGATCAGTCCTCTAAAGAAGAGGACCTGCTCTCAGTATCTGAGTCACTGGTGTTTTTATTGACACTAGTATTTGCCTCAGTTTTTTTTTCTGTCAAAGACTCCCCCAGACTGATTCCTAAGATAGTAGCTGGTATAACTACTCCACTGACTTCCTTGGTTGGCTGCTGTCTGAAACACATTATCATAAACCATGGTACAATGAGTAAATGAAAATGCATCTTTCAGTGTATCACTATTTGTAATAATGAAATTCAGATAGTGAGCAACAGAAACGGTAACTGGTGGGGCTATGCTAGTTTCTATATGGCTCAGGGTGCATTAGGAGCACTAGACACAAGGGGGTTGGGATGAGACATGACAGCCTCTCATTATCAGGGCCTATGTGGCATGGGCCAGAGTGAGGGAAGGTTGCCACTAGATGCCAGGGACTACTTGGAAAGGGGCAAGATGAGAGAAGGGGTATCACTGGACACCAGGCACTGCTTGGCAGAAAAATTATTGATAATGCTGGCCTTCAGCCTTTGGCAAATACAAATTACTATGCATTCATTAATGAAAAGGATGGCATTAACTGTAAAAATCTACATTTATGTATCTGCCACAGCCAAAGCTCAAAGCCACAAAAGTAGGGGAATGCAAGGGTTAAAAGGCTTCTGAATGTTTGTTATTGTGTGGTGTTACTCAGAGTTTGAGCAAGTGATTTTGCCAAGCTCTCTGACCATGTCCTTAGAGTCTGAACAATTGAGTTTAAATACTTGTCCTAAAAAACAATGTCATTACCCTAATGTTGCCCCCTTCCTCAATGCATTGGTTTCATGACTAAATGTCCATACCTTGAAAGACTGCTGATGTTAGGGTAACACCAACAGCGCTTTTAGAAATTATTCACATCCCGTGGATCACTACACCACTCAATCATGAAGATTCAGGGGACTTTATACCCAACTTTTGTGACTTTGTATTTTAACCACAATTGAAGCCTGAGCATATATATATATATATATATATATATTTTTTTTGCAATTAAAATAGTATAAAGACATTACAAGTTATTTATTTGCAATTTTTGTCCAGGAGAAATGCTAAGCTGCAAGCAGCTTGTTTCCAGGTGTGTTACATGGAAGACAGTACAATAAGCTAATTACAGTTCAACGATATCTAGAATATAAAAGAATGTGTGGTTGCTGCCTGCTGGTGGGAGGGCAATTACTTTTCCTCAGACTACCATGTAGCACAAAAATGAAAGCTGTCTTTATTTATTTGTTTCTGATCACTAGTTAAGTGCACTGCGTATAACAACACATATTTTCAGGCACAGCCTGAAAGAGTTACAATACAATAAAGACAGTGGCAACACTGTAGTACAAAACAATGGTAATGTGACAATACAAAACAGGGTAACATGGTCTCAACAGATAAAAGGGGATAGCAGCAGTACATAAAGTTCACAGTGCTATACGATCTTAGTAGTAGTAAAAGATGATTAAGTACAGGAATAAATGTTAGAGAGGAGTGCACATTTCTTTAGGACCACATGAAAATCTGAGTGATTGGACCTTATAGTAGAAGGCAGAGAGTTCCAAGAGTTAGGGACATAGTGCACTAAGGCAAACAGACCTATTCCAGAAGGAAAGACCACTTATCAGTCAAGGATAGCTAGCCCAGGCCAGTATAAAGCAAGCAGAGGTGGTGCCAATGGGTGGCCAGGCCAAAACAACAAATACTGTTGTACAGTACATCACATCTCACTTTGAAAGGTCAGTTTCATTTGTGTGAAGTAGGCCAGCAGCCTATATGCAAGATCTAGCAGCAGCACTCCTTGTGCAATGGCCAGGCATGTCTTGGGAGAAAGGTTTTGTCTAACCCTATAGGCCATGCCCAGTTTAAAGTTGATAGATTTACAGACTGATGCATTATGAAGGGAGGAATCCAATGAGTGGTTCAGTGCAATTCCTAGGTATTTGAAACTGATGACTTTATCCAGCAGGGAACCATCAATACAGGGTAGGGAGAGATAGGGCATGTCTGGCCAAAGTTTAGGCCTGGATCCAAACAGCATCATCTTCATATTTCTACAGTTAAAGATTAATTTGTTGTCAGTCAACCACAACGGGATGTGGCAAAGTAATCTGTGAGTATTAATGATATTTATGAGATATCAGCAGAACTGTGATATAGGGTAAGATTGGTACCAGATCATAATGTCACATGCTTAATAGCGTACAACATTATGGCTAAACCTCAACAGCACTGTAGATTACAGCGAGTGGAGCAATACTGTGAATACTGCTGTACGTGGTATTGCAACACTTGAAACATCCCAGGCACAGGATAAGACCTCTGGTGGGATGGGTTTCTGCTGAGCAGCTGCCGTGGCTCAGTGGAGTAAACCACTGCAGCCAGGAACCCAGGTGCTGCATCTGGGATGGGGTTTGATTCCCGGTCCCAGAAATTTTTTTTTTTTACTATTTGTGCAATCTCCAAGGTATCCCCCCAGAGTTGAGAATCTTTATTAGGGGGTTCAGGGGCACAGCCCCCAATAACAGGGTGTGCGGGGGCAAAGCGCCCCACAAAAACAAAGAATTATGCCGCATGCAAGAATCACACTGTATTGGCAGTGTGACTATTGCATGCGGTATAATGTCTTGCGGCATTATGACCCCTTGCCAGTAAGATCATCAGCACATATTAATTTGCTATATTGGCTACTGACATCATGGACATTGCCAATATACAATGAAAATAGCAGAGGACCAAGTATTGAACCATGGGGAACACCAGCATTTATGCCAGCTAAGAGAGATACAGAGGAATTCAACCTGACTTGCTGCTTTCTGCCACACAGACAGATAACCATTCAGTGGCAGTAGGAGAAACTCCAAGGGAAGCTAACTTTGAGCAGAGTAGCAAGTAATCAACCAGGTCAGATGCTTTAGTAAGGTTGATGAACATCACACCAGTTAACAGCCCAGCATCTATGGCCAGGCTAATGTCAAGTTGAGCTGAGTTGGTACCACGATTTTTCCTGAACCCATGTTGGGATGTAGACAAAAGGTCATGCTTAGTAACTGTATATGGTCAGTGAGCTCTGAAGCCACCAGTTTATCAAGCATCTTAGCAAGGACAAAGAGGATAGCTATCAGCCAGTAGTTTGTTTCATGTTTGTACATAGAAACATAGAAACATAGACTCTGATGGCAGATAAGGACCGCTTGGCCCACCTATTTTGCCCATTTCCCTACCTATTGGATTAGCTGCAGATCCTAGTTAACCAACAACCTACTTCTTCCTGCCCCCTTCTAGAATTGCCTTATGTCTGTCCCATGCATTCTTGAATTCTTCCACTGTTTTTGACTCCACGATCCCCCTCTGGAAGGTTGTTCCATGCGTTCACCATCCTCTCCATGAAAAAATACTTCCTCACATTGCCCCTGAGCTGTCTCCCCTCTATCTTCAAATTGTGCCCCCTTGTTCTTGCACATCTCTTTTTCTGAAAGATGCTACCCTCTTGGACTTTGTTGATTCCCTTGTGGTACGTGAAAGTTTCTATCATGTCTCCCCTCTCCCTCCTTTCCTCGAGGGTATACATATTAAGCTCCTTCAGTTTCTCTTCATATGGCTTCTGGTGCAGACCCTGCTTCATTTTAGTTGCCTTCCTCTGGACTGCCTCCATCCTGTCTATGTCCTTGCAGAGATGGGTTCTCCAGAACTGCATGCAATACTCAAGATGGGGTCTCACCAACTTCCTATTTTCTACTGGTGATGCCTCTCCCTATGCATCCTAGTATCCCTCCAGCCCTCCTTACTGCCTTCTGACATTGCTTGCCTACCTTTAGGTCATCTGATATGACTACCCCCAGGTCCCTTTCCATTTTTTTTGTTATTAGTACCTCCCCCCCATTGTGTACTCAGCCTGGATTTTTGTTTCCCAGGTTCATTACTTTGCACTTCTTTGCACTGAATCTAAGCTGCCATACTCTTGACCATTTCTCCAACCTTGCCAAGTCCCTTCTTATCCTTTTCACCCCACCTTGAGTATCAACCCTGTTGCAGATCTTTGTGTCTTCTGCAAAGAGGCATACATATTCTTCCAGTCCCTCCGCAATGTAACCTGTAAAGACATTAAAGAGGACCAGTCCCAGTACTGTACCCTGTGGTACCCCACTAGTAACCCCCCTTTCTTCAGAGTGGACTCTGTTTACTATTACCCTCTGTGTCCTGTTGTCCAGCCAATTTTGTACCCAAGTTACCACCCTGGGACCCACTCCAAGGCTGTCTAACTTGTTTACTAATCTTTTGTCTGGGACTGTGTCAAATGCCTTGATAAAGTCTAGGTAGACCACATCCACAGTCCCTCCCTTGTCTACTACTTTGATCACCCAGTCAAAGAAATCTATTAGATTCATCTGATAAGACCTTCCCACTGTGAATCCATGTTGCATTGAATCCTATGCCCTATTGGCCTCTAGGTACTCAACAATTCTTTCTTTTCAGGAGTGATTCCGTCATCTTCCCTGCCACTGAGGCCAAACTAACTGATCTGTAGTTTCCTGCCTCTGCCTTGCTCCCACTTTCGTGAAAGGACTCACATTCACCCTCCTACAGTCCTCAGGTACCACACCATGCTCCCATAATTTGTTAAAAAGGGTAGTCAGTGGTGCCACTAGTTCTCCCTTTAGTTCTTTTAGAATTCTGGGGTGAATCTCATCAGGCCCTTGCTTTGTCCACTTTCAGTTTTAGGAGTTCTTTCAGGACCCATTCTTCTGTGAATGGACTGCTATCGACCCTCCCCATCCAGAGTGCTTCTACTGACACTAATCCAAAGTTTTATTTTAAGTCCCTTTCCCCTTCTTTTCTAAAAAAGTATTTTTTGAAAAATAATCCAAAACCTTTTCGGGGCCAGGATGGTGTTGACATTAGGATAATTAGAATGGATATTGATTGTTTTGTTTATCCATTAGTACATATTTTTAATTTTTCCTTATATCATGTTTTTCCAAGTAGCTGGAAACGAGCATTTATAAAACCCATTTTAAAGAATGGCAATCCTTCATTAGTTACTAATTATCGTCCAATCTCTCTTCTATCGCCTATTTCAAACATTTTGGAAAGGATTGTTATGGACCAGACCTTGGATTTCCTTGGGAGGTATTCTTTATTGTCTGAGAATCAACATGGCTTTAAGCCAGGGTATAACACTGAGACAGCCTTGGTGGGGTTCACGGGCAGTGTTTATGGTGCACTTGATAGTGGACATTCATATGCTGACACTGTTAGTGGACCTCACCAAGGCTTTTGATTTGGTTGAATTTGATCTCCTTCCCAGTGTGCTTCATGGTCTTCATTTTTCTGATGAAGTGAACATGTGGTATCAACATTTTTTGTTTGATAGATCTTTTAGAACTATTATTGGTTCATCTTTATCCCATTCTCTTCCCCTAGTTTGTGGTGTGCCCCAGGGTTCAATTCTGGGGCCACTAATTTTTTCCTTATTTATGAATTCTGTTTCTGACATATGTACAAAAACAGAAATTATTTTATATGCTGATGACGCCATGCTTTTTTGTTCTGATCCCAGGCCTAATGTCGCCGTTTCCCATCTTCAAACTGATTTCAATCATCTGCAGGATTGGTTATCCTTAAGTCACCTGGTTTTGAATTCCCTGAAGACCAAAGTAATGGTGTTTTCTAAAAAGGAAAATGTATCTAATGATTTGCTTTCAATTTTTGATAAAACAGGAAATATAATTGAAAATGTTTCTGTTTTTAAATATTTAGGTATTACGTTGGACACACATTTTTCTTTTGAACCTCACATTCAGAATCTTAGGAAAACCCTCCATCAGAGGTTGGGTATGCTTTATCGAGTTAAATCTTTTTTGACTTTGGAATCCAGAAAGCTCTTAGTACATAGTTTTCTGTTTCCCATACTCGATTATGGTATACTTATTTACACATCTTCATGTAACAATGTTTTGAGTCCTCTTAAAGTAATTTACCATTCAGCTTTGAGGTTTTAGCTAGATTTACCCTTTCGAACCCATTGCTCCGATCTGTACAAACAGTCATTTTCTTTATCTTTTGAAAACTGAGTACTTTATAAAATGGGCATTTTCTTACTTAAAATTAAATGCAATCTTTTTCCTTTTTCTACTTCTATAATGTTTCCCAGATTAACTAATGCATTGTTTACTAGGTCTCAGTATAATTATAAATTTAAAATGCCATTTTTTAAGAATACCTTCAGACAAAGATCTTTATTATTTAGAGCACCTACTTTTTTTAACAGAATTCCATTAGAAATTGTCCAAAATAGTCCTTCTCAGGGTCATATGAAATCTTTAGAAGTTGTTGATAATAATTCCTGTCGGGGCTTTAAGACAAGGTTAAAACAGTGGCTATTTTCGAAAACATGATGTATTTTTAATGCATTGTATTTTATTGATTGAATGTATTGTTTGTATATGTTTGTTTGTTGGTATTTTGTATGTGTTTTAGCTTTAAACTTGTCTCCAATGAAAACGGGCAGTTTGCTCATTTGGATTTACAAGTATAAAAAATAAAAATGAAATGAAATGAAAATTGTTTGGTTTAGGTACTTCCCCCTCATCCTGTCATCTGTTTTGAAGAGTGGCACTACCTTGGCAACTTTTCCCCTGTTCTGGGGCAATCCCAGATGTGAGGAAGTTGTGAAATATTTCTTGAAGTGGTTCCAATACATGTGGGGCTGCCATCCTTAGTAATGTAGACTCCATACCACCAGAACCTGCATTGCTATCTGGGGTAATGCTAGTCAGCTATTTCACTGCTTGTGACACCCTTACCATAAAATTGAGGGGAGCAAGACCTAGTAGAGAGAGAGAAGAGGGAGAGGTTGAAATGGTGGCAAATAGGGCCATATTAAGGTTGATGGTGTAAGCTGATTGATCTGAGATCTTGACATTAAATGCTTTGACAGTTGTAGTGGAGTTACTACCATTCATGCCATCAATGATTATATCAGATAGCAGTTATTTCTGTATTCCCATCAGGCCCCTTATGTTACCCCAGAATCTGCAAGGGCTACCAGTATAAGTAACAAATTGTCCCTACCAATTCATTTTCCAAATGTTCCACCATTTCCAGCAATCAGCCCAGTAAGGCATCAGCCAAGATTTGTTGAACCTTTTCTAGCATGTATCCCTGTTTTTCATTTAGGCTAAAAGGCCATCAATGAGTCAGTTGGTGGTAGAGCCTCTGAGTCTATGTTTGGTGATAGGCGACTGCTTATTTTGTTGGAAGAAGCAGTACTAGTTGACCCTAGTAGTAGTAGTAGTAGTAGTAGTTGTGAGACCTTGAGAAAGAAAGAAAATGTAGTGGAATGTGTAGATACAATAGAACTGGTTTATTAAAGTGGCAATGCAACAAAAATGTTTTTCAAAAATGTTAGTTTCAGCTACAGTTGATAAAAACATATTGGCATACCTGTCAAATCTACTTTTCTAGGTACCTCCTATGCTGCACACCATGAGTTTTTTTTTTATTTCTCAAACTTAAACCTTGACAGATCCACAATGCTATTTTTAGGCCAAATGGGGCAGCCATATTTTTCCTTGAGGAAAAAACAAACAAAATTAAAATATTAATTAAATACTCTGATTTTGGCAGAACTAGAAACTGACTGCCAAATAAAACTGGAAGATGCCTAGAATCTTTTACAGTGAAAAAAGTAGGGTCAAATATTTTGCTAAGTTTCATTGCACTGTTGCCTTTTGGGCCCCTTCTTGACCAAAGAATCTATCCATAATATCAGTGTGCTATTAGTATGCAGGTTGCACATTACCTATGAAATTGCAAACAAGGACTGCAATGTTTTTAATATCATGACACCCTTAGCATGCAGTATCCTTAACAGGCACGTTTCACTGTATATTTCACAGGGGCTGATGGGGACTCATTCTCAGTCATAAATTTACTTTGCTGATTTTTAAATCCTTTCTCTGGTTGATCCTGAACTCTCTACCAGTTGTTCTGATGTATCCCAGATGTACACGTCTGATATCAGTGAGAGATAACTGCAGAAAACATCAAAAGGCCACAGGTCAGAAAATCAGGTGCAGCCAGAGTTGAAGTATATTACAACACTAAATATTCCTAACACTGACATATCAGGAAAAGATTAAACTGCTTCCATGGCAAGACACTTTGAAATGGTTGGACATAATGCATCAGCTCTCAGATTTTGGGGAACAGAAAAATTTAAAGAACCACAGAAGGGAAGTGATTGGAATCTACAACTTTTAAAGAGAGAAGTTGGGTGGATTAGCAAACTAGGGTACTGCAAGAAAGAGGAGAACTTAACAAAAAAGAGGACTGCTCTGTTTTCTGGAGGCTGACAAGAGGATTCTTTGTTTAAAACATCAACATGATATTAATAAATGTCCTTCATAGTAAAGAGAATACATTTAACAAGTGAGAACTTATGGATAAGGCAGAGCTGTTATCTGGGTGATACCAACCTGTAATATATAGGGCGGGACAGTAATTCTATGCTACTCTTTGTGTACTTGACCCCTCCTTTAACTGGAAAATTTAAATGCCACTCATTTTCATATTTATTTTTTATATATACTGCATATCTATGTAGTGGTGCTCACACCCTGACTTCCCCCTGCCCCCCCAGCCTGTCCCTTGATGTCTCATGTTTCCTCTGTTTCTGGCTGTTCTCATCTTCCCCATGCCCTTACATGGTTTTCTCCCTGCCTATCCCCTCCATGTAGCCCAGTCCCCATCCCCTCCTCTCTTTATTGCTGTCCTTGTACAGTGCATGCAATTGTTTATTATCTCATTCCCTGATACTCTTTGTGTATTCCCCTCTCTCCCATATTAATAGTACTATGACTTAATATTAGCTGTGTCCCACAGATTAAATTATTTTCTTAAAAAGGAAACAGCAGTAGGAGGAGTCACTAACAACTTTCTGAACACACGGAGATAATCAATTCATTGATTGTAATATTTTATTTATTTATTGAAAATAATCAGAATTACAATCCTTTGAGTCATAGACACTTTTGCAAAGGCTCCACATCAGGTAAAGTAAAAGAACAGAGCAAGACTCATTAAAGATGCATTTACAGTAGTAGTATAATAATGCAGGTTAGACAATCTTGGCTTACGTTAACTTAGTAGGTTACATCAACTGGGAGCACGTGGGAGTCCCCAGGTCAAAGTTAAGACAGGAAACAATTTTGTAGGGTCATGAGGGACCCAGAGTCATAATACCTGCATAAAGGGATAGGGAAAGTTTGGGTGCCTTGGGAGGGAGGCTAGCAACAATTAACCAAATGTTAAAGGATGTTTACTGAGACAGAGCAGGTTCCTGAGTAAACTGACTCAGGAGTGGGGTGCAGGGGAAAGGGGGTTGGTGAGAGGGATGGGGTGGGTGTGGGTTTAATTACAGTCACAGGTTGTGGAGTCAAGGAGTAGGGTTTTGAGACCTGACTTAAATTGGTTGAGACTGTGGGTCAATGAGATGGAGGATGGGATGTTCAGCCAGAGAGGGGCCTGATAGTGGAAGGATTTTTGTCCAAGAGATGTTCTACAGTGGGGGATTAGCAGGTTGGAGTTAGCTGCATGCCGTTGTGTCTGCCTATGGGGGGCTGTGCGTAAAATCTGGTGGAGGCTGATAGGGGCTAGTTTTAGTTGTATCTTTTTGGCCATGAGGCAGGTGAAGTACTTAAGTCTGCCTTGGAAGTTTAGCCATCCAGTATGTTCATAGAGCTCACAGGTGTGGGTTAGGTTGTCGCAACCTGAGCCTAATTGGCAGGCTTTGTTAAGGGCGAGGTTGATGCTGTGCAGGGCAGTTTGATCTGCTGACCCGTAAATGACCATCCCATAGTCCACCAAGGATAGGATAGAGGAGGATACAGCGAGGTGCATGGCCTGGGGGGATAGGCAGTGCTTGTGTCTGTAAAGGATCCCCAGTCTCATGTTGATAGAGGAGGAGACCTGTTGTATATGGGTGTGGAAGGAGAGTGAGGTGTCTAAGGTGACTCAGATATTTAAAACAAAAGATCTGCTCCAGGGCAGAGCCATGGGTGTTTGTTATGACTAGGGGCGCATGACAGTGGGGGCTTTGGCGGTGTGCGAAGATCATGGACTTCGTTTTTTTGTAGTTGATAATAAGGCGGTGTTCAGAGAACCAGGTTTCTAGCTCTAAAGTATCCCTACAGGGCTAGTTGAAGAGAATTGGGATGTGGGTGTTTCCAATAAACTACTGCATCATCAGCATAGAGCAGTAAGTGTCCACTGCAGGATTTCGGGAGGGAGTTAAGGAAGAGGGTGAAGAGTAGGGAGCCGAGTATTGACCTCTGTGAGACTCCAGCACAAACCGGCTTGCGTGTGGAGATAGGTGTGTTAATTTTGACTTGTTGCGACCGACCTGAGAGGTAGTCTTTGAACCAGGCGGTGACCTCTGGTGTAATGTTAAGGGATGGGAGGGTATGGAGTAATAGCTTGTGACTGACAGTATCAAATGCTTTGGTCAGATCAATGTAGACAGCCCCAGACACAGATCCTTGTTTGAGGGCCTCATGAACATAGGTAGTGAGTTCAATGAGGGTGGTGAAGGTGCTGTGGCCCCTCTAGAAACCATGCTGTTCATGGCAGAGTAGGTCATGTTTGGATAGGTGGTCAGTAAGCTGATCCGAAACTAGTTTTTCAAGAGCCTTAGAGAGAGGTGGTAGGATTGAGATTGGTCTATAGTTGCTAGCTGCATTGGGATCACCGCCCTTCAGAATAGAGGTTATTACTGCTCCCTTCCAAGCTGAGGGGAATTAGCTGAGGCATAAAGACAGGTTGAGGATTTTGGTGAGATGTGGTAGTGTCACATCCAGGGACAATCTAATGAGTTTGAGGTCCAGAGTGTCAGAGCTATAACAAGAATTAGCCAGAGCTTTGGTGAGGTATTGTTTTGCCTCATTACAGAAGATGACTCTTAGCCTAAAAGGTGTAGAGGTGTTGATGGCTGAGGTGATGGGGGGGGGAGGTAGGGTCAAAGAAGTTAGGTGAAAGGATATGAGAGAGGTCAGAGGAAGAAGGTGTTGAGAGTTTCAGAGATAGTCTTAGGGTCCTGGGTAGTAACCCCATTTACTGTAAGCTGGGTAGGGGCAGGGGAGGCAGGTTTTCCACAGAGCTCCTTGATGTTACTCCAGAAATTTTTCCCAAAGCCCCAGGTGGAGGTGAGGGTGCATTTATAGTATGCAGCTTTGGCTTACCTGATTGCCTATGTGCATTTGTTATGAGCCTCTCTGTACAGTTGCCTGTCATGCAGGAGCTGTGAAGCAAGAGCCTTATGCCATAGGTTATCCCTCTGGTGAATTAGATCAAGCAATGATTGGGAGATCCATGGGGTGTTCCTTTTTTTGACTACTTGTTTGGAGAAGGGTGCAAATATATCACAGGCTGCATTGAAGGTAGCAATGAAGTAGGTGAAAGCTGCTTCCACAAATTGCACAGTGTGAATAGGGGACCAGTCGTAGGAGGCTAGGTGAGACTTGAAACATGCTAAGGCTCCTTTTTTTAGTCATGTATGTTCAGTGATACTGGGAGGGTGGAGGGAATTCTGGTGGACCATAGGCAGGTAACAGGTGAGTGGTCACTAATTGAGTCAGGGAGCACAGTGACTTGGGAGATGTTCTTAGGTCTGTTAGTGAAGATGAGGTCTATTAGGGTTGAGGTCCCTGTTTTAGTGTCTCATCTGGTCGGGAGTTGACGATCTGGGTGAGGTCACAAGCAAGGGCTGCGTCCTTGCTGGGGGATGATGTAGATGCCAGCCAGTTGACATTGAAGTCTCCTAGTAAGATGACTTCACTCCTAGGAGGGAGGTGGGAGATACTGTTCAAAACTGATTCAAAAGTGAGCTTTTGGTTGCTAGGGAGAATGTACACCACCATAATGTAAAGGGTTTTACCTGGGTTGCCCAGACTGAGCTTGACTGTTAGCGTCTGGGCTCCATGCATAGGTGGTGGTGTGTGGACCTCAAGGGATCGAAGGGAGGATTTTACATGGATGGCACAGCCGCCTCCCCTCTTGCTAACTCTGTCTGCTTGGTAGAAGGTGTAGTCACAGAGGGTGACAGCCCTGTAAGATATCTTATCCAAAAGCCAGTTCTCAGATAGAACTAAGATATCGGGTGAGTGTTGGGCTATCCAGCCTTGGAGAGGGATGAGTTTTTTTGGGAGGCTGCAGATATTAAGTGTTGCCAGCAGGAGGCTTCCATGTTTGTTGTTTGGAGAGACAGTAGAGTGAGGTGGTCCAGGGTTGGGGTGTATATTACCTGAAAGCAACAGGAGGAGGAGACCGTGCTGTAGGAGGGCTAGCCTGAGCATTTTTGGAGTGGCCCGGTTAGTCTGGGACATAGTGGGTTTTTTAATGTGTGTGGCAGGGACTGGGAGGGTGCATAGGAGGTGGCTTATCAATGTGATAGGAAGGAGGGTACCTGGTTGAATGCTATCTGGAGGGTTGGGGGCTGTAGCTTGAGGGGTATCAGAGTAGTTGCACATCGAGAGTTGTGTGCATGGGGACTGGTTATTAGGGCTGGGATGAAGTAGGCGCACAAAGGGGTGTGTAACTTGGGGTGGGGGGCATGTATGTAGGCAAATTGAGCAATATAAGGCCATACTGGGTAATTATGGTGTTGTTGGTAGTGTAACAGCCGTGTAGCAGGTGTTCCACGGGGGAAGGGTAGGAGTGCTAGGTGGGGGATCATAGAGGCAAAGAGGACAGGCATAACCAATAGTGGGAATATTTTGTTATAGGGGTGGTTTGAATAGAGGAGAGGCCACTAGTGGTGAGCTGGTATAAGCTGCTGCTGGAGAAGTGGGCTGTTAGGTAAATTTCGTGATGTGATGCAATGATCCCTATATATCTGCGAGCCGACCAAGGGTGGTGGTGGGGGCGGTGGGGAACCAAACATGTAGCATTCAGTGGGGCAATCCTCAGTGTGTCAGTGTGAACGCTCAGTAGCAACAGTCGCATCCAGGAGCAGTGCAGACTGTGGGATCACCGTACCTTGGCAGATTTTTTGGCGGCTCCTGGTGGGCTGTGGGGGAGAGCTATGCAGAGCCATCATGACCTCCGTCGTCCTCGGGGGGTCAGCTGTGGAGGAAGGAGAGGGAGAAACCAGATTATATAGGTAAGTGGAGGGGAAGAGCAGAGGGGCTGGGCTAACTCAGGCTATGGGGTTACAGCAGCAGGGAGCTGGATTAAATTGAGAGACTTTTTCAGTAAATTAGGTAACCTGCTAAGTTCATAAAAGGTAACTTGCAAAACAGTAACTTGCCTATCAGTTCAGCTAACGTAACATGGTGAATTACTTATGGCAGTAAGAAGCTATCTAGCTTACTACTTAAGGTTACTTTCCTGCTATCTAGCTTACCACTTAAGGTTACTTTCCTATTCAAACAGCAGGGCTTTAAATGTGAATGCAGCAGATGGAGAAATGCATATTAAATGGGAGCAGATTTAAATAGCATGCAGTAAAGAGTATAATTAAGTTCTCAAAGCCTAAAGCATGATATAATAGACTATCTCCACATGTACGCCGAACAAAAATGTCCTTAAGAAAAAAGGCGCCAAGAATCTGTTTTTTGAATCCTCAGTGCATCAGTGTGAGCACTCAGTAGCAATGGTGGCATCCAGGAGCAGTGCAAACCGTGGGATACTGTGCCTGGGCAGATTTTTCGGTGTCTCCTGGTGGGCTGTGGGGGAGAGCTATGCAGAGCCCTCATGACCTCCATCGTCCTCGGGGGTCGGCTGGGCAGATTTTTTGGCAGCTCCTGGTGGGCTGTGTGGGAGAGCTATGAAGAGCCCTCACGACCTCCGTCATCCTCGGGGGTTGGCTGGGCAGATTTTTCAGTGGCTCCTGGTGGGCTGTGAGGGAGAGCTATACAAAACCCTCACGATCTCCGTCGTCCTCAGGGGTCAGCTGGGCAGATTTTTCAGCAGTTCCTGGTGGGCTGTGGGGAGAGCTATGCAGAGCCCTCACAACCTCCGTCATCCTTGGGGGTCGGCTGGGCAGATTTTTCGGTGGCTCCTGGTTGGCTGTGGGGGAGAGCTATGCAGAGCCCTCATGACCTCCATCGTCCTCGAGAGTCAGCTGTGAGAGCGGTATGTCTGCAATTAAATAAATAACAGCATTAAAAACTTTTAAGTTAATGTTGTTTAAAGGACATGAGGAAAGGAATCCAAGGAGTTGGTACTTAACATTTACTAAGAGCCCGCCTCTTAAGTGTTATCTGAAAAACTCTTCAGGGAACGAGCAGGCACAACATTTCTCCAGATGCACTCAATGCAGGTGCCTCTTCCCTTTAGGATCAATAAGCTTCACTATAAAATGAGCTGGGCAGATGGGTGCAGCACCTCTGTGATTGAGGAGGATGGCCTGCCCTGTTTATAGCTGTACAAAAGCAGTTTTAGAGTGAGTACTAACCCAACTATTTTCGGTTATACAGGTATTTAGTAAGCAGACTGCAGATTTTAGAGACTAAAACAACTAATGCAGAAAACATGAGAAGCATAAGGAACAGGTGCAGTGAGATAACACAATTTAAAAGTGGTTTTAATATAAACAAACTCTGTTTAGAGCTAATATGGCCGTAGAGAGCTTTTGGGATGCTTTCACCCATTATTTCTAATGAATTTGCACAATGCAGATCTGCTGAGAGGCAGTTTCAATGTGGTATTCTTTTTAGACATTTTTACAATGTGGTTTCCTAGAATATGCCTGCTGATTGCTATATGTTTAGCCTGGATAGTTCACAGAAGACATGGTATCTTATTTTCAGTGGGGCTCTACATCTACACCATATTATGCTGCATTGTGTAATATCAGAACACAATGAAAATAATATTTTACATCTGGACTAGGCTACCCTGAATAACTACATTATAAAAATGGTAAAATAATGACCTAACTGAAAATAAGATATTGCATCTAATCTGGGACATCCTGAGTAAATACAGAGCAAAAATTTGTAAAATGAAGATCACAATGACAATAAGATGTAGCATCTCCCCAATGCTATCCGGGATACAAAACATAGGATAAGAAATATTTAAAGAGCAAGTGGAGTCAAAACAGGCAGACAGGAAAATAATACAGATTTTAAGTAGTAGTCAGTTGTAATTTTTTATTTCTGAAGTATTTTTCTTTTTCCTTTTGCTCATCAGAAAGTATTCTATGTGATAATATTACACTGGACGTGTGGAACAGCTCTTAGCCTGGCAGCTGACATAGCTTTCTCTACTGCCCCACACTACATCATCAGCATTGTGGTCTCACTGATTGTGGCATCACAGGTGAATGACTTCGCAGTCACTCACTTGCTGTATCTTAGTAGCAGTGATGTCACAATCATTGAGGCCACAATGCTGATGATATACTGTAGTATGGGGCAGTATAGTAAGATATGTCAACTGCCAGGCTAAGAGCTGTTCACACCTACTAACATCAGGTAAACAATCTTTTAATTAAATACAGGGAAAAGAAAACATACGTCAGATATAAAAGGTAATGGTTGGCTGCTTTTAAAATCTAATATTAGTTTTAGACAGTACACAAGCTCTTTAAAGGAAATCTACTTTAGACTGAACTACACTGTGTTCACTGACATAAACAGTTTCTTTATTGTTTTATAATATATTAGACTGCAGTATTAATTTTGAACATTGTGGCCATGAGGATGGTGTGTACATTGTGTGTGTGTGTGTGTGTGTGTTTGCTGTAGCTCAATACATTTTTTTCCCAAAAAAGCAAATCCCTGCTGATTGCTATATAATTAACCGAATAGTTCACAGAAGAGCTGGCATATGTCTGAGACAGTGCTTATCAGATAGTGTCTTATGAGGTTAAAAAATAGAGTAAATCATTTGTTCCTGGGAAAGGGTGCAATTTATGAGGTATGAATCTTTCTTGAAGGACAATAGTTGCCGAACTGTAGCTAATAGCAAGAAAATGTTTAAATGCTAAGTATTTAAATGTGCAAGCTGTTGCATTTCAAAGGGGGTAAACAAATCTCCAGTTTATTAGGCAACCAATATTTAACAAGCTGTTTCAGTTTCCTAATGGCCATCTGATAAGCAGCTTCAGTGCTGTCTCCAACATTCTAAATGCAAAGAAAGCTGTTTCAGTTTCCTAATAGCCATCTGATAAGTGGCTTTAATGCTTCTCCAACATTCTAAACAGAAAGAAGGGAGTATTTTATTTCATTTGGCATAGTGATTTATAGTTGAGAAAGGATACATTGAAATGTCTAAAAATGTGTTCCATGTTCCTCCATTTTCCAGCTACAGACAGCAATGTGGCTGTAGACTCTGCCCACAGCCATAAAAACTGGTTGAAGGAGCTAGACAGGTAACACTGACACTGCAATTAAAATCAGACACAACATGCCAGAATTGCAGGGTTCACTATACATGACGTTTCTAGTTTCTTTTTTCTGTCTGCCAAAGGAATGTTATGGTTGGAGAATAGTTGCCAAAGGAAGATGATGCTTGAGGCTGGAGGAGAAGAAGAGGTATCGATGAGAGGGAAATCATCCAAGAGATGCAAAATGAATGACTGTCTAAACACATTCAACAGAATCCAACATAAGGAACTCTAGAAGGTATCGAAGATACCTGGACTACTTTTATGTCCAAAAGTTAGATGTACATCGAAATAGTACTGGTTTCTCCAACATATTCCATAAACATGCCACAGGGGAGGAAGAATAGGCAACAGTTTGAAGGCATCTGTGATATCTGCTTCAGTTAACCAAGCACTTTGACCAGAGAGTTTAATGACTTTAATAGCATCATCAATTTGTACATAGTAAAAGTAAATAATCTTTAGATGGAATGAGAGTACTAATGCTTGGATCTGTTGTGGAATGAGGAGCTGACAGGTCGATTATCAGACATTTTTTGCCTGAATGCTTTTGTGTGGGTATTCCTATAGGGCTTATTCAAAACAATGGAAAAGAGGGATCTGGGAAGAGACCAATTAGATATCCTTTTGACAATTCTTTAGTTAGCAAGGAATCTGCAACCTGAGGTTTGGTGGTAGCAGATTTAAGATTGGAGCATTATACAAATGTGGTAGGGACAGTATAAAGTCCTATATGAAATCTGTTGGAAAAGCCCGAAATTAGGAACTGCACAAAGGACTCAGAAGGATGACTTGACAACAGCTGATATAAACAAGAAATGTTAACTGGTGTCAATGAATGGGCATAATATCATTTATAACCGAGAGCATGGGCAAAATTAGCTTTATGGTAACAAATCAATTAGGAATGTGCTCCTGCAGAATGACTGCAAACAGGAAGACGCGTACAGAATGGTGTGAAGCAGCTGGTTTCATTAAAATTATTACATACCACTCTTTCAGCAGAAAAAGAAATATTTGACAACCCTTTTTACTCATGATATTTTTGGGCTCATAAAAAATCTATCATGAGGGGGATGGGCGAGTTGATTTAGAAGTGGCAGGTGGTCAAATAGAATTGTCAGTTAAAGAATATAAGGCAGCTAAATGGGTAAAGGAACCACAGATTACAAACGTCAATGACTATAGCCCAGCAAAATATCTACAGAATAACTCATTGTCAAGAGAAACCCAAGAAATGTGAGACTTGAACTTCAATTAATAAGCAGCCACCTTAGGTGAGAACGATTTGTGATCATCGTAAAAATGCATGCCACTGTATTGAATGACTAGATCAACAGTGAGACTCAGGTAAGAGTCCAGTTCTTCATGTCTGGATTGGAATGCCTCACAAACAATTTTGCAGTAAATAGAAAAGGCTCAACAAATTCTGCAACCATTAATTTCTTTAGGAGCCATGGATCTTTTGCCTTGAGTACCACAGAAGCATCACCACAGGAAACAATCTCATTTTCTGTTGTTTCATGTGAGGATATAAGAAGCATTACAAGACTGATGTCTTTCCCTTCAATAACATCCTTCCTGACATGATCTGGAACTAGATGGACAGGCATGCTGTGGTTGGCAATTGGATCTGAGAAGTACTGCAGCAGTAGTACCTGAGATGGATGTAGGTGGGATGGAGATTTGGAAACTTGTAGAAGATTCAGATGATGGCGGTATAGTTGGCAAGGCAGAGGTTAATTATGCATAAATGAAATGAGGTGACACCGAAGAGGCTCCAGAGCTTGCTGGACAGCAGTAGGAAGTTGTTGTTCTGAAGATATGAATGGCCTGGATTTTAAAGCAGCTACTCTAGTGTCAAGGTTTGAAATGGTGGAATTGAGTTGAAGCAACAAATCGTGTAGTTCTGAAAATTGGGAGGAGGCTGGAGGTTGCTTGAGAGCTGGAGATGTGATACGAGTGGTGGTAGGGACAGAGTTTGCAGAAATAGCAGCTACATAAAGATTTAACAAGTCCTGCTCTTTGGCTCAAGCAGAAAAGGGAACTTTAAGATGGCGGAGTGCAGCCATGAGTTTAGGAAGTGTTCATCCTTTAATAGTTTGTAAGTATTTAGGTGCGACCTTCCTGTTGATAGGTGGAGGAGTATACAAATCTTCATGGTCTGATGTGAGAGGGTTAGAACACCACACAAGAGCTGCAAGAATGCACAGGGAGGCAGAAAAAAAAAAGAAAATGGGAAGCAGCATCATAGGGGAAAGGAAGGGGTTAACAACAAAACAGCAGGGAAAGAGAGAAAGAGAGAGTGCCATGGCAGAGCCACTAACAAGAGTGAGGGGGCAGGAAGCCCCGAGCACACAAACAGAAAACAGCAGTAAAACACTGGGAGAATGGAAGCCAAGGAATAAACAAGGAATGGAGCCAAGCAGCACATGAATGACAGGTATGTGAAACCTACTAGGCAGGGGGTTGATGGATTGTGGTCCCCCGTTGAACCACAGGGAAAACCTTTTAGAATAAAAGCTCATTTCATAAGTGGGATACACTTTCCAGGGTTTTTCAGTCATATGAAAATAATGCATTTCTCGGAGGTTGCAACACATGGATATACCTCATGCCTAACAACCACTCGAGGTGTGCATTATTCCCTTATAACCACACACCCTGTTATATGTTATCCCTTACAAAACATTGGTGTTTGTGGCATACACTTTCATCTAAAGTATTACTAGATGTTATTAAAAAAGGGTCTCATAAATGTTCCATTCTGATTGGCTGCCAGCATCCCAACAGCCTTATATAAATCTCTGTTACACTGTCATTTAGTTTGATTGACCATGGTGCAAGAATTCTTCCTTCCAGCATTCCGTTCTCTAGCACTGCTGGATGACTGCAATGTTACATTCTCATTCTGAACCAGCATTCTAAAACAGTTGTTGGATGAATTATTTAAGCAATAAGCCACGAGGGGGTGTGGGTTATCGGGGGATTTACCATGGCTAGAGTGGTTTGCCCACGGGGCGCAGCTGAGTGGGTAAATCCACGCCAGCCATGGTAAATCCCCCGATAACCCACACCCCCGAGTGGCTTATCGCGATTATGCCATCAGTTAAATATTTAATTGATTTAAAAAAATGCATCTTTTAAAAAAAAAAAACTATAAAGCTGTTTTTATTACAAATAACCTTGCACAGTAAAAAAACCAAAAAATAGTCCTGGCCATGCTGGTATGAGGAGGACTGCAGAGTTTGAGTTTTGTGCTGCTGGTGAAGGTTACCTTCTCATCGGCTTGGATTTGCACGGTGTTGGCAGGCTGAGGGACGGGAGACGCAGGAGCAGTTTGTTGAAGTAAGTGCTCTGCGACCTGAGTGCTGCTTTGTGGTTCGGTTTCGGGAACAGACTGAGATATTTATTTAATTTTGGCTGGGGCAATCAGGTTGAATGATGCGTCTTACTTTTTTTTGGTAACTGGGAGGCATGAGTGAGGAGTTGGGAGACCGGAAGCATACTTGTGTAGCGAGAGCGATGGAATTCGGAGGGAGCGAGCGTTATAGGAACATTTTTCAAATGGTTTGTCACGTTTTTTAGGCTGCAGTTTCTTTTTGTAGAAATGCGAGCTTGGAATTAGTGTTTATGCCAGGCAGTTTTTTAAAATGTTTTGTGAGCTGGGGGAGGAGGCTGGGAGGGTGCCGTGCTGATTTGCGCTTAGCGAGGAAACGAAGATGGCGGCTCGGAATGATGTAAAAATTTTTTTTTAGTTGTTATTGAGATGCGGCTGGCTGGAACCTTTTGCAGTGATTATTAGAGGATTTACAATGGAGGTAAGGTGCCAGCCTGCCGTTTTCATTGGTCGGTGTCCGAGGTCCATGGTATAATGTATTACAAATCTTCCTTTTAATGAGGAAAACATTCAAAAGGTGCACATCTGACACTTTTCTTTTGAAATATGTTGTTCATTATAGAAATAAGGCACTCCAAGGAGTTAGATTAATAGTTAGTTCACTGGTTCAGTGGGCAACTATGTATGAGGTTGATAGTGCAGTTAACTGCCTGGAGTGTTGTGGCTGTGCAACATATGGATTGAAAGCCAATGTATCTTGTAGTATACTTGGCATGTTGCACTCTCTGTTTCAGGTGAACTACCACCCTTTCATGGTATTCAAGGCACTGGAACCCTTTTGAGGAGGGGTTCATACTAGAAGTGCTGCAGGATGCAGTCCTTTAGCTAAAGGAACCTTAGCTCAGTAACTCAGTAGGGGAGAGGTGAGCTGCCGGAGGAGAGTTGAGGAGGATGGTGGGAGCAAGCAAACCAGCATCCAGAAGATGCCTGGGAATTGTGCGCTTAAGAAGCTCTCAGTGGTGGTATGGCATGAGTCACCCACTGCCCCACTGAATCCCTGACATTACCTGCCAATTCACTGGTCTAGCAGGCAACTATGTATGGAGTAAGGGGAGGTGGAGGGGAAACCATGTGGCTTGTGGGGTTAAATATGGTGGAAGGGGAGCCCAGGAGAGCACAGTCAGTGGCATAAGCTAAGGACCCTGCTGTATGAATAGACTTGATAGACTTAGGAGCCTTCTGATGGCTCTTTTGTATGCTGATATGAGCTGATGGTGCTGTTAGTTGCTTGGTGTGTTGTGCTTGTGCAACATACTGTACAGGTATGGATCACAAGCCTGAGTAGCTTGTGGTGTATGTGGCCTTTTGCACTCTCGGTTTCTGGTGAACCACAATTTTGGGGTAAGCATAGGACCCTATTGAGGAGGGTTCCACTCCTAGAGGTGCCACAGGAGGCAGTCTTTTGCCTATTGGTACCTTAGAGAAGAAATCAAACAGTAGAGCCAAAGGCATGTAATAAACTGTCAGAACATTGATTTATGCTATGGAAAGAGTGAAGGCCATGAAGAAAGCAACCAGTGAAGTACAGCCACCCTCCGTGTCCAAACCTATCCTGTGGAAGAATCTTAACTACACCCTAGGGCTCTCACTACTTGTATGACCATTGGCATGGAGGAGAGGCCCCCCCCCCCATGGAGGAAACTTCTGGGGAACCAAGGCATCAGGTTGCCATCCCACCTGGAATCAAACAAACTATTATCATCCCAGGCATCAGTTGAGCCTGCAAAACTGCTGCATACTAAGGAAGATGTGAGCTTCTCCTTCTGACAGAAGGTCTTCCACCACAGAGGAGCCAAAGGCTTGCCATGGGCTAAGCAGAAGGGGGCCGTTCAGGCAAAGCAGCAGCTGCTGGAGCAGCCAACCCAGCAAGGCTAGGCAGAGGAGAAAAGAACCTCCCCATGAAGATTGGGAACAGCCGAATGGCACACCAGCAGCAGCCACAAGGAGCACCAAGCAAATGGAGTGTACCCAGGAAGCACCAGGACCCAAAAGCAGCAGCAGAGAGGAACAGCCACAACAGACAGAAGCCAGGGAAGCTGCCAGGCAGCAGGCATACAGCATGTGCCACGCAGCCAAAGTGGATGGTAACAGAAAGCAGCAATATCTTGAATGGAGTGGAAGGAAAGTACACCCCAGGCAGTGGCAACATGGCAAAGTAAAAAGGATAGTTAGGTTGGGCAAGAAGCCAGTAGCCATGCAGCTGCTGCAAGTGAATGGGTGACTGGAGGATGCTTTGGGCATGCATGCTTCAGAAGCACTCAGAGGGGGTGTGGCATGAGTCACCCACTGTTCCACCAAACCCCAGGCATTGCCTGCCAATTAAACACCCACCAAAGGCAGTATGGTACTCAGCTGTGCATCATGTCACATTACACCCCTAAGGGTGATTAACAGACTATTAATCTAACCCCTGGCCATATCTTAATCCTTTTTCTTGTTTCAATTCAAATTTTATTAACAATTTTACAATAATACAGGAGACAGAAACAATAACAATGAGAAAACGTTATTACAGTATAAAGTATATTCTGTCCCCTCCCACCCTCCTCATCCCTCCTCCCACCCCATACAACAGCATCACTGAGAAACATCCCAGTCATTTAACTAAGACATGTTATTATTATCGCCACCAATAGTAATTAGAGTGTGTAAGGGATCCCAGACTCGCATATACTTTCGTTGTCTATTATAGAGGCCGCAATGGCTTTCTCAGTTCTAAGATTAGCTAGAATTTCATGAAGCCATTCTTGATAAGATGGACAAATATCATCCTTCCAATGCTTGAGGATGACTTCTTTAACAGACAAAGCTATCATGGAAATTTGAAATCTCCGGGTGGTAACATCAATAGGGGATAAGTCCCCTAGCAGACAAACTTCTGGGGTAAAGTAATCCTGAAGACCCAACAAGGGGTCCAATTTGGTCTTAATAGAATTCCACAAGGGGGTTATCATAGGACATTGCCAAAAAATGTGGAGAAGTGTCTCTGTCTAGGGAACATCTAGAACACAAATCCGAGTCTAGAAGGTCCCAACTAGCAAGTTTTGGGGGAGTATAGTAAAGATTATGTAAAATGTGGTATTGCATGAGCCGTAGTCTGTCCTGCAACACAAACTTATGGCAGTACCACCATAGTACGGGCCAGTCAAAGGTATATTGGGGGAAAAGTGAGGACCAATATTTAGTGGGACCATAGGAACCTCCAAACCGCCAGTGAAAAAGGGCCTGGTATAGTTTCGAAATTACCTTGGGAGGACTTAGCAATGGAATAAGCTCCAGTAGGAAAGAAAATGCGGGGGAATGGGGAGGAATATTGCTCCATGTTCTAGCAAGAAGGTGTTTAAGTTGGAGGACCTTGAAGTGGCTAGATACTGGAATATTAAATTTCGAGATAATCTTGGATACGGAAAGCCAGGACCCTTCACCCTCAAGGAAAGTAGATAAGATCCCTTCTCCCAGCTGAGGCAACCACTTAGAGGGACTTCTCTGTTTGTTTATTAAGAAAGACGGTGAGTTCCATATGGATTGATATAAATCTAGATGAGGTTTGTAATGCAGAAAAGAACAAAGCCAAGCATGTATTCTTAATGAAGTCGCTAGCATTGGACATTTTTGAATATCTTGTAGGGAAGTAGTCTTGACATAAAACAAGGTCGGGGGATTGATACCTGTAGACTGGATAAAGTCCAATTCTATTTGGAGCCAAATCGGCCTCAGGCTACAGGGATCTGGAATTAGCCATTTAAGGTACTTTGATAAGTGACTAGCCCAGTAGTATAAAGCCAGATAAGGAATATGGAGACCACCACTGAATTTCCGAGCTGCCAATTTGTGGTATGCTAAACGGGGATGCTTATTAGACCATATAAAATTAGTAAATAATCTATGCATTTTCTGAAACCAGGACAATGGAATTAATGAGTTAAGAAGCGATAAGGGATAGAAAAGGTGGGGAAACATGTTCATTTTGATTAAGCTAATATGGCCCCATAAAGAAATAGGGAGTTTTGACCATCTGTCAAGGTCTTGGATAATGATCTGAGTCAGGGATTCCAGGTTCTTTTTAAACCACAAGGAAGGGTTACATGTAAGTATGATACCAAGATATTTGAGGGAGGCCGGTGACCATGATAGGCCAAAAGAAGTAATATTATGTTTAAACACCTTGTGATTGACAGAAAAGATAGATGATTTATTGGGATTTAATTTGTAATTTGAAAAGGAGCTAAACTTCGTGATCGTGGCTAGCATAGCAGGGATTGATGAGTCAGGATAGGACAAATGAAGAAGAATGTCATCTGCATATGCTGTAACTTTAACTATGGTATTATGCACCGGTATACCTTGTATGTCCAGATTAATTAAAAGATTACGAATGAGCGGTTCTAAATAGAGATTAAATAATAAGGGGGAAAGGGGACAACCTTGCCTCGTTCCAGAGTGTAAAAGAAAAGGCTTTGAGAATGCACCGTTCCCTGAAATCCTGGCAGAAGGAGCTTGGTAGAAGGCTCGGATACAATGTATAAATGTAGAAGGAAAAGCAAATGCATGGAGAGTATGAAATAAAAAGTTCCAATTCACATGGTCAAATGCCTTCCAGGAACACCAAAACAGCCAGATATATGGCATCCCTGGACTCTGAGAAGACATGGGAAAGAGTTTGAAGATGGTCCCACGAAGACCGCCCCTTCATGAATCCCGCCTGTGGCATTCCAATCAGATCAGGGAGAACCAGGATAAGCCTGTCATCCAGGATCTTTGAGAGGATTTTAATATCCTGATTCAAAAGGGATATGGGCCTGTAACTCTGTACCATCTCGTGGTCCTTGTCAGATTTAGGGAGAAGAATAATTAGGGCTTCAAGCAAGTGGGGTTCAGAAGCGGTCCCAGATAAGATGTGGAGGAACAGTCTATGAAGGGCTGGGGCAATTTGATCCTGAAATGTTTTATAAAATAATGATGAAAAACCATCTGGTCCTGGAACCCTATCCGAAGGAAGAACCTTTATCACTTCAGTAATTTCAACTATGGATATAGGAGAAGAAAGAAACTCCTTTTGAGCTTCGGACAAGGAGGGAAGGCGAGACTCATGGAGATACTGCTCTAGAACCTCCGGTGAAGGGGGATTGTCCATGTTACTATATAGTTGCTGATAATAATGCGTGAACTCCTGTACAATCTCTGAGGGGGACGTTCTCAGGGAACCATTTATATGAGATCTGAGCCATATCTTATTCCTTAAACATAAAAACATAGAAACATAGACTTTGATGGCAGATAAGGACCACTTGGCCCACCCAGTCTGTCCATTTCCCTACCTACCGGATAAGCTGCAGATTCTAGTTAACCAACAGCCTGCTTCCTGCCACCCCCGACTACAATTGCCGTGTGTCTGTCCCATGCATGTTTGAATTCCCCCACTGTTTTAGCCCCAACAACCTCCCCAGGAAGGCAGTTCCACGTATCCACCACTCTCTCCATGAAAAAAGATTTCCTCACATTACCCCGAGCCGTCCCCCCTCTATCTTTAAATTGTGTCCCCTTGTTCTTACACATCTCTTTTTCTAAAAGATGCTACCCTCCTGGACTTTGTTGATTCCCTTGAGATACTTGAACATTTCTATCATGTCCCCCTTGTCCCTCCTTTCATCAAGGGTATACATATTAAGCTCTCTCAGTCTCTCTTCATATGATTTCTGATGCAGACCCTGCACCATTTTAGTTGCCCTCCTCTGGACTGCTTCCATCCTGTCTATGTCCTTGCGTAGATGAGGTCTCCAAAACTGCACACAGTGCTCCAGATGTGGTCTCACCAACTGTCTGTACAGAGGGATAACCACTTCCCTTTTTCTACTTGTGATGCCCCTTCCTATGCATCCCAGTATCCCCTAGCTCTCCTCACTGACCTCTCCATTGCTTACCCACCTTTAGATCATCCGATATGACTTCCCCCAAGTCCCATTCCATTTTTGTTGTTGTTAGTACCTCCCCTGCTATTGTGTACTCTTCTCCTGGGTTTTTGTTTCCCAGGTGCATTACTTTGCACTTCTTTGCATTGGATCTAAGTTGCCATATGTCTGACCATTCCTCCAACCTTGCCAAGTCCCTTCTCATCCTTTCTACCCCCCCTTGTGTATCAACTCTGTTACAGTTCTTTGTATCATCTGCAAAGAGGCATACCTTTCCCTCCAGACCCTGTGCAATGTCACCTATAAAGATGTTAAAGAGGACTGGACCCAGTACTGAGCCCTGAGGTACTCCACTAGTGACATCCCTTTCTTCGGAATGTGTTCCACTTACTACTACCTTCTGTGTCCTGTTGTGCAGCCAGTTTGCAACCCAGACTACCACCCTGGGACCCACTCCCAAGCTGGCTAACTTGATTATTAATCTTTTGTGTGGGACTGTGTCAAACGCCTTGCTAAAGTCTAGGTAGACCATATCCACAGCCCCTCCCTGGTCTATTACTTTGGTCACCCAGTCAAAGAAATCTATTAGATTCGTCTGACATGACCTTCCTACTGTAAATCCATGCTGCTAGTCATCAATGTATGGCCTGATAAATATCAAGATGAAAAAGGAATGAATGATGATGCCTACTAAGTTGGTGGGGAGACAATTTAGTGGACTATATCATACATTTTTTTTTTGGTGGTTTGTACAGTACTGCATGTGGCCCCAATCAACTTTGGAAAGTAGACTGGAGTTAGTAAGATTAAGCCTACTGCATGCTTACCATGACAAACAAGCTAGGATTTTGATCACGTTAAATGTATGAGTCATATCTGCAAGGCCCAGCACTTTTTCCTGCTCACTCCTTTCCTGTTCATCACTAAACTTGAAAATTAGTTCTCAAGGAAAAGAAGAGACTGGCTAGCCCACCTGTTATCCTTTCCTAGGCTGATTAGATGATTAAATCACTTGGTCATCTTACCGTGGGTTGCATATTCAAAATGGGGTGCATGCTATTTTATCTGGCACACAGTCCCATGTTGTGAATGTATTTAATTAGAGGACATAAGAACAGCCAGCACACCAAAGTTCCATTATCAAGAAAATACATTTTGCCAGGAGCATGGCCACTTCAAAACAGGAAATAAAGTGGCATTCAGGCTACTTGTGAAATGTCCTTTTTTAATTATAAAATAAAGATCCACACTTGATGAGAGACTTAGGTGTGCTGGCTGTTCTTCTATTTTCTCCTAAATTAAGTTTTAAAAAATCTGCTAACCTACTGAAAAAAACACCCTTCTGTTGTGAACTTGTGGTCTCAAAACTGGGTATAGAAATGGTTGCTTGGTGAATCTTGAAGCATGCAGGAGTCTAGCAGCTGTGCAAGTGAACGGCCTGGCTCCAGCTATGCAGGAAGTCTACACAGAGCATTCTAAATACAGTGATCGCCATCATCATTTTCAAACATTTTGAACCATTGCACCAGGCATCGTACTCCTGATGTCATTTTTAATTTCTTTCATTCCGATATTGTAGAGAAAATAAAACAACAAATATGTTGCAGGTCTTGAATCCACATCCAACCTCTATATCTGTCATGCTGTTTAGCTGTTTTCAGTTTGACCGGAAGAAGGGAGATTTATCTCTCAAAAGCTAGTCTTAGAAATAATTTTATTAGTCCAATAAAAGGTATCACCCACAACATATTTGTTTTTTTTTGTTTTTTCTACATTGTTGACTGGACTAATACGGCTACCACATTTCTTGTTTTTTTTTCATTCTGATATTGGAATTTTTTATACACTGAAGTCCCAGCAGTGGCCAGCAGATGTCGCTATTCAGCATTTATACTGTGCATGCATCACCCTCAAGCATGGTCTGGGGAAAGCAGTGTGAAGACTTACCAGCTAATACATGATCTAGGTCAATAAATGTTCTAACACACACTTTGTAACATTGCAGTGATGCAAGAGGAGAGTGGGCCATTCAAAACACTCTATGCCATCCCCAATGGACTATCAGGGGGGCGGAGGAGGGTCCTTTGCAAACTCTCAGTGCCATTCCCAACTGAATACTAATGATTCAGCAAGCCAGGGGGTACAGCATCAACTGAGGGGAGGTGCATACCACTCAATCTTTTGTCACTGAAATGAAGGACACAGTCACTCAAAATGACATACAATGAGGGCAATCAACCTATATAATAAGGGACGCTTCTTCTTCTCACTGAGTAGCAGGGGCCCTTTGAAACACTCTGTGGCATTCCCAAAGAAATATAGGGGGAGCAGAGGAGATGGGACCCTTGGAAACACTCTGTCACATTCCCAGATGAACACTCAACAAATCAGCATGCCAGGGGATGCAGCCTTCAGTGAGGAGAGGGGGGCCCTTGGAAATACTCCATGAATCAGCATGCCAGGGCTTCCATTGAGGAGAGGGGGCAGTTGGAAACACTCTGTGGCACTATCAACTGAATATGGTATGACAGGCCTGACAGGTGGCATGTCATTGCCTGCCAGAACAAAAACAAGACAGATGTAGTACAGTATATAAATATGGGCCCCGATATTCAGAATTGCGACTGGTAATGGCGCATGTGGTGGCACAACACAACTGTGTTGTGCTGGTGCAACTCAGAGATATGTTCAAAAGAGATGAGCAATGGCACATCTTCTCTAATTATATCAGGTAATGCACACTGCACAAATACGATGCACTAGTGCATCCCCCCCATCCAGGGCTGAATACCAGCATAGTTACGCTGTACGCAAATTCCTGATATTCAGCCAGCAGTATGCAAATGGGGCCATAATGTATGCAAGGTGCAAATGGGCCATTTGCATGTCATTATGGCCCCATTTGCATGAGTTGTGCAGGGCTAGCCAGCAAAATGCAGATGGCGCCCTGCACAACACGTGGTGCTGTTAGAGGGGGTCTAGTGGTACCCCCTTCCTCCCATAGCCCCAATCACTGAGAAATGAATGTTTACAACTGCCCTGGTAGTCTAGTGGTCTCCCCACCCCTCCTGTAGCTCTGATGCCCAAAAAATACATATTGACAACTACCCTGCTAGTCTAGTAGCACCCCCCACCCCTCCCGTAGCTCCGATCACCCGTAAAATAATATCCTAATCATTCCCTGGTAGTCTAGTGGCACCCCTCATCCCACCCATATCCCTGATCACCTATAAAAGCAATGAACATAATTCCCTGGTGGTCCAGTGGCACCCCCCCACCCACACAGGACCCCTTGACCACCCACCCCACCCCGCCATCGGCGGGCAGCAGCAAACCCACCTGCAGATTAACAAAATCACAGTGACACTGTTCATGACCAGAGTTCCCAAAATGCCTATGTTGAACATTTGGCTCAACAAATTCCCAAAGTAATTGCTTTACGGGTGTGCGATGCGCAGTTTCTATGCATGCTCGTGATGTCACCAATTTTTCATATTTTCACTCCAGATTTTCAACAATGAAATTTTTTTACACCTCCTCATGAACAGTGCAGCTGTCATTTTTCACATCCTGCCCGAAATGTATTTTCGCACCTGTGGCACCAAAATGCACAGTCACTGTACAAAATCACCTTTCGACAAATGAACTTATATTGTCACTGTTCATGAAGTTGGGTCACAGACAGCCCATGTTGAAAATTTGGAGTGAAAATACCAACAAATTCCCTGGGAATTAGAGTTTCCAACCTTAATGCCCCACCCTGTACAGACTGACAGGCATCAGTGGTGTGACTTGGCATTGTCGACTGTAATGCTCACGCCATTCCACCCCCCACCCTGCAGCCAGTGACAGGCGTTGAGATGTGCCATGGACTCTTCGGTCCCAGTGTTCAACCCATCCTTCTACACTGCACCCATGTCAGTATATTTCCTTGTGGAATGGCGTGAGCATAAGGCCCGACGACCCCAAGGCACATTGCGGCACTTGTCAATTTCTGCGGGGTAGGGTGAGGTGAAATGGCATGAATGTTATGTCCAATGACCCAAAGGCACATCCCAATGCCCTGTCACTCTCTGCATGGTGTGGCTGGGGTTGGCATCAGTTCACTACTTCATTGCCAATTCTATTGTGCATTTCTCTAACTCCTGCACTACCAATGCCAGTGCCAGCAAGCCAACATTTGGCATTGATAAATGCTTGTTAACTTTGTATAGTGCATGGTAAGCAGCTCAGAAGGGAGACTCAGAGATGAGTTTGTAACAAATGATAAATATTTAGAAAAAAAAGTTTGATTTCTAATAAAAATGATGAAGCAAATGTAACAGCTGTATAAACTATGTTAAAAAGCAACAAGGTGTTATACAAAGTTAAAAATGAAGATATGCTGAAAGCTAAATATGCTGAAAATAATTGTGTTATTATTTTTATCAGTTTTAGGCAATTTTCCTGAAGAAGCCTGTTTAAAATAGGTGAAACATAAAATTAATTTGCCTGAGAAAAAGTCTGAGAAAATAAAAGGAGACAACTAATGAAAAATACATAAATGCTTCTGAGTTTTACTGCAAGAATACGCCCCCACCAGCAACTAGTACATTGGAGCTGAACTTATCATCGGGAGGCTATAACCACACAAATTGTTCATTTCTCATGAAATTCCAGCAGTTAACAGGAACCTGGTAGAAAGGTGGAGTATAAAGTGGCCATGGCTATCAGTGCTTCCATGCCACCACCACAGATGTGGCCCCGTTGGGTTGGTCCTGTCTTTCCAGCACTACCATTCATGGACCTCCACAGAAATTCTTTTTTTTTCATATATAGTTTCTTGGGTTTTTACAGGTTTTCTTCTGGTGCCCTACACCAACATGTCCCTGACGTAGCATGCGCATGTGGAGGCATGCACGTGCATGCTGTTTGGGAAGCTCCTCCGTTCCTGTTGCACTGCTAACCACCTGTACTGGCACTGAACTGCAATTTGGTGATGGCAGGACTACAGGCGGGTGACCCCAACCCTTACCTGGGAGAGAAGAGCCAACGTTCGATCCTGCTCCCACCACCCCCCATGCCAGCACCCCAGTGATCCGAGGTAGTTTCTGAATCCTGATAGCCGGCGTAGTGCAAGGTGTGGTGTCCAGTGCCTCAATCCTCAGTGCCACCAGGCTGACACCTCTATGGAAATTCGGTGGAGACTTAAAGATGGAGACAACATCAGTAACAACACACACATACACAAGCAGGGAAAGCATGCATCAGGAACCCATGACAGGTGTGTACTGTACATACCTCTGCAGGATCTATCAGCTTCCAGATCATTACCCCTCAAGGGAGTCATGGTAAGTGGAGAGGGACACCCTCCACAACTTTCTGTGGTATGACACAAGCCTCCTCACACTATCCATTGACACACCTTGCACTTGCATAGCCATTTTGATGCAATGTACAGGACTGGCTTGTGGTAGCATGTTGATATCTAAGGCCAATCCGGTGAGATGTTTTGGGAAATTTATATTGCAAGGGTGACACTTTGGGGAAAATGATATGAACAACGTTAAATACAATGTTTCACATCAGATGCCCAATAAGCGAATCAGCATTCAATTGAGTAGCACAGTAGAGGAGCAGTTCAATGCCCATTACCTACACTGCATTTACTACAGACATGTTAGCACCTGCCCCGGCTTCCCCATTCCCAAAATACAGTAGCTGGAAATGAAGGCAGCATCAGCAGCCAACAGGTACTGTATCACCGGGTGTGGCGGTGTGTGATTGCATAGTGTGCAAATATGGAACACTTTTTCTACATCACAACTAAAGTTCCATCACCCTGTGACTGGATTCAGAGATCAAACTTGACTTTGCCTCCAAAGCAGATTTGAGACATTTGCTCTGTATTTTCAAATTACTTTTACCTACACTGCCCTAAATACCCCATTTAATTAGAAAGTATTAATATGGGGTCTACCCCCACCAACCGATGTTGGAGGAATTGTGAGCAAAAGGGCACTCCTTTACACATTTTTTGGAATTGTCCCCAGCTTGCTCATTTTTGGTATGAGGTTTGCCGTTTGATTACCCAAGCATTACAATTGCAGATGCCTCTTGGCTTTGAACAGGTCATACTGGGGAAGCCCCCAAAGGAAGCCAGGAAGAGAGATAAATGATATTTTTTTCTTATACTTATAGTGGCTGCCCTTAAATCCATTATACAATCGTGGCTCCTACCCACCCCCAAGTCCTTTAACTTGGTTGGTGAACTGTAGAAAAGTAAACTCTTTGGAATATATCACAGCTCTCTTTCATTCATGAATTGACAAATTTCACTCTAGATGGCACCACTTTACCTCAGTAGTGGAAGAACTGGAAAGTACTTCAGTACTGAACCAATTAGCTAATTGGGAAGACAAGTGATGACTGTGTGAGGACACTTTAGGGCAATCAGCGGTCTTATCTTTTACTGAATGCCGAGCATACTGCTAATGTTATACCGACTAACCATTTCAATTCAATCAATTTGGATGGGAGGATGTTGTTATACGAGTTATTCCTCTTGTTTCTTATCTAAAACTACTCTATAATAATAATTCTGATCACATGTTGTATGTGGTATGGTATCTTTACTTAGGCATTTTATGACATGTTCATGGAAAATTGTAATCTTACATGAACTGTTTGCTTTACAGTTATATATTATAGTGGAACTACATAAGTTATGTAATATATTGGAAGTATGATGTACTTCTGGATTTGTAATAAAACTTTTAAATACAAAAAGAATTTCAGAGATTAAATGGTGTACATGATACCATGATATCAGAGCGTTCATAGCGAAATTAGGAAACATATTGCATTTTTTTGATCACACCCCTTCCCTCCACACACACACAGGATTAGGAAGCCTGAAATCAAACTTCAGGATGCTACTTGGCTGGGTGTCAGAACCTGACACTATAACACAACCATGGTTGCTATTCAGTAGCTCTTCTGAATTTGAAACAAAGTTTATGAAATAATTGAGCCACTTGCTCAGAGAAATGAACTGTTTTGCATATTTATACAATATTCATGGACACAAATCCAAATGTACAAAAAATGTATCCCCATATACCCTGTACAGTACTGTATGTGTGATAACTCATAAAGTCAATATGTTGGATAAAAAGTACCCTTTATCTGTCCATATTTACCTCTTATGAACGTCTGATTTACAGCCAGAATATACTGCCCTTTCTCTGTGTGAGCCACACCTTTTACTTAATGATCCAGTGGGAAAGGGGATACAGCTTTGACTGAGGAGAGGGACCCTTTAAAACACTTTGTTGGGAGGGGAGTGTGCCCTGTCAAACACTCTGTGCCATTCCCAACTGAATACATAATGAATCGGCAGGCCAGGGGATACAGCTTTGACTGAAACCAAGGACGCTTTTCACAGAATTCAAATGTATATACATAACTGAATGTATGGTGCTAGAACTGCATTGTGAAAGTCATTTGAAAACAGGATGAATAGTCTGTTCTTTGATGCTGATGATTGTAGGGACATGAACACATTTTTTGGTGTGCTTTTTCCGTCAGTCTTCTGCCTCCTTCATTATGATTCCAGCAACCTTGGTTTTCTCCACCCTCTCAGACAAGATTAGCAAACTCGAAATCACATCTCAGGATGATGCCCTGCTACTGTAGCTGCTGGAACATGACACCAAAACACAATCTGGGTTACTATTCAGTAGCTCCTCAGACTCTGACACCCAACACCGAGAGCTGTAATTAGCAAACCTGAGATCAAGCCTCAGGATACTGCTGGGCTAGGTATTGGAACTTGACAGAGCAACACAACCTGGGTTACTTTTCAGCAGTTCCTCAGACTGTTTGACACCCATCCCCCACAGCTGTGATTAGACAGCCTGATTCCATGATTCAGGATGCTGCCAGGCTAGGTTTTAAATCTTGACACAGCCAAGATGTGGGATGATGTAGCATACAAAAAAACAGCAAAACACTTACTGCTGGAAAAATAATTAAGTTATTTTATTATTTTTACATTGCAGTGGTGCAACCACTGGCATGAGCAATGGCTGGTATCACTTTATCCATGTGATCAATATATTTATTACACTTATCAGCTGTCAGAACTCCCTTCCAAAAGTATCTTATGCCCCATATTAGCTTAACATTTATCCTTGGCTTAACACACCTCCGAATGTAACGCTTCATCTGATACCACACCATCTCTATTTGGTTTAGCTCTGGTGATTCAGAAGGCATCCTGACCTAATTCACTCCCTTGTCCTTTATGTACACCCCAGATGCCACATACCTTGGGTCATTATCTGTGCAAGAGAAAGAACACATGAGGAAGTAAACACATAGAATATTGTGCTATAATAAATGGTGACCACTGATATCAACTAGCTTGATGGAGTTTTCAAAAGCCATATTAACTCGGTGTGATGTCACACTGAGTTAATACAACTTTTTCAGGCTCATGCTCAACTGCCTCCAGTAGCGCAAAATGGACAGTGCATCGGTTTCCAAACTGGCAGCTGTCACACAGAGGAGCAAATACAGTTTACTCACTGTGAAGGGGTTATTTAAGTCTTAAAATGCCCTTGTGAAAAATTATATATAGGCAAAACAGAAAGAGCATTAAAAACACTGGTGGGTGAACACAAGAGTGACATAAGAAGGGGCAACCTCACATCACCTGTAGCAAGACATTTTCTAGAAGAAAGGCACCAGCTTACACATTTAAGATTCTTTGGTCTGGAGAAAGTGGAACCAAACCCAAGGGGAGGTAATTATAGAACTCAGATATTGACACAGGAAGCATACTATAGTCATTTATTTGAGACAATTAATTCAGGATTTGGGCTTAATGATTCAATAGACAGACAACCTCTCAACTAAGGTCACCTACTATTTTAGAGACTGACACCTTAACATTGGAGATTTCCCACCTTCTGGTATGGTTGGGCTTCTCCCCCTTTCGTCTCCCTCTGGTTCCCCTGTTCAACTACTACACTATTTATTTAAACTAATAAGTGTAAAAATTATAAATAAGACAATCACAGTGGTTGATTTAATATGTAATATGCATGTCTGGGGATAATTAGATATTTGGACACTGTCTCTTTAAGAGTTACGTTTTTTTAAATAAATAAAAAAGTACTTTTGGATCAATTGAAGCTTTAGATCTGGTTATATGGGGTTAATATTGATAGATATTTGCTATATGGTGCTTGACATTCTGATGATTGGTTTTGTGGCATTGCAGCAACCCTCTCCTGACTATGTTTGATCTTTTCTTTCCTCCCACCTTTAGGGTGAATTTGCTCCCCTGATTATATAGAAACTTAGGTGGATCTCTCAGGGTAACTTTATAGATGCAATAAGTTTTTTTCCCTTTAAAATAAGAGGGCTCATTCTATTAATTGACAGAATTTATATTGAGCAAGGTTTTGAACTTGGTGCCTTTTTGGATCTCAGGAGACACCTAGTTCTCTTAGTAGCTAGGTGCTGTTTTATACAGGTTGGGCGCCCGGGGAATTGACATGCTGGTCAGCTGACAGAGTGCATCTTCCCCATGCCAGATTCCCTTGAGGTTACAGAATTTAAATTGTGCAGTATCTTTTAGTGTGCACCTGCATTAACACAGAATGTGGAGGGCAGGAGAAGCAACTAAACTAGAAAAAACCTATAAGTGAAGTGAGTGTATTATTCAATCTGCCATCTGCTATTACTTTTTCATCCCGTTTTTGAGGAAATTCAAACTAGATTTAAATGTTAAGGCTAGAAGGTACTACTATGGACTATTTTGTGTTTCCTTTCTAGTTTATACTTTCAAGCCAAATAAAGAAAACTCTGATGCCCTATGCTGATTTATTGAGATGGCAATAAATTCTGAATCTATATATTTTGGGTGTTATCTTAAAGTAAATGGAGTAGAGAAAACAGTTTGTGGTGTTTTTTCTATGTTTTTAAGAAAGCTGTTTGCAGACACTTTTCAAAACAAGGACTTGCAGGTACTTAGCATTTGATATAAAAATAGCCATAGCAGGGCAGTAAATATGGAAAAGAAAATGTAATTATGGTTATTTTTTATATAGGAACACAAATGTTTTGATGGTTTGTGAAGATGAATAAATTACTTATCTGAGAGTTGCAACTGTCAGGAAAGACAGGTGTATCAGTGAAATATAACACATTTACGAACTAGTTTGAACATGAGTCTATATCGTATATTATACATATTCTTCATTTTTGCAGCTTTAGTGTTGTCAGAGTAAATGCATATTATTTGTTAATAAGGGCTTGATGCAGTCTCTAAATATAGTAAACATACTAACATACTAATTGCAGCAGATTAGGCCTTACGGTCTATTGAGTCTGCTCGAACCTCAGATCCCTAGTTGGGTGCCGAGGCCCTCCCCCCGTGTTCCAGAAACCCCTATCATCCATCCCCACCCCCCGGGCAAGGCCATCATCTGACACTTCCACTTTCTGTGTCTGTCCCATCCTCTCTTGAAGCCCTCCACTGTGGTTCTCTGAACCAGCTCGCCAGGCAGTGCATTCCAAGGGTCCACCACCCTCTCAGTGAAAAACCTCCTCCTCTTTTCCACCCTCACCCTTCCACCTTCCAACTTCAAACCATGCCCTCTGGTGATACCTCCCTGCTTTAGTCTAAAGATCCCCTCCATGTTTACCCTATTTATTCCCTTGAGGTACTTGAAGACCTCAATCATGTCCCCCCGTCTCTCCTCTCCTCCAATGAAAACAGGCAGAGCTCCTCAAGTCTGTCCTCATACATCAAAACCCCTAGTCCTTGTATCATATTGGTTGCCCTCCTCTGTACCCTCTCCAGGAGCTATATGTCCCTCTTCAAGTGTGGTCTCCAGTACTGTACACAGTACTCAAGGTGTGGTCTAACCAGTCCATTGTACAGCGGCAGAATCACTTCCCTGCTCCTAGAGATGATCCCCCTTACGATGCATCCCAATATCCTGTTTGCCTTGCTAGCTGCTCTCCTGCACTGCTCAGAGTTGATTGAGACAATAGGATTGACATATCCATACTGTTATTTGATTACATAAGGAGAAATGGAATGAAAAACTCACAGCCCTTTAATATTTTATATTAGAGAAATATTTATGTAAATTGATTTTTTTGCAGGATTTACTGCTTGATGAGCAAATATTTGAATAATACAAAATGAGTTAATTGGTGATATAAATGGGTGAAATATCTTGTGAAGAATTTTATGCTACTTGATATGGATTTTTATATGACTAAATATACTAATTGGGATATTACTGTATCTTTCTGCAGAGAACAGTGTTTACTCACTGAAGAAGGGTTGTATATCCGAAACGTGTGAGTTCTGAAAACCCTGTAGTCCATGTTGTTGGCAAAAAGTACAGAGAAAAAAAAAGGAAATGTTTAAAATATAAATAAAAAATTAGCTTACATTTGGTGAGTGGGCTCCATTACTACCAATCGTGTTTCTTACTCACTGAAATGACCAAAATAACAGAAATATGTTGTTACCGATGCTGATCACATTCTGTACCCAAAAAAACCCAAATAAACTAACACAAAAAAACACCAAGTGCATAGAGGTCCTTTTTGAGCAGCATAGGTGGCTAGTGCCATGCCTACCCACATTTTGCTTTAATGTTAACATGTTCTAGCACCAGTTATAATACAACATTATCTCTCTTTCACTGTGCCAAGTTCACGTCTAAATTCTGGTTTGGGACTCTTCACTCTTACCTCTCCTCCACCTCCCTCCTCCGCCCTCTCAGATCTACTGATGCATGCATTCTAGCTATTACTCATCCCTCTACCTCCATAGGCCAGAAAACTTTCTCCTACTGCTTCACAAAGCTTTGGAACTCACTGCCACCTCCTATCAGACTTTCCTCTTATCCATCTTCAATTTCTTTAGCCCTTCACAAATTCTATTCCCCTAACTGCACTTGTTCTTAGCCCCCTTCAGCACTCTCCACCCTTGCGCATTATCCTTTAGTCCTACTTTACTTCTATTCTCCTAACTGTACTTGTTCTTAGCCTCCCTTCATAACCCTCCCCACTCCTGCGCACTATCCCCTACTACTATATCCCTGACTTGCCTCTTGTCTCCTAACTGAATCCTTCCTCTGATTACTTCCTTACATTCTACCTCCTATTATACCACCTCCTCCCACCCCCTAGCACAACCTACTGTGCCATTTCAACACTTCACTACCATCCACAACCTACTGTGTTATTTTGACACTCTACTGCTGTCCTTCCCCCCACAACCAATCTCTCTCCCCTACTGATGCTCTCCCCTTTTTCCATTCCTAGCTTACCGCTATTTTCTCCAGCCTCCCTATTCCTTATCCCTCTACTCCTCTCCAGTCACCTACTACACTCCTCCACCCCTCCTCCTCCTCCCTGCCCCCCTTCTCTCCCCTCCTTTTCTGCCTGGTCCTGTCCCCCCTTACAGGGTTCTCTGTCATCCTTAAGGGGTATAGATCTTGGTTCCCTCTCCTTTCCCCTCACTTTTTAATCCCAACACCCTTGCAGGGTTCTCTGCATCCTGAAGGAGTATAGATTGGTTCTCTCTCTTTTTCCCCCTGTCCCTTCCCCCCCTTTCAAATCCATTGCCCACCCACCTCCCTTCTTCCTTATCCTCTTCCTACCCCCATTCCTCCACCTCTCTCTTCTCTACTTCCCTGCTCCCTTTTTCTACCCTCCATTTCTGCCTGGTCCTTGCAGGGTTCTCAGCATCCTGAATGGGTATAGATCTTGGCTGTTCCTCTTTCTCTTGCTCTTCCATGCCCCACCATCTACCCCTCACCCGTCCACTTCCCCACTTGCCTTATAACTGCCCTCTCTTGCATATACAATAGCATTTCGAATCTTGTGCTCAGCCTACTACTTCTAGCACTTCAAATGTGTTATCCATCCTCTAACCTTTACCCAACTGGATCACCTGCTCTTGGGTTGTTGCAATGTATGCTATATCTGAATATGGTTTTGTTTACTCTGGCCAGTTGATCTGGGTTTTTTCTGCTTTGTAATTGTAATTCACTGTTTTAGTTTAGTATTTATTTTTATTTATTATTTATTACAAATAATTGGACGTACACCTTTGAGTCATAAACTCCTTTGCAAAGGTTCCACATCATGGATACAGGGGAAGTTACATAGGAGAAAACATAAAATACATAGACATCATTCATAAAATACATAGAAATCATTCATAAAATACATAGGAAGTAGACTTACAATAAGTAATAAGCAATTTTTTTTTGTTAGTGTAGTACAGATCCATTGACAAGTGTTAGGCAAGCAGGGCAATTCTGAAACTTTTACCAGACAAAGCACTAGGTGAGTTACAAGTACATCCAAGTAGTGAAAAGAAGGGAGGGAAAACTAGGGACTAGGTGGGAAGGATGTGTGTTGGGATGCGGGGTGGAGGAGGTAGGACTAGGGACAGTCACAAGTTGACAGTGAAAGGAGCAGGTTTTTGAGATGGGTCTTAAAAGGACCTAGTTTTGTTTCATGTATGATGGGTGTGGGGAGCTCATTGAGCCATTTAGGGGCCCAACACTGGAAAGCCCTTTGACCAAGGGAGGTCCTACGTTGGGAACAACTATGAGGGTCTTTACAGTACTTCTGGTGGGTCTGTTTGAGGGGGCAGGTGGGAGTAGGGGGATCAACCCCGGAGGAGTAAGACTGAGAAAGCTTTTCTTGGCTAGGAGGCAGGTGTGATATTTAAGCCTTGAGTCAAAGTTTAACCGCTGGGACTGCTGATATAGTTCACAGGTATGGGAAAATCTGTGACAACCTGTGATAAGATGACAGGCTTTGTTTAGGGTGATTTTTAAGCTGTTTAAGGCTGTCTGATCAGCAGAGCCATATATTACAATGCCGTAGTCCATAATGGAGAGTACAGAGGAGGACTCAGTAACATGGATGGCTTCAGTGGGGAGATAGCGCTTAAGGTGGTAGAGGAGACCAAGTCTAGTGTTTAGAGAGGTGGATATGAGCTGGATATGTTTATGAAAGGAGAGAGATGTGTCTAAGGTTATGCCCAGGTATTTAAAGGTGTCAACCTGTTCTAATGTGTCACCCAGTGTGTTGACAATGGAAAGGGTTGATCCAGAGTGGGGACTCTGGTGGTGGGCAAAAATCATAGATTTTATTTTTGTGTGGTTAAGTATAAGCCTACAGTCCTGAAACCAGGCTTCAGCTTCCGAGAAATAATTTTGGAAAGAGTTTTGGAGGGAGAGGGGGTGCTGGTGACTGCTGAAGATGAAAGCATCATCAGCATACAAGAGAAGTCTACCTGAGCAGGACTTAGGTAGTGAGTTCAAAAATATGCTGAAAAGGACAGGGCCCAGTATGGAGCCTTGTGGGGCACCAGATAGGACAGGGTGGCAATCGGAGAGGGTGGAACCAGTTTTGATGCATTGAGTCCTACCAGTTAGGTAATCTGAGAACTAGGATATGGTTTCTCAGGAGAGTCTGAGGGCAGGCAAATAGTGAAGGAGCAAGGCATGATTGACTGTGTCAAAGGCCTTTGTGAGGTCAATATAAAGAGAGCCAACTATGAGTTCATGGTCAAGGGCTTGATAGATGTAGAATGTGTAGTCAACAAGGGTGGTAGTAGTACTATGGCCCCTACAGAAGCCATGTTGTTTTGGGCAGAGAAGATCATGATCTGATAGGTAGTGCACGAGTTGATTGGCTACAATTTTTACTAATGCTTTTGAGAGGGGGGCAGTGTAGATATGGGTCTATAGTTATTAGGGGAGGTTTTATCACCACTCTTTAGGACAGTGGTAATGACAGCTTGCTTCCAAAGTGATGGAAATTGGCTGAGGGATTTGTTAAGGATTTTAGTTAGAGGGAGAAGGACTTCATCAAGAGTAAGATGTAGGAGCTTTAGGTCCAGGTAGTCTTTACTATACTGGGACATGACCAGAAATTTGGATAAGTATTTCTTGGCTTGATTGGGTGACACGATATGGAGACAAAAAGGGGATATATTTGGCAGGGAGGAGGGGGATGATCTGGTGGAGGGTCAAAGAAATTTGGGGGGGTAGGACCTCACTAAGGTCAGATAAAGTGGTGTTTAGGATATTAGCTACTGCCAGGGGGTCTTGGGTGCTAGTCCTGTCAGAGGATAGTTGAGCAGGGGGTGGGGAGATGGTATTCCACTAAGTTCTTTGATATTTTTCCAAAAGTCATGACCAGAGCCCTCGGTGGAAGTTAGGGCTGCCTTACAGTGGACTGCCTTGGCCTGCTGAATGTCCCAAGTGCATGCATTTCTAGCCTCTTTGTAGAGCTGCCTATCATGCAGGAGACGGGAGTCAATGGCTTTGTGCCAGAGATTATCATGGTGCTGCATCATATCCAGGAGGGCCTGGGAGATCCAGGGGGTGTCTCGGTTTTTTGTGAGGAGCTTTGTGAGAGGGGCATAGTGGTCACAGGTGGAATTAAAAGTGGCAGTGAAGTGTGCTAGTGTGGCATCGACACACTCAGCCCTGTCAATTGGGGTCCAGTCACACGCCTGAAGTTGGGACTTGAGATGGGAGAGGGAGCCTCTTTTTAGTCATCGCTGGAAGGAGGGTGTGGAGAGTGGAGGGGGATTTTTATTTGACCACCAACAGGTAACTGGAGAGTGGTCACTGATGGCGTTAAGAAGAACCTTAACTTGAGAGATTTTATTGGGTCTGTTAGTAAGGATGAGGTCAAGAAGGGTCACCTTGCCTGTTTTGTCATTTAGCCTGGTAGGAGATTGAACAACTTGGGTGAGGTCAAAGGCTAAGGCAGAGTCATGGAAGTGACAGGAGGAGGGTGAGAGCTAATTGATGTTGAAGTCGCCAATGAGAATGACTTCATTTTAGGGAGGGAGCTGTGTAATGTAGTCTAGGATGGTTTTGAAAGCGAGCTTTTGGTTGTGGGGAGTAATGTAGGCCACAAAGAGGTATAGAGTTTTCCCTTGGTCTCCAAGGAGCAACTTGATAGTAAGAATTTGGACTTCCTGTTCAGGGGAAGGGAGGTTAACATGGGTAGCTCGCAGTGTATTTTTTATGTAAAAGGTGCAACTGCCACCTCTTTTAGCAATCTGGTCAGCACGGAAAAAAGCATAGCCATCTAAGGCTACTGCAGAGTAAGGGGTACCACTGGAAAGCCAGGTTTCAGTTAGGGCCAAGCTATTGGGTGAGTGCTGTGCAAGCCAGCCTTGGAGGGAAGAGAATTTTTTTTTGCAGGCTGTAGGTACTGAGAGAGGCTATATGCAGTCCATTGTGCTTAGTACCAAATTAGTTGAGGCCAGAAGGGGGACCTGGATTGGGGTGGACATTTCCAGAGAGTAGAAGGAGAAGGAGAAGGAGAGAAAAACATAGAATGGCATATTTTGGGAGTTTAGGTTTACAGGGGGTAAGACTGGATGGAGGGATAATGTTGTACAGTGGGGATGGGTATGGGCCTAAGGCCAAGGGCTAGCCAGGTGAGTGGAGGGAGACCCAGGCACAGGATCGCAAGGCTGGTGGTGGGAGATATGTCATGCAAGATGAGATTACTGCTGGTATGACCTTGCATTACATACAGAGGATGCAGAGTGGGCGGTGGAAGGGGGAGGCAGGGGTGAGTGGGTGGTGGAGTATGTGAGAGGGGTCTTGGGCCAGTTGTGAGGAGGAGAAGTAATAGTGCAAACATTATAGGGTTTTGGGGGGGTACTTTAAGATAAAAGTGGTGGAAAGGGGTTAGTAAGTAGGGCAGAGACGATGATGCAGTGTTAGGGTGCCTGCCCACAGTGTAGAGGGTGTAGGGTTCAAAACCTGCACTGGACAATAGACTGGGGGGTGGAAAGGACTAGGGAAATTACAGTGGTTCTGGTATGAGATCCAGGGAAAGCAGGAGGAGAGGTGCTGCGGAGAAGTGAGGAAGAAGCTTTGGAAATAGGTTACGATGGGTGCTCAACAGTGACCCCTAGTGGCAGATTTGTATAACCTGCAAAGGGGAAAATAGACACTCTAATTAGTATCACATGACAGGAAGTAGCTAATAAAGCTAGAGTCAAGCTTAGGTGGGATGGTGGCTAGGGCGGGCGGGTAGTCAACGTGAAGCATCAGCGGGTAAACACCTCAATCAGCAATGGAAGGGGTACCTTTACCTCTTGCTGCTCCACATCCACTCCCAATTCCTTTTGTATGGCAGGCCCCTGGATCCTGGGCCTGTGAGCAGGAGCAAGGCCAACTGTGATATGCTTGGGGTGGGGGGGGGGAGTTCAGTGAGGCCTGAAAGGAAAAGAGACAAAGGAGATCAGGTTACCGGTGGGAAGCTGGCACCAGAACTGAGTGCAACTGCGTAAGCGTGACAGTCGCAGTACTTGTATTGCTATGTGTTTGCTTGTTCTCCCAACTCTTGTACCCCCCCCAGGACACTACTGGAAATGAGCTGTTTACAGCTCATGTTGTCTTTCCTGGTGAAACATTTTCAAAATAGATAAAAATTAAAATAATGCATAAATAACTGCGCTTATGAGTTTTTTTACGCTCCCTCGGTGTGTGATGACAGTATAAACCTCTTGAACTTCACTCTCGAGGTTTGTGGGTTTATGGGTCATCACACACCCCAGGAATGTAAAAAAAACCCTCATAAGCACACAGTTACATATCCATTATTCTCTATGTATTTTCCCACTATGAACACAGATAAACTTTTAGTGCAAATTGCTCTGCCAGTACTGAACCTTGGAAAAGCCAATGCCTATCTGTAAACACTTGCTTAATAAAGGGCACCAGTGTATTGGACACTACCTCCTCTCTGAAGAAATCATCCTTCATGATGCTACTAAATAGTAGTATCAGCCTGGCCCAACACATGAAATGGCACTTCAGACATGTATTTTCAGGGGATATTGGGGCTGTGGTTTTAGTATAAGAAATCCTTTTTTTCTAGCAAAGCTATGGGGCAAAAAGATTGCATCACTATGGTACTCTCATCGGTAAAAATAATGTCCATTGATTGTTCATTTCCTTCCATCTACGCTTTAGCCTGTTCCAGTTGCTTATGTTTGTTGGTTTCATGAATGAGAGGGCAAATACTGCTGAGAGAAAAAAGGGCCTTCAGTATCTTGGTCATTTTAGGTACGGTACATAATCTGCAGTGCATATGGTACAGCACAAAATTCTAATATAGTAGGTCACTATATTAGCAAAACATGAAAAGCTTACAAAAATGGACAGGCTTTAAATTGCTTTTGTGGCATACACTACCCAGAAAAATCGATTACATATGTACATGCAGTGGGTACAGCACTGCACTTACTGTGCTCTGCCATAACTCTATCTGTTTTGGTGTTATATTTGTCTGATTGATTATTCTGATACCAAGTACCCTCATTCTGTGACTTGCTGATGGACCTCTGTTGCACTGCTCTCATTATTCTCCATTGTTAGCTGATCAACAATTTGGGAAACCTCACTGCCATAAGACATGAATACACATTAGTTAATGACATGCCTTCATGTTGCAAAAGTTTCCTAAGAATTAAATCATACATTTTATCATTCATTACTATGTACTTTTAGTGTGGCTTGCCAAAGGCCACAGAGGCAGCACCAGACATCTCTCTGCCTTGTAGTGTACTGTGGCTTGAAGGCCACAGAGGCAACCTCAAATCATCTCACTCCCTGTAGTGTACTGTGGCTTGTTTAAGGCCACAGAGGTAGCCCTGGACAATCTCCCTGCCTTGTAGTGTACTGTGGCTCATCCAAGGCCACAAAGGCAGCTACAGACTATCTCACTGCCTTGTAGTGTAGTGTGGCTTGCTCAGCATCACAGAGGCAGCCCCGGACCATCTCACTACCTTGTAGTGTAGTGTGACTTGCAAAAGGCTACAGAGGCAGTCCCAGAACATCTCACTGCCTTGTAGCATACTGTAGTTTGCTCAAGACTACAGAGGCAGCCCTGGAACATCTCACTACCTGTAGTGTACTGTGGCTTGTGAATACCACAGAGGCAGCCGCACACCATCTCACTGCCTTATAGTGTAGTGTGGCTTGCTCAAGGCAAAGGAAGCAGCCCCAGACCATCTCACTGCCTTGTAGTGTACTGTAGTTTGCTCAAGACTACAGAGGCAGCCCTGGAACATCTCACTACCTGTAGTGTACTGTGGCTTGTGAACACCACAGAGGCAGCTGCAGACCATCTCACTGCCTTATAGTGTAGTGTGGCTTGCTCAAGGCCAAGGAGGCAGCTCCAGACCATCTCACTGCCTTGTAGTGTACTGTGGCTTGCTCAAGGCCACAGAGTCCACTCTAGACCATCTCACTGCCTTATAGTGCACTGTGGTTTGTTCAAGGCCACAGAGGCAGCCCCAGATTATCTCACTGCCTTACAGTATAGTGTGACTTGCCCAAGGCCACAGATGCAGCTCTAGACCATCTCATTGCCTTGTAGTGCACTGTGGCTTGCTTAAGGCCACAGAGGCAGTGCCAGACCATCTCACCTCCTTGTAGTGTGGTGTAGCGGGGCTTGCTCAAGACCACAGGGGCAGCCCTGGAACATCTCACTGCCTGTAGTGTAGTGCAGCTTTCTCAAGGTCACAAAGGCAGCACAGGACTATCTTGTTTATGGTGCTTATGATGTAAAAGATGCGCACCTGGTCACCTTCTGTGGATATTCTTCACATCGTCAAACATGTCTGTAGAGGGCAGAGAGAGAAATCACGATTCTGGCCACTACAAAGTAGTTCTGTATATCCAGTACTGGAGCCCCATTTTTACACATTTAAAGGACAGCTTTGCTATATCCTTCATCCAGCTTGTTGGTCACTGTAGTAGTGCAATGGTGGTGGTTTCTTGATCTGCAAATCTTCACCAAAAGTTGTAGCTACATGCCACAAAAATTCACAGTATTTATACAGTAGAGGGATAGGCACAGTAGGCATGGCCATGAATTGTAACAAATCACAAGCTGGGGATTAAGAAGCAGACAAATCAGATGTCGAGGATCAGGGAGATATGATGTAACTATGATGTGAGAAACAGTATTAGCCAATCACCTCCAAAGTGATGGCTGTCTTGAAGTCGGGGGAACAGTATATAATGAGGGCTTTATAGAGCTTGAAAAATGAGACATGCTGCATATCTGGCTGAAAGGCAATACTCTGTATCACTGTATACTGGACTGATGATGACTATCAGATCCAGAACTGAAAACTTTTACGGAACCCCAAATGAAAGCAGACCTGACAGGTAGAGAAGAGCAGTAACACAATCGAAGAGCAGCACACCTGTGAGCAGAAGGAGATGGGGAATGGAAAATGCCACACCATCAGTAAGCCATCAGATTTTCAGGAAAGGAGCCCAAGAAATGCACAGTAAGACAAGATTCTTTTGTATTTTTTGTTTTGAGCAAAAGCTATTCCAGTGGCTCTCAGCTACTATGAATTTCATACGATGCTATGAATCTGATGCACAGATTTACCCATGCTCATCAAATATTGCATTTACTGATGTGCATTATAATGTTAACGCAATTCATGTACATACAAATGGCTAACAATTTTAAAAAACTTATAGAAACTGTCCTTAACACTAAACATATGTTGACCACAATTTTTTTAAGTATTGTTCTTCTTCCAGGTCGGTCCCTGATCCTTTTTTCCAAATGGGCCCCCCTTTACCTCAGTCAAACCCTGACAAGTGTAGTTTGCAGACAGGCAGGCGATATTCTGTTTTAAGTAGTTTGATTCTAACTGCATTTCTTTGTTCCAAACAGTGTGATATGATCGTCATGGAAAATGAACTGCCCTTTTGTAAAGAGTATGACGAAAACCTCATGTCAGTGTCCTATACACAAAAGGAGGCAGCATCACAGGACAAGGAAACATCTGAGCATTAGGCCCATCCAGAAGACACAGAAGCACATAAGCAGCTGGGCCATCCAGAGGACATGGAAGCATCAGAACAGCTGGCCCGAGGACCAGGAAGCACCCTGAGCAGCAGGCGGAGGGTACATGAGGGGAAAGGTCAGTTACAGAGCACCAGGGGACAGGGGCTGAAGTGAAAACAGTTAGAACACAAAACAGAGTGGGAAAGAGAGCCAAATGTGAATGTTTTATGCAGAATAGCATAAAGGAATAGAAGCAGGAATGGCAAAAGATGTGGGATACTAATGGAATAATGCACAACAGGATGTGTGTCATGCTGGGATAGCGTCACATCTGGGGTGGTTGGGCACGAGGCCACAGGTCGAGTGCATCCAGTGCGCCAGGCGTGGCTTTATCCCAAAATGACACATACCCTGGAGTTCATTATTCCTATCATACAATGGCTTGTGTGTGAAAAAAAAATTAAAACAATGAAAAAGTACTTTTAAAAGTTTCTTTTTGGTATTTTTTTCTATGGGGAGGTATACAGTTTAAAAAATAGTGCCGATTGATTTTGCCAGTAGGTGGAGCTGCTTTGATATTACTGTGGCTCTGCTTTCCTAATGTTGTTTGCATTGTGGACAGTTGTTTTGTGATCTAGCCTGTGTGTCTCCCCCAATGTATAAAGCTACACCCCCCCAACTGAGTTATAGCCGGCCACACGCTTCTTTGAGGATGCCTGCATGGGAGGTACAGAGATGTTTTAGAGACTGCATTTCAGTGCTTTTATGTGGTAAAATTTATGTTTGTACATGGAGAGGAGGAAAGTGCGCTTGCAAGCCAGCTAGGGAGAGCCGCACGGTGCCTGTGTGAAAACATGGTTGCTCCCTGGCCACGAGCTCGGTTTCTGTATGGAGCTCCAATTTGCTTTTTATACAAAAAAGAGGAATGTTTCTGTTATTTGTTTGATTTTGTGATGGCTATAGCTGGTAGTTTTGTTTTTGTTTTGGGGTTGTGGTCTGTGTTGGGGGCTGGTTTCCGGTTGTGCGAGGGCAGCGGCGACTGGCAAAGCAGGGACCGGGGCTGCTGCTCATAGGCAACGGAGCGATGTTTTTTTAAACTCAGGTGCAGTCTTCACTGTGCTGGCACTAGAGCCATGGTGTTATGCCAGGATAACACCACGGCTCCAATGCCAGAGTGACCAATCATTAAGCTACATTGTTTCTTGCCATTGTATAATATGTAACATCTAAAGGCAGGACAACTCCATCTGCAGGCAATGATTTAAGACCTGAAAAGGGGAATGAGGGATATGCAGCAGCAAATGTCAAGGCCATGGACATTTGCACCACTGGAGAGGTACAGTACAGCTAGTCTTTTAGAAGAAACTAATAATATAGAGGCAGAGGAAATGCGAGACTCATTTCAAAACAGTAACACAGTGCCGGAAGCAATGGCAGATGAAAGGGTACTTGTGTCAGTTCCACTGAAAGCAATCCATGGACACATCTTAGGTACAATGACTATTCTGCCAGATATAGATGTGGTTCCTCTCACAAGTGAAAAATAAAAGGATCTTGGTTGCTGGAGTGCAAACAAACCTGAACACTTTGCTGCCTGATCTTTTGTGCCCTTGTACCATACAACATACATGTGCAATGGTCAAATAACGTAAACTGTAACATCACAAAGGGCAAAAAAAAGGGCTGCCTGGAAACCTTATTGATGTTACCTTGACCCAGGTCAGGCAGCACTTTAATTTAACACCACCAATTCATCAGAAAATAAGGGACAGAATAAATGAACAGATACAAATGGTGCAGAAAGGTGAAACACATCCACTGACATAGTACTGCATTTTATGATCACGAAATGACTATTTTCACATTACTGACTTCTAAATATTTTTTCCAGTTGTATTTGTGTTTCTACAGTGTAGTTGTCTTTTGACTTCTAAAATGTGTGTATGCATATTAGTGCCTTAAAAACCTTTACATCACTGTACACTGCAGAATCATCATTGCAAATAGTACTATGCTATGCTGTGTAATGTCCTGCTATCTATTTTAGTTGTCACCAGAAAAGCAGAGCACTGTATTTGTGAGTTGTTTCTTTGTTTGCTTTGCTCCATACTCTATACTGAAATATTTGCTTTTCACATTGCAGACTTTGCTGTCCTTTGTAAATACCAAAAGGTGGGGCATTTGCGAGTTTTATTTTTACTTGTATAGTACTGTTTAGTTGTTTCAAAATAAAAGTCTTTAAAGGAATCAAGCTTCTCAGTTACTCTGTTTACAAAAAGTGCTTTTTTAAGGCAATAGTAGTTTGACACAACAAAACTTGGCAAGGGGGGGTAGAAATACAGCAACAGCAAAAACAGGGGCCTGCCCGGTGGCACTGAGGAGCGAGGTGCTGGACGCCACACCTCGCATCATGCCGGTGACCCTGGTTCGGGAATGAGCCCAGGTTGCTGGGGGTCGGCAGGGGTGGGAGAGGATTGAGCATCCAGAGGACAGCTCTCCTCTCCCGAGGAGGGACAGGGGTCCCTGATCAGTGCTCTGCTGCTCTCTGGCAGAGGCTGGAGAAATAGAGGGCACTGCGGAGCAGAGCGAGGGAGTGGGGAGTGGCAGACATCGGATTCACCATGACGTCAGTGCGCCAGCCACTCCCAGAGGAGGAAACACAGAGAAAATACCTCTCGGCTCCGGCAAAAATGATGGAGCCCCAGGAGCTTGCTCCTGATTTGCAGCCTCCCACCTGGCATCCTCCCGACCAATACTACTGCAATGTCGGGGCATTGGGGCCCACCCGTCCCTGCCCAGGGGTACAACCGAGGTGACGTGGGTGACAGAGGATGGCCAGTTAGGGTGAGTGCCGCAGGGGGATGACTCCAGGAGATCCCAAGGTAGACCAGTGCCGAGGGGGCGCAGGAGGCATAAATAGAAAGAAAAAAAAAATAGCAAAAACAGGGATTGGATAATGTGGGCTAATGTTTGTTAAAGAGCAGGAGCCAGATATTCAGAAGTTTGCCCAGTGGGCAAAGTGACTACTTGCTGTTTGCCTGGGGTCTGCACAATATTCAAAGGAGTTAGGAACATGTGCTAAACAAGATAGTGCAAGCACAACAATTGGTGCACAAAAGGAGGGGTGGGGACATGAATATGGGCCCAGCACGATATTCAGCCCATTAGTGCTGTACAAAAGGAATTGTGCAGGTCACCTTGCACTGCACAATTACTGCTGAGAAGAAGCCCAAGTTACTCTAGGCAACCCTAGCAGTCACTGCAGCCAACACCGACACTGGCGGTTGGGGAAGCACACCTGTTCCCTCGTGTCTAGTAACACCCCCACCCTCCAAACCCCATTCTTATAACAAACACAACATTTTCTGGTGTCCAGTGGCACCTCTGCCCTCTGATTGCAGGCCACCTTCACAGTAACCAAGTATCTGGTGTCCAGTGGTGCATCCTATCCTCTGATTGTTGGTCCTTGCACAATAACCCAGTCCACAGTGACCAGTAGTCCCTCATCCTCCAATTGCCAGCCCTATGCACAATAAACCAATTCCTGGTGGTTAGTAGTTCCCTCATCTTCCAATCACCAGCCCCGTGCACAATAACCCAGTCCCTGTTGTCCAGTGGTGCCCCATCCTCTAATTGGTCACCATGTGCACAATAACACAGTCCTTGGTGTCCAGTGGTGCTCCTGTTCCCTGATCAGTAGCCCTGTGCACAGTAACCCAGTCCCTGGTGTCCAGTAATGCCCCCATCCTCTGATCAGTGGCTCTGTGCACAATAAGCCAGTCCCTGGTGTTCAGTGGTCCCCCATCCTCTGATCACTGACCCTGTGCACAATAACCCAGTACCTCATGTCCAGTGGTGCCCCCTGTCCTCTGATCAATGGACCTATGCACAATAACCCTTTCCCTGGTGTTCAGTGGTCCCTCTGTCTCTGATCACTGACCCTGTGCACAATAACCAAGTCCCCGGTGTCCAGTGGTCCCCCCCACCCTCTAATCTCCATCCCCATTAAAACACACACACATTCCCTGACATCCAGTGGTTCCCCAACCTCCGATCTCCATCCCCATTAACACATACACATTTCTGGCATCCAGTGGTCATAGAAACATGGAAACATAGATGGTGACAGCAGATAAGGACCATGTAGCCCACCTAGTCTGCCCCTTTTCCCTACCTAATGCAATACCACAGACCCTAGTTAATCTGCAACTTATACTCTCTTCCCTATTGTGAGAGTACTCTTATGTCTATCCCATGCTTCCATGAATTACCCTACCATTGTTGCCCCCATCACCTCTGCAGGGAGGCTGTTACAAGCATCCACTACTCTCTATGTGAAAAAGTACTTCCTGAAGTTGTCCCTGGGCCTACCCCTCTCTAGCCTCATACCGTGCCCTCTTGTTCTTGTACTATATCTTTTCTGAAAGTTGCTACCCTCCTGTAACTTGTTTTTACCTCTGAGGTACTTGAATGCCTCTATCATATCCCCCCCCCCCAGGGAATACATATTGAGGTCCTCTAGTCTTTCCTCATATGACTTTAAGTGCAGTCCTTGCACCATTTTTGTTGCCCTTCTCTGGACTGCCTCTATTTGGTCTATGACCTTCTGGAGATGTGGCCTCCAGAACTGGACACAGTACTCCAGACGAGGTCTCACTAGTGGTCTGTACAGTGGCATAACCACCTCCTTTTTTGCGATAATACCTCTCCCTATGCACCCTAGCATCCCACTGGCTTTCCCCACAGCCTTCTCCCATTGTTTCATTACCTTTAGGTCATCAGATATGGTCTCCCTCATGATCCCCATTCTTTTTAAAATACACACTTTCCCTCGTGTCCAGTGGTACCCCCACACTCTGATCACTTGCCACAGTTTACTAAAAAAAAGTCCCTGGCATTTAGTGGCCTCCTTGCATCTTCCACACTGGGTACACCACCCTGCCACATCCCTACCACAGTTGCTGGCACTATGGGGAGTACATATGGTGACTGGCACAGCGCTCCTCTCACCAACTTGGCTGGCAGCTATGTGCAACAACAGGGAAAGTGCATCCTCTGTACTATAAAGAGAACATGTGTACTGTCTACTGTAGACAGTACACATACTCCCTTTATACTACACAGAATGTGTGCTCCCTGTCACAGCATATGAAGGCTGGCAGAGAAAGTGAGAGGAAGGCTGTACCTGCTGGCCACCATATGGGCTCCCCACAATGCTAGCGAATGTGCTATGATGGAGTAGCAGGGTGGTGTGCCCAGTATGGGTGGTGTGGGGGGGGACACCAGGGACTTATTTTATTAAACTGTGGTGAACAATCAGAGGGTGTGAGTACCATTGAATGCCCAGGAATGTGTGTGTGTGTGTGTTAACTGGGATGGGTATCAGAGGGTGGGGAACCACTGGACACCAGGGAATGTGTGTGTTTTAGTGGGGAGGGGGTTCCATGGGTAGACTGTGCCATGAGACAGCAGGGAATACTGAACGGTTTAAGGGACAGAGATGGCTGAGCTGGAGATTCCATTAGATGCCAGGGAATATTGCTACATATAGAGGGATGATCGATCAGAGTGGGAGGGCCAGTTGGCAAATGGGTCCATAATGGGCATGCATATGGCCCTTTAGCACTTTGCATACTCAATGGACTAATCTGCATGTTGCCTGCTGAATATCACTTCAGGTGCTCCTGGTGCTAACAGATCTTGGTAAGCAGCAGTCCTGTGCATTTTGGTATAGGCTGTATGCAGCACAGATCCATGTTGGGGCAATGCTACTTTACTTTGCACTGCCCTGACATTGACTTATATTCAGTCGGCTAGCACTGCTGCGCTTTCCAACTGAATATAGCATCTTTGGGGTCTCTGGCAAAGGCAAGCACAATGAAACCTTTGTGCTCCACTTTTACCCATTTTCCAGTATTGGACCCCAGGTGTTTACTTCTAACAAACAGAGAACTGACTATTCATTGTATTTCGATGTGTTTGCAATTACTTTTTTTTTTTATCTTTTGTAATAAAATATTTGATAGTGCACTGAAACAAAAGGGGTTTCTCTTTTGCTTTTCCAACTGCTAGTAAAAAGAATTATCACTAATCACTTGCTCTTTAATGTAGCTGTTGATTTTTGGCTTGGCATTTTAGCTAGACGTGAGAAAGGTGAGGGGAAGAAGTTTGCAAGGGTGACCTTACACAAAGTACAAAAACGAGGCCTATCAGACACAAATGTGTGTTGGTTATTAGGTGTTGAATTTTAAATGTGTACTCCAAATCACCAGTGACTACACAACCATGCCAAACTCAGCAATGGATTACAAAAGATCTAGTGACAGGCTAAAGAATTACAAATTCAGCATTGGCTCCTCTTACATCAGATGGCACATTCATGGACTAATAGTGCACTCTTGTGTGCTATAGCGTACAATATCTTTGAAAGTAGCGATGGCTACTGCTGTATGGTCAACTGCAAACAACACAGATTGACACTCATAAAGGAAAAAATGTGCTCCCCAAAATAGTTTGCAGGACCTCAGTTGTTTAATGAACATATATGAGTTACAAATACAGGAAAAGTACACTTAGTGCATGCAGCTGCCAGGTGCCCCAAAATGTTGAGTGCCAGCATCCCTGACCTTTCACTACTGCTGTGTCAGAGGTGTCTATCTTTATAGAGTGAGGCCCAATCCCTGCTGTTTGCAATTGGTAGGATTTTGCGATCCGGCACCGTAGTCCTGTTGAGCAGCACTTGTTTTGTTTTAAACCATTCTAAATATGGGTTAGTCTTTCACATCCAGTTTGGATGAAAAAAAAACATCTGTTTTGCCCATTCAGAATGGGCAAAATACCTTTAAATATTGATCTCCTACTAAAGACTTTTCTAGCATACTAAAAGAAACAGTGAGGGCTGAAAATCCGAATCACCTACAAGAAAGAAAAGCCCACAGTCTATGAAGGGTTGACTGCCCACATGCAAAAAATCCAGCCCTGGGACAAAAGGGTTTGCTCTTCCCCACAACAAGGAAAGGCCCTGTTGCTAATGATAGTTGACTCTGACTGCACGTAACTAAGACTACTGTATTGCAAAATGCCTGTCTGTGCCCCACAGAAAAATGTTGCTGTCTATAACTGGGAGGATTTTGTCCACTAATGTACAGTAATAACCAACCATTACATAGGCCTGTCTGCCCCATAAAGCAACTGATCAGGAGGCCAAGAAGGTTGAATCTTCCCCCACAAGAAATTAAGTCTACTGCCTAGTAATTTAACTAAGGAATGACTTTGCCCCAATGCCCCTACACAAAAATAGTCCACAGACTACATAGATAAAGGGATGTCTCCTCCCAGTCTAAAAAAATATTGAGTAAATAACTGGGCTGGCTTTGTACACAAAAGAGTAAAAACCCACCGATTATTTAGGATGGGCTCTGATGCACTCCACTAAATCAATCAATCAATCAATTAATTCATCCATCCATGACAATAAGATGGATATATATATATATATATATACACATAGAGAGAGCGAGAGAGAGAGAGAGAGAGAGATAGATGAGTAACTGCCCACTACTTCAACTTCAATGATACAGTATTGGAACACTTTGACAAACAAAAAGTCTGATGGTTGTGTGACTAAAGTTTATCCTGTGCCCCAAAGTTAAATAATAAAAGTCTTCTGACTAACTGAGTTAGGGCTAGTTCTCCCCATATGAACTAACCAGTAGAAGAAAGCTGTCTGAACTACTGAATCTGCACAATTGCTAAATTACAGTGCCCCTCTCCACCCCACAATCCCTGACCCTGACCCTCACCATGTCACACCCTTTCTGGACCCCTCCACCATCTTCTGATTTAATACCTTAGACGGGATCTCATTCTACATTGGCACCAGCCACTCTGTGAAGAAGCATCTCCTGACTTGATTCTTGAAGTCCCCCCACCAGTTTGTAACAATGTCCCATTATGATCTTGTTTCACTTAGGCAGAAGAGGTTCCTGGTATCTACCTTGTTTATCCTCTTCAGGTACTTGAAGGTTTCAGTCATGTCCCCTCTTTCCCTCCTATCCTGGAATGAGTATGTATTACATTTTTTCAGTGCATCCTGCTATCTCTGAACCATTTTTGTTGCCCTCCTCTGTACTGTCTCAGGCTGACTGATATGCTTCCTCAGATAGGAACTCCAGTATTGGACACTATACTCCAGGTATGGCCATACCAAGGGTCTATACACCAGCAGGATAACCTCCTCCTTCTGACCACAAACCCTCTTACAATACATGCCAACATTCTGTTAGCCTTGGCTGCTGCCATTCTGCACTGCTGCTTTAGGTTGTTGGTAATGACAATCCTTAAGTCATTTTCCTCCTCTGATACAGTGACCATGACCCACACAGACTGCGCTCGGCCCTTAGTCTCTTACCCCCTATCTTTATGACCTTGCACTTCATGGCATTGAACTCTAGTTGCCAGATGCCAGACCACTTCTATAACTTCCTTTAGGTCCTGTACACCTTCATCCATGTTCACCCTCCCATAGAACTTGCTGTCATCTGCAAAGAGGCAGAGCTTGCCTTTAATGCCGTACCCAATGTCATTCATAAACACATTGAACAACACTGGACTGAGCAACAACCCCTACGAGATCTCACTGGTTACTTCCCTTGTGCCTGGGAGTCCCTCTCTTACCACCACTATCCTTTGGGACCTACCACTTAACTAATTTGCCACTGACCTGGTTAATTTGCTTCCATCCCAAGGTCTTCCAACTTCCTCATCAACCTCTTGTAGGGTACCAAGTCAAAGACCTTGCTGAAATCCAGGTATAGAATCCCAAGTGTGTGTGCATGCACACTTTCTGTTTCTTTGTTGCTGTCTTCTGCCTGTTATGGGCCAGAAAGCCCCATTTAATCTCCACCTGATGGCATTTCTAATCTGCTCCCAGCTCCACTGCTTTTCCTGGAGCTAGCATATGTCCAAGAAGCAGGCATGCAATCCATTTGTTTAAATGGAGCAATGACTCTGAAACACACACTTTTGCACATCCACAGCAGCCTGTCCATGGCTGCCACACGTCTCTGTGCTGCATTCCTCAGCCCAGTTCCTCTCCTGGGCTCAGGGAACCAACACCTGAGCTGCTGTTTTTCTTGCTCCCTGCCTTGGCCATGCTACCAATCTTGTCTGTGCAGCGGCAGCCAAGAAGATTTGAGGTGGAGCCCAGGTTAACATCCTAACAGGGCTCCTGGCCGTAGACTGGAATGCCCTGTTGGTCCCCTTCCAGGCAGTCCTTGGGATTGGAGGTTGAAGACAACATTTTCAAAATTTGAAAAAAGAGGAAAGAGATGCTTTAAATGATTAAATAAAGGCAGCACAATAGTAATCAAAATGGCAGATGAGGGAGGAATTGTTATACAAAACATAGAACAGTATAAGGACATGTGCCTCAAACTGTTAAGCAACACAAAAAATGATGAATTACTGCCAGGAAATCCAACTGCATTGTTGCAAAGTGAAATTAGAAGTATGATAGAGGAATATGTAACAATGGGCTAGATACAGCCTTGGGAAGCAGATTTATTGAATAATAACTATACATGCATACCAACTTTCTACTGTATTCCAAAAATACATAAAGACATAGATAATCCTCCTAGCAGACCAAGTGTCTCTGGAATAGATTCAGTTTTTGACAGAATTTCAAAATACATTAATTACCATGTACAACCCCTAACTGCGAAAACAGACATATGTTAAGGATCCATCACACATTATTTTAAAAACTTAAAGATTTGAACAGTCAGGGAGCAGTACATACAACTATATTAGCCATGTTGGACATGGCTGATTTGTACACTTTGATTCCACACAGAGAAGGAATAGAATGTCTGGGCAGGATATTAGATGAAAGTCTAAGGGGGTCGAAACATAAAACACAAGTTTTACAAGAAATGGCGGACCTAGTATTGAGTAAAAACTACTTTGACTTTGATGCTAAAAATTACCATAAAAACCAGGGCACAGCTATGGGCAGTACAATAGCCCCTGCTACGCAAACACCTATATGTATAACATTGAAAAATAGTTTGTTTTAGATGAACAACAGAATGTATTTAGGAATAAAATCTTACACTGGTACTGCTTTATAGATGACATACTTGTCATCTGGACAGGGAGTGAAGAAGAACATGAACATTTCCATAGAGAACTGAACACCAGGTATAGAAACTCGAAATTTGTGTTACATTATGACAAAATACAGGTACCCTACCTAGACTTGCTAATATCAATACAGAAAGGAACATTTTGAACAATACTATTTAGGAAGATGACAGACCACAGCACACTCTTACATGGAAGCAGCTACAATGAACCATGGCTAAAAAACAGCATCCCATATTCTCAATTAGTAAGAGTAAAATACGATTGTAGTATTGAAGAAGAATCAGAGAGACACATGGGGCAGATACAGGGGAGATTCAAACAAAGAGGTTATAAACAGAGGCCAAGATATTCAGACTGTACCAGACTGTGGCGCAAGTCTGGGTGCAGCACAACTTGGCTGCACAGGGGCATTGACAGGGTGATATTCCACGGAGCTGTGCCATGGCACAGCATAGTTGAATATCACACCCTTGGCCACCTGCAGTGTGCATGGTGCAGTGGCACTGCACCAGAGCAAGTGGCCAGAGTGGAGCAGGGGGATGTGCTAGTGCAAGTTCCATTGTGCTAGGTGCAAGAACCATGATATTCAAAAGTGCACATGCAAATGGGGCCATAATGTATGCAAGGCACAAATGGGGCCATTTTCATGTCATTATGTCCCCATTTGCATGCAGGTGTGCCGATCCCCGGCGACACCTGGCACCTACCGAGCTGCAGCTGTCGGGGACCGAGCCCTGAAGAGTGGCAACATGCACCGATGCCGGTGCGGGCATATAGCCTGAGCGTCCCATATCCCTGGTGGTCCAGTAGACCACTTATGTCAGCGGGCATATGTTGTAATAAATGTAGTCCAATATCACTGGTGATACAGTGGACCACTTGCAGCCCGATCATGGGCATCAGTAAAAAGCAATGCCACACCAACCCAACCCTGGTGGTCTAGCGGTACCCCCTTCCCACTCACCCACTGAGCCCCACCGCCCACACACCCCCGGTCAGCAGCGGGTGGCAGCTCCCCACCCACTTGCTGCCCTGCCGCCCGCCAACTGATACCGTACAGTAGTACTGGATGCCCATTGGTCCACAGTGTGAGCCAATAGGCGTGTAGCCCGTACCATACTACATAGTCCAGATATGTGAAATCTGGACTGTGGCAATGCGATGCGAGCTGCATACCGACCAGGCTCATGCTGTGAACCAGTGGGCATCCAGCACTACCGTACGGTGTCAGTTGGCAGGTGGGAGGTGGGGAGCTGCTGCCCGCCACTGACTGGGGGTGCGGGGCAGTGGGGCTCAGTGGGCTGGTGGGAAGGGGGGTACCACTAGACCACCAGGGTTGGGTTGGTGTGGCATTGTTTTTTACTGATGCTGGTGATTGGGCTGTGAGCAGTCCACTGGACCACCAGGGATATAGGACTACATTTATTACAACATATGCCCACGATCGGGCTGCGAATGGTCCACTGAGCCACCAGGGATATTGGACTACATTTATTACAACATATGCCTACGATCAGGCTGCAAGTGGTCGACTGGACCACCAGGGATATTGGACTTTTCTTTTACAACATATGCCCACAATCGGGCATTTGGGGGCGCCACCACAAAGGTGCAGCTGGAGTTCGGGTGGCCACCCACAGGTGGCAGCTGCTGTGTTGCACCCTGCAATATGGCAGCTCACCTGTGGGTGGCCAGCTGTTGCTCCTTTTTTTTGGCTCACCTGTGTGCAGCACAGGTAGGGGTTGTGCATGCATTGGCTCAGCACATCCAGGCTGAATATCGGGATGTGCGGAGTATGCATGGGCACGCCCCCCGCACTGCGCTATATTACTGATGTGCTCTGGCACATCGGGATTTGTGCCAGGCTCAATCCCTTGCTTGAACATCGTGTCGGGCACATCAGTGGGTTGCACATGGTGAAACTGTGTTGCGCCATGCGCAACCCTTCTGAATATCCCATCCCGAATGTTTTGAAAAAAGTAGAGGCTAGAATTCAGAATAACAACAGAGATGAACTCCTGACAGGAAGGGAACACAGCACTGACACACAGCAAATAGTATCGACCAAGTATAACCATAAGTTTACAGAGATCGGAAAAGTGGTCAGTAAATACAAGTATTTAGTCCAAATGGGCAACAGGTGATTCCGAGTTTGCAGGAAAAGCCCATAGTGGCTGCCAAAAAACTTAAAAACTTAAAGGATTAGCTTGTAAGATCACAATTTAAAATTAAGACAAAGCCACAACTGCTCCTTGGACCACTTGAAGGTAGCATGAAACAATATGGTAAATATTCAGTGTTTGGACATACATCCAAAAAAAAAAGAATTTATTCATCCACACACTAATGAATAGTTCCAGATACATCAGCATATAGCTTGCAACAGTGTAGGAGTAATGTATGTTATTCAATGCCCTTGCAATCCACTTTATGTAGCACAAACTAGCAGAGCATTAAAAACCCGTATACAAGAACATAAAGGGGATATTTGGAGACGTGATGAACAATCACCAGTGGCAGTACATTTTATCCAGGAAGGCCATAATGGGGCATCACTCAGGTACTGGGAACTGGAGATAGTGGCTCAACCAGAGAGAGAGGAGGAAACTATACAGATATGTTGTTAAATTGTAAAATGAAATGGATATTTAATTTTAAAAACACTGGATCCTAATATAGGACTAAATATAGAAACTAACTGGCAGGCATGGGATTGATCAATGCGATTGGGGTGAGTCGAGGGACGTATCCAAGAAACAACAGCAGACACCACCCCTACAGAACAATGTGAATATCAGCTATAAAGTAAAAATTGTATGCTGACCCAATGGTGACACCAACACAGCCACATACCTCGCTGTTGGCAAAATCAACACTTTGCCGAGAGATCGCTGCGTTGGTATGCCCGAGACAGAGGCACACTGTCTCCTGGTCCTGCACCCCCTCTCCAAATCAACTCTGACTGGAGTTGATAATGCATGGTATGGGTGGTTTGGGGGGCAAAGCCCCCTAATAGAAAAACAGGATTGTGAGACATATAGGATTTATGTCTACCACAACTTGCAGTTGACATAAATCCCGTCTCTGAGATGGCGGTCGACAAAAGTGTTGTTGAACTGGCATTGTAGATCCAAGTAAAAACAATGCAGACTGGTCAGGAAAGAGTTTTTAGGTTGTTTAGAGAACACAAGTACATAAATGATTAGTATTGAATGTAAAAAAATATAGTTGTTTGTAAAGGAGAGATAATAAAGGATTATGTGAGACCTAATATGAAAAAGAAGAAATTATAAAATCAAGCAGCCTTTTTCTACAGCAGGTCTTTTTTGATACCCCATTCTCAGTTCCTCACTCCTCCATCACAGATATGAGACACCCAATTCATCCCTACAGTTTGGTGTCTCAACCAAGTAATTATTTAACAAATGAATCATTCAAAAGAACCTTATAATAAAGTCTCTTTGATCCTGCAATCGGGCATTTAAATAAGTCCTTTACAGTACAGAAATGCATCACTACCACAAAGAGTCCATCTTGGAGGGTAGCGTTCTCCAGTGGAGAAAGTGGTTAGTTGCTTAGGAATTTATCTCACGAGTGCGTGAGCACTCGTTGGAGGTGCCGATTTGTGACATCATCCCGCAACACCCAACAAGACGGACTCAAGAGGGGAATGATGAGTGAGAGACAATCCTGCGGCACAGTATTCAAAATGAATATCAGCATCAGCAGAACGCCTGGAAACAAGGGCAATCTTACAACAAGATATTTAAACCACAGCAAACTTTGAAGTGTTTCTGAAAGATAAAATTGATTGAGAAATTTTTTTTTTTACAAAATGAACTGAGCAGCACTTTTTGACTGTGTTTTACAGAGTAAAAGGAAAAAAAAAGAAATTTGATTGACCAAATGAAGGGACAAACAATCAATTAAAACAAATACAGTCCCCCACACCAGGTATGCTTCTGCCCACAGGTATGGGGTGGTAGGCCTTCTTGGCAACAGTAAACTTCAGGCAGCGATGCATTCAGATGCAGTTTAAAGCACCCTATTTATGATTTCTTCTTTCATTTTAGGCATTCTAAACTGAAGGAAATATTGTTTAAAAATGAAGATACCAGGCTGAGTAATAACAGTGTAAAGGTGAACAAACAGCTTTCTTAACACAATAATGAAAATATTTTGAATATATTACGTTGAGAACTAAATTAATCAAATGATGTATTTAATATTTTATTAACAGAATTAAAAGAAATTCCCATGAACAAGCTTTTTTAGAGTGAAATGTATGGGGCAAAAGAAACACTGTGAAAAAATATTAGAAGAAAAGTACACACCACGTAAAGATTTCATTATTTCACAGACTTGCTAACAAAAATATTTTTTTGCTTTTTTGTAGACTGGAATGTCCTGTCAGTCCCCTTCCTGGCAGTCCTTGGGATTGGAAGTTGAAGACAATGTCTGGGAATCTGGTGGAGGCAATCGGGTAAGCCCCAGATTTGGGGTGGCTTACACACTCCCCTTTCAGACTCTTGGCAACCTTGCCAAGTCCATGTTCATACTGTCAAAATTCCAAGTGGCAGTATCATGAGCATTCATATTAACAATATATATATAGTTCTACAAAACACCTAATGCCTAACTACTCAGGGCATTTATACATATTTACACACAGTTCATTTTGGACAAAACAATTGATGCCTATTTATCCACAGCATTGAATAGTCATACAAATACACTTGTCCACCTGAACCTGTTGCAGCACTTCGGGGGGTTATATCACAGGGTCATATAGGTCATATGCTTATGAACCACATGAATAGGGGCATTAGAGGAGGTGCCAAGGGTGCCATAGGTGTGCTTGAAAATATGTTTAAGCTCACATTCAGACTTAAGAGGTAAAACTGTTTGTTCCTCAGGAATAGAGCATATGCTTTCCCTTTCCAGCTCTGTGTCCAGCACAAGGACATTGTCAAGAATGACAGGAATTACACCAGTAACTGGGATGTATTCTTTCAAATCAAACTTTACATCATTGCTTATTACTGGTAGAGCTGTGTGGAATGAGAAAATTTCAAATTCATTAAATTTTGGTGAAATATCATGAAATTCTGTGAAACTGTGGAATTTCATTGGAATTTCATGGACTTTTTAGCATTTATTAATTTGGACATAACTTGTCCATCTATTGAGCTATAGCTCTGACATCTGGCATGCTTACTTGCTGGGAGGAGTTCTAATGAGTTGCCAAATACCATGAGATTAGGATGGATTATAGCAAAATTATAGGTGCTCAAAGTCAGTCATGTGATTTTGGTTGTGTAAAATGTCATGAAAACATTTATCTGAATATACCTCAGCTGTCTATTAGGCCATAAACTTTAAATTTGGATTGATTACTTGATTATTAGTGTTATGATAATGTGTCAGATTTCATGAAATTAGGATGGATTGTCTCAAAATTATATGTGCTCAAAATCTGTAATTTTATTTTTTGTGGAAAATGTCATGAAAGTTTTTACCTGCATATATATCAGTCATCTACTGGGTCAGAGATCTTCAGCCTAGCATGTTTACTTTCTGCTAGTGTTCTAAAATGTGCCAGATGTATTGCATTGGGATGCATTGTCTCAAATGTTTCTGTGCTCAAAGTCATTTTATTTTTTATAGGAAATTTCATAAACAATTTATCTGCATATAACTCGGGCACCTTTGGAGCTAGACATGTGTAAATAAGCTCAAATAACCTTTTTGTAATGGCTATAGAATCTTCTAAATATGGAGAGAATTAGATTAGAGATTTTTAAGTTACAGAAGTTCATTTTACTATGTAAATAGTTGCAAAATTGTGTGAAAATTCTCAAAAATGTGAATGTTTGTAACGTCTCAGTGTTTGCAGGCATATACTTACAAATTAACATGCATATCTGATGTCAGTGTATCCTGGTGTCTAACACAACTGGATACATTGGTTTAGAAGTTCTAAATTTACAGTGGAAAAACACAACAAAGTTACAAGTTTTTCTCAAACATTTATGGTAGCATATTGATGAAGCATCCAGAATTCTTTTGTGGAATTTAACACTCACAATGCAAGTATCACTACTTCATTTGATTAACTGGGCTGAGCTTTTTGCAGTCCTGCTATTCCTCTTTGGGTGACTATTTTGCCCCCATCTCTCTTATCATAGCTAGATTGACTCAGTAGAACTAGTGATCCTGCTAATATCCTCTTTGCTCGTTACAGTGACAAAATCCCTTAAAATGAGAGTCACCTACTCCTTTTCCTATCAACCTATCCTTTTGGAGTAGCCAGAATTCTGCCTTTCTGGTGACCTAGTCATTGTCTTCCCCCACTACATATTTTTGAATACATCTAAGGCCCAGACTTGCATGTATTTCAGGTTCCCTGGTGTGGTCCTTTTATATTCTACATTCAGTTTGGAATTGTTGACACTCTGTGCTTCCTTGCTTCAACTGGGGAGTCTACCACTGGTATGCTATCCAACTCAGCTGTCCATTTATTGATAAAACTATGCATCTAACTCCTGAACCTGGTAAGCCCCGTGCTGCCTGCCTCTCATACCTTTATCCTTTCATTTAAATCCCTCAGAAAAAGGTTGAAAGAAATTAACAAATTACAGTTTTATGGGATTTTGATAAAATTCCACAATTTCCTCAAAGACTCGTGGGATTTTACTTTAAGTACAGATTTTATTTTGCAATTTCTGGCAACAAGCAATTAAAAAAATTGACCCATACATTCCCCTTGTAAGGTATAAGAACCTGTCAAATTTAATGGTATTGCATTTTCTAGTTTTAAAGTGTCAGTGGTTTATACATTTTCAATTTACATTCTTACAAAATTTAAATTTAAAATGTTGTGAAAGTTTGACTACTTTTAATTCCATCCATTTAAAGCTGTAATTATGAGCTTTGTCAAAAAATGACCTTGTGGTATAATAGTTTAAATGTTTAAACTGTGGTTAAATTAGGATATATTGGTTTAAAATTAGAGGTAAATAACTGAAAGCTTAATTTTGGCAACATATTTGGCAGGCTATAACTCAATCCCATTTGAAGCTAGACATCTGGAACTATGTACGTATATAAATGTAGTGATAACCCATATACCTGTAAAATGTTATAACATTTCAATGATTACTATCAAAATTATACTAAAATAACAAAAATTAATTTTGGCAAAATGTTTGGTTATGTAAATCTCAGCCCTCTTTGAAGCTTGAGACTTAAAACATGATGCACATACCAATGTTGTATGTTTCTGCAAATCCTGAAATTCAAGAGAAATTTGGGTAAGAAATTTTAAAATTAGATTGAAATAACTGAAAATTAAAATTAGAATAAATGTTTGACTTCCCATAACTCTGCTCCCTTGCAACTTATGACTCTGAAATTTGGTATACTTTTATAAGCTATTACTAACTGCCTACCTACCAAACCTGGTGGCAGCTGGATCTGTACTTTTAAAAGTAGAGAAAAGTAACAGAAATTTAAAATGTGCCAAATGTTTGTGGAATTTTCGCACAAATTCTGCAAAATTATGTAGAATCAGAATGCTAATTCTGTGAGCATTCCACAGGCAGAATTTTATATTCCACACAGCTGTAATTATTAGCTGTTCAAAATTGCTCAGTTTCCACTTTTGGTAGTCACTAATAGTGCGCACTGGGAACCGTGGTGCTCTCGAGTGAAAAACATTAACAACAATCAGGAACTCGAGCACTCAGCAACAACTGTAATAATCACTGAAGCTCAAAGTCATTTATAAATGGATTTATTCTACCATACAGGATGACATTAAAACTATAAAAACACCGGCCATGCCTGACACATTTCAGACGTTGGTCCTTTATCAAAGGCCTTTGATTGTTGTTTTTTAATTTCCACTTTCACTGGCACAAATGGTGCTGCATCTGGGTTCAGAATGTGATGAAATTCATGGCTTGCAATGCCTTTAATTGAAGCTGTGGTAGTGGGCAGCTCTGAATTTTTCCATTCCATAGGCTGAGATTGCACATCTTGGAGTCTGTTAGGTACTCTTTTACAACACACATTGTCATTAATACACAAGGTCCCTGCACCCTGATTGGCACCCCCAGAGGTACACCGACGACTGCTAGCATCTAGGCATATGTTATATTAACATATAGGGATAAGGGCATCTACCGTATGAGAATAGATGTCAGGATATGTATGCACATAATTGCTATACACTTTACTTTCCAATATACACATGTATTTCTAGCTTACAAGATGTTAGGGCACCTGTGTCCTTGTAATGATTATGATATATGAGTCAGCATTGCCATATTTTGATGATTTGTATTACTACACGGCTATGTACAAACTGTACTTCTTTGTTTCCACAAAGTGATGATTATAACAAAATTGTATAATGTTATCTTGGACTGAGGAGCCACCTCTAATTTAGCCAATAGGACACATCTCTCTAACTAGAAATGTTTCTAACTTACAGTAACCATGGTAATTATCTTAGGTATATAATGCAAGACATTACGTCTTCTACCTCAGAGACCCCAGAAGACATGGAGAATCATCAAGGTATTGGGAACAATTAGCATTGGCTCACAGTTCCTGATGGTAAGAACTGCTTAGGTCAATTGTAATTTTCCTTTTGGTAGTAATAAACAAGCTGTATTACTCTTATGCAATGTGTCTGTGATTCCTTGCATTCCCATTATTGCCAAGAACCTGAGAGTGAGGTTTAGACCTCCTGACAATTGGTGACCGTGTGCAGACAATATTTGGAGTTTGCAAAGTTCCACTTGTTGCTACAACTTTCCCTTCCCAACAGGGACAGTAGGTGTGCATTCCCGCACCACCTCTCCTCTTTTTCACCCACTTTGTAATCACTTGCAAAGTCAGGCTGCTTACTGGGTGTGGTGAATGCTGACTCACCTCACCCCACAGCAGTTTTGAGTTGCCAGCTTACAAGTACACAGTAGCCCACCTGTGAACTAGTGCACCTGCTATGGATCGATACACATTATGGCGCCTTTTCACAGTTTGATTTTTCATTCCCTCCCACACAATGGACATTGTATCAAATATCTTCGCAGAACTGAGACTCGATGTCTCAAACTTCCTTGTCTCCCATGGAGGATGGGATGACTTCACATGGGATGCAAGTCAATCCAAAACCCCCATACTGGGGATTTCAACCCAGTACTCAGAGATGAGACAAACAGCCAAAAAGCAAGAAGCTAAAGGGTTGTTGATCTTGGCTCTCTATGCTGTTTTGGAAGCCTCTGAAGTGAGGTTTCAAACCCTTGAACTGCAAATCTCATCTCTTAAGCAGGAGATGGGATTGCAGGCAACTGAATGTGTAAGATGAGAGCAGGATTTGGAATCTGAGCTCCAAACTCTGTGGAATGAAAAGGGTTCACTTTTGCATCATTCCACACAGGTAAATGAGCAGGAACTTTGTATGTTGAAGCAGGAGTGTGAAAGTTTGAGACAGGATAAGGGACAGGCTTTACAAATGAATGACTTGTTAAGTAGAACGAATGATCAGATGCGTGAAGAGTTGGAAGAGTTACAGGATGAGATAAACCAGGAATGTAATGACTTAGGAGTAGCTACTAGGGACAATCATGAATTGAACACTGGGTATAGAGTGTTACAGAAGCAGATGCAGAATGATGTGGATCAGAATGTTGCAAAAGTTAGTCTTAAGGATTGTGAATACAAAATGGCGAAACTGTGTCATCAGCGGGAGATGCTGGCTGGTCATGTCAAGGCGATGGGAGGCATAGCCCCAGCCTTGTCGATGTCATCTGAAGAGAAGGAGTCAGATGATGACATCTCCCAGTACAACGCCCAGTCACACCCCTACTATAGCCCAGTAACCCCACTCTGCCATCCACAACATGGTGGACCCGTCGCATGACACCACGTCCCCACATCATCAATGGCATGACAATCATTATGGGTGACCCCAACATGGTGACCCCATGATAGGGGGGAACAGGCCCAGGCCTAGTCCCAACAGCACCACTGATCACCGTCACTAATGTGGACAACAAGCAGGAGACAGAGAAAATGATTGAGACTGCCTTAGGCAAGGTGACCAACCCCGAAAGAAACAAACAGGTTTTCCAGACACAGATTAAGCAGCTCCTACAAGAGGCTGGTGCCAAGGAGGGAATGGTCTACACCGTGGCTGAAGCCCAAGCTCAGGCAGCCCTGCAGGGTGCCTGAAGTAATCTACCTCTGCTCGATCATCCCAATAATCCCCTACAAATAGCTCACTCTGTTCAGCAAATAGCTGACAGCACTGGTAGAATGAGCCCATCTGACAACCTCAGTTGCCACTTGGAGAAGGTGCATGCTAAATGTGAAATTCTTAGTCTCACTGCAGACTACCAGGTCCAGATACCATGCCAGACCATCGATCCTGGCCTGTGGGCAGAACTCCCCAATGCTGTCCACCAGGACAGCCATGCCACCTTTAACAAAGTAGCATCTGAACTCATCACTGCACACAACCCAAGTGTGGTAGGAGTGATGCTTGCATACCCTGTAAAACAGAATGTGAAGAAAAGTCTAGCAACCTTCCACCAGAGGCTCTGGATGGCATACCAAGCAGGGAAACACCTCACAGGAAAACCCGCAGATGCAGACCTCATTGAATACAAAACCCTGTTCTTTTGGAACATGATCCCTGCAGTGCAAGAGAAGGCAGAGCCAACCACCTATCCCAACACAGAGAGGTGTGCCGATATTCTTCAGAAAACAGAGATAGTTTACTAACTTTACATCCGTGATTCAGGATCCGGCTCAAAAAAGGTAGCTGCTGTGGAAGCCATTCCAGAGGCCACAATGCACTACACGGTACAGGGGGAGGCCCAAGAGAAACAGCCCCTCCCCACAGATAACCAACACCCCCAGCATGCCCAACAACAACAACAATCCTGGGGAGGAAACCAGAACTACCACAAAAACAATAAGGATAAAGAACAGAGCCCAAGCCCTTCCTATAGGGAAATAGCTAATGAAAACCAGAGTCTCCAAGACCTCCTGGGGAAAGTGTGCTCCTTAGCAGACGCTGTTCCAGTACAGGCTCTTGCTGCAATACAACCGAAAGAGCAGGCCTCCACAGGCTGCAGAGATACTGGAAGTTCAGGCTTTCAGGCCCCCACAAGCCTAAACCTGGAAGCAGCTCCCTATATAGCATCTGTACAGCATGGTGAGATGGTTCACAGGAACCAGACCCAGACTCGCTTTCAAGAGCTCCCCCATGCTGCCACTGGTACAGATTGACAATTACAGGCCCCAGTCTGTATTGTAAACAAGCTGATCTTGGATACGAATGGAAGGCCCTGCACAGAGGCCGAGGTCTGGGGCCGCCTGCTCACAGTACTGCTGGAGACAGGCATGGCTGTGTTTGTATTACAAGATGACAACCCAGACCCATCACCTTGGTCTACCAGATGGAGGACCAATATATCCTTTTTTTTTTTAGTTGTTTAACCAGGAGTAACACACTAAGCTGAAAGCTTTTTTACAGGTGCAACCTGGGAGCACAGGGAAGTTAAGTGACTTGCTCAGATTCACACAGTATGTAAGTGGAAGCTGTGGGATTCAAACCCAGGTCTGGTCTGCTGGATGTCACCAGATTTGCAGCTCGGACCCTTAAACCACTGCACTATACTGCCTCCCTATCTGGTGTAGATGGAACTAGACTGCCTGCATACTGTTCTCTGCCACTACCTGTGGCACTGGGACACCTGAAGACATATCATACCTTTCAGCTGATGGTATTGCATGACCACCATAGCATAATTGGAATTGACTTTTTGGCACCACACGGTTGTGTGGTAGACCTAGCCAACATGTTACTGATACAGATTCAGGGACAATATCACACCATCATGATCCCTGATGCGGTTGCAACAATCTCCGCAAATGACAGAGTATGACGTCATAGATTTGTTTAAGAACCACAAGCATTTCCCAAAGCTACTTCCCATCTTACAAAGGCATCTGGAGGCATTTGCCACCAACAAGCATGACTGTGGCAGGATGTACACTGTCATTGCAGTGACAGGCCCAATACATGAGAGGCAATGGCAATACCCCTTCCCACCTGAGGCCTTGCCTACTCTTAGGAAAACAATTAAATCACTCCTCAAGCAAGGTGTGATCAGGACATGTGTTTCCACTGTGAATTCCCAAGTGTGGCCTATGAAAAACCCACAGGAGCCTGAAGGCTTACTATTGACTACAGGAGACTAAACCAGGTCACCCCCAGTTGTGCCCCAACTGTGGCACCAGCACCAGACATGCTAAGACTACTGACCCCTGACCAACAATGGTTTAGTGCCCTGGATATATCCAATGGTTTCTTGTCATTGCCATTTTATTTATTTATTTTTATTTTCTTATTTATTTAATACTAGGATTACAAATACCCTCAAGCCAAGGCTCTTTTACAAAGGTTCCATGTCAGAAGTAGTACATACATGATAATCCAACAGAACTTACAACACCTCACAACAATTCAAGTACACAGCTCAGTAGTCACATAATACGCAATCAAGGTGGAACACATAGGGAACCCCAGTGCACGGACAACCAAGAGATGGGAGGAAAAATAAAGGGGGTGAACAAATGGGGAGGGGCACAAAAGAGACTAGAGCAGCTCATGGCATTGTCAATAACACACAGAGAAGTGCTGGTAGAAGGGGAGGGGTGAAGGGAGGAGGGGAGGGGTAGGGGACAAGGGTTTAGAACAATAAGTGCAATGTGAGAAAAGCAGGGTGGATGCGATGGTGTAGGTGAGGAAGGAGGATTAGAGATGGCAGTCACAGGAGCTGGATGCAGTTGGCCCCCAAAAGTCAATATAAGTTTGTCTTCACCTTTGAGGGCAGGCAGTACACATGGACCTGCTTACCACAGGGGTTCCATAACAGACCTCCCCATTCCATCTGCACATGATGGACACCCTTGAGGGTTTCTCTACACACCAGTCTCTCTTGCAGTGTGTGGATGACCTGTTGTTGGCCACAGCCACACAGGAATAACATCTGGATCTCTTAGATGAACTACTGACCCTCATCCAGGGGGCAGGCCTCAAATGTAACCAAGCAAAAGCACAGCTATGTCAGAAAGAGGTACTCTTTCTGGGCCTGAGGATAACAGATCAAGGATGAAACCCTACCTGGAAGAAGATACAGGGATTGCAAGATTTGCCACTGCCCACCAGCATGGCCACTCTTAGAAGGTGTCTATGTATGGTAAATTATTCTAGAGATTTTATTTGTGATTTTGCTCAGAAGTCCACCCCTCTACATGAACTACTGAAAAAGGACATCCCCTGGACTTGGAGCCCCATCCACATCCAAGCTGTGACATCACTGAAACAGGTCTTGGCCTTAGCTCCAGCTCTGGTGAACCCCAACCCAGCCTTGCTATTCCATCTGGAATAGGCCACCTGACATTTCTATGCCTGCAGTATTGGCCCAGAAGGTCCATGGCACCCTGAGACCCATTGCATATGCATCACAGTCTTGACCCCTGTGGAACAGAAGTACAGCTTTTGTGAAAGGAACCTTCTGGCCACCTACTGGGCTGTCAGGCACTTTCTGTACATCACTGGGTACTCCCCCATGATCATTAATACAAACCATACCCCAACAACCTTTTTGCTATCAGACAGAGTAAAGAATGGGTCAGTCTCTAATACCAGACTGACACACTGGTTCCTCCTTCTCCAGGACAGAGACATCAAGGTTCACTCAGCCAAAATGCTATGCATGCTGGCGCATGGCATCCTGTTCCAAGGAGAAACCCATGACTGCACACTGCAGCCACCTGATCTACCAGATCCAGGACCTTTCCTTCCTGCTATACCACAGCTACTTGAGAACACCTCACTATGTCATGTCTTCACAGATGGGTCAGCTTCCTATTATCAGGGAGAACAGATAGCAGGAATGGGTATATTTGTAGTCTACCCTTTTGGTAACACTGTTAAGATTTTTAAACGTTGCAGTGTGGCGTCATCACAGTGTGCGGAAATGGCAGCAGTGGCCTGTGCCCTCAAGTTCATCCAGCATGAAAGTGAGGATGCCATCATTGTCACAGACTCTAACTGGGTTTGTTGTTCTCTTACAGAATTCCTTCCTTTCTGGCAGAAGAACTCCTTTACCTCTTCTGATGGCACCCCAGTGAAAAACAAGTAACTGGTAATATATATTCAGGGCCCCAATTTTTCTGTGGCACATCGGAGCAAAGTTCTGTGGCAGGGTTCTCATTTGCCGCAGAACTTCTGAGGCACTCAGCACCAATTTCTGTGACAATTCTGCGGCACATTTTTACCCTTAATTTTTTTCCTTTTTTTGTCTTTTTTGCCAAATCTGACACAATTGCACGCTCGTAACACAGTCATTTTAAGGGCGTTTGTCACCAAATTTTCAACATAGCCAGTTTAAGACCTCTGCTCATGAACAGTATCACTGTGATTTTATTAATCTGTCTGGAACATTGATTTTGCACACCGACCATGCCATTGTGTGCTACATGTGCGAAAACACATTTTGGGTGAAATGTGAAAAATGACAGTTGTACTGGTCATAAGGAGGTGTGGTAAAATGGCAATACAAAATCTGGAGTGAAAATGAAAAATGCTTTGAGGATTCACAGTGTATTGAGAACTGTAATGCAGCTCATAAAACAGTTGTTTTGGGAATAATTTCACCAAATTTTCAACATAGGGTTTTGAGCCACCTCATGAACTGTGACACTGTAATTTTGTTAATCATTCTGGAAAGGTGGTTCTGCGCAGTGACTGTGGAACCACCTTTCGGGACCGATTAACGAAATAAGTGTCACAGTTCATGAGGTGGGGCCCCAAAAACCCCATGTTGAAAATTTGGTGAAAAAATTCCCAGAAATGGCTGAGATATGCACTAAAGTTGAAAAAAACCCATTTATGCCATTATACAGCTTACCGGCATTTCTTCAGTTTGCAGTCGGCTTTGAAGAGTGCAGACGTGTTCCCGGTCCACAGAAGATCATCGTGCTGGGCTCCGGAGGTAAGTATGGGTTGAGGTGGGTGTGAGGTGGGGGTGTGGGGAGGTGGGTACACAGAGGGTGGGTGCAGGTTGGGGAGGGGCGAAAGAATCACCGATGGAAGGTTTTTTCAGGGTGTTAGATGCCTCACACAAGGAGGGACTTTTGCCATGCTGGGGTGGGCTCCCAGCGTGGCACCAGGCAGCTTGGGAGGGGTCGATGAAGCCGACGGGGATTGGGCACCCCATTGGCAAAGGAGTTTTGCCACGCTTGGAGTGGACTCCCAGCATGGCACAGAAACATTTGGGGTCAGTGAAACTGATTGGATTGGGCACCCTGTCAGCAATGGAGACGGCCATGCTGGGGTGGGCTCCCAGCATGGCATACTACTATTTCAGAGGGGGCACATTTGTTCAGCGGGCAGCCGCGAATTCCACGGGTGACAGCAAATTCCGCGGATATTTCCGAGGTTTGCCACACCCACGGAATTGCAGAAAACTCAGGGCCATGTATATACTCATTCACTGGCACAGAAATTTGCACACAAACTCTATGTACACAAGGTAAATGACCCCTATCATGCCCATGTCACCAAAGATGTCAAACAGTACATAGACAACTGCCTTGTTTGTGTGCAAAACAACCCCATTCCCACTAAATGAAATGCCAAACTACTACCACAGAGGCATTCTGGCCCTTGGCATGCCTTACAGATTGATGTTATTGGTCCCCTAACCAAACTAACCAATGCAGAAACAACAAATACACCCTTGTGGCAACTGATCTCTTCTCTAAGTGGGTTGAGGCTTTCCCCACTAAGACATGCACTGCAAAAGCCACTGCCAAAATCCTGGTGGAATAGATTTTCTCCAGGTAGGGCCTACCTCTCAAGATAGACTCAGACAAAGGAACCAGTTTTGCAGGTGAGTTGATGAAAGAAGCCCTTGAACTCCTTGGAGTTCATCAGAAGTTCCACATAACATATCACCCGCAATCATCAGGTCAAGTAGAGAGGGCCAACAAATGGATTAAGCAAATGCTTTCCAAATTCATTGATGACAATCCCAAGGATTGGGATTCCCTACTGCCATTACTCCTTATGGCAATTACGGGCACACCCTCAGCCACCACCCAGTTGACACCCTTTGAGGTGATGACTGGTAGAAATATGAGATTATCTAAAAACCTGTTGTTTGACCTGCACCCCCCACACACACACACACACACTGCAGACCATGTGTCTGTGGACCAATATGTGGACAAACTCAGAAAAGATCTCATACATACTCATTTGTATGCTGCAAATTGCATGGTTAAGGCCCAGCAACAGTCCAAAATTCGAAGAACTCCTTTACCTCTTCTGATGGCACCCCAGTGAAACACAAGTAACTGGTAATATACATTCATTCACTGGCACAGAAATTTGCACACAAACTCTATGTACACAAGGTAAATGCCCACTCCATACATGACCCCAATCATGCCTTCAATGACACTGCTGACACCCTTGCTAAGGAAGAGGCCGAGGGGGGGGACACCTGGATGATGGACCATCCAGAGACCAGAGTGGCTGTACACATAGCAGCTATCAGGAATAAACCTGAACCCTTCTCCCCCTTCAGTTTGTCAGATGACCAGCATGCTGACTCTGAACTCAAAGATGTGTTCAGATTCCTGGACAAAGTTACTGAGAAGAGCTTACCTACCCATAACCCCTACTGGAGGCATGCAGGTAAATTGCACCTGTCCCCAGATGACAAGCTCATTTAGTATCAACCAGATGACACCCCCACTAAATTGTGAGTGGCCCCTCATCAGCTCAGATCAGAATTTCTGCACCAAATGCATGATACCCCCACTGGTGGACACCAGGGAGTGGAAAACACACTCCAAAAGCTTAAGGCCACCACCTGGTGGCACCAAAGATGTCAAACAGTACATAGACAACTGCCTTGTTTGTGCACAAAACAACCCCATTCCCACCAAACGAAATGCCAAACTACTACCACAGAGGCATTCTAGCCCTTGGCATGCCTTACAGATTGATTTTATTGGTCCCCTAACCAAACTAACCAATGCAGAAACAAAAAATACACCCTTGTGATAACTTATCTCTTCTCTAAGTGGGTTGAGGCTTTCCCCCACTAAGACATGCACTGCAAAAGCCACTGCCAAAATCCTGGTGGAACAGATTTTCTCCAGGTAGGGCCTACCTCTCAAGGTAAAGTCAGACAAAGGAACCAGTTTTACAAGTGAGTTGATGAAAGAAGCCCTTGAACTCCTTGGAGTTCATCAGAAGTTCCACATAACATATCACCCGCAATCATCAGGTCAAGTAGAGAGGGCCAACAGATGTATTAAGCAAATGCTTTCCAAATTCATTGAGGACAATCCCAAGGATTAGGATTCCCTACTGCCATTACTCCTTATGGCAATTAGGGGCACACCCTCAGCCACCACCCAGTTGACACCCCTTGAGGTGATGACTGGTAGAAATATGAGATTACCTGAAAACCTGTTGTTTGACCTGTACCCCCCCCACACACACTGCAGACTGTGTGTCTGTGGACCAATATGTAGAAAAACTCAGAAAAGATCTCATACATACTCATTTGTATGCTGCAAACTACATGGGCAAGGCCCAGCAACAGTCCAAAATTCAGTTTGACAAGCACACACAAGAAGTGGATTGGCAAGTTGGAGATCAGTTAATGGTTCTCAGATTTGCGCATTCAACACATTCTTTTTCCAATAAGTGGGAAGGACCCTATACAACAGTCAACAAGCTCAGTCCAGCAGTCTATTAGCTTAGACTCATGCAAAACAACAAACTGACTGACAAATGGTTACATGCAAACCAGCTGAAACTGTAAAAAGGAGTATAATTACTTTTCCTCACCACATTGGGTGAAATAGTACTAATTTGCTAATGTCTGATTTTCCTTTTCAGATACACTGACAAGATGGCTATATTGTTCCATTTTCTCCTCATTTCAGCAGTTATCCCCTGCATTCAAGGCATGGCACAGCACCTCATTCCTCACCTTGATCTACCTGCAACTACCCCAGAGAGAGTCTCCATCAATATTCCTGACAATTTGATTACCGTTCAGGAAGGTTCCGATGCCTAACTCACTGCCTCGGTTGTTGCTCCTGATTAATCTACCTTACAAACTGACTGGCACACCAAGTCTCAAGGACAAATACTCCCCGTGGCCAAACTCTGCAAGGGAAATTTCCATTGTTGGCCCAATGCAAAATGATCCCAAAATGGTACTTTGTCTTTGCACCAGACCTCTGTTAGACATTCTGGTTTATATAATATAACTGCCTTAATTGACCCTTCATATTGTGACTCTCAGTATAAAGATTCTGCCAGGAAATTTTGTGCTGTACACAACATGGCCTCAGCTTCTATGTATTTATTTGTGTTACCCCCCCCCCCCGAGAAACAACTTTTGGAATGTCCAAAAAAAAGCCTAGTCCTCATAGTGGTCTCACAGCCACTGCCTTACCTGGCTCACTTATTAACAACTTACAATATATGCATGTACCTGTTTTGTTTAATTTGACTTACTGGAATATGAAAGAATTTGGAATGTGTCATACTACTAACACATCACTGTTTTACAGTATTTTGTTACTTGATTACTTAGCAGCTTTTCAGATTCGTAATGAAGACCCTACTGCCTGGGTACATACCACCGAGCATAGAGGCAGTTTTAGACGAAAACCCCAACCAGATGATCAAAGTCATAAAGGACATATACGTGACACATCTGATGTCACTGGTGCCACAGCTACCCTTACTGGTGTCTTTGGTACTGCAATGTCTATCTGGAATAAAGCGGACATTGCTACTATCAAAGCACATTCACAGAAGTTCAAACTGGTATGAACAATGACATCATACCCCCATTATTGCATGATGTAAATGACCTTAGTCAGGAAGAATGATATACTGTATACAATATGCATGACATTGCTAAGGCATTTACAGATTCTAAAGATAAGATTAATGCCCTTATTGCACAGAAAAATAAGGAAGCAGATAAGCAATACATTACCTGTGAAATATTATGCTCTGCTTATTTATCATATATTATCACTACCATCAACAATCTGTTCCGTGATCTGGAATCCAGAAGAATCCCTGATATCATACATGATAGACGCATCTCTAAATGGTATTTCCCTCAGTACAAATCCCCTAACAGTGTTGTCATGTATATGTTACAGTCTCTTACTATTCCTATTGCTATTGCTATTGCTAGGAATTTAGGATTTGTGACCAGATACCCTAACCCTGGTCCTTGCTTTACTTCTAAGAAATGTTCAACTAAGGATACTATGTTTGTGTCTTTTACTGTTTCTTTACCATGTTTTGATCCTACTACAGCTATATTTGAGAAATTAGCATCTGTACACTCCATTGGACACCTTTATGATGACATCTACAGAGAACACCTTGACTTGCCTCCTCTACTGGTTTTCCATCCTCTTCTGGACGTGTGGGTCGCTCCACACATGGATTGCTGTGCGAAGAATGGGTATATTTATTTGTGTCAATGTGATGTACTTGATGTTATTAAACCTGTATGTGGATATTTCCCAGACAGTATCGATTGGTCCTTTTCCATGGACAATGACATCACCACCACTAGCACAGAATACCAGGACTCAACATCTGCTTCAGAGGCTTCTCAACTGCACTAGTCTTATCAGAAAGAGGTTCACCGCCTGTCAACATGGATTTCCAAACAGACTTATACTTGCCCAATACAGCTACAAAAATGGAGACTGCCAACTGTTAAAATGTAATATAATTCAGATAGTGAATTTTGTGTGGTAACTTAATTTTAAACAGTTTACCTATGGAGAGAAGACATGTAATGTTAATGATTCTAATTTCTGTTTCGTCCCTCACCAGACTACTATTATTGGGCACAAAGTTATTACCCCTGCTCCCCTTGTGGAACCTAACATCACTAATGGCAACCCTGATTATCTGTTTACTCTTTCAGAGTGCCTACCCTATTTTAATGTACACATTGATCCTTTAACTTTGACTTTAAAATCCCCTTTAGACAGGAAGGATACCCATCGCATCCACATCAGCAATAATATCTCCAAAGCTAGTGAAGCAGTATATGACCTTATTAATGATGGTGATTTGAATAGTGCACTTACAAATAATTGGTTAGAGATTACCTTTAAAAGTTTTGTTATTATACAAGCATTTTTGATATTTTTCTTATTATTATCTTTGCAGCCTACAGCGCACACTACGCCAACACCATAGGCAACTGGGACACTTACAAGGCTTCGTCGTTGGGTCTGTAAATGACACCTTACTCTCTCTCCACTTCTATTTGTTTGTGTTGCCCCTTTAGAGGCAACAAGGAGGGGAATGTTACTCGAGGTCACTGCACCCTGATTGGTACCCCCAGAGGTACACTGCAGACAGCTAGCATTTAGGCACATGTTATACTAACATATAGGGATAAGGGCATCTACCGTATAAGAGTAGATGTCAGGATATGTATGCACATAATTGCTATACACTTTACTTTCCAATATACACATGTATTTCTTGCTTACAAGATGTTAGGACACCTGTCTTTGTAATGATTATGATATATGAGTCGGCATTGCCATCTATTGATGATTTGTATTACTAAACAGCTATGTACAAACTGTACCTCTTTGTTTCCACAAAGTGATGACTATAACAAAATTGTATAATGTTATCATGGACTGAGGAGTCACCTCTAATTTAGACAATAGGGCTCATCTCTGTAACTAGAAATGTTTCTATCTTACAGTAACCATGACAATTATCTAAGGTATATAATGTAAGATATTATGTCTTCTGCCTTAGAGACCCAAGGAGACACGGGGTTCCTCGAGGTATAGGGAATGCTTAGTATTGGCTCCCTGTACCTAATGGTAAGAATTGCTTAGGGCAACTATGATTTTCCTTTTTTTTTTAAACTTCAAGTTTATTAAATGTCAGATAATAACAATCTATTTTGCAAATTAATAAAATTACATCTTTTCCATCTGACTGAAAAACATAACCAAGTAATCCAAAATTGCACAAACAGTATATGTTCTGATAGTTAAAAGTGTGAACTGAACAGGATATCCTTTCACTACTGTATGTTTTATTCTATATTACATCTATTAACTTATATTAAAAAAAGGAAAAACAACAGTACAATACAGTGCATGTCCAACTTCACATAAATATAACCAGACACAGGCATCTCAGAGTTTCTTTCCTATCTTTAATAACTTTTACAACCTGGTGTAGAACTCATAGGTCCTCTTGGGGGGTATCTAATATCTGTTGTAAATATTGGTGCCAAGGCCACCATATGTTAATACATTTTTCAGTCTGTAGTCTCAGAGGTGATTTTCCTTTTGGTAGTAATAAACGAGCTGTATTACTCTTATGCAATGTGTCTGTGATTCCTTGCATTCCTATTATTGCCAAGAACCTGAAAGTGAGGTTTAGACCTCCTGACAGTCATCATCACTGTCATTAGAACTACAGTCCCCTGCTGCTTGCACAAATTCTATGTTAGCAGTGCAGGTATCAGTTCTAGGCTTCTTGGTCCTCAGTGGATTTGTTTTACTCTGAGCGTTTTATCTCTTTGCCACTGGGCATTCAATTTCAGATGCAGTTTCTTTTATTTTTATCGCAACATTGTTTTTGCCACCACTTCTGTGTACCTGGCAGGGGCTATGACCCCCCCCTTCGGAGGGGTGCATCCTCTGGCCCATTGGGGCCATTATGGGTCCTGCTGGGTCCTGGTATTTTTCTTTAGTTTTCCTCCCGCACCCACATCCGTGCAAAGGATGCAGCAGCTGTCTCCACCTCTGCAGCAGAAGCCAAGCACCGTGGGTGCAGGCCAGCTCCTTATTGTGACAGTGCATGGCACAGCACCCCCTCCTGAGGAAGGAGGCAGTCCTCTGGATGCTCAATTCTTACTCCTGGCCGACCCCAAACAACCCAAGTCCATTCCTGAACCCGGGTCGCTGGCATGGTGCGAGGTGTGGTGTCCAGTGCCTCAACCCTCAGCACCACTGGGCTAGCCCACAGAAGTAGTTTCAGGCACAGTCACACCAATGGGTAGGAGGTGGTTCCTGTGGACAGTCTTCTCTAAGCCTCTATCATGTTCTTGATGAATCCTGTAGACTGGCAAGTCAGGTATTTTCTCAACTATGATATAGGATTCTGGTGTCCAGCAGTGCTGAATGTTGTATTTTCCTTGAAGCCTAAGTTTCTCAGAAATACAGAATCTCCAAGTTGCAACACCTGGTGTTGAACTCATTCATCATACCTCTTTTTGTTTGCAAGGTCATTCTTGGCTGTGGACTCAGAGGCAAGTTGGTATGCTTTTTGTAGCTGCTGACACAATCACCTTGTGCATTTTAAGTATGTATCTTCAGTTGTACCATCAACTGAGACTCTAAAAGAGAGATCAACAGGGAGATGAGCTTCTCCACCAAACATCAAGTAGAATGGGGACTGTTAAGTAGCATCATTGTGGGTGCAGTTGTTTGTACGTACAAGGGAACTCACTTTCTGGCTCAAATTTGGTTTCTGAAGTGGGTCAAGGGTACCTAACCTGTCAAGCAGTGTTCTGTTAAAGCGTCAAGGTCGAGGGTCCCCTGTGGGTGACAGGGAGTGGTTCTTGATTTCTTGATGCCAAAGGTTGTCAGAAACATTTTTAAAGTCAACTATCAAAGTCCCTCTCTTGTTCAGAGGGAATTCTTTAAGGGTTGCCATAATGACTGACATATTGCTGTGGTACATTGACAACTGTGGTGGCTTTTTGATCATTTTTTGCACACACCTGATCATATTAGGTGTATTGGTCAGTTACCACTAGAATGATGCCAATATTTTGGCACTTGGGTTAATATCCCAGTACTGACACTGCAGTGCAGCATGAGAGGGGTGCTGCACTTCTGAGGTGCCGTCTTTCGGATGAGACATTAAACCGAGGTCCCATCTGCCTGGATTGGTGGTAGTTCAGATGGATGTTAAAGATCCCATGGCACTTATTGAAAAGAGTAGGGGAATTTCCCCGGTGTCCTGGCTAAATTTCCCTCATTCACTAAAAATAAATACCACCAACAGCTTAATCTGGTTCAAGGACAGAAGGCATTCATCTGTATTCCCCTCCCCCGGGTCGTGCCTGAAAATAGGCAGGATTTGTCTAATGCACTTACCCGGTCAACAAAAGCTAAATAAATAAATAAATAATCATTTTTTTTCTGTCTGGCTCCAACAAGAGGAAGTCCATACATACTAATTTATGTGGCCCACTGGTTTTGATGTTGACTAAGGGTGCTGATCTTTTTGGCAAAATTTTTCTTTTGATACACCTGAGACAGTACTTACAATGCTTTTCAACCTCTTTTTCCATTCTGGGCTAACAGAAACATGTTCACATTAGGTCCAGAGTATGGTAAAACTCCTAGTGATCCATGTAATCATGTGGGGATCTGATGATGGCTGTTCAACACTTCCACGGTAGTACCAATTGTTGTCGAGGGAACTTTAGGTGTTCACTGTCATGATGGTTCTTATGAGCAGTCCATCTCTTAGAAACAATCTGTTCCATTCTCTCAATAACAGTGGGATATCTGGGTGAGTTACTTGCACTTCACTTGTATCATGTCTCTTCTTCAGGGCATGTGCCACAATAAGCAATATACAGTCCTCCCACTGGGCTTGTTTGAGTTCAGACCAGCTAGGCTGGGGCAAAGACAACAGATCCAGACCAGTGAAATTGAGATATCCTTTCAGAATAGCATGAGGAGCAGCTAGTATACCTGTCATTTGCTCTGTGTGAGTTTGTAGGAGTGGTTCAATCTGCGGTGTTAAACACATTTCTTTACTGTGGCACTTGGAATTAACGTACTTGGGTCTGGTTGATCAGGGTGCAAACTTTGGAACAATGTGTCGGCATCAATATTGCTTTGACCACTGCGATATTCTGAACTGTAGTTGTAGGTAGATAAAGCTGAGAGTCACTGATGTTCATCTGTGTCTAATTTGTATATTGTATTCACATAGGTGAGTAGATTGTTGTCTGTTCTCACTGTGAACTGGGCCACATACAAGTAATCATGGAATGTTTCAGTGACTGTCCACTTGAGGGACAAGAATTCAGGTTTGTGCACTGGTTAAAGCTTCTCAGACAAGTTCAAACTGTGCCTGGTAAAAGCAACTGTATGAAGTCCATCACAGTGCTCCTGGTACAAGACAGCTCCTAAACTACTTAAACTGGTGTCTGTGTGAAGGATGTAGGGTTTGGTGGAATCAGCAAATGCCAGCACGAGCACCTCACTTAGGCATTTCATTATCTCTCTGAAGGCCTCTTCACACTGCTCAGTCCTCATGGTGCCAAATGGTTTATTCATGTTCCAATACTTGGTTGAGAGAGTGCTTTTCCGGAGTAGGCTTTCTTTTTGTTGGCAGGCAAGTAAACTTGGGTGATGTCATTCAAAGGGCAGACGACAATTAAATAGTCTTTCACAAACCTCCTGTAGCATCCACAGAATCCAAAAAATGGCAATAGGGTCTACTCCTGGTTAAACAATTAAAAAAAAAAAGTTGTGAGATGTAGGCCAAGTGGTGAGTGTCTCTACTTTGGCTGGGTCAGTCTGTATCACATTGGTGGAAATGATGTGGCCCAGATATTGAACAGATGACTGATAAAACTGGTACTTGTCAATGGACACTTTCAGACCAAACTCCTCCAATCTGTCCAATGCCTTCAACAGTCTTGCTCTGCACTCTCCAATGTTCACCCAAGCACTATTAAGTCATCCAGGTATACTAGCACCTCCAGCAGATGCACATCTCCAGTTGCCTTTTTCATCAGACTCTGATACGTGACAGTGGCCCTAGATATACCTCGGGGGGCATCATCCCAAATTGGTAGAACCTCAGAAGGCAGATGAAGGTGGTCTTCTCTTTAGCTTCTTCTGCCATTAGAATTTGCCAATAGCCACTGTCCAGATACAGCACCGAGAACCACTTGCTTCCCATTAAGCTAACCAGGGCATCTTCAAATCTGGATACTGTATACTGGTTGGGCACTTTCCTCTTGTTAAGAGCATGGTAGTCTCTTTACATTACTGGTTTCTTGGATCTTGGTTTGTAAGACTTTTATGCTAATTGCACTGCATTATACTGTATTGTTACCTCATTATATCTTATTGCAGTATTGTTGGAAATTCAATAAAGTATATTAAATTAAAAAAAAAGAACATGGTAGTCTATGCACATATAGTATGAATAATTCTGGTCTTATTCCTGGCCACCACAATGGGGGAGACATAAGGACTTCTGGACTCTTTGATGATCTCTGCTGCCAGTAACTCTTGTAAGTGGCACCTGACATCTTCTATGTCAGCACAGGCCAGTCATCGGGATCTCTCCCAAAAGGGTTGGTTGTCTTGAAGGTGGATGTGGTTTTTTTCTCCTTTGATGCATTCCACATCCCATTCATTCAAGGACAACACACTTTCTAGTGCTTGACAAGCTTGTTGCATAGGCTCCACTGGTAGTGGTCAGGTGTGGGCGAGTTTCCATACTCAAACAGTTTAGGGTTGATTTCTGTGGTAGTGACAACTTCAGGGCTCCACTCCAGTTGCACTTTCAGCATGGAAGATATTCACCAGCACTCAGCCCTTCGCAAGATGATGGGTTTCTCAGTCTTGTTCTCTATCCTTACTATCACTCGTCTCACTGAAGAGGTGGCAGTCGGTGGCATCACTCCTCTCTGGACCATCAGTCCTTCTGGCAGACTGCTATCAGCTGGTGCATTAATGATGAGAGCAGGTCCAGATGACTGATGCTTCAGCTCAGGTATACTGACCACATGGCACAAGGCACTGGGCGGCAAGATCACTTCCTTGCTGTTGACCTGGGAGATCACTCCAAGGGTCTCTTCCTGCACCATGGGCTTAGGGGAATGAAGTTTCAGACTCACTCTCTTTTGAGTTGCTTGCAATGGTGGGATCTGTAGGCACTATGCTCCTCCCTCTCTTGGCACATTTGGTCTGACCTCCTAAATGTGTTGGTATTGGTACTGGTCAACACAAGAGTGTCATCCATGACTTGGACTCTGAGCATATCAATGCTATTACATCATTTCTGTGCAGTACTTCCTTGTCTTCTCTGAGGAACTCAAATTACAGGATGCTGTAACCATCACAAGGATAGCTGGTGTTGCTCAGATCCCACAGAGCAAGTCCTTTCAGAGGTATGAGAGGCAGGTGTCTTAACTGGCAGTTGTAGAAAGAACAGTGGATGATAGTAACTTGTGACCCACTGTCAAGTAAAGATTGACATGGTTGTCCTTCAATGAGGATTGGAGTCCCGTAGTCCTGATGGCAATTTGCTCCCTCAAGGGATTTCAGGGTCAGTCTAGTTTACGGAGCATCATATTGTTGGAGACCCAGGTTACTCCTTCACTGGGCTCTACATGTCAGTTACCTGCTGTACTGGTTGGATATGTCATTTCCCTGCTGTGCTGGTTAGATTTCCAGCTTTTGGTTCACAAGCTGTGGATTTGCTGGCTGAGTGCAGCCTCAGACTGTATGTCCATCTTGCCCACATCTGTAGCAAACCACATTGTTCTTGAGCTGAGGTGGGGCTTGAGGACCATGCCGAGGGGCAGCAAAAAATCTGGGGGCACTTCTTCTACTTGGAAGCCTGGACTTGACTCTTGCCTACTATTTGTGTGCTGTGACCAATGTTTTCACTTGCTTCACCAGTTGCTTTATTTGTTTTTAGTGGCCAGTGGCATCTCCCAGATGTCCTTGAGCAGTGACTTGGGTTGTAATGGGAGAGGGCTTTCCATGTGAACCCTTTTAATGACTCTCTATAGTGTAGTGATTAAGGGCACTGAGTTGCAAACCTAGAGACCTAGGTTTGAATCCCATTAGCCCCCGCATGCATACTGTGCAACCCCGAGCAAGTCATTTAACTTCCTTGTGCTCCCAAGTCACACCTGGAAACAAGCTTTGACTTAGTGTGCCCTTCCTGGTTAAACAATTTCCCCTCCCCCTTTCCCTCTCCACTCTGCCTGTAACTCTTCTTCTTGCCCCTCTTCCAGAAGATATTTCATGTTCGGAATGAGGCTTTCTGGTTCTTCAGCTGAAAGGAGAATACAGTCATCTGTGAGTGTATGGCTCCTTTCAGTACCTAACTGTAGTCTGGTTCTGTCAGCTTGGTCTGAGGTAATTCTGCCAGCCTCAACTGTTCATCGAATAACTGTCTCTAGTTGGGACAAGAAATTGGATAATTTCTCTCCTTCTTTCTGTATGATGGCTTACAGTTGGAAAGGTAGGTCAGTGCCACTCTTGACAGGTCTCTAAGTACTTCTTAACATCGCTTGGTAGTCCTGCAAAGTACAGTTTGGATAACTGATGTGCAAAGATCACATAATGTCCAAAGCATGTCCCTGGAGACTCTCAAACACTCCTTTCCTTTTTTCATCTTCAGAGGATTTCCATTCTTGAAGCATCTGAGTTCTTGACTTATCCAGCTGTAGTAGTCATCTTTCCCATTTGGGGTGGGACAGTAGCTAAGAACATGTGTAAGCTTTGATAGAAGCTGGTGTCCTAATGGGATACAGGAATGGCTGCACATTTCCCTACCACTGGTGCCAGATTGGCCAAAGGCACAGGGGGTGTCGCACCTTCTTTGTGAAGCAGGTCACTGACATCCTTGGCAGTCTTTCCTGCTACACTGCGAAAGGACTGGAATTGTACCTCAAAATCTGTGGGAGCCATGGGTCCCTTTGATGAAGGATTTGGAGTGTCGGTAGACACCAAGGCTTGAAATTCTTGCACTGTTTTCCCTCACTGGCCAACAACAATTTGACTTTTTCCATCCAGCTGGATGGCTGCACTGGTGGGTGAAGGGGACTGGAAGGCAGACTACCCCCCCCCCCGCCAAACATCGGCCATCTTCCTTCAGAACTTGCAGATTTGAATGTGGGGGGCAGTTTGCTCACATCAGTTTCTAAACCATTCTCAATCAATGCAGTTGTGCTTTGACTGGCATTGTCATACTTCACAATATCTACTTTTAAAATGTTGTTACACTCAAAAGTGTTCAGTGCCTCCAAACATGACAGCCTTTTTGGTACTTTCAGGGATCCCAATGACCAGATTTGCCTTTTTTAGGCCAATACACTCCCCATGGCACCAGTCTTCCAACTCGTGAAGTGCCATGGCAACTTTCAAAATTTTGGGGAGGGTGCTAAAAAATATTTTTCACAATGTCCCAGTTAGGGGGAAGGGAGGGCACTTGTGGTGCAGAAATCCCAGCAGTGCCTCCAATGTAGTGGAATGTGCTGGGCCCTCGAGACTCACGCTTCCACACCTTCCGTGGGTGTCAGTCTGGGTTATCTAATGATGTGCTACAATTGGCACAGAGGCCTAAAGTAGCATGATGAGGAAAAAGATTTAGCACCACCGGGACCATACCTCTCAACCTTTTGTCACTGAAATGAGGGACATGGACATTTTTGGACACTCAAAATGTGGGACAATGAGGGATGCAGACCCTCAAAATGAGGGACACATCCTCTAACATGGAACTAGAAGCTCAGAACACTGTGAAAACCATGGTGTTTACTTGTACAAAGTTTATTTTGGATTTAGTATTTTAGAATATTAAGAGTTTCTACTTTAAAGTTTGAATTTACAGCACATTCTCTGTGTGGGTAGACCTTTTCTGAGAGGGACGGATGAGGGACAGAGCAATTTTAAGGGGCAAAATGAGGGATGTCCCTCGTAATGAGGGACACTTGAGAGGTATGACCGGGACACGTGTAACCCTCAGACACAAGTTGAAACTGAAACTATGAAGTTTATTCAAACATCAATATAAAACATGAAGGTAGATCAGATCCCCGGCACTTCAGCTACTGTACTGATGTTTGAATAAACTTTGCAGCCTTAGCTTTAACTTGCATCTAAGTGATACATGTGTCCCGGAGTGCCAGAGTATTTTCCCCTGGTATGCTATAGAGGGCCAGCAGCCCCTTTTCTCTTTGGCACCCTTGGCCTCTCTGTGGTGCACTGAAGTTTGCTGTCCTAAAGAAGCATGCTGCCTCCACCTGGGGTGGCAATATGAGGTACCTAGATGCTGACACACAAGGCCATCATCCCCAGAAAATAGTGCATAAACTGTCCACATAATTCCCACCCCCCCAAAAAAAAAAAAAAAAAACAGGTGTCATAGTAAGCAGTGACAATCCCTGAAGCCACAAAATGCAATTCAATCAAATAATTTATTTAAAAGGGAGGATACAAAAAGAAAAAAAGGGGCAGCAAGGTAAAATGGGAGCAATAGGTGTAGCAGTAGACTCCATACTCCATATGGTAAAATACTAATACTTTATGTAGGCAATGAAACAGCCCCAAACTTTGCCCCACAGAATCTGCACATGCTTGGCAGTTCTCAGACCCCAAATGTTTGTGCACTCATCTTAATTTCCCCAAAGTCCATGGATGAGAAATCTTGCTTTATGTTGCAGTGGGTATCACACTGGGGAGCCTGTTGCTGCTAGCAGTGTGGAGCTCAGTGGCACACATTAAAAGGTTGCAGATGAAATGCTCTTTAAACACAACTGTTGCAGAACACAAAGAGTTATTGTTTAAACTGATTGAAAAAGGTTTGCAAAGGGGCCCCTATTTGTAATCCAGAGGATGGGTGGCTGGGGTACCTCCACAAGTGTTCTGCTTGAGCATCTCACGCTGACTCAGTCCTGCCCAGGAAGACTCCTTCAGTCCTTGGCACAGTACACTTTTTACCCTGTTGCAGGGCTGAAATCCTGATATTTACTCTTGGTTTGATGCCTCAGTTAATACCTCTGGTGTAGGTTGCTGGGACAAGCTTGCTAGTGGTTTCTCTCTGGTTTCACTTTCTCTCTCTCTCTCTTTCCCTCCCTCCCTCCATATCTCACTCTCTGTGCACGTCTCTCTCTCTCTCTCTCTCTCTCTCTCTGTCTCTCTCTCTCTCTCTCCCCCTCCCCTCTCTCTCTTATTGTGTTTCTGAGACTCAGGACCTGGAACAAGGCAGTGACCTTCTTGGACTATAGATACTGCAGGAGATAGTCCCCCAGAGGGGGAAAAGTCTGTTGTGGGACAGGAAAAACCCCAGCTCCAAACTTGCCTTCCAGATGTAGTCTTGTTTAAAACTGCTTCTTCACTCACACATACATGGTCATGGGATCCCAGACTCTTTCAGTTTGCTAGGCTTACAGTGTCTTGATAGACAGAGGCACACCAGCCAACATCTCAACACTGAACCACTTATTTGACTGTCTCACTGAACTGACCCTGATCTCTGAAAACAGACCCTTTTATCTGGTATGACACTCGACATCTGATTGGCCAGGTTCATTCCCAGACAGTCTATAAGCACATATATGACTCCTGATTGGCTGAAATTCATGGTCAAAATTTGTTCAGACTGCCAACCCCTTTCCCACAAGATTTTGCAGGTTGTGGAGCCATGGGGGCTGCCATCTTTGTTTACATGCAGTGTATAGCTTTAGCATCTTGCTGCCATTTTATTTACAGTCCCTCCATGTTGGTTCTCAAGTGCCCTAGCCCTGCTGCCTGCCCTTGGGCCATGGGAATGTTTGTTATCTTGGGCGCTTACCCCATTTTCAGGTGAGGGCTCTTACTTGTGAGGCAGCCATCTGTGCCACTCTCCTGAGTGGGTGTGCATGTGAGCTTTCGTTCTGTCTGTTCCCAGCCAGCTGCCTGCTCTGGGCCATGAAACTCCTTGATGTGCACCCAATGGCACGTTTGTAAACTGTTCCCATCTCCACTGCCTGCCCTGGATCCAAGATATTCCAGGAAGCAGATGAGCAGCCCATTTTTTTAAATTGAGCTACGGCTCCAAAATGTGCACTTCAGCACCTGCACCGCAGCCCATCCATGGTTGCCATTCTTCTCTGTGCTCTGCTCCCTGGCCCTGGGTTCGGGAAACAGACAACTGAGCTATTCCTTTTCCTGCCCCCTGCCATGGTTATGCTACCAATCTTAATAGCCAGAGAGCAGGGGAAGCTATGTGGAGATGGCCATGAGGAGTTGAAGTGGAGCCCAGGTTAACATCCCAGTAGAGCTCCTGGTTGCAGACTGGAGAACCCTGCCAGTATCCCTCCCAGCAGTCCTCAAGGTACTGAAAGGTGAAAACAATGTCTGGGAATCTGGAGGAAGCAGTCAGGTAAGCCCCAGATTTGGTGGGGAGCTTACATATAAACTTACGAACTATGGACTTGCAAACCACAAACTGGCTATGACTATACTCTGCACACTTCCCTAGTTTGTATATGACAATAGCCCCAACGTCATGTGTAACTTGATCTTCCTATGTAATCTTCGTCTGGTGACAAGAACTAATGAGACTTTTCAGGCAGTTTAAAGAACAGATGAAGAAGTTGCAAAACTGATATTCTTATGAAAGACAAAGTTGTTACAAAATTAAACTAGTAGAATGGCTGCTAGCTTCAGCATGGTGCTAGTATGTGCAAACTCAAAACTGTAAAAGTGCAGGACTCAGCACTCAGCTCACAGGTGCAAAGAACCACTACTGCTCAATGTATTCTGCCAAAAGGCTTTTAATTCAGCTCTCCATACTTCTGAAATGTGAACAGCATAATACCAGCACACTATAGAAGGACAAGAGAGGGAGGACCCATGGAACAGTCCACTGTTTCTCACCCCTACCCAATGTGCTTTGTCAAGGTGGCTAGTTCCTCCTTGGAGCCCCTTATATAGTCCAGTAATTTGAAGGATCTTTAATACCATTTAAAAAGCATTTAAACATCTAATCATACGTATTGCACAACACATAAACTATCTGAACACTTCAACCTGGATATTCTCTGTAGCCCCCTTCATTAAGATCACTGCATTTTGTGCCGAACATATTATCTTTTAATTGTCTTTCCATTATAAATAGCCATACTCATATTATATGAATAAAAAGCACTTTGTCAGAACACACTAAGCTGTAGCGGTTTTTTGCACTTAAGATCTGAGTGCAGGGTTCTGCACTTTTATGGCATTAAGTTCAGAGTTACTAGCACCATGCCAAAGCCAGTGCCCCATCTTTTGGTTCTGTATCTGTGTGGGGTAATGCTCCAGTAGGTCAGCCTGTGCTGCTTGAGAAACTGTAGCATGTATCAGAGCAGCAGCAGGCAGAGAATAACATGCACTAGCAGGAGAGTACCAACAACGAAGCCCAGAGAGGGTTACCTTTTAAACTATCTGAAATACTTTACTAGTATTGAAGAGGTGCCATTGTTCTTAGCTTCTGCATGTAGTAGTGATGTGGGTAGGAGCAGTACAAAAAAAACAGCCTGGGGAAGCTCTTTCCATAAGAAAGGCCTTCCAAATGTGTGAACAATTAGCACTAAAGGCATGTCATATATTTTGGCAGCAAAAACATTGCAGGACTATTAGGATGTAAATAGGGTGCCTAGTGGTGTAAGTGTGTTGAAAAATCCAGCTTTTGGGAAGGAAGGAACTTATTTATACAAGAATGGAGAGAGGAACTACAGTACATGTTGAATTCCAGGATCTTGTTAAATGCATTTTGAGAGACTCTAAATGTTTTCAAGATGAAATCACTGCTGAGTTACAGAAAAAGAGCAGGAACTACAGAAATCTGTAAACTCACCCGACTTTACACATTACAAAAAGTGCTTGGATGATGCAAAACTGGAGATACAAACAAAAGTAACAAAAAATGTTCCTAAGAAATGACAAGGACTAGCTGAATTACAGAGTTTTCTAGTCTTTCACTTTGATGACCTGGAAGACACCAGTCTATACTCGGTCCTTGGGTTCTTTCCTCCTTTGTGCATGACTTTGTACTTCGATTTGTAATACCCCAGAGTTAGGGTTCCCCAGCAGTCCCCAGTGTCCCCAGCATAATGTTCCAGTAGTTGTCCAGGTGCTCCTTTTAGTTAGGTGGCAGGGTGGGGGGCAACCATAGTGTAGGAGCCCCTGCACAGTAAACTGCATGCCTGCAGTTTTAAAACAAATGTTTTCCTGCAGCCTGCCCAGCTATGGCACAAGTGTGTACCATCCTAAGTCCAGCACATGCTGGGCAGATGCTTGCCTCCATGATTGTTAGGGATTTGGCGTCCTGAACACCAGGGAGGGTTCTCCATGTAGCCAGTAATGGCCATTGTTATTCAGTTGTGGCCAGCAGCAGTAGTGGTCGGGGGAGTGCTTTCAGGCACCCAGATGAAGATAAGAAAAGAAAAGAACAGTTTTGCGGCCAGTAGGGAGAAAGGGGACACAGGGAGATAACACTAAAAAGGGTAAATCATACCTGCAGTCTTCCTCTCATCCCTGTAGTGTGGCAGTCCCAGTGTTCCGGAGGTCCACAGTTGTGGTGATCCCTGTGTCAACAGGTCCCAAAAGCAGCAGCCAGCATCGGCTGTGGTGTGGGCTCAGCTCTGCCCCATTTATTTTTACTTTTTTTTTCAATTGCAGTTTATGCCCCTTCTACACCAGCACTGTCACCCAATCTTCCCTGCCGAAAGCCACAACCCTGAGGACCCCCCATGGAGCCTTGGCTATACCCTCAGGGCAGGGATGTGGCGGGTCCCCCTCTCCTTTATCCCCCTTGTAACATACCTCTCGTCTCATTAGGATCTTCATGGCAGGTTGCAGCATTGGCAGGTGAGAGGCACTACAAGGTCCTTTGTCGGTGTTGCACTGGGACCGAGTATTTTCTTGTGTATGCCCCCCCCGCCGGAGGTGTGACGTGCGCTGATGCCAAGGCAGTGCACCAGAATCTGTCATGCCTCCCCCCTCTAGTGCGGACCTGGCTTCCTGTGCCACCAGCCACCACAAGAGGTCAGGCAAATACTGAATCAGTACACCCCCTACCCCCATAGGAGACAAGCGGTCCCACGGACGCTCAAGCCTCCTGCCCTCTGGCCGGCCCTCTGACGACCTAGGCTTGTTCCCAAACCCAGGTTGCCATCTTTGCAGGTGATAATGCTACCACTGCACCTGTGGGCTGACTCGTTTATTTTATTTCTAAATTTAGAAGTTAAGTTGCAGTCCCTTGCTGGTGGCGCCCACAAGTGGGGCCACAGTCTCAAGCAGCCAGCATCGGGTCAGGCAGAGCATCAGGCACATCAAGGCCCTGAAGTTGTCCCTCCTTCTGCCTGCCTTCAGCCAGCACCCCCTCCAACCTCCTTGCTCTGCATTCTTCTCCCCAGGCCACGGTGGTGAGTCGGTGGCAGCACATCAAGCAATGTGCTGACTGCCAGAAACTTACAATACAGTTAAATAAAAGTTTGAAAAAATGCCTAGGGCACAGTGAGAAATGGCTGAGTGCCATAGAGGAGGGTGGGCCTAAGGTCCAGGACTTGAATAAATTTATATTAATTTGGCATAGCAAAGCCTAGGGGGAAACAGGGATAAGGGCAGAGTCCTTTTGTGGCTATATAAATATTCATGAATAGGCTCCCCCGGGATAAAGCTGAGGGAATCAGACCCTGATGGAGGGCTGGTAAATATTTAAAAGGGGCATTCCCTTAGAGAAACTAAAGGGGAAAGACAAGCCCCAGCTATACAAAAGATCTCAGTTGGGCAAGGGGAAGGAGGACTAGTGAGCCCAAGGTGTCCCCATTTTTGTCCATCAGTCAAGGATTAAGTGGGCCAGTGGACATGTGGCAAGCTTTTTGGCTGGTTATTTAAGAGTACAACAGGGCTCCCAGAGGTGGCATTGGGCAACAAAAAGGGCAAAATACTGTTACTGTGTATGACCTGTGTTCTAGTGTTTGCAATTCCCCCGAACTGTGTTCTCTTGGCTGCAATTGCCCTGAACTGTGATCTGCTGTAGGCTCAGAAACAAAGGTGGTGGACATGAGAAGGGCGGATTTTGGGAGGATGTGGGAAGTCCTGAAAGGGAGACTAGAGGGTATCAGGCTGGAGACAGATGCACAACAAAAGTGGGACATCATTAAACTTGGGCTGAAAGAGGCTACTGATGCTTGCACCAGGACACTGAGCAAAAGAGCAGAGCTAAGAAGCCTTGTTGGCTAAATGGGTAGGTGTTGAGGAGGGTGAGGGTAAAGAGGGCAGTGTTTCAGAGATTCAAGAGGACTGGGAGTGGGGAGGACAGGGAAGCATGCGCGAGATGGTCCAAGGAGGTGACCAAGCTAGTGAGAGAGGGCCAAGGCCACTAGTGAGTTGAGGTTAACTCAGGGCATTAAGGGAGGGGAGAAGGACTTTTTTAGACACGAGGGGAAAAAAGGAGATGCAGGGACCAAATAGTGGAGATCAGGCGGGACAAGGAGTGGGTGGAATCGGGAGTGGAACCGACGGAAACACTGAACAAGTATTTCTGCTAAGTGTTCACTCAGCAGGAGGGTGGTCCACTACCGACATGGACTGGGAAGGTAGGTACGGGGGGAAAAGAGATGACTGACAGGATTATTGTGGAGAGTAGAGTTCTAGAGTCTCTGATGGCACTAAAGGTGGACAAGGCACCAGGTCCTGATGGCATTCACCCCAGAGTGCTGAGGGAGATGGCAGAGGTGTTGGCCAGGCCACTGGTGGACCTATTCAACACCTCCCTGGACATGGGATGCATGCTATAGGACTGGAGGATGGCCCATGTGGTGCCCATACACAAGAGTGGCCCATGGGATGAGCCAGGCAACTATAAACCTGTTAGTCTCACTTCCATAGTGGGTAAACTCATGGAAGCGATACTGAAGGAGAGACCGGTGATGTTTCTCAAGGATAATGGCCGCCAGGATAGGCAGCAGCATGGATTTGTCTTGGGGAAATCTTGTCAGACCAATCTAATAGAGTGTTATGACTGGGTAACAAGAGAACTGGATGGGGGCCATGCAGTGGACATCCTGTATTTGGACTTCAGCAAGACCTTCGATTCAGTGCCTCACGGGCGGTTGGGGGGGGACTGAAATCCATGGGGGCGGGAGAAGTTGGTAAACTGGATCGGGAACTGGCTGAGGGAGAGGCAGCAATGGTGGCAGTGTGGGGGGACTCTCAACCTCTTGGCCAGTGATGAGTGGAGTGTAGCAGGGCTCTGTGCTGGGTCCAGTGTTGTTTGAGCTGTTCATCTCAGATATCTCACATGGAGTTGAGTTGGGAGCAAAATCAGTCTGTTGCAGACAATACCAAGATGGGGCGTAGTGGATGATGTGGAGGGGTGGAGAGAGCTACAGGGGACCTAGCAAAACTGGTGGAGTGGTTAGCGAAGTGGCAGCTGACCTTTAATGTGAAGAAGTGCAAGGTTATGCACTTCGGGGCAAAGAACCCGAAGAGGGAATATTGGTTTGGGGGGGGGGTGAGGCTGGCTGGGGGTCACCGAGGAAGAGAAGGACTTAGGGTTGATGGTAACAGAGAGCAACAACTCTGCTCACTGCAGAAAGGCTGCAGCTAAGCCTAACAAGATGCTAGGGTGTATTGCAAGGTAATTCTCGTCCAGACATAGGGAGGTGATCCTGCCCCTCTATAGCATAACCTTGATTATCCGACCTCCTATTATCTGAACCTCCAGATTATCTGAACTCCTGCCATGTCCGCCAAGGTAACAGTTGTTTTTTTGTCACCGTTATACTGCAGTCAGTTAACACCTGATTGTTGTGTGCACTTAATGAATCTTGTGACAGCTGCAGAGCATTGAATGACAAGTGCAGCACAATACGGTAGATCCAGGTAGATCTCTTCTCCTCCCAGGAACCAGTTTATTCATCAGTGTGATTCAAAAAGAGCTACAGTATACACGTGAGCGGAGGAGAGCAAGAGTGACAAAATCCAGGGGCCACGATTGGAGGCAAAGAACAGCTTCAACAGAAGGGTTAAAAGAAAAATTAAAGACTCCACCATTACTTAAAGCAGCCGAACAGCTTAAAAGCATATCTGTTGCTGGCGATAAACTCCCGGCTCCTGTACTTTAATTTCGGCACTGGGAAGGAGGAAAGTTCTGGGTCTGTACAGAGTTAAGTTCTGGGCTTTCTCTGTGATTTTGGTTTCATCTCGAGCCGTCAGTAACTCCCTCCACCCCTCCTTCCACCACTGTCTGATCTGCAATACCAAATACAAGCAGAGAAAGTGGTAAATCAGGTAGTGTAAGAGTTTAAGAACAAGGACTGGTCAGGTTGTGTCCATTAATTCAGTAGACTACTGTATGTTGTGCCAGGAATGGTGGTGGGTGTGGTATAATATCTGCTACCATAGTCGGTGTGTACTTTGTGGTGCTCCATAGAAATGTTTGGAGTGCAATCAGGTGTGAAACCATTACAGATACTGTATTGCCACACTTAATGGTTATCAATATACTTGCTTTTTAGTACAGTATACTGTGCCACGAACCGTAACCGGCACTCCCATTCATTTCAATGGGACCCCCATTATACGAACCCCTCGATTATCCGAACTAATCTGATATCCCCCAGTGAGTTTGGATAATCGAGGTTATACTGTATAGGTCTGTAGTCAGGCCACACCTGGAGTGCTTCATGCAGTACTGATGACCATATCTGAAGAAAGATATCAGACTGCTTGAGGGGGTGCAGCATAAGTTGACAAAAATGATACAGGGAATAGAAGACAAAACCTACGAGGACAGACTTAGGGAACTGAATTTGTACCCACTGGAGGAAAAGAGGGACAGGGGAGATACAAATTAAACATTTAAGTATTTGAAGGGGATCAACAAATCTGGCTCTGATGGGTTGGTCATGCTGAGGAAGGGAAGGGACATGAGAGGGCATGGGCTAGGATTGAAAGGGGGCAGATTTAGGAGGGAGATGAGGAGACATTACTTCACAGAAAGGGTGGTGTCGAAATGGAATACCCTACCAGAAGAGGTGATATCATGTAAGATGGTAGGCAGTTTTAAAAGGGCATGGATGTGACAGAGAGCTCCTGCCACTCTTGAGGACTGACCTTTTCTTAAATCTGTTGTAAAAGTTCTTCTATTTTTTAGCCTGATCTATCCATTACAATTTCTAGCCCATACGGTTGGCCACCTATGGGCACCCCCTTCCCTTTCTTGACTATGCTATAGTGTCCTCTTTAATTTTCCTTCTCCTTCTCAGGTCCTCGTACAGGGAGGTTATTGTGGTGACCTCCAAGCATATGTAAAACAGGTTGTGTTTATTGTTGTTGAATTTAGTATGTAATAGCACTATGTCATAAAATACCTTGATGTACTGTATATACCTTATGTTTATGAAACCTGTAAATGTTGAAAATACCATGGCATTAGGAGTTTTTGATAAAGGTAAAAGGTATTAGTTGATTGTATTATAAAAATTAAGTTAGTTGTGCTATTTAAAATGCATGTAAATTGCTGTAAATGGAGATAAATCTGAAATGTCATGATGATTTGCATATATCCCATGATGCTTTGAATCAGGGAAGTATGTGTGATGTTATGTTTCTTTGAAACTTGGCTTATTGTCAATGTCCTTTGGGGTAACCCTTGTTTCAATGTTTCTGCACCGAGGTTCTTTGTCTTTACGTCTTTTTTTTTTTTTGTTTTGTTATTTGAGCCCCCACCACCCAAGCAAACAAGGCCCACATAGGGGTGGAGGCTGAACCTCAACTGCTAAATTAGAGCAGAGATCAGTGTCAGTAGGCGCTGGTTAAGTGCAGTGAAAGGACATACATAGGCTGTCGCTGCAAACTGATGTACTGACAAAGGGATATGCCATTGCTTAAGGTTATCTATTTTTATTTTGAATAAACATGACACCCAAGTTGCATGTTGAACTTCAAGTTCGGTGTCTGATTCATCTGTTATCTCACAGCTTCTCCACAGTGGGACAGGGCAAAGGGTGGGGTCTGGGTAGGTAGTGCTGAGAAACTTCTGGGGGTATGGGGGGAGGAAGGTGGGGCAACTACAAACTAGGGGTACAAGCTGTGTACTTGAGCAGACTAGACAGACCATATGGCCTGTTTCTGCTGGCAGATTCATATGTTTGTGCTGCCTGCAATTGCCCCGAACTGAGGTCTACTGCTTGCAATTGCCCCGCATATTACTCTTTTGCCTGCAATTGCCCCAAACTGTGGTCTACTGCCTGTAATTACCCTGAGTTGTGCTCTCTTGCCTGTAATTACCTGAACTGTGTTCTCTGGCCTGCAATTGCCCCAAATCGTGCTCTCTTGCCTGCAATTGCCCCAAGTTGTGCTCTTTTGACCACAATTGCCCACACTGTGTTCTTTTGCCTGCAATTGCCTCAAGCTGCAATTGCCCCTAACTGTGTTCTTACCTTTCAGAAGTGGTTTCCAGAATCAGTCTTCAGCAGCTCCAGGAGGGTGTTCAGACAGTGCATCCCACACCTACAGTATCCAGCCTGAATAGTGTTGCCTTGAAGTGTGAATCTCCTGGAACATCAGCATTCATGTTTTGCACCCCTTGCAACGTCATGTTTGTTTTTTCCACTGGTACCAGGTTATGTTCAGGCCCTGTGCAGATCTTACCATTCAATTTGTCGCTTTCTTTTCTCGTCACAGTTCCATCAGGATCTTCTGTTCCCATCTCCATGTCAACACCCCCCGTTTGCTATTTTGTGTTCTTCCCTGGCTCATCTGGCCTTGGCGCCCAGAAGCCAACCGTCTGTCTGGCTTCTGAAAATATCTTCATCCTGGTTCTCAGTTTCTGTGGGTTCTCCTCATCCATCCCTGCATCTGGTATGTCGTCCCGGCAGTGTACGGAGGGACTGTGGCTGGGTGGTTCCAGCAACTCATTTCCTGGGGTCCTGTATCAGCCCAGAGGTTTTCCAGCTTCTTCCCCATCTTGTCTCCTAGGATCCTACATCGGTCCAGAGGTTCTTCAGTATGTTCTGCATTTCATTTTCCTGGGATCCTGCATCGGCTCAGAGGTTTGTCAGCTTCTTCCGCATCTCATTTCCTGAGATCCTGCATCGACCCAGAGGTTCTTCAGCTTCTTTTGCATCTCATTTATTGGGATCCTGCATTAGCCAAGGGGTTCCATACCTTCTTCTGCATCTCATTTTCCCAGGGGTCCTTCATTGGTCAGGAGGCTTTACAGTCTCTTGGGGCTCTTGTTCTTCAGCTTTTCTGCATCTCATTTTCCCTGAAGTCCCACTTACTAACATACTAACATACTAAAATGCCAGCAGAATAGGCCTAACGGTCTTTTGTGTCTGCTCGTTTGGTCAGCCCCCACCCTGGGAGCTGACATTGCTGCCCCCCTCTCCCTCTCTGGCTTCTGCTTTCCCAGTCCCGGATATTCTCGCTGCATTTGTTTTTGCTTCCAGAACCCTTCTCCTGTACCTGTACCACCCCCTCTTGAACCCCCTCCACTATTTCTGCCTCCACCAGCCCCCTAGGCAGTGCATTGCATGGCTCCACCACCCTCTCAGTGAAGTAGCACCTCCTCCTTTCTCCCCTGAATCTCCCCCCTTCCAGCTTCCACTCATGACCTCTAGTTGCCCCACCCTCCTTCCTTCGAAGCACCCTGACTGCTCTTCCCCTATTTACCCCCTTCATGTACCTGAAGACCTCTATCATGTCCCCTCAGTCCCTTCTCTCTTCCAATGTGTACATATTTAGCTCTTCAAGCCTCTCCCCATAGGTCCTATCCCCCAAGTCCCAAATCATTTTGGTTGCCCTCCTCTGGACCCTCTCCAGGAGTTCAATGTCCCTCTTTAAATGTGGCCTCCAAAACTGCATGCAGTACTCGAGGTGCGGCCTCACCAAGCAGTTATACAGTGGGAGTATCACTTCCCTCCTTTTGGAGGTGAGCCCCCTAACGATGCATCCAAGCATACTGTTGGCCTTTGCTGCTGCCCTCCTACAAGTCTCTGAGTTGTTCATCTTGACATCCACCACCACCCCCAGGTCCCTCTCAGCCATCGAGACTTGTAGCATTTCCCCACCCAGGGTGTACACTTGGCCCGGGTTTCTGGCTCCCAGGTGCAGTACCTTGCATTTTCCTGCATTGAACCTCAGCTTCTGCTTTCTAGACCACCTTTCCAGAGCATCCAGGTCCCCCTGTAGGGCTACCTACCCTCCTCCCCATCCACCACCGCCCCCAGTTTTGAGTCATCCACAAAGAGACTCATCTCACTCCTGATACCCTTCCTTATGTCAGAGACATAGGCGTTGAACAGGAGGGGCCCAAGGACCGATCCCTGAGGGACTCCACTAATGACCCTCCTTGGGGATGAGACTATCCCTCCAACCACGACCCTCTGGGTCCGGTTCTGGAGTCAATTTCCTATCCATCTGATCATCTGGTTCCCCACCCCCATTTCTCCCAGATTATCCAACAGGCCTCCATGAGGAACAGAGTCAAACGCCTTGCTGAAGTCAAGAAAGAGGACGTCCACTGGTCTACCCAGGTCCAAGGCACTCGTCACCCAGTCATAGAACTCCACAAGGTTTGTCTGACACAATTTCCCAGGGATGAATCCATGCTGTCTATCGTCTAGGCACCCTAACTTTTCCAGATCCCCCCCAGGCTCTCCTTGACAATGCCCTCCATCACCTTGCCCACCACTGATGTCAGGCTGATGGGCCTGTAGTTCCCTGCCACCTCCCTTGATCCCCCTTGTGGATAGGCACTATATGTGCCACCTTCCAGTCCTGGGGCACCCACCCTGTCCTCAGAGAGATGCTGAAGAGCTCCACCAGGGGTTTTGCCAGGACATCCGCTAGTTCCTTCAGCACTCTGGGATGTAATTTATCCAGCCCTGGTGCTTTCTCAGTCTTAAGGGACCTGAGGGCTTCCCTCACTCTCTCTGCCATGATTTCCAACTCCGCTACCTCGTCCCCCTGCTTTGCCCTTCCCCCACCTGCCAGTGCCCCCCTCCCAGACCTGCCAATCGGTAAGGGTCCCCCCTCCTCAGTTTCACCATCTCCTCCCATGTATGATGCAGCCCCCCATTTTCCTTGGTGAAAACTGAGGCGAAGTACTCATTTAGTACCTCAGCCTGCTCCCCCAGGTCTTGTGCCCATCCCTCCCCTGTTTTAATCCTGCTAATCTTCCCCTTCACCTTTCATTTTTCCCCAATGTATCTAAAGATACTTCAGCCAGGAGGCTTTACAGTTGTTTGGGACTCTTGTGCATTCTAGTTCTTTTCCTGCTTCGTTTCTTCCAGTTCAGCTAAGCTGGCCAATGAAGTGCACTGGTGACCATCACTCTCAATCCTGGGTGAACACTATGCCCTGACCTTTGATCTATGCTGGTTGTGCTGTCATAGAGTATAGGATTGTAGATGTTTGTGCTGTCACAGAGTATAGGATTATAGAGTGATAGGAGAGTTGTAGTATATTTATAGAGTATAGGATTATAGTGTGATAAGCGTAATATAGTGATTGAATGGTAGAAGTATAGAAAATAGAGTGCTATTGTATACAACTGTACATTTGCCTATCCTCTTTGGTGCTTTGCACCTAGTAAAACCTTTTCCATTCTTCAAGTTTGTCTCCTGCCTCTCCTTACCCAAGCACCGCTACACCATCAGCGAATAAGATCCAGTGCTTTACATTTACATTGAACCCAAGTTGCCATATGTCAGACCATCTTTCCCAGGTCTTCTTTAAGGTCCTTTACACCCTCATCCATGTCTACCCTCTCACAGAGTTTGATGTCATCCACAAAGAGAAATGTACCAGGACTGCCCATGTAAAGAGGTGCGGGGTGAGGGTAGGAAACAATCAAAGATGATGATTTATGATGAGTCTGAGTTTCACAGTTTTGTTGCAATACTGTGATCCCAAAGACAACAGATGATGGTGCTGGATATATTGTATGCAGGTGCATGAGGACTGGAAGATTGCATACATTATTACATCAGGCATGGCAGCACTTCATGACATTACGTACTGACCCACACTGTACTGTGCTCAGTGGATACAGAAATAACATTGGTCTCCAGTGCTGTCAGACCATAACGTTCACCCAGCAGTAAATTCTGACTGTGTATGGACCACTATACTTACCAGTCCCACCCTGTAACAGGCTGTGCAGAAAAAGAGATGAGTGAGGTCTCCAGTGCTGTCAGACCCTTAACTTTTTTCTTCAAACATATTTTATCCCCCACCATAGGCTGCTACCTTCTTCAACTACCAGTCCCATATCCTGTTCCTGCTTGTTGAGGCTCTACTGCTGACTTGTCCAGGACCTCACAGCCCACCCATAACACACTGCTGTGCTGCCCCCCTGTCTTACCCCCAGGGCTGGGTATGCTTCAGTATTTTTTTGCTGCCATCTATCTGGCCACCCATAGTGGAGGTAAAGGTGTGGGGGTACTTCCTCAGTGGTAGCGGTGGAAGATAGTGTGTACAAAACAAGAAAGAGCCAGGGCCCTGGCCCACCAGCGTAGCGGTAGTGTTTCTGCTTGTGAGGCCAATGCCCCGGGTTCAGAAACAGACCCAGGAAGTTGGAGGACCAGCTGGGGAGGAGGATTGAGCATCCCCTTGACTGCCCTCCTCCTCTGGGGGGAGGGTGGGAGAGTGTCTGGTGTTTGACTGACCTCTGGTGGATGATAAGGGGAGAAGAAGCCAGAGCTTGACATGCGGGGGGGGGGCTGCCAGACGTCGGCACTTGTGTGTCATACATCACTGCACACCACACCTTTAATGGGGGGTAAACAGCATTGAAAAATGCCAGCCCACTGAATGATGCCCTGCCTCATCATGAACCCCACACCAGTGACCTTGGCACTTGGATGGAGACAGAGCTTCAACAATGTTGGGAACCACCATGCCCTATGGCTCTGCCTTGGCGGGGGGGCAAGGGAGGAACACCAGAGGAGGTATCAGCTGGAAACTGGACTTGAACGATGTCAGGGCTGAGCCTACTGTACTTGGCGGCCTCACCCTGGGGGACAAGCCAGGGAGGAACACCATCCTAGGTAGATCTGGGGTGGTGAGTGCCAGGCTGGGGATGGGGGTTGCACTGCCAAGAAACCAGACCAAAAAAAAAAGGAAAGTGCCAGGGCTCACGTGGGCCATAATAAGCCCTAGCATGCAATAATTCCATTGTACATGTACAGCTGTAAAGGACTATTTGCATACCATTTATTGACCCAAATGCATGGATGCAGGAGACCCTTAGTGCATTGATCAATAACTTTCAGTTCTGTTTTAGTCTATTGTCCACAATCCCACTGATTGCCACTGTTTTATAATATTAAATATTTCTCTTATATTTATTGGACCCCACACACACATCAAACACCCATGCCTTATAACATTAAACAATTCCATGGTGTCTAGTGGCCTACCATTCCTGGAACATTCATGCATTATAATATGAAACATGTCCCATATGTCTACTGGATACCCTACACTTTTAACAAATTTGCCTTATAATAGTAAACATGTTACTGGTACAGTAGTCTAGCAGATCCCCCTCCACCCAACCATGTATCATAACCCCACTAGCCAACCAGCTGAGGACCCCCTCCCTCGCACTTCCCACCCCCCAACTCACACAGGGCAAAGGTTCAACATCAATACATGTGTGACTGGCACAGCCCTATGATAACCACCTCAGCCAGCTGCTGTCTGAATATCAGTGAGCACGACTACAAGTACTATAGAGAAAGCTGCTTCTACATTACTCACTATCTCACTCAGTGACATTTAAACAGCAGAGCTGGTGGACAGAGGGCTGTGCTGGACACCCATCTGTTGGTGTCACATCAATGACTGGTGAAAGTGGGTGGTGCGAGGTGGGAGGGGCCTCAGCAGGAGGGGGGATGACACTTGATCGGTAGGAGGGAGGTCTGCTAGACTACGAGGGATATATTTAACATTTTAATGCATGGTTGTTCATGAGGATGGGGGTGCACTAGGTCAATATTACAAGGCACATAAGGACACCGCTAAAAATAAAAACTTGCCTCTCAGCTGGGAATCACAAATAGCATTGATGTCACTCATGTCAGCATTCATTTGTAGAACGATTATTTTTTCATAGCCTAAGACTTTCAGTGCTCTCAGATGCCTTTGGTGCATCAAACTCCAATGCATACATTTGGAAAAAGATTGCAGCACTATGAATCCATTGGGAGTGATGTTGCCATTCGTATGCCAGCTGGGCTTGCCACAGTCAGGACCATATTTAAAATGAAGTTTCTAGTTGATGCAAGAAATTTACATCCATGCTAATTATAGTTGTCTAGATTACTTTCTAAGGTTGTTCCTGCTGTGTTACAGCAATAAGACAAAAAAAATTAAAAAATGGATGGTGTAAATATTTTGGTTACATGACATGGAGAGATTGCCACCAATTAATTCACATGTTGCATACGAACTCAAGCAACTCTCTTTTATCTCTGGGCCTATGAATTTACAATATATGGCAGGGTGAGGGGGCAACAGGAGAGTGGAGCTGCATTGTCCCTACAACTGATTTTATTCTCTTTCTACCATATTCAGAAGGCACACACATGTGCACGTGCGCGCGCGCACACACACGCACACACACACACACACACACACACACACACACACACACACACACACACACACACACACACACACAATGAAGGAAGGTAAACCAGACATCAGAAAAGTGAAAAAGTAAGTGAGGTACTGCCTCAAGAAACCTCTTTGGACCCTTATGATCTCTCCAATTACAGACCTGTCTTAAACCTTCCCTTTCTGGGGAAGTTGATTGAGAAAATGGTAGTGGTGCAACTGGAACAACACCTTGAAAAATGTGACATCTACAAGCCCTTCCAGTCCTGTTTCTGATCTCGTCATAGGACAGAGTCTGCACTTGTCACGGTGCACCATGATCTCCTTCTAGCAAGGGACAGGGGGCGATGTTCCATTCTTGTCCTGCTAGACCTGTCTTCAGCCTTTGACATAGTGAATTATGAGGTGTTGTTGGATCATCTGAGGTACTATTTAGAACTTTCATGAATGGTGCTCCAGTGGTTCCAGTCTTACTTGTCTGGCAGAGTGCGACAGGTGATACTTGTCTCCTTTTCATCAAGCACTGCTGCACTCTGTTGTGGTATGCCTCAGAGGTCAGTTCTGGCCCCCATGTTGTTTTCCATGTACATGTTGCCTTTGGGGGAGATCATCAGATGCCATGGCTTGTGTTTTCATTGTTATGCCAATGATACCCAGTTGTTTGCATTTTCTGCCTCTGATGATGTGCTCTAGTAGTATCGGCATTGAACGAGTGTCTTAGGGAAAGCCAGGGTTGGATGGCTGCTAGCCAGCTTAGATTGAACCCCTTGAAGATGAAGGTGTTACAGTAAAAGCCTGGTCGACCAGGTGTAGCTGTGGCAAATGGCAGTGTCTTCCAACTCTTGCTGAACGATGTATCACTTCAAGCTGCAAGTAGGGAGAGGATTACTGTGGACCCCAAGATGACCCTGGAATACCAGGTATCTGCTATTGTCTGCAGTAGCTTCTATCACTTGTGAATCATTGCCCAAATCAAGCTCTATCTTGATCTGGCTGACCAGGTAACACTGGCTTATGCCCTAGTCACATAGAGGTTAGATTACTGCAACATGATCTACCTTGGGTTATCCACAAGGCTGCTGTACCATTTGCAGGTAGTCCAGAATGTGGCAGCCCAGCTGGTTGTGGGAACCCCTCGGTCTGATCATAATACGCTTGTTACGGTGCCCTTCACTGGCTGCCAGTGTGATGGTGCATCAGCTTCAAGATGTGCTTTCTAACATACAGTGTCTTACATGGTCTGGGTCCAGGATACTTAAAATACCTGCTGATACCTTTTGTTCCTGGTTGTTCCCTTCAGTCAGCGGAGGCAGGCCTCTTCTTGGTATTGTTGTCTCATTTGAAGTCATTGGATGATAGGGCATTTTGGTGGCAGCCCTGACTTTGTGGAATGCCCTTCCTTGGGAGGTAAAGTGTGCTCCTTCACTGGTAGATTTAAAACATCTTTAAAAACTCACCATTTTACTTAAAGCTTTTGACCTGGCTTCATGACCTAATGTTTTAACTTAGTATTTTATTGTTCAGCATGTTTTATTTATCTGTACTTACTGTCAGGCTCCCAGAGCCTCTGGGATTGGGTGCCATAAGAATAAAATTGCCTCTCCTAAGTCAGAAATACATGGTATACTGTTCTTAATTTGAGATAGTACTCTCCTCACATCTTTTTAGTGATAGTCACAAATCATGAACGCAATACTTACTGTTGCTTTATTTTGTACAGACTATAAAGAGGTAGATTGCAGGAACACTAGGCAGACTGCAACATCCAGCGAGAGTGTTCCCGAACTCTGTGGCAACATTGAAGCATGTCTATTTTGTGACAGTATACTGCACATGCTCCATATTAAGAAAAAAGCTCATCAAGCAGTGATTGGAATCAGCTTAGTGTAAACAGTGCATCTGATTCAGATATTAATAGGATACATCATGTAAACACAGCAGGAGGAAATCAGATCGGACTACAAGGTAACCAGATTCCTTTAACGATCAGGTTTCAGACAGACATGTAAATGTGGTACATGAAAGAACAGGGTCACCCCTGTGACTGTGTCATATAGTAAGCACGGTTCTACCTATGTAGGGCGCTGGTGGCAGTGCACCCTGTCATTAGGGCACCACGTCACGATCTTGCTGTCCCCCCTTTTTGCAGGGGCCTGCACTCCCTGCACCCCATGTGGTGGGCTGTGTCCCCCACACCCCCACTTTCTAAATATTCTAACTCTGGGGGGGCAACACTCAGGGAGGGGGGTGAATCCATCAATGTGGTGCCCTAATGATGGGCGCACTGCCGCCAGTGCACAGATTGCCAGAAAGGGTAAGCACAGGTGTTTTAGAGCTCATTAAGTCCTAATTCTGTACTGCATAATACTCTGCCACCTAAATGAGAACCAGCAGAAGTATTTTCAGTGTTGGAGCTTCCGTGATGTTTCCTATTCTACATTGTGGATCCATCATTTTATTTTGCAATTACAAATAGCCATCTTTAAATGACACCCAAGATGCATCTTCTTTCAGGGCGGGGGCCTAAATGATGACACTGCTGTGGTGATTCTGAAGACTGGGGGGTTATGGGTTAGTTGGTGCACTAGTTAGGCTGGAGGTTGTACTGTTGATGCTGTTTACATTCCTTGCTATTATTTCATTTCTGTATTTATTCTAGAAGCCCTTGTTCCCATACCTCAATAAATCTGATCTCACATGTGCTCACATCAGTGGGACTCCTATCTGTATTCACAGTGTGCTGCATATGTTATTCAAAGGTAATTGTGTACTGTTATTGCTATTATGTATTGGTAATATCACATGGGACAGCACCCTTGTACCAAAATGTGCAGAAATGAGTCATCTGAACATAGGTACTGTGCACCAAGATATAGAGTACATCCTGACAGCATCATTCACCAAAAGGACAAAAGGTACAGGTCATAAAACCATTGCTGGCTGTACCACACCTTGTAGGTAGTGGTTATACATTTATAAAACCAATCAAGATTTTCATTTACAAATGTTTAATGATTTTTTTTTTAAAAAGATTAAAACATATACATTGTAATAACCGGTCTGGGATCTGGTTAGTGAGCAAACATTTATTTATCTAAATCAATTATTCAGCAGTATGACAGATTGTGGCACATGCTTTGAACCCCACTGACTATACATAGTTGACGGTGGCAAGGGTACATAAAACCAAATTTGAAGGCTAGTACAATCTAAAAGTCTCAGGACTTCCTTTTTACCTTGATTAGTGTAAAGAAGGTTCCCAAGGCAAAAACTAAGTGGCCTGCTGGCATATGGTATAACCTCCATTTGAGCGCTGAAAGCTGGATACTGTTTTCATGAAGCAGATGTTGCTGAGAGCAGCAATGCACAACTGACTCCGTCTAACAGCTGGGAATCCTTTGTGACCCGTATAGCTAGAAATAAACTTGATCACATGTTTGGCAGAAAAGTAAATAAATATAACAATGGTTTCTCAATTTTTTATTTTAAGTTCTTTCTAAAAGTGAAAACACAAGCTGTGGCAGTGATCCATGTTTTATTTCTTTCAATCAGAACACCATCAGGCACACTAGCCCTGCAAAAAGCATTTGGTCAGACATACTGTACTAGCACCAGATGAAGGCTGCCGTGGTATTGGCATATCCTGCAGACACACAAAAAAAAATCAACATCTGCCTCATAAAGTAATGCAAGCAAGCAAGAGGGAAGACCAAAGACACAGTTGATGGATGTCGCCTGGCACAGCTAAGCAAAGAATGAAATACAACTGCTGCAAGAACACAACTGCCAGCATCGTCTGGTGTTGGCCTTCTGTGGTTATTGACCATGAAAACATTATAAGCAGACACTCTCTGAGGAGGAGGAGTACTGCAGACAAACACAGCGTGGAGTACTACAGATGCGCACAGTGTAGAAGTTTTTGATGGTATCTGTTACTTTTGTGGGAAGGTGGAACCCAGTGTTTGTATTGTAGCTATGAACTGCCCCACCTTGACCCCAGGTCTTGGCTTTTGTAAAGGTTTTACTGTTCAAAGTAGGCTAACAAATACTACTGACCCCTCATAGTAAACATTGTAAATTATAATATTAAACATGATTTAGGTGAGATTTAATAAGTGTTTCTGTATGTCTTTCCCTTCATCCTTTATAGCAAACGGAAGCTGCATGAAAACAGTTCCTTGCCATTTAGCCTTACCGTTTCCTGCCACTTGTTTGCAAGTAAAGTCATACTTCTCTGTTTACCATATGACAGTTGGCTGCTGTGGAAATGATTATAATGACACAAGTAACGGATTAGAGTTTCATGTGTAGACAAGCAGCTGGAACAGACAACATCCAAGGGGCAGGGCTGGCCTCGGGGGGGGGGCAGTAGGGGTAGCTGCTCTGGGCCCCGTGCTAGCAGGGGGCCCTGAACTTTGAAACAAAAAACATCCAGCTGGGGCATTAGTTTATTCACTTATTAAGACCTGACTGAGAGCAGTCCTGCATACAGCCAAGATAAGTCACTTGATCATGTGGCTACTGTTGGAGCTCCGAACAAGGTCACATGCTCAGAAGTCATGCACATACACATGCTTTCCCTTTCCAGCGCCAGACCAAGAGACCAGACTCCACAGTAGGTGCTTTTGCTCAGGCTCAGCAGGGACAGTTGGCCTCTCATCCCAGACTCAGCCATGTGTCTTGTTGATTTGGAGTAGTCACTCTCAGAAGTGCCAACACTGTGTGACCCATCATCTGCAAATTTGCACCAGGCCACCGTCATTCAGCATAAAAAAAAAAAAAAATTTTATTGACCTGGCACCATGGCCTCCCCGCTCCTCCTTGGACCCTTGGCTGGGCTCTGTGATGTGAGTCTTGAGTGTGCTGGTCTCTCTCGGTGTGGGGTGGGTAAGTGGGTGACGGGTGTTGGTGTTGTTAGTAGGGGTTGAGACTTTGAGTGGGTCTTTCAGGAGATTCTGTTCTGAAAAAAGATCAGGTGCTCAGTGGCCTTAGCCACTTCCAGTGCAGATGCTGTTTCAGAATAAACAGGCAAGGCAAATTCAGCCTGTGGGGTGTAGCAGAACGCAGTGTGTTATCTCTTCCAAAGAATCACAGGGGTTGCAGAGATGAGACCAACTGCAGTACAACTGTAAACTGCCATGGCCTGCAAACGTTACCTATATCCTGAAAGCTATTTGGATCTAATGACTAACATGGCTACAAACATGGGGATTGCAATTATTTATATATCTCCACAGCTCTAAAGTGTTTTTGCTTTGAGTTGCCCACTGCAGCAGGTCTCTATGGCCTCCAAAGTTGTTTTTTTTCTGTCAGTTGCTTTCTGTGGTGGCTCTCCAAAGCCACAATGAGCCTTTTTCTTTCAGCTGCCGATAGCAGTGGGTCTCCACAACCCTGAAGGGCTTTTTCTTTAAATTGCCCATAATGGGGGATCTCCACATCATTTAAGAGCTTTTTTCTTTCACCTTCTCATTGGCACCGTAGTCTTCTGCCAACCCTCAAATGCAGGCAGCACATGTTCTTTTAATTCCTGCTCAGAGGCACTGAAGTCTCCCGCCTGCTTCCAATACTTGCAGTGTGGGTTCTTCCATTTACCTGTAAGTGGCACTGAGGTCTCCTGCCCACCTCCAAAAATACAGGCAGCACCAGTTCTGCTGTGAATACGACAGTAAGCGAACACAAGACTGCTGATTGGCAGTTATAGGGGTCCCTGTGTTTTACCTCTCCCCCGGGCCCAGCAAAGTGTAAGGCCGGCTCTGCCAAGGGGCAAATATCCTGCCTTTCTGCAGATATTCTGAGTAATAAAGATGGAATGGAAGATGAATAGAGAACATCAGGACCTGCACAATGCCATGGTGGTAGAGGGTTGCACTGCCACCTGGGAGACCGGGTCTGATGTTAAATCTCTAGAATACCATCCTGGAGTTCTTTGGGGGCAAGTTGCACACTGCTGAAATGAGGTACTCAGCTTCCAGTGAGAAACAGAGGGAGACCATGAGTTGCTTGCACCCCCTACTGACACACAAAGGAGTGGCACTAGAATCGGCTGTTAAAGTAGCTGTATCACTGTCCTCCCAGCTGAAGGAACGGTACAGTGATGGTAGTCCCACCCTCCAGGTGATGGAGAGAGGAACCAGCTGGAAAATGGGAAGAAAAAAATTATTCAGAATATATATAAAATATAAGCTTGACTGTATCTATATAAAAGCTACTTTCCTCAGGAATATATTAAAGGGACACTGTCAGCTTTTTTACATGATTTCCAGCTCAATCACAATTGCATGTCCACAAGGTGACATGGTGCTGGTTCATGGGGTGAACTCGTTCATGAATATTCTTTTGGTAGGCATACTGGTAAAACACTCCTTCTGCTTCTAAAGCATTTCCTGATCTAATGAAAATGATCCATACTTAAAAATGAGTGCACTAACCCTTTTAAATAAGGCTTGAAAATTCAGTCTGGGACTCCAGCCATCTGCACCTGCATCTGCAACTGTGACATAGCTGTGGTTATCTAGAGCCCTTCTCACATCTACTGACTGTCAGAAAAACCCAGGCAGGCCATGAATCAAGACAGCCCAGTCTCACTGCTCAGCACTGCAAGCCCTGCTACTCCCTCAAGGGGCATAGAACCCAATGCACAACACACAGGAGGCTCAAAGTGGCAAACATGCTTCTGCTTATCTTCTGTATCATCACCGCTAATGCCACCTCCCAACCATCTTGATTTTGAAACCTAGATTCTCACTTTGCAGATATCCACCAAAACTTTTTGCATCTCAACTGGCTCTGCCAGGAGTCACTGACAAGTCTAATCCACCTCCACCCTACTCTCTCCTCCACCACTCTGCTTTCTCCCAGGAAAACTCGAACACAGTGCAGGCAGCTTCCTATCATATTGCTGCTCTTTCTGGGTGAGGACATTTAGGCCAACCCAGGCTCAACCCCCAACACCAGTGGCAGACTGCTCCTCTTACCCAAGAGTCTTAAAATCTGCCATGTTAATGTCAGGAGCCTACTCCCCAAGACTGACATGTTAAAAACTCGAGTAACCCTGAATCAGCCAGACTTTCTGATACTAAATGACATCTGTCTCTCTCCCCAAATCTCCTCCTCAGCCTTTGACATCCCTGGATACATATCCCACAGGTAAGACTGCTCCAAACGGGTGGAGGTGTCCTCATCTACTCAGCATACTCCCACAACTTCTCCATCAGTAACTGAGAAGCTGTTCCAAAATCACATGAACTCATCTCAGGGGTCCGTACCCACCCTCATACCTTACCAATGAGGATAACAGGTGTCTACTGCATACCAAGAAAATCCTCCAGTGTGGCCACAGATATACTCCAGAGGTTCTGGACTCCCTTGCGAAAGGTGAGCATAGTGCCTTTAACATTAACTGGTCAGCTGGCATCAACTAATCTCAGTGCCCACACACTTCAATTCCAAATCAGACAATCACAGCATGACAGACTGAGTGCTGGTATCCCACTCACAAAAAATCCTGTCCTCTGGCACCTTGCAAGATATTTTAAGTGACCATTGCAAGACATATTGAGTGCAGAAAATTAAATCCACCAAAGCCCCCCCCCATGAAATAATCTATGCCAGATCATTTAAATCATTCTGCCTGACAGTTTCACTCAGGATCACCTGACAGTCAACTGGTCCCCTGTCCTATCTGTCCTTGATCTGAACAAGGCACTGGCACACTTTTCCTTTATATTCTTAGATATCTATGACAAACATGCACCACCTAAGCGGCACAGAGTCCATAGCCACCACCTCCCCTGGATCATTCCAGAAATAATTGAACTCTTCCAGTAGAGGGACAAGGCCAGGGTCTGGCACAAGTCAAGCAGGCTACCACAGGACAGGAAAGCCTACACTGCACTTCAGAATCAGTGCCCCAGGAGCATACACCTAGCCAAGGCCAAATACTTCCAAAGCAAGTTATCTTGCGATGATCTTAACCCTTCTAAATTCTGGAGAATGTTCAATAGCCTAATTACCCCCAGTGGGGCACAGACCCTGCTTGGTTCCTCCATAACCACCAGTGCCCTCAACCAGTACTTCACAGAAGGCCCCAGGGTTCTTATCCCTAACTTCCCCCAAACCCTCGTACCAATCCACCTACCAGTGGCAACTTCCACCAGCAGGCAATCTTGATGGCCAGTGTTCATAGAGACCTTTCGGCACTAAATGCAGCATCCAGTTATGGAGTCAATGGAAAATTCCACACAATCAATGCTCCAGCAATACTTGTCACTGCTGTCCACATACTTAATATATCACTATGTACCACCTCCTTTCCTCATAGCTGGTAGCATGAACTGGTAGTTCTGATACACAAAGATGGCCAAGCCGATTCACCCATCTAACTACCGTCCAATCTCTCTGCTCCCCATCCTCTCCAAAACCCTTGAGAGGTTTATCAGCAGGCAGCTATTGAACTACTATGCCAAATCTGCCTTCCCAACTCCTTACCATTGTGGCTTTCCCACCAACCACTCAATTTCTTCCTCCTTTCTTAGAGTCACCAACCATATATACACAAACATGGAAAAGGGCTTGGGCACATGGGCCATGTTGATAGATCCAGCAAAGGCCTTTGACACCATGGATCACCATCAGTTCCTACTCAACCTAATCAACTCTGGTGTCTCCCTCTCAGCCCAGGCATGGTTCTAACCAATCATAGTACCTGACCAACCAGACCCAATCTGTCCAGCTTGGCCCATGCTCCTTCCCACCCTACCAGTCACCCTCGGGGTCCCACATGGCCCAATCCTGAGCCCCTACTCTTCAATTACTACATTAATGATCTACCCAACTCCCTTACTGCAGGCAACATACACATGTATGTAGACGTACACACATGCATGTATGCAGATGATGCCATTATCTATGTATCCGGCACCTCTACTCCACTCATTGATTGTCGCCTTCAACAGGACTTCATTGCAGTACAGAAATGGTTCCTGGATTATTGCCTTGTCATGAACCAAAAGAAAACGTTGTCCATTTTGTTTGGCACCAGAAATTGGCTCAGCTGTACCACCTCCTCTCTGACTTTATGCACCCCACACAGATCCTGCATAGACTCAGTTTCCTCCTACAAATACCTCAGTCTCCACCTGGACCAGAACCTTGACTACTTGGGGCACAACTCCCAGGTAGTAACCAAGTCATATATCAAGCTAGGTGCCCTATACAGAGTAAAGGGATGCCTCCATTGAATCATCAGAAAACAGATTGTGGAACAATCAGTCCTTCCCTTTATACACTATGGTAATCTACTCAGGTGTTACTGCCACCTCCCTTGATAAAATCAACACCCTTTTTAATACACTGTGTAGATTTGCCCTGGGCTTCCCCTTCCCTTCACTCCCAGTAATGCAGTAGGTACAACGAGCTAGAGTGGTTCTTCCCCCTCCCCCGCAACACAAATGATGCATACTGCCCTGCTGGGTGCCAAATATTGGTCCAGCAACGTGCCTGGATATCTGTCTGACCTCTTCACCCTTGCAGTGAACCCTTTCTATCTGCTCTGATCTGAGGCAAGATGCCACCTCCATATTCCATGGTACAAGTGCAACCTAGGCCAAGCATCCATAAGCTACAGGCTCCCTTACACCTGGAATAATTTCCCAGTCAATGTCACTTGCTCCTCCTTCACATCAAGCAAGGCTCTGATCAATTCTCAATATAGATTCTCAACACCATGTTTCCAACGCCAACTAGAGATGTGTGAAATTGGCAAATTTCGTTCGGCAAAATCTTTAGTGAAATTCACCCGTTTCGTGAAATTTTTTGCGGAAGCGAAATTCAGAATTTCACCTTTGTAATACGAAATTTCACTTGCAGAAGGTGAAAATTCACCTGTGGAATGCAAAATTTGCCTGTGAAGGTGAAATTTCACTTTTCACAGGCTAAATTTCACATTACATTGGCGAAATTCCTAATTTTGCACCCAGCAAAATATTTCATGTAATGGGCAAATTTCGAAAAATATTTCGCACAGTGAAATTTCTGATTTTGCCAGAATTTTGCCAGCAAAATATAATTTCCAACATCTCTAATGCCAGTCCCCCGAGCCTGTCTACCTTACCTAGCTAATGCATATTATATTAACCCAGTGATGTACGTTGTGCTAACTACCATGATCCTCTGTGGAACAGCGGTCATTCTACCTTTTATTTTCTTTCCCTGGGACTACCCTGTCACGTTGCTATAATTTACTGCTCCAGGACATGCTGCTTACCATATATTTGTTTCATTTGTTTTTGGAATAAGTAATGTATGTCATGTGTGAACACTGAAAATTCCTCACTGTCCTGTTCCCCCACTCCCTCCGGGTCACAACTGGAAACAAGCCCTGGGCTCTGTGTGCTTACCTTGTACAAGATGTTTAAAATAAATAAAATAAATATATGAAAAGGAACCTTTTTTCCTGTATTTATTGCATATTGTTTTTATCTCACCTATAGCCTACATAGAAACATAGAAAATTAGACTTTGACGGCAGATAAAGACCGCTTAGCCCATCTAGTCTGCCTAGATAGTAAATCATTTTTTTCACAGAACCTCTAGGGTACAAGTGGCTTGTGCCAAGGCAGTGCCTTTCAAAGGTTTCATGCAGAAATATGAGTTGGTTCCAGAGTTATAAGAATTTTGAAGTTTTTTCTATGAATGCTTGATAGAGTTTTTGGATAACTCTCTGATACAACCCAAAAATTTAGGAGTCATGAGAACATTCTGCATTCGCACCACTTAGTTGTCACAACCCAAAAAACTGTTTTTCAGGTAGCAGAGGTCACCATATTTTTTTTATTCCAAACTAACAAACATGGAAAACATCTTAAAATTATGTATTTAAAAACAAACAAACACCTGAACCAAGCTAACCCGGGACCCATTGAGCTAGATTCTGGTCTTTATTTACTAAAAATATGACAAGAAATTGAATAGGGAGACTTCAGGGTACAGAAGTGATGAAACCACTGTCTCAGTATGAGAGCACAGGGACTTTTCTCACTTCTGTTATTGAAGGGGGAGACACATTGCCAGTTTAGGTATCTGCAGTGAGCCAGTGATTTGTAGAAACTCTCAATACTGTAACAATATCATATTACATTGCTTTTGAGTCCTTGGTTTACTGTCTGTTGTAAGTGGACCGCGGTGTCCAGCCCCAGTATCACACCATTATAACCCCTTACCCTCCTGTCTGCCAACCCAATATATAGATGGAGGTACCAGGGGTTTCCAGTCTGGGTGCTATTGAAGGTTACCCCAACACTGGGGTGCCCAATCCCTAGTGTTGGCTACAATCCCCCATAAAAAAAGAAAACTGTCCCTCTTTGATCTTTTTTTTTACATTTTACCTGCAAATAAGAAAACCAGCCCTCGCGATCTGACCCCCCACATCCCACCCTCCCACCCCGACTCCCAACTCAGCACCCACCACCCCACTCCCCACACACCCTCATTCACCTAAACATATCCCACAGTGTGCAGCCATTCTCTAATATAAAAGTTGCACTCCTGCTGGAACCGGTGACTGCGATATGGGAAAATTAGGTAAGTCAAGGTAATGTATTTCAATGCATTTTTAACTTTTGCAGGCATTATAAGAACACTATGCTGAACATTTGGTGAAAAAATATAATAAAATGACCCTTGAAAAATGTCTAGATCAGCTTCTGAAACCATGATACTCACATTGCAACAGTACTTCTTTTTTATTATTTGCCTTTTCATTAAATGAATGAGAGAGGAATACATTACAAACCCTGAATTAAGATAATCAGAAAGAGATGCTTAATATAGAGAATACTGGATGGGCAACTATGCACAACTGGTGTGTTCTGCCACAGAGGGCTTCTGATTCCCTCTGATCTCGAGAGCAAAGCTCGAGAGGTCCATGGGAATCAGAACTCCAAGGTGAAAGAACACACTGGTTATGCACAAAATTGCTCATCCTATATTTTTATAGTGTATAGTATTATGTGAAATGTGTGCATTGTGTTTTTTTCTCTTTCACAATGAAACTGACTTGTGAAGTCTCTAGAGGTTCTAGAATGCTGTTCTACCACAGAATTGGATGGAGGAAAGCAATTATGTGGCAGCATTTCAAGTTGTTCTGCTGCAGTAGTGACATCATTACTGTAGCAGAACAACATAATGATGTCACTACTGCAGCAGAACATATAGAATAGTGTATGGGTGGCCATACACAACAAGGCTGTGTTTCTATTAAGGGAATGTGATGATGGCATACAGTCCTCGAGAGCGTAGCTCGAGAGGTCTGAATGACATCATCACATCCCCAAGATAGAAACACAGCCTTAGTTAGAGCATGGCCATCCATAATAATATTTTGTATAGTATATGGTTCCCCAGAATGTGGAAAACTTTACTTTCACAAGGATTCATGCCTTGTGTTTGTGTTCACTTGCTCCAGGTCCACGGTTAAGTCCCGCTATGTTCCCGAGTCCCTACCCTAAACATTGCGTTCCTCATTGCAGTTTCACTCTGCTCTCAACCCCGATGATCTGCAGCACCAGAGATTTAAAAAAAAAGAAAACTGACACTCATGTATTTTGGACACATGAAGCTAACTATGTCTATGTCCAAACTACATGAATCCACCACTTTCCAAACCACTCGCTAGTACATGAAACCACCACTCTCCAAACTGCTTGCTAACCTTCGCCGCCATTTTACTCTGTTTGTTTTTGGAGCACAGCACTGTTTTGGCCAATCAGATAGAAGCTGCTAGAATAAAAGTTGTTGTAGTATCATTGTGATGTCAGAACGATACTACAACAACTTTTCTTGACCTTTGAACTGCCCTACAACAGCTTTTGGAAAGCCACCACTTTTTATCAACAATAAGTCATAACCATATACTATAAGCATATTCCAGGCATTGAATTCCATGAATAGCAGCATTCCACTATACACTATATAGTTTACAAAATAACAAAGATTATCAATAAAGCAAGCATCAGACCTGTGAACCTCTATCCTATCCGAAGCAGCATCCCAGCCTTACAGATAAATAAAAAAACATGAGGAACAGAAAAAGGAGGACAAGGAAAGTTAGACATCAGTGCAGTAAACAATAGAAATTGAATGTCCAAATCTCCTGGTAAGTACTGATCAAATACAGGTTAGATTTCCGGTATCCCAACCAGTCCTGAGGGTTCCACAGTATATCACAAAGGAACATAAATCAGCATGTAGGTCTGCCTAGATGAAAGTCCAAGGAATGCAAATCCCAGTGAGGGCTAAAAACCAACTAGTAACATGAAACAAACAGAAGTAAAATCTTGCATCCAACCAAGCATGGAACCTTAGAAAAGAAAGAAAAAAAAGAACATTTTATTCATGCTAATAAAGAGAAATGGGTCACTGTATCCAATGTCATAATGGCCAAAGGGCAAAATCCAAACAAGAAAAGCTTTCAAAGTGAATATTGCAACAGTACTTCTGTCTGTAGAAGTGTATGTGACACTTGGACAGCTGGTTCTGATCGCTCTTTGATTTTTGTAATTAAAAAAATGTAGTGTGATTGTCTGTCATGAGAAATCCTGTGCTTCTGGGATTGCTTCCCCCCAGGTATCATTTCAAAGGACAGGATATGTTAAACAGCAGATCTCTGTAATGTGACTAACTTCCAAAGACTCGCATTTTATGGTCTTGTTTTTGAGCTGTGCTTCTTTGAAGGCCAGGAACTAAAATATCCATTTTATGATGTCCTCAGGAAGGGCAGTTAATTTCAACTGGTGCTGGAAAAACTATGTTATAGCTAGGTGATGAAACTGCAGAGTTCTAAAAGCTCTGTGATGTCTGTGAAGGGCAGGAAGACACTCTAGATCAAAGGGGCATATGGGGAAACAAGTTTTTTCTGATGTCACCTTATTTAATGTGCCTTCTAAGTGATAGGACATCCTGGTTGTATAATTTTTAATATTTTAAAAGGAGAAGCTAGGTGGCATCATAGAAGGGGCGGAGACCCAGGTTTTAAACAGTATTCTGTATTTCCACATAGAGACATTCTTGTTTGGATTCTTTGAAGCATCAACATCTACTTCAAGCACTGTTAGAAGATATACATTAGATAGACAAGTCTAATTGTCTGGTGGCAGGAATTTGCACTTTTTAAGCCTTGTTCTTTTAAGTGATTGTATGCATTGTGATATATTGTTGTGTATTTACATTTTACATTTTTATCTGTTTTCAAGTAAACCTCTATTTTAAAGAGACTGCTTGGTGTGCCTTCGAAATTCTTTCTTTGACAAGTGAAGCATATATGGTTAAAGTTGACACTGTGCATAGCTTAATGGTAATGCCAAACTGGGAAAGGTAAGAGTGTATCTGAGGTCTTTCATAGAGTTTTTAAGGGTTCATTCTGTACACCTGGTTAGGTGCCCATAGGCAAAAGATATCTGGCATTTCCAGAAGAGCAGAATTATCTGAGCCTGTACATTGGGTACGCTAGCAAGAGGTTCACAGTTTGAATCCCCTCCAGAACTTGAGTCCAAATGTGATTCAGACCCACAAAACAGACAGGAGGGTTACCCTGTTCTGTTCCTGTTCACAATACTGCACTCAGAGGTTGGAACTGTGGGAACAGACAGCCTGACCTGCTGAGTGGAGTTGTGACAGATTTGGTTGGCAGCAGTGTGGATAATTTTGGTATTACAAGCTTTTATTGTTCAGTGTGGCAGCTTGATACTGTACAGCTCACTTGGAAAGGAAGGGCAGTGATTTATTTTTTAAAAGGAAACAGAACTATATCACTTGGCTTATAGTCAAGTTGCTACCTGTTTTATTTTTTTTTTCTAAAGTGCAAGTAAGAGTAGCTGTAGTTAGGGAAGAAGATGGCTTCCAACTACAGCGGGCACGCTGTAGACTACTTAAAGCAGTTGTGCAGGGACAGAGGAGTCCTGTACAAGGTGAAAGCCACCAAGCAGAACATCATGGATAGAAACATAGAAACATAGAATTTGAAGACAGATAAGGACCGCTAGGCCCACCTAGTCTGCCCTGATGGTAGCAGATACCCAGAGCATTGAGTCACAGACAGTGACTGTAAGGGACCGAACCTTGATTGTGGAAGGGCTAGTGGCCAGTGCAGTGTCCAGATCCAATGAGGAGGGCAGCAGGGCCAGTGCCAGTGAAGGGCCACAGCAGCAGGGGAAGGTCACCAGTATTCTGGAGCCAGAAGTACTCAGGCTGCAATTGAGTTGTGCAGAATGGAGCTGGAGTTCCAGGAGAAGACGAAGTGAGAACAGCGAGAGGTAGAACAAGAGAGAAGAGAGGCAGAGTGAGAACAGCAAGAGGTGGAATGAGAGAGATGAGAGGCAGAGCAGGAACAGTGGGAGGCTGAGCGTGAGAAGCATGAGTGCCAGTGAGCTGCAGAGGAGAAGAGGGATCAAGAATGGTGCGAGGAGGACCGTGAACAGTGAGAGGTGGACCGAGAGGAGTGAGAGTGCCAGAGGCAACATGAACTAGAGAAGCTATGACTCCAACCACCAGCACCAGAGCAGGTAAGTGGCTTGGGTTTAACTGGGATTATAGGACTGGGTTACAAATTGAATTCTAAATTGATAGCTGAAGTTAAAGAGGGAGAGGATATGGATGCCTTTTTAAATTCTTTTGAAAAAGTTTGTATTCAGGCTAAAATTCCTAGGGCATCCTGGAGCTTCCAGCTATCCCCGCTACTTACCGGGAAAGCTCGGGATGCACTGGGTAAAATGAACAATGAGGACAGTAATGATTACAGCAAACTTAAAGCTGCACTGTTAAAAAAAATTTGAATTAACTGCTGAATCATACAGAGATAAATTCGTTAAGCTCAGAAGAAGCCCTAATATGAGATACGAGGAGCTAACCATGAAACAAAGTCAGTTTTTAAATGTTGGTGGGAAGGAATTGAAGCCAACTCTGTAGATAAAATTGAAAATGTGATTCTGTTAGAACAGTTTTTCCTGGGTATGCCCAGCACAGCTGAAAACCAGGCTAGAAGACCGAGATCCCAAAACAGTGCAAGAGGCTGCTGAACTCTCGGACCGCTATGCCAAGAGCAGACCTGCTCTGAGAGTGAATGGGATGGGTATGACAGCGCAGAAAGGGTAAAGCATACCTTCAGGGCAGCTAAAACCCTCACTACCTTCAACAAAACCAGTTAGCTCTAGGTTTCAAAGAAAAGATTTCTCTGAAAAAAGAAATGAATGTTGGGTGTGTAAAGAAACTGGGCATATTGCCAGACAGTGTCCCAAAAGAATGAGCCATTCACAGAATGGTACTAGGAAAGAAGTGGGTTGTTTGTGTGTCCCTGGAAGCATGCCCTTGAACATGAGGGAACACATGCACCCAATCATGGTGAATGGTGTATAGATTCAAGGGCTAAGGGACACAGGGGCATCCCTGACATTGATAAAAGGGGATCTGGTTCAGCCTGGTCAGCTTATACCCAATAAATATGTCACTGTACAAGACTTAACTGGTGGGGAAAAAACATTGCCCCTTGCTAGTGTTCTCCTAGACTGGGGTGAAACAGGGGGAACCGTGCAACAGGTGGCTGTAGCCAAAACCTTAGCAGTGGATGTAATCCTTGGCAACAATCTCAAACAGGGGATGGTGTGTGCAGTTACCTGTAGCCTAGCAGCAAGGGAAAATTGTAATTCCCTGAACCCCACAGAAGCCAATGTAGAAACCACTGGGATACTGATTCCCCAGCCTGTGTCTCCAGATGGGAAGACTAATGAAAAGGGGGGGTAGAAAGTTCCCCAGTAGCAGTTAACTACACAGCTATGGAGGGTTACTCTGAAGAGGGAGGGGTGACCCATTGTCAGAGGGTTGGGATTGACAGTTATCCTGAGTGCCCTGACACTAGTGCTAGGGACCCTAGTTTAGAGACTGAAGGGGACCTGTCCCATGCCTTGGGAATATGTGAGGAGTTTGCAGCTGCTCAGAGAAGTGACACTAGTCTTGAGAGGCTGAGGACTTGGGCAGACTCTGACGGAGCACAAGGAGGTGACGGTAAACATAAGGTTTATTGGGAAAATGGACTGATGTATACGCAAGCTATGCAGACAGAGGGAAGGGTGCTAGGCAGGCAGTTTGTCATTCCCCAGGGGTATCGTGAGCAGTTGCTCAAGACTGCACATGATATTCCATTGCCAGGTCATCTGGGAATCACGCGCACTGCGTAGCGGTTGACCCAGAATTTGTATTGGCCCAGGTGAAGGAGTATTGTAGGTCTTTTCACCAGTGCCAAGAAATAGGGAGGGCGGGCAAGGAAACCCAAGCCACCCTGATTCTATTGGCCATAGTGGAGGAGCCATTCCAGAGGGTGGGAATTGAAATTATGAGGCCTTTAAATATCCCCAGCACATCAGGGAAGAGATTCATCCTGACTCTGGTGGATTATGCCACCCGGTACCCAGAGGCAGTTGCCCCATCCTCACTGAGGACAGACAAAGTGGCAGATGCCTTACTTGGAATTTTATCCCATGTTGGGTTTCCGCAGGAGGTTACCATCGATCAAGGGGGATCTTTCATGTCGGACCTGATGAAATGTTTGTGGAGAAGTGTGGGGTGGTGCGGAGATGCACAACACCGTATCATCTACATGTCAATGGGTTTGTGGAAAGATTTAGTGGTACCCTGAAGTCAATGCTCTGGGTGTTTGCTGAACAGCATGGGAGGGACTGGGAAAAATACCTTCCCCACTGGTTGTTTGCATACAGTAAGGTGCCCCAAGAGTTGACAGGATTTTCACCCTTCAAACTCTTATATGGATGCCGGGTATGTGGGCCCCTAGACTTGATCTGGGAGGACTGGGAAGGCAAACATGCCACCCAGAGAACTCCCATAGTGGATTACGTCCTTAGGTTTAGGGAAAGGCTGAAGGAGCTTATGGGGACAGCCCAGAGCAACCTGGCAGCTTCCCAACAGAAACAAAAACTGTGGTATGACCACAGATCCAGAACTCGCTCGTACATGGTGGGTCAGGAAGTCATGGTCGTTATTCCAGTCCGGAAAGACAAGCTGCAGGCTGAGTGGGCAGAACCATACAAAGTAGTTAGGAAGGTAAATGACGTGAACTATATTATAGAGTTACCTGACAGAAGACAGACAGAATGGATGTATCATGTCAACATGATGAAGCCATATGCTAATAGGGCTGACATGGTGTTTGCAGTGTTTAGTCCTAGGAAGGGAGACAGATGATGGAGACCCCCTTCTGGACTTGCTGGAAGAAAGCAAGCAGGAGTCCTCTGTCAAGGCAGTAAAATTGTCTCACCAGCTGGCTCTGGACAAGATCCAGGAAGTAAAGAAGGTTTTAGCAGACTTTGCCCCCCTGATTAGTGCCAAGCCTGGACTAACTCCCATTGTGATGCACGATGTGGAGACAGGGACATAGACACCCATACGGCGGATATCATATCGGGTGTCAGAGGCTGTCCAAAAGGACATTAGGAGGGAAGTGGAGGAGATGCTGGATTTAGGGGTAATCCAGAGATCCCACTGCCCTTGGGCCTCACCCGTAGTCCTTGTGCCCAAGCCAGATTGCTTTACTCATTTCTGTGTGGACTATCATGGACTGAATGCAGTCACAAAGTCAGATGTCCACCCGATGCCTGGGACGGACAAACTCCTGGACAAGTTGGGAGGGGCGACCTACCTTATGACCATTGACCTGACCAAGGCGTATTGGCAGGTAGAGTTAACAGTCAGAGCTAGGGAGAGGTCAGCCTTCATCACTCTGATAGGCTTATTTGAATTTAAAGTAATGCCTTTTGGAATGAAGAACGCCCCAGCCACTTTCCAAAGGTTGATGAATCAGGTGTTAAATGGTGCTGAAGAGCATGCCGTGGCACACCTGGATGACATTGTCATCTTTAGTACTAGCTGAAAGGAACATCTGTCCCACCTTAGGGAAGTGCTAGGCAGGATACAGAAGGTCGGGCTCACTGTCAAAGCTGAGAAGTGCCAGGTGGCCATGGGAGAAATGGCATAACTTGGGCATGTGGTAGGCCGGGGACAGCTCCATCCTAACCAAATAAAAATAGAGGTGATCCAGGTGTGGCCCAGACCAGAAACGCAGATGCAGTTTAGGAGTTTTTTAAGGACAACAGGGTACTATAGGTAATTTGTACCAAATTACAGTGCCCTGGCTGCTCCCCTATCTGACCTGGTAAAGATTAGGATGCCAAAGAAAAGTACCTGGGAACCAGCCTGTGAGAAAGCCTTTACCAGACTGAAGGAGGCACTGTGCAGTGCTCCTGTTTTGACAAGTCCTAACTATAGCAAACCCTTTATAGTTCAGACTGATGCCTCAGACATGGGTATTGGGGCAGTACTGAATCAGACATCCAACCAAGGGAAAGATCATCCAGTAGCGCACCTGAGTAAAAAGTTACTTCCCAGGGAGCAGGCATACTCTACTGTGGAAAAAGACTGTCTTGCCATAGTGTGGTCCCTAAAGAAGTTAGAGCCATACTTATATGGGCAGCATTTTGTGGTGCAAACTGACTACAACTCCCTGGTTTGGCTGACACAAATGGGAAAAACTAATGGTAGATTGTTAAGATGGAATCTTGCTTTGCAGGGGTATGACATGACAATCTTACATAGGGATGGAGTGACTAATCAGAACTCAGATGGTTTCTCTCATGTCTATGAGGATTGAACTGATTTGGGCAGCTCATCCCATGCAGGGGATAGAGCCCCCAAATTCAGTCTAGGTGGGGAAGACTGTGACACTTGGACAGCTGGTTCTGATCGCTCTATGATTTTTGTAATAAAAAAAATGTGATATGATTGTCTGTCACGAGAAATCCCCAGGTAGCCCTTCAAAGGACAGGATATGTTAAACAGCAGATATCTGTAATGTGATTAACTTCCAAAGACTCACATTTTCTGGTCTTGTTGTTGAGCTGTGCTTCTTTGAAGGCCAGGAACTAAAATATCCATTTTATGACGTCCTCAGGAAGGGCAGTTAATTTCAACTGGTGCTGGAAAAATGATGTTACAGCTAGGTGATAAAACTGCAGAGTTGTAAAAGTTCTGTGATGTCTGTGAAGGGCAGAAAGATGCACTAGATCAAAGGGGCATATGGGGAAACAAGTTTTTGCTGATGTCACCTTATTTAATTTACCTTCTGAGTGATAGGGCATCCTGGTTGTATAATTTTTAATATTTTAAAAGGAGGAGCAAGGTGGCGTCATAGAAGGGGTGGAGACCCAGGTTTTAAACAGTATTCTGTATTTCCACTTAGATACATTCTTGTTTGGACTCTCTGAAGCAACAACACCTACTTCAAGCACTGTTAGAAGATATACATTAGATAGACAAGTCTAATTGTCTGGTGGTAGAAATTTGCACTTTTTAAACCTTGTTCTTTTAAATGATTGTATGCATTGTGATATATTGTTGTGTATTTACATTTTAAATTTGTATCTATTTGAAAGTAAACCTCTATTTTAAAGAGACTGCTTGGTGTGCCTTCGAAATGCTTTCTTTGACAAGTGAAGCATATATGGTTAAAGTTGTCACTGTGCATAGCTTAGTGGTAATACCAAACTGGGAAAAGTTAAGAGTTTATCTGAGGTCTTTCATAGAGTTTTTAAGGGTTCATTCTGTACACCTGGTTAGGTGCCCATAGGTGAAAGATATCTGGCATTCCCTGAAGAGCAGAATTATCTGAGCCTGTAAATTGGATACACTAGCAAGAGGTTCACAGTTTGAATCCCTCCAGAACTTGAGACCAAAGGTGATTCAGGCCCACAAAACAGACAGGAGGGTTACCCTGTTCTGTTCCTGTTCACAATACTGCACTAGGAGGTTGGCACTGTGGGAGCAGAGGGCCTGACCTGCTGAGTGGGGTTGTGACAGTGTAGACCATCATTGGGCCTGTGCTTTTACAACCGCAGGTACTCATGCATGCTGTACAACATATAAATACAGGCAGATACAACTCCATGAAGGTAGCACATCAATGCTACTGCATTTATGTCATCTGGAAACAGTTGTATGTTGTTTGTTTTACCTAATGATGGTTTTTGGTCATTGCTTGAGTGGTCTTATCATTTTGCTGCTTGGGGGGTGGTTGGGAGTTAGGGTTGAAAACTAACACCACATTTCCTTACTTCTGAGGTGTTAAACTGCACCCTAACTGGTGTATTAATGCAGGTTTTTTGCAAATAATTTCCTTTCTTTTTGAGATAGTGGAATCATATTCTTATTCACCCAAGTCCCTGTGGGACCTGTGTGAACAGATGCAGACATGCAGAGTGCTCTGCCCTGCACTTCTGTGTGGCAACATATGTCAAGAATTTGTGGGGCTGACTCACAGAGTGCAGAAGCACAGGGCCCTCTGGGCCCTGTGCCTCCATGTGGCTACAGATATAGACACGCAGGGCAAACACACACTCCAGTTTGATTGTTACAAGTAAATATTTGTGTTGTCATTGGATTGTGCATTTGAGAAAGAGTAATGTGCTCAGGGACAGACAAGGTTCCAGTTGTCTCAGTGGCGCAGCTGATTAGCACAATTAGAATGGTATTCTGGGTGGCCAGGGTTCTAGTCCCAGCTAAGGCACTTACTTCTTTCTCACCTCTGTTTGTATGTGTTCCATAAATATGCACACCACACTCCTGTGTGATTATTACAGTAGAAGAAAAGCTTCAAATCATGCCCAAAAGATGACTTTACAGAGCAGCAATGAAGTCACCTTTCAGGACAGTTTTGGGAAATGTCACCTAATTTGATCACGTGGAAGGTTCCCAAAAAGACCATGTTGAAAATTTGATGTAAAAATATTGAAAGTGGCAAAGTGATGAGTAAAAGTTCAAAATGCATTGAAATACATTAACCGGACTTACCTTATTTTCTTATATCACAGTCACTGGTTCCAACTTTGTATCAGAGAGTAGATCTACGATATCAATCAATCAATTACTTTATTTAACCAGGCATAAAAACCACTGAACAAGCTCATTTTCAAAGTAGTCCTGGACATTTGTACAATACAATACAATACAATACAATACATGGTCACAGATAAGATAAACTCAATAATACAAAAACATTGCACAGATAAGGCTCAATAGGCCAGTACCAACTAGCCTGCCAAGGTTATGAAGATGTGCAATACATAAAAAATTTACAGGAAAAGAGAAGAGCCAACAATCCTAGACTATCTCCCATTTGTTGGTGGTAGGCAGGTATAGGGAAGGCAGGGGAAAGAGTGTGTTAGTGGAAGAGGAATGGATGAAGAGGGTCAGGGTAAAAGAAAGTAGGCTGGGAGTGCTGGATGCCCCCTATAAGGAAGAGTCTTAAGTGAAATTAGTTGTAGAAATTGAGAGAGGGGCCAGCTGCTAATGGCTCAGAGTCGTCTAAAACAGTTGCAAGTTTCCTTCAAAAGTACAGCTAGCAAATCTTTGAATGTGAATAGGCCTGGAAGTGAGAAAAGTTTTAATGAGCTTTGCATGGTATTCCATAGCGATGGGAGTGAAAAACTGATTGTGGCCAAGCCATATGTTGTTTTTACTCTAGGAAGAGACTGCTTGGTGTGTCTTCGATATGACACATGTTTGGGTGAGAGAGGACATGTGGGGGGTAGAGTGGTGGGTGCTGAGTGGGAAAGTGGGTGAGGTTTGGGGGTCAGATTGGATCCCTGCACCTCTGTGGCTTTTGTTTCTTCCTGAATGTAAATCGCTACCCCCCATATCCCCCCCATCATTTCTGAATAGGTTGTATCCTGGTATACTGTAGCTGTATCCCAACCATGGTTTTCCATGAACCATGTTTTTGCCACAGCCACCCAGTCCAACCTTTCCACTTCCATGATGGCCATGAGATTGGGTATTTTGTTTGCTAGGCTCCTAGCATTTGCAACCATCGTCTTCTAGGAATGTGTCTCCCTTTTTGTATGTGGGTTCACCCCCTTCCTTGACTGCTTTAACTTGCTGCTAACACCCGAGAGATGTTGTGGGTCAGTGATTTCTTGGGGAGTGATGCCTGATACCCCACCTGAGAGATTTTGTAAGTCAGCGATTTCTTGGGGAGTGATGTGTGATACTCCGGTGGAGAGATCTTGTAAGTCCAATTTCTTAGGGAGTGATGCCTGATACTCCGAGGGTCGAGGTGTCTGTTGTCCCCCTTTCTCCACCTTGGGTTGTATGTGTGTCTGTGGTGTTTTGTGTAGTGATCACAAACAAACTGACAGTCAGTGTGTGTGCTGTCACCATCTCCCCTTTTTCAGTTTAAATAACTAGACATCAAAGTTTTGTTGAAGCGCTCGCGCAACTTCCCTATTCAGGTTCAGGCCATTGTATTTAAAAAATGCTCATTCTCAGAAGTTTTGACAGTTTCCTATGTAGTGGAATCCTTTGTCCTGGCACCATCTGTGCAGCCATGAGTTGAACTTACCAACTTCAACCTCTCTGACTCGCTTTGTGCCTTCTCCCTTTTTCCACACTGGCAGACCTTCTGAGAAGGTTAGTTTGAATGGGAAGGAAGATAATTCGCAGGCTAGTTCCTCAAAGTGCTTTTTGGCCTCCTCCACCATGTGATTGGCCAAGTCATTTGTTCCAAGATGTATTGTGACATGTGTTATATCCCCTGCTTCCCATACTATTCTTTTTGTGTGCTTTGTGTTCCTTTTTGCAGATGCTCCTGGGAGACACTCAACCTCAATTTTGCATATCACATTTCGAAAAGTCAATCATCCATTTTCTGGTCTTTTTTAACCTGTGCCTTTAAACTTTATATTGTTCATGTATATTAATGGACACATCCATTCATCTAAAAAAATGAATGAAAAAGATAAGTACTGCTTCTCAAAATGACTGTGTTTTTGCACTATTTCTAAATTCACTTTAAAGACATAAGGGTACTCTAGAGAAAGGAAAGAAAGGGTGAGCTGCAGATCAACTAGAATCTGTTTTTTTTTGTAATAGGTAGGTAAATGGGCAGACTGGGTGGGCCACACAGTCCTTATCTGCCATCACTGTCTCTGTTTCTATGTTTCTAAAGCAGCACAGGAGTGTAAGGGAGACCTCTGGCTCACTGCTGGCACTCATAACGTTAGCAGGTATCCATCTGAGGCTGCAGCTGTGAGGAGAGTCCCTCTGTTCAAATACAGAGAATATGGTTCCCTCACTGTTGGCTAAGGCTGCCTTTGGGGCTCCCTAAAAAGGTATTTTTTATGATTTAAATTACAAACACCAGAATCTAGCTAAACAGGTCCCGTTTATCTAGGTTATGGTGTTTGTTTAATAAAACACATCATTTTTAGGTATTTTTATATTTTTTAGCTGTAAAAAAAAAACAAGATGATGGTCATCACAAAATGAACAAAACAATTTTAGGTTTGTAAGATCCATTTTTGGTTCATGATAACCTAATGATGCGAACCGAAAATGCTTTTGTGAACTGAAAGATTACGGTTCATAGCAGGCTTATCCAAAAATCTGACTGAGCATGCTCAGAAAAATTTTTTAATCTTTATTACTGTGGAATCAGTTAATACTTTTTCATGAAACCTTCAAAGGGCATTACCATGGCAAAGGACTCTTCTACCTTAAAAGTTTCAGAAAAAAATTCTGTACCATATAGGCTGCACTTGAGAGCAAAAAAAACATGTATTAAATAAAGGGAAAACACTGTAAGTTATTAAAAATCAACACTCTGTGTCTCAGAAAACCAGAAAGATTACATCATGACATTTTTCATTTTGAGACCCTGTCAGCCAGACCACGCATTCCAAATTTTTGGCTATTTTACTGAAAGCCACCAAAGATTTTAAGGTGCAAACATTGGGGTTTAACCCTAAACACCTTACTCAACCCTAACTTTACTGGCTATACTATGCCAGTATAATTAGATAGATAGATGGATGGATGGATGGATGGATGGGTGGGTGGGTGGATGGATGGATAGATAGATAGATAGATAGATAGATAGATAGATAGATAGATAGATAGATAGATAGATAGATAGATAGATAGATACTCAAGCCTAACTATACTGGTGCTACCACGTCAGTAAAATATAAAGATAGATAGATAGATAGATAGATAGATAGATAGATAGATAGATAGATAGATAGATAGATAGATAGACAGACAGACAGACAGAGATACACCACACTAGTGGCGAATAAATTGGGTAAATGAATCATATTGTACAATGGCAAGAATATTTGAAGCATTCTGATTGTTTGCTGAGCCCTAGAGAGGGTGTAGTTTTCTGATAATAACATCACTGCACCTAGGGTAGCCACACACATGACCGCATGACCAGTGAAGGAAATATTACTGTGCTCAGTCCATTGTAGCCAGTGTGGCTTCACATTCCCCCACCAACTGCATTCATTTTCAAACTCTTAAGCCAGTGTGACTTTATACCTCCCCATTCAGCCCCATGCTCCCCCACTCACCACAGCTTTGCTTGAATGCTGAAGTCCTGACAACTTAACACATTCTCATTGTCACCTTGCTCTTCACCCTGCCCAGAAAAAAAGTGAAGCCATGAACACCAGCATGAGCGAATATGCTTTTTAAAGCATTGCACCCCAGTTACTGATCTTCAGCTTTATTTTCTTATGCCAGTGACTCTTCAGAATTCTTCATCTTGTACACAGCCTAGTACACCAGAAGAATGAGAGAGCATGAGAACCACATGAATTACATTAACAGGTGGTCAACCAGGTGGATGCAGGGTGGAGGAAGGGAGGAAAACAAATTCAAGAAAACAAAGAGCTATAAGCAGTAAAAGTGGTGAGGTTCACATGCAGATGGGTGGGCGGACGAGGGGGCACCTTATAAAAGAGAGAGAGAGAGAAGGCTGCAGAGAGGAGGGAACAGACAGCATGTACTAGCAGCACCATGGGAACAGACACCATTAATAGCAGCACCACCTAGTGGAAACAACAGATATTGTGGATTCCTTTTTGTTTCAATACATGTACCTACACATTGGAAAATAAAGTAAAAAAATATTTAAAAAATGTTTTGATCTTTTTTATAACATAAATGATCCACTGTATATTGGCAATAAGGCACTCCCGGGGTGTATGTTGTTGTGAAATAACATCACTTCTTGGGCAATGAACATACTCAGCCTGCTTTCCTTGTGCTTCAACCCACCCAAAGTGTGATGTTATTACACAACAACAACACACTCCCTGTCATGTCTTATTGCCTAATTATTCTGGGATGCATATTTATTTTCACATAGAACATGTTATTCCCATTTAGAATAGGGAAATAGAACACAGAGAACTGTGAACCAGATAAAGAATGTGCAATGGAAAGAAAGGCAGTTAACTAAAACAAGGTAAAACATTAACAAAACCGTTAAATGTAGTGTGGTAGATAGATAGATAGATAGATAGATAGATAGATAGATAGATAGATAGATAGACAGACAGACAGACAGACAGATACAGACAGGCAGACAGGCAGACAGATACAGACAGGCAGACAGACAGACTGATAGATAGATATCAAGACCCCCATATTCAAAGAGATGTGCAGCACATCCCACACAATGCGCTGCTGCACGATATTCAATCGGTGGCACTGCACCACTCAAAAGAGAATGTGCCATGGCCCACAGAGACTGCATACTGGGCAAGAAGAGGCGGCGTGCCCAAGAATGTGCCATGCATGGGCATATTTAATTGGCTTGCACCCCGCAAGGGCCTGAACTGTGCCATGCACATATAGGCCAGGGAAAGCTGACCTATATCCATCGGCCACCCACAGGCAGGCTGTGAAAGTGCAGCCCAGTGCACAGTAGCCTGCCAGCCCTGGTACACATGTGGATCCCCACCCCTGCATTCATCCCCAAGCACCGTAATGGCAATCATGCCCCACGGGCCCATAGTGTAGGGCCCCCCCTCCCAGACCCCCTCCTCCATTGATCGCACATCCCCTCTCAATCCCTGATCCCTGTATGGGCTGTAATCCTTTCCTGAACCACGGTTCCTGTGCATAGAAGGAACCCCTCCCAAACTTGTAACCAGAGTGCAGGGACCCCATACCTGGACCCCAACCCTGATGTCTGGATCATAACACATGCCCCCCGACTATTTCAATGGTGTAGTGGCCCCCACCCAATCATGACAGAGCCCCCAACCCGCACCCCCTGAATCCTCCTGGAGCTGGTGACTGGCTCTGCCCTTCACACACCACCATGGCCAGCCTCTGACTGCACTGTCATTGGACCAGTACTGTACAAAGGTCTTGCCCATTGACTGGGAGCCTCCTATGTACAGTACTGGTTCAATGACAGTACAGTCAGTGGCTGGCCATGGTAGTGTGTGGAGGGCAGAGCCAGTTGCCAGCTCTGGGACGATTGGGGGTGTCTGGGGAGGGAGGTCCTGTCATGGTGGGGTTGGGGATGGGGGAGCCGCTGGACCACCAGAGATACAGGGTAACCAAGGCATCCTGTGCACTGTCAGAGTCGGTGGGGGGGACACTTGCCTGCCAGGGGGTTGGAGTGTGGGGTATGGCCCCATGGACCGGGACATGGGTGGGGGTCAATACACCATTGATGGGCTGTGGTGTGAGGATATTCAGTTTCTGCTATAGTGGGATTGGGGCTGGGAGGCGGGTACTATAAACTGTTGGATTACTAGGGGTGGGACACGATACAATTTCATGGATCAGGGCTGGGAGGGGGTTGCATGAGACAACCAGGGTGGGCAGGGCACCCGTACTGCTTGTCCCACAATCAGTGCTGGGAACATCCACCCCAACACATTCTCCCGGGTGCAGCCATGCTAATGAGCTCATGATTAGCATGCATGGTGCCCGTTTGCACCATGCATGCCAATGAGCTCATTAGCATATACTGGCTGAATATTGCACATGGGGTCACGGCACATCCAGATTTGTACCACGCATTCCGAATGGTGGTATTCAACACTGACCCTGGTTGCGCTGCAAGGGACAGGGCAGCTGACCACTCTGGGCTGGGCTTCCAGGGTTGGATATTCAGACAGTATGCGTAATCAGTTCCGATTGTGCATACCATTTGAACATACCCTCAGAGCCAGCAGGCACGTCTCTATTGTGCAATGCATCGTGCAGCTGGCTAGCTCTGACTATATCCCCCCAAATGCATAATAGGTTTCAGTAGAATTACACACCTATCCCTACACAAGTAATAACACTTCGTAGCTAAATCACGGTTTACCACTCATGAGCTATGGCTGGCAACTAGTAAAAATAAATATATTATTCCACTGCAAACCATTATGTGTGCCCTATTTCTAAATGTATGTTTCAAATGTAGTTGTAAGTACATTTTAAAATATATTCACAGCGTATCTCTAAAACGTATGCACATTATGTAATTGTGGCCAATGTGATGCAGCATATCTCTGAAACATATGCATATTATAGAATTGTGGACAATGAGATGTTTCTGATTTATATTTAACAAATACATGTATTGCAGTTGATAGATAATATAAAATTCATTAGAAACATATTTCCATTATACATTTATAATATAACATGATTTTGGTTTTGTATATTTGCGATGCATTTCTTTCTCGTCATAATATTGTTTGCATTATGAACATTAATAAAAAAATATAAAAAAGAATACAGATTTAAACCCAAATTACAGAGATGTAAATTAAGCAATAATGCCCAACAGGGTGTGTGTCGTGCTGGGATAACGTCATGCCTCAGGTGGTTGGGCATGAGGCTGTAGGCCGAGTGTGTCCAACAGCTGAGGCGTGACGTTATCCCAAACGACACACACCCTGGAGGGCATTATTGCTATTATACAATGGCTCGTTGTTATACAGAATAAAAAAAATCATTTTCAAGATGCTTTTGTGTGGAAAAATATTTTTGGTTTTTAAGAGCAGATGAAACTATCAAGTATGTGCTCTAGGTGGTCAAGCTCATCTACAGGTTCACAGTGAGGCTGAGACTAGACCCGTGATGTTGTGCTGGGATAACATCACGGGTCCAGCCCAAGACTGACCAATCAGAGTCCAGGATTTTTTCTTGCCATTGTATAATGGTAAATCACAGAGTAACTGGATAAATATGCTAATGTTCAGTACTGTACCTAGTGCACACTATTGCTCATGCACATGACTGAATCAGGGTAGCATGGCATGGAAAGGCAAGGCAAGTTTATTTATCTGGCACCCAGAGGTAGGTCATACAAAACAAATAAGCCTTTAGCCCCCTTTTTAACAACTCGACTGTCAGGGCTCCCTGACAGCAGCTGGTAAAGTGTTCCACAGGGTTGGCCTGGTGACACTAAAGGCACGGTCGCCAGATGTTTTAAGCCGGACCCTAGGAACATCAAGAAAGCCAGAGTTAAGGAGTGGAGGGAATGGACCTAGGAGGCAGGTGTGAGAAGATCAGCCAGATAGCTCAGGCCCAGCCCATACAGGGCCTTGTAGGTGAGCAAGCCCACGTTAAAGGGGATCCTCCACCTGACAGGCAGCCAGTACAGAGCCCACAGGACTGGGATCACATGACTGGACTTTGCCAGGCCCATCAGCAACTGAGCTACTGCATTCTGCACCAGCTGCAGCCGGAGGAGGGTCCCTCCAGTGACCCCGAGGTATAGAGCATTGCAGTAGTCAAGCCTCAAAGTTGCAAAGGCAGGCACCATTGACCGCAGGTCTTCAGGAGGAACTAGAGGCTTAATCCTGGTAATATTCCTCAAGTGGTAAAAATCACTTTTGACCACAGATGACATCTGAGCTTCAAGTGTCAATCTTCTGTCCAGAATAAATTTAAGGCAGTATAGTGCAGTGGTTTAAGGCTCTGAGCTGCAAATCTGGAGATCTGGGTTTGAATCCCACAGCCCCCATTTGCATACTGTGTGACCCTAAGCAAGTCACTTAACTTCCCTGTGATCCTAGATCGCACCTGTAAACAAGCTTTCAGCTTAGTGTGTCTCTCCTGGTTAAACAATTGGGGAAAAAAAAAAATAAAATAACGCCAAGATTCCTCACCCTAGGAGAAGCCATCAGCAAAACAGATCCCAGAAACAATTCTGTACTCAGTCCAGAAGCACTCCCATCACGACCATGACCTGGCTCAATCACCATTATCTCCATCTTGTCCAGGATTAGTCGCAACCAGCTGGAGGTCATCCAGTCATTGATCTTGGCCAGGCATTTGTTAATCACTTCCACAGCGTGCATAAAGCATGCCCACAGCCCAATATCTGTGATACTGATTGATACCAGTTCTCTCAAGACATGCATGGATCTTCCTCGTGCTGGTGCAAGCATCATGTCTTCTCAGCATTGCCGGGCTTGTCTCAGAACTGATCTTCCTTACCATTTTGCTTAAAAAAAGGGAAAATATTAGAAACACCATCAAAATAAAGTACAGTGCAGTCAATTGTGAAAATTTGCCACTGCTGCAATAAGATAAGGTGTGCAGAAAACGTAATATGTTCCACTCTGATCAAACAAATGCTTCACCTGGGGTCAACCTGTAAAGGGGACTGCCAGCACAGATTGCTCTATTAAAGCAACAATATTTGTTAGCCATCAAAAAAAATTAATTATATAATGTTTCAGCAAAAATGCATTTCTGACTTCCTTAGATTCCTCACTGGTGTATTTTTACTTTTCTCAGGTATTTGTTTTAAAGACATCTTTTACTGCTAATTTTGTAATTATTTACTCACATCAATAAAGATAGCCCCCACGTACAATTTTTTAAAAATCTCTTCTGATGAGGTTACATGTTGAATGTACACACTACATTTGCATTGTGGGTGTCTTGAGATGGTGCTAGCACATGTTTTCTGAATTGTGAACAGCACAGCACTGTATCAAGATATTCAATTTTTTTCATGGAGTGCATGGCATGGGAACAGGAACTTTTAAAAACTTCAAAATCCTGTATCTTAGTTCAGGAATGAAAGACAAGAAGAAAAAAATGTGTATATTGATATTTATGCCAGAGAAACATTATTATTGAAAAGGTATACAGTGGCTAACAAAGGCAGCTGCTTTAAGCAGTGAACTTTAAAGAGTACAACATCATTACCATACTGATAGTGTATGGAAGAGCGCAATTGTTAATGGAATTCAGTGAATTCCTAGTGTTGTTGTACCCGAGTAGTGATGTCAAACTGCTGTTGTACCATCTAAATTATGTAACTGCTAGGGTACAACAACATGGAATGCCCATGTGCTCATCCGATCCTGGCAGCCATGCCGATTAGTTTTTTTTTCTTTGACAGTTCAGTTACTTATACACTATAAAAGACAATGGATGGGCAGCAGTGAACAACAATGCCAAGTTCACTTCTCTGGGTTGTCATGACAACTGTTGACCTCTCAAGCTTTGCTCTCAAGGTCAACTTGATTGTCGTGACAACCTCTCGAAGTGAACACAGTGTTTTTGTTCACTGTTGCCCATCCATCCTCCTCTATATCTAATCATAATTGGAACCCTCATCTAGAAAGTGCTTTATTCACACCTACATAATCTCTTGCCTTTTCCCAACACTTGTTAAAAATCCAAGTTTTCCCTACAGTCAATCCATTATTTCCCACTTTTCATTTATTTGCGTATGGCAAAGTATCTGATCACAGTGAACAAGGCAGTGTTCTACAGGACTCGAGGAGCTTTAAAGACTTCAGTCCAGTCTAGCAGATGAGAACCATTTTTTTTTTTTTTTTTTTAAACTTTCTCTTTATGCCCCCTTCTCGCTGTGCTGGTTTCCTTTCTTCCGGGATCCCTAGGCTGTGTATTCCCATAGTCCCACTCCAGGTACCTCCCTCTGAGTGCTGGCTTAGCCTTTCCCCATCCTTCCTCAGTTTTACCCCCCGGACGGGGAGGAGAGGAACCCCCCCCTTAATCCCCCTCTCAGACCTCAAGTATGCGTCGGAACACATTACCAGCCCCATCTATGAAGCCTGGTTAAGGGTTATCTTGGGACAACTGGGTCCCATCTACAGGAGCCCAGCACAGGTTTTTTTCTGCTTTTTTCTGGTCCCAACCCACTGGATGTCTGCACAAGGGGGCCAAGGAGCAATGCATGTCACGACGTGCTAACGCTCTGGCTCCCGGTAGACATCCTCCCTCCCTTGTATGCTGTCTGACCTCCACCTGTGGTCACCCAGGTGGCAGTATCACAGCGGGACTCATATCCCACCCCACCCCACCCAGAGGAGGAGAGCAGCCCTGGGTACTAATCCTCCTCCCCAGCCAGCCCTCTAGCTGCCCGAGTCCGTTCCTGAACCCTGGTCACTGGTGCCGCGAGCAGTAGCCCTACTGCTGTGCCGGCAGGCTGGCTGAGAACCATTGTTATACTGCAGAATACAGTACATGAGAAGACAAAAAGTGAATCAAGAGCTGGAATGGAGAATCAAAGGTCAGCAGTGAAAAGACAGCTTATGTCACCACACCCAAAGATTTCCAAAGCTCCTGGGACCAGATTCACAAAATATTCCCTGACACAAACCAGGTTTTGGGCCAAGTTGGTATTCACAAAAGCCTGGCTTGTGCCCACAAACCAGGTTTACACCAGGGCAAAGCGTTGAGGAGGCAGCAATACAAATGAGGGGGAGGGGACTTGAATATGGATGCTAACCGATTCACAAAGCATTTGCTCCATGCAAGGGCTTCTTGAGTGGTCCACTTGTACTGAGCAAATACCGCCAACTGAGACCTATCAGTATCCCATGCAACCCAAGTGGCTTGCAGAAGTACTGTGACACACACACACACACACACACACACACACAAACAACTGCTGATCACTGTCCCATTTAGAAAAACAAATATCTCCCTGGTGGCTAGTGGTCCCTCCCCTTCCCTGATCGCTGATTTTCATCCCATTGATAAAGAAAAACAGCACCCTGGTGGTCCAGTGTTTTTCCTTCCTCCACCTGATCACCCGCTCAATAAGTAAAACCCTATGCCCTGGTGTCCAGTGGTCCCTTCCCCCACCCACAACCATGCTTGACTATGTGGAAAAAGCTTCCTGGTGTCCAGTGGCCCCCCACCTGCCACCATGCCCGACTTTGTAGAAAAATCTTCCTGGTGGCTAGTGGTACCTCCCCCTACCTGCACACTTGTCCGTCAATACAGTTAGTATGCCCTGGTGCCTGGTGTCCCTCCCCCAGTCTCTGGTGTGTCAAGAACCCCCTACATAGCTCCAACTACTGCTGCACAGAATTTTCCTTCCAAACACAGGGCACTGGCCCTGTACCAGGAAAGTGCTCCATGACCCCCTGCCTGTCTGCTCATTGGTGGTAGTGGACCCTTACCCTCCCATGGCACTGACATCCCCTCACCCCATCCCTGTACCCCTTTAAGTAGGTGCCACGGACTCTATGATAGCAAGTGTCACAGCCTACCATACTCCACTTCAGCCATCTGCCGTCCGAATGATACTGGGAATGTGCTGCATATTTATAGGGTTTTACTTATCAGGCGGATGATTGGGCGGGGGGAGGGACCACTGGACACCAGGGAATAGGGTTTTACTTATCAGGCAGGTGATTGGGTGAGGGGGGACCATTGAACACCATGGAATAGTGTTTTACTTATCAGATGGGTGATCAGGTGGGGGGATGGACCACGTAACACAACAGGGGTGGTGGGTGGGTATCACTAGACACCAGGGCATGAATACTCTGTTGAAATAGGTACTTGGGGGTGGGGTACCACTAGACACTAGGCCATCTTTACTGTGTAGAAACTGGTGCTCAGGGATGTGTGGCTGCAATACAGACTTCCTACCTTGGGGGGCATGGGATTAGCTCCCATTTTAGAAGTGGTTTCCAGTGGCAGCAAACAGAGAAACATGGGAAGGTGTTTACTGCTGTCACAAACCTTTGAAGATACCACTGCACCAGTATTCATGAGGAGACCCCCTCATTTGCAAAGGTGCATTAGTAAGTTAGCTCTTTGGTGCTGTCAGGTTTACATAGCGCTCCTGGGCTTTCTGAGTATCGGCCAGCCAGGAGTGATTGTGCAAGCCCATGTTAGCACACCTGCTAACACTGTTAATGGGTGCACTTATCTTTTAATATTGAGCCCAATGTATCTGGTGGGAAAAGGCAGGGAAATGAATAACTGCAGATTAACTGGCTTCACTAATTGCCATTTTTGAGGGGGAAAAAAATAGAACATTCCCAATAGATCTGTTTCTTCCATAATAGAATGTACTAAAAACCAAAGGCAGGCTTTTCAAAGCTTGGTCACAAGCAGTGACAATGGCAGCTTGCACAGAGTGACAGTGTGTCTTGGATCCTGTGCCTGATTTTCCATCCTACAGGGTCCTGGCACCTAGGTCCACAGCTTGTGGCAACAGTGGCAGTGCACTGAACAGATGGCGCACCCATGAGGTGTGATGCAACAGCTACAGGGCAGTGGGGCAGCAGCTGCGTCATTGGACAGGAGCATGGCTAGGGCACCCCCTGAACCCTGAGCTGCTGGTAACCAAATGGGTTACAAATAACCCTGATGATCTAAAGGTCCCCCCCAAATCCCTGATATGCCAATACTGTACACCATTGTAAAGCAAGTCATTCCCTGTTGATCTATCCCCCCCACAAGCCCTGATATGCCAATACTGTACACCATTGTAAAGCAACAATCATTCCACAGTGATCAATCCCCACCCTCTGAAGCCCTAGTATGCCAGTAATGCAAACTATTAGTCATACACAGGCATTCCCTGGCAATGGGTCTCTGCCCCCAGCCTGATATGCTTGACTATGGCACAGCCATCATTAACATCCTATTCTGGTGGTCTAGTGACCCCACCCTGGCAGGTAGTGCCCACCACCCTGCTCCCCCCCATCCTGAACCCCGATCAGGCGCCTGGCACAACCTTCTTCACACCACCACAGCCGGATGCCAAAGGAACTGTCAGAGCCCATACTGTATAGTATGGGCTCTGACAGTTCATTTGGCATCTGCCCATGGTGGTGTGAGGAGGGTTGTGCCGGGTGCCCGATCAGGGTTCGGGATGGGGGGCGTGGGGGGCGGCACTACCTGCAGGGGTGGAGAGGCGGGGGCTACTAGACCACCAGGACAGGATGTTAATGGCCATGCCATAGTCTGGCATATCGGGCTGAGGGCAGGGACCCATCACCAGTAAATGCCTGTGTATGACTAATAGTTTGCATTACTGGCATACTGGGACTTAGGGGGATTGATCACTGGGGACTGACTGTTGCTTTACAATGGTGTAAGTATTGGCATATTGAGGATTGGGGAAGGCAACTAGATCACCAGGGTTATTTGTAACCTGTTCAGTTACAGGCAGATCGAGGTTCAGGGGGAAGGGGACACAGTGGCGTCTGGTTGTCAACCCTCACAGAGGATGTCAAAGTATCGTTAGACCAACCCTTAGCTGGTGTAATGGTACTTAGACCTTTGTCCTTGGGGTCAAGTTTGAAAATGTAATGTTGTGGGATATGGCAGCCTACGTCTGCCGCAAGCCCCCTAGCACCGTGCCGCAGTCACTTTTGTGAAGCCTGGAGCAAGCCTTCTTTGGGGTCAGGGGAGTGGATAACTTCTTGAATACTGACCTCACTAATTGCCATTTTTGAGAAAAAAATAGAACATTGTTAATGGGGCTGTTTGCTCCACAACAGCATAAGCTAGAAATTAACACTTTATATTGTTGGAAAGAGAAGAGTCAAGGCTTTCAAAAAATATAAAATATGTGTTTGTAGCCCTTATGGTTAAAGAGTAAATGACAAAAGAATGTGCTTTACTGTTGACATTATAAGTGGCAAAATACTAATATTAGTTATAACAAGCATTTGTCAATGCTGAATGTTTGCTTGCTGGCATTGGCAGTGGTAGTGTAGAAGTTACAGAGCTGCGTAATAGGAATGGCAGTGAAGTATTGAACTGAAGCCAACCCCATCACCACCCTGCAGAGACTGACAGGCACTGGGGTGTGCCTTTGGGTCATCAGGCATAACGGCCATGCCATTTCACCACACCCTACCCTGCATACATCGACAAGTGTCACGGTGTGCCTTGGGGTCTTTGGCCCTTATGCGCACCCCATTCTGTTAGGAAATATGGTGAGATGGGTGCGATATAGGAGAATGGGGTGAACTTTGGGGCCGAAGAGTCCAAGGCATACCTCAATGCCTCTCAGTGGCTGCAGGGTGCGGAATGGTATGAGCATTACAGGCAAGAATCCCAAGTCACACCCCTGATGCCTGTCATTCTCTACAGGGTTGGGCGTTATGGTTGGAAACCCAAATACCTCAGGCATTCGTTGGTATTTTCACTCCAAATTTCAACATGGTTTTTCTGTGACCCCACCTCATGAACAGTGGCAATATCAATTTGTTAGCCGGAAGCTGCTTATGCACAGTGACAACGGCATTTAGCACCACAGGTGCAAAAACATTCCGAACAGGATGTAAAAAATGACAGCTGTTCTGTTCATGGGGAGGTGTAAAAAATGGCAATGTTGCAAATCTGCAGTAAAAATATTAAAAAAACTGGTGAAGTCACTAGCGTACGTACAAACTGTGCAACCCACACCAGTAATATAATTAGGTTGGGGATTTTTTACAGCAGATTGTCAGCTCAGGCATTTTGGTGCCTCCGATCATGAACAGTGTCACTGTGATTTTCTTTATCTGTCCCGAACAATGATTTCCCACAGCGACCATGCATCTCTGCGCTGAAAGTGTGAAAACACACTTCGGCCATGCTGTGAAAAATGACAGCTGTACTGTTCATAAGGAAGTGTGGAAAATGCCACTGGTGAAAATCTGGACTGAAAATATTACAAAAAAGTCATGAACTTATGAGGGTGCGTGGAAACTGCGCATATGCTCACTCATAACACAGTCATTTATGGACTTTTGTCACCAAATTTTCAACATAGCCATTTTAAGACCTCTGCTCATGAACAGTGTAACTGTGATTTTCGTAATCTGTCCCAAACATTGCTTTCGCACACCAAGAGCACCATTGTGCGCTACATGTGCGAAAACACATTTTGGGCAACATATAAAAAATGGCAGCTGTACTGTTCATAAGGAAGTGTAATAAAATGGCAATGTTGAAAATCTGGAGTGAAACTATTAAATTCGCAAACTTACGAGCCTGCATAGGAGCTGCGCAACGCACGCTCGAAAAACAGTCATTTTTAGGAATTTTTTCACCAAATTTTCAACATAGCCATTTTAAGACTTCTGCTCATGAACAGTGTCACTGTGATTTTCTTAATTTGTCCCATACATTGATTCTGCACACCGACTGCGCCATTGTGTGCTACATGGGCGGAAACATGTTTTGGGTGAGATGTGAAAAATGGCAGCTGTACTACTCATAAGAAGGTGTGGTAAAATGGAATGTTGAAAATCTGGAGTGAAAATGTTGAAAATTCGTGAACTTACGAGCGTGCGTAGGAACTGCGTAATGCATGCTCATAAAACAGTCATTTTTTGAAATTTTTCCACCAAATTTTCAAAATAGGCTTCTTGAGAGCCCACCGTATGAACACTGGCAGTGTCGTTTCGTTAATCATTCTGGAAAGTGATTTCACACAGTGGCTGTGAAATCACCCTTCGGGCCCGAGTAACGCCATGACAGTGCAAGAATTCATGAGGAGGGGTCCCAATAACCCCATGTTGAAAATTTGGTGCAAAAATTCCAAAAAATGCCTGAGATATGCAACAAAGTTGAAAAACCCCTATCTATCCCATTATACAGCTTACCATCATTTCCTCAGTTTGCGGTCGGCTTTGAAGAGTGCAGACGTGTTCCCGGTCCACCAATGATCGTCGTGCTGGAGTCAGAGGTAAGTATGGGGTGAGGGAGGGGTGTAGGAGGCAGGGTGTGCAGTGGGTGGAGTGCGGGTTGTGGGAGGAGGGCCAGGGGAGAAGCACCGTAGGACGTTTTTAATTTACAGGTTTTTTCGGTGATAGCGTGGGATGTTTGCCACACTGGGGTGGGCTCCCCAGCGTTAGCACAAGGGCGGCTGGGGGCGTGGAGCCAGGGGATTAGGCACCCCGTCGGCCATATGATCAGTTGCCATGCTGGGGTGGGCTCCCAGCATGACACCCAATACTAAGTGAGGGCAGTGGCTCCCCGTCAGCTATTCTATGAGTTGCTACGGCTGGGGTGGGCACCCAGCGTGGCATGTCGGAAACTTTGAGAGAGCACAGCACAAGCCGATGGGGATTAGGCACCCTGTCGGCTATGCGTGTGTGCCGGGGGCAGCACGCGAGTATGCGTCGCGTGTGTTTCAGTGTGTGTGTGTGTGTGTGTGAGGGGAGCTGCATGAGCAGGCGATATCTTATGGCTGCTCACTGAAGCGTACTCCCCTTTCAACTGTATGCCACTGCATTTTGGAGCTTGTCATAGGCAGCTCAGCATGCGATGGCGGACAGAGAGCTTTCGCAGCGTCCTTACACTGGCTGAATTGAAGGGGGGGTGACACATCTCCGAAAACTCCGATGATGACACTATGTTTCTTGCACATGCATGCAAGCAGACATAAAAAGGCAGCAGATAAAAACTCTAACCTTCTGTAAGCTGGTGAAATTCAGCTAAAACACACAGGGGTGAGTTAAAACTTCCTGGAGAATCAGATTTTTTGGTTATGCTCCCTCTTGTACAGGACAAACAAAACATAATGCAAAATAGCGTACTGTATAACTTTGCAAAGCATCAGAAGGAGAAGTGCAGGATGACTTCACCTGGCATGATGTATTATTTATTTATTGGTAATCAGGAGACACACACTGATCTGGGGCTCATTTTTCCAGGTGTGACCTGGGGGAGGGCAACAGAGAAGCACAGTACAATACATCAATCAGGTCAATAAAGCAATATTGGGTGATTACATTGGTACAAAAATGAGTAAGTACAAAAATACATTTATTTAGACAAGTAAAGTGCAGTCACAACACAAAAAGAAACACCAGATTCAAGTGCCAGGGAAAACGACAATCTAAGGCATACAGTTACTAACTGGCACAAGTGAGAGATCAGAAAATGTGCTTAAGCCTAACCCTGTGCAGACAGAAGAGCAAAGACCTGTGACCAATGACTGTAAGTACCCCGCCCCATCCTTTACACAGCCCTGGGGTTTCCCCACTCAAGGTGCATGACTGCATGTTTTGGCATTGAAGCTTAGCTGCCAATCTCTAGACCACTCCTCCAGTTTTCCCAGGTGCCTTTGCATTCTCTCAATCCCCTCGTAAGTGTCCATCCTGTTGCAGATTTCTGTATCATCCCAAAAGAGAAACACCTTCCTCTCCAGTTCCTCAGCAATGTCACGTGAAGATATTGAAGAGGACAGGGCCCAGTACTGATCCCTGTGGTTCCACTGGTCATGTTCCCATCCTCCAAGTGCTTGTCATTTGCCACTGTCCTCTGATTCTTTCCTTCAACCACTTAAATACCCAGCAAACCACCTTCTCTTCCTCCCTAGGTTTCTACCTTTCTTCATCAACCTCATGTGTGGTACAGCAGTGCAGATTGGCCACATCCACTACCCTCCCCTGGTCCACTTCCTAGTTACCTAGTCAAAGAAATTTATGAGATTCATTTGACAGGGCCTCCCCCTGTGTGCCATGCTGCTGTGATCCTACAATTCACGTGCCACCAAGTACTCCATCAGTCTCTCCTTCAGCAGGGACTCCATTACTGTATATACTCACGTGAGCCACTGAGATAATCAGGCAGAGTAAGTAAAAAAAAACTACGATCTCTATCTCCTGAGCTACTTCAGTGCTGACACCTAATCAGTAACAGTTCAAGATTCCAGACTCCTGCCTTTAACAGGTGGCTAGCCCTATCACCCGATTAACACCTATTACCTGCTTGTCTATTGTCTTTAAACATCTACCATCATTTCTGCTGCTCACGCTTTAATAAGACGCCTTTGCAAATGATTAAGCAATTTAGCATTTTAGCAGACCAGATAAATGTTGTTCCCTTTACTGTGGTCTAGCACTCTTCACCCAGATTTCAACATGCAGTCCACAAAAAGAAAACACTCTGCCTACAATGCCGGATTTAAGTTAAAAGTTGTATGCTTCGCAGAATCTCATTCAATTGTGGCTGCAGAAAGGAAATTCTATGTGAATGAGAAACTAATCCAGGACTGGAGAAAACAAAAAGCATCTTTGCAGATTGCCAATAAGACTGTGAAGCTATTTCATTACTTCTACAAAGGCAGATTTTGCTGAGGTAAAAGATGCACCCGACTTATATGCGGGTCAAAGGCTGAGGCAAAAAATTATGTCTGAATAATGGTCCCCGACTCATGCGCAGATCGGCTTACAGTACATGCGAGTATATATGGTAACTTTCTCAACAGTGAAATGAGACTGACTGAACCACATCAGCCCACTTCCATTCCTCTAGAACCACCCCTGTCTTCAATGGGGTGTTAAATAGGATTGCCAGAGGGGCAGATAGCACTGTGTTCAGCTGCTTGAGTACCTTTGGGTAAAGCCCAATCACCTTGTTTTCCTTAAAGGTTCACAACCCCAGGAGGACTCTCTCTTCCATAAATTGACTGGTGTCCTCTCTTCCCTCCACCCATTATCTGTTAATGCATTACAGCCCATCCTCCTCTCCTTCCACTATAAAGACTGAACAGAAGAATTCACTGGAAATTTTAGCCTTTTCTTCATCTTCTTCTGCACAACCCCCCAACCCCTCATCATCTGATCTTCACTCTGAGATCCCATGCCTTCCTCTTTTCACTCATGTAACTGAAGAAAATCTTATCCCCTTTTTGACCTCCTGAGTTATCCTTTCCTCAGTTTGAGTCTTTGCTGCCTTTACCCTCCTTCCTGCCTCCCCTTGTTTCAGTAGATGTACCTCCCTGCTGGGCTCCATTTTTGTCTCCTCGTATTTCCTGAAAGCTATTTGTTTTTTCTTCTTTACCACCTTAGCCACCAACTTTGAGAACCACAGCGGTCTCTTCCTCTTCTTATTTTTGCGTATTACCTTTAAACAGCTTGCCTTTACCCTATTAATTCCATCCTTTATTCAATTCCATTGTGCTTCCTCCCCCCCCCCACCTATTCAATGTGTTTTCTAAAGCTGTCTCGTATTTGTTTAAAACCTGCTCCCCTGAAGTCCAGGACTCGCATCCTTGTGTGTTTTTTCTGTTGCCCAATCCATATGCCAAACCACACTGTACAATGATTGCTTGAACCAAGGTGGTTACCCACTGTTACATTTGCAGTGCTGTCCCTGTTTGTAAGTACCAGATCCAGTACTACTCCATCTCTAGTGGAATCTGAAAGCAGCTGTCTGAGAAATGCTCCTTTCATGAAGTCTAGGATGGCCCTGCTTCTATTGTAGTTGCTGCTGTGGCCTGGATGTTTCAGTCCACATTTGGTAGAATAACGTCACCCATAATTATTACTTCCCCTTTGCTTGTCATTTTGCCTATGGCCTCTGCACAAAACCTTGTCCATATCTTCCCCATGTTGGTGGCCAGTACACCACCCCTATGTGTACAAAGGCCCCGAACCCCATCTAAAAAGCCAGCCCAAAGAACCTTCAGCCCCTCCTTCTCCATGCTGTGACCTTGTATTTCCATGGCTTTAATACCTTCCTTTACATATAAGACCACCACCCCTTTTATTACTGCCCCATCCTTTCCAAACATGCAGCCTGGTGTGGCCATCTCCCAGCTGTGGTTGCTGGTGCACCATGATTCTGTTATGTCTACTAGGCCTAGATCTGCCTCCAAAATGGTAGCTGAAGGTCAGGAGTTTTATTTCCTAGGCTCCTTGCATGACAGCACATTTCTCGCCATTCCATTTGTCCCTCCCTGAACCAGCTTTGCTTTTCTCAGTATGTGACATTTTCATCTTTGTGCTTATTTTTATCATTTAGGTAGATGATATACTCATTTCAGTGTGCAACATACACATTTTAATATATGTCATCATATTTTCAGTAATTCATAACCATTTTATTTATTTAATATATATTTTATGAATCTCATTTCAGTGCTTCGTAACCAGTTTATTGATTTAATATACACGTTATAAAGAGTTTCAACACATTCAATAAATATAATCTACAATTCAGTATGTGTCATATTCATTTTGGTATAAATCATATTAATTTAAGTATACTAGTAGTGGGAATATTTTACCATAAATTAAGTAAAGATTGATGTTTTACTAATTTGTTATGCCATTATTTTTTTTTTAAATCTTATAAAATGGAACATGTAGCCCATTTCTAAATGCATTAATACCCTTCAGTGTGGGTGGTATGGGGTACAACATATCTTCCAAGGGCTGTAAGGCCCTCTGGCTGTGATCAGTCCTCATTACATCCCAGGGCAGTCCAGTATAGCCCTATGCCACCAACCCTGGGGGATATTATTGCTAGCATAAAATAGTTCCTTTGATTTTTATGTTAAAAATCTGAGTATTGATGTTCAGAAAGTACATATTTCTGACCTGTGCTGTTGAACTGCAATACCACGGTCATATGGTCACATCTTCACTCTCCCCACCCTACCAACATTCCTCCCCCCCCCCCTCACTATGACTCTGGCACTTCTTATCTCTTGTCTGTCTTCTCTAACAAATGCTGCTGGCTGCCTTGCTTACAATGCTACCCTTGAATTGTATTAATCTGTAATCTGTTTGCAATGTCCACATTGCTGTAATATCTGTCTTGATGTTCCCCATAATTTGTATTTCTCTGACGTGGAACCTTTGTAAAAGAGTCTTGGCTCAAAGGTATTTGTAATCCTAGACTTAATAAAATAAATAAAATAAATTGTTTCTCTTACTATTTTAATATCCAGAACTGAGACTTACTTAGCAATGATTTAAAGAGACCCTGAATATATTGTAGGGAAAATGGCAGGGCAGTTTCAAGAAGAAACCAAAGAAAACAACATGGTTGTGTCCACTCATTACCACTTATCAACAGTTTAAAGATGTTTCTTTTGAGGATGGAGGGAAAATCTTAGCCACATCACCAGTCTCAAATAAAAATGGCACAATAACAAAAAGAATCAAGCTATGAAAATAACACTGCACTATTTAATACTTGCAGGGTGAGTTTATTGCCAACAACAGAAAGAACAGAGAGCACTCCAGCACTTCTAATCACTGTGGATTCTAGACACCGCAGTGATTTGAAGTGCTGGGGTGCTCTCTGCTCTTCTGTTTGCCAGTAAACTCAGTCTGCAAGCACTGCATAGTGCATTGTTATTTTTGTAATGTGGTTCTTTTGTTGTGTCTTGGCTCTGTTTTCTACTGTGGCTTACCATGCCACCCATAGCGCTAGCGTGTCTTGCTTGTGAGTTTAAATCAGGAAGGGGTTGCAGTGGGAAAATACTTACCAAATTTAGAAATAGTTATACATAAAGGGCAGCATTTTTGAAGGGTGGTGGAAGACCTGTGTCCAGCCCTGCACTACCACACTTAGGTGCTGGCCATGTGCTGAAACTTTCAATGCAACTGCACCCAATTTTCCAATCTCAGATGCAGTTGCCATGGTTTCCACAACTTACGGCAGTTTGCATCAAATATCTGGCACAAGCTCCAGAACAAGGGCTCTCAAGATTGCTGCAAGGTATACCAGAGAAAGGTAGTCTACCTCGCAGCAATTACCGCACAGGATATAAAATCCAGTAAGATCACTGCAAGTCTCATGCGCTGTGTCGTCTGTACACCGGGGCTTGCAGCGATCTAATATGTTTGAAAATCCTGCCCAAAATGTTAGTGCACATAGTGGGTGCAAACAGTATAAACTTGATGCTGGTTTTAACGTTTCTGCTAACACTTCTGGGGTGCTTTTTGAATTTATAGTAAATATCAAGAAGGACAGTACATGACATTTGTATAAATTCGATTAAATTGTCAGTGCATATCACAATGGTGTGCATTCTTCATGCAATAGTAATGCAAACCTGCAAATACTGTACTATTAAAGATGGTTGTCAGTCTGTTTATTTATTGACTAACTAAGAAACATTTACATAAAAACATAGACACATAGACTTTGATGGCAGATAAGGACAGCTTGGCCCACCCAGTCTGCTCATTTCCCTGCCTTTTGGATAAGCTGCAGATTTTAGTTAGTCAACAGCCTACTTCCTTCTACCCACCTATAGAACTGCCTTATGTCTATCCCATGCTTTCTTGAATCCCCCCTCTGTTTTTGACACCACTACCTCTGGAAGGCTGTTCCAAGCATCCACCACCCTTTCTATGAAAGAATACTTCCTCACGTTGCCCCTGAGCTGTCCCCCCTCAATCTTCAAATTGTGTCCCCTTGTTCTTGCACATCTCTTTTTCTGAAAGACGCTACCTCCTTGGACTTGTTGATTCCCTTGAAGTACTTGAACATTTCTATCATGTCCCCCCTCTCCCTCTTTTTCTCAAGGGTATACACAGTACGATCCTTTAGTCTCTCTTGATATGGCTTCTGGCACAGACCCTGCACCATTTTATTTGCCATCCTCTGGACTGCCTCCATCTTGTCTACGTCCTTGCAGAGATGGGGTCTCCAGAATTGCACACAGTACTCCAGATGTGGTCCCACCAACTGTCTGTACAGAGGGATAACAACTTCCTGTTTTCTACTGGTGATGCCTCTCCCTATGCATTCCAATATCCCAATATCCCCCAGCACTCCTTACTGCCTTTATAGATTGCTTGCCTACCTTTAGGTCATCAGATAAGACTACTCCCAGGTCCCATTTCATTTTTGTTGTGGTTAGTACCCCCCCCCATTGTTTACTCTTCCGCTGGGTTTTTGTTTCCCATGTGCATTACTTTACACTTCTTTGCATTGAATCTAAGCTGCCATACTTTTGATCATTCCTCCAACCTTGCCAAATCCCTTCTCATCCTTTCCACACCCCCCTTGTGTATCAACCCTGATGCAGATCTTGGTGTCATCTGCAAAGAGGCATATTTTTACTTCCAGCCCCTCCGCAATGTCACCTATAAAGACAATAAAGAGGACCAGTCCCAGTATTGAACCATGCGGTACCCCACTAGTAATCCCCCTTTCCTCGGAGTGGACTCCGTTTACTATTACCCTCTGTGTCCTGTTGTCGAGCCATTTTTTACACAGGCTACCACCCTGGGACCCACTCCCAGGCTGGCTAACTTGTTTATTAATCTTTTGTGTGGGACTGTGTCAAATGGCTTGCTAAAGTCTAGTTAGGCCACATCCACAGCCCTTCTCTGGTCTACTACTTTGGTCACCTGGTCATAAAAATCAATTAGATTCATCTGACATGATCTCCCCACTTTAAACCCATGCTGCCTTGGGTCCTATGCCTCGCTGACCTCTAGGTATGCAACAAATCTTTCTTTCAGAAGTGATTCCATAATTCTCCCTGCCACTGAGGTCAGACTAACAGGTCTATAATTTCTTGCCTCCCACTCTGTGAAGGGGAATAACATCCGCCTTCCTCTAGTCCTCAGGTACCACACCATCCTCCCATGATTTGTTAAAAAGGGTAATCAGTGGTGTCACTAGTTCTCCCCTTAGTTGTTTTAGAATTCTGGGGTGAATCTCATCAGGCCCCATTGTTTTGTCCACCTTGAGTTTTAGGAGTTCTTTCAGAACCCTTTCTTCTGTGAATGGACTGGTATCGACCCCACTATCCAGCGTGCTTCTATTGTTTGGTTTAGGTACCTCCCCTTCCCCATCTTTTGTGAACACTGAGCAAATGTATTCTTTCTGGAACTCTGCCTTTTGACTGTCACCCTCTGCCCACTTTCCTTTCCCTTTATTGAGCCTCACTATCCCTCCCTTGGTCTTTTTTTGCTTTCTAATGTACATATAAAAGGTTTTATCCCCCTTTTTTAACCGAGTTGGCTATGTTTTCCTCTGTTTGGGCCTTTGCAATTCTGACTGCCTTCCCTGCTTCCTTCTGCTTTAACTGATACAGTTCCCTGTCCTGCTCCCTCTGTAATTCCTTATACCTCCTGAATGCTATATTTTTCTCCCTAACCTTCCCCACCACCTCTTTTGATAACCATAGTGTTTTTATCCTTCATGTTCATTTGTTTATTTACTTCAAACAAAGGCTTGTTGCCTCTGTGATGACAGTTTTGATTTTTCCTCATTGTTCCTCCACCCCTCCTTCCTACCCATTTGCTAGTGCATTCCTCATGCACTCTCCCATTTTGCCAAAGTCAGCCCTCCTAAAGTCCAGTATCCTCACTTTTGTATGGCTTAACTCTACAGCTGTGCTTATCGTGAACCACACTGTTTGGTGGTCACTTGTTCTGAGATAGCTACTCACTTCTAAATCTGAGATCCTCTCATCATCCCCATTTGAGAGTACCAAGTCTAATACTGCTCCCTCCCAAGTAGATTCCAACACTAGCTGTTTGAGGCATGCCCCCTGTAGGGCATCAAGAAGTACCTGTTCTTGGATGTGGCTGTAGCAAATGTGCCTCAGTTAACATCTGTCATATTGAGATCCCCCATCAATAATATCTCCCCTTTTTCTGCCATTCTAAGGATGCTTTCTATCATTTCCTTGTCCCTTTCCTCCCCCGAGACAGGAGTCTGTAAACAACAAACCCCCATATCAGGGTGAGGAAAGGGACAAGGAAATGATAGAAGTCTATAAACAAGACCCATGCAGATTGTGGTGTCATTTCCTGTCTCCAAGGTGACCCACAGTGTCTCCTCTCCTACTTGTTTACCCTTTAGTTCCATTGCTTTGATCCCTTTCCTTACAAAGAGAGCTACTCCTCTTCCTCCTCTTTTACACTCTAGTGCTCTTCCTGTAGATTGTGTACCCTGGTATCTTAACATCCCAGACATGGTACTCTGTGTACCATGTTTCTCTAACTGACACAATATCCAGTCATCCCTCTTCCATCAAGACCACTAGTTCAGTTTGACTAGGTAACTTTGTTGACATACCAGTAGCATGCTTTTGAGGAAGTCATGTGGTAGTGGGACTTAAATCAATGCATAATGGTGATATACTGTAATTAGGGAAAATATTCAGCACACAAACACTAGGTACGATGTATATCAAGAGAGTAGTAAACATAAATTAAAACAAGCATTTGTCAATGTCAGATGTTTGCTTGCTGGCATTGGCATTGGTAGTGTAGGAGTTAGAGAGATGCATAATAGGAATGGCAGTGAAGTATTGAACTGAAGCCAACCCCACCACCACCATGCAGAGACTGACAGGCATTGGGGTGTGCCTTTGGGTCGTCAGACATAAAGGCCATGCCATTTCACCACACCTTACCCCACAGACACCGACAAGAGTCATGGTGTGCCTTGGGGTCTTTGGGCCTTATGCTCACCCCATTCCATAAGGAAATACAGTGAGATGGGTGCAATATAGGAGAATGGGGTAAACTTTGGGGCTGAAGAGTCCAAGGCACACCTCGATGCCTGTCACTGTTTGCAGGGTGTGGGTGGGGGTGGAATGGCATGAGCATTACAGGTGACAATCCCAAGTCACACCCCTGATTCCTGTCAGTCTCTACAGGTTGGGGCGTTATGTCCGGAAACCCTAATGCCCCAGACGTTCATTGGTATTTTCACTACAAATTTTCAACATGGGTTTTTTGTGACCCCCACCTCATGAACAGTGGCATTACCAGTTTGCTAGATGAAAGCTGATTTTGCACAGCGACTACGCCATTTGGCACCACAGGTGCGAAAACACATTTCGAACAGGATGTGAAAAATAACAGCAGTACTGTTCGTGAGGAGGTGTAAAGAATGGCAATGTTGAAAACCTGGAGTGAAAATATAAAAACACTGGTGAAGTCACGAGTGTGCATAGAAACTGCACAATGCACACCCATAATGTAACTAGTTTGGGGATTGTTTACAGCAGATTGTCAACACAGGCATTTTGGGACTTCCGCTCATGAACAGTATCACTGTGATTTTCTTAATCTGTCTCGCACACTGATTTCCCGCAGCAACCATGCATTTCTGCACCGGAAGGGCGAAAACACATTTTGGCCAGGGTGTGAAAAATGACAGCTGTGCTGTTCATAAGGAGGTGTGGAAAAATGCCAGTGGAGAAATCTAGACTAAAAATATTACAATTTCGTAAACTTACGAGGGTGTGTGGAAACTGCGCATTGCATGTTCGTAACAGTCATTTTGTGGACGTTTGTCACCAAATTTTCAACATAGCCATTTTAAGACCTCTGCTCATGAACAGTGTCACTGTGATTCTCTTACTCTGTCCCGAACATTGATTTTGCATACTGACCATGCCATTTTGCGCTACATGCGTGAAAACACATTTTGGGCAAGATGTGAAAAATGACAGCTGTACTGCTCATAAGGAGGTGTGGAAAAATGGCAATGTTGAAAATCTGGAGTGAAAATATTAAAAATTCGTGAACTTACTAGCGTGCATAGGAACTGCTAAACACACACTTGTAAAACAGTCATTTTTTTGAAATTTTCACCAACTTTTTAACATAGGGTTTTGGAGAGCCTACCTCATGAACTGTGACACTGTCATTTCATTACTCAGTCCCAAAAGGTGGTTCCACACAGTGACCGTGAAATCTCCTTTTGGGACCAAATAACAAAATGTCAGTGACTGAGTTCATGAGGTGAGGTCCCAAGAACCCCATGTTAAAAATTTGGTGAAATAATTCCCCAAAATGGTTGAGATACGCAGCAAAGTTGAAAAAAAAAAACATTTATGCCATTACACAGCTTACTGGCATTTTTTCAGTTAGTGGTCAGCTTTGAAGAGTGCAGACATGTTCCCAGTCCACCGAGAATCATCTCGCTGGGCTCCGGAGGTAAGTATGGGTGTGTGTGGGGAGGTGGGTGCACAGAGGGTGGGAGCGGGTTGGGGGAGAGGGTCAAGACAGTCAACGAGGGACCTTTTTCTTTTTACAGGTGTGTGTTTTTTCTTTCTAGAAGATGACACAGGACTTTTGCCATGCTGAGGTGGGCTCCCAGCATGACAGCTGAAAGTTTAATTTTTGGGGGTGCAGTGGAGTCGATGGGGGATTGGGCATCCCATCAGCCATACGGACTTTTGCCATGGTGGGGTGTGCTCCCAGTGTGGCAACTGGAAGTCATTTTATTTGTGGGGGGGTACAGTGGAGCTGACGGGCAAGTGGGCACCCACGTCACCATACGAACTCTTGCCACACTGGGGTGGGCTCCCAGCGTGGCACCTTGAAGTCTGTTTTGGGGGGGCAGTGGAGCCAATGGGGGATTGGGCACCCCCGTCAGTCATACAGTGTGCGGGATGGAGTGCATTAGTGCACTGGGGTGGGCTCCCAGCGTGCAACATAGGTGTTTGTGGGCGGGGGGGAGAACTGTCTATGACAGTTCAGATGCAATGCCGAGGTGTAGGCAATTTGCATACTGCCGGTAGCAGTATGCAAATTGCCTACACGTTACCATCGCTGATTGTAGTGGTGTTTCTTTCAGAACTGTATGCCACTGCATCTGAACGGCTGTCATAGACAGCTCAGATATTCACTGGTGCGGTGCAGCCAAGCCTGCAAAAAGGAGCAGGGCATTGAAAGTGGGGGAGGCGCACCTATGAAAACTCGTATGGTGGCACTATGTTTCTTGCACATGCATGTAAACAACATAAAAATTGGCAATAGTTGCATATAATAAACAGTTACCATTGAGAAATGTTAATGTGGGGCCCCTCCATCCCATAGTTGGAAGACTTGATCCAGCATGATTTTAATAAGATCCACAGCTGGTTCTTGCCAAATCAGCTCTTCCTCAACTCCAAGAAAACAGTTTGTGTGACTTTTAGAACCAGACCAAGACTGGAGAAAAACGTTTCTTTCATTCTGTCTTCTCCACACTGGATGGCAGTCAGCTACAAGAGGTTCCATCTTTCAAATCCAATATCTGGGTGGGTGTGTAGCTGGGCCATCACCTCAGTTACTTTTGCCATACAAATACTATTTAATCCAAAGTCCTCCATAAACCTACAATTGTAAATCTTGTTCCCATTTCCGCTGTTTTATAACTGCAGTTACAGTATACTGTAGCTTCTGCGAATGACTCTTACATACCAGCAAGATGATGGAGTGAAAAAGGTTGTGGGGTGGAGGTGACAAATGAGTAATATGAATGGAAACACAAAATGATGCGCACTCACTCACGCCTGCAATGCAACTGATGATCTGTTAATAATCCACGTACCATACAAGGCTGATGAACTGTGGTTAAAAAGTTTATTCACTGCAAAATTAGCATACAATGTGGGAATGACTAGGTGCAGCAAAACAGCCCCAATGTTTTCACTTGCATGCTTTGTCAATAGGCAACCATGATAACAGCCATCTGCCTGTAAATAGTCTGCTATCTTAAATTGACAATGACCATGAAATACATTATGTGCACTGAGTGTGACAGTACATAGAGGTGAAAAAATTATTTAATTATTATGCAGAAAAAAATTAAAAACATACACTCTAGAGACTTTGTTCTACCAAACTTGCATAGTTTTCAAGTTACAAATGTTATTAATGCAATGCTCTCTTTAAATGCTAAAGACGTGACTGCAGAGCAAGTAGAATCTAACAGATATTACAAGAATGGAAGCTGAAATCAAGATTAAAAACAAACTCATGCAACATATAACACAGAACATGCTATAACCTTGGAAGAGTTATGGGCACACTACTATGATTTCATTTGTAGCATTTAAACTACAGAGCTTCTCAGAATGGGATGAACCTCTGCCTAGTCAATCAAACCTGGTGGAATGGCTGCATGGAGTTTAAAAATCCAAACTCATTGTCTGCAAGCAAGCAACAGATCAATGTCACTGCCTGGTGGTCCCACTGTCACATTTTCGATACCAGTGAAGATCCAGTGGTGGTGGTGACTAGAGAGTGTGGGGTGGTGGACATGTTCTAAGGTAACATAATCAAATGTTGATTGCTGAATGCCTGCATATGGTCACTCACCCACTTCTTTAGCTTTCTTTTTGCCTTACCAACATAATAGCTGCCACTGATACACATTTCCAGATAAACCATGTAAGTTGTATCACAGTTAATGAATTTAGAGATGGCATCACACTCATCATTGGAAGCACTGGTAAAAGTGCAAGTGTTGTTAATCGTTGTACAATATTTGCATCTTTGGCATTTCTGACATCCTGCAAGTAAGGGTGGTAGCCATGTGCCTGTTTTAGTTGTGATTGGTTGGAGGCAGTAAGTGATGTAATCACGGATTTTGCATCGGTCGCAGTACTCTATTCTGTGGCACTCAGTAAAATGCTTATGTAATTTGGGCTGTGTTTGTAATATAGGCCAATCCTTGCAAATATTTTTTTGATTTCAAGAGCTGCTATACTGTAAGTGATTATGAAATTTAACCCTTTTCTTTGCGGTGCCCTCCTTTTCCCTTTGGGCCTTGTCTGTGGATTACTGACTGATTATCAGTTGCATGGCTGGCATGAATGAGTGTGCGCAATTTTGTTTCCTGCTTGCATTTTATTATTGCCCGCACCATGACTCCAACTGAGTGGCTCTGTTTGTGTTCTGTTTGGATTTTACATTGAGCAACACTCCAGAACTACCACAACTTGTGATCCACAACCCTGGGACCAGCTTTCTCAGCATGACATTGTCATCCCAGATGTTGGGAACTTCATCAAGTGCAGGTATGAAAACAAGTGAGTTTGTCCTACTAAAACCTGGTTTGGAAGATATTGCTGGGTAGGAGAATACCCTGCATCTTCAGAAGGGGAGCAGGATAATTCCAGGCCACTTACTATTAAAGAAGCCTTTCAGTAATATGAAATATTGGCACTTAAAATACACAGACTGTGTGGCAGCAGGTTACACTAGAGCATTACCTAGCAGTGGGCCAAGTTCCAAGGGTCCTGCATATCGTTAACATCCTGTCTTTTGCCAGGGACAGAGCAGACTTCTTTGACCTGTGGAAGCAAGCGATCCAAGATTCCTCACTAAGACTGATAACATTTTTTTTTCTTTTATAGCTCAGAGTGTGGGTGCTTCACTCATCTTAAATGATCATGCAGACTTACTGTAACTGCTCATCATAGCTGAGCATGCCAATTCTATGAGGTGATATGGTAACAAGTATGTTCAGCAAAGGGGTCCAGATTACTGCATATTTATTATAATAAATATGCAACAATCTGGACCTCCTGGGAAGGGAGGCGCTGGAGGCCTCAACAGGGGAAAAAGGCCTAGGGGGTCATGGTGGATGCATGTATGAATAACTTTGAGCAGTGCAGGAGACCGACTAACAAAGCAAGCAGGATGTTAGGATGCATCGTAAGGGGGATCACCTCTAGGAGCAGGGAAGTGATTCTGCCACTGTACAGTGGACTAGTTAGGCACACCTTGAGTACTGTGTACAGTACTGGAGACCACACTTGAAGAGGGACATACAGCTCCTGGAGAGGGTACAGAGGAGGGCAACTAAGATGATATGAGGACTAGGGGATTTGACATATGACAGACTTGAGGAGCATTGGAGGAAAGGAGAGGAGAGACAGGGGGGACATGATTGAGGTCTTTAAGTACCTCAAGGGAATAAATAGGGTTAACACAGAACAGATCTTCAGACTAAAGCAGGGAGGTATCACCAGAGGGCATGGTTTGAAGTTGGAAGGTGGAAGGGTGAGGGGGGAAAGAGGAGGAGGTTTTTCACTGAGAGGGTGGTAGATCCTTGGAATGCGCTGCCTGGCAAGCTGGTTCAGAGATCCACAGTGGAGGGTTTCAAGAGAGGGTGGGACAGACACAGAAAGTGGATGTATCAGATGATGGCCTGGCCCGGGGGGTGGGGGTGTATGATAGGGGTTTCTGGAACACAAGGGGGGATGGCCTCTGTACCCAACTAGGGATCTGAGGTTCAAGCAGACTCGATACACCATAAGGCCTAATCTACTGGCAATTAGTATGCTAGTATGTTAGTATAATCATTCTCTAGGATATAGATGGATTTATCCACTTGGCTCTGATCTAAAATTTTCTCAAACCATTCTAAATAAGATGGAGATTGTATATCTTTCCAGTGTTGTAGAAGGGTTTTACAAGGTATTTGAATAACAATATTGCAGCAAATTTTTTGGTATTTCAATTGATCTGTTTCTATATTGAAAAACCGAAAATGAAAATGCCCGGGTCGAAAGGAAGGTCATAACCCAAAACCTTTTTAAGTATTTTCCAGATTGCCTGCCAATAATCCTTAATTATTTCACAATTTAGGAGCATATGAGACAAGGTCCCCTGCTCCTTTTTACATCTTTGACAGAAATCAGGAATTATATGAATGATCTTATGTAATTTCAGTGGAGTTAAATATGTTTTGTGTGTGATGTTAAAATGAATCTGGAATAGTTTGTTGTTTCTGATCCTTGTGTTATCAAGATTCTTAATTTTGGACCAATCTGCTTCTGGAATTGAGATTTTTAGATCTTTTTCCCAAGCTTTTCTAAGTGATTCCATATTAAATGGGAGGTGGTCTATTGAGAATTGATAGGTGTTTGAAATTAAGTGTTCAGCTGAGTCTAATTTAAGAAAAAAGGCTTCCAAAGGAGAGTATTGTAGATCATATTATTTATGATTCTTCTTATATATAAAATGTTTAACTTGAAAGAATTGCCATCTCTGCGCTGCTGGAATGTCATAAATGTCTTGAAGCTGTTCTAAAGACATTAGTTTACAGCCTGTACAGAAGTCACCCAGGGCCCTTACACCATTAATATGATACCATTTCTTAAAAGTATTATCTAAGACTGAGGGTGGAAAGACTTTATTATTAAAACATTGGAGTAAATTTTGACAAAGTATTGGCTAGACCCATCATTCTGGATGGCTTTAATCAAGCAGTGATAGAGGATTTAGTGGATTCTAACAGATCTTTATGCCGTTTGTGTCTGGTATATAATGCCAAAGTGTCAAGTAAGCTGAGACCCTGTACTTTTTCTTCTTTGAAACAGATGTCTGCAATCCTTTTATTCGCTGATTGGTGAAACCAATAATATATGATTTCCATTTGGGTAGCTAAATAATAAAGCAAAACATTTGGGCAAGCTAAATCGCCCTTAGTTCTAGGTTGGTAACGTTTGTTTCGAGCTACTTGGGGCTGTTTACCATGCCATAAGAAGCTTCTTAGTGATTTATCAAGATTAGTAAAGAAGTTTTTTTTTTTTAGGATTCTGGAAGGGGCCAAAAGCTCCCCCTCCTTATTGTTCTATGTTTTGTCATTGTCCTGTGGTATGAATGCTGTCCGTGTATGTTTGTCTATGTTGTTTGTTGGTAAATAGTGAGTAATAGACTGGCCATCTATTACACACTATTTAGAATACCCTTTTTCCCATGTAGTATTGATAAACAGTCGCGTTTATGGCATTTGTTTATGCTGCTATACATTGCAACATGTTCCCCAAATGAAATAGAAAACTGCTACATTTCATTTTAAGCAATACATTCCCCTTATGCAGCGTGTTGTGAGAGCCAGGAGACCTAACCCCCCCCCAATAGAACAAGTAAAACACCCATTTGAGCAGGTGACACCGTATCCCGATGTGGGGAAACTAGGCAGATGTTCTCCGAGTGCTGTCAGCCTGTTAGAACCTTCCCCTTTCAAGTTGGACGCTCCTGCAGCACTCGGTAACGCTCTGCGATTTTGTTTTTTTTAAATAAGTCCCGAATCAGCATATCAGTAAATAGCCTCTCAAATAGACATTGTCCTGTAAGGCTTGGCATGTACATTATTTACCTACCTACAGCCATACCTCTCAACTGCACCACATTACGAGGAAAGTTCCTCATTTTACTTCACAAAAGCTCCCTGTTCCACATTGTGAGGACTTGTCCCACATTCAGTGTCAACATTTTAAAGCAAAAATCTATAGGAAATGATGCAAAAAATATATTTTTCAATTAATAACAGACTTTCTGAACATAAATGCAAACGTTTTAACAGTGTTCGGAGCTTCTTAGGTAAAGATGTGATTCACGTGTTCCACATTTTGCTCATTTGTTCCACATTTTGAGATGCAATGTTCCACATTTGGGGGACAAAAGGTTGAGAGGTATGCCTACAGCCTGTGCTTATTGTTTTAGGCAGGCGACTTCTCGAGTGCTATTCTTCCGAGTCCTGGTTCCCTCGCGAAGGTGCGCACATTCATACACCTAATTTTTGCCATTTTGGGTAAGAAAGCTAAACACTTCCAAAAGGGATTACGCAGGCTAGGCATGAATTGCCCTACATCTCAGGGACATATTTTAGTGATTTTTGAAAGGATTACCAGGGTTTTAACCCTGGTTTCTATATACACAAAATAATCTTTCCCTCCTGGAAACACCACAGAACCGCCCAGCTCCCCTGCTTTCTAAGAGCTGGACGGCCCCTTTCATCCTCAATCTATGCAGGAAAGCTGGGGGCGGTTCCTGTCATCACTTCAAAACCGGAATTTAAGGTACCAAATGATTTTAGGGAGAGGTATTAAGGATGAAGATATGTACATTACACAAATTAGGTAGTTTTTGCATTAAAAATTGTACTAAATAACTTCTTTTGTTTAAATTTTAAAGGAGGTATATGATTGATGGCTGAAGTGAATCAATCCTGTTTCTCTGCACACTTTATATGCCAGACTATTGTATGAAGCAATTCACATCTAACTTGGGTGTTGTACTGTGAACACCTTGGAACTGTTGAGCGTGCTACTCCTGCTATGTTAAGGATGGAATGAAGCCTGCTGATTTTGTCCTGCATTTAATTATATATATTATTTTTATTTTCTTGGATGTTCAGTTCATTTTATTTTGGTGCTGTATTGGTTCCTGCAAATAAAGAGCCTTGCAAGATTCCTGCATTCATCAGAGCTTGTGTCAAGCATCTATCTGTTAGACCCTTAGCCTTCCACATTGGTGTCAGAAGTAGGATAGGTTGGTTGGGGTTGACCAACTGGAGGACCTGAGCCAAGGCCTGGTGGACTTCTGATGCTACAGGAGAGAGTGGAACTGACAGACCAGCAGAGGCTTCGGGGAGCACAAACCAGATCGGTGACATCGAAATAGCAGCTGCCTTTACTCCCAGGTTTGGATCCTGTTACCCAAAAAAGGGTTCCAGTAATGGCAGAGCCCCAGATGGAGGAACCAAAGACAGAGAGACTGGAACAAGCTATCGGGGACAAAGAGGAGGAACACATCCCTGAATAACCCCAAGATCTGTTAAGATGGCTATGTACAAGACAGCTGGAAATGGAACGACAGAGGAATAGAGATCGGAGGGAGTACGAAGCCAGGTGGAATGACACACTAAGGGCGTTCCAAGTGATGGGCATGGGTAGACCCCCTGCTGTCCCTGGAGGAGTCCAGAAAGATATCAAATTGGCTAAACTAACTGACTCAGATAACACTGAAGCATACCTATTGACCTTTGAAAGAGTAGCTACCACCTATAACTGGCCACGAGATCAATGGGTCATCCATTTAGCACCCTATTTGACTGGGAAGACTCAGCTTGCTTACAGCCGAGTAGAGATGGTGGATGTAAACAACTATGATCGGGTCAAACAAGTCATCCTAAAGCGTTATGACATTAATACGGAGACCTATCGAGAGAGGTTCAGATTGTATAGATATAGTATTGTGGACAATCCTCAAGACGCTTTCACCCAACTGAAAGACTTGTGTGTCAAGTGGCTGCAGCCTAATACCGGGACTATAAATCAAATCATCAAGATGATAGTACTGGAGCAGTTTATCTGAGTTCTTCCTCCAGATGTTCAACTATGGGTCAGGGAACACCTCCCAGAGGTCTCAGATACAGCAATCCGATTGGCTGAAGATTATATTGCTGCAAGACCCCATAGACAGAGAGGCATCCAGTAGACATCCCATCAGCAAGGACATCCGGTAAGACCTCCCACTACTACTATGGGAAGCACTGGTAGCACTACTATAAGTACCGGTGTACAAGGCACTGGTAGAACAGGAAGGGGGTACAATCCAGATATTGTTTGCCATGAATGTAAATCCAAAGGATACATTGCAAGGTTTTGTCCCAAGAAAAAAATTGAACAGACCCATCTTGCCTTAGCTAATTGGGGACAATATATAGTGACTGTACAAGTTGGACATCACATAGTTACAGGCCTTCTAGACTCTGGAAGTAAACAGACCCTGATACAACCAGAGTTGTTGAGTGTACCCCCATCCTCAGAAAGTCCAACTACAGAAGTAACATGTATTCATGGTGACACTCATCATTATCCATTGGAAGAGACAGAACTAACAATACAAGGACAGGTACAAACTATGAAGGTGGGTGTTGTGCCTAACCTTCCTATTCCAGTAATAATTAGACATGACTGACCCTCTTTCCAGAAACTCATGTCTGCTAATCTTTGCGCTATGGCGACCAGATCATAGACCCCCCCTGTTCAACATGTCGAGACTCTAGAACACTTCTTTCCCTTCGACAAAGACATCTATGGGGCCCTAGGGAAGGATAAGAAGACTAGAAGGCAGAAGAAAAAAGAAAAGAATAACTGGACTATAAACCAAAATAGTAATACTAATAATAGTAAGGTGTATGATATAGAGGGATGTGAAAAAGATATGTTTGCTAAATTACAGAGGGGGGATGAATCTTTAAAACTGTTTTTCTCCTCCCAAGATAAGAATCAAGGGACCAGAGATAAATATCAATTGAGAGATGGGTTACTGTATAGGATATGTACAAATCCTAGAACTAATGAAATTGTTGAACAACTGTTAGTTCCTGTAAAGTACCGACTGATCCTATTAAGCCTTGCTCATGATATTCCAATGGCTGGACATCTAGGGAGGGACCGTACCTTGAGCAGATTATCACATAGATTCTTCTGGCCTGGAATACATGAGCAAGTTGCTGAGCATTGCAGAAGTTGTCCGGAATGCCAGAAAGTATCTAAAATCATAAAGAAAGATTAGGTTCCTATGCAAGCAATGCCTTTATTTTCGACACCATTTCAGAGAATTGCCATGGATATTGTGGGTCCGGTCCAAAAGAGTGCCAAAGGTAATCAGTACGTACTAGTGGTATGTGACTATGCAACCAAATATCTGGAGACTATACCCCTCCGAACTGTCACTGCCCCTAGAATTGCTGAAGAGCTGGGAACAATTTTTAGCAGAGTAGGTATTCCACAAGAAATACTTACAGACAGGGGTACAAATTTCTGCTCTCAGGTTCTGAAGTGGCTCTACCAGACCCTAGGTATTGAACTTTACAGACCACACCATATCACCCTCAAACCGACGGTCTGGTAGAGCGCTTCAACCAGACCATAAAAAAATGATTCAAAAATTCATACAAGATGAAGGTAGACAGTGGGACATTTATCTTCCTACCTAATGTTCACCTATCGGGAGGTGCCACAAGCCCCAACTGGCTTTTCAACATTTGAATTATTGTACGGGAAAAATCCAAGAGGGCCTTTGGATGTAATAAAAGAATGGTGGGAGGAAAACACGGGTGCCCAAAACAAATGTACCCCCAGAATATCTACATCATTTAAGAGAACGGATAAAGAAGTATAGTCAACAGGCCCATGCTAATAGCCAGAAACAACAGTCAATACAAAAGATGCACTATGATAAAGGGACAGGTACTAAGGATTTTTCAGAAGGAGACCAGGTGTTATTACTACTTCCTTCATCTGACAATAAATTGTTAATGAAATGGCAGGACCCCTATAAAGTAATACGAAAAGTAGGACCCGACACGATATGAAATCAATGTACATGACAAAACTAACAAGAGGCGGATCTACCATGCTAATCTTCTCAAACCTTGGGTAGAGAGAGTATTCAACCCATGTGGGTATGTGTACCCAGAAGACGGTACTAGTGAACTCGATATAACTTATAGAAGATTGGAAATGGAAGGGGATGTTAAGGAAATAAAAATAAACCCCAACTTAACACCTCAGCAGATTGCTGAATTATTAACTATACTACAATTGCACGAGAAAACCTTTAAAGGAACACCAGAAAGGGTGAAAGGTGCAACACATAGTATTGTAGTGTCTCAAAATAACCCCATCCAACAAAAACCATACTGTCTACCTGAAAGGGTTAAGGAAAATGTAATACAAGAACTACGGAAAATGCAAGAAATGGGGATCATTGAGCCTTCACATAGGAAATGGAGCTTTCCTTTAGTTGTTGTAAACAAGAAAGAAGGGGGAGTACCTTTATGTTTGGATTTTCGGCATCTTAACGCCATTTCCAGATTTGACAGTTACCCAAAGCCTCGTATAGATGACATATTAGATCATTAGGGAAATTCCCAATATTTCTCCACCATCAACTTAACAAAAGGATATGGGCAAATCCCCCTAGATCAAGAAGCAAGGGACAAAGCAGCCTTCAGTACTCCCCTTGGATTATTCCAATTTACAGTAATGCCCTTTGGGCTGCACGGTGTCCCTGCTACATTTCAAAGGGTTATGGACAAAGTCCTGGTTTCACATGCTGCATACAGTGCGGCATACCTAGATGATGTAGTGATTTTCAGTCCTACATGGAAAGAACATTTACACCATCTATCAGAAGTCCTGTCCGCCATTTCCAACTCTGGACTTACCATAAACCCTGAGAAATGTACTGTGGGGATGCAGGAAACAAAATACTTAGGTTTCTTGATTGGAAAGGGGTGAATAAAACCAGAAATAAGTAAAGTGAACGCTGTGGCTAACTGTCCTCGACCAAAAACAAAGAAGGATGTTCACGCCTTCTTGGGTCTAGCAGGATACTATCGGTGTTTCATTCCCTCTTTCTCAACCATAACTGGACCCTTATCCAATCCAACAAAGAAACATAAGCCGGACAAAATAATATGGAACCCTGAATGTGAAGAGGCCTTTTGTACTATAAAAGCTCAATTATGCTCTTCACCGATTCTCCATACATCTGATTTTACAAGTCCTTTTATAGTACAAACTGATGCCTCTAACAGAGGTATTAGAGCTGTGCTAACACAATATATTGATGGAGAAGAACACCCCATCATATATGTTAGCCGCAAACTACATGAACGAGAGGCCAAGTATTCCACTATAGAAAAGGAATGCTTGGCAATCAAGTGGGCTATTGAGGCCCTTTGTTTTTGTTTGTGGGGTACCGAGTTTGAGATTTGGATGGATCATAATCCGTTGTGTTGGTTGCACAATATGAAAGACAAAAATCCATGAATTATGCTGTGGTATCTTTCATTGCAACCGTATCGTTTTATAATAAAACACCGGAAAGGAGTAACACATGAGAATGCAGACTTCCTATCAAGATGTGGAATAGAAAAACATTTATCTTCAGACCCTGGGGTAATGCAGAATAAAAATTTGGAAGACATTTTTCTTCCTCTTACTTGTTAAAATCTAGATATTTGTGTAAGGGACTCCGGGTGGAGCCATGGAGAGGGTGGGCTGTGTCTCCATCTCTCTATTCCGGGAGGTCTGAGAGATAGAACAAAACTCGGTAAAGTAACCCAAAAAGAAAATCTTGAGTAATTAGTCAAGGGAAGGGTTTATTCAAAAGGGGGGAGAAGTATGTGGAAGGGGAAACCCCCCCTCCTTATTGTTCTATGTTTTGTCATTGTCCTGTGGCATGAATGCTGTCCGTGTATGTTTGTCTATGTTGTTTGTTGGTAAATAGTGAGTAATAGACTGGCCATCTATTACACACTATTTAGAATAACCCCCCCCTTTCCCCATGTAGTATTGATAAACAATTGCATTTATGACGCTATACATTGCAACATGTTTCCCAAATGAAATAGAAAACTGCTACATTTCGTTTTAAGCAATACATTCCCCTTATGCAGCGTGTTGTGAGAGCCAGAAGACTTAACCCCCACCCCACCCGGGCCCCATAGAACAAGCAAAGCGCTCATTTGAGCAGGCAACACCGTATCGATGTGGGAGACTAGGCAACATTCGCCGAGTGCTGTCAGCCTGTTAGTCCCTTCCCCTTTCAAGTCTAATGATCCTGCAGCCCTCGGTAACGTTCTGCGTTTTTTTTTTTTAAAAAGTCCCAAATCAGCATATCAGTAAATAGCCTCTCAAATAGACATTGTCCTGTAAGACTTGGCATGTACAAAGCCTGTGCTTGTTGTTTTAGGTAGGTGACTTCTCGAGTGCTGTTCTACCGAGTCCCAGTTCCCTCGCAAAGGTGCGCACATTCGCACAGCTAATTTTTGCCGTTTTGGGTAAGAAAGCTAAAGGCTTCCAAAAGGGATTACGCAGGCTAGGCATGAATTGCCCTACATCTCAGGGACATATTTTAGTGATTTTTGAAAGGATTACCAGGGTTTTAACCCTGGTTTCTATATACACAAAATAATCTTTTCCTCCTGGAAACGCCACAGAACTGCCCAGGTGCCCTGCTTTCTAAGAGCTGGCCGGACCCTTTCATCCTCAATCTATGCAGGAAAGCCGGGGGTGGTTGCTGTCAGCGCTTCAAAACCAGAATTTAAGGTACAAAATGATTTTAGTGAGAGGTATTAAGGATGAAGATACATACATTACACAAATTAGGTAGTTTTTGCATTAAAAATTGTACTAAATAACTTCTTTTGTTTAAATTTAAAAGGAGGTATATGATTGATGGCTGAAGTGAACCAATCCTATTTATTTGCACCTTTTATATGCCAGACTATTGTATGAAGTAATTCACATCTAACTTGGGTGTTGTACTGTGAACACCTTGGAGCTGTTGAGCGTGTTACTCCTGCTATGTTAAGGATGGAATGAAGCCTGCTGATTTTGTCCTGTATTTAATTATACATATTATTTTTATTTTTTTGGACATTCAGTTCATTTTATTTTGCTGCTGTATTGGTTCCTGCAAATAAAGAGCCTTGTAAGATTCCTGCATTCATCAGAGCCTGTGTCAAGTGTCCATCTGTAGACCCTTAGCCTTCCACAAGGATTGTGGGAATTGACTCAAAAAGGAATAAAAGTCTAGGTAATATATTCATTTTTATAACATTAATTCTCCCTAATAGAGTCAAGGGGAGATATTGCCACTTTATTAGATCTACTTTGATTTTAGAGATTAAAGGATCATAATTTAGTTGATTAACCCTATTCACATCCTGAGCTAACATAACCCCTAGATATTTAATTTTATCTTTTTTCATACTGTTTTAATTGTGATCTTTTAAATGTGGACAGTCATCCAAATACAGTAATTCGCTTATAGACCAGTTTATTTTGTAGCCTGAGATGCTGTAGCTCCAAATACTTACATAATATCCTTGAGCTTAAGATATATTATATCTGTTTTTTAAGCAAGCAATAACACACGATGAGGTGTGGGCTATCGCCTGATAAGAGCACGCCCAAGGGTGTACTAAGACATGAGGCGCTTGTGCCGAGTGCCCTATGCACCTGAGTGTACTCTTATCAGGTGATAACCCATACCTTGGAGTATATTATTGTGCTTATAAAATGGGTTCTACAAGTGAGTATTAAAAAACGAGGAAGAAAGAAAATATAAACATTTTGTTTTGGAAAAAGAGCTTTTTAATAGTGGTACAGTAATAGGAAAAAATAGTCCCTCTGTTTAGTGTTGTGTCCTGTATTTGACGTGTAGCTGGCCAGTAGAGGGCTCTTTCTACAAAATCTTGCCCCCCTTCCACCTAGACATTTATATAGTATTTTAAGTACTTTATTGTGGGTTTTTTTGTAATTTTTCCTTTGCCAGTAATTGTTTGATAGGGATCGAGTCAATTTGAGAGCACTTTGGAGATTGTCAAATACATTAAATGTTTGCAGCTCATGTAGTAGTGGGAAGCTGATAGTCAGGACAGCGGATGTGTGCACAGAATTTATTGTACAGGGTACTGCTGGGGGTGAGGGAACACTGAGGAACACATGGAGGAAGCAGGCAGTTGCAAGTGGCTACCGGAGCAAGTGGGCAATGTCATTTGGGAGCAAGCGTGTCATTTAGCAAATTTTTTTCTGCAAAGGTTCTGGATCATGTTATTTTGTAGATAGTGCTGTTGTCACTGCATTCATGATACATCAGAATAGTTGATTATTAAAAAAGCTGAAGATGTTGCTGGGAAATACACCACAGAGGAGTGGTGTTGGATCTGGGAAGCCGCATGCTGTCACCATGTATGCAACTGTCCGTGAGAGAGCAGCTCGGCACATGATGGTGAGGAAAACAAATTCTACTAAATGAAACTGGATCCAAAAATGAATCTTTGCATTTTGGAGAGGTGGGGGTGGGGGTGGGGAGTGAAGGTGCAAGTAGGAATATTGTGTGTGTGTTTGTGTGTGCAAGTAAACCCAGAAGTGAGGAGAGCATTCAGTGAGACAGCCAACCAGAAATGTTTTTTGAAAACCGCCAGGCACTGATTTCTGACTGCACTGCATCCTGTTTGGCATACCAAGCACCGGTTGCTATACATATAAGCTGTTAAGGACACAGTTACTGGTACCTATTAGCCAATCAGGATGTAGGGTTTACCCATTTTATAAAAGTTATTAATACATCATCCATGCAAAGCATTATTGTATTGGCCGGGGAACTAAGTGAAATGCCCAATAGCTGAAAATAATCTCTTATTTTTATTGCCAGTGGTTTCAGATATAGAACTAATAACAAAGGGGACAGCGGGCAGCACTGCCTGGTTCTCTGGTGGAGCTTGAACAGAAGGGAGAGGATGAAATTTGTTTTTATATTTGTCTGTGGGGCTGAGTAAATAAGTTGAATCCATTTAGAAAATGTGCTCTTATTACCAAATCCCTCATGGACTTCTATTAGGAATAGCCATTGCACTCTATCAAAGGCTTTCTCAGCATCCAATGAGAGGAATGCAGTGTCCATGCCTGAAAACATCTGTATTAAATTAAAAGCTTTTCTGATATTATGTTGTAATCTTCCCCGCTGTATAAAGCCTACTTGGTCTTGGTGGACCAGACCTGGTATTAGTTTGGCCAGTCTTAAGGTTTACATTTTTGCAAAAATGTTATAATCAGAGTGTAAGAAAGAAATGGGTCTGTAAGACCTGCAATGATCAGGAGGTTTGTCCTTTTTCAGGAGAAGAATAATACTCACCTGGTAGAAGATTTGGGGGAGTAGACTCAATGTTAAGAAATAGTTATATAATTCCTGAAGTGGGGGGCAATCATGTCAAGTGATTTCTAATAAAACTCAAACAGAAAGCCATCAGGGTCTGGACTTTTTCCATTAGGAAGAGTTTTAATAACTTCCAATATTTCTTCCGGATGTATATCTCTATTCAGTTGCTCTATATCGTGAGGTGTAATTTTTGGTAAAGACAAGTTTGAGATAAATTTCTTAATTGTCCCCAAATCTACTTCCCTCTCTAGTGTATATAGGGCTTTGAAAAAAGATTGAAAGGTAGAATTGATATCTGTCTCATAAGTGCTTAAAATTCCATCCGATCCTTTAATTCCATAGATTTTATTTCTATTTTGTTCACATTTGAGATGATAAGCCAGAGTCTTACCTGGGGCAGCATCACCTTAGAAGTAATATTTTGCCCTGGCTCTATAATGTTTGTTAGATGCCTGCTCTTGAATCATATTTTCTACCTTGTCCCTTATAAGGATCAAGGGAGTTATCAAACTTCCATACATTAGATTTATAAGTGAGATTATTAAAGCTAAATTCTAAGATTACTAGGGCATGGTCAGAAATTATGATTGGTTCATAAGCTTTGTCTTAATGGTTTGAGCAGAAAAGATGAGACATTAAGAAAAAGTCAGTTCTTGAATAAATATTCTGAGCTTTGGAGTGATGAGAGATTTTTTTTTTAGAGTTGGGTATTTAAGGTTATACGGGTCATAAAGATCCAGATCCTGAATGAATTGTTTTAAAATACAAACAGATCTCCTCTTCATGTCCACAGAGTATGGACTTCTGTCAGTTGGAAGCAGGGTCAAATTAAAATTGCCCTCTATCACTGCATTGGAGTTAAAGTTAGAAAGTTCCAAAAAAAAGTTAGTATAAAAAGTTGGGTCTTCTTTATTAGGGCCATAAATAGAGCTTAGAGTCATGATTTTACCTTGTATAATAATTTCAATGATGACAAACCAACCCAACTGTTCAATTGTAATTTTGTTAAGTGAGTGGCCTAGGTGATTTCTAATATAAATTGTGGTGCCTCTTGCAGTGCTTGAATAATTAGAGCAGTAGCCTTTAGCTTATAAAAGATGACCAAAATATTTGGCATCTTTTTTTAGCAAAATGGGTTTCTTGTAACAATGAGAAGTCTATATTTTTCATTTTAACTAATTTCACCGCCTTACTTGTTTTTATCCGGTCTCTACATCGGTTAAGATTCCACAAGATTATTTTGAAAGTACTCATGATTGATGCAGAGTGTCCTTTGTACTAAGTGGTCTGATTTTACAGGTCCCCTGGGCCCCTTCAAAGACACACCCACCATATTCCCCCAAGATTAAACATTTTTTTAAATAAACAATCAAAGGTTTTTGGCACCCATACAAAATGTGGAAAAAAAAAATTATTTTATCATTCAAAATGTTTGCCTCTTTGCAGTTAGTACTGTGAGATAGCCCATGTCTTTCCTTGAAAATTACTAAAGTGACATAGACCCTTGACCACCCCTCCCAAAAAACAATAAGAAAGAGGAGGAAAACTGAGTAGTCTTTTATAAAAGTAAATACATTGTTGGTGAAATAGAAAAAAATCAAGAAAAGAAGAAGAAAAAGAGAAAAGCATATAGAAGAAGAAAGATAGCTCGAGCTTGGTGTCCTAAAAGGACGTGAATGCTCCCTCCAATTCAGGTCGTTAAGCTTCTGCTGTATGTAGAGACGTGGCAGTGAAGGAGAGGTCACTATATACCATGGGCTCCTACTTAACACAATAAAGTGTTTAAACAGTAAAAAGAAAGACAGTATTCAATTCAGCTTGTATAGGTTTATTTTAAAAGTTACCTTGTAATATGCCTGTTATAGGAATTCATCTGTCTTAACCCTCCCCCAAGTAGAGGACTTCACCAAAGGGGGTTATCATTAAAATAATTCCTTATTTCAAGGAGTGGTGGAAGTAGAGAGGTCCTCATGGTTCTGCCTGTGAAGCAAAAGAAAGCCCCTCTCTGTGTAACCTATCCCTAATAGAGTCAAAACTCTTTCTTTTAGCCAGAACAGAGGGGGGATATCCAGAAAGGCCTGGAGTGTCATCCCATTATAGAAAAGGCCTTTCTCTATACGAACCTTGGTTAGAATTGTTCCTTGTCTTGATATTTAACTGGCTTAATATACATAAAGCGCAGTCTCCCATCATTATTTTTTGTTCCAAAGGCACAGTGAGCCCTATCCAGCTCTATTTTATGTTCTGGATAGGGTAAGCCTAGGATCCTAGATAGCATTTCTTTGCAGAACTTCAAGGGGTCTGAACCCTCTATACCTTCAGGGAGGTTACCAATTTCCAAGTTGGCTCTGTGAGACCTCGACTCCAGGTTCTCTAATTAATTTAAGTTTCAGTACCTCTAATTCTTTAGTGCTGTTTGCCAATGTGCTGGTGATCTTAGGAAGAGAGTCCTCAATATTGCTCACTCACGTTTCACACTCAGTAGTTCTAATAGCTATTGACTCAAACTTTTCCATTACTTCTGATAGTCTGAGTGAAAGATTTGCCACTGCAGAATTTAACAATCCAAACACCTGTCTCATCTCCTTAAGGATGGTATCTTGAGTGGGGTTTGAGCCCCCTGACCTTGTGGATTCCATAGTTTCATCTTCCTTCCTCCTCTTCTCCTCTAGGTCTGAGTTGCCCCCTTTATCTTTTTCTTGATTTTTAGAGCTCCTAGTTTTAAAGATTGAGGCCCTATCTGTTGTTTGATTGATAGGGATAAGATTATTTCTAAGAGCCTTATCAAAGCTATCATACAAATAGACTGGTGAATTCAGATAGCTGGTAATTGGGGGTATGTTCTTCAGTGAGTTCCTGAAAAAGCGTTTTTTTGTTATGAGTTTTAGGGTGAACCTCCTGATTTACATGAATACACAGTCTGTCAAATTCCTTGTTGTTTGACTCAGAAATAATAACCGTAGAACCTCTGTTGTATTGCTATTGCCTTGAAACATAACAATACCTCCCACCTGAAGAAATTAGGTGGGAGGGTTACCTCCTTGAAGGTCAGGTGAAAAGGCCTCAAAGTTCAGCAAGAGTGGTTCTATCTTTGTAGTGGAGTGCTTTGCAGGAGCCGAGGTCTCTGAGGCATTTGCTGAAGCTTGTGGAGAAGTAGGCATTCTCAGTGCCTTAACGTGAGCGTTTGGAAATAAATTAAGTGGATTGTTGGTGGGTTTAAATTTTTTTCAGCGGCATTGCAGGTTCTGATGGGCTCCATACTATTTTGGCTGCCTGCTAATACCATTTGGACATTCCCTGCCAGAACTTCACCTGACACAACCGAAATAGAGAACGGAGAGAGGAGAATTCCAAAAGAAATCACTTTTTAGAAGCCTCAGAGTGAGTAGAGGGAAGTGAGAGAAGAAAGATGTCTCCTTTTTAGTAAGTTAAATCATTCTGTGGAGCAGCATGGTAGTGACTCTCCTACATGCAGCTTGCTGTTCAGCTGAACATACTGACATACACAATGTGCTCTGGCCTCAAACCGGGGCCACTCCACTAGAGCCAAGACTAATAAAATTAGTTGTGTCTGACTCCACTAATGTGTAGCAAAGACTTGGTGAAGAGCTTAAGCATAAAGATTTAACTTTCAATGAGTTTGAAAATTTCCCCAAGTTTGAAGGACAAACTGAAGAAAGCTATTGCCCAACTACATAAAAGAACCAGGGCGTATAAGCAGAAAAAAATTTCTGCAAGATTAAAGAAACTACCAAAATAACTGTGTGTTTAACTGGAGGAAACAAAAAGATAACCTCAAGCCCATTTAACAACAACAACAAAAAAAATCTGTTCATGGCTTTACTAATGGCCAGAACCTCTCTGATAGTGAATTAGACACAGCAACTTCAACTTTTTTAGAGGACACTCTGAGCTTGGATGAAAACCCCAAACCACCCGTTCAATGCAGCCCCAGAATATTGTTCCGAAAAGGAGACCAACAAGGTGGGGATGTAGAGGCAACAGCAAGCAGACAACACAAGGCCGGAAGCAAACAACAATACCAATCCAGGGGACAGAGCAGAAAGAGATGCTACTAAGGGCTAACATTATCAAACTATCCAGTTACACCTTGACTGACACTGAATTCTTAGTCCTTAACAAGGGTCTGAAGTTTGTGCCTACCCATAACTGGAACTAATTTGATACGTTTATTGATCTGAATAAGTTTGCCAGAGCATTTAAAGTATATTTTTTCTCCACAGCTATGTGTGTAGACCCACAGCACTGTATGCTATTGAAGAGAGTGGTAGTGAGAATAACTATGAGTTTGTAACCAGTTCTGGTAATATTGATGTCTCACATAACACTGTAGCTAGTGATGCTAAACAGGGAATTGATGGTAACCATGCTAATAACAAATTCAGGCCATAATCTACCTTTATGACCCCAGTCAACCCAACAATGGGGGTGGTTTATTAGAGCCTGTGAGCGAGATTTACAGTGCCTGTGTGAGTAATATTCACCCATCCTTTGTTAACATGACAAGGGATGAATTTTAGGCCTTAAAATATCTTGAAAGCAACACCAACATAACCATAAAGCCAGCCAACAAAGGCAGCAGCATGATTGTTATGGACACCACAGCTTATGGAGCTGAAGTGAAATGGAAGCTTAACCAGTTTTACCATCCCTTATCTGGTGATTGCACTATTGCCTTCAAGAAAAAGATCAAAAGCTTACAGCAATAGGGTCCATGAGTTATCAATAATCCATCTGGACACCAAGAATTTTCTTATCACAGAGCGCAATCTATATGTTCCCTGTATATAAAGTGCACAAGAGTTTGTCAGCACCACCTGGCAGGCCAATTGTATCTGGCATTAACTCTGTGATTGAACCCCTTTCCCAGTATGTGGACTTTTTTATATAAAACCTTTTGTGCATAATCGCAGGTCCTACCTTAAAGACACCACAGTGACACTGGCATTATTGGAGGAGTTACACGTCAAGGAGTCATATCACATAATGACCCTTGATGTGGAATCACTCTATAAAAATATTCCCCATAGGGGAGGTTGGCAGCCCTACGTTACTATCTGGCTCAACGATCAGATGGTGCATCTCCGCCTACTGAGTTATTGTTTCAATTATCAAGGTTTGTATTAGAGTGTAATGCATTCTTGTTTCTAGGTGAGTTTTTTTCTGCACATTAGTGGCACAAAGATGAGAGCTACTTTCACCCAGAACTTAGTTAACCTCAACATGGGATTATACATTGCCTATAACATTTTCCAAGGTTGTAACATGTTCTGGTTACACGTTGCTTGAGTTCTGCTTTTTTTATCTTGATTGCAGCTTTCATTCTTGTAATGTCTGTTAGGTTCTACTTGCTCCACAATCAGGTCTTTAGCATTTGAATGGACTGTTGTATTAGTAACATTTTTAACTTGAAAACTATCCATGTTATGAACTACAGTTTGGGTGGGATATTCAGACTGTGCCAGGTAGGGGTGCAAGCCTGGGCACAGCGCAACTGGGCTGTGCCAGGGCATGGACCAGACGATATTCAACAGTGCTGTGCCATGGCTCAGCACCATTGAATATGACACTGAGGGTGCACGCACATCGCATGGTGCAGTGGCACTGCACCAGCGCAAGTAGCAGGAGGGGAGCAGGGGGATGCACCAGCGCAAGTGCGATTGTGCTAGGTGCATCAACTGCAATATTCAGCACTGGGCATGCAAATGAGGCCCTTATGCATGCAAGGTGCAAATGGGGCCATTTGCATGTCATTATGGCTCCATTTGCATGCGGTGCATTGATACCCAGCGACTTGTGCCTGGTGCCCTGTCAGGCTGCAGCCATCAGGGACCAATGCCCTGCTGACCCTATGCAGCCTCCGCACTCATATGCCCGATTGTGGGCATAAGTTGTTTAAATCTCTGGTGGTCCAGTGGACCGCTATCCATCGCCTGATCATGGGCATAAGTTGTTTAAATCCCTGGTGGTCCAGTGGACCACTATCCATTGCCTGATCATGGGCATATGGTAAATAATTCTCTGATGTTCCAGTGGACCACTATCCATCTCTCAATCGCAGGCTTCAGTGAAGTATAACCATGGTGGTCCAGTGGACCACCCCAGCACCCTGATCGTGGGCAGAATGAATGAAGGACACCCTGGTGGTTCAGTGGTACCCCCCTCCCCACCCAATGAGGCCCCACCACCCTGCACCCCCCCATTCAGTGGCGGGCGACAGCACTTTTTGCCCGCATGCCACCTGGCCGCCCGCCAACTGACAGCGTACAGTAGGGTCTGTATGCCTATTGGTCCACTGCATGGGCCAATGGGCATGCAGACCATACTGTACTACACAAGCTCAAAATGTGAATGGTTCATTCACTCCATGAACTGCCACACTCAATGCACATAATGCATTTCATGGGCCCTACCACATTAAGATAGCAGACTATTTAAGGGCAGATATTTGTTACAGAGAGTGGTGGTAAATGGTACACAGTCAGAAGAGATGCAAGTCACAAGTGAGGTACCTCAGGGATCAATCTTGGGGACAGTCCTCTTTAGTATCTTCATCAGTGACTATGCAGATGGACTGGTGGGTAAGGCTTGTTTGTTTGCAGATGATACCAAGATCTGTAACAAAGTAGATGATCCAGATGGGGTGGGCAGAATGAGAAGAGATCTGGAGAAACTGGCAAAATGGTCAAAAGAGTGGCAACTGGGGTTTAACGCAAAGAAGTATAAGATCATGCACATAGGGAAGAGAAATCCTGAAGCCACCTATGGGCTGGGAAGGGAGTTGCTGGTAGGCACAAGGGAAGAAAGAGACTTGGGCATCGTCATCATCACAGATTACCTGAAATCATCCAAGCAGATCACTAAAGCAGTAGGTAAGGCATGGGGATGTTGGGGTGTATTAGTAGGGGTATCAAAAGTCGTATGAGGGAGGTAATAATCCCTCTTTACAAGACACTGGTTAGGCCCCATCTGGGGTACTGCATGCAGTACTGGAGGCCACACCTTCACAAGGACATTAACCAAATTGAGGCAGTCCAGAGAAGGGCAACTAAAATGGTGCAGGGGCTGCATCAAAAAACATATGAGGACAGATTAATGGAGCTCAATATGTATACCCTAGAGCAAAGGAAGGAGAGAGGTGATATGATCGAAACATTCAAATACCTTAAAGGCATTAACAAGGTGAAAGTGTCTAACATGTTTCAATATAAGAAAAACAGCAGGACAAAAGGACACAGCATGAGATTAGAGGGAGGCTGAATTAGGGGTAATGTTAGGAAGTTCTTTTTCACAGAAAGGGTGGTGGATGCATGGAATGGCCTACCTCAGGAAGTGGTGGATACGAATACAGTGCAGGGCTTCAAACAGGCATGGGATAGGCATAAGGGAGCAATATAGATGAGTATGAATAGATAGGCCATTGACAGAGCAAAGGCCAATTGCACATTCATAAGGTAGAAAAAGGAATGGGTAGACTGGATGGGTCTTGCAGTCCTTATCTGCCATCAACTTCTATGTTTCTATGTTTCTATATGATGCGATCCTGGAGACTCCCCAAAAGAGTGTCTAAGCGGAGTGGTGGTAGGTACCAGAGCCTTGAAAAATCTTGTACTTGTGACAGAGGCTGAGTCTGAGAAGGACCAGTCTGTCACACCAATAAAAAAATATGCAAATGTCTGTATTATAGTGGCACGGTAGCACAACTATGGTTATGGTTCAGCAGGGATTTCTATGGTAAACCTCACACCTTGCACTTTAATAACTTTGCAACCATTCAATAGACGTGCACAAAATTTTGAATGCACAGTTTCAGGGTATAGATCTCTTAGATGCCAAGTTTCATTCCAGTCCACTGTGTGGATTCTGAGATGCAGATAGTGAAAAAAGTTTTAAAAATTGCTGTTTTTTTACTGGGGTTTTTTTCGTCATCACCTAGTGCCCAGACGGTTTGGAATTTGTGTCTGAAATGTTCATGGTAGAAAGGACTTGCCCCACAGATTTGCCTTTGCTGGTTTGGTAAAATCATGTTAATCCATTCAAAAGTTATTACATTCTTAAATTTCAGTTCTGAGCATGCTCAGTAAAGTCTTTTGGATAGCTGCTTGGAACTAAATAATTTGGTCAATATGAAAAAGGATCCTTTTTCATATGGGAAACAATCCTTTTTCGTGAGGAAAATTTTTTTTTTCATATGGCTGCCACGTTGTTACCATTTTTTTTAAATTCAAAATCCACAAAAATGACCTCCTGCATGCACACCAACACATGTATCTTGCTCACCTGATGAGCGCTTAAAAGAAATGCGCTGAATTGACATGGAACCTTCATCAGGATCCTGACTCGTGGATTATGTAGATAATTTGTGGATAATTGGCCCAGAAATGTTTTTTTTATGACATTTAACATCCTTTTTCACCATTCTTTTTTCGCATGGGCATACGAAAAAAGAATTGGTCCATACAAAAAAAAGGATGGTTTCCACTCCATATGTCTGTCCTGGGCAGGGCTACCTTACTGGCCACTAAAATTGAATAGAACTCTTAGAAGAATCCGCACAAAATGCACCGATGATGATATCAGAAAAGTGATTTGTTTTATTTACTGGCCTCAAGCAACTTAAAGAGCAAGCTGCAGTTAATATGTACTGATCGTAAATATGCAATTTTAAATGTCCCGGTAGAACATGGGTTTAGAGTCCATATTTATAGTACTTTATGTGTGAATCTAACATGATAGAATTTCATTAATACAATGAGTTCAAAAGATAGCAGTGGTGGTGAGTGAGTTCTGTATTATGCCACGTTTAAAAAGATAGAATTGTAGTTTGTCACCTGTCTTTCATAGCATCATCTTACAGATGCAAACACTCAATTCTGCCCTACCATTCAGTTTTTTCCTTTCAGGGATCTAAGCACCTCGTACAGATTTGAAGTGGAGGGATGTTGTGCACCTATAGATAGTGAGATAGTGCTAGAGATAAAGAAAAAAGAAAATTATTTAGATTTGATGTTGCAAACACCCAGGCATTACATTATTCAAAGAGAACTTTTCTTATTTACAGTTATTAACAGCATGATATTTAAACCTCTTCAAGTCATGTCTCATACACACACCACATCAAAAATGGTACCATTTTATTGATGAGTAGTATATATTAAGGGTAGCTTGCCAAGCAAGTTAAAATAATTAAGGAAAGGAACATGGAAACTATTGTATGGTACACAGGCCTGGAGAGACTTTCTGCAGCAAAGTAACTGTGGATTTGAATACTGCCAGAGTCCATAAAAGTAGCACAAATAACACAAGCTGCACACATGTAACATAGATATTATTTCCTATCGGGAGCAATGTTATCAGTGGAGATTTAAAAAAAACGTGTTATCAGAGGAGATAAAAACATGTTCATGTATAGGGCCAAATAGCGGCCATGCGGTAGACCTGCTTAACTTTGACTTCCACACAGGCACCTCTTAAAAAGTTGGAGGTCCTAGGAGCAGCAGAGCAAATAGTCAGGTGAGTGCACAATTGGCTGGAAGACAGGAAACAGAGGGTAGTAGTAAATGAGGTAAGATCTAATGAAAGACAAGTCACTACTGGAGTGCCTCAGGGGTCACTTCTGGGGCCGATCTTTTTCAATATATTCATTAGTGACATCAATGAGAGTATAAAGGGCAATATCACCCTGTTTGCTGATGACACAATTTTGCAGCAGAGTTGACAGCATGGAGGTAGTCAGAGAGCTATGGAAGGATCTTAAAAAGTTGGAAAGGTGGACACACATATGGCATTTAAAATTCAATGCTCAGAATTGCAAGGTGATGCACCTGGGTAGAGCTAACCCTAAGACAGAATACTGGCTAACGTGATGAAACTCAGCTCCTCAGTAGAGGAACGGGATCCAGGGATCATCATTAGGGATGACCTCAAGCAGTAAAGTCAGTGTAATAAGGCTTACAGCAGGGATAGCAGGGTACTGGGATGTATTGGAAAGGACACAGATAGCAGGGACAGGGATATGCCCCTCTAACAGTCCTTGGTGAGGCCTCACCTGAAATACTGTGTCCAGTTTTGGAGGCCTCACCTTAGAAAGGATATTGATATATTGCAGGTGGTCTAGAAAAAGGAAACAAAGATGATACATGGCTTTCAGGGAGTCTCCTATGAGGAGAGGCTAAAGGCTTTGAACATGTACTCATTCGAAACTGGGAGGGAAAGGGGGGATATGATCAAAACCTTCAAGTTCCTTAGAGACATAAACAAAGTGCAGCACACAGTGCTTTTCTCCAGGAACACCAGTTCTACATCACGGGAGCATGAGTGGAAACTAATAGGTGGGAAATTCAGTAGGGACATCAGAAAGTATTACTTCTCGGAGAGGGTGGTGGAACCATGGAATAGACTGCCACCTGAAGTGGTGAATGCAAAGTTGATGTTGAGTATTAAGTGCATGTGACACAAGGCTTGGGCACAATCACACTGCATTAGAGAAGGCTTGGCTGGACATCTCTGTGGACAGGACCCCGATGTGACTATAGATCCCAGGAAACCATGTTTGGGCAAACTCGATGGACTACAAGTCCCCTTCTGCCATCATTTTCTATTTTTCTATATGTTTCTAAAAATTTTTTTTTTTTTTTAGGAGACTGCAGCATTTTAATAAATAATCATCTGAAGAACTTACACAATGTTTTGTACCTGCAATTTTCATTTTCAGACTTGACAAAAAGTCTAGTTCCAATAAACTTCAGAAACAAAGAGGTACACTACCCCGGCTTCCCAACACTCAACTGGGTCATCAGTGTCTAGTTTGTATTACCTGCACTATTACTTCATATACCAGACAGGAGTGGTTGGATTTATGCTCGGAGAAATAAATTTGGCTTGTGTTGAGCCAGCAACGAGTTGAACATGGCAGATCCCTCCATCCTTACTGAAACATAGAAACACAGACTTTGATGGCAGATAAGGATCACTTGGCCCACCCAGTCTGCCCATTTCTCTACCGATTGAATAAGCTGCACATCCAAGTTAACCAACAAACTACTTCCTCGTACCCCCCCCACTATAATTGCCTTATATCTGTCTCATGCATTCTTGAATTCCCCCACTGTTTTTGACCCCATGACCTCCTTGGGGAGGCTATTCCATGTGTCCACCATGCTGTCTGTGAAAAAATACTTCCTCACGTTGCCCCAAGCCACCCCCCTCTATCTTCAAATTGTGCCCTTTGTTCTTGCACATCTCTTTTTTCTGAAAGATGCTACCCTCTTGGACTTTGTTGATTCCCTTGAGGTACTTGAAAGTTTCTATTACATCCCCCCTCTCCCTCCTTCCCTCGAGGGTATATGTACTAAGTTTCTTTAGTCTCTCTTCATATGGTTTCTGGTGTAGACCCTGCACCATTTTATTTGCCTCCTCTGGACTGCCTCCATCCTGTCTATGTCCTTGCAGAGATGGGGTCTCCTGACCTGCATGCAGTACTCCAGATGGGATCTTGCCAACTGTCTGAACAGAGGGATGACAACTTCCTGTTTTCTACTGGTGGTGCTTCTCCCTATGCATCCCAGTATCTCCCCAGCCTTTCTTACTGCCTTCTTACATTACCTACCTACCTTTAGGTCATCTGATATGACTACCCCCAGGTCCTTTTCCATTTTTGTTGTTGTTAGTACTCTCCCCCCCTTGTGTACTCTTCCCCTGGGTTTTTGTTTCCCACATGCATTACTTTTCACTTCTTTACATTGAATCTAAGCTGCCATACTTTTGACCATTCCTCCAACCTTGCCAAGTCCCTTCTCATCCTTTCCACCCCCTCTTGTGTATCAACCCTGTTGAAGATCTTTCTGTCATCTGCAAAAAGGCATACTTTTCCTTCCAGTCCCTCTGCAATGTCACTTATAAAGACATTAAAGAGGATTGGCCCCAGTACTGAACCCTGCGGTACCCTGCTAGTAACCCCTCTTTCCTCAGAGTGGACTCTGTTTACTATTACCCTCTGTGTCCTGTTGTTCAGCCAGTTTTTTACCCAGGCTACTACCCGGGAACCCACTCCCAGGCTGGCAAACTTATTTATTAATCTTTTTTGTGGGACTGTGCCAAATGTCTTGATAAAGTCTAGGTAGGCCATATCCACAGCCCCTCCCTGGTCTACTACTTTGGTCACTCAGTCAAAGAAATCTATTAGATTCATCTGACATGACCTTCTCATTGAGAATCCATGCTGCCTTGGGTCCTGTGCCCTGCTGGCCTCTAGGTACCCAACTATTCTTTCTTTCAGAAGTGATTCCATCATTTTCCCTACCACTGAGATCAAACTAACAGGTCTGTAGTTTCCTGCCTCTGCCTTGCTACCACTTTTGTGAGGGGGAATCACCTCCACCCTCCTCCAGTCCTCAAGTACCACGCCCTCCTCCCATGATTTGTTAAAAAGGGTAGTCAGTGGTGTCCCCAGTTCTCCCCCTTAGTTCTTTTAAAATTCTGAGGTGAATCCCATCAGGCCCCATTGCTTTGTCCACCTTGAGTGTTAAGAGTTCTTGCAGAACCCTCTTTTCTGTGAATGGGCTGGTATCGACCTGTCTATCCAGAGTGCTTCTATTGTTAGGTTTTGGTAAGTCCCCCTCCTCTTCTTTTGCAAATACTAAACAAAAGCATTTGTTCAGTATCTTTGCCTTTTCACTGTCACCCTCTGCCCACCCCTCTCCCCTTTATTAAGCCTCATTATCCCTTCCTTGGTCTTTCTTCGCTCACTAATGCACCTATAAAAGGTTTTATTCTCCTTCTTAACTGAGTTGGCTATCTTTTTCTCGGTTTGTGCCTTTGGTATTCTGACTGCCTTCCCCTCTTCCTTCTGCTTTAACTGGTACAGTCCTCTGTCCTGCTTCTTCAGTGATTCCTTATACTCTCTGACTACTATATTTTTCTCTCTTACCTTTCCCGCCACTTATTTTGAGAACCATAGTGTTTTTTTCCTTCATTTTGTTTTGTTTATTTGCTTCACACAAAGGCTTGTTGCCTCTGTGATGGCAGTTTGGATTTTCCCCATTGTTCCTCCACCCCTCCTTCCTGCCCTTTTGCTAGTGCATTCCTTAGGCACGCTCCCATTCTGCCAAAGTCAGCCCACCTAAAGTCCAGTACTCTTGCTCTAGTATGGCTTAACTCTATGGCTGTGTTTATTGTGAACCACACTGTCTGGTGGTTGCATGTTCCCTGATGGCTACCCACATCTAAATCCAACATTCTCTCACCATCCTCATTTGAAAGAACCAGGTCTAAGACCGCTCCATTCTGAGTGAGTTCCAACACTAGCTGCCTGAGGCATGCCCTCTGTAGGGCATTGAGAATTACTCTGCTCTTAGATGTGGCTGCAGCAAATGTGCTCCAGTTAACATCTGGCATATTCAGGTCCCCCATCAATAGCTCCCCTTTTTCTGCTATTCTAAGGATGTCTCCTATCATGTCCTTGTCCATTTCTTCCCCCTGAGATGGGGGTCTATATACAACCCCAGTGCGGATTGTGGTGCCATTTCCTATCTCCAAGGTGATTCACAGTGCCTCCTCTCCTCCCTGTTTACTCTGTAGTTCTGTTGCTTAGGTCCCTTCCCTTATATAGAGCTACTCCTCCCCTTTTACCCTCCCTGTCCCACCTGTAGATTATGTACCCGGGAATGTTGACATCTTAGACATGGTTCTCTGTGAACCAGGTTTCTGTGACTGCCACGATATCCAGCTGTCCCTCTTCCTTTAAGTCCACTTGTACAGGAAGCTTGTTTCCCAGACTATGGACACTGGAACTCATCACTCTTCATTTTTTGATGGCTTTACCCCTTTTTAGCCCTACCCCTGTACTTACTGCCTTTGCCTTTGTCTTTGTCTCCATTTACCCCTGCCTTGCCCCTATTGACCTCTCTACCTTGGTGTTAACATCGCTAACTACCCTGTTTTGATTATAAATAATACACAATAAAACTAAGAGAAAGAAGGAGCTGCACAGCCTTTGGACTTGGACAATACAGTGCACCCAAAGGGCAACATCAGCAGTCAGGGCAGGCTGGGTTGTGCTTTCAGCAGCAGAGCAAGACTTTGGAGGAAAAATGCCTAGGGGCACCAGTGACAATTTTCTTTTTTTTTTGCGGTAGTGAACATTTAACTTACTGCTTGGTTTATAGGTTGCACGGGGAATGCACTTTGCACTCCCTTTAAACTTCAGAAATGTTATGCTCAGAAACAAAGAGCTACAGTTCCCTGGCTCACTAGCACTAAAATGGGTCCTCAATGTCTAGTTTGTGTTATCTATACTTGCCTCAAATACCAAGGCAGAAAAAACTCTCAGAATCTGCTGCATATGCAGTCCCCCCAATAAGGTATATAAATACAGAAACATAGAAACATAGAAGTTGTCAGCAGATGGGGACCTTATGATCCATCAAGCCTTCCCTTGTTTTGCTGCCCCTCCCCCCACTTAGCTGCCTACTTGAGTATCCCGCAATGCCTGTCCCATGCCAGCTTGAATTCCCCCACTGTCTTCGCCCCCACCACCCCCTTCGGCAGGCTATTCCATACGAACATACAGTCATACGAATGTGCCAGCAGAAACAGACCTCCTGGTCTATCAACATCTGCTTGAGTGTGCAGCTAGCACCCCTAAGTTGCAGCTGCCCCACCCCCTCCCTTTTTGTCCACCCTCGGACGTTCTCAGCCTCACTCACCCGTACTCTCCCCTATTCTCTGTCCCATGCTCTTTTAAAGCTACCCACAGTTTTGCAGGGTATCACCCTCTCTGATAGGGCATTCCACGTTGACACCACTCTCTCTGTGAAGTAATGCTTCCTCATCTCCCTCCTAAATCTCCCCCCCATTCTTAGCCCATGCCCTCTAGTGTCCCTTCCCTTCCTCAGTTTAAAAATCCCATTTGCTCCATCCTTGTTGATTCTCCTCAGACACTTGAAAGTTATGATCATGTCTCCTCTATCCCTCCTCTCTCTCCTCTCCTCCTCTCCTCTCCTCTCCTCTCTCCTCTCCTCCAGGGTGTATGGGAGCATGACAATTTGCTCCTGACTACTTGCTCCTACAACTTCACTCCCGACAGTCGCTACAGCAAAAAGTCGCTCCTACGACATTTCACATTGCGACATTTCGCTCCCATGTGCTCCCTTTGCTTAATACACTCCCACTCGGCCTGTTGCTTACCATGCACTCCCTTTGCTAATAATAACAATAATATTGCCAAAGAATTTAGTGACCTTTGTAAACCGTACTAGCCCATCATCACATGTAGCCCATTTCTTTTTCATGCCCAAAGGCAGGAAAACGTGGTGCCCAGAAGAAATACAAGCATGTAATGTGAATTGGGTAGCTACGTCTAGACCACACATAAAAGAAAAAGAAAGTGAAAGAAAGAACACGCAAGCCCCTGTAACCTGTAAATCAACAGCTGGCTCAAAAGGACCCTGACCATCTTTAAAGTAAACAGAACAAATTTGCTAAGCACAATTATAATGAATCTGCATCAGGACCCAGACACCCCAACAAATTGTTTTTCTTCTCCCTACAACAAGCACAAGTGTTCAGTCTATGTCGGCTTTCTGACTGCCTGTGCAATTAAAATGTGAAGTTTAGTAACGTAAGAATGGTTTTTGGAGGCACCTCTTCATTCTCACCACACACTGCTGCCACGCTCGAAAATAACACCTCTCAGATTCAAATAAAGCACATTAAATGGAAAAACCAACATAGGCACAATGATGTTCTTTGCCCAATACGTAGCGTTGTAATAATAGTACTTGCGGGTGCTTGCAGGAGCATATTGACAGAAGCAGAATAATCAAGGAGCGAGTTTTCATCGCAGTGAATTGTTGGGAGCGAATACCATTGGAGTGAATTGTCAGGAGTGTATTGACATGTACCCAGGGTGTACATATTTAGTTCCCCCAGCCTGTTCTCATAGTCTCTCCCCTCCATTCCCTGTATCATCCTCCTTGTCCTCCACTACACTCACTCCAATAGCTTGATATCCCACCTCAGGTATGGCCTCCAGAACTGCACACAGTACTCCAAGTGTGGCCTGACCAGTGACCTATAGAGGGGCAAGATCACCTCCCTCCTCTTGGATGAGAACCCCCTCACTTTACACCCCAGCATCTTGTTCACCTTCACTGCTGCTTTCCTGCATTGGGCAGAACTGTTCATGCTCCCTGTTACCATCACCCCTAGGTCCTTCTCCTCCTCAATGATACACAGTTTTACCCCTCCCCACCAGTATTCTCTCACTGGGTTCTTTGCCCCACGGTGCATAACCTCACACTTTTTCTTATTGAACCACAGCTACCATCTCTCAGACCACTCCACCAGTTTGGTTAGGTCCCCCTGCAGTTTCTTCCATTCCTCCTCATCCACTACGCACCCATTTCGGTATCATCTGCGAACAGACTTGCCCTGATCACCACTCCATGTGTGATATCTGAGATGAAGAGCTCAAATAGCACCAGGCCCAGCACCAAGCCCTGCGGCACCCCGCTCATCAGTGGTCTAGGTGTTGAGAATTCCCCCAGCACCACCACCCATTGTACCCTCCCACACAGTCAGTTTGTAATCCAGTTTGCCATCTTTTCCCCCACTACCACACCAGTTATCTTCCCCCAAGCTGCCCATGAGGTACTGAATTGAAGACCTTGCTGAAATCCAAGTAGAGGACATCCACTGCATGTCTCCGTATCCAGCTCTCTTGTTACCCAGTCGCAATATTGTATTAAGTTAGTTTGACAGGACTTCCCTGATACAATCCCATGCTGTCTCACATCTTGGAGGTAATTGTCCTCTAGAAATGACACTAGCCACTACTTCAGTATCGTCTCCATAAGCTTGCCCACTGTGGAAGTGAGACTGACTGGCCGATCATTACCCGGTTCGTCCCTTGTGCTGCTGTTGTGTATCGACACCACATGGGCCATCCTCCAGTCCTGAGGCACACATCCCATATCCAAGGAGGTGCTGAACAGATCTGCCAGTGGGTCCACCAGCACCTCCGCCATCTCCCTCAGCACCCTGAGGTGGATACCATCCAGCCCTGTGTCTTGTCCACTTTTAGCACTCTCAGTCCCTCTGATACTCTACTTCCCTCAATCATTCCATCTGTCACCTCTACCCCCCACACCCTCCCAGTCCAAGGTGGTAGTGGTTCCCGCTTCTCCAGCGTGAACATAGGTTCATAGGTTCATAGGATGTTTACGAGTTAAGGAGACCAATGGTCCATAAGAAACTCATCACCTATAGGTGGAATAAAGGCACTCATCTAATAAAAAAGTATTTCTTTGTCCCATGTCATATTCAAGTCTGTTTTTAAAAATAACCATACTTCCGCTGTTAACAACATTAGAAGGTAATGTATTCCAGGCTGGAATTATTCTCTGGGTGAACAAGTTGTCATGCCTGCTTGTCTTTTTTAATACTCCCTTTTAATTTTAGATATGAGATCTTGTGGTAAAAGTGTCAGTATATCTGACTAACACTGAGCAAAAGTATTCATTTAGTGCTTCCGATTGTTCCTCTCCCTTTTCTGCCCACTTCCCACATCTCTTTATCCTCGCTATGTTATCCCTGCACTTCCTTTTCTTGCTGACATATCTGAAAAAGTCTCCCACCCCTTAATTCCTTGTGCTAACCTTAGCTCCCTTGAGGCCTTAGCTCCCTCACCTCTTGGTCACTTCCTTGGACCATCTTGTATATTCCTCCCTGTCTTCCTCCTTCCCTGTCCTTCTAAACCTCTGGTACGCAGTTCTCTTTGCCCTCACCCCTCCATCACCTCCCTGTTCAATCAGCATGATTTTCTTGCTCTGCTTCTCTTACTCCATAACTTTGTGCAAGCTTCCGATGCCTCTGTAATCCCCTGTTTAATTATGTCCCATTTCTGTTCTGCTTCCATCCCTGGCCCTATACTTTCAAGTTTTATTTTTTTTTTTATTTAGTCTTTGTTGACCGGGTAAGTGCACTAGACATATTCTGCCTATTTTTAGGCATGACTTTAGGGAGAAGGATACAGATGAATGCCACCTGACCTTGAACCAGATTAAGCTGTTGGTGGTATTTTTAGGGAGTGGGGGGAAATTTGGCCAGGGCACCTGAGAAATTCCCCTACTCTTTTCGAGAATTGCCATGGGATCTTTCCACCTGAACTACCACCAGAACAGGCAGATGGGACCTCAGTTTAACGTTTCATCCGAAAGACAGCATCTCAGGAGTGCAGCACCCCCCTCATGCTGCACTACAATGTCAGTACTGGGATTTAACCCAAGTGCCTGCTGTAGCTATAGAACCCACAGCCTTCTGATCTCCCTGCCTCAGAGGCGAGTGTGCTATCTGCTGAGGCACTGACACTGAAAATTTCCCTTTGAGTATCTTACGCATCCTCCTGAAGTCTGCCCTCCTGATGTCCACCACATTTGTTAGTGAGCCTTGTTAGTGAGCCCCCTGACTCCCTTCTCATCGTGATAGTAAACCACACCATTTGGTGATCGCTATCAGCTAGTTTTATTTCTCTCACTGCCTCACCATTCGACAGTACCAGATCTAGTGTGTTACTTAGCCTAGTAGGTCCAGTGACCGGCTGTGTCAGGAGTCCTTAAACATAGAAACATAGACTTTGACAGCAGATAAGGACCACTTGGCCCACCCAGTCTGCCCATTTCCCTACCTACTGGATAAGCTGCAGATTCTAGTTAACCAACAGCCTACCTCCTGCCACCCCCCACTACAATTGCCTTGTATCTGTCCCATGCATGTTTGAATTCCCCACTGTTTTAGCACCAACAACCTCCTCAGGAAGGCAGTTCCACGCATCCACCACTCTCTCCGTGAAAAAAGATTTCCTCACATTACCCCTGAGCCATCCCCTCTATCTTTAAATTGTGTCCCCTTGTTCTTACACATCTCTTTTTCTGAAAGGTGCTACCCTCCTGGACTTTGTTGATTCCTTTGAGGTACTTGAACGTTTCTATCATGTCCCCCCGTCCCTCCTATCATCAAGGGTATACATATTAAGCTCTCTCAGTCTCTCTTCATATGATTTCTGATGCAGACCCTGCACCATTTTAGTTGCCCTTCTCTGGACTGCTTCCATCCTGTCTATGTCCTTGCGTAGATGAGGTCTCCAAAACTGTACACAGTACTCCAGATGGGTTCCTGGATCACATCCAGCAGCACCTGCTCCCTAGCACTGGAGATGATCGGAGTGCTCCAGTTAATCCCCGGGAGACTGAAGTCACCCACGATGACCACATTCCCCTTTCTACATACCCTCCTGATTTATTCTGCTAACTCCCTGTCCAGCTCCTCTGCCTGAGACATCAGCCTGTCGGAGTCCAGGAGCTGCATCAAAATTACCTCCATTCTCCTTTCTTCACCTCTTCCCTTGTACTTTTGATACCGTCCCTCACATAGATTGCCACCCTCCCACCCGATGGTGCTTCCTGTACAATTTAAATCCTGGGATTGCCAGATCCCAATCCCGGTACTTGGTGGGCCACATTTCCATGATGGCTGCAATATCCACCCTCCTCACTGCCAAGAGCGCCTGTTACTCAGCTGATTTGTTACCTAAGCTGCTTGCATTCAGTGAGACCACCCTCCATGCTGTCCCCTTTCCTTCCTTTCCATGCTTCTTTTCCCTCCTATTCCCCCCCCAAGTGAAACTTCCCAGAATCTTTCCCTGCTAGCGTGGGGGTAAACTCTTTTGGCTCCTCTCTTTGGGATCCTCACCTACCAGCTGTCCACTCGCCACCCCCCCCAGCCTAGTTTAAATCCACCTCTGTCGATATATCTCTCTCTAACTTCAGTTTTAATACCCCCTTCCCCTCCCCACTCAAGTCAGCCTATCCCCTGCATATAGATTGTTATTGTCCCAGGTTCTGCCCCATCCACCCACTACCCCATACCCCATGGATTGACACCACTCCCCTAACCATATGTTGAACTCCCCAATGCTCCCTTTCCTTGCTGTACTCACACAGGGTACTGGGAGCACCTCTGAGAAGGCCACCAACTCCTCTGTCACCTCGCACAGCCTTCCCATACCCTCAGAACTCTCCCTCACTACCTCCAATGTCTCCATCAGGTCATTCATCCCCAAATGCTCCACTATACACAGTTTCCTCCTACCCCTCCTTGTGCACTTTTAAATTGACTGCCCTGCCCTGTCCTGTCTGCCATTAAGCCCAGTATGGACTCCACCCATATGCAACTATGCCATTCCCCCTTGCTGCCCCATCTGATCCCCTTAAGTATGGATTCCCCCAATATGAACACACACACCCTTCTTCATTCCTCGCTCTCATCCCCACCCTTCTACCCCGGTTCCCATTTCTAGAATTCTCCATACTAGAAGCTCTACTGTTCACTCCGCTGATTCCCCCCCTTTCCACCCCTGACCTACCTCATCCCTCCTACACTGCTCGCTCGCTTGCTATCCTCCACCCCCTCCCATGTACCCCTGGCTTCTCCCCCACCTCTGCAATGACCCTCCCACCCTCCACCAGTACTGCCCTCTTCCCTCCTCTTCCCATGTATCATCCCTTGTGCAATCTCTCCTGTTCTCTCTTCTGCCCCCTCCTAGAGCCTGTCCTCCTTCTCTTCTTCCCCCACCAGTGTCGATAGTACAGCAAACCTATTTCCTACTCCCTCTTTCCTGCTATGCATTGTCTCCTCCCTCCTGACTTGAGTGCCCTTTCTGTTGCTAGGCCCAACTCGAGTCCACCCTCCATTATTAGGCTTCCTGTCCAGTTTGCTCCCCCTCCTGCCCCTTCCCCCAACCCTTTCCTTGACCCATTGTTCCTCTCATGTGATGTCCTTATGATACTCCCTGGTGAATGCCCACCTCTCCTAGAATCCCCTCTTCCCTTTTCCACTCCAGTTCTCTACCAAGTCGTTGCACCTCATTCTTGAGCCTCCTCGGCCTATGGCAGGTTGAACACCCTCAGAACCTCCACAATACGTTCATCCATACCGCTACCCCTCAACCATTGCATCCCACAATCCTGCCCATGGCTAGCACCACCAGTTAATGAAACAAAAGATAATACAGTACTGTCTATACTAATTGTACCAGTCTAGCATTGTACCCACTATACCTGCGAAGGCGCAAGACAATATTCACCAAAAACATCTAAATATACCTATAAGCCTGCCGAAACCAAACACAAAGCCAGTGAAATTAACTGAAACCTGCTCTTAAATACTTACAGCAACTGAAAATCCAGCCACACCCACTTACAAACTGCTCCAAGCTAACATAAATTCAACCTAAACAAAACTGAGTTACAGAAGCCAGAGCCTGCTGAAACCAAACACAAAACAAGTGCAATTCACTGAAACCTGCCCTTAAATACCTACAGTAAATAAAAATCCAGCCACACCCACTTACAAACTGCTCCAAGCTAACAGAAATTCAACCCAAACAAAAGTCACAGAAGCCAGAGCCTGCTGAAATCAAGCACAAAGCGAGTGAAATTCACTTAAACCTGCCCTTAAATACCTACAGCAACTGAAAATCCAGCAATACCACCTTGCAAACTGCTCCAAACTAACAGAAATTCAGCCAAAAAAAACTGAGTCACAGAAGCCAGAGCCTGCTGAAACCAAACCCAAAGCCAGTTCAACAATGCACTCCGTAAAGAAGAATTTCCTCATATTGCTCCTGAACCTACCTCCCTAGAAACGAAGATGATACCCTCTTGTCCTGCTGTAGTCTTTTACCTGAAAGAGGTTCTGCACCTGTACTTTGCTGTTGCCTTTAAGGTATTTAAATGTTTCTGTCATGCTCCCCACCCCCACCCCGATTCCTGTGCTGCTCTAGGGAGTATAGATTGAGTTTACGAGTCTGGCTTGATACGGTTTCTGGTGCAAGCCCTTCACCATCTTTGTTGCTCTTCTCTGCACTGTCTCCAGCCTATCTATGTCCCTCCTCAGGTATGATCTCCAGAACTGGATGCAGTATTCCATTTGGCATCTTACCAGGGATTGATACAGAGGCATGATCACTTCATGAATCCTGCTTGTGAGGCCTCTTCCTATGCATGCCAGGATACCACTAGCTTTTAGTGCTGCCTTCTCACATGGTTTGCTGACCTTGAGATCATCTGCTATGGTCACCGCCAGGTCTCACTCTAGCCTTGTATCCACCAGCTGCTCCTCTCCCATCAATTACAGTTTCCCTGCATTACGTTTTCCCAGGCACATGACTTTACATTTTTTGGCATTGAATTTTAATTGCCAGATCCTTGACCATTCCTCCAGCTTTCAGAGATCAGATTCCATGCTTTGTTGCCCCTCTGGTGTGTCAGCCCTGTTGATGATTTTGGTGTCATCAGCAAACAGACACACCTTTCCCCTTAGTCCATCAGCAATGTCGCTGAAGAATATGTTGAAGATGATCAGCCCCAGAAGTGAGCCCTGCAGAACCCCACTAGTCACCCTACCCTCCTCTGACAGGGTGCCATTTACTAATACTCTCTGTGTTCTCCCATTTAACCAGTATATGATTAACCTCTTTTTACACAGATTCCTCTACACTAGTAATTGGGGCAGAATATACTTTTGCTCACAGAGCACCGTTGGTTGGAGGAGAAGATAGCGAAAATGAGAGGCTGATGCAATAAAATCAAACTTCAGCTACAAGTAAAATGAATTCTGCTTGAGGCTGATTCAGCTGAAGATTTTATCTAGTCGGAGGAACATCTCCAGGCTTTGTCAAAGTCAATTATTTAATAAAGCATTCTTCCTGAAACAGTCTGTTAATATTGATTGCCTTATAGACTACACCATCTGCCAATGAATTTTATTTTGTCACTGTGGCAGTCCACTATTGAGCAGTGTATCTTCCTAGCCACCATGTGGTGGTCAGCATTCAACAACATGCTGACTCATCCTTTGGAGCTAGGGAACCCGACCACCTCCTAAACTTCTGGCTCAAATATATCACTGCTACTGCTGGCACCATCCAAGTGGAAGGGCAGTCCTGTGGAACGGTCTCAATAACACACCCTTCCAAGTATCTGTTTGCTACTAAAAGTGAGCCTTACTGGACACTACATGGCAGTCGGCATTTTCTTCAATGCCAACTTGTCCCCATGGCACTGAGACCCAGGCCACTCTACAAATGCTGTTGGCATGAAAGAACACTATGCCTGGTGCTCCTCAGGGATTAAAACATCAGGGTAAGGAATGCTCTTTCTACTCTTTTATTATTTTCAGAATAAATCTTGGTGAGGGGACTCTAGCTTGGCATCTACTTTTCCCACAACCAAAAGGAGTGAGACCTAGCATTTTAGTTTACTGTATCCAGCTCCTAGTAGGATACCACTGTTCTCAACTATTACAATAAACCACCAAAATGTAAACCGATTTACAGACTACCTCTTTACTCAGAAAGGAGCTTCTATCCTTTCTAAATGACTTCCAAGACTTACTCACAGCCTCAAGCTAGGAATCCTCCCCATTCTGAAAAACCTACACTGAGCTGCCAAGTCTAACTTACCCTTGGATCAAAAAAAGCTGGGGATCCTCTTTGAGTCAACGGGTATGCAATCCCCATTCCCTCTCAGCTGAACAGTTTCCTTGGGTTGCATAACTCTCAAAATCTTTATGAATAAACCTTTTGAGTACAATAATAGATATCACAGCACAATTTGTTTTTTTTTTGGGAGGGGCAGGCATTTTTGACTGGACTAATATGGCAACCTCATTTCTTTAGTTACAGTAGGTAATGCATGTAGATCTAAATATATGGACTGCTGCCCATTTCATATAAACAGTTTAGGTGTAACACATCTTAAAATATTTCCGTTATATCCACTTTGGGGCAGGCAAAAGAAATACTAAATTTAATTTTATTAAAATATACTCATTACAATGTACAAGGAAAGTGAGTGCTAAAACTAGAAGTCATAGTCTAAAATTAGAAGGCGGAAGATTTAAGGGCAATGTGAGGGGGTGTTACTTCACGGAGAGTGTGGTGGAGCCCTGGAACAGGCTACCTGAGGAGGTGGTGGGGGTAAAAATGGTGGAGGGATTCAAGAGGGCATGGGACAGACATAAGGGGTTGACCAGTGGGGGGAGGTTGACGTCACTTGACAAAGGAGACAAGTGGTGGGAGGGGTAAGGGGCATATTCGATGGACCAGAGAGGTCCTTTTCTGCTGACAAATTTCTGTGATTCTATGAAATGAATGCTAGTACAGACCAGATTGAGTCCCCTGAGTATTTGTTTCTCTGTCACTGAAAAGTCTTGTGGGTGCACTCTGTCACAAGGGCAATCAAATATGAGTGGTGACTGAACTAGCTCAACACTATTCATTTCTGCAAAACACAAAGTACTGTAACACTATTGAAACTTAGAGCTTAGTCCACAAAAAGGATATATTATAGACAAAGAATGAAACAGTATGTGTATAGGACTCATCTCTAAACATAAGCTGCAAAGGTAAAGTGGACTGTTTATCAAACCCTGGCCACCAGAATACTGTATGGGGCTCTACCAGTCAAGTGATGAGGTCAGTTGTCTCACATGAATGTTAAACCCCTGCTCATTGTCTTTGTATTACTATTGTTTACAATAAATCTAGAAAAGACAACTCATCTCTTCAAGTAGGATCTTGCTTCTGATCATCTCCACAGCTGGGTGGACAGGAGCCAGGTTCCATGTCATAACAGCAGTCGCAGAATGGCGTCGCTATTTAGGTGTGTGACATCGCTGAAAATAAATTTTGTCGATGTACACTCAAAAGAAGAGGGTGCCTAAGACTTAGATTTTCTTCATTTATGTGGAATAGCTCTCACCTCTACTAAAAGATTCTCAACTCCAGGGGGTGCATGTCAGTGGAGTGCAAAGGAAAAAAAAAAAAACTGATCTGGAGCAAAAACCATGAGTGCACACGGAACCAAACCTGGCACCCTCCCAACCCCAGCCTGCCACCAACCCACCACACCACACAGCCAGCTCAGCAGCCCACCACCACACTAACCCCACCAACCCTCCCTCCTCTTCTGCCCGTCGCATGGCATGGTCCATCCCCACCCTATGCATGCATGTATACATAGCGACATCCCATTGCTAGATTCACCAAACCCCCTATCCGGTCATCCTCCCTGCCAGGTAGCCCTGTGCACAGGCACGTGATTGAGTCACCCTTTTTGAAAGTGCTCAATCACGGTCGCCATTATCACAGGCTACCCAGGAGCAGTGGGAGAAGTGACTTGTACAATATCACCCACAGACTTAAGGGGCAATCTATATATGAAATGAAAGGTCTCAATGTGTTATACAAGACTAACAAATAATTCCCCCCAAAAAGTTGTGGTCCATATATTAAAAAAAATTAAATTAAAATTCCCATAGGATAACAATTCAACTTTATTTCCATTGAATAATATTTTAACTTTAACAAGTCATAACACTTTCAACATTTGGACTTAAGGGACAATTGATATATCAAAAAAAGGTCTCTATGAGTACCACAAGATTAACACATAATAATACCCCAAAATTCATGTGGTATGCACAGCACCCCAAAATTGCCTCCCAAATTCACCATGATGCCAAATCCACAATTAAAGTCCAATCATCATAAGAAATGCATCAGGAGGGCATGGCTGGGATGCCGAGGAAGATGGCCACTTAAGCTATTAGCTCGATCCCCAGTTAAGCTAATCCGAGCCAAAATGTCCAAATCCAGGGACAATCTCCCCCCTGAAGCCTAACTATGCCTCTTTAACTTCTGTTTATCTGATTGGCGCAGGTTTTATTGCGTTTAAGGCTCAGTAAATTGTCTTGTGGTGCTGGTCCTCACGCGACCTGACCTAGATATGAATAGGCCTCAAACCTCAGCTTGGCCTGGTGCCTACCTCCCTATAACAGCATCATGGTGGATCGCCATCTACTGCCAACTGCAGCTTCTGTGGCAAGCGTGGTGTCTGTCTCTCCTCCCCACCACCAGCAACTCAACGCGGACTTGCCCTACCTCTTTCATGGCCTCCTCCAAGCACCCTTCAGAGATCTTGGCTATCGCTGCCTTGGAGACCTCCTCTCAGCCACCCTTCAACATATCACAACCCTACTAGAAACATTGATCTCTAGGTTGGACTCCATATCAACAACTCTAGCTGGCACAGTTGCTGAAGTACGTGTTCTCAATGACAAGATGAATGTGGTGGAACAAAAAACAGAGGACCTAGAGCTAAATCAGACCAGAACCCTACAACGCCTGCAGGAGCATGATGACAAACTAGTTACACTCTGGTGAAGGGCCGAGGATCAAGAGAATCATGGGTGATGCAATAACATTAGAATCCTTGGCGTCCCTGAGGGGTTGGAAGGCCCTAACACTGAGCACTTCTTAAACGAGGAAATTCCTAAAATGCTGGGGGACAGGTGGCACAGCCCAATAGAAGTGGAGAGAACACATCAGATCCCCAGTGGCTCTCACTCTATGAATTCATTACCACAGCCCATCATAGAATACATACTTAAATACTCTACGAAAGAGAGAGTGCTAAGGGCAGCCCGGGACAGAGGAGAAATTATATGGCATGGGGCAAAGATGTCTTTCTTCAGGGATTTTTCTACGGAGGTGGCGGCCTGAAGAAAAGCCTTTATCCTTATTAAAAAGATCCTGGAACAACAAGGGTTTAAGTATGGCTTTCATCACTTAGCCTACCTGTTTGTCTCCAGGGAAGGAAAGGACATAACAGCTGAGACACCCCATGAGGTCGAAATGTGGGTTTCCAAACGTTGGTCTCGGATGCCCTTAAAAACTTCATCTCCCAAGAAGCTTTGGAGCCCAGGACAGAGTGAGCATGGCAGGGGGAAAAAATTTTCTGGCAGTAGCCTCTGGGGGATGACATTAACAGCCAGACAGTTCCACGATCAACTGCACCCCCCAGGTCTCCTTACTCCACGACACCTATGGGGCTGGTAAATAACAACTGCAATGCACAGCAAAAGTCGACTGCCACCTCTCCTCTCCCTCAACCACAGCGGTGCTCAGGCCAAACAACTCTGATATGCCACCACTCCCATAGTGACTGTGACTCAGCCTCTGAAGGACTGGAGACAGCCCCATCTGCCAAACGGACCAAGGATGATCTCTCCCCCAGAAGCCAACTCGAAACCACTGACATTCCAGACAACCTTATTATGGAAGCATCGGCCATTAACTCTTGGGCAGACTTTTCCCTCAGAGATGGACAACCATCCAGACCTCACAGCATTGCTGACCAAGCCAGAACTGCTAATGTTTGCTGAAATACTTTCCAAGGACCTACAGAACACAACCACATGTCTAAATCCCACTGGGGAAACTACTCCACCGGACTGAACTGCCTAAGCTATCTTATGATTTATTTTCCTTCTATAATGCTGAAGTTCCCTCTCTAATATCATAATTAATGCTTGCAGGAGTTTAGAATGGTGTAGGCAGCAGGTGGGGCCTGTCACCCACCAATGCAGCATTGTGACACTGTGGCCTGAGTCTCCTGCTCAGATCACTAAAGGGAACCTTGTCCGTGTACCTGGGAGGGATGCTTGGGGCAATGCATCATTAAACAGCCGCATTACTATTAGGTGATTGCCCCTCTGTACACACGAGACCCTCCTCGAAGGTTGGGCTACCCACTGCAAAAGAGCCGCATCAATAACAGGCGGCTGCTCCGCTGCATCCATGAGGCCCTCTCTTACTGGGTAGTTAACCCTGTTCTACCTCATCAATACCTTTTCCCCTCTCGATCATGGGCGTCTCACTCATTTTGAGGGGACTTTAAAGAGTGCCAAGATTATATGTATAACTCTCTCACATTATGAATAGTGCCTGATCTGAGAGTCAGGCTCTTTAATGTTTTGAGGCACTGAGTTAAATCCCCCCTCCCTTCTACTCCTCTCCTCTCTTCCCTGTCCCTTCCCTTCCTATCCCCCCTTCTCCTCCCTCTGCCCTCTCAACCCCCCCTTATACTCCCTCTCCCCCCTTTTTACATACCCCCTTCCTGGATGTCCCACCTTCTAGCTCTCTTAGGTGCGGGAACTAGCCTATAACTGTTATGTTTTAGCTAGGGACGGAGTCTCTAAGCACTTATCGGTTAAACTCCTATTTCCCAAGTTTAGGTATTTGGCTAGTATGGCTGTGTGATTTCCCTCTCAACAGTGGAGGATTAGCACCCTCATGCATACCCATACTACCTTTAGCTTATTGCTTCTATAATCTCTTACAGGTTTCGTTAAGATTGTTATTAACGGATTGACAAACACACTGTTTGATTCACTTTTTAGTGGACGTCTTTCTTGAATTTACAAGGTATTGTTATATATACTCATATTGATTGTTCCTTGGTGCACTGCATTCACCTGCTCTTATTTATTAATAGGCCATCTCTGCTATGTCTCCCTCAGGCCAGTTCACTCTGATCTCTCTTCCCAGCTGATTTTCCTTTCCACACCGCAGGTAACTTGTTTGCTCACACCTATCCACCTCTACTGGACCCTTGGGGTGAGTACCTATATATCTTTTAATTTCAGGTATAGAGATGCAAGACTCTAGGGTGGGAGTTAAACTTGTATCATGGAATGTAAAGGGACTGAACCACTCAATCAAATGGTCAGTAGTCCTTAAACACTTACACTCCTTGCAGGTGGATATTGTACTCATTCAAAAGACACATCTCACTGCAAGAAATGTACTGTGGCTCAAAAGGTCCTGGGTGGGTTCAGTAATAGCAAGATCAGCAAAGAAAAAATTCAATGGGGTAGCCATTTTAGTTCAGATAGCATGCCCATGGACAGAAGACAATGTAGTTACAGATGCCCAAGGCCACTGGATAGCGGCTAGATTCTCTTAGCCTGGGGGACATGCAGTGTTGGCCAACATTTATGGCCCAAACACAGACTCCCCAGAACTCTTCTTGGACCTCAACTAAGCTCTTGAATCTCTCTCTCTCTCTCTCACAGGATACCCCAACATCCCCATCATGATAGGTGGAGACTTCAACCTAATCTTAGATATTTTCCAGGACAAATCCAAACCTACTCCCCAAATGCATTCTAAAGCAGTGCTAACACTGCAGGAGGTGATGAAAGAGTGGGGAATGACTGATATATGGTGGCACGATCATCCCGTGGGGAGGGACTACTCCTTTTTCTCTATGGTGCATACCACCTGTAGCCGTAAAGACTTCTAGCTTGCTTACTGTCCTGCAGCCCTGGACATTGTCTCTTCAAAAATAGATAATATTCTGGTCTCCGACCACGCTCCATTTCCTGCACTTACACACCTTCGGGGCAAGGTGGTTCAGGCACCAGGTGGCACTGTAACCCCTTGTTAATCAGGGACTCTTCATTTCAAGCCATGGTACAGAGCACTACTCAGGACTACTTTGCTGATAACAAGGTCATGGATACCTCCGCTGTTATAGTCTGGGAAGCATTCAAGGCTGTCTTGCAGGGTCATATCATTGCATTTGTGGCTCAAAGAAATGAGGCTAGAAGGGCTGACCTGAACCACCTTCAAGCCAAACTGTCAGCATTAGAGGCTAAGTTTGAGGCCTCTATGGCAAGCATCCATGACCTGGCGAGCATTCGAGACATAGTTGCACTAAAATACTGCATTAATACAATGCTCCACCAACAAGCAGAGTGGCTGATGGCCAGGACCAAGCATGCTTATTGGGAAGGAGGGACAAGGAAGGCAAACTTCTAGTCTTTCAGTTAAAAAAGCAACAGGCTGCCTCCCGCATACACACCCTTAGGAGCCATAGGGAGGAAGTGGTCACTGATCCTAAATAGATCAATGAATGTATGCAATAGTTTTACCAGCAATTAAACCAGTCACATTCATCCTTAGAGCAAAACCAACTGGAGAGCCTGCTGAGGGCATTTTGTTCTACAGCTAATATCCCCCAATTGGCAGAACCTATGAAGGCCGCATTGGACAAGCCCTTCACTGCATCAGATCTATGGTCGGCGCTATCCCAACTCATTAAAGGTAAATCCCCAGGGCCAGATGTCATGACTACTGAGCTGTACCAACTCATAAGCTCAGAAATCAGCACCCCACTGTTATTTGCTCTCCAAGAGGCCCATGCAACTGGTACCCTCCCACCCACCATGCGAGAGGCTCTAATCACCCTTATCCCCCAAAAAATCAGATGATCAGTTGAACTGCACCAATAATCATCCCATATCCCTAGTATCTGTGGACAATAAGATTGCAGCCAAGATGCTTGCTAGTTGGATGATGGACGTTCTACCCTCCATAGTACACCCATCACAGGTTTGGTTTACCAAGGCAAGGACTACCGCTGATAACATCTGACTGGTCTTTAATCTTAAGTGGCTGGCCCTGTGCTCCCCCACCACCATGGCCACAATAGTGGTGGATTTCTGGAAAGCTTTTGATTCAGTCGAATGGCCCTATCTATATGTGGTACTCTGACTTTATGGTTTTGGCCCATGCTTCAGGCAGTGGATCCAAGTACTGTTCAATGAACCCCTATCCAGGATCCTAACCAATAAAGATATTTCCCCACCCTTTTCACTACAGCGAGGCACTTGGCAAGGGAGTCCACTCTCCCCTTTGCTATTTTTGGTAGCATTGGATCCCCTTACATGAAAACTACAGACCACCAAAGAAATCAAAGGTCTATAGGTAGGAGAACACTCATATCTAATGGCCTTCTATGTGGACGACTTACTCCTCACACTTGCCCATCAATGGGAATCCCTGCGTCCAGTCCTGGAGACACTGCATGCATTCACCCAAATGTCTGGCCTACAAATTAATCAAAAAAAGAATAGTGTTACCCCTATAAATGCGGCCTGCTTCAAAGACTGCCTACAAGGTTTGGGGCTGTCCTGGGCTCCCAGCAGCCTATCCTATCTGGGTATCCATATGCCATTCAACTGGAAACAGATTGAATCCAGGAATTTCTTTCCCCTTCTAGCTCAACTAACAATCGAAATATCCTGCTGGTGCTGACTTAACCTTTCCCTCCCAGGAAAAGTTGATGCAATCCAAATGATCCTCTTACTCAGAGTGGCATATCTTCTCAACAATCTGCCCATCACCCTGTCAGACAAGGTTTATCACCCACTTGACAAGCTAATCTCCCACTTTCTTTGGAAGGGTAAAAAACTGTGGTGGAGCATCCATAAGTTACGAGCCCATTGGTCCCGGGGAGGCCTTGGACTTCACTGCAGGGTTACCACTGGTCTTTCCTCTCAGCTCAGACCATCATATGGTTTGTCCCTACATTCTGTCCACCTGCACTAAGGGTAAAGCTAGAAGCCCAAATTCTGCAAGAGACGCCACTTTGTTTACTTCTGACCAACACCCCTGTACCCCTACACAAGCTCACACTGGTCATGGACGAAACCAAGAGAGCGTGGTTTCGACTGATGGCTGCAGCCAAGACCAAGAAACAAGTGTGCTTGCTGCCATTCAGGTACCTCAATCTATGGCACAGTCGGCTTCTAATGATGGACAACAAACCATTTAGTTGGCTATCATGGGACAGGAAGGGGATACACACTGTTCAAGACCTGTACTTGCCCAACTCCACCACACTCATATCATTTGAGCAGCTTAAAACCCGCTACTCGCTCCAGTCCCATGATTTTTGGAAATTCTTGCAGCTCTGCAATGCGGCACAGTCCCTTAGCTGGTCCCAAGTAGCCGATCCGAAATGGCATTGGCTGTCCACACTGCATCTAAAACCCTCTTCACAGGGTATAGCTGGTAAATTTTACAGTACCTGGCATGAGGCACAACCTGACCACACAGAAAAATGTAGAGCTGCATGGAGCAATGACTTAAATTCCCCCATCACATCAGAAACATGGTCACATTGCCTGCATAAGGCTCACTCTGCCTATAAAGATGTTAAGAGTCAACTAATTCAACTCAAGATTCTCCTTCACTGGTGTAGCACTCCAGCAGCCCTTCACAAATGGGGTATCCTCCTGCATGCAGAATGTTGGAGGTGTCAGCACAGCCTGGCCAGCATCTTGCACCTCTTGTTGCAATGTCCTGCTCTGGTCTCCTTATGGTCCACAGTAGCAATGGATTGTTCTGGGGTGCTGGGACAGCCCATTGATCTCTCCAATCCTATACTTCTATTGGGTGACACTACCTCCCTGAAACAAATTGAGCCACAACAACAGAACTGGATCCTGGCAGCTCTCTTAGAAGCAAAACGGCTCTTATTGATGACCTGGTGGCTACCCTCCCCTCCTGCCATTTCTCTGTGGCACTCTGACATAGCCAGGCTTACCACTTTTGAAAGGCTCACCTAGGTTAGCAGAGGACAGCTGCCATTGTACTACTGTAAATGGGAAGCATACCTCAATTCATCACTTTGTCGAGTACCACTCCCCCATCCCAGCAACCCTCCTACTTAAAAAGCTTGCAAAATTTAGCCCCCAAATGGTTAGCTTGATCATTAGGATATTCATGCAGATTATTACAGACCCACTCTGCATGCTTAAACTCCTCCACACCAGCTCTCACTTTCACTTTTTTCTTCCCCCTCTGTCATCTTTAGATACAATATAGGACTTGGCCTAAGGTGTTAAGTGAGAGATGTGTCTACGTTGATAATCAGACCATATGGCCCTTATTCTGGTTCCTCTGTAAAGACTAATGACTTAGAAAATAATTGACCTAAAGTTTATTATACTGACTGTATAGAATGATATGGGACTATAATCCCAAGATTCTTATAAGCTGATATACCAGTTATGTGTAATTTTCTCCTAGATGTATACAGTTATTCTTCTCTGTAATGAGAACACTATATTATGTGTCCAAATATGTATGCTCCAATGTTTGTGGAATGTACTTAATGAATAATAATAAAAATTATTCTATGATAAAAAAATAAGAAATGCACCAAGAGTGTACCTCCTCTTGGACTATAGCCATGGGACATTTGAGAACAAGCTGCTAAAAATTTACCAAGTGATAGCTAAAAACCTCCAAAACACATTTTTGCCCATATACAATCAACTGCTGGCAGTTAAGAGGCACACTTACTATATATTTTTCTTTCAAGTGAGTCCTACAAAAAACAATTACAATGAAGCAGAGAAATTGCTATCTTGGAGGCATGAAAGCATAGGGCCCAGAGGGCCCTGCCCTTCTACACCCAGATGGATATGTACAACTATGAAGGCACAGAAGCTCAGGGCCCAGAGTGCCCTGTGCTTCCACAGCCAGATGGATGTGTTATGAATGAAAATATGCTTCTGCTATCTCAAAAAGAAAGCACATTCTTTGCAAAAAAAAATGCATTCATGCACCAGTTAGGGTTTAGATTAAAGCAACAAAAGAAGGGAAATGTGGTTCTAGGTTTCCAACCCTAACCCTCCACCCCCAGCAGCAAAATGAAAAAACATTATGGTTTTGACTGTCCTGTGTTTTAGCAAATCAGGGGTTGGGTCTTCCTTGGAGTTCTCAACACTAATGCTCACACCATTCCATGAGCAAATATGGTCAGATGCGATCTGTTTTCTTCAGACTGGCCATACAGGCCATTGACAACATGTGGGAAGACACAGTTCTGTATGTCTGAAGACTATATCAGAATGGGGTGACCATTAAAGATGAGAAAGCCAAGGAAGATCCTACCCCTTATTTGCCAAAACTCAGGACATCCAAAGCTGTAATGTTTTTTCCTTTTGCTGCTTGGGAGGTGGGGGTTGGGCGTTATAAGTTAGGGTTGGAAACCCTAATACCACATTTCTCTACTTATGTCACTTTAATCTAAACCTTAACTGGTGCATTAATCCAGTTTTTTTGGAAAGAATGTATGTATAGATGTTTTAAATTACATGGAACCCTAAGAAAGTGACTTGTTGTCATGAAAGATTAGCACTAATTACAAAGTGTCTAATGTCTCCTCCTTGGCATCACACTAATAAACAGAACAAACAATTTTCAATGTTTTGTTGAGATGTTTCTACAAGGAAATAGAAGGAAACACAGACAGAGCAGGACAGAGTACTATATCAGTTAGGGCAGAAGGAGGCATGGAAGGCAGTCAAAATAGCAAAGGCCCACCTGAGGAAAAGATAGCCAACTCTGTTAAGAAGGGGGATAAAACATTTCATAGGTACATTAGGGAGCAAAGAAAGACCAAGGGAGGGATACTGAGGCTTAATAAAGGGGAGGGAATGTGGGCAGAGGAGAGGGTGACAGTGAAAAAGCAGGTATACTGAAAGAATATTTCTGCTCAGAATACACAAAAGAAGAGGAGGGGGAGGTACCTAAACCAAACAATAGAAACACTCTGGACAGGGGGGTTGATACCAGTCCATTCACAGAAGAAAGGGTTCCTAAAGAACTCCTAAAACTGAAGGTGGAAAAAGCAATGGGGCCTGACGGGATTCACCCTAGAATTCTAAAAGAACTAAGGGGAGAACTAGTGACACCACTGACTACCCTTTTTAACAAATCATGGGAGGGTGGGGTGGTACCTGAGGACTGGAGGTGGGTAGATGTGATTCCACTTCACAAAAGTGGTAGCAGGGCAGAGGCAGGAAACTACAGACCTGTTAGTTTGACCTCAGTAGTAGGGAAAATGATGGAATCACTTCTGAAGGAAAGAACTGTTGAGTACCTAAAGGTCAGTGGGGCACAGAACCCAAGGCAGCATGGATTCACAGCGGGAAGGTCATGTCAGATGAATCTAACAGATTTCTTTGACTGGGTGACCAAAGTAGTAGACCAGGGAGGGGCTGTGGACATGGCCTACCTGGACTTTAGCAAGGCATTTGACACAGTCCCACACAAAAGATTAATATACAAGTTAGCCATCCTTGGAGTAGGTCCCAAGGTGGTAGCCTGGGTAATAAATTGGCTGGGCAACAGGACACAGAGGGTAATAGTAAACAGAGTATACTCTGAAGAAAGGATGGTTACTAGTGGGGTACCGCAGGGTTCAGTACTGGGACCGGTCCTTTTTAATGTGTTTATAAGTGACATTGAAGAGGGACTGAAAGGAAAAGTGTGTCTTTTTACAGATGACACAAAGATCTGCAACAGGGTTAATGCACAAGCGGGGTGGAAAGGATGAGAAGGGACTTGGCAAGGTTGGAGGAATGGTCAAATATATGGCAGCTTAGATTCAATGCAAAGAAGTGCAAAGTAATGCACCTGGGAAACAAAAACCCAGGGGAAGAGTACACAATAAGAAGTGAGATACTAAAAACAACAAAAATGGAAAGGGACCTGGCGGTAGTCATATCAGATGACCTAAAGGTGGGCAAGCAATATGGGAAGGCAGTAAGGAGGGATGGGGAGATACTGGAATGCATAGGGAGAGGCATCACCAGTAGAAAACAATAGAAACAGTAGAAAACAAAGAGTTGTTATCCCTCTGTTCAGACAGTTGGTGAGACCCCATCTGGAGAACTGTGTGCAGTTCGGGAGACCCCATCTCCACAAGGACATAGACAGGATGGAGGCTGTCCAGAGGAGGGCAACTAAAATAGTGCAGGGCCTGCACCAGAAGACATGCAAAGAGAGACTAAAGGAGCTTAATATGTATAGCCTTGAGGAAAGGAGGGAGAGGGGGGACATGATAGAAACATTCAAGTACCTCAAGGGAATCAACAAAGTCCAAGAGGGTAGCATCATTCAGAAACAGAGATGTGCAAGGACAAGGGGGCACAATCTGAAAATAGAGGGGGGATGGCTCAGAGGTAATGTGAGGAAGTATTTTTTTACAGAGTGGTTTGTGGATGCATAGAACAGCCTTCCTGAGGAGGTCTTGGAGTCAGAAACAGTGGGGGAATTCAATAATTCATGGGACAGACATGAGGCATTTCTAGTGGGGGGTAGGCTGTTGGTTATCTATGATCTGCAGCTTATCCATTAGATTGGGAAATGGGCAGACTGGGTGGGCCAAGCAGTCCTTATCTGCCGTCAAATTCTGTGTTTCTCTGTTTAAGTGGTTATGTTTGTACAGGGTACATGGAGCAGACTCTTCCCATTGTTTCTTTTTCTTTACAGAAGTTAGTCCATGCTGGGATTAGTGTATCTCTAAATATGATATAAGAAATAAAAAAACACATACCCTAATAATGCAAAGCATCATGTGAACTATATGCAAATCACCTTGTTCTGTTTTTAGTGGGTGTGTATGGTGAGAAACGGAATCAAACAATCTGCAAAGGCTGAGAAGGGAAGATACAGACATGTATTTCATCCTTCTCAGGACTCAGTGTGCTTCATCTGTATCTCAACCCAGAGGACAGGGAACCACTCCTATGATTGTCTTTGGGGTTTTAGTCATGGTGAATTCACAACTGGAGAGAAAACTAAAAGGGAAAGAATCTCTGCACAAAAGCACTGAGGGCAGGGTTATCCAGGAAGGGCACTGTCAATAACGCCAGGCTTCAAGTAATACAAAATTACACATACCCCAATAATGCGAAGCATCATGGGAAGTAAAATGCTGTTTTTAGGAAAATGGTATTCCACCTTGAAATCTGCTGTGCAAACCAATGCAGAACTAATATCAATGATTTTAAACCTTGAAAGGAAGTTGCTACTAAGGCCATGACAAAATAGTAACTTGATCTTTGGGATTTTTTTCTTCTAATTTAAAGACAAACAAACAAGTAAACAAACATTGCACTTTGACAATGTTGGCATAAATATTTAGGCAAGGCAAGGCAGCAGCTTTTATTTATAAAGCCCTCATTCCAACATGGGCTCAGAGTGCTGCACAAAGATAAAAATACTTAGTGAAAAAAAATAGAACACCATACTTTAAAACTCATGAATCAATAAAAGCCAAACTAAACAAATAAAACTTAAAAGAGGTTTTAAAGGCCTCCACCGATGTAACAGAATGAATGTAATAGGGAATTGTGTTCCAAATGGTTGGTGCCACAACTCAAAAGACTCTGTGTCTAGAAGACTTGAATCTGGAGTTGGGCACCACGAGCAATTCTGCATCAGCGGAGCAGAGAGGGCAGATCGGGTGGTAGGAAATCAGGAGCTCTTGGGCCCCAGACCATGTAGGGCCTTATAAATTAGCAAGCTAATCTTGAAGGTGATATGAAAGTGCATAGGCAGCTAGTGCAGAGTACACAGCACTGGTGGGATGTGTTCCCATCTGTAAGAGTCAACCTGCATCTGGGCCACTGCATTCTGCACCAGCTGCAATCTTCACATCTGACCCCCAATAGCCCTTGGTATGGGGCATTACAGTTACCATGTCTTATGATGACAAAGGCATGGATCAACATAGCCAGGTCATCCTGGGTCAAAAATGGTCAGATTCTCACAATGTTGCAGAGATGAAAGAAGCCAGACCGAACAACGTATGACACCTGATGTTTGAGTGTCAAACCATCGTCCAGCATGACTTCCAGATTCCTGACCATTTTCACTGCAATGAGGTGCTGCCCACCCAAAAGAGGGTGGTCTAAATCACCCAGCACAAGACAGCCCCGATGTCTTGGCTCGATTACCATAACCTCGGTCTTACCAGGGTTTGGGCATAGCCAGTTAGCTGCCATCCAGTCACTGATCTTGGACAAACAGCCATCAAGTCAAGATGATGCCTGGTGATCACTGGGGGAACAAGACAGATACAGCTGGGTATCATCTGCATAGAAATGAAAACCCAAGGGGGGAACAAGACAGATACAACTGGGTATCATCTGCATAGAAATGAAAACCCAAGCTGTATCATCTTATGATCTTCCCAAGAGCCAGCCTATACATGTTGAATAAAATGGGGGCCAAGATCAAACCTGGGGAAACACTGCAAGGAAGCAGGAGTGACACAGAGAGAAATTTCCCTAAAGCCACATGCTGCATCATCCTGGTTATGAAGGAGAGAAACCAGGCCAAGACTGACCCATTCATGCCCACATAATTCGTCAGGTGATCAACCAGCACTCCATGATCCACCGTGTCAAACTCTGAGGAGAGTTTCAAGAGCACTAAGATGGAATGGTGCCCTCTGTCCTTCACCTTGAGGAGATCGCGGGTCACCGTAGCCAGTGCTGTCTCGGTACTGTGATGGGGCCGAAAACTGAACGGGAGAAGACCAAGGATGGAAAGACTCCAAGCAATCAAGCTCTGCTTTGCCACCGCTCTCTCAATAAGCTTCCCAAAAAAGGGAAGATTAGAGATTGTAGTTCGCGAGATCATCAGTGTCCAAGGATGTATTTTTCAGCAAGGATCTCACCATAGCCTCTTTCAAGAAGAGGAAAAGACCCTGCCAATCAAGGAACCATTGACAATTTCCAGAAAGACTGGACCTAGATACTCAGCACAGCTAGTTATTTGCTGCATTGGTCCGGGATCCAGTATAGAGTTGGTGAGGTGCAAGGAGCCAATCACTCGAAGGACCTCCTCAATGAAAACTGTCTGAAAGTCACCCCAAGCCAACCTAATACTGTCAACACAAGACCCATTACCCATGGTAGCAACCTGAATAGAGGAGACGATACCCACCCTGATAGCTGACATCTTGTCAGTGAAGAACAGCCCAAACACTTTACATTTCGAGGGTGAAGGAGCTCCCATGCACTGCAGATAGGACAGATTTAACCATCTGTCTACAATGCAGAAGAGTATGCCTGGGTGATTCCTCACTGCAGCAATTGAGTGGGACAGAAGCTCTGTCTTTTTTTGGTCAATTGCCCGCTGGTACTCCACGTAGTGGAGTCTCAGAGCCAATCTGTCGGCACCATCGCAGGTTCTCCTCCAGGAACATTTTAATCTCCATCCCTTAGTCTTCAACCAGTGCAGCTCAGCACAATACCAGGGTGAGCTGTGGCAGGACATCAAAGGACTGACAAGGAAAGGTGCAATAGTGTCCAAAGCAGCCATCATTCTCCTATTATAGGAGTCAATGACAGCATCCAGATCTGAAACACAAGCTTGCAGAATGCTTAAGATGTTCAGTGCCTCCTGGAGTTTGTAAGGCTCCAACTGATGTCTCGGACTACACCAGATAGTCTCCAAAGAAGGGATATCTACTCAGGGGACCCCACGAAGGAACTCTAATGCATGATGATCTGGCCAACTGACCAGATCAACCTTGACTGCAGTTACAGTATGTCAAGTCCGAGTGAGAAGACCAGATCCAGAGTGTGCTCACATTCATAAGTCATGACAGTAATCACCTGTGTCAATTCCAGTGAAGTTGTAAGATGGAGGAGGTCTTGACCACAACGAGAGGATTCATAATCAACCCAGGCATTGAAATCTCCCAGCACAAGAAGCTTGGAAGATTCTAAGACCTGGCCCGCGATGAAGTCTGCGAACTTTTGCAGGAAAAGATTCCCATCTCCCGGAGGCCGGTAGATGAGAATAATGCTGCCATTGACACCAGGAGCCCATTTAGTTGAAACACGCTCAAAGGAATACGGTGTTTAGAGGTTCTAGAATGTTGGCAGCAGAGTGGCTGTGTCTTTGTGGAGCTCCCATAGATAAGTGAAAAATTTCTGTATTTTTTTCTAGCCTTTAATTTTTTTGTGTGTGCAGTTTGTGGACTGAGAAGGAGGGTATTGTTGCATACAAGAAGGTGTGGGAAGTGTGTGTTTTATGTTAGATGGGAACAGCATAGTCAGCATGTTTGTTCTGTGGTGAATCATATCTTGTGTAGGTTTTATTTTGTTTATATGTAGTAGATAGGCAGTTTGAGATTTTGGTGAGGTTTTTCTTGTCACCAGGATTATCTGGCTTGTTGCTGGGTGGTGGCATGTTGTTTAGATGGTACTTTGACTTTGTTTGTCACTGTTTCATGGTATTTCTTGGCTGATGATTTAAAAGGCATTGATTACAAACATTTTTTGAGCTAGAATCAGGTGCTTGCTAAGAAACTGCTTCCTTGGCATAGTTTTCTAGTTTTGATAGAACACTGGAAGTAGCAGCCTACTGAGTTCTAGATTATTGAGATTGTTGTTACATTTTGATGGTAAAATGAGATAGAAATTTGCATATTTTTTTGTTTTATAGTTATTTTATAGTCATGTAAAACTGGAGGCTAGGAGAAGCTGGGCTGGGAGGATGTGGGGGAATAGGTACATGTATGCAAAGCAGGAGAGTGATAAACTGTGATAGCTGTGGGGCAGCAGTCTTTCTGGGGGTGTTGTGGAGCAAAGGGGGATGTCCTGTGTGTAACAGCCTGGAGCAGCAAAGGGCTGAAATAAGGCTGCTCAGATGGAAGCTGGGGAGGAATGTGTGGGAAGTCAGAGGAGCAGATCAGTGGAGGGAAAGGCAGAGGGGTGATGCCCAGGGGTGTGAGGGCATCAGGCAGGGGATGGGAGTGGGGAGGAGCACACGGTATACAGGAGTATCTCTTTCTCAGAGGACTAAGGATCCCAGGGTGGAGGAATGGCAAGTAGTAAGGGGAGGGGGGGGGAATGTGAGAGTAGCAACAGGGGTGGGAAATTCTAAAGGGGTGTCTTTATCGAACAGATTTGCACTACTGTCTGGAAGGAGGGAGGGGGCAGCAGGAGGTGAGGTAGGTGGTCTGGTTGAGCCAGGGCTGAGAGTAGGATTACAGCTGAGTGGAGAGGGAACTAATCAGGGTGGGCAGGGAAGAGGAGGCAGGCAAAACAGAGTGGAGAATGGGGGGAGAGAGAGAGAAAAGGAAGAGGGGAGGGAAAACTGAAAGCAGATACAGATAGTCAGAAGGGGAGGGATAGAGTGGGAGATGGAAAAACAGTTAAGGGGATAAACTGTGGATGTGGAGATAAGTTCACCAGAGTGCACAGGTGCAGTTAGGTGGGGAAGCAGCTAGTACCAAATGTAAGAAAGGAAGGACGGTGAGCACAAGTGCAGGGGATGGAAGGGTAGCAATCATAGAGGACTCCATAATTAGGAGGTATTCACTGGGGAAGGAAAGGGGACCCAAATGCAAGCAGTAGGGTGGTTTGTTTGCCAGGGATGAAATCAGGGAAGGTGGGCCCAAGAATAAGGGAAATAGTAAAGGAAGTTGGAGGAAAACCTAATTTAGTTATACATTTGGAAACCAATGACCTAGCTGGGGAAGAGGCTGAGGTAGTACAAAGTAGGTTCAGGGAGTTAGGAAAGATCTGCAGGGAGGAAAGAAGTTTGCTGGCCTTCTTAGATATGATACCAGTACCAAGGGCCAGCACAGTCAGGAAAAGAAGAATAGAGGATTTTAATGACTGGTGGAGGAAATGGTGCAGGGAGGAGATGTTTATCTGTATTGGGGACTGGGAGGAGGCCTGGTCAAACAAAGCACTCTTTTCACCAGACAGGCTACACCTCAGTAGGAAGGGTTTGAGGGTGCTCAAGGACAAACTCGGGGAATACAGAACCATTACACTTAATTATAAACTACTGAGGGGGGGGCAGCGGGTATGCAGGTCCACAGACTCTGAGAGGAGGAGATCAGTGTACCCTCCACCACAGTGATGGAAGAGGTCTGGAGAGAGGAAGTAGAAGGACCAAGAACACAGTTAGCAAAGGGTGGAGGGGGTGAGGAACACATAACAAGGATACGTGGAAGGGTGCACACAGAGAGAATAAATGTGAATAGAAGAATAGAGGGAATTGAAGGAAAGTCAGATTCTAGGTGGAGAGGGGTGTATCTGAATGCGCGGAGTCTTGGGAACAAGATGTATGACCTGCAGGCACTATTAGCAGACAGGAGGATAGACATAGCTGCAGTAACCGAAACTTGGGCAACATCACACCATGACTGGGACTTTGCGATCCCTGGATATAAACTATACAGGAGGGACATGGTACTCAGGAAGGGGGAAGGGGTGGCAGTTTATATCAGGGAGGGAATAACTTACATGGGGGAGTAGTCGGAGGAAGGGAAGGTAGAGGCATTATGTGTTCAGTTAAGGTCCAATAGTGGGAGAAAGGTGAGGTTGGGGGTGGTTACAGATCACCCAATCAGGATGAGGGGAGAGACAGGGAACTGATCTCACAAATATTGGAAGCTGTGGGGAAAGGAGAGGTAGTAATTGTGGGGGACTTCAACCTGCACAAGGTGGACTGGAGCATACCCTCCACAACATATGATAGGAGTCAGGTGATCCTGAAAGGACTACAGAGTTGGTTCCTGACTCAGGGCATCACTTGAACTAACAAGAGCTGAGGCAATTCTTGATCTGGTGCTCACAAATGGGGAACATGTACAGGAAATAATGGTCAGGGAGCCACTGGGTGGAAGTGACCATTGCACAGTGTGGTTCCGGTTGGATATGGGCAGGGAAAGCATCCCAACTAAGACCAAAATCTTGGATTTCAGGAGGGCGGACTTCAGGAAACTGGGCAAAGTGATTAGGAGTCAGCTGGCGGGCATCAAAGCAGATATGGGGGTGGATCAAAGGTGGTCCATCATTAAGGAATGAATACTGGTTGCCACACATGAGTGTGTTAGGTTCAGGGGTAAGAACACAAGGGCCAAAGCACCCAGCTGATTCAGATCTGGGGTTACCCAGGCAGTAAGGGAAAAGAGATTGGCCTATGGAAAATTCAGGAAGACCAAAAGAGAGGTGGATAGGAAACATTATCTAAAGTTGGCTAGTGAGGCAAGTAAGGAAGTCTGGTGAGCAAAGGCACAGAAGGAGCTGCAGATAGCTAAATGAATTAAGAAGGGGAAAAGGCTTTCTTTCACTATATAAGTGAGAAAATGGACAAGAAAGAAGGGATTGTTAGGCTTAAGAAAGGGGTGGAGAGGGTGGAGGATAATAGGGGAAAAGCAGAGATACTAAATAAATACTTCTATTCTGTCTTCACCAGGGAGAAGGACAGACCGGTGCCTTCAGGAGGAAGAAGAGGAGCAGGGAGGGAAGGGAACACAGATGTAGTGATAGAGAAGGATAGAGTGAGGGAGGGTCTGCTGGCATTGAAGGTGGACAAATCACCAGGCCAAGACAGAGTACATCCAAGGGTACTAAAGGAACTGGCTGAGGATCTGGCAGGGCCACTGGCAGACCTGTTTAATAGTTCACTAGAGTCAGGCGTGGTACAACTGGACTGGAGAACAGCACATGTAGTGCCCCTTCACAAAAGCGGTCCCAAGGACGACCCAGGGAATTACAGACCAGTCAGTCTGACCTCTATTGTGGGCATGCTCATGGAGACCATACTAAAGGAAAGGTTGGTGGAATATCTAAAGGAGCATGCTCTCCAGAATGCAAGGCAGCATGGGTTCATGGCTGGGGGGAAATCATGTCAAACAAATCTGATTGACTTCTTTGACTGTGTCACTAAGACAGCAGACAGGGGCCAAGTGGTAGACATCCTCTATCTTGATTTCAGCAAGGCCTTTGACTCTGTGTCCCACACAAGGTTGATCAGGAAGTTGGTGGATCTTGGGGGTTGGGGAAAAGATGGCCAGATGGTTGGAAAACTGGCTGAGGGACAGACCCCAGAGGGTGGTTGTGGGTGGAGAGTTATCTGGTACCAGAGAGGTAACCAGTGGGGTCCCACAGGGCTCTGTACTGGGGCTGGTACTGTTTAATGTCTTCATCAATGACATTGGGGATGGCATTAAGGTTAAAATGTGCCTGTTCACAGATGACACTAAGCTCTGGGGGAGAGTGGACATAGCTGAAAGGATAAAGGACCTACAGGAAGATCTGGAAAAGCTGGGGAGGTTGTCCAGGATCAGGCAGCTTGGCTTCAATGCCAACAAATGCAAAGTTATGCATATTGGAGCCAAGAATCCCAGGACAGAGTACTACCTGGGTGGAGTCTGAGTATCTGCATCAGAGGAGAAGGACCTGGGAGTGATCATCACTAGTGACCTGAAGAACTCCATGCAGTGCAAGAAAGCAGCAGCAAAGGCAAACAAGATGCTGGGATGCATATCTAGGGGGATCAGTAATAGGAGAGAGGAGGTTATTCTGCCCTTGTACAGGTCACTGGTAAGGCCACATCTAGAGTATGGAGTTCAGTACTGGTGTCAACACCTCAAAAAGGACATTAACCTGTTGGAGAAGGTCCAGAGGAGGGCTACAAAGGTGATAGAAGTCAGAAGGGTGGGGCATATGAAAAGAAGTTGAGGGCACTGAACATGTACTCCCTGGAAGACAGGAGAGAGAGAGAGAGGACATGATTGGGACATTCAAGGACTTGAAAGGGATAAATAAGGTAGATAAGGAGAGTCTCTTTATGATGAGTAGCAACAACAACACTAGGGGGCACAGTCTTAAGCTGGAGGGTGGGAAATTTAGGAGGGAGGTCAGGAAGCACTTCTTCACAGAGAGGGTGGTGGACACTTGGAATGCACTGCTGGAAGAGGTCATCTAGTTGGAGACAGTGGGCAGCTTTAAGAAAGGTTGAGATGGGCATAGGGGGAAAGTAAGGATCATGGGTAGGGAGGATGGGAGGAGTGGGGAGGGAGGGCAGGAACATTAGCTCAAGCTGTGGACCCTGCAATGTGAGCAGAGTTGGTAGACCAAATGGCCTTGTTCTGTGGCTTCTTTGAACGTTGGTTTGTTCATATATTCCCACTGGGAATGCAGAGAGGCCCAAAGTGGATCTAAAACAGATGGCCACCCACCCCCTCTATGATCCCTCCTCAGGCAAAACTAAGATACTAACATACTAAAATGCTAGCAGAATAGGCCTAACGGTCTTTCGCGTCTGCTCGTTTTGGTCAACCCCTACCCTGGGAGCGGACCTTGCTGCCCCCCTCGCCTTCTCTGGCTTCTTCCTTCCCAGTTCTGGATATTCTTGCTGTATTGGATTTTGCTTCCAGAACCCTTCCCCTGTACCTGTCCCACCCCCTCTTGAACCCCTCCACTGTCTCTGCCTCCACCAGCCTCCTAGGCAGCGCATTCCATGGCTCCTCCACCCTCTCAGTGAAGTAGCACCTCCTCCTTTCTCCCCTGAATCTTCCCCCCCCTCCAGCTTCCACCTATGCCCTCTAGTGGCCCCTTCCACCTTCCTTCGAAGCACCCTGACTGTTCCTCCCCTATTTACCCCTTTCATGTACCTGAAGACCTCTATCATGTCCCCCGGTCCCTTCTCTTTTCCAGTGTGTACATATTTAGCTCTTTGAGCCTCTCCTCATAGGTCCTGTCCCCCAAGCCCCAAATCATTTTGGTTGCCCTCCTCTGGACCCTCTCCAGGAGTCCAATGTCCCTCTTTAAGTGTGACCTCCAAAACTGCATGCAGTTCTCAAGGTGTGGCCTCACCAAGCAGTTATACAGAGGGAATATCACTTCCCTCCTTCTGGAGGTGATCCCGCTAGCGAAGCATCCCAGCATCCTGTTGGCCTTGGCTGCTGCCCTCCTACAAGTCACCGAGTTGTTCATCTTGAAATCCACCACCACCCCCAGGTCCCTCTCAGCCATCGAGACTTGTAGCATTCCCCCCTCCAGGGTGTACACTTGGCCCGGGTTTCTGGCGCCCAGGTGCAGTACCTTGCATTTCCCTGTATTGAACCTCAGCTTCCACTTTCTAGACCATCTTTCCAGAGCCTCCAGGTCCCCCTGTAGGGCCACCCTTCCCTCCTCCCCATCCACCACTGCCCCCAGTTTTGAGTACTCTGCAAAGAGACTCATCAATGTACAATGGAATATCCCAGTGGGATCAACACTGCCAGTACAGGCCCAGTTTCCTCACCCAGCCAGGTCTCCATTATATAAACAAGGTCAGCAGAGGAATCCACAATGAAAGATTCAGTCACCTCAAGTTTTATTCCTCAGGGACCTTGTTTTACAGAGAATGGCCTGAAGGGGAGAAACAGTGCAGGCCGGATGGACTACTAGTTGCCCACTGAAATCAGGCAGAGCCCTAAGGAGGGGAACCAGGTTTAATGGTCCTCAATCCTGGAACCTTCTCCTCCCTAGGCGTCTTCTGCTTCCAACCACACCTATCCTACACCCCCCACCATACTCGGGACTTCTCATGCGGTCCTTGCTCCGCCTTCTAAGGATCCTCAATTCTCAGCAGCAGCTGAGCATCTCCGCTGATGGAACCAAATGGGATCTCCAAAAAGGACTGAACTACTGCAGGAAGTCCCCAGAGTAGGTCAGCCTCTCAAAAGCAAAGCCTCTACACATCCTAAAAACTGACAATAAATTACAACAACCAAAAATAAATACAAAATGAGTAAAAGCAACCCCAAACTAACCCAACCAAGAAAAAAGAAATTAATTTCCCAACCCCAACAAAGAACCCACAATTAAAACATAAAAGACAAACCACTCAAACCAATACACGTTAACAAACATACACACACACAAACAGACCACACCAAAATAAATTACTTCCTCTCCCACCCTGACCTTCCCAATAATAAAATGTTTCAAGCAGTGAAATGTATAAAGAGTCCACCGGTGCACTAACAGTTCTTACGTAGCAAATCCAAATAATGGTAATAGCAGCAAATGAAGAAATTATCATAAATGGGACTCACACTCCCAAAGATCCACCAACATGCTTAGAGGACTGAATGTCCTCTCACCTCCTTCAGTCACAATCCAGATGCAATAATTGTTCAGAATAAGTTAACAAACAATGCAGGCCCTCTCACAGCCTTTAATAAGCAGAAACCATATAATTTGTCCCCTTTGCACACTCTCACTGCCGCAAAGGCACCACTACACTCGAAAAACTGGTGAACCAGGAAACAGTACCTGACACACAGGGGCTGTAGTCCTCTAGGATTCAGATACAAACTCAGTTGTCAATACGGATAGTTAAAGACACCATGGGGGAATCCTGTGCAGTAAAAGCCCCCCTCCCATGGTGAAGGAACAAATCCCAAACGATATCCAGCTCTCCGATCCAGCTCAACCCGGCAGTTCACAGTAGCCAAAAGCAGCAAAGTCCAGGATTTGCAAGTCCTCAAGGAGAAATGGTAGGCTCAGTGGCAAAACCAGTCCAACTAAAGAACACACATAGAAACCAGATGGCCCACTGCAGGAACAAACAGGAGCTGCAGTCTTCCAGCCGAGAATGCAAGCACACAGGAACTGGCGAGTCATCCCAAAAGCAGGTCTGGTTGCAAACTCCCAGGACTTCCATTTCAATAATTTTCAACCAAGCACGCATGCAAGCAGGAACGCAGCCCCCGCACATTTACTAAATTAGCATGTCATGAGAGACCAGCATGGTGTCTCTGATCCTGATAGTCCCTCCAGACAAACAACAAAGTTGTTTTTGTTGTGATAACTGAGAAATGTAAGCCTTAGGAGGAACTTTTCCGTTTCTTTATTGTTGTTTGTGTGCTCCTTGCTCTTGTTGTCCTTCTTTGGAACAGTCTCCAGCCCAGTCACAAACCAGCCCAGGGACTTAACTTGAGAATCCCCAATAACTTACACCAGTGGTGGGCTTGGGGAGTTGTCCATGACCCCTGAAACAGGAACCATTTGTGAGGTGCCCAGGTGGTGCCAGTCAAGCAAGGGGCCATCTGTGCTCTTACCCTGCCAGTGCATTTCCACTGGCTTCTTCTCATGGGACATAGAAAGAGCAATGATGTAGTACACATCCATCAGCATTTCACCCATTTGTTGGGCCTCCTGACTGCCATGGCACACAACTTCCTGGGAATGTGAAGCATACTGTGAAAGATGCATCTCTCCCCACCCATGGGAAGGGAGCAGTCCCACTGACACTCAATCAGCTCATCCCCCAGCCATCCTCTAATGACTCAAGTGTGCCCCCAAACCTGGGTTGCCAGCATAATGACCAGAAGCTCTACTGGGTCAGCTTGGAAAAACGTGTTTTAAACATTTCACTTACTGGTTAAAGAAAATACCCTAAAAATCAGAGTATCAATATATTAGTCATTTTCTAGCCTAAGTGGAAACATAGTTGTTGAATTATATTTGATTAGACAACCAACCAAGAAAAACTAGAAAAGGCTGGCTCTACTAAACATAGTTGTACGTGTTTCTAATTACTATGGTCCTTGGAATTCTGTGGCTTTGTGACCATAGAACACTCTGCAGAACTCATGCTCTGACACAGCAGGTGACTGGTGCTGCTGAATTCCCATGTGTGGTGATTTTAATTTAAAATTGCTAGTTTTCCATAGTTTCAGACCATTTTCCCCTCTTTATTCGTCACAAAGCCTCTCCTCCGTGCTCAGTATGATATCATCAGTAACGTCACATGGTATATTAGCCAATGGCTGGACAGAAACATAATAAAAAGGAAAACAGTTCATATTGCAAAAGTGGAATGAATGTACCACAGACATTCAGGGGCCTTGCCACAAAACTAGGGGTTGAAGTACTCCAAAGAACAGAAGGCCCTACTAAGAACTAAATTAAAATGTCTGGAGCATCTCATCCAGGTCTGAGAAAGTCACTGTGACACTTGGCCAGCTGGTTATGATTGCTGTATGATATCTGTAATATAAAAATATAGTATGTGAGTCTGTGCTCCATGGGTGCCCCCCCCCCCAGGTTTCAGTAAAAACTACAGGATATATAATATAATGTAATTAATTTCCTTGAGAAATTGCATTTTCTGGCCTTTTTTATGACCTGTTGCTGCTTTTAAGTTGGGAAGCTAAATACACAGTTTATTACAGGACAGGACATCACTTAACTGATTCCTGTCAGCTGTCTTGCACCTAGGTAACAAACTGCAGAGTTGTAAAAACCTCAAAAGGAACTGGGGGATCAAAGACTCATAATTTGGGATATGAGTTTTACTGATGTCACCTTATTTAATATACCTCCTGCTAGGACATCATGTTCATATTTTTTTGTATTCTAAAAGGAGGAGCTAGATAACTCACAGAAGGGCTGTAGGGAGACAGTGTTTAAACTAATACCTGTGTCTGATCTGTGTGATATTCCATCTTGGGACTGTAGAGAGACAGTTCTCTGATAAGCACTTAGAGGTTATACATTAGATAAAAAAGAATCTAACTGTATGTTGGTAGGAGTTTGTTCTGTAGATTTCTTTGCTTTTCTATTAAGTGATTGTATGCTCTTTGGTATATTGTTCTATGTTTCCATTTTTCATATTTTTAATCCATTTTTAGTAAAAATATTATTTGAATGACTGCCTTGGGTTGTCTGCCAGTTCTTTTTTGCATGTGACATATAGATGGTCAAGTCCAACAATTGTTCAAGAGCTTGATGGTGTTACTAAACTGGGAAAAGGTAAGAATATACTGAAGGTCTTTTACAGAGTTTAAAGGGTTCATTTTGGATACCTAGTTAGGTGCCCTTAGGCGAAAGATATATTGCATCCCCCTGAAGAGAATATTATCTGAGCCTGTACATTTGGGTACGCTAGCATAAGGTTCACAGTTTGAATCCCCCAGAACTTGAGACTAAAGTTGATTCAGGCCCAGAAGCAGACAAGAGGGTTACCCTGTCTGTTACCTGTTCACATTACTGCGCTCAGAGGTTGACACTGTGGGAGCAGAGGGCCTGACCTGCTGAGTGTAGTTCTGACAGTCTCTATCTGGATCTTATTTATTCTTGTCAGGTAAATAATGGCAGCAGAACTACAGCCTCCATATTTCACTTCTTACAAGTAATCCAAATTCTTCTTCTTTTTTTTTCCAATTCTCTTTATGCTCCCCTAGTACTGGGCATCTCTCAGAGTAGTCACTCTTTGATGTCTCAACTCCCCTGCCTGATGACTCCTCCTCTCTGGCACACCCCAACCAGACATTCCAGCCCCTTCCGGATCACCCCTCCAGGGGAGGGCCCACCTCTCCTACCTGTTCACCTTTCTGAGATTAGAGGGTCCATCCGGTGAGGGGCTTGGCCCTGCCTTTGAGGAGTCAGTCCAGTGGTAGGGATGTGGGCGCAGTCCACTGGACCCCTCATTACCTCCCAATTCAAGGGGGGATTTTCTACTTGTTATTGCCCCCGGAGCTTGGATGTGCAATGACGTCTGTGGCAGAAATGTGCCAATGACCACAGCAGCTCTGCCCCTGCATTCACTTGCACCGCATATTCCATTGTGCTCACCTGACTGCTGTCATGGGCCACCCAGGAGTGGTGAAGACCCTGGGACCCTCCCCAGGAATGGAGAGCAGTCCGTCCTCTGAATGCTCAATCCATTCCCTTCCCTGCCAACCCTGGATGACCCGAGTCCATTCCTGAATCCGGGTCGCTGACATGGCGTGAGGTGTGGTGTCCAGTGTCTCAACCCTGAGTGCCACCGGGATGGCTAGCAGTCCAAATTATGTAGAACTCTAGCCTCACCTTTCCCTTCTTGCAAGTATTCCTTATTATGGTATGTGTAAGCACTATATCAAGAGATGTTCCTTTATTCAACTTTATTTGTGGCTTCCTTTCCTATCTCATGTTTGAATCTCCTTCAGTGCCATCACCTGCTGTGAACTTACCTTTGGAGGGGTCATATAGCCCCCCAAACACTTCTCTGTTCCTCAGAACCTGGGTGTGATCTTATACCAAGGTCAGGCCTCCAGTACCAGACCAGTGGGACCTACCCCAAGTCTGGCTTGTCAGTTCTTGGGCTGCCTTCCTTCATGGGGGAAACAGAATTATAGAAAGGGAAGAGGGGGTGTCAGAGGGTCTGGGTGAAACCTGGGTACATGGGAAAGTCATCTATTTGGAAGGGACAGTTTTCAGTTTTCTCCTCACTGACTCCTCTCTCAAGGATGTAGGGATACCACATTGACACACCTGCAACACTGTGTGTAGGTCCTCCCACTGCACTAACTTTGCCTGCACTGTGAGCTGTGGTCATGGAAGGAACAGTATTGCAACACAGAGGGTAACTCTCCTATCGTGGGTGAGGAAAGCATCCTCTCTAGAATGTTTATCCTCTTGTAAGACCTACTTTAAGTCTTGGACTCAGATAAGTAATATGGATCACCAGCAGCTCACGCAGTGCCCACCACCACAGCACCTGCAGGACAACTTAAGGAGATGGTCATAGTGGGTATGAAAATACCATCGTTCTAAACCTGAACTAATGTAATGCCAAATAAACTGCAGCACATTTTATAGCTGGCAGTCTGCTGTAGAGTCATCAAACTTCATAATGCTTGATTTGGAAAAATAATCACATTTAGAGAAATGCAAGTTTTAATTATGATGCCCAGCAAAGAGGTTGACTTTTTCCAAAGTTGTTTGTAAAGTGGTTAATTTCTGTCATATGCCTCTTTTTATGAGGACTTGAAAAGAACTCACACTTCTGAGCTTTCTTGTTTTTTTTTTCCTCAGCATTGAGTACAAACTATTTTCCTGCATGGCATCTACAGTGTAGCACCTCAGGCTACTGGCACAAAGGATGAACCACTTAAAAAGTAATTTAGTAAATAAGTAGATTCCCTCCAGAGCATAAGTCAAAGGAAAAGTTGTAGTAAATAGCTAATGTAAGCAATAAGTGCCTTGGGGAAAGCCTAAGAGTCGATCCTTTCAAACTAGCAATAACTTTTGGTGTTATTGGTCCTGAGGCAGCAGCAGTCAACATTGTTTAAAAAGCTCCCTTATGGTGTACTCAATAATTAACCGCACTGTTTGTTGATTCTAGATTGATTCAGTTGGCTCTCCAGAGAGGGTTTTTGGAAACTCTGTAATGCCTTGATGCAGAATTTCATCTTCAGGCCTTAAATTCCCATGGTGACACTTTACTGGGATGTATAGAAGATGAAGCGATAAAAAGAATTTGTTAGATAGAAATGATAATGAAAATATTTTAAATTCAGATGTAATTTTTGAAGATTGTCCCTACAGAGCTGAAAAATTACCTGCAGCAAACTTTGACTGACAGGCAGACCTGAACAAACCGAAAACAAGACACATGGCATGCAAAACAGATAGAGAAATGTTTCCTGCTAATTACTCGAGAAAGCAATTTTAATTAAGTTGTTTGCCAATTAAAGCCTCATTTTTAACATTCCATAAATATTTAAACATGTTTTTGAATATTTTTTTCTTATATACTCACCGCAAGTGTTTTGTCAGTGGTCATTTGAAACAGAAATAAACAGTGCATAATGACTGTTGAAAAGGGTTGTCACTGGTCCCTTGCTGATAAGTACAGGCCCATATTTTATGTTGTCCCCTAAACTGTTTACTGGTTGCTTCTAACTAGCAGTCCGATGTTTTCTCTAACTATGGTGTAGATTTCCTAAAAGGCTCGTCTTGAGAGGCAAACATTCTGAGGTACATATTATGAACTCAAAGAGTGGCCAAGAGTGTTGCAGTTGGGGTTCAATGCCAAAAAGTGCAAAATCATGCACCTATGGCATAGGAATCCAGAAGCTGAGTATAGGATGGGGGGAGCTACTGAGAGTCACTATGCAGGAAAGGGACCTCGGGGTTATCATAAATGATGACTTTAATATGGCAGGACAGCATGGCAAAGCTGTGGGTAGGGCTAGTGGAGATACTGGGGTGCACAGGAAGGAGGCGTATCTCCAACAAGAGGAGGGAGGTGGTGTCGCCACTGTAGTGGTCACTGGTGAGAACGCCATCTGGAGTATTGTGTCCTGATGTGGAGGATGCACCTCAGAAAGGACGTAGACAGATGGAGGCCTAGAGGAGGGCAACCAATGCAGTGCAGCGGTTGCACCAAAAGCGCTATGAGAAGAGACTGAGAGATCTCAACATGTACACCATGAAAGAGAGAAGAGTGAGAGGGGATATGATAGAAACTTACAAATACCTAACAGGGCTAAACAGGATGAGGAGGGGAGTCTCTGTCAAATGAGACAGAGCACCAGGACCAGGGGCATGTGGTGAAGGTGGAGGAGGGAATGTAAGAGGGATGTGAGGAAGTATTAGTTCACTGAAAAGGTGGTAGATGCTTTAAATAAACTACCAATGGAAGTGTTGGAGGCAAAAACAGTGAGGAGGCATCAAAAATATGTGGGACAGACATAAGGGGAAATTATTTAATAGGCAAGGGAGGGAGGGAGGGTTGCTAGGCTCTGCGGAGACTGACTAGGCATGGAACATCTGGGCAGACTGGGTGGGCCAAGTGATCCTTTTCTGCTGATAAGTTTGATGTTTCTATATTTCTGAGTTATTGTGATGTACTTTTGTATCATTTTTATTAAATAATCACTTTAAAACAGTTATTTCCAGACAGAGACATCCTGAGTCATCTAGAAAAGTCAAAGTGTAAACACTACCAGATCAGGCCTGTTGGAACATGAGGTCCATTTTTATGTTGCTTGCACGCATGTGCAAGAAACATAGTGCCATCATCGGAGATTTCGGAGGTGTGTCACCTCCTCCTCCAATTCAGTCAGCGAGCTGGCAGGCGCTGTCCCTGTAAGCCAATGCATTTTGGAGCTGTCTATGACATGCTCCAAAATGCAGTGGCATACAGTTGGAAAGGGGAGCTACGCTTCAGTGAGCACCGATAAGCGTAAGCTCCCCCATGCAGGCGTGCATGCCCGCATGTACTGTGTAGCCGGCGGGGTGCCCAATCCCCTGCGGATGAACTGCGTCGCTCCCCCGTAGTTGGTGCCAGCTGAGAGCCCACCCCAGCGTGGCAATCAGTTCTGGCCGATGTGGGTGCCCAATCCCCACGTCGGCTGAATGCCCCCGTCCTTGTGCCATGCTGGGAGCCCACCCCAGTGTGGCAAACGTCCCACTTTTTTTTTTTTAACCTATAAAACAAAAACGGTCCTGCGCGCATCTCCGACTCCCTTCCCACAACCCGCACCACCCACTGCACCCAGCCTCCCACACCCCTCACCCCACTTACCTCTGGACTTGGCGCGATGATCTTGCGTGGACCGGGAACACGCCTGCACTCTTCAAAGCCGACCGCGAACTGAAGAAATGCCGATGCGCTGTATAATGGGCTAGATGGGGGTCAACTTTATTGCATATCTCAGGCATTTTGGGAATTTTGCACCAATTTTCAACATAGGAGTTTGGACCCCTTCTCATGAATGATTCACTGTCATGGTGATTCAGGCCTGAAGGGTGATTTCGCGCAGTGACTGCGCAGTGACTGGAAATCACCCTTCAGGCCTGAATACCACCATGACAGTGACATCATTCATGAGAAGGTCCTAAAACCCATTTTGAAAATTTCGTCCAAAAATTCCATAAAATGACTGTTTTACGAGCGTGCGTTGTGCAGTTCCTACGCAGGCTCGTAAGTTCGTGAAATTTCAATATTTTCACTCCAGATTTTCAACATTGCCATTTTACCACACCTTCTTATGAGTAGTATAGCTGTCATTTTTCACATCTCACCCAAAATGTGTTTCCGGCCTTGTAGCGCAGAATGTCGCAGTCGGTGTGCAAACTCAATGTATGGGACACATTAACAAAATCACACTGATGCTGTTCATGAGCAGAGGTCTTAAAATGGCTATGTTGAACATTTCGTGAAAAATTTACTAAAAATGACTGTTTTACGAGCGTGCGTTGCGCAGTTCCTACGCAGGCTCGTAAGTTCACACATTTTCAATATTTTCACTCCAGATTTTTAACATTGCCATTTTACCACACCTCCTCATGAGCAGTACAGTGTCATTTTCCATCCTGCCCAAAACATGTTTCCATATGTAGCTTAATGCGCAGTCGGTTATCTTGAACTCAGTGTATGGAACACATTAAGAAAATCACAGTGTCACTGTTAATGAGCAGAGATCTTAAAATGGCAATGTTGAAAATTTGGTGAAAGAATTCCTAAAAATGACTGTTTTACGAGTGTGCATTGCACAGTTCCCACGCACGCTCGTAGGTTTGCGAATTTTCAATATTTCCACTCCAGATTTTCAACATTGCCATTTTACCACACCTCCTTATGAGCAGTACAGCTGTCATTTTTCACATCCTGCCCAAAACGTGTTTCCGCCCATGTAGCGCACAATGGCGCAGTCAGTGTGAAAACTCAATGTATGGGACACATTAACAAAATCACACTGACACTGTTCATGAGCAGAGGTCTTAAAATGGCTATGTTGAACATTTCATGAAAAATTTCCTAACAATGACTGTTTTACGAGCGTGCGTTGCGCAGTTCCTACGCACGCTCGTAAGTTCGCAAATTTTCAATATTTACACTCCAATGACTTCCAAATACCTAAACAGCACATAGAAGCAAGCAACATTCGGCATTGACAAATGCTTGTTATGATTAGGCCATTAAGCAGCTTATTTAAACTGGGATTTAAATTGAGATGACTCTGCATGGGCAAGGAATGATGTTTCTTAATGTTCTTGAATGTGTTTCTTTTTCTGGCCACAGACAGGTGGGTAAACAGACTGTGAATATAGTGATGTATTTACGTGTGTACCACACTAATCAGAACAGAGAAGGGGTTAGCTCTGATCAGGCATCAAACTATTTAAGTGAAGTAGGAATACGAAGGAGATATGTTATGTAGGTTAATATATATCTTGGAATTAGGAGACAGAAAGTGGTGTACTTGGCAAGACCTGATCATTTACATCTGCAAGTCAATGTAACATTTCTTTCTCTAAGTGTAAGCCAAGCTTTTTAGAATTATGCTTCTGTGTTTACCATTTAAAATCTTTATTTTCCTGTGTTTTATCCGAATTCACTTGTAATCCTTGTTTAGTTTATATTATAGCTAGCAATACGCAACTGTTTTGTGAGATATAAGTGACTTGTCATCCGTTTTGAGAAAGCACTATTTTTGTGAATTTCTAGGATATCCATCATCCCAGAAGGAAAAATATCATAGCTAAGGCTACTCATATTAGCCACCCTCTCTGAACCCCTGGCTTGCCCCCCGGGGCAGGGACCCGGTGCCCCAGGGCAAGAGCACCACGAAAGTGGGAAAAGCATGAGTCGGCCTGAGAGCCAATGCAGTCAGAGCAGACGTCAGAAAGGCAGTGGGAGCAAGGTAATTTGTTCTTCCTGGTTTGTGTGCAGGAGGCAGGGATGTGCAATGACGTCCTGCATCCACTCCATCCCCTGAAAACTGACAAGCGCTGGTAGCTGCGGTACCTCCTCTAGAGGTCCATCAAGCACCGGGCACTATCCCTACCCTCCCCCCAGAGAAGGAGAGCAGTCCCTGGGATGCTCCATCCTTCTGCCCCGGCCAGTCATCCAGTGACCTGGGTCCATTTCCGAACCCGGGTCGCCAGCGCCGCAAGTGGAAATCCAACTGCTACACCAGCAGTCTGGCTATCATAGCTAATCTGAGCCACATAATCCTTTCTGACACCGTAAAGCAATAAGGTAAAGCCTGAGAAAACAAGACTGCACTCCAAATGAGGTTTCAGAAGCCAGCTTTGGCTTGATCCAGGGATACTGGTGACTGGGCTAAAGGTTTGGGGCATGCCAACTTTGCAGAGGGGCAAGTGTGGGCACAACACACAGTACTGGGAAAACTAGGATGTAGGTCTGTTGTGAGTCACTGCAAGAGGAGTTCTGGTACAGGTGCAGATGTGCAGTTCTTGACATCTGTTGGCAGTGTATGGGGTCTGTAGGAAGCACACAGGTACCAGTCGGTGGCAGGGATGCTGTTGGTGGTTACTTGACAGATGCTTGTGTAGAGCACACAGACATTTGAGGAAAATCCTCAGAGATTCCACTGAATATCTAACTAGTCACAAAACAAGGAGCACAAGAAAATAATTTCTTTAGTTTTCTGCCTTTATTGTTGGGTGTAGGAAGTAACTGTGTTGTAGGCCATACAGTATACAGTATAGTGTAGGCAAAAATACCAAAAGATTACAACAAGCAGAGATGGAGCAGCAGCGTGACATATGCAACAGATATTATGTATAAGTCACTGACTAAGAAACAGCTCATAGAGGCCCTTGCCAAAAAGGAATCAGGAGCAAGGGGACCCCGAGCCATAAGCAGTTGTCAAGGGTGGGTCTCCCCAACCATCAGATGATGCCCATGAGAAAGCAGAGCTAATCAAGGAAAAAGATTCTATGGAGTTGGATTAGAGGGAGCTGCATTCACAGCAGCAGGAGCAAAGGAAGTAGCAGACACAGCCACAGCAGCAGCAGGACAAATTGAGGGCAACTACTTTTGGTCTAGTAACAGACCTTGAGTTAGAAACATAAGGATACAGTTCACGCTGGAAAGGATGCAGATGGACATGGCTGAGAGAGAGAGACATAGAGACAGACAGACAGAGAGAGAGAAAGAGAGGCAGAAATTGAGCTGAAAAATAATGCAGACTGAACAGTATTTAGATGGAAAAAGCTGAAAAAGAAGCCTATAACAAACATGAACCTGAGATGGAGCAATAATGTTGACATCCATCTGAAGTGGTAAGTGGGAATAAGAATGGAAGGTCAACACGTGGTCCCAAACCAAATTCTAAAATGTTTTCTCTCTTAAAAGAAGATGATCAGAATGCAGCCCTTTGAATATTTGAAAAGATCTGTACACAGTCTAAACTGGATAAGGGAATATGGGTTGTCAGTCTCACTCCCTTATTATTTGAAAAGGCCCCTTAATGCTTTCTCCAAAATGAACGAACAGGACAGTTGGGACTATGATAATGATCTGTTGTTAAAATGTTATGAACTTATTGCTGATGCAAACAGACTGAAATTTCATAGATCTAAACATGGTCACAAAGAGAGTTTCATGGAAATGTGGCTACAGCTAGCCAATTTGTTTAGAGGTGGTAATGGGGTGGACAAGGTTTCTCTGCTGTGTGAATTACAGAGGTTGGTTTACTGGAGCAGTTCCCCAGGTGCAGTCCAGATGATTTAAAGTGTGGTTTTCAGACACAGCCCTGATCTTGGCCAGATAAGTAGCAGAGATAGCTGACAGGTACAGTATACAGCAAACAGGCCTTTTGCCATCCTGCAAAATGTGGCAGAGGGACAGCTAGGTTCAAAGGGACAGGCAAGCCAGTGCGACAGCCTAACGGGAACTCAGTTGATATTGAGCACAAGGAGAAGTGCATACATCACTCCAAACCTAAAAGGGATCAGGGTGAACTAAAGTGTTATCTTTGTCAGCAAGTGGGGCACTTCTCATAACTGCCCAGAACATAAGGCAAATGGACCAGGAGCAAGGGGAAAGAGACTCCTACTCTTTCAGGCTCTTACAGTGTTAACTATGTCAGTAGACAGTAGAGCCTAATCCAGTTAAATACATTTTCATAGAAACATAGAAACATAGAGGTTGATGGCAGATAAGAAAAAATTACTCACCTTAGTAATGTTGTTTCTTCTAATGGAGTCTTGCTGTATTATGACAGATGCAGTTTGTCCCACCATTAGAACTGCTCCGGAGGTGAAAGAGTTAACGAGCTCGGTTAAAGAAGCTCTGTTAGGGTGGTTTCAAACCGAAACCGTCAGATCTTTACGAGCAAAACTCACTAAGGCTCTGTGTGGAAGCTGTAACCTACACTAGCCAACTGGCTACTAAAATATTCACTCATTTTCCTGGTCCCAACACCAAGACTCAAGTCAGGGGACCAGAAAAATAAGATAAAATAACTAAATAAAACACAACACCCAAACATAAAAGGGGGCATCAATAAGTGCCAACAGTGGACTGCCCACCCCATACCCGAAGTAGAAGTTCTGAGAGGGGCAGGCTGGGGGGGAGGTCATAATATAGCAAGACTCCATTAGAAGAAACAACATTACTAAGGTGAGTAATTTTTTCTTCAAACAACATGAAGTCTTGCTATATTATGACAGATGCAGACTACACAGCAGTACCTCCATGGAGGAGGGACAGAACCTACTTAGGGAATAGGCTCTGAAGCACGGCTGTGCCAAACCGAGCATCCCTCCTGGCCTGGATATCCAGGGAGTAATGCTTGGTGAAAGTGTGTACTGTTTTCCAAGTAGCTGCTTGACATATTTCCAAGATAGGATGTCTCTAGCAGCAGCTAGAGATGCAGCTGTACCTCTGGTAGAGTGAGCCCTCAGGCCTGAGGGGAAACCTACCCAGTTTTTGATAGCAAAATTGGATACAAGAGACGATCCACCTGGCAATGGATCTCTTAGTGGCAGGTCTCCCTTTCCCAACCTCACCATAAGTGAGAAATAGTTGGAGGGAGTCAAACCTGTGACCCTTGGTACGCTCTATGTAGTAACTTAGGGCCCTCTTAACATCTAAGCTGTGCAGCCTCCTCTCACCAGAGGAGGAATGGTCAGTGAAGAACACTGGAAGTGAAATAGATTGGTTAAGGTGGAAATCTGAAACCACCTTAGGCAAAAACTTCCTGTTAGTCCTGAGGACTCACCTTATCCCTGTGAAAGGAAATAAAGTCAGCCTCCACTGATAAGCCTGTAACTCACTGCGCGCCTGGCAGAAGTGATGGCTACTAGAAATACAGTTTTCCAAGTCAAATACTTAAGCTCTGCCGAAGACAGAGGCTCAAAGGGGGGTTGCATCAGCTGAGCAATGCAAACATTAAGATCCCAAGCAGGGGCAGGGTCCCTGAATGGAGGATTGGTATGAAGCAATCCTTAAAAACTTGGAAAATACAGGGTGAGCAGAAAGAGAAGAGGGCTTCCTGTTGAAATGAAGGCAGAGACAGCTGCCAAGTGCACTTTCAGGGTAGCTGGTCTCAGTCCCAAAGAATTAAGATGGACCATATAATCCAATACAGTGGGTAAATCAGCAGATTCGGGAAATATGCTTCCCAGAACACCATATGGAAAACCTTTCCACTTGGAGTTATAGGTAGCCCTGGTGGAAGGCTTCCTAGCAGCTTTCAGGATTTCGAGAACACTTTGAGAAAGTTGTAGATCAGCAAACTCTAACTGCTCAAGAGCCAGGCCTTGAGGTTGAGGGATTTAGATTGGATACCAAACCTCCCCTGAGCACAGGTTAACAGATTGTGGTTCCTGGGGAGACACAGGGAAGATGGACTGCTAAGGACAGAAGGGTGGGTACCAGGGCTGCCTGGCCCAGTCTGGAGCAATCAGGATCATCTTGCAAGGCTGAGATCTGATTTTGACTAGCACCTTGAACAGGAGAGGGAAGGCATAGAGAAACTTCCCTTCCCAATCGAGGAGAAAGGCATCCAGGGGGACTGAGCCCAACACTGGGGGCCTGCAACAAAAAAGTGGAAGTTGATGATTGTCTGGGGCTGCAAAAAGATCTATCTGAGGGTGCCCCATCTGGCTAAAACTATCCCCAGTACTAGGGGATCCAGTGACCATTCGTGATGGCCCTGGGAAATCCTGCTGAGAGCATCTGCCAGGACATTGTCCTTGCCTGGGAGGTGAACTGCTATGAGGGAAGTGCTCAGGGAATAAGCCAGAGACCACAACTTCATCGCCTCGGTGCACAAGGCCGAAGACCGAGTGCCCCCTTGTTTGTTGATGTACCACATTGTAGTGGTGTTGTCTGTTCTGACCTGTACCACCTTGTTCTGAACAGATGCAGAAAAAACCTGAAGTGCTAGAAAAACAGCTCTGAGTTCCAACAGATTGATGTGGAGCAGAGATTCCTGAGGGGACCATAACCCCTGGGTGGAGAGGTCGCCCATGTGAGCTCCCCATCCCAAGAAGGACGCATCTGTAGTAAGGGTCAAGGAGTGGGACAGAGGGATGAAAGGCACCCCTTGTCTCAGATTGCTCTGATCCTGCCACCACTGAAGGGCCTGGATCAGGGTTCGAGTCACTGGGATTAACTTGAATAGGGGATCTTCTTTGAGACCAGAAAGCTCTCAAATGGAACTGAATGTCCCTCATCTGAAATCTTGCTCCTTGCACTACAGCTGTGGAAGCAGCCATGTGTCCTAGGAGCTGCAGGAAATGCCTTGCTGGTCGAGAAACCTGCAGAGTGAAGGATGAGGCCAGGGCCACTAAGGTTCTTACCCTTTCAGGGAAGGAAGGCTCTGGCCTGCTTTGTGTCCAGTTCTCGCCTATAAAGGTGAGTACCTGGACAGGTTCCAAACTGACTTTGGGAGATTGAGAAGAAAGCCCAGAGAGGTAAGCAGCTGCTGGGTAACTAGCAGGTGTGATTTGACCTGGTCTGGAGACTGACCCACAATGAGCCAGTCGTCCAGGTAGGGAAAATGGCAGTCTTTACCTTCTTAGATGAGCAACTGCTACTGCCAGACATTTTGTGAACACCCTTGGGGGCAGAGGTGAGGCTCAAGGGCATTGCTCTGAATTGATAATGGCCTGAGGGCAGTTCGAATCTGAGGTACTTTCGATGGGAGCTTTGATAAGAACATGGAAGTAGGCATCCTTGAGGTCCAGGGAAGCTAGCCAGTCCCCTGGCCTTAGGGAGGTAAAGTCATTCCCAGAGTCACCATTTTGAATTTTGGTTTTAAAAGGTGCTTGTTCAGATATCTTAGATCCAGGATAGGCCGCCACTCTCCTGTCTTTTTGGGGTAAGGAAGTACTTGGAGTACAGACCCTTGCCCTGGTGTAGGGGAGAAACCCTTTCTACAGCTCTGAGAGCCAGGAGGGTTGAGACTTCTGTTTCCAAAGCAAGAGTCTCTAAAGGGTTTGCAGGTGGAAAAGATCTGGCTCTCATCTTTGGAAATTTTTTGAAGCTGAGAACCAGACCCTGGCTCACTACTTCCAGGACCCACCTGTCTGATGTTAAAGACTCCCAGTCCTGGATGAAGTAAGCCAGCCTGCCCCCTACAGGTAATGGAGAGCCGACCCTGGGCATCCCATCAGGGTGCCTGTTTGGCAGGGCTTTAGGCTGAGGGGTGGGAGCAGGCCTGCTCGTAGCCCGTTTGCCTCTCCCTCTGAAGAACCCCCTCTGAGCATGGGCTGAAGAGGAGGCTGGGTCTGGTAAAGGCCTGTGAAAAGGCCTGCCCCTACCTCAGGGGCTGCCTCTGAGGAGTGGCTTGCCTGTTCCTTGGCTTGTGCACTCCTATAAGTGGTTCTATATTCATCCATTTTCTTCATATAATTCTCTGTCTGCTCCCAAACAGAGAATTTCCCACCACAGGAAAATCCATAGCCTTAGACTGGGTATCCTGTGACAGAGTAGTACACCTGAGCCAGGCCAATCTCACGAAAAGCCACAGATGTAGCCATGACTCTAGAGGATACATCATTAGAATCCACTGCAGCATGGAATTGCACCTTAGATGCCTCAATACCATCAAGAGCCACCTGCTCCAGCTCCTTTGCAAGCTGGCCAGGGACCTGTTTAGCTAAGGCCATGACAGTATCCATCTAGATTTCTGGTATCTCGTAACATAAGCCATATAGTTTGCTTGTCTGAGTCCCAAAGATGCTGCCATGTATTGTTTTTTGGCCATGGCATCAATCTTCCTGGAGTCCTTGTCAGGAGGATGTGAAGCCAGGGGAATATTAGCTTTATCACAGGCTGCAGCCTGAACTACTAACATGACTGCATTGCTGTGAAAGAAAATCTGTATCAGGACCTGACAAAGTGTACCTCCTGTCCATCTTTTTATCTACAGGAGGCACAGAATTAGGAGCTTTTAAAATTTTTATTGTTTGTTTCCTAAAGATTTATGTAAAGGGATGGACAATCTCCTGGACTCTGGGATATCCATCATCTCTACATAGTCAGGCTCCTCTTGCTCATCCAAAGCCTCCTCTAAAGGAAGCTGGAGGGTCTCAGCAACTTTTTTATAAAACAAAAAATGAGAAGGGAACTCAGAAAGCCTAGGGGGAGATTCACCTAAAGGTCTGTCTGGGGAGATGTCCGGTTCAATGGGCAGATCCAGACTTTCAAAGTCACATTCACACTAATCATAATCATCCTCCCCCTCCTCTGGTTCATAAAACTCTTCTATATCATATTCTTGAACCGGTGGAACCGACCGAACCGACCTTTTGCCAGATAGTGGCGGTTCGGAGGGAACCGGGGACAGTGACTGGACAATCTGTATTGCCCTGGCTATCTCTGCAGCAGTTGGAGAAGGAATTTTGGACTCACACCTGCTGACTTTCTAGTTCTCTTTGCTGGAACTGGCTCCTCAGAGTCAGCTTTACGTTTGGCCGAGGAAGTCTGGCCCTGGTCAGAGGGCACTCCCTCTGGTTTGGCTGGCACCGAACTGGGCTGGCCAGCTGGGTCAGCGGACTTTTTGGCCTCTCGTTCCCTGAGCCTACCAACTCTCTTATCTAGGGTGGCTGCGGGGAAATTATTGCAAATCTGGCAGTCTGCATTGAGGTGGTCAAACCCCAGACAATAAACACACGTGGTGTGTGGGTCAGCCTTGGCAAAGGCTTCCCCACAGACACTACAGTGTTGAAACCCAGTGGGCCCGGTTTTTCTTTTGGGTTTCTCAGACATAATGCCAGCCTAACCAAAAACTTGCCCTTTTGATGGCAGTGCCAGGCAAGACACCCTTATCGGTTCCCAACCGTGTCATGGGTCGTGGAAAAAACCGTAATGAAATCCGTTTTTTTTAGAACCGATAAGAACTGGGAACCGCACTCTAACAAGCCTTAAAAGGCTTTAAAACCAAGTTTAAATACAATTCGATCAATTCAAACCGAACCGATAAACATTTACAAGTTCCACACAGAAAACCTATTTATTACTTACAATACCATAGACAGAGCTTGAACCGATCGGTTTGCGGTTAAAATAAATAATATCACGGTTAAAGTCAACCGAGAAAAGATGCTTTAAACCGAGGAAATGAACCGAGCAGCAGGAGGAATCTCCGGAGCGACTGTTCAGTGAGGCGGAGTAAAGAATCTGACAGTTTCGGTTTGAAACCACCCTAACAGAGCTTCTTTAACCGAGCTCGCGCTCTAAGTTCCATGCTCTGCATGGAAGTTAACTCTTTCACCTCCGGAGCAGTTCTAATGGTGGGACAAACTGCATCTGTCATAATATAGTAAGACTTCATGTTGTTTGAAGGACTGCAAGGCCCATCCAGTCTGCCCATTTCTTTTTCTACCTTATATATGTGCCATCAGCCTTTGCTCTGTCAGTGGCCTATCTATTCATACTCATCTGTATTGCTCCCTTATGCCTATCCCATGCCTGTTTGAAGCCCTGCACTGTATTCGTAGCCACCACTTCCTGAGGTAGGCCATTCCATGCATCCACCACTCTTTCTGTGAAAAAGAATTTCCTCACATTCCCCCTTAATTGGCTACCCTCTAATCTCATGTTGTGTCCTCTTGTCCTGCTATTTTTCTTATATTGAAACATGTTAGACTCTTTTATCTTGTTAATGCCCTTAAGGTATTTGAATGTTTCGATCATATCACCTCTCTCCCTCCTTTGCTCAAGGGTATACATATTGAGCTCCGTTAATCTGTCCTCATATGTCTTCTGATGCAGTCCCTGCACCATTTTAGTTGCCCTTCTCTGGACTGCCTCAATTTGGTTAATGTCCTTGTGAAGGTGTGGCCTCCAGTACTGCACACAGTACTCCAGATGGGGCCTAACCAGTGTCTTGTAAAGAGGGATTATTACTTCCCTCTTACGACTTGTGATACCCCTACTAATACACCCTATCATCCCCATAGCCTTACCTACTGCTTTAGAGGTCTGCTTGGATGATTTCAGGTCATTGGTGATGATGATGCCCAAGTCTCTTTCTTCCTTTGTGACTACCTGCAACTCCCCTTCCAGCCTATAAGTGGCTTCAGGGTTTCTCTTCCCTATGTGCATGATCTTGCACTACTTTGTATTAAATCCCAGTTGCCACTCTTCTGACCATTTTGCTAGTTTATCCAGATCTCTTCTCATTCTGCCCACCCCATCTGGATCATCTACTCTGTTGCAGATCTTGATGTCATTTGCATACAGACAAGCCTTACCCTCTAGTCCATCTGCAATGTCACTAATGAAGTTATTGAAGAGGAATGGCCCCAGGACTGATCCCTGAGGTACCCTACTTGTGACTTGCATCTCTTCTGACTATACCATTTACCGTCATGCTCTGTTTTCTGCCCGTCAACCAGTTTGCCACTCAGTTGACCAACTTTTGACCCACCCTGAGCCTACCCAGCTTATTTATCAATCTTCTATGTGGAACATTATCGAAAGCTTTGATGAAGTCAAGGTAGGCAACATCAACTGCTCCCCCTTGGTCCACCACTCTGGTTACCCAGTCAAATAAATCTATGAGATTAGTTTGACAGGACCTTCCTTTTGTAAACCCATGCTGTCTTGGATCCTGTGCCCCTATGGATTCCAGGTGTTGCACTATCCTTTCCTTAAGGGTGCCTCCATAATCTTGCCCACTACTGAGGTAAGACTGACTGGTCTGTAGTTCCTGCCTCTTCCTGCTACCACTCTTGTGGAGCAGGATCACATCAGGCCCTTCTCCAGTCTTCTGCGACCTCTCCTGTGCTCAGAGACTCACTAAACAGTTCTGCTAATGGCTCTGCTAGTTCCACCCTTAGCTCCTTAAGTACCCTGGGATGTATACCATCAGGTCCCATTGCCTTGTCTACGCTGAGCTTAGTGAGCTCTTGTAGGACCCTTTCTTTTGTGAAGGGAGTAGTGCTCACCTCCCTCCCCCCTGTGTCCATGATGCTGAGCTGTGGGCCCTGCCCTACCTTCTCTTCAGTAAATACTGAGCAAAAGTATCTATTTAAGATAGATGCTTTTACAGGGTCCTCCTCCTCACATGCCTCCCTTTCTCCTTTGAGCTTAGCAATACCCCTTCTGGACTTTCTCCTTTCACTAATGTATCTATAGAAAGTCTTGTCACCTTCTTTTACTGTGCGTGCTAGTGTTTCCTCAGTTTGGGACTTTGCCTGCCTTACTGCCTTCCCTGCTTCCCTTAGGGCAGTTTGGTATGCCTCCCTATCTTCATCCCGCTGTGTTCCCTTATATTTCCTGAATGCCAGCCTTTTGGCTCTGACCTTTTCTGCTACTGTATTTGAGAACCAAAGTGGTTTCCTTCTTCTTTTGCACTTCCTTTTCTGTCTAACACAATAGGATGTTGCTTTAAGTATTGCATCCTTAATGCTTGTCCACTTTGCTTGTACCCCCTCACCTGTGTTTGTTTTTGCCAGGGCTAGCTTAACTCTGTTGGCCATCTTATCAAAGTCAGCTCCTCTGAAGTACCATATATTTGCCTTTGGAATGGGATGAATTAGATGTAATGGCCAAATTGAACCATACCATGTGATGGTCACTGGCCCCCAATTGACCTTCTACCTGGTGATCTGTGATCCCTTCCCTGTTAGTCAGTACTAGATTCTGGTTAGCCCTGGCTCTTGTGGATTGTTGTACTAGTTGTTTGAGGCCCTCCCCCTGCAGGGAATTCACCACGTGTCTAGTTCTGGCAGATGCTCCTGCTGGTATTGACCAATCTGTATCCAGCATGTTCAAGTCTCCCATTATCAGAATCTCCCCTTTAGCTGTCATGTTTTGTATATCTTCTAACAGTAATGTGTCTATGTCCTTCCCCTGGTCTGGGTGCCTGTAGACAACCCCAGTTCTTATGGCTGTCCCATTTCCTGTTTCCAGGGTGACCCACAGTTCTTCTGGCTCCTTATGTGTATTCTGAATTTCTGTAGCTTTGATATTTTCATTGAAATACAGGGCCACTCCACCCCACCTTTTTGCACCTCGGTCTCTTCTGAACAGTACATCGCCAGGTACTGAAGTCTCCCAAGTGTGGTTACTGGTAAACCACTTCTCATTAATTGCTACTATGTCCAGTTTAGCCTCTGTCATTATTGCCTGCAGGTCTGGGATCTTATTTCCCAGGCTGTATTTCCCTGTTGAAATTTTTGGAGAGCTTGCACAAGCCTGGAGAGATACAAGAGTTACTCTTATAGTAATGCATTAGGATTTAGTTAAGCCTGAACAGGTCCAGCCTCATCAGTTTGCCCTGTTTAAGTGTGCAGTGTGACCAAAGGTACTAGTTGCCTTGGCTTGACTATTTCTGAGCTGGGGAGGGGGTGGGGCTAAGGAATGAAAAAGGTGGGAGTGAATGACAATTTTAAAAGTGGATATGCTTTTGGGAAATTACCTGAAATGCAGGGGTGACACAGGTGTGTGCAGTTACCTGAAATAAGACCATCAGATGGAAGTCTGATGAAGCTGATGACAGGGAGAAAGTGACTACAGAAATTATGTCTGTTAATCTTGGGATCAAGTTGTCACTGACGAACATTGCAGTAAGCCGGGAGGTGGAAAGTTTTGACACTTTTAGTCTCTGCTCCAGGTGGCAGCTGGCTAGAGAAAATTTCAAAGGAGTGTATTGTCTCTCTTGGATTAAACAATACCAAATTTAAACAAGCTTTAAAATGGGATGAAATCTTGGAGGAGTTATGAAAAAATGCAGCAAGTGCTGACCCTGCTCCTCAGAATGGTGGGTAGAAGAGGGTGTACTAATAGGATAGCTTACTCTACAGGGAGAGGGTACCTCACAGATGCAGAGGATTTGCAGGTGGGTAAATGGCTGTTAGTCACTAAGGATGACAGGAAACAGCTACTAAGAATTGCACATAGTATTCCTCTTACAGGACACATGGGATGAGACAGACCAAACAGAGGTTGACACAAAACTTCTGTTATCTTGCCATGTATAAGGAAGTGATAGAGTATTGTCACACATGTGACAAACATCAAAGAGTGAAGAAACAAGGGGACAAGAGCAATGCAGCTTTAATTCTTTTGCACATAATAGAGGTTACCATTCCAATGGGTAGCTATAGATATTTTAGGGTGCCTGAGTATGCCTCTGGTAGTGGTAGATAAGCCACTTACGAACCCGAGGCTGTAGCAATGTCTTCCGCTAAGGCAGAAAAGGCAGGATGTGAACTGCTGGGGATTTTCATATAGCTTGGATCTACCCAGGAGATATGACCTGATCACAGCACAAACATTATGTCTACCTTGATAAGACATTTTGCAGAATAATGTGGGGAGCAGCAACTCCATGCTTTGCCTTATCGCCACCAAACTAATTTGTTTATTTATAAGCTGGTAACTGAAAAGGTACAAAGAGCTGAGGCTTGATTCCTGGTGCGACATGGGTTGAGGAGGTATTGGAGATGCAGTTACATCAAAATAAATTAAAAACACAGTGATAAGCAGTATACAAAGAGACAGACAAAAATACAGAACTTAAGGTTACAGGCTGGAAAATGGGAATGAAGACAAGCCTGTATACAAGGCAAGTGCAAGTAACAAGGTGCAGTTAGACATACATGGAAAAACAGTGCCAGGGAACAAGATACACAAATTTTCCTGGTGGTGGCAAGTGCAAAGTGTAGGTTTACAAGTACATCAGCAGCAGTGTTAAAGAAGTCTGTTACCACCCAGTAGGAGGCTCAAAAATGCAGTGCAGGATGGGCATTTGCAATAAATTATAGGGGCTCACATAGGGAGCAGAAGTCAGGGAGGTCAATTTTGTAGACAGGGGATTCGAGTGGAGGGTTAGATGGATTGAGGGCATGACCAAGGTATAAGTGATGAGTGCAATAGACTTCTTTTGAATGGGTTTAGCAATAGAAGCATTCGGAGTGAGGAGGGTAGGGAGTTCCACAAATTATGAAAGTGGAAGAAGAAAGTTGCTTTGCCTATGTTGGAGTGAGGTCGGGGAAAGGTGAAGGAGTGAGGTTCCCACATTCAGAGGTGATAGGAAGTGTGAGGGGCTGGGGATAGGAGGGAGGCTAGGTAGGGAGGGAGTGTGCCAACCAATACTTGGCAGAAAAGTTGGAGGTGTGATGGTCACAGCGGAAGGACAGGGAAAAGAGTGAGAGAGAAGAGTAAAGGGTGCAGTGGTGAGTTCTGGGTTGGCCATTAAGGTGAAGCCACAAAAGGCATTGAAGAGAACATTGTGGTAGCAAAACATGGCTCCTCCCCTTGTGTGCTGCTTTGGCCAGGAAAGACAATCTTTATTCCCTTCTATCTTATAAAAGTCTACTGCAGCAGCTTGTTCTCCCTTTCCCATGTCTGGCAAATTTCACTTTTCTATTGTAGTGGGTAGGCCACCCACTATAGTATCTTTAATGCTATTCTGCTCCCTCTGTTTTTCTATTCCTGCCTTACTTGGGTCATTTGAAAAGAACAAGCATATGTCTGATGCTTGTAGCCTAATAATACATGTTTTGGAGTATTCAGAAAGGGCTAAACAAAAACCCTGATGAAATGAATCAGTTATGTATGAAAGGCATTATGTTCCCATAATGAAATGAGCACCATGAAGTGCTCTGTGGCACAATTGTATGTTAATTAAGGCACCGGAATTACAGGGCGACTTACCACTATGGGAGCTTGGTAGTTCTGATGAAGGAAAACTGCCTGCTCATCCCTGGGAATAGTAGGTCGGATGACAGGGGCAGTGGGAACTTCCTGAGCAAAACAAGTAAAAATCAATACCAGGGGGCTAAAACTGCCATAGCTAGAAAAAGGGTCACAATGAAAGTTTTCCTGATGGCTTGACATTTCAGCCATCGGAAGCATATTACCTGACAAATGGCAGGTTTAGAAAAGGGGTCTGTTTTAGATTGGTTTAAACAGAACCATAAAGAAATCAAATCCCTGCTATAAAGCCCTTTCGATGGTACATTTCATTTTCATTAAAATATGAAAGGGAGTTAGTTCTTACCTGTGTGCTGCTTTTATCCAAATGAGCCTATAGGGGTCAGCGGCCCAAACAGAGTGATTATATGAGGGACCTGACTGTCAATCAAAATGATAGAGACGGGGTTTCACCTCATTATCTATCCATTTCATATGCACAAAGTTATAGTTATACTTATATATTGGGTCATGCTGATTCCCCAAATTGATGTATTAGACAGGATGTCTGAATGTATTAGAAAAAGGGTGGATCAGCTGACATGCTGTCATAGATGATCTCTCTACAAAAGCTGCTCCTGTGCTCAGAGTTGGCAGATCAACCTGGGAGAGTGTCCTGAGAGGTTGAACTGTGAGCACAGAGGAATTGTAGAAATTTACTGTTTTGAAAAGTATTCTAGGCTGTGGCAGAATCACTGATGGGAAGTGATTCTGAAGTTCGAGGAGGGCTTATTTTGTTTATTTTTAGTCTGAAGTTAAGACGAATTTGCTTTATTTTTGATTTGTTTTTATTTTTGTATATTTCTGAAAATCTGCATTTCTTTTACAAAAATAAACTTCACACAAAAGTTTTGGTGTGTTGATCAAATCTTAGAGTTGTTGTGTACCTCTGTTACCCTACCCACATACCCTACCACAAACATCCAGTCTGGATCAACAATCTCCCCAGTGCCTGCCACCAAAAAATATTACTATACGCAGACGATGCAGTCCTGTTTTCCAGCCACCATGACATTACAGTCCTTGAATCCCAGCTGCAGCTCGACTTCAATCGCATCGAAGACTGGTTCAATTCTCATAAACTTGTCCTGAACCACATCAAGACTAAAGCCATGTCCTTCTGTAACCGACAGAGCAGGCACAACTCTCTGTCCCTCACCATCAAGAACCACACTGGGAACCCATTCGAACATGTCAAGGAGTTCAAGTACCTTGGTAGTACCCTCTCCTACACTCGGCATATTGACACTGTTGCCAAGACCGCCAATATACGGATTGGACTACTACACAAACACAAGCACTGTATGCCTGTGGATGCCCTTAAACTAGCCATCTACAGTTCTGTCACCTCTATCAATGACTACGGCCTTGCCATCTATGGCTCTGCCCCAACAAGTGCCCTCTGCAGGATCTCAGTTGCTCTCAACAAAGCCTGTAGACTACTGACAGGTGCAGCCCGACTAACTCACACCTGTGACCTCTATGCACAGGCCAGCTGGCTACCCCTACGCAGCAGAATACAATACCAGACCTGCTTACTTACCAAAAAGATTCTCCTTGGTCTCATGCCACCTGGTGTTAGCTCACTCCTTACTACCTACAGTGGCACTCAACAAACACGTGGTGCCCAGTCTCTAACCTTTCAGGTTCCCAGATGTCGTTCCTCCATGGGTCAGCGGTCCTTTATCTATAGAGCTGCTCAATGGTTCAATTCCCTCAATAAAGAATCACTTTCCTTTACTACACTTGGACCCTTCAAAAGGAATCTCAAACTTTACCTCACCTCTGCCACTCAATGTGACTGCTTTGTTGAACAGAGATCTCTCTAAACATCTCCCAGCTCACTCATGTCTCACAGCCCACCCTTTCCCAATCTCATTCCCTCTGGCCTTCCTTGTGACTCCTTTCCTGCTTCACATCTCCACTGGTACAAGACATTTTCCACTACCATCGGACAGTGGCTCATTAGCCTGCCAACTTCCTCTTCTGGTCACATGCCTGCAATACTAACTGCCTATGGTGCCCTCTTTCTCTTATTGTTACCGTAGCTAGCTGCCTACTCAAGCTGCTCGTTTTATGAATATTATCTCAAAGTATGTTATAACTGAGTACCTTTATTTTTTCTTTTAGTTGTTTTGGTTGTTTATTGTGCATTCTTTTACTACCTCTGTATGTATGTTGACCCTCATCCTTTGACGTGGAACCTTTGTAAATGAGCAGTTTCTGCTCAAAGGTATTTGTAATCTGAGAATTTAATAAATAAAATAAATAAAAAAAGGGTAGATGAGGAAGCAGACCTAAATACAACATCAGCATAATCGAAAAGTGGAGGGAATGACTTGGTGTGCAGGATCTATTGAACGGGGAGGGAAAGGGCACCTTTGTTTCTGTGCAGTGTACCCAGTTTGGGGTGGAGCTTGGAGTGAATGTGGTTTATGCGAGTGGTGAAGTCAAGGTGGTTGTCAAGCCACACTCCTTTACTTGTATGCAGAGACTATGTCTAAAGTAGTGCCATTGAGAGTGGAGAAAGAGGGGGTATGTGGAGCTTGGCAAGTCTTTGAGGTGTACCTAATTTCGTTGAGACTGTTTTAGTAGTGTTTACTTTTAGCTGGTTGTCCTGGAACCAGTTCAGGATGCGATTAAAGTCGGCTTGTAGTAGGGAGGATTCCTTGGAGGCTGAGGGTCCTGAAGTGTAGAAGATGGTGTCCTCTGTGTAGTGGTGAATGTGGGCGTGAGAGCACACTAGAGGGAGATTATTTAAGCAATAAGGCACGACAAGGTGTGTGTTATCGTTCAATAACATCACTCCTGGGGTGGGTTGAAGCACGAGATGAAGTCGAGTGCTTCCACCACCCCAGGAGTGATGTTATTACAGAATAACACACATGTTGGAGTGCCTTATTGCAATTATACAATGGCTTGATGATATACAAAATAAAAAAAATATTTTAAAAACATTTTAGTATATTTTTAGTGTGGCAATATATCTTTGTTTCTGAAGGGTATAAGAGGTCAAGATCTGCCAAATCCATACAGTGATGTTATTGTGTAATAACATCACTGTCTCAGGCACACACTGACCAGTCAGAGTCCAGGAAATGTTCTTGCCATTGTATAATTAAGAAGGTGGAATACAGGATTGGACCCAGGATAGAGTCTTGGGGTATGCCTGCTGGGATTTGGAGGGGGGAGAGAGTATCGCTAGTCTGGATGCATTGGGATTGGCCTGAAAGATAGAAGCCAAACCATTGGATTGCTATGGGGAAGAGTCCACTTAGTTTTAGTTTAGAGAGAAGGACTGTATGAGAGACAGAGTTGAAGGCCTTGGCAAGGTCTATAAATCTGGTTAACATAAGGTGTCCTTCGTCCATGCCAGTGAGGATGGCATCAGTCACCCAGAGTAAAGAGGATACAGTGGAATGTTTTTTTTTTTCTAAAACCTAACTGATTTGGGAACAGCACGTTAGTGGAGGTAAGGAAATCGGTGAGTCTGGTTAGGTCAAGGGATTCTTAAAGCTTGACCAAGACAAAGAGGAGGGAGATGGAGTGGTAGTTTCCTGGCAGAGCCCGGTCACCACCTTTGTGAAGGGGGATTACTTTTGCAGATTTCCAAGCCTGGGGGATAGAGCCAAGGGTGAAAGAGAGGTTAAGAAGATGTGACGGGGGGTGGGCAATGGCTGGGGCAGAGATCTGAAGAAGGAGAGGATTAATCCATTAGGACTGGATTTGCATTGGTTTAGGGATTTGATGGCATGGAATGCCTCCTGGGCAGTGACAGGGGAAAAGAGAAAGTCCCTAGAGATAGGGGAGGGGCCGTGGAGGAGTGTGAGGGGAGTCAGGTGATGGGCGATGGGAGGGGGGGGAGGAGGATGATGAGCAAGTGGGCGATGAGCGAGAGGGCAAGGGAGGAGGGATGGACTGGGGTAGTGGGTAGGGTGCAGGTTGTAAAGAAATTGTTTATGGTGGTGGCAACAGTGAGATGATCAGAGACTAGGGTATTATTAATGAGGAGGGTGGGGGAGGAGGAGCTAGGTGGGGGTTGAGAAGGGAGAAGAGTATGTGCCAAAACCTATGGGGGGAGTTGAGATTTTCATGTACAGTTTCCTTGAAATAGTGTGATTTAGCTGTCCTGATAGCTTTTGTGCATGTGTTTCTAAGGGCCCAATAAAATGAGAGATTGTTTGGGGATAGGGAGGCTTTGTGGTGAGCCCAAGTACGGTCACATTTGTTGCAGAGTTTGATGATGTCAGGTTTAATCCATGGGTGTTGAAAGTGTCTCAACCTTCATTGACGCTGGGAGGCATGTTTGTTCCAGACTTTAGTTAAAATCTGGCAGAAGAGGGAGAGTGCAGTGTTGACATCTGTAGAAGTGTAGAATAGGGACCAGTCTGGGGATGCAAGATCATGGAGGAGGTTAGAGGTATTTAGGGAGTGTAAGGATTGTATCCAGCAGTAAATGGGGAGGGGGCTGGGGAGCTGACGTTTATGAGTACAGAAGATCATGAAGTGATCATTAAATAAGTCAGGGTGGGTACCAGCAGCAGAGATATATTGCTGGTGTGAGGATAGGATCCAGTCCAGGAAGGAGTGGTTGAGGGAGTGGTGGTTGGGTCTGGTGGGTTCTTTGATGAACTGGTATAGGTTGAGAGACTTGATTTTCTGGGTGATGGGTTTTAGGGCAGGAGAGGACCAATTCAGGTTGAAGTCACCGAGTAGGATGAGTTCACCTGAGGTGGCAGTGGATGAAATGGAGGAGATCGCATAGACCAAAGAGAAAGATGAAGCTTTGAGGGAGGAGTACAGCATGCCAATGAAGGTACAGTATTATCCACAGAAATTGCCAGCTATTTCCAGATATTTTGTGAAATTTCTAAAGAGTTTCTCTCTGCTGTCCCTACTGTGGAAATGCAGAAAGCTGCAGATTTCTCCAGAAATATCACAGAAATTTCAGGGAATAGCTGGCAATGTCTGTGGCTACTACTGTAATGAGAGAGGATGGGGTAGCATCTTAATAAGAAGTTCATGGGTCTTAGGCAGGGCCCCTACTTTTCTGCGGCACAGTGGGACCAAGTTCTGCGGCAAGACTACCATTTGCCGCAGAACTTCTCCGGCGGTGGTTTGTAACTTCTGCAGAAGTTCTGCAGCACTAACAAACTACCACATCACAGTGTCAGCTTGTCATCCTGACTTCACGTTCATGGCAGTGGTTATAGCAATCAGGATGGTGGAAAGCACAGTAACACTAGTTTAAAAATAACAGACTTATAAAAATAATTTTATGCCTAAAAAAGCAAAACAAATGTCTCTCCCTTGAGGTCCTAGCCTGTTGCATAAATGACATATGTAGAGGGGATCTTATGTGCTAAATAAGGTATTTCTATATGCATGCTATCTGCCCCATTAATGAGGTTTCCACTGTCTATCACTTATATATTTTTTATGTGCTTTCTACACCACTCATGAGGTTCTCACTGGGTATCACTTATATATTTATATGCAATCTGTAACATACATACAAATATGTGTGTGTGTGTGTGTGTGTTTGTGTGTGTGTATATACGTGTAAGTTGAGAGAGACAGAGATATTGTGTGTGTGTGTGTGTGTGTGTGTGTGTGAATTGCGCATATATATATATATATATATATATATATATATATATATATATATATTATTTTTCCTTTATTATTTTCCATGAACTTGCATCCTTATTCATACACATCCCATTGGAAATGGAATAGAGGAATTATTGCAGAACTAATTTTTCGTGTCAGCCTGCTTACCCTGACACACTGCGTAACACCATCAGGCCATGACATGCATGTGAACTGATTGTGAGATAGAACTCTCCAGCCCATCACAATGTGTCCACCATGTGACAGAACACTGCACCATACCTTTCCAGGCTCTGAGCAGTGATATGTTCCACCAATCCTTGTGCTGCCCAGCCAGCTCCCAGAGTTAATCTCTGAACCTGAGTCGCCGGCACAGAAACGCAGCATGCTACCCTCTGGCCCAACAGCTGTCCCTGCACACATCATTTCTCCATAACTTTTAGGTGATTCTATCAACCAATGACAATATGTAATCATTAACCCTGGCAAAAATGTGTATAGTGCAATTATTTATTTAACAGGTCTGTTCTTTCAACAGGTCTACACATTATTACATTCCACTTTTCTGGGCATAATTACTTTATTTTTCTTAAAAATGACAGTTAAATCCATTTTACCAGTTATTCATTTCAGATGGCATCTCTATACTTTAAAGGCACAAATAGGTTTGTACAGAGTGGGGTATGGCCTTAACATGTCTGTGCTATTGACAAGGTTTTGTTTAAGTTTGCCCTAGAGCAATAATGTAAGACTGAAAATTGTATTAGGCTGAGTGCCGGTTGAGCAAATATCACCATGCATGATGTGCTGTGCCACCATCTCTGGCAGTGGGAGCTGTGGTAGATAAGTGACTGTTCATTTCTGTTGCAGAATGCAGCCATTTTGTTAGCTAATGTATGATGTTATAGCAATGATAACATCACATTCTGAGCATATGGGGAGTTGGATATAAAAAGAGGGGAAGGGAACCAGATTCTATGGATAAACAGAAGTATTAATAAAAAAATCACCAAAAAGAGTGAATTCTGAGGCACCGCAGAAGTTCTGCGGTAGATTGCAAGTTCTGCACAAAATTCTGCAGCTGCAGAATTCTAAGGGCCTTGGTCTTATGGACCACCTCACTGGTGACAAGGGAGATAGGTACATTTTGATGGTAATAGATTGCTATTCTACCACCACACTTAGAGCAGTTTTGCCATAGGAAGTGGTAGTTGGGTAGGAAGAGTAGGGAGTCAGGGATCCTGTGCAATAACCATGATTCAGTGAAGCAGAGAATGTCAGTGGAGGGCTGAGACACCCAGACTTTGAGGGGGACTATCTTGGGGAGTAGACTTCTGACATTGATGTGGAAAATGGTAAGACCTTTTGCAGGTGTTTTGAATTCAGGGATCAGGCAAGGGATTCGCTGGATGTTTCCATCTAATAGGAGGAGGAGGTAGAGGAAAGAGTTTGCTTGAGGATTTGCATAGTTTACACCGTTACGGTGGGTGTGTTTGTGAGTAGTTCTAAGGGTGAAGTAGAGTCTGTGGATGAGCTCCAAGTTGAGGGAGGGCAACTGTAAGAAGTCAGGTACAGGGATTTGAAGGGGGTGGGTGTAGAGAGGGTGTTACAGGGCAGGGGAGAACTGGTCATGGAAGATGGTCTGATGAGATTTATTATAATGGGGTTGTGGATTGAGAAGTGGAGATTGGGTGGAAGGAGGTGGAAAGGAGAGATGAGGGGAGGAAAAGAAGGGAGGCTATTACAAACAGCCAGGAGTTCACAACTTGCCTTTTGTGAGCAGGGGTTGCTGTTTGGGGAGTGTGGAATGGAGGGGGGGGGACTGAGTAGATGAAGCTGCTTAAATTTGATAGCTGGATTAAAAAGATAGTGGCTTACTTTGCTGCTTTTTAGGCCTGGTGGTGGTGGGCGGCACCACAGCTATAGGCCTGGTGGGGGGGGTGGATCCACTGTGAGTTTGAGGGAATTAGAATTACAGCAAGTTGTGATGGGATCTGAACGTCGGGGTGTAGGAATAAACAGAATAGTTCAAGCTGTAGGGGGTTACAACAATGGAATAAACCAAGTGTATGGATATATATATATATATATATATATATATATATATATATAGGGTCTGCATCTGGAGAGCTTTGGTACGTGCTACCACCTTCTGTGAAGAGAGAGAGAGAGAGAGAGAGAGAGAGAGGGAGGCAAACTCCAACCACTGCTGGGAGAGAGGGAGGTAGGATTCAGTGTCTGGGGAGCATTGGTATGCACTACTGCCTTCTGTGGAGAGAGAGAGAGAGAGAGAGAGAGAGGCAAACTCGACCACTGCTGGGAGGGAGGGTGGTAGGATTCAGCATCCAGGGATGTGATGGTATGTGCTGCTGCCTTCTGTGGAGAGAGAGAGAGAGAAAGGCAAACCCCAACCACTGCTGGAAGTAAGGGAAGTAGGATTCAGCATCTGGGGACCATTGGTAAATGCTGCTGCCTTATGTGGAGAGAGAGAGAGAGAGAGACAGAGAGAGAGAGAGAGAGAGGCAAACCTGACCACTGCTGGAGGGAGGGAGGGAGGAGGAATCAGCATCTGGGAAGCATTGATATGTGCTGCTGCTTCTGTAGAGAGAGAGAGAGAGCTGCAGACTCTACTGCTGCTGGGAAGGAGGGAGGCAGGATCTCAGCATCTGTGAAGCGTTGGTATGTGCTGCTGCCTTCTGCAGGAGAGAAGAGAGAGGCAAACTCTGACCACTAATGGGAGGGAGGGAGGGAGGAGGTAGGAATCAGCATCTGAAAGCATTGATATGTGCTGCTGCTTTCTGTAGAGAGAGAGAGAGAGAGGGGGACTCCTACTGCTGCTGGGAAGGAGGGAGGGAGGTAGGATTCAGCATCTGTGAAGTGTTGGTATGTGCTGCTGCCTTCTGTGGAGAGAGAGAGTGGCAAACTCTGAACACTGCTATGAGGGAGGGAAGTAGGATTCAGCATGTGGGGTGCGTTGGTATGTGCTGCTGCCTGGTAGAAAAACACAAATTGAGAGGCATTGTTGAAGCATTTTAATTGCACACTTAAGACAATGATTAGGACATTTTTAGAGCAGCACAAAGAAACACAAAACTTGCCAGCAGATAAGGACCGCTTGGCCCACTTTGTTTGCCCATTTTCCCTACCTGTTTCATCTACCACAGATCCTAAATGATCTGCCTCCTTACCCTCTCTTTCCTACTGCTAGAGTTCCTTTATGACTGGCCAATGTGTTTTTGAATTCTGCTACTGCTTTTGCGCCACAGCCTCTGCCAGGAGGCTGTTCCATGGACCCACCACCCTTTCTGTGAAAAAATAGTTTCTCACGTTACCCCTAAGTCTACTCCCCTCTATTTTCATATCATGGCCCCTTGTTCTTGAACATCTTTTTTATTTTAAAGATGATACCCTCTTTTACCTTAATTACACCTTTGAGGTATTTGAAAGTTTCTATCATATCTCTCCTCTCTCCTCTCCTCCAGGAAATACATATTGAGATCCTCCAGTCTTCCCTCATATGACTGTTGGTGCAACCTCTGCACCATTTTTGTTTCCCTTCTCTGAACTGCTTCTTCTGTCTATGTCCTTCTGGAGATGTGGCCTCTAGAACTGCACACAGTACTCTAGATGAGGTCTCACTAATGTTCTATACAATTCTGACTTTTGTTTCTGCTTTTAGTTTGTCTGCCATTCTCCTAATAATGACTCCTGGGCTTGCAGGTAGAGCATCCATATCTTTCTGCTATGCTTCCCTGGTACTGGGCCTAATACCCATGCACAAAACTCCTTGCTTAGAGTATGCACAGCGTATATCCCACTTAGGTTGACACCATCTGTCATCAAGGCACAGGTCAAGAAGCATAGAAAAACTAGGATCAGTTGTAAAAATTGCAAATAGTCTTTTATTATTAATAACAATAAAATAAAAAAATCAAAATTATTCAGTATAACTATTTACAGTGGCAGTACAAACATAGAAAGCAGAGTCCTTCTTCCGAGTTTTTCTTCTCAATTTTCAATCTTAGTCTCTCAGTCTCTGTCTCTCCCTCTTGCAAAACATTGCAGCTCTTTTTACTAGAAGTCTTTGCAGGCAGAATGAAAAGAGAATATTCTGCTTCTCATACAGTGTTCTTATCAGTTTCAGCAGGTGCAGCAAAAAGAACATTGTGACCCAGAACTGACCTCTTGTTTAGAGCTCTGCAAAAGACTTAAAAACTTCATCTCAGCTTAACTCCTTGAGTTCCAAATAGCTTTTTGCAATTATTTCAACAGTTTAACTATATACAGTTTTAAACAAAAGGATACAGTTTCAAACAAAGGGATCCCAGTATCACTTACAGTTTCACACAAAGATTCACATATGTTTTTATACCTGCAGATATGCAAGAGGAAAGAAAAGACAGAACAGCAAGGGAAGGCAGAGAGATAGCGAGAGGCAGAGAATTGCAAAACCGTCAGAGTGAACAGTTCCCAGGTGTCACAAGAAAATGTGGTTGCGCAACCAGAAAGAGAAGAGACAGAAATAGCGAGGATAGAACAGACTCTTGCATATAAACTATTTCTGCATAACAAATGGGGCAGGGCCTTATTCAACCCTGTCACATACCCCACCTTTAAGAGGGAACCTGTTTTAAAAAAACAGGTTTCCACAACTTTCCATTAATTCTTGACAAACAGTAGCTTATAACCTTTATAGTTAAGTGCATATGCAGTATAACAAACACAGAAGTTTAAACTCACACATTTTGTATTTTCAACCTTTGGAATTTTCAATTCCAGATCCATATCTTGACAGAAAACCAGCACTGATATTCTTTTTCCCAAATTTGTGCATCACTTTAAATTTAAATGGCTGTAGTGCTAGGTACCAACGTGTGATTCTAGAATTTTTATTCTTCATTTGATTAAGCCAACACAGAGGATTGTGATCTGTTACAAGTACAAAGTCAGCTCCTAGTAAGCAAAACTTAAGGGACTCCATGGCCCACTTTGTCACAAGGCATTCTTTTTCAATGGTGGAGTACCTTTTCTATCTGTCATTCAATTTTCCTATTTATGTATAGAACAGGATGTTCTTTCCCATCTATATGCTGACTCAAGACTGCACCTAGGCCTACTTTTGATGCATCAGTCTGTAACAGAAATTGTTTTCAAAGTCTGGGCTTCTTAAAACAGGGGCTGAACATAATGCAGCCTTAATGGCTCCAAAAGCTTCATCAACTTTGGGGTCAATTTCACATTATTTTTGAACCATTTCTTAGTGAGTTCAGTCAGGGGAGTAGCTAACTCAGCAAAGCAGGGAACAAATTTCCGATAATAACCAGCCAGGCCTAAAAATGACCTGACATGTTTCTTGGTTTTGGGGACTGGGCTGTTAGCTACAGCTTCTATCTTGGAAACCTCTGGCTTGACTTCTCCAATTCCCAAAACATAGGCCAAATATCTGGTTTCCTGCATGCCCAATGCACACTTGGTAGGATTAATTGCCAGATCTACCTTTTTAATCAATTGGATAACTGCTTATAGGTGTTCCAGGTGGCTTTTCCAGTCTGGACTGTACATCGCAACATCATCCAGGTATGCAGCACAATAACCAGCATGAGGGGATAAAATTATGACCATGTACTGCTGGAATGGAGGCAGTATAGTGCAGTGGACTAAGGCTCTGAGCTGCTAATCTGGTGACATCCAGCAGACCAGACCTGGGTTTGAATCCCACAGCTTCCACTTGCATACTGTGTGACCCTGAGCAAGTCACTTAACCTCCTTGTGCTCCCAGGTCACTCCTGTAAAAAAGCTTTCAGCTCAGTATGCTATACCTGGTTAAACAACTAAATAAAAAAAATTAAAAAAAGAATGTAACAGGTGCACCATGTAATCCAAATGGCATAGTGGTGAACTGATAGAATCCCATAGGAGTGGCAAATGCAGTTTTGTCTCTGAATTCTGGACAGCTATGGGGATTTGCCAGTAACCCTTGGTGAGATGGAGAGTACTGATATACTTGGCACTCCCCAGTCTGTCCACCAAATCATCTATTCTGGGCATAGGATAACTGTCAAATTCTGACCCTTGATTAAGTTTCCTAAAATCAAGGCAGATTCTTACACCCCCCTTCTTTTTTGTTTGCAATCACCATTGGTGATGACCAAGCACTTCTCAACTCTTCTATGATACCCAATTCTTTCATTTTTTGTATTTCCTTAGCCATGTCAGCTCTTAACCGCTCTGATGATCTTTATGTCTTTTGTCCAATAGGGTGAGCATTCCTTGTCACTATTACATGCTTGCTCCCTTTTGCTTGGCCTGGTACTGTGGTAAAAGTACTGTTAAATGTCTTTAGCAAGTTACACATTTCTGCGATTTGTTTGGAGGTTAAGGAAACATTCACCTTTACAGCATAGCAGTTACAGTTTGTTCCAGTCTGTCATAAGCTACGTCAATATCTTCATTATCAGTTTCTGGTAAAACCAGCAAAACAGCTTTTGCTGTTTTTTTAACCCATTTCTTGAGGAGGTTAGAATGGTATATCTTAGTAGGATTTTTTCTATCGGGGTCTCAGTCTCATAGTTAATCTTGTCAGTACATCTAAGCACCTTAAGTGGCCCTTGCCACTTCATTAACAGTTTATTTTCTGTGGTAGATAACAGTAGCAAGATCTTTTCACCTGGCACAAAAACGTTTTCTTTTACTCTGTGGTCATAATACACTTTCTGCTGGTTTTGGTCCTCTTCCTGATTACTATGGGTTATTTCAATATATTTTGCCAGCTTCTTTCTCAGGGCACACATATAAAATGCAACAGATTGTTTCTGATGGGGGTTATCGTCCCATGTTTCTTTTATTACATTTAGTGGCCCTCTAGGTTGTCTACCATATAGCATTTCAAATGGTGAAAAACCTGTTGATGCCTGTGGCACTTCTCTGTAAGCAAAAAGCAGGGAAGGTAAGTATGGGTCCCAGTCTTTCCCTTCCCCTTTAACAAACCTTTTTAACATGCGTTTTAAGGTTTGATTAAAATGCTCAACAAAACCATTTGTCTGAGGGTGATAAGGGGAGGTTCTGATGGCAGTGATACCTACTAGTCGGTATAGCTCCTTCAATAATGCAGCACCAAAATTATTACCCTGATCAGTAATATTCTCTTTAGGTCCTGCTGAAAATGTTGGCAAGCTGTGCTGCCACTTTTGGGGCTGTGACAGTATTCATTGAAACTGCCTCTGGGTATTGAGTAGCATAGTCACATTCTACCAAAATGAATAGATTACCCTTTTTACTGTTGTCTAAGGGTCCAATCACATCCATTGCATTTCTCTCAAAAGGCACATCTTTCAAGTGTAGGGGCACCAGGGACACCTTGTCTTTTTTAGTCACTGGGGCTACTTTCTGACACTCAGCACAAGAACTGCAATAGGTAGCAACATCTTCATGAATTCCAGGCCAGTAAAATCTGTACAGCAATCTGGTAAGGGTGTGATCCCTTCCTGAGTGACCAGCCATAGGACTATCATGTGTTATCTGTAACAACTCAGATACTTTTGTGGTATAACCAATTGTTCTATCTGGTCCTGTGTCTGAGGTTTAACCCAAACTCTGCACATTAGCCCACTACATTTTTTAAACATAGGTTCACCCTGATTTGGTTTCACTCCAAGTTGCTTAAAATAACCCTGGAGAGAAACACTGTTAGCTTGCTCTGAGAGAAAATCACAATCGGTGATCAGTTTAGTTTCAGCATTTTCATATGTTAACCCTTTATGTCCATCAGTCTTGTTGCCACTGTTTCTTCAGGCATCGTCTTTCTTTTCTGGACTTCTGGATCTTGGAGCTGTGCTCAAACAAGTCCGAATCAAAATCAGTGATAGGAAAAGTGTCCACACCATCCGAGATTTTCTTTGCCTGAGCTCTTGTCACCACAGCTGCTGAAATATCAGGATGTACTCCCTCTTTAATTAACTCAGTAAATCCTGGAAAGTCATTTCCAATAAACACAGGTACAGGTAACTTAGGTACTACCCCCACTTTCATTTGGTGCGACACACCCTTAATATTCAGAGTCACTTGGTTGGTGGGATAGTACTGAGTGTCTCTGTGGATGCAGATGACACTGGTACCTGGTCCTCTTCGACTTTGTTTTCCCAGCACTTCAATATGCACTAGGGTCTGCCTGCTTCCCAAATTTGTAAGTCCCTTCATAGACTTATCTCCCACCTTCACATCTGTTAAATACTTGTCCCAATTTACTAGGAACAAATCTGCTCCAGTGTCACTTTTCTTACTATGGCAGTTTCTTGCAATATGGCTTGACTTATTACAGTTATAGCAAATAAAGTCTTTGGGTGCAGATTTGTTATCTTCACCAGAGTTCTTATCAGACTTGGAGTTTAAATGAGAATAAGAGTGTCTTACCAGTGCTTAGCTGTTACCTCACTGCTCTGGCATCTATCTGTCCATTTGGTAGTGTTCAGCCAAAGAAACAGCCTTTTATGCACTTTCTGGTTGGTGTTCTTTTAACCAAAGCTGTACGTCTGTAGGTAGGACTTTGATGAACTGCTCCATTACAAATGTTTAGATGATCTGTGGGACTGTTTTCCTTTCTGGTTGGAGTAATTTCATAAGGAGTTCTCTGAGTCAGGTGAAGGCTTCGAGAGGATTGTCGACAAAGTTGTACTTCAGAGACTTAAATCGCTGCCAGTAGGTCTCTCCTGTGATGTCATATCTTTTCAGGATTTTGCTTTTCACCAGATCATAGTTTTCTGACTGTGCAGTGTCCATATTGCTGTAGGCAAGTTGGGCTTTCCCTGTCAAGTAAGGTACCCATCTGATTGCCCATTGCTGCTTTGGCCACTGGCAGGCTGCGGCAACCCTTTTAAAAGTTGTCAGGTAAATAGAGAATAATGGATAGGTAAGTGTGTGTTATAGAATTTATTTACACCCCCGAGGTGTGTGATGACCCATAAACCTCGAGAGTGAAGCGCGAGAGGTGTATGAGGTCCATCACACACTGAAGGGGCGTAAGAAATTCCATCGACACACACTTAACCTATGCTTTATTTTTTATAGTTACTGGTGTAGGGAGTGAGTGCCAGCATACACACACTTACACAGGCACATTCAGACGCACACTCACACTCACACTTACGCTCACTCAGAGAAACATACACACACACACACTATCTCTCTTAGGTGATTTTTTTTTCTTGCGCTCGGTCAGAGGAAAGCCCCGACCGAAGAGCTGGAATGGCGGGATCAATCAGATCGAGTTGGGGATGAAGAGAAGGCAGGATCAACAAGATAGTTAAAAAGTATGTTACTTACATTCTTAAAATACGAGTGGCAAAGATTACTTCAGAGAAACCGCGGAACTGAAAACTGAGGCTGCCATGTTTAGCCCATGCACAAATGGTCAGGAAGGTGGGGCACTATGAATGTAGCTTGTCTCACTGCAGGAGGAACGTGAAAGTGGTTCCTAGAATGCCTTAATAATCTGATTTTGGGTTATTGTGGCATTTTATTGATCTAGCAAAACCAGTTATTAAAGGGTGTCACCAGTAATTATGCTTTGATGTCATCTGAGAGACACAACTTTGTAAGTTTAATGTATTTTAAGTTGTTTGTGTCTTGTTGCACTACTGGACCAGTGTCAGATCCTCCAGCTTTGGTAACTTGCAAGGCATCTATCCATCACTGCATCTCTGCTCTTCTTTGCTGCTCCTGTTGCTGCATCTCTTCTTTTCTCTGCTTCTTGAGTTGTTACATTCCTTCTTTTCTCTGTGTCTCTAAACATTGAATCTCTTTGTCTCTCTGTTGCATCTCCTCACTTCTCTGTTTCTCCATCTTTGATTGTTGTATATCCCACCATTTGAAAAAGGCAGTCAGGCTTTCAGGTACTGTCACTGCCTGTTCTTCTTCCATCTCTGGTGCTGGCTGTAGTATCAGTTTGGACTTTTGTTTCTGCTTCTAATTTGGCTGCCATTCTCCTGGTTATGACTCCTGGGCTTGCTGATGGAAAATCCATACATTTATGCTATGCTTCCCTTGTACTAGGCCTGGTACACATGCACAAAACTACTGGCTTAAAGTATGCACTGCATGAATCCCACTTAGGCTAACACATCTGTCATCGAGGCACAGGTCAGGAAGCATAAGTAAACCAGGAACAGTTGTTAAATTTGCAAATAGTGTTTTATTATTTATAACAGCAACATAAAAATTAAAAGGATTCAGTGTAACTATTTACAATTGCTTTACAAACACAGAAAGCAGAGTCCTTCTTCAGAGTGTTTCTTCTCAATTTCCAGTCTCTGTCTCTCCCTCTTGCAAAACATTGCAGCTCTTTTTATAACAAGTCTTTGCTGGGAACTCTTTAAGAGAATATTCTGCTTCTCACACATTGTTCTTGTCAGTTTCAGCAGTTGCAGCAAAAAGAACATTGTGACCCAGAACTGACCTCTTGTTTAGAGCTCTCCAAAGTGCTTAAAAACTTCCATCTCAGCTTTATCCATTGAGTTCCCAATAGCTTTTTGCAATTATTTCAACAGTATTACTATATACAGTTTTAAACAAAGGAATACCATTTCAAACAAAGTGATCCCAGTATCACTTACAGTTTCACAAAAAGATTCACATATGTTTTTATACCTGCAGATATGCAAGGGGGGAGAAAAGACAGAACAGCAAGGGAAGGCAGAGAGATAGTGAGCGGTGGAGAACTGCAAAACCATCTGAGTGATCAGTTCCCAGGTGTCACAAGAAAATTTAATTGTGCAGCCAGACAGAGAAGAGACAGAAAAAGAGAGTATAGAACAGACCCTTGCATATAAACTATTTCTGCATAACAAATGGGGCAGGGCCTTTTTCAACCCTGTCACACATCTCCTTTCTTCTGCTGGAGATACCTCTCCCTATGCACCACAACATTCCACTGGCTCTCTTCACAGCCTTCTCACATTGTTTGGTAACCTTAACATCATCAGATATGATTACTCCCAGGTCCCTTTCCTGTTTGGTGGCTGTCAGTACCTCCCCCCCATCATGTACTACTCCCTTGCATTTTTGTGCCTCAAGTACATGATCTTGACTTCTTTGCACTGAATCTTAGTTGCCACACCTTTGACCACTATTCAAGCCTGCTTAGGTCCCTTTTCATGTTCTCTACCCCTCCTGTAGTGTCAACCCTGTTGCAGATCTTTGTGTCATTTGCAAAAAGACACATGTTCCCTTTTAGCCCCTCTACAATGTCACTTATGAAGACATTAAAGAGGACTGGTCCAAGCACTGATCCCTGCAGAACCATGCTGGTCACCCCCATCTCTTTTGATTGCACTCCATTCACCACCACCCTCTATGTCCTGTCACTCAGCTGTTTTTTGACCAGGTTTACCACCCTGGGGCCCACTCCCAGGCTGTCCAGCTTGTTTACTAGCCTCTTGTGTGGGACAGTGTGGCAGGCCTTGCTGAAATCCAGATAGGCCACATCCACTGTCCCTCCCTGATCCACCTTCCTAGTCACCCAGTCAAAGAAATCTATCAGATTTATCTGACAAGATCTTCCTGCTGTGAATCCATGTTGGCTCATATCCTGTGCTCCATTGGATTTGAGTTATATCACAAACCTTGCTTTTAGTAGTGATTCCAATAGTTTCCCCATCACTGAGGTCAGGCTGACTGGCCTGTAATTGCCAGCCTCTTCTCTGCTCCCACTTTTATGGAGGGGGACTATATTCACCCTCCTCCAGTCCTTTGGTACCATACCTGTTTCCAGTGAACTGTTGAACAGGGCTGTCAGTGGTGCTGCCAGCACCTCCCTGAGTTCTCTTAATACTTGGGGATGTATCCCATCTGGCCCCATTGCCTTGTCCACTTTCAGATTAGCAATTTCCTTTAAGACTCTCTCCTCCTCAAATGAACTGGTGTCCATCTCCCTCCCAGTGGTGTTTCCATTGCATAACTGTGGTCCCTCCCTTTCCGTTTCTTCTGTGAATACTGAACAAAAATACTTGTTCAGAATGTCTGCTTTTTCTTGGTCCCCCTCTGCACACTTCCCTTCTTCCTTTTTAGTCTCACAAGCTCACCCTTAGTCTTTTTTTCATTCACTAACATACATAAAAAAGTTCTTGTCCCCTTTTGTTATTGCCTGGGCCATTTTTAATTCTGTTATCACCTTTGTGCTCCTGACTGCTTTCCCCACCTTCCTCTACTTTTCCAGATACAGTTCTCTGTCTTAGTCCCTCTGTGTTTCCTTGCACCTCCTGAATGCCACCCATTTTGCCCTTACCTTCTCTGTCACTACCTTTGAGAACCATAGTGTTGTTTTCTTTCTCTATTTTGTTTACTTGCCTAATGCAGTGGCTTGTTGCCTCCGCTATGGCTCCCTTAAGATTCTCCCATAATTCCTCCACCACACACTCTTTCTCCTTTCCTGACTGTGATTTTCTGAGACATTTCCCCATCTTTGCAAAGTCGGCCCACATAACATTCAGCACCCTTGCATTCATGTGGTTTGATTCTTCTGCTGTTCTCACATTGAACCACACCACACTGTGATCATTTGATCCCAGATGGCTCCCCACTTCTATGTCTGTAAATCTTTCCCCGTTGGTGAGTACCAGGTCCAAAATCACTCCCTTTTGGGTGGGCTCCATTATTATTCGTGTTAGGCATGCCCCTCTCAGGGTTTCCAGGATTTCTCTGTTCCTGGCTGAGGCTGAAGTCTGGTTGCTCCAGTCCACATCTGGCAGACCGAAGTCTCCTACCAACAGCACATCCCCTTTAGTTGTCATTCTCTGGATGGCTTCTATAAGTACCCCGTCCAAATCTTCCTCTTGTGCGGGAGGTCTGTAGATCACACAAATTTGAATGGCAGTGCTATTTCCCATCTCCAGGGTGATCCGCAGTGCTTCTGGCTCTCCCTGCATTCCCTGTACCTTGGTTGCCTTAGATCATTCCCTGATATAGATAGCCAGTCCTCCTCCCTTTTCACCCAGGCAAAGGAAACACCATAGTGCTCAGGCTTTAAGGATATGCTCCACCCAAGGAAACAGAAGCAGCATGCATTTGAAGAACAGTTGTGTAAAAATAGCAAGAACAAACACAAAAGGTAATATGTTCAGTGGTTTAATGGTGCGTAGTAAGAAACAGAAAAACAAACCCCAGCACTTCGAGTCATTGCAAACTCCTCATCGGGGGAGGGCAACCAATGCAATGGTCAGCGCATAAATAGGTCAGAATTAGAGGTACATACCAAAATGTGAATATATGTGCAACAATAATAGAGTTAGTACAATTATAAATCAGGTTAAATAAGTTTAAATGCTGAAGTTCAGGCTAGTAAAGAACTAAATAATAAATGGAATCATTCTAAAGTAAATAATAAATCATTATGGATATCCTATCCAATAAATATAAGCAATTTTAAATGTTTGACTGCCATAAGTAAACAAGCTTCTAAAAGCATCAAATGTAAGTTCAGTCATGGAATTCAGGACACCAGGGAGGGGAAAAAAGACAAAAAGAACAACTATAAAAATATAGTAGACACACAGACTATATGAGGATAGCTTTGTCAAACATCAAACATAAGGGACAGAAAAGTAAAATAAAATAAGCAGCCTAAATAAATATAGGATATATACATATTAAATATAGAGCTATAGACTGGACTGATGATCAAAATACAAGTATTACACTGAACAGCCATTCATTTTATTTGATAACCGGGTATAAAGCAACTGGGCCATATGGCCCTTTTACAGGCTTGACCTGGTGAGGGTAGGTGACTCTCAATTACACTTATGACAGGTAAGAGGTTATGACCGATTAAAAACCAAAATACAAAAGTACAACATCTGAATAAGGAGACAGCATATTCTCAAGTTCATAATGTGCTCAAATAATATATAAGGAGGTCAAATGGTCAATGCAAGAAAAGTAAAACCAAATTAAAATAAGTTAAATAACTTAAATAATAAAAAAAGTCAGAATATAAGAATAAAAAAAAAGGTTAGATCCTATAGTCTACAAAAAGGGCTGAACAGCCAAGGCATAATTAAGGCCAGCAGGGTAAAGGGCACAAAGCTGATAAATATGTCTGATTTGCCTTTATAAAAGTTTGCTGTGTCAGTTGCCTCCACATAAATTTGGGGGTACGTGATCAATGGCCATGAATTTAAAGGAGTTCAGAGCCTGGCTGTGGCAAACACTCCAGTGGGTCACCACTGGGATATCACAACATCCATGTTGGCTTGAACGGATGTGTTTCTGGATACTATCCTTTAAAGACCTTGTATGAATATTAGAATAATTGTATTCACTATTGATACCTTATATGTATGCTATTTATTTTTATAATGAATCCATTTAGAATACTTATAGCCAATCTGATATACTTCATTTTCTTGATAAATGTATTCCTTGTCAATCTCATGTTGTTGTTATATACTGTATATTGTGTATTGCAATTTCTTATGTTGCAGGTAAAAACAATTAAAAAGTTGGACCATCCACATGCTTTCTCTTTTTAGGAGTGTATTAATGTCATCCCTCTTCTACCCATTGGTACACATACAGGTCCTTCTGAAAAAGTTTTCAGAGTGAAAACATTCAAACCTTATGTGTGTGATTCTTTAAAAACACCCCATAATAGCATGCCCTTAGCACACGTACAGGTTCTCCTGCAAAGCTTTTATAGAGACAACATGAGGGCCTTGTGTGGGTGCACCACACTCCTATTTGGGGTTAAGTTTCCACGTGCAGTATTGCCAATGTACTTACTGCATGTTTTGGACTGAAATAAAACCTTTTGTGCATCAATTCCATTCCGTCCAGTGCCAGCTTCATTTGTTCCTGCTATACCAGGATGACCCATGCCTACAACCAAGAGACAAGTGTAAGCACAAATGAAGACTATTAGTTACTACATGAGGATTGTTGTTAGTTTTAGCACTATCTCAGCTCCTCTGACTAATCCAGCCAAGAACAGAATGCTCCAAAAGGTGCTCTAGGCAGAATGTTGTGAGTAGGCTTTCTGTCTGATAAAACAGGCTCTATGCCAGACTGGTGGCCTATAATTGATAGTGTACATGAATGCATTAATCTTTGGGATGGGACTGTACTGAATCAAAGGTAAAGAACATCCCATAATGCACCTGAGCTGGAAAATCCTACCACAGTAAGCGGCATATGCCACTATTGAAAATGAGTATTTAAGTGTTATTTGGGCTTTACAGAAGTTGTAGCCCTACTTCTGTATCTTAGAATTCACTGTCATCACAGACCATAACCCACTTGCATGGCTACATTGCATGACTGGTGAGAATGTCAAGTTATTACACTGCAGTCTAACGTTACAAGAGCATAATATGGGTGTCCAGCATTCCAAGGTCATAAAAATTGTGATTGCTTACAGATTGTTCAGCCAGGTGGCAAAGCACAGCCAATGTAATTGCTGTTGTGGAACAATGACATCAGATTTCTGAAGGAAGGTGTGACATAAATGCGTATCACTTTTTTAGACTATAATCAATTTAAAACATTTATTCCTTGACAGAGGCATCTTAAATCAGTTACAGGCCCATTTTTATTCTCTTCCCTTGTCCAAGACCTTCAAGTCTTTGACCAGCTTGTCACATGCCTGAAAAAATACAGTGTCCATTGTGTACAGCAGCATGACTTCCATGAGGGCCTTGACAATGGTGACTTTGTCAGAGCTCTATCAATCTATCAATCTGTCAGTCTGTCTATCGATATCTATCTATCTATCTATCTATCTATCTATCTATCTATCTATCTATCTATCTATCTATTTTTCTTAACCATACTAAGACCTTCAACCTGGTATAATAGAAGCTACTACTAAACAAACTCCTCAGCATGGGTTTGTCACAGAACACAGTTGACTAGTTTTAGAACTATCTCAACAACTACTCCCAGCATGTGAAGATCAGTACATCTTTGTCCAAAACTAGGGGAGTATTTTTTGATGTCCCCAGCCAACATACTCCTCTGTGCCAGTTATACTGTCATCTATTCCAAAAACCCTTACCTTTACAGCCTCAGCACTGCTCTCCAAAGTAACTTTGGGTTGCTACAAAGCTGGTTCTCCCATGACAAACTGGTCCTCAATTACAACCCCAAACACACAAAAAACACATGCTCTACTCTAGCCTTTTGGAAAGTTCCACCCTTTGTCATCCAAAATTGCAAGGGACAAAACTTTAAACAGGTAGAGACCTTCAGATACCTTGGATTAACTCTGGATGACACTTTATCTTCTGTCCCCCATGTTGATAGTCTAGTGGCCATAGTTTACAGAAGTCTGGATGCCCTGTACTGTAAACAGAACAATCTAACTGAGGATGCTAGATGACTTATTGTACAGTAGCTAGCTCCATTCTGTCCCTTATAGATTATGGCCTCCTTGTCTATGCAGCTGTCTGTGACATGGTAATAAACAGAGCAAATCTAATCTGTAATAAGGCATGCTGCTTTGTTCTTGGTGCAGATAACCACACTCACAGTTGTGCCCTTTATGCACTCACTAACTGGCTACCTTTACTCTGCAGAATAAAGCTCCAGACCTATTTGATAACCAAAAAGGTGCTTCTGGACCTAACCCCCCCTGCTTTAACAAATTGCTTTCATAATGTGTCCAACCAATACAACACCAGGAATATGGTCAGGAGTACCTTTAAGCCTCCTTTCCAGTGTACTCAACTGGGCAAGCAGTTATTTGCTGTCAGGACCACTAACTGGTAAATGAACTGCCTGATGCTCTGCTCAATCTCCTCAAAAGTAATCAGTTTAAGAGATCTTTGCAGTCTGCCCTTGCAGTTCAATGCAATTGTAACTGTTAATCGGTTTTATTCGGTTTCGCTCTGTACATATCTGGTGACTTTTTATACAATGATCTGTATGGATTATTTCAAAACTGTATGTAACTGATCTGTCAAGTGCTTTGAGCCTGATCCAATTTAATTTCCTCTGGAACTGCTTATTGTACTTATAATGCTTTTTGTGATTATGTATTTGGTGTAGAACCTTTGTAAATGAGCACGTGTGCTCTCTAAAGTTCTCTAAAGTTTTCAAGGAAGGAAGGAATGAAGGAAAGAAAGAAAGAAAGAAAGAAAGAGAGATTATCTAGACAGGCCAATGGTTAAATGCTACAAGATGTGGCCTGTTGTTGGAACCTGAATTTGTTCTTATGACTAGGCCATTAAGCAGTTTATCTAAAATATGATGACTCTGCATGGGTGATCAATAAAGGTTCTTAATGCCTGAATGTATCTGTTTATCAGGTTACAAGTCAATGGGTGAACAACTGTGTTTACCATTGTAGATTTAAACCTGTATCACACTGATTGGAAGGAAAAAGGGGATATCTCTGATCAGGTATCAGACTATTCAATTGAAATAGGGACAGGATGGAGATATACTGTACTAAGTAAGTCAGTATACAATATCTCATATTATACAATGGCAAGAAAGAATCCTGGCTTCTGATTGGTCAGTTGGCTGTCACAGCAGGGATGTTATCCTGACATAACTCCCTGCTGATTGTTTGTAGGATATGGAGCATGCTGCTGCTGAGCTTTTTTTTTTTCTCTTGAGAAACAAAAATATTTTTACACACTTACAAAAACATTCTTTAAAATTATTTTTTTAACTATAAAACAATAAGCCATTGTATAATAGGAATAATGCCCTCCAGGTTGGGTGTTATGCTGGGATAACATCCCTTCTCGGGTGTTGGACGCCCTCGGCCAGTGGCCTTGGGCCCAACCACCCGAGGTGGGATGTTATCCCAGCATAACACCCACCCTGTCAGGCATTATTCCTTTAATATTGCCAGAGAGGGAAAAAATGGGCCTGTTTGGTAAGATCTGATCATTTATTTCAGCATGTTTTTGTAGCATTCCTATCTAGATAGATATGCCTAGCTTGAGTCAGAGTTAAGTTTGCTTTTTGTGATGTCAGGAGGATGAGACAAGATAGCTTTCTGATAGGAGTGCTCTGTGCCTGAGCTACAGAGGGAAGCTTGTGTTTTGGAGAATAATTATTCTTGCCTGTATTTCTGCTGTCAAATACACAGTTAAGGAGTATAGCAACTTACCTTATTCTTGTATCAGAACAGATGGTATGCCTGGCTGATTTAGGAACCCACAGGAGAGTTCTAAGTACTTCATATTGGAGAAGGGAATCTAGCTCCAGTTTAAACCTATCAACGTCTACACTACTTCCACGATACTTCCTCTATCAGAGGATGACACTGAGGAAATCGGAAGAGGAGGAGCATGACGCTACATGCTGTTCTGCTGTGGAGTAGCAGAAGGAACAGGATAGCCAGAACACTTTACTTTCTTCTATGTATGTTATGCCACCATTGCCTGAATTTTGTTAGAAATTTGCTTCAGTGTGCTTTGCTAAGTGAAAGGCCTGGCTATCTTACCAGTCCACCTTGTTTGTCTGTATTTTTGGTGTGATGTTCCCCATTGCTGTTGCTTGTTTTTTCTCCTGCAGAGCTTGGAGTTCTTTAGGTGGCCGACTAGCCCGCCCTGCAGGAGAGCAACAGAAAGCCCCACTGGGGGGCTGAAAGTGCTGAAACACCATGCCAGTTGAGGTGTCCCAAAGAAGAAAAAAAAGTTGCTTCTTTTCCAACACAGCATCATTAAATTTGTAGAAATTTGTAGAAAAAAGTTACAGCCTACTTTTAGCATCTCCACCCTTCCTCCCTTTTGTAGATGTTTTCTATGCATTTGTAGAAATGTTGTTACTGGTAAGGCGTTTTAGTCACTGGTGGGTTTGCTGAACTGTAAGGCTATAAGGCCCTGGCTATTACCCCTGGCAATTACCCAGATAGTATTTTAAACGCACCATTTAGAGGTAGTGTCGGAGTGTGTTCACAATTCTGTTTGTGTTGTTTTTTGCCTGTTTTAACTTTGTTTTACATTTTAGCTCTAAACACTATTTTGTATATGTTATTTGAAGTGGCTGCTGCCCTTTTATTTTAGATCCCTTAAGCTGTTTCTTGATTTCCTGATTGTGCTGCATCAGAGCTATCTCACACACTACATCTATGACCCATGCCCCTTTGGTGGCTTAAAGCACAGGCATGGCATTTTCCTTTAGATTCGCCATCTTGGGTTATCAAGAATTGCAGCTGCTCACACTAGTGCTAGACCCTGCTGTCTTTTTTAGCTATGTTTAGCTATTCGATATTGCAAGGCAGCAAGACTTTAGATGCATATAACATTTGCAAGTACTTCTTGCAAGCTGGAGTGTTATTTTATTTTGGGGCGTTCATTATCCAAGTAAGTTCTGTTTTCAACTTATGCTGATTTTGATAAATCCCTCTCAATGGCAGCAAGTAAGTAATAACTTTAAATTACTCTTGAATTGTTTTGTTTGGTTAACCTGCTCTCTACTGTTAGAGTGTTTTGAGATGGTTTTGAGTAATTAAGTGCCCTGTAGATTTAATGGGTACAGGTACGAATAACAATAGTTTTCTCTTTTGAGTAATTTTGTGGGCAGTGTTTGTATAGGGTAGCAGATTATCCCCCCCAAATAAAGCAGGATATAATTTTTAGTCTGCTTTCTTTTAATTGTTTACTAGGTGAACTCTTGTGTTAGCTTAAAATTTTTCATTTTTTTGTTTTTCTTCTCTTCTGCCTAAAGGTGTCTTAGCATTTTTCCAATTAAATATGCACCCAAACCCTGCTACTACCTGCAACAATTTCTGCATCAGTTTTCCTGATCTTATTATCAAGTCACTCAGCTTTTCAGAACTCTATGGTGTCCTGTGAGAATTTTCAGTGTGGCTGACAAAGCTTGTAAACTAGATGGTCGGGCTGTGAAGTTAACCATTGATAAATCCCTATAAAGTCCCACATCAGGTCCATTGGTTTTGAACAGAGTCATTATAGCAGGGCCTATTGACCTAAGAGGCACATGTGGGAAACTGAAACTAAAACAGCACCTACTAATTAGTATCCTGCTATTCAGATATCAGTTGAGATGACTTGAGAGTGATTAAGAAAAGAGCTTTGAGGCTCAAACATCAGCCTGGAATATTAATTTTAATTCGAAAATACGTTGGGCCAGTATTTCAGACTTTTAACCTTTAGTAATATCTAGTACCTGTTTTCTGAAGTGTGGAAGTTTTTGTTTTATTTTTACTGGTTATATTGTTGTTAGCATTGATAGCATTGACTTCTTGGCTGGGTATTACCTCAAAATGGTAGTCAGCAGGAAACAAAAGATGCAACATAGTGGTAGTTCATCATTTCAGGAATTGAACTACGATATAGTTAAAGAGGAAAAATAGAGGTAGGGATACTCAAACTAAAATTATCGATAATCTGTTGTCTCATACAGTGGCCCATAAAGTGGCTATAGGGGAACTGACTTCAACTCCAGAACTGAGAATGAGTGCTTCTCTTCTGCTCCCCAAAATTTTAAAACCAGACAGTCATGATAGTAGTCTAAAGGAGACCCCTGGTAAGGCTGTTGAAATGAATGGCGAAAATGGTGCCTCAACTGCCTTAAATGCAGCAAATGCTTTAAATATATCTAAAGGTTCATCTTTAGTAGATGTACATGATGAGATATCTAGGGAAGACATCTATTTAAATTTACCAGGGGACTATACTCAGGGAGACCCACGGGTGTCTAATAATAATGATAATCTAAGTCCAGCCTCTGTGGAGAAGGATTGTGTAGCCATTACAGGCTCTGAGCTTCAGTTTGTAACCTCAGAAATACAGTATACAATAGATGGGATAAAAAGAATAGATGCTGAATCTAAAACTTATCATAATGTGGGTTACCACCCACAACATTATATCACTTATATTCCCTATGGACTCAGTGAAGATTTAATTATCTCTTTGAGAGATCAGTATACAACCAATTTATTATTAATGGAGCAGATGATAGTACTTAAGAATGAATTAGAAATAGCTAGACAATATATTGCAATTAATGGTGCCAGACTGGATGATGTTTTAAGGAAACTGAATCAAATTAACCCCCCTAAAGAATTAGATTCTGTAGTTTGGGAGGAAGTAAAGGAGGATTCTAAAAATGGAAGACCAGATTTTAGGCCTATAGTGATCCCAGATACCTCTGAACCAATAAAAAAGAAAAGAAGTAAGAGAAAGGAAAAAAGGGGCAGTGGTAATAATTCACTTTCCACAAAAGGAATTGTTGGTACCAATAGTACTGTCAATACCCCTGTGGAGATTGAGATACATAAAACTAATCCTGTTCCAGTACTTACTGAAGTTCTTTTTTTTCCTGTCCATTTTTATCCTCCTTGGCCGCCTGACCTGTGCCCTTTCTAGGGGACATCCAGCCGCCGACCGCCTCTACCATGGGCACTCAGACTCCTGCAGCTTCCCCCTGTAGAGGGGCCACAGGGAGCCCCCAACTCCCCACGGAGCATGGATCCATGAGGGTGCCATGGTGAAACTGTGGACGGCCATCAAGCTGCTCACAACAGGCACCATTTTCCTTTGTTTTTGGTGTCCCTATTAGTTCATGCTAGGTTAGTGCTTCCAGTCTCCACTGGGGGCCACTGACAAGCAATGCATCCCCTGATCCCACTCTGGGAGAGGAGAGCCATCCTCTCCTTCCCCTGCCAACCCCTGGCATCCTGAGTCCATTCCCGAACCTGGGTCGCTGGTGTGGGTCAAGGTAAGGTGCCAGCACCTCAGCTCTCTATGCCACTGAGCCCTTACTGAAGTTTTGATTAAAAATAACTGCCCTCAGAGATCAGTTACTGTGTTGACTACTCAGATGAGAAATGTAAAGGGAGAGTTTTAGAAACTAAATTTTTCTCACTTGAAAGGGAAATTAAGCTGCTACAAGCAGCACTCAAAATGGACACTGTGGACCAAAAACATGATTCTGCTATGCCCAAGCCCCAATCAAGAGAGAAAGAATTAAGGAAAAAACATACCCACAGAAGTTTTAGATTCTAACCCACATAATGTAATTAGATCTGGCTTCAAGTCATATAAAACCTCTCTGCCTTGCTTAAGAATAACGGCCCTAGATGGATGGCCCCCAATTAGTGGGGACAGAATAAAAGTGTATGTAATTAATTTGCTACAAAAAGAATTGGTTTTAGAAATAAATGAGGCAGATATTATTGAAGCAAGCAATTCTCAGGATGGATGGAACATTTCTATAGATGTTTTCTTTGAATCTCCGAGGATTGACAGTAGTATATGGTATAATGGCAAGGCCATTGAGAGAAAAGACTACTTTATAATATTCCTCAATAGGTAAGACTTTAATCTAAAAACATCAAATTGGGAGCACAAAGAAGATCCTGTTGTTCTTAGCCTATTTGGAATGGAATTTATGCCCAGAGAAAATAATAAGAAATTAATTGGATCATTATGTAATCTGCTTTGCTCCTTTTTGAAAATTAAATTGGGAAAACTAGGCATTAAGAAAGCAGTTAGAAAGACTAACTCATCACAAATAGATATCCTGGTCCATGATTCTGCACTTGCTAAATCACTACTGGATAAGAGTTCTCAACTAGGTGTGTTAGGCCTTCACCTGATTAATTCAAATGAGATGCTTGATGGCTCCCCTTTTGAGAAAAAGCTTTTTACTCCTAATAATGAGAGATGTACTTATGCAAATACTGTAAATCCAGCTGGATCTTTACCAAACTTGGATTATTGACTTAGTAATTATATTAGAGAGGATTCTCAAACACCTTTGAGCATCACTAATGTGCACCTGGCTCCTAGCAACTTTGGAGGCCCCCACTTATTAGAGAAGGGAGCAGACTTCGAGAGGGAATCTGAGAAAGTCATTTCCTTAGATCCAATTAATTCTGACAAGCACAAAATAGCCTTTCTCTCATGGAATATAGCCAGTTTGGAACATAAATTAGTAGATAAGGAATGGAGTGATTTTTTTTTTTTACTATGTTCAGATGTTAGTTGCCTACAGGAAACATGGCACACTGATATAAATATCAGTACCCTCAATGGATATGAGTGTTATCATATACCTGGAGAAAAGTCTTGCAATTTTGGAAGAACAGCTAGGGGCTTCATTTCTTTTATCAATATTGTCATTTTCATTGATACTAAATTGAAATATTCTGATACACTTTTTGTGTCTGCAGTTAATGGGTAATATACATAAAATGTTCCTTATTAATGTGTACATTCCCCCTTCTGCTTCTAAATTCTATATGACGGATGTATGAGATAGACTTAGAGCTCTGCTGCATGATTGCAAGACTGATCACCCAGACCTTGAGATCCTGTTACTGGGTGATTTTAATTCCAAGATTGCAAATTTTGATGGGTACTATGACAATTCTATATTCCTGCATGAAGACTCGCCCAGCTTTGTTAATGACAGGAATTCAAAGGATTTAGTGAAAAATAATTTTGGTACTAAACTAGTGAACATTCTAAAGGAAACAGATATTTATCCACTTAGTGGTAGACTCAGAGGGGACACATGGTAACTATATGCACATAAATAGGATGGGTAGCTCTGTTCTAGACCTGGCTCTTTGGTCAGGCCCTAGTACTGTTTGGGGCAGACTTCAGATTATAACCAGATCAGAGAGTGACCACTTTCCTTTAGTATTAATTGGTTTAATAAAAGACAGTCATGCACAAGTAAACTCTCTTTCAGCCCAGGTGGAGTTCATTCAGAATAAACGGGCAATTTGATCAGTCAATTTATAAGAATCTGTGAAAAATATACTTCAGACACATTTATACTCATTTTGTATAAATACTTGGATAGAATCAGCTAAGGCATTTGGGAATCATCTTGCCTGTATCTTTGCTCATTTATGCAAAGAGCTATCTGTAGAGAAAACAATAAGCAAAATAAAAACAAAAACAAAGGATGCTGGCTGGTATGACAAATAGTGTAGACTGTTTAAAAGACAACTCTGAGCAAAGCTTAGACAAATTAAGAAAACAAATGATAAATTGTTGACCAATAGTTTAAATCAAGATAAAAAAATACAAGTTATTGCTAAAAGAGAAAAAATAACAGTATTATGAACTACAATGGGAAAAATTCTTTCAGCCATTATAAAACAAGACACAAAATTGTTTTGGCTATATGTAAGCAAGGGCACAAACACCTACAAATCTGCCCCAGATATCTACATCTCAGAGGATAAATGGCTGAAGCATTTATCTGAAATCTTCTGTGATGTTAATAGATACACTATGCAAGGTATTAATTTCAACCAATTGTCAATTTCTAGACAAGCGGTCTACTTTACAATAAAAACTTTAAAACTTAATAAAGCACCTGGTCTGGACAGAATTCCAGCAGAAGTATATCTCACTAACACTTCTGGTTGGTGTGAAGTACTGGAAAAAACATTTAACAGGAACATCCAAGAGCAATACTTTCCTGAATCATGGAAGGGAGCACTGGTCATCCCTAATCACAAAAGGGGAAAGTAGATGACCCCAAGATGTACAGGCCGATCAGTTTACTTGACATATATTTGAAAATTTTCTCCAAGATCATATTGGAAACATTTAATTTACTGATAGAGCTTACAGGTGGCCTGATGGAAGCTCAGGCTGTGTTTAGAAACAACTACTCAACCATTGATAATTGTTTTATTTTGACACACATTATTGAAAAATATACAATTCTAAGAAAACAAAAAATATTATGTGTATTTATTGACTTCTCGTCAGCATTTGACACAATAGGCAGGGTCAACATTATGGTGTCTGATGAGAGACAGAGGTATTGATCCAGCCCTAATTGCTATTATATCTAATTTATATAGTGAAAATTGGGCCATTATAAGATTGGGTACTAGGGGAGAGGTCTCAAAGAAATTTCTTATTAACAAAGGGGTGCGTCAAGTGTGTGTACTGACTGCCATCCTATTTTCCTTATATAGCAATGGTCTCCTAAGAAAACTAAATAATTTAATTTCTGACACCCCTAAAATAGGATCCACTTCCTGTTGTACTTTAGCTTATGCTGATGATATTATTTTGATGTCTTTATCTAAATTAGGTCTTCAAAAACAGTTAAATCTTTTAAATCAAGAGGTGTCAGAAGTCCTGAAATTGAAAGTTAACATGCAGAAGTCCCAAATTATGGTTTTTGGGCAGAAAGAGCCCATTGGTTCCCAGGCAAAGAGAAACTTCCCAATACAAATAATTAGGCACTAAGTCAGACCAGTGCTGACAACAATAGTGCTGTCAAGAGCCATGCATCAAAAATAGCTAGTGCCCATACTCCCGATGTGGAGAGCTCTTCACCCCAGCACCCTCCAGATTTAAGGACTCCTACTCCAGGGGGGAGCAGATCATAGGGCAAATTAAATGTCTGGGGCTGTGGAATACTGTTTCCATGGCCCCTCAAAAAAAAAAACTGAGTTCCCATTTCAGTAAAATGAATGGAGGCCAGGATTAAAATGCTGGTCTCCAATAGTGCTGGCTGAGCTGCTCTGCGCCCCAACCCTGCATGCCATGGGAGCAGCTTGGCCAGCCTCCTGGTTTCTGGTGCTCTTATTGTCTTTCAGCACCCCAGACAGTGTCCAGAGGAGTGCTTACAGCAGCAGTATAAATTCCCCCTCACTGTCCATCTGAGCACTTACCAGACTAGTGCCGTATAGTGTGGCACTATTCTAGTAGTGCTCACTTGATGAGGTACCAATAATTATACTTATCTTGGCCTTACCTATTCTTCTAATCTTTCTTGGCTGGCACAAATTAATCACCTCTCACAGCAGACAGTAAAAACAGTTAATGGTTTGATTACATTTCATTACTCATATGGAGGTAATTCAATTAGGCCCCTCCTTATAGCAATAAGAAGCAAACTTTTTGCACAGATTCTATATGGCACTGAGGTATGGAAGCATTAAAATCTGAATAAGTTGACTGCTCCAATTTACAAAGTATTGAGAGCTTCTTTAGGAGTAATGCATACTTGTCCCTCCACCTACAGTATATAAGGAGTGAACTGGGATTAATTTATGTCAGAGCATTGGTGGACATTAGAAAAGTGAATTACTTGTTAAAAATAACTAGAATGCCTAAAGAGAGGTTGCCCTATAAGTGTTTTATGGAAAAAGTAGAGTGGAATAAAAACAAACTTAATATCAGTAGCTGGTATGACAACATTTTAAGTCTTCTGAAGAAGTATGATTTACTTAAATTAAAAAACTATTGTTACGGGAACATTATGCTTAGCTGGAAATATGTTAAATACATCAGAAAAAAATTCAAAACAGTTGGTTCAAAAATGATTTGGATTATATCAACTGTTCAAGATACTCACCTTGGTTTGTTTTATTACAAGGTGATCATGGCTTTAAGTACTATTTAGACACTTTAACTGAGCTTGAATTAAGGAAAGCATATGCTAAATATAAGTTTGAATGTTTTGATAACAATGTGAATGGAGCGAGATGCAAAAAAAGTCCACAATTTGCACAGAAATGTTACTGCACTTTAGGAAAAAAAGAGGATTTATTCCATGTTGAATGTAATTGGTATACTAATGCTAGAGCCCATTGGCTTGACCCAATAATTGATACTTGGAATACTATGGATAAGGTATATCTTACTATGGTGCTGTTTAATACAGAAGATGATTACACTATAGTCAAGCTGGTGAATTGTTTCCATCAAATTAGTAAAATTAAAAGACAAAAAATTAAAGGTATTGATCCCACTGTAACATGAATTTTAATGTGGTAATTTATAATTATGTAAAAAGTCCTGTAGTTTCTGTATATATATGCACATCATTCTATGTATTGTCTATTTAAATTTTTGTAACTATTATCTAAAATTGTATACAACTTTTTAGTCAAACAATAAAGAGATTAGTACTAGTACTACTAGTGAAGAAGGGCCAAAAAGTGAAGCATAAACTCATGCTTCGGAAACTTCTTCCTGAACTGAGCAAATATGGATTCAAAGATATACTCGGCTACAAGCACAAAGAGAGACAACAGGAGCAGAGACCAAAACAGGAGTTATTTAATAAAAACTCAGCTTCTTCTCATTCTGCAAAAATCACTGTCAAGGTTCTGAACAGAGCTGAGGCTGATACCAGACTCAGGATAGAAGCTGCAACCTTGTTATCCTCAGCAGGTACACTAGCCATCAAGTGGACTGCTGGGTCATGTGAGCTCATTGACAGGGGTAAGATTCGAGTCAGGGTTAAGTTTGGAGCAGAAGCTGAGGCTGCAATGTTAGCCCCCCTTTGCAGATGCAATAAAATGTAGCAGCTGCTCTGACAGCCACTGAGAGAGCTGCTGAACTAGCAGATTATTTTAACAGAGATCATACTGGGGTCAACGCTGTTGGCTTTACTGCAGGACCAGCTAACAGAAGTGGAATTGGTAGCAGAGTTATTGGAGCTAACCCGTGTCACAGAGAATCATACTGCTTGGGCAAGTGAAGGGATGAAGGTTACAATCTCACTATTAGTGAGCCTAACATAGACCAAAATGCCAAGTTTGAATAATACTGAAATTAGTACAGAAGACGAGCACCTATATTTGGAATCTATGTCTGGGTTAATTAGTGGAGCAACGAGTATCTTGTATATCAGACAACCATGACTCACAACCATGTTTAGTTCAAAGTTCTTCATCTACAGAAAAAAAAAAAAAGATCTCAACTGTACTGTCCATTCTGCTGAAGATAAAAGATGCAGAATATTTTTGTTTGCTCTGAATGCACTGTTTCTGCATTGCCATCTATAAGCTCTCCTTCAGGTAAGAAATTAGCAGATATTGGTGGGGCAAGATCCAACGTATTTAAAGATAAGCTGGGGGATAAAACAAAGATAAAAACAAGGAGAATCTGGAAGACAAGAGCTTGCACAAAACATGTGAACAGTCAGTGCAAAAAACAGACTCATCCTCTAAGGAGCAAGGATATAAAATGATGGTTTCATCCCTGGAACAGGAACAGAACTCTACACTGAACAGTACTGAAGCTGAGCATACTCCTGAACCCATTAGAGAAGCTATGTGACAAGGCAGTCTGGACCACTTAGAGCAGCAAACATCAAAAAATGGAGGAAGTCATCTGACGTTACTAAGAGAATGAAATAAGGCTTGAGTCAGTAAACCAATCATTCTATCTCTTTCATGAAAGAGATGTTTACAGATTTCACAGAGAAAATGGTCTTGCTTGCATGTCAGTTGATAGAGGTAGAAAATAAGGTCATCACCTTAGAAGACCAATTCCCCTGCACCAAGGAGAGAGAGTGGATACTTCTGCTAAAGAGTTAATGAAGTTAAGACTCAAAGTGGAAGGTCCTGAAATTAGGTCTAGAAGAAACAATCTAAAATTAGGGAACTTTTCAAAAGGAATTAAGAGTACCAATCCACTATCCTTTTGCTAACAAATGCTGACAGAAATTATGAGCCTTAAGTTTCGAGAGCAAAAAGATAAAGCTTGATAGAGCCCATAGTGCATTTGCCTCGCCTAAACAAAAGTTTAGACCAAGGTGTATACTGTATTTGTAAAGCCTCACCACTATCAAGTTAGCAAAAAGATTCTCTACAAGGCCAGGGTGGAAAAAAGATTGTATTTTAAGGGTATCAGGCTGCAAATTTGCCTAGATATTCTTCCAGTAATCCTTGCCCCCCAAAAAAAGACATAATTTGACAGCAACAGACAGGCTGAGATCTATGGGAATTCCTTTTTCTCTCCTTCATTTAGGAACAATGAAAGTGAACTTGGATGATAGAATATCCTTCTTTAACACACCACAAGAAGTGGAAGCTGCCCTCCAGAAGTGGGAGAAAAAATACTACAAACAATGCTCAAAAGGATAAGCACTTCAGAAATTCCACTGACTCTTTAGAAGAGGAAGTCCTCCAGATGTAGCCTAGTGGCTGCAGGGACACTACAACTTACAATGTGGAAGAAATGCTGGAAGATATCTGAATGACTGTAATCAACCTGTCTGTTCTTTGAAATTCTTTAATAAGTTAAATTCAAGGATATACTCTCAGGTTCATTTTTTTTTCTTTTCTTTTTGCTGTACAAAAAGAAAGATACATATGAACATACGAAACACCAGCAGAAACATATCTCATGGTCTATCAAGTCTGCTCGATTGTGCAGCTAGCCCCTTAACTGGCAGCCATTCACATATCTAGACTGTGTAGTACGGTACAGCCTGCAAGCCCATTGGCCCATGCTGTGGATCAATGGGCAAACAGCCGTACTGTATGCAGTCAGTTGGCGAGTGGCTGGGCAGCTTGTGGGTGGGGAGCTGCCGCCTGCTGCTGACCGGTGGGGGAAGCGGGGTGGCAGGGCTCAGTGGGTAGGTGGGGATGGGGGTACCACTGGACCACCAGGGATAATTTAAAATGCTTTTAATCATACTAATGCCTACGATCGGGCTGGAAGCAGTCCACTGGACCACCAGGGATATTGGATATTATTTAAAATACTTATGCCTACAATTGGGCTGGAAGCAGTCCTCTGGACCACCAAGGATACTGGACGTGATTTAAAATATACATATGCCCGTGATCGGGCATTGGGGCACTGTGCCGAGCTGTGCAGGGGGTGTCGGTCCCCAACGGCTGCAGCCTGGCAAGGCGCCAGGTGCAAGTCACAGGGGATTGGTGCACCTGCATGCAAATGGGGCCATAATGACATGCTAATGGCCCCAGTTGTGCCGTGCATGCATTATGGCCACATTTGCATATCCACCACTGAATATCACAGTTCCTGCACCTAGTGCAACTGCACTTGCACTGGCGCATCCCCCTGCTCCACTCCTCCCACTTGCACTGGTGCAGTGCCACTGCGCCATGCGCAATGCAGGCGGCCAGGTTGCAATATTCAATGATACTGAGCCATGGTGCAGCTTCATTGAATATCTCCCAGTACATGCCCTGACGCATCCCAGTTGTGCTGTGCCTGGCTTGCACCCCTGCCAGGTGCATTTCTGAATATCCCACCCATTACAGTACATCGCTCAACCACTTCAAAGATTAGAGGGGGAGAATTCTTTTTTTTTTCCTTTTGGGTGGGTTTAAAGATAGTTGTCTTTTCAAATGGAGATATTTGATTTTAGGTTCAGAGGACCAGGCATGGTCTGTTTATCTTTTGCTGTCCTTGTTTTCTCTTCTTTTCCTTGAATTTATTTTTTTGGGGGAGTATGTGGACTATGCACAGTTAAAGTGGGTGGCAGATAAGAAAATTCAGGTTAAACCAGCCAATTTATTTTACCATTACTAATGCACTCAATTTTCTTTCCAAATGTTTTGAATAATGCTGGATGAGGTGCTCTCATTGAAAAGACAAGATGGATATTTCTATTAAATGATGTCCAGCTGAAGTATCGAACCATTTTTTACCTGTGTTGTTCAGATCTTGACATACAGTACCAGGTAATGATATCAAATGTTAAATGTCAGGTTAAAAAATACTATCATGGAATGTAAATGTTGCAAAAAGGAAAAGAGTCATAAAATTATTATGTATGTTTACAATAATAATATTAACAGCCCTTTGCTACAATAAATGTATTTTGATGAAAGAGATGAAAGATATTTTAGTAATTTATTTCAAACAACTGCAGTAAGCACTTTTCTGTCTAGAAATGCTAGGGGAGTAGACATACTTATAAAGAAATATTTGAAACCAGAATTTGAATACTCCTATTTAGACCCAAATGACGAATTTGTTCTCGTAAAGGCATGCTGCCCCAGTCAATGACTACTCTAGCCAATGTATATGCTCCTATTAAGAAGGATGTGCATTTTTGTTCTACTTTCTTTCTTAAATTAGCCTCCTATCAATCAATCAATCAATCAAACTTTATTTAACCAGGCTATATACCTTTGAGCAGGCTCATTTACAAGATGGTCCTGGAAGACATAGAGGACATTACCAATACAATGGCAGTTATACAGACGATTCATAAACACAATAGTACATCTAATAAGTAATGAGGTGAAGGATTTTTATCCACTTTGCAACACCTGACAACACGCACATTCCTATTTCAGAGTATATATAATTCATCCCAGAATGGATACAAAGTTATTCATGTTACAATTGTATAACATAGCAACCCAAAAAATACCTATGCAGAACCTTACACTGGGAGGTGAAGGGAACGCAGGGAGAGAGGGTGTAGGGGTAGTAGAAAAAGGAGTGTTGGGGAGGTGAGGGAGTATGGGTAGGGATGGAAAGTGGTAGAGGAGAGGTTGTAGAAGAAGTGCAGGAAATGGGATAACTGCTCAAATGCAGGGAGTGCTGACTGTAGGATCTGGGCAATTATTGATGGCATATGCAATTTTCTTTCAGCACAGAAGATAGTAGGGTCTTAAGAGTAGTATCAAGCTACATATATTATAGTTGGGGTCTTTAATCTAATTCTAGCACCAGTAGACAGGTCTCAGTCATTGATCGAACTCAAAGTAAAGGCGGTAATAGCTCTTAAAAGTTTTACAGAAGAATCTAACCTAATAGACTATTTTCAATTTGAATTCCAAAACTTGAATACATTTTTTTACTTCTCACCAGTTCACAAATCCTATTCAAGGACTGAATTTTCTTTGTTTCATAATCCATTCTCTATAGAATTTTCAGTATCAAATATGGAGAAATAACAATCTCTGATCACAGCCCCCACTTCCTTACTCTTTCTCTGGAAGCAGCACAATTGAAAATAGGTACTTCTCTGACTAGATCCAACCCTTAAAGCTGCCATAGAAAAAGAGATTAGACTTCTTACAAGGGAACCCAGCTAGGCAATTCCCATTATCAAATTAGATATAGAAAAGAGCAAGTTGAGACCTAGATCAAGGTATTATTATTTTTCAGACCTTTAGATAAATTATTGGCTTAACAGTCTCAGTGTGAACACAGCCAAGGAACAATTAACTATTATAGAACTTGATGATACAAACATAACAAACCCAATAGAAATTAAGCAAACTTTTCAGAGCTCCTGTAATAACTTCTATCCCCTGAACAGTCTCCAGATTCATAAAAAAAATCATAGTTTCTTAACAGAACTTTATTTCCCACTCATCATATCTAATGATACAAATCAACTTAGAGATTTTTCATCAGCAGAAATTGAAACAGTTATTTCTTCTCTATTAAATAGTAAATCTCCAGGCATGGATGGATTTCTATCAGAATTCGACAAGATTTTAAAACCAGTCTTATTGCCACTTTTCTTAAATTTATTTTTTGACATAAACTCTAAGGTCGAGATGCCTCCTTCTATTGATGAAACCATAATTTCTTTGATTCTCAAAAAGTACAAACCAGAAAAACCTAGAATGTCTTACAGGCCAATAGTACTACAAAATGTGGATTATTTTAGTAAATATTTTATAATTGCAAAGAGACTAGTAAAAGGTGTACCAACCATCATTCATGAAGATCAAATAGGCTTCAATGAGGGAAGGAGGATGCAACATAATTTCAGGAGGAGCATTAACATTGTTGACATCTGCTCAGAAGAAAATCTGGCAATCCTTTCACTGGACACCAAAAAAGCTTTTGATTGGGTATCATTGCTTTTTTTTTATTCCATGTAGTTGAAGCTTCAGTCTTGGTGAATGATTTTCAAACTGGGTTTGTAGCATTTATAATAAACCAAAAGCTAGGGTATAAACAAATCAATGACTTTTAGACTTATTTCTGCTGTTCAGAAGGACTAGACAGTGCTGTTTGCTTCCCCCACTGTTGTTTGCACTATATCTAGAACTATTAGCAGTAGCTATGAGATCACATCCCTACATTAAAGGTATAATAATAAATAACTACACACACTTAATTTCACTTTATGCAGACAATGTCTAAATATACATTTTAGACATTCATAGCTCATATAAACATATTATAGAATTAACAAAGTTCAAAGATCTCTCAGCATACAAGATTAATTGGGAGAAAAGGGAAATAATGTTATTAGGCCCAACCCAAAACTTTGATCAAGGACATCACCCGCTACCAACCCAAAAATATGTTATAAGATATTTAAGGATTAATATTCCTGAAGAAATCTCTCTGCTATTTGAACATATTATAGACCAACTATCCAAAAATATTGACAGACTTGGGGAGATGGCGACACTTACCACTGGCATTGATTGGGAGAGTAAACCTGCTAAAAATGAATGTACTTCCAATAATTCTTTCTTTTTCCAATCACTACCAGTCATACTGGATAAAAATATTCTTTAAAATTAAATAAACAAATCAGGAATTTTCTCTGAAAATTACAACATCCATGAGTAGCTCTGGAGAAACTCCAGCTTGAGGAAGTAAAGGGTGGATTGGGATGCCCAGACTTTTTGGGATGTTATCTGTCAGCCTAAATAGAGCTTTTATACACTTGTTTCCATGATTCTACTGAGAATCTTCCCTGTTTCCAGCTGTACCTAGCTGCTATACCCTTCCCCTACCTTTGAAATGTGCTAATGGTGAATTGTATTAATTCTAATAAATATGTGACTTGCTTATGTGCTACCAGAGCAGTCAACAGGGTTTGGGACATGGCATAACTACTTGAAGGATAGGACACACCTTTCCATCTTATCACCAATTTCTTACAATGTAAACTTTATACCCCCATCTAGATAATACCTTTTCAGTCAGGACATCTTTCAGTTTAACACAAATAGGAGAGCTTTATAAAAACAGGGAATTTATTTCATTTGAATAATTGCAATTGAAATATAGGATACCAGATAACTGTATCTTTCAAAACTGGCAAGTTAAAAACTACATTTTCAAAACACTACTTAATCTCAAACTTCCACCATTTACTAAGTTAGTATCAATAACCAGATAGAATCAAATAAAAAACTCATATCAGAGTTTTATACACCATATTTAGAGATGTACAAGACACAGATCTTATGAAAATCTCATGAGAGAAAGATCTAAGTGAAGAAATACAGGCAAGCAACTGGCTGACAATAATAAATCTAAAGGAATTTGTGTCCAAAAACAATAGATTAAAACAGATAGACTTTAACATCATACACAGGAAATACTTGTCACCTTCAAAGCTACATAAAAGTGATAACAGTATTTCCAATAAGTGTCAGAGATGTAAGGACTAAAAAGGGGCAGTTGTTCTTGGTGGAACCACTCTATTAAAAACAGTACAAATAAAAAGAGAAAACTGTACTCTAAACTCAAGAAGAAGCCATCACAGAATACAGCAGTGAGGTACAAAAAATAGCTCAAAAAACTAAGCAATTGATTATCCTTGCTAAGCAAAAAACTGAATTAAAACTTGCAACTTAAGTAACAGATAATAAGAAGCAGTTTTACAATTATGTTAGCAGTTTGCATGACAAGAAAACTGGAGTAGGGCCCTTGCTGGTAAATAATGAGACTGTCACTAATGAAACTGATATGGCAAATGAACTAACTACATATTTTTTAAGCGTGCTTAAAGACAAAAAAAGCCTACATCAGATAAATGTTGATTAAAAACAACAAACCATTATCCTTCACAGCAGCTGAGGTTGTTGATGTTATTCTAAATATAAAATGGAATGGTACACCAGGACTCAATGGTACTGCACCTACAGTATATTCCTGAAGGAATTATCAACTAAGTTATCAAGTACACTAGCTGTCCTATTTAACGCCTCACTAACAGAATGCAAGATAATAAATGAGTGGAGGATTGCAATTATAACCCCCATATATAAGGGAAGGAACAGAAGTGAGGTTCAGAGCTATAGACTGATCAGTATGACTTCTGTAATAGGTAAACTTCTAGAAAAATTTATCCTGTTAAGTATAACCACACATTTGTCCAAAAATGGGCACATTGATGCCATACAATGTTTTTTTTTTTTTCTGATAGGTCCCTGCCTTACAAATCAATTTCAATTTTTTGAACCTGTTAGCTCAGCATTGGACAAGGGTTTACCAGTGAACCTAGTTTTTCTTGATTTGCTAAGACTTTTGAAACCGTGTCACATAATGTATTTGTTGAACGCTTTATAAAAATAGACCTACATCCTCATATCATCAATTGGGTTGTTTCATGGCTGGATAACAGGCATCAGTGTGTGGCAATTAGAGGGTATGTTTCATCCATGGGTACAGTGACAAGTGGAGTACTTCAGAGTTTGGTTCTGGGCCCCACTCTCTTTAATATTTTAATAGCATTCATGCAGTCACCGAACAATGCATGGCTTAGTAAATATGCCAATAATTGCAAAATGGGAGGGATCATTAATAACATGTAATCAGCTCAAGAATTTCAATCAGCACTTCTACACTTGGGCCAAAATATTCAAAGGAGTTGCACCTAGCGCAACTGAGTTGCACCAGCACAACCCCAGAAATGCACCCTGGGGCAATTATCAAAAGGGGGAACTGTGCAGCGCAATTTCTGATGTGCTGGGGTGCAAAGATAAGGTATGCAGCCCATCTCCACGGGGTATGCCCATGCATATGCAGCACATCTCGATATTCAGCCCAAGATGTGCAGTGCATCTGCCAGCACAGCTGAGAGATGTGCCGCATACCTGGGCACAAAGTTGAGCCCATAATAAATGGCTCAACTGCTAGCCACCCACAGGTGTGCTGCTGTATTGCAATATGCAACACAGCTGCAGCCAGCTATGGGTGGCTACCACCCAAGAACACACTGTTGACCAATGGGCTTGCAGCTGATACTGTAAGCTGTCATTCGGCAGGCAGCCGTGGAGGTATGCGGGTGTGTTTGCTGCCTGCTGATGACGGGGTGCAGCTGAGTGTGCTGTGAGTCCAGTGAGGGTGGGAGGGTGGGGAAGCCACTGTACCACCAGGGAAATGTTTTATTTCACTTTGTAGGTGATCAGGGTTACCAGTGGGGTGGTGGTACCACTAGACTACCAGGGAAATATTATTCAAATTTACGGTCAATCAGAGGTACCAGAGGGGAAGGGGGTACCACTAGACTACCAGGGATCTTATGATATTAATAATACAGTGATGGGTAGTACAGGATGGGGAGGGGAGAACCACTGGACCACCAGGTATGGAAAAATGTAATTCATACAGTGATTGGGATTATGGGCATGGTGGGGGGAACCACTGGATTACCAAGGATGGGAAAATGAAATTTATGTGGTGATTGGGGATACAGGTTGGGGGGGAACCACTGGACTACCAGGGCAGTATATATTTGTCAAAATGGGTGATCAGTGGTATGGGACTGGAAGGGGGTACTACCGCAGTCCCTGGTACTGGGACTGCATGTTGTGCAGAGTGCCAGGCACATTTTGCTGGCCAGCCCTGTACAACACATGCAAATGTGGCCATAATGACATGCAAATGGCCCCATTTATGCCTTGCATGCATAATGGACCCATTTGCATATCCAGATCTGAATATCTGGAATTTGTGCCTGGCACAGCTCCAGTTGCGCTGGCGCATTCCCATTCCAGGTATGCAGGCCTGTCTGAGGGATGCACTGGCACACTGTATTTGCACCACGTGCATTCTTTGATACTGTATATTCAGAAGTCTTTTGAATATATCCCTTTGTTGCTCCAGCACAACTGTTACACTGTGCAACCACATGTGCCATAACCAGGTGCAATTCTGAATATCAGGCCCTTGGGCTATAGAAAATAAAATGCACTTTAATGCTAACAAATGTAGAGTGATACATTTGGGAAATAGCAAATTTGTGCTCAACAACTCAGTCCTAAAAGCCACAAACAGTGGCTGTCTTTTGATGAACAGACTAGGAACAGAGTTAATAAGTGCAATGGCATTTTGGGGTCTATCCTTAGGAATATTAAAATTAGGGAACCAGAGGTATTACTTCCACTTTACACTAGCCTTGTTAGACCTCATATGGAATACTATGCACCTTTCTTTGCACCCCAAACTATAGGTGGACAAAAGTCAATTGAAGGTATACAAAGGAAATTTACTAAAAAGGTCAGAAATTTGAGGGATCTGAGTTATACCAAAAGATTACAAAATCTAAAATTGTACTCCATGAACTCTAGGTGCTTAAGGGGTGATTTATGTTTGACCTATAAAGCTATGCATGATGAAGTCTTGTTTGAAACTATTGGCATAGTTAAATAAACAAATATCAGCAACATGAGATCACATAAATTTAAAATAAAAGCTGATATCAATAGGACTAACAAGTGTAACTTTTGGTTCACACAGGGACTAGTTACGGTAGTGTCTGGAATAGCCTGCTAGCTGAAATCATTGAGAGCAATACTATGACCAAATTTAAAAATGGGCTGGATATATATATATATATGGGTTTACATAAATTTTCCTTCTACCAGTAATACGGTGGTGAGTTCTCAATAGGCTTTTGCCTCAGAACTCGTAATCATTCTATGATTCTGTGATTCATATATTGGCAACATGTTCTGAGTTGGCTCACTTTTGAGTGGACATTTATAAATTTCTGTTGTAAATTTTAGAGCAGGACTTCCCTTTTGATCCTGGCATTGTGATCTTCAGTATAGCTGAAAATGATGAATTTAGTGAATACAGGCAATCTTGATTAATGTGTCTATATTGATAGGGAAAAAGTAACTGACACATCGAAAACACACAGTCCCACCAAATTTCATGGAATGGATAGATTTGATGACAGATTTAAGCAAAGTGAAAAAGGCCTTTCATAAAATGCAGAATCCTGACATTTATTTAAGCAAACTTGAACCTCATTCACCATGAAAATTTAAGTTATGAAAGTTAAAAGAGAGCCACTCATGTAACCCTATATACAGAAGGACATGTATCTATAACTTAGGGTGTATAGAAGTAATGATGATGCTAGAAGTTCAAGACATACTGTCATGAATGACCCCCCCCCCACATACACACATACATATGACAAAAAAGGAGTTTGTTTTATTTGATTATTTTTCTTATTTTTATTAAAAAGACCTTGTGTTTACTTATGAAAATGCTTCTTTTCATATGGTTTTCCTGAATGTACTTTGAATCCTTATTTACTTTGCTTTGCATACTGTAAATAAACAGCAAATATTTCATAAGTTATAAATGACTGGTCATGCCTTTAGAGAAAGGGGTATTTTTTTGTAAATTTCTAGGGTATCTGTCTGTCTGTCTGAAAGAGTCACCATCATGGCTGATATGAACTGTGATATTTCCCAGTACTGTGAAGCAATAATATAAAGCATGAGAAAACAAGGCTATACTCCATCTGAGGTTTGGGCAGTCAGCTTTGGCTTGACTCAGGGTGTCTGGTGACTGAGCAAAAGGATACAGGTGTCTGGAGCAGGCTGACTTCAATGAGAGGGAAATGTAGGTTCATGGCACGGTATTCTATTTATGAATTTATTTATTTTGATTACCAGTTAAAAACACACAAGGCATAGATCTACCTATTTTATGGCATGATCTGGGAGAGTTACAATATCAGTCAAAGACAAAAGATTTAATCTAGAGCATCCTTGACAAGGTAATAACATTTAAAAAGAGTGAGCATGGAATCACTGTTAGGTAGAAGTAACAATAATATCTAGAAATAAAATAGTGTAATGAGAAGTAGCAACAGAGCAGGGTGAACTATGGTGGAGATGTGTGCAAGCTAGTGCAAGATGGGTTCTGCTGTGCTTGCAGATCTGCATTGACAATTTTTCTGACCAGGAAAGACACACAGAGCTGTAAAAGCATGTTTACAGGTACATCCTTGGGGGGATTTTCATTGATGGGCAAATTTTGGCTTTGATACCAAACAAACACTCCTACTCTTCTGAAAGGGGTTTCTGTGGCTATCTTCCTAATGAGCAAGATGGAGAACCCTGGAGGAGGAGGAGGAGTAGGAGGAAGTGCTGCTGGTGACTTGTCTGAAACATGACCTGATAGGGTTTCATCCTATGCAAATGCTGATATGTCAGTCTCTGATTTTCTGGGAGAAGAAATGGAAGTCACTGCACCTGTATTGGTGCATTGTATATTGTAAATAAACACCAAATATTTCATAAGTTATAAATGACTGGTCATGCCTTTAGAGAAAGGGGTATTTTTGTAAATTTCTGGGGTATCTGTCTTCCCAAAAGAGACACCATCATGACTGATCTGAACTGTGATATTTCCCAGTACTCTGAAGCAATAATTTAAAGCATGAGAAAACAAGTCTGTACTCTACCTGAGGTTTGGGCAGTCAACCTTGGCTTGACTCAGGAGGACTGGTGACTGAGCAAAAGGATCAAGGTGTCTAGAGCAGGCTAATTTCACTGAGAGGGGATTGTGGGTTCATGGCATGGTATTCTATTTATGTATGTATTTATTTTGATAACCAGTTAAGAACACACAAGGCATAGATCTGCTTATTTTAGGGCATGACCTGGGAGAGTTACAATAGCAGTTAAAGACAAAAGATTTCATCTGTAACATCCTCGACAAGGTAATGAACTATTACAAGAGTTAGCATGGAATCAGTGTTAAGTAGAAGTAACAATAATATGTAGAAATAAAATAGTGCAATGAGAAGCAGCAATAGTGCTGGGTGAACTATGGTGGAGGTTTGTGGCAAGCTAGTGCAAAAGGGGGTCTGCTGTGTTTGTAGATGTGCAGTCTATGACAGTTTAAAATTTTTTACAAGGATAGACACATAGAGCTGTAAAAGCATGTTTACAGATACATCATTGGGGGATTTTCATTGATGGGCAAATTTTGGCTTTGATACCAAGGAAATACCACTACTGTTCTGAAAGGAGTTTCTCTAGCTGTCTTCCTGATGAGCAAGATGGAGAACCCTGGAGGATGAGGAGGAGGAGGAGGAGGAAGTGTTGCTGGTGACTTGCCTGAAACATGGCCTGTTAGGGTTTCATCATCTGCAAATACTAATTTGCCAGTCTCTGATTTTCTGAGAGAAGAAATGGAAGTCACTGCACCTGTATTGCCTATTGCCTCTGAGACAGAGGATGTTCCTGATGCAGTAATGAGTTCCAAAATGTAGAAGGAGCTTGGTGATAATCCACATGCAGTCCAGGAGCTGGTAGGAGCTATGTCTAAATGAAAAGCACACTTTTAAAGTTGCTAGCTGAGGTGAAGAACATAAAGCCAGTGAAAGACAAAGATGTTGACTTTTGGAGACCCAGCCTGAAGTTCATAGAATAGCAGACTAACTGTCAGAAGAGTTTATGACAGTGTTAGTTAGTGACTTCAGAAGTTCTGCTGCTACCAAAGATACAACTGGTGCTTCTGTTATTGCAGATTCAGGCACACCCCTGGGTCTGAGACAAAGATGTCTTGCACCATCTCTGGCCACTACTAGCTCTGAGACCCGGTCAGCAGATGCAGCATTAATTGTGGCTGGCTGGATCCATGGCCAGAATGAAGTAGGCCGGCTACAGGGACCTGTTCCTGGAGCAGCAAACATATTGGTTGCACAGATAAGTAGTGGGGAGCATAATCAAAAGAGGGATTCGGTGTTGCTATAGCCCGGAGGAGCACCTGCAGTTACTAATCCAGTAAAGCAGGATGACAGAGATGATATGCTGCAAACAACAAAATATACCACAGATCAAGAAGGAGCTCAGGCTGTGGCTCATAGACTGCACCTGCGCTTCCACCCTTACCGGGTGGCAGTGATTTTCCAATTCAGAACTCACTGAACCTGTATGTTCTCTTCTGAAGTGTGTTCCTTATTCAGCCCCAGCAGAGCTGCACTTATGAAATGGACATACTCTCTTTGCTACACCATTGTACACAAGTAGAGTTCCCCCACAGTAAAAAAAATAATGGCAAAACATGGTTAGTGAACTATCTGGGCTTACAAATGAATTGGTAGCAGGGCCTTGTGGTAGTTTGGGTCTAAGAGACAGTAGGATGCTGAGGTAGGAGGTACAGGAGATGATACCTCAGAAGATCAAGAAGGTCAGGCTTCAGATCCTGGAGGCAAAGTAAACTTTTAAATGGCTTATATGTTCACTGATAGGGGGAGTTTGCACACTGGAAAATGCTGTGCCTGTATGTATTAACTATTAAATAATGTAAGTACTCCACCGGATAAGGTATACAGTATCCATACTCTATTAAAGAATTCAATGGGGATCATGTCCACAGACCTGCAGGCATTGCTCCATGTGTGGTTGGGGGGGGGACTGTGTTGACCTTAGTTTTAAAATGGTGTAATCATTAGAAAGGTTTTGGTCTAGGTATGACATCTTACTCCCCAGGTCCACAGGGTAAAAGAAATATTGGATAACAACAGGCATATTCTAAGAACTGAATGCAAACTGGGTATATATATATTCTAGCCACTTCTCCCATATGGTGTACACACAAGGAACTAGCTTCACTGATAAGGTTGTGAATGGCCTACATGTGAACAAAACCAATAATGTATGAGGAAGGCTGCTTCTAGTGGGAAACCACATATATGGAATGTGCTAGTTTTGTGACAGTTTGATCACCGGTGACCAATTTAACCATTCAGTTACAGGGGACGCATACAAGATAGGAGTCTTTATAAATTGTACAACACTGTCAGTTGTGTATCTGGCAGTGAATAGCTGCTAATCCTTTTATGTGGGCAAAACTGTTTGTGAATCTAAGAAGAGAATTTGTGAACATTGACTGCATAAGAAAACAGGACAAACAAAATGTCCTAGCTTTGCATGTGCAGTATTACAAAGAAGGCTAGGAACATTATTTCAAATTCATTGGTGTTGAAAATGTCACCATGAATATATGGGGAGATGATTTAAATAATATACTTCTTAAGTGTGTGATATTTTGGTAGTACAAATTATGAGCTACAATTCCCCTTGGACTAAATAATGCATTACAATTGCCCCTATTCTTAAAAAGAAAGACAGTAGTGGATATTTATGTGTTGTATTGACTTTTTCTCAGACTTTTATTATATGCTTCTGATGATAAAAGATCAAGTGGTGACTTTAAGTAAAGTTGTGGTTAAAACATTGATAAGCACATAAAAATACTGTGCAGCTCCCATAATCATATAAAAAACATAGTTGTAGTCACCCCTTCTACTTTCCTTTCCATTCTTTACCTTCCTCATATCTTTTGCTGAATTTAGGTATCACACAGGGAATTTTTTTGGGGGGTATTTATGGCATTAGTGCTGCATGACATTAACTTTAGTGAGTATAATAAGGCACTTGTTGTCATGTTTGTACATTGTGTTATTGTCTCCTTGGTTGATAAAATAGCTATTACCAAGTGTGTGATGCAGTGACTTAAAAAAGCGCACTGATGTACAAAATATTAGATGTTTGGTGGTGGTGAGAGGTACTTTTTAAACTTTTCAATAAACAAATTAAAATAATCCTACAGCCAAGTCCTGTTCCTTTCTGTAGCTACAGAGTTCTTGTTGAGCACTGCTACCTTGTTGTTCCAACCCTTTTCTGCCACCTTCTACACATTAGACTTCCCATATTGAGGGCTTCTGCTCTAGGCAGGACATGCTCTACTCTCTCCAAGACCTTTTTATCCAGGTGCCTTTCCCTCAAAGATGTATTCAGAAACTAACAGCAGCTACTGTCATTACAAAATAAGTAACGGTGTCATTCAGCCTGGTTGTGAACCAACTACCCTTACCTTGTCATGATGCTGTAACCTTCATAAGCCATAAAATACCTGATCACTTAAGAAGGAGTCTCCAACTAGATTTTAACTTCATTCAGAATTGGTTCTTACAAAATCTTCTAGTTATGAATGTAAAGAAAACTAAGAATATGCTAACAGGCAGCAGTAGCAAACTGGATTGTTCCTCTGACCTAAACATTTGCAGCCTACCTGGTGCTGTCCTTGAAAAAATTAAAATACCCATGTGTGTTCCTTGACAGTACACAGTCATTCGCGTACCATATAGATCACTTGTTTAACATTGTTAACACTCAAACTGACTTTCCCAACCCAAACAAGAAACTTCTTACCTGAAATTAAAAAGCTCCTGGTTCACAGTGTTTCATCTTTAGCATTGTTGATTATTGTATTGTGGTCTATGGGTTGGTGAGTAACAGAAACATAGAAACATAGAATCTGTTGGCAGAGAAGGACTGGCTGGCCAATCTAGTCTACCCTATTTTCTCCCCTGCCTGTTATGACCCATCAAACTCTATTTGGTCTCCAGTGACCCTTCACCTCCCTTGCCTTTACTTATTACATGTTTGTGCCTATCCCACAAATGCTTGAAGACCCCACCCACCCACGGTTTCGTCCCTCTACCTCTTTAGGCAGGCTGTTACAGGTGTCTACCACTCTTTGGGGGAAAGTACTGTAAACATGGCTCTCTTAAATTCCCCTCTCTCTAGCTTCATTGCATGCCCCCGTGTTCTGGTGTTTATTCCCCTCTGCAAAAGACTCCCTTCCAACACCTTGTTCACCCTGTGAGGTACTTATACAGTAGGTCTCAATCATGTCCCCTCTCTAGTGATAGTGATCTCCTCTCTAGTGAAAGTGCCAGAGTATTGACCAGTGTTAGAAGTTCTCTGAACAGGGTCTGTCACTTTGCACTAAACTTAAAGCTAGACACCCAGAACTGTGTCCTCTATGATACTTTGGGAAGGCTAAATTTTAACTTATTGGAGCAATTCCAACACATGGTTTGTGGCAAAAAAAGCATTACTTGGTCTATTAAGTCCAGCGCTGTAGTTCAAATTCAGATTTTATTGACAATAAATGCTCTGCTAGGGGTAAGGCATGTAACCCTATTACTACTGCTTACAAAATCCACATTTTGTCAGAACTCATTCTCCCATAGATTTGCTTTATCCTGGAATGCCTCAATGGACCTGTTAAGTGGTTGTGACTATCTCCTAAATTAGAAATCAATTACTGGTTGTACTTACTACTTCAGATAGTTGCAACTGTTTCTAGTTTCTGTTGTATCCTGACAATGTCTTTCCTTATATTGCTTGGTCATCTTCCCTTGTAATTTTGTTCTCTGTAGTCACATAGCTTACAGTATGTATAACTCTAGAGTCTATGAAAATACAGCAGGTTGATACTTAATGGATTTTCTGTACAATGAAAACTAAAAACTGAAACTAATTTAATACAAAATACTAAATGCCCAACACCATTGAGCAATGCTCATTTCTGAGATGGACCTGGACAGAATACATAGTCATTACATAGTAAGGGTTACATACACAATGGTTCTGTTGTAAACCGATGTGTATGTAACCCTTACTATGTAATGACTATGTATTCTGTCCAAGTCCATCACAAAAATTAACATTGCTTGATGGTGTTCGCCTGGTTAAACAAAGATTTTGATTGATTGATTGACTGATTGATTGACTAAACACTGAATGGCCAAATACAGCAGTAATATTCTGGTATGTACCCTATTTACGCATACTGTAGTCAAACAACAGTATACAGGATTACAAAATAAAGCTTGCATTCATGTGCAGGTAAATGCTTCTGTCTTCCCAACAGCTTACACAGTTTCCTCTAAACTCTCTATCATGCACTGAAGCTTGTTTACCTCCAGATCATGGACCTGGCTCTCTCCTTGGATATTCATACAGCATCCTTCAGTGAAAACAGACAGAGAACATCAGGGCTGAAGACTCTGTGTCCCTCTCTCTCTCCCCTTAGTTGAATAACAGTGTAACATCATTTTTCTGCACCCTGGTTCATCCAATTGCCTGAAGCTGACTTGGCATTGGGCCTGGAATTTAGGTGATGCTGACCTTGCAGTATTATCTGACAAACCTGTGTCCTGGGAGTCAACTTCCTCTCAAAGATTAATTAGCATAAGAAAGACCATGGCCAGGCCAAGTCCAGATAGACTGATTCATCACTAATGACCCCCCAAACAACACTCTACAATGAAGTTTTAAACACCTGTAAAGATTCTGCTGGTTTTCTAGGTTGCTAAAATGCCTAGATATAGGTCAGGCTCTTGTCACAGCTGATTAATGAAGCCTCATGGTATCAAAACTCTGACACTCCCAAACTTATACAGAAAGTAAACCAGCAATTAAGAAATCATTCGGTCAGTCCAACAAGAAAGTACTTTGTCATCACAGTTATGCAATGCCTGACTCAAAGTATGATATTTTTCTTCATGTCAGAGTATGTATGTGTGATATACAAGGAAATATACCAACAAGGGGAGAGTAAGGGGATATTATTAAGGGTGTAGGACCGTAATTCATGAGTAGAAGAGTCACGGGTGAGTTATTGAAGTCCTGACCCTTCACAAATGCTGATAAACTGCATATTTTTAGCCAGGCAATTTTAACTTAAACAATACCGACCTTCAGGTTTGGGGCCTCCATTCAAACATAGACCAGACAGCTGCAAGACACCCACTTATTAGTCACAATTGAGGCCATATTAAGAGGAGTAATACACAAAGGGCAAACTTCAGCCCTCTACAAAATATTTAGATGCCAGAATGAAGACCACACCCTGCACATAAAACACAACTGGGAGGGGGAAAATATTATTACACTAATAATTAAAGAATGGCCCCTGTCTTTTCAGTCAACCTTTAAGACAAGTCACTTATGGCAGGTGTATAGCTGGAAAATGAGAACACAGTATTTCTATACCCCTGCCACACAAGGTAAATGGGCGGCTAACCCATCACAAAGATGGTGGCATCTATACAGAGAAGTCAAAGCACACCACATGCACATATTCTAGTCTCACTCCAGACTGACTGGGTTTTAGGGAGAACTTTTTTTTATATATATATTTTAATTCTGTTTACCTCCCCCAGGCACTGGAACTCTCTTGGGCCTATCCACTCACCTATGCCGCTCTACCGCCCACTGTGAGCCTTGTCATCTTGAAGGGTGTTACGTTCTCCCCGAGCCCCAAGGAGGATGAAGGGCCCGAGGAGTCTGAAAGGGTAGTGGCAGAGCTCCAGTGTTGGTCGTGTGGTGGTTCGGCACTGGGATGGTTGTCACCTATCCAGGCTGGTGGGGCTTTTGTACTTAGGTTTTACACCCCAGACATGGGACGTGCAATGCTGTCAGCCTGTGACGTGGGTGCTCCCACTCATGTCCAGAAGGCTGCTGCACAGTGTCTTCCCTGATTGTGAGCCCCTGTGCACCACAGTGCTGCCAGTCTCCACCAGGGACCGCTACTTCACCAGGCTACCCCTGGATCCCTCCCCGAGAGAGGAAAGCAGTCCTCCGGATGCTCAATCCTTTCTCTCCCCTGCCGACCCCCGGCGGTCTGGGCTCACTCCCAAACCCAGGTCACTAGCATGGTGTGAGGTGTGGTGTCCAGCACCTCAACCCTCAGCACCACCAGGCTGGCTGATTCTAGAACTTGAAGAGACTCTAACAGAACTACTTAGTTTAGACACCCCACTACTAATGTCAGAAGTCATTTTGGGTGTCCTACTAGCCAGGGTCAGTTACAGAGATGCCGTATATCTGTGGCACGTACTGCACATACTGCCGGTGGCAGCCCAGAAAGCCATCATCTGACAATGGTTTGCACTGGATCCGATGACACGTCAAAATTGGGTGGACATCATAGGAGGAATATACTGTATCAAATGGAACAACTGACATTCCAGATCAAACAACAGAAGCCCAATCTTACAACCAGATGGTTGAGATGGATGCTGTACGTGAGTGAGAGGGACCCTGACTAGACCCCATAGTCCCTGATACCTGTAGAACTATGGAGCAGGGATGAATGCAAATAGTAGGCTTCTATTACTAGAGAGGAATACCTAGGACTATGTGAGTATCTTCTTACAGAACTATATGCCTGAAATAATAAACTGTCAATTACTCACAGTGTAATGAATTGTAAAATATTATCTAATATCTGACTGACTATCTGTAACTGAATACAATGCTTTCTTATTTCTTCTGACCCTGAATTCCTGTACTGATGTACACTGTACCCATGTTATTCAATAAATTTGAATTTAAAACATATATAGTTTTACCACTGCATATTCAGTACAGTATATGCAGCATCAATTTATTACTTTAACTATTAAATCTTTTATGTGTTTGAAGATTTATTTAACAGTGCTTTTTGAGTTCAACTGCTGGCATTAATGTTGCACTAGGCTATCGAGATGTAATTAGCGTTGTGAAAGCTGATCTCTGATTGGTTTAGTATTCCATTGTTGCAAAAGTAACAGCAACATAATATCTTGCTGTTACTGTTATCACCAGCCAAAATATCACTTTTATCTGATAGACAGACAGACAGATAGATAGATAGATAGGTAGATAGATAGATAGGTAGGTAGGTAGATAGATAGATAGATAGATAGATAGATAGATAGATAGATAGATAGATAGATAGATAGATAGATAGATAGATAGATATTTCAAAAGTTTCACCTGGAAAGACATACTGAGCTTGTAAAAGCTCATTTCTGGATATGTCCTCGGGGGATTGAGGAAAGGGAGTATACAGTACAGTACATGATGTGCGAGTAAAATACAAAATGGAAGGTGAAGTTGAATAATACTAAAAATGAGTACAGTGACATGCACACAATAAAACAGAGTAACAATAAATAAAGTGCACAATCATGATTTGCAGGCAGGGCTACAACAATAAGGATGAAATATAATGCAAATGTAGATACAAGTGCTATACAGTAGAAGGAATCATGCCAGAATAGTAACAGTATTAGCACCACTCCAAACTACTGAGGTGCAAGCTTACTAAATTAGTGCAGGAGGTAGGCTCAGCAGCACAGTATTACCAGACGGATTAACTGATTAAGGGGCATTTACCATTGGGGAGGGGGTATAGGTTGCTTACAGCCAGGAGAGGGAGACACAGGGATATTAACAAGGAAGGATGGTTTAGGAACTGTTGCAGGAGGGGGTGGAAAGATCATAAAGAAGGGTTTGAGGGAAGAGGAGGACAGGGTTGAGTTGATAGATAGGAGATGGAGGGACCAGAGTTTAGGAAAATGATACAAGAAGGCAGAGTGGCCCATGGAAGTTTCCTAGAGGAGAGGAGGAGGGAATAGTAAGTAATGTTGCAGAGGGAGTAGGAGGATGGAGTGGGGAAGAAAGGAAGTCAAAGAGGTAGGGGGAGATAATCAAACCAGAATTTGGAGATGAAGGTGGCACAGTGTATGGGGTACCTGGCACTGAGGGAAGGGAGGGAGAGGGAGGAGTAGACAAAGTAATGGAGGAGTAGAGAGAGCAGTGGTGTATTCAAAGGGGGTCAGTCCTAGACAAAGCGACAGAAAGACTGGAATATATAAAATACAAAAAAGTGGAAGCAGTCATGGTGGTCATAATACATACAGTATATAACACATGGATGGGACTTTTGCTCCATAGAAACCATTATAGTGTATTCCTTGTATACTTCACTAGTGAAAGTTATACACCTCACAATTGAAACTACAGTATGTACTTTCTAGTTAAAATTGTGTTCCTTACAATTAAAGCTGTACACAGTACTTATGTATGTATATATCTATCTATTTCAAACGTTTTACAGGAAAGCCATACTGAGGTGGTGTCAGCTCATTTGGGGGGAGGAGGAGTGGAGAGAACAGTGCAGATATAAAGTAGAGTGTTAAAACAACTGCAATAATATGGAAGCGAATATAACAAGATGAGCAGTTACAGGCAATGCTTCTGAGCTGGAGTTATATAACACAATAAATTGCAGAAAAAGAATGATAGAAACAATATGCAGTGAGCTACAATGCAATAATACGAGTTATAAAATGGGCAGGTACTTTCCTGCATTCTGATCGGTTGTTACCTGTTTATTGAATCTGTTCAATGCACAAGTAAAAACAAGTACTAAAAAGTTGGACTGTAGTACTATAAAAAAACCACTGTGCCATTAGAATGTTGAGGTTTCCAGATGCCACCATTTTTGTTTCAATGTTAGTGAGGAAATCCTTCAGTAAAAGTCCTCCACTAAACATATTTGGAACTTTCTGTACACAAAATACCATCCCTAAACATATCTGTCAGTTACAATTTAAATTAAAATACAATTAAAATTTTTCCTCATTCTGTAAGTTGACAGTTTCTCTTGGTCCTTCCCCTTGCTGGCCATTACTCACCCAATCCATTAGATGACTCACTCCCAGGACTCACTCGTTCACTCTGTGAAACTAAGCACTCACTCCAACTCAGTAAAGAAAAAAAAGAAAAGAAAATCCATCCATATCTCATTACAAAATAAAAATATTTTATTATGGTGTCCCTCTCATTCTGTGAGCTGTCATTTTCTCTCGCTCCCCCCCCACTCCCTGCCACTCAATTGTTCGTTTAGATCATTTGCTCTGTCTAGTTGAATTCAGTGTATACTAGTTCAGATTTGCTCTGTCTGTCACTGTAAGTAGAAACTGCTGCAAGTCACTCTAATTAATAAAAAAGGAAAGGCAACCATATCACCATATATTACAATACAGTCGATCATGCTGCTGGTCCCACATCACATCTCATCTCCTCGCTAGGTGTCTCCATTGCCGATTATGCTTCCGTTTGTGTCTCTGTTTGCACAAGTAAACCACAGTTATTTTATATATTTATTTTTTTTAATTTTCACACCCTCCTGACAGGTCCTTGTACATACAGCAACAGGCAAAGAAAACTACAGCAGCACACTCGATAATACTGATCACTCACTCAAACAGAAAACCTTGTACTCACACTGTTTCTCCCCATGCATGTAACCTCATTCTCTTCATGCATCACAAAGTTAAACAGCAAAGGAGTCACACTCAGAAATGCACCAAAAAAATAAAAAAATAAAGAGCCTCACAGTAAATTACACTTTTGTGGTCTACCATAGCACTATACAGACGTTTCAGTCTGTATATGTGTGTGTGTGTGTGTGTGTATGTAGTGATCAGTCACATACTCATACAGGAAAAAACTACAACTATGGATGGTGCAAAAGGGCAAAAATCCCACACTAAACCAGGTGGAAGGACTAGTTTTATAATAAACTCCTCAAATTATAGCTTTTTTTATACATAAACATATTTCTGTAATTCTAGAAATGTATTTATAAAATGAAGCTCATTTGATAAGCACAATAAAACACTCCAGGGTGTGCATTGAACAGATATTACCTCACTTCCAGGGGCTGAAGGCACTCTGCCTGTAGCCTTGTGACTCACTATGCCCCAGACATGCAGTAATATCTGTTCAAAGCACACTCTGTTATGTCTTATTACTTATATGTGGGGTTGCAATAGTGACAGTGTAGGGTGGAGAGCAGTGCACAAAAGTCCATCACCCAGTTTCATAAGCAACTTGTAGGAGTGGGTAGTGAAAGCACAGAGGAGAGATTTCAGAGCATGAAAGGAAGGAGCAGAATAAATGGACAGAGGGTGAGAGTTCCAGAGTTTAGGGAAGCAGAAAGAGAAGACAACTTGACCAGCAGAAGATTTTATTGGTGAGAGAGTAAAAATTGTTAAAGGGGAATTGTCATCTTTAGGATTTCTTAATGTCTGAAAGCCCAAAAAAAGCTAATATGAGTGAGCCATTGTGTTTTTCTGTGAGTCTTTGCAGTCCATAGTTATTCATATGTAAATCAGCCTGTGATTAAGGGCTGGGGCAGCCATGTGTTTTAGGATCCTGACAGGCAATGATGTCACCAAGGGACTTGGTCCTTCCTCAACTGTTGATAATCCAACAGATTAAATAGGAAATGATCTGTTTTATTAAAGGGGAACTGTACGCAATAAGAGCTTCACACCCAAGTGTGAGGCTGATCCCAATTATCCCTCTGTGTGCAAAAACACTTTTCTTACCTAATGATTACTGCAGTGTAGCAGATTATATCAAGCTAATTTAATTGATTTGCAAGATGACATTTCCTGTAAACCGAAATCCCAGACTTCCCTGCTACTGACATCTGAGGAGGACTGCAGCAGTGGGAGATTCGATAGCCTACAGTAAATGCCAGAGTTTTTTTTTTTATAACTGTAATCTTCTGTTTGCAGGTTGCTGTTCTCCTGGGACTAGATATAGTCCCAGAAGACTACTAAGCCCCATGAGTGCAGCAGGACCAACAGGACTAGTAAACATCTGATTTTAACCTACAAAATCTTTAACATGTATACTGTGGGCTATTGAATCTCTCAGTTCTGCAGTCCTTCTCTAATGTCAGTTACAGGGGATTCTGAGATAGCTTCTTACAGGAAATGGAATATTGGATTCAGAAAAATTAGCCTAATACATTCTACTATACTGCAGTAAACAGTAAGTAAAAAAAAAGAAGTTTTTTTTATACACAAACTGCTAATTTGAATCAGTCTCTCACCTGGTTGTGAGACTCTTATTGCTGACTGTTCCCCTTTAAGTCTGTTTTAAGGTGTCATTACACTTTCTACATTTATAATTGTTTTGCATGTTCATTGGAAACTAGTGAGTTATCACCTTTACATTTCAAACTGTTACCAAAAATAATCCAACTTCAGGATTGATTTATTCTCTAGGCTATACTGCCAGTTGATCATCAAAAACTACATGTCTCAAGGCTGTCTTTGTGGTGCCAACAGGTATTGGGGCCCCATATCAGGATTTCTAGACACTGGCTGTGTTCATGTCAGTACAGATTTCTGGGACTGCTACAGCATCGTCTGTCTTTTTCTGTTCCTTCTCTTACAGCATTTTCTTTTACAATTTCGGGTGTGAACTCAGGTCTACAAGATGCTACGTTCTGTATCTACTGGCCTGGCATCATGGGTCCAGCCTTGAAATGTGTAGTTTTTGATTATCAGCTGGCAATATAGCCTAGAGGAGTTGTGAACAAGTTGTGTTCATCCAGCAGAGCATGAACAAGTAGAGAATGATTCCAACATGCTCTACTTGTATATTGTGTGACTAGAGCAAGTCACTTAACCTCACTGTGCTCCCAAAACATACATGGGAACAAGCTGTAGCTCAGAATGCCTTTTCTGGACAATGACAGTAAAAACAATCTAAGCATGTGTTATGATTCTGAACACATTATGCTCTTTCTATTCAGATTTGACTTGAAAGAAAAAATAGGAAAGAATTCCGTGTTTATTAAATGCAAAAACACATAGATGGACAACATTATTAAAATAATTATTTGTCTTTTAAATAGTTTTTTTATTTTAATGGGTTCACCACAACATAACCCAGACAGACCATCTCAGGGTAGCTGGTTCATTTCACTGGGGTGTCAAACAGACGAGGCATACTGATGAGTTCTGGTAGGATGAAACACATGTCTATGTCATCTGTTAGCACCCTTTGCAAACTGTGTGAGAGGCTTTTCGGCACCATGCAATTCTGCTTAAAGTTGAACCAGCATAACATTCTGTGGTGATTTGCATATGCAGCCCATGATGCTTGCATTGTGTGGCATGTGTGATTTTGTATTTTCTTGAAACTTGGCTTCCCAGCCAAATGCCCTTTTGGGACCCTTGCCTCAGTGTTTGTGCACAGAGGTTCTTTGTCTTTTAAATGTTTTTTTATTTTAATGGGTTCACCACAACATAACCCAGACAGACCGTCTTAGGCTAGCTGGTTCATTTCACTGGGGTATCAAACAGACGAGGCATACTGATGAGTCCTGGTAGGATGAAACACGTGTCTATGTCATCTGTTAGTACCCTTTGCAAACTGTGTGAGAGGCCTTTCGGCACCATGCAATTCTGCTTAAAGTTGAACCAGCATAACATTCTGTGGTGATTTGCATATGCAGCCCATGATTCTTTGCATTGTGTGGGCATCTGTGATTTTGTAATTTCTTGAAACTTGGCTTCCCAGCCAAATGCCCTTTGGGGTAACCCTTGCCTCAGTGTTTGCGCACAGAGGTTCTTTGTCTTTTAACATTATTAAAACATGCATAACCTGAAATGCTTTATTAAAAGAGTATTTTACTTCTTTTGATGAAGTTAAAAGTACATACAGACCTGGTTAATCCATGCCTTGTTATTATGTATACCTGAATAACCTGAATGTGGAATCTATGAATTGGATATTTTGACATGTTAATTGCCATTTTAATCTGGAAATCTCTGTTTCTGAATCAGAATCCTGTGTTCAGAGTACAGAGACCATTATCCCCTTTCATTTTAACCTGGATAATCCATTGCAGGTGTTAATGAGTTTGCTAATGGCAGTCTTCTCAATCCCTTTTAATCCCCTCTGTCATGTAAAAGGTGATAGGAGATGAGTTTTAGATATTTAACAGCGCTCCCATTTTTCTTTCCATGCTAGTATGTGTTCTGATATGCTTTGACCATTTTTTGATAAATAAATAACCCAGCTTTGGGGTGCACTCAGCTCCACCTCAAGTTACACTCTCTACCACCTACTGTTCTTTCTTTTCATATTCTTAAACATTCCATGGAATCAATGACACCATTCCAAGCTACTCATATGAATAGCCTGGAATGGTGTTACTAATGTCATAGAATGCCCAGGCTGTTGAAAAGAGAGAACAGCAACTGTTGAGGAGAAAGGGGTTCACTGTAGTTTTATATAAAAAACTATTAATTTAACAAAAAAGGTAAAAACATGGCATTTAGAGTATTTTAACTGCTCAGCACTGTATTACCAAATTTCCACAGCACTGTATTACCTAATTTCCAATTTTCTAATAAAGCAAACAACAACAAAAAATCATTTGATCATTGTCTGGTTATTACGTATATTTTTATTACATAACAAAATGGTCAAAAATAAATATTTATTGATTAACCAAGTCTGACTATATAACAGTTTCTTACTTAAATACTTTGGATGGATTGGGATTTTCTACTGTAACAATTCCAGAATTCTATTAGATTATTTTTACTAAATTTGAAATTTAAAGGTGATAACTCAATATTTTCAATGCACATACAAAACAATTATTATAAATGTGGAAAGTGTTGTAATAACACCTAAAAACACACTTAATAAAACAGATGATTTCCTATCTAACCTGTTGGATTATCTACAGTTTAAGCAGGGCTAACAGCCTCAGTGACATCATTGCCTGTCAGGAGCCTAAAACACATGGCTGCCCCTAGCACTTATTAACAGGCTGCTTTAAGTATGAATAATGTTGGACTGCTAAATCTCACAGGTAAGCACAATGGCATACTCAAATTAGTGTTTTATGAGCTTCGCTTCCAGTCACTAAGAAATACTGAAGATGACAGTTCCCCTTTAAGGGAGTGAGAGCTAGTGTGTGTGGGGAGGGGGCTGAGGACAGAACCAAGATAAGAAGAGAGTGAGCCAACCCAAATTTTGAGATAAAGGAGACACAGCGGGGAAGGTGCCTAGCATTAAGAGGGGGAAGTGGGAGAGGTGTACAAAGAGCAGAGATGAGTGTGTAGGGATTTGTCAAGGACAAACTGACAGAAGGAGTGAATGAGGGGGCCCAGTCTAGCTATGGTGGACTGGGAACAGAACAGTAAACAATATCACCATCATTGAAAATGGGGAGAATCATTTTTAGGAAGATCTCTCAGCAGACAAGAAGCGGGATGCTCCTTTTATTTCTGTAAGGTGCATGCAGTCTGGGTGGGGGTTGCTTCTTGGGGATTGCATCCACATGAATGGAGAAATAAAGGTGATGGTCCAACCATTCCCTGAGGTACTTGAAGGAAGCGACATCTTCAATCTCTGTACCATGAAGGATATGGAAGGAGCAGAGAGGAGTGACTCTATCAAGCCTCTTCCTGGTGCAAAAAGACATAGAGACGATTTTCTTTGTGCTGTAAGCCATCTGGTTTACATGAAACCAGTGCTGGATGTTGTTAAAGTCAAACTGGAGCTAGGCCATGATTTCAAGGGCGGAAGATCCAGTGGGAAAGAGTACCATATGATCTACATACATGTGAATTGATACAAAGGATCAGGCAGTGGGGAGGCCATTTAGAAAAATGAAGAAAAGAATTAGGCAAAGGACAGACCCTTTGGGGGATGCCTGATCAGACTGTGAGTGGGGTGGGATGGAGTCTCTGTTATAGATAGATTGTGACCTATCCTCATGGTATGAGTGGAACCACTTACTGAGGAGGTGGAGAGTCAAGTTGCCTTAAGCTTGTCCAGGAAAATGGGCTGAGTAACTGTCAAAAGATTTGGCCAAGTCAACAAACATGGCAGAGATGATTAGGCCCTGACCCACGCCACAGAGGATAATATCAGTGAGTCAGAGAGAGGTGGAGGTGGAGTGGGACTTCTTGAAGTAAGATTAGAAAGACATGAAGAAAGAGATTGAGCCAAGATAAGTAGAGAGTTGGGAGAGAACAAAGTGTTCCTGGATTTCTGCCAGAGTGGGGAGTAGAGAGATATAGTAAGATGATAGTGTGCAGATGAAGAAAGGTTGCTCTCTTTAGGAAGGGGGATAACTGTAGCCAACCTTCATTAGTTAGGCATTAAGGAGAAGGAGAAGAAGAAGGAGTGGTTGGGGAGATAGGTGATAGGGAAGCTAGTGGCATGAACAGAGTGATCCAGGAGTTTGAGGTCAAGTCCATCATGGATCCTACCCTTGTGTGGTTTTGAGCAACAGAGCTTTAAAAGAAGCAGCAGAGTTGTGGGAGAAAAGGAAAAAAGGAAGGATGGGTGGTAGGAATGGTGGAGGAGAAGACTGAGAGTGTAGAGGAGAAGAGTGAGAGGGAGAAGAAGAGGAGGAAGAGATGAGAAAGCAGGCACATGAGGTGAAAAAAGAATTGAAGGAGGAGGTGACTGCAGCAGGGTCAGAAATAGGAGAGTCTCCCACCTTGAGAACAAAGAGGAGACTAGGTCAGAGTGAAGAAGAGGGCATGGATTAATTTTCCAGAACACAGAGAGGTGATCAATGTTCTGGAGTGTGGATGCAAAGTGTTTAGACTTCACAATCCTAACTGCTCTAGTACAGGCATTACAAAGGGCCAGCAATTAGTAACATCAGAAGGTAAGCCAGTGGACTTGTAGATCCTCCAGGCAAGATCATGCACATGGTGAAAATCCAGCAACAATACTGAGATCCATGGGAGGGGAGAGCATTGGTCCCTGGTTCTTCTAAGGGGAGGGCATGATGATCAAAGATAGACATGAATTTGGAGGTGAAGAATCTGAGGGCATTGTCAACATTTCTAGCTGTAAAGATATGGGATCAGTCAGAGTCACGTGATGCAGCTTCCTAGGTAGGATTCTCCTCTGGGAGATCCAGCCACCTGCCCTCCTAAATACCTTCTAAATTAATGTTGCTTTGTGGTATATTACTGGGCAAGCAATATCAATCTTACCAGCAGTTGGTGCTCTCCTGGCGAAGGTTTTATTGGACGAGGAGATGTGAAAAAAAACACCCAAACATACTCCTCCCACAACTCCTGAGAGGGCCCCGAAGAAAGCCAGGGCCTCCCCTCCTCAACAGTCACAGACTGCGAGTGCTGGGGGTGCAGATTCAGACCCCCTCACACTCACCAGATTCCTTTTAAGGCTGAAATGCAGGTCATGGCAGGAGAAATCAAGAGCATCTTCAATGTTTTGGATGACCTCTCCCAGAGAACTGCGGACAATGAAGTTCTTATACATTGTGTGGAACGGAAATAAGATAAGTTTGATGTAGATCTGGTGGCCATTAGACAATGCTTGGCAAAAATGGAAAACAAAGTGGAGGACCTGGAGGGTCGTAGTCGCCGAAATAATGCGGATATTATCGGGTTGCCTAAGAAGGAGGAAGGTACTGACCCGATTAAGTTCACTAAGAAATTTGTAGAAAAGGTGGCAGGTCCCTTTCCTTTTGGTTCTGGTTACATTATTGAAAGAGCCCACCGCGTGTTATGTCCACCACCACCTCAAGGAGCTGCCCCCGGACTTTTATATTTCGTTTTTTGAATTTCCAGGAATGGCAGCATTTCTTATACAAAGTCCAAGATACACAAGATCTTGTGTGGGAAGGAGCAAAGCTACGGGTGGCGCAAGAGCTACCATTGTCGGTATGCCAGAAGCGAACCACATTCCACAAGTTGGTTATAAAATTAATTGCGGCGGGTATTAAGTTCAGGATGGGCTACGCTGCCAGACTCCAATTATCCCTAGGTGGCTCCTGGCTCACTTATGAAGACGCAGAGTCTATGACAGCTGGTTTCAAATCAGCGCTCCCTGAGTTGTTTAAAACCCCCTGAGATCTGAGCATGGCAAATACAGTTTATGGCTTCTGTTAAAATTAAAATAGCTTGCTTTTCATTTATTTGACAACCCTCTATGTTGGTGTGGGCTCTGTTTGCTGAATTCAGAGGTTTATTCTGGTGCTCCTTTTCCAATGGCCAGATCTACGAAGAATGAAGATTCGGTGTGTTAAGTTTACTGGGACATGTATTATACCCGTCATGAATCGGGGACTGTGATTCTTCAGAATGTACGGCACCCTGACATGCAAGTGTCACCCACTGATCCACAGTTTGGAGGGAGACACGAGTGCATCTAATGCAGCATAGGAAGAGAAGCATTCTGATTTTGTTTCGTGCAGGTTTTGGCTTTATGTTTTACCGCTAGATGGTGCCAGAGACTGTATTTCATAAATAAACAAGTGTTTAGGCCCAATTTTCTTTTCCAAAGCTATTTACTTCAGCTAGGGCTGAAGTTGTCAGTCATTATAACTCCTATTATTTTTATTTATGCGCTGGTAAAATGCGAAGGGGCTTTAATTTTAACTTTAACTTTAATTTGCTTAATGTTTTAATAAAGACCCCTCTTTCTTTCAACAAATGCACTGCAAAAGTTCTTCCATTATGGACAGTGATTATTATTATGGGCTTTTATTGGTAAAGTATAGTTTGTTGGTTGCATAAATCCGATAGGTATAGACTTTGGCATAATTAAGATGTTAGTTATTTAAATGTTGCCTTGTGTTTAGAGATTAAATGTGTAGTACTAAAATGGGTAATCTAATTGCTGGTGGCGGAAGGGTTGGGTGGAGCTGATTGACTGGGTTGGCTGTTCATCATGGACCATGAAACAATGCGGTGGGAGTGGGAGGAGGGGGGTAGGGGTATTGGGGAGTTAGTAGTGTTTAATGTTAGGTGGGTTACTTTTGTGGTTGGTTGGGGTATCTGGAGTGGAGAGAGGGTGGCGGGAAAGCACAGCACATACTATGATTGGGATAGGGAAAAACTGTATAAATCTATATGGTACTACAGATGCTCTCGGTTGTTAGAAAGGGTACTGGCTAGAAATATTAGATTTATCAGTTGGAATGTGAAAGGGGTGAGACATAAGACCAAACAATATAAAATATTGAAATACTTAAGCCATCTAAAATCAGAGTTTATGTTCCTTCAGGAAACACACCTGCTTAATGCTGAAGCTGACAAAATGAGACATCAACAAGTGGGACAGATTTTTGCTGTGAAAGGCACTACTCAGAATAGAGGGGTAATGATCCCTTTACATAGATCTGTTCCCTTTAAACCTCTCCAAACTGCCCGTGACCCCTCAGGTAGATTTTTATTTGTAAAAGGTAGATTACATACTCTGGATATTGTGCTGGGTAGTGTTTATGGCCCAAATATAGATACCCCTGTTTTTTTACCCAGATATTGGAAGCCTTAACACCATTTTTAACCATCCCAATAATTATAGGAGGTGATTTAAACCTCGCCTTTGATCAGCTGTTAGGTCGGGCCAATCTCGGAAAGGTCTTTCCCCTGCCCAGAGGGACTTCAGGGATCTTCTAGACTGTGCGGGTCTCTGCAACATATGGTGAATCCTCCACCCTAAGGTAAGGGAATATACCTTTGTCTCGCAGGTACATGGGACCTCTTCACAGATTGATTAAATCCCAGTTTCCCAAATTTTGTTACCTGGGGTATATGACTCCAGCATTGTGGCATGACCACCATCTGATCATTCGGTGGTCACTTGTTTATTATCCTTTTCATCTCTTCCTAAAAAGGGTAGTAGGTGGAAATTAAAAAATCAAATACTGAAGGGTCCCGAAACGGTTAAATATATCGCATCCCAAATAGATCAGTTTATTTCTATCAATCGTTATTCCACCATGCGGCCCGATTTAGAATGGGGTGCACTTAAAGCCTATTTGAGAGGGGTTGTGATTGGTTTAACTTCTAGGAGAAAAAAAGAGAGAGAAAATCATATCTCTTCCCTTCTGTCTCGAATTTGGGCCATGGAGTCCAATCTCACTCTGCTCTCATCTGAAAAATATGGGCAACACCTAGTTAAACTGAAAGACACGTATTTAAGTTTGTTAGCAGAGCAAGCTGAATTTGCTATCCTTAAAATGAAAGCAGTTTATACGACCAAGGAGAAAAGGCAGGTCAGATGCTTGCATTGCGCATTAAACAGCAGGAATCTGCTAGATTTATTGCTGCAGTCCATTCTATCGAAGATAATTCCCTTAAAACTTCATAGTCAGAAATAGTAGATGAATTTACTAATTATTTTCGTCAATTATATGGTCCCATGGAAAATCCCCATCTGAGGAGGACTTGCAGCAGTATCTGAGGGAATCTCTGCCACCCTTCCTTACAGAATTTCAACAGGCTACACTTCTATCTGGTATTTCTGACTGTGAGATAGAAAGAGTTATTAAATCTCTCCCATCAGATAAAACCCCTGGCCCACACGAGTTTTCATCTAATTTTTATAAAGTATTCTTCAAGCAGTTAATTCCTATTCTTTTACCACTTTTTCAATACATTCTCACTGGCTAGTCTGATACATCCCTGTTTGATGCACTAATTGTATTATTGCCCATACCAGATAAGTCTCCTGACCTGGTTTCAAACTACAGACCAACTTCACTCCTTAACCATGACATCAAAATTCTTACTAAACTCTTGGCTGATCGTGAGAATGTAGTTCTTCCCTCATTAATGGGGCGGAACAGGTGGGAAGATCTTCGGTGGACCATCTGCGGACTCTGGCTCAAGTTTTCTCGGCCTCCAGGGATGCTGTATTCCCCATGGTCTTGGTCTCCCTGGATGCCGAGAAGGCTTTCGATAGGGTCCACTGGAACTACCTATTTGCTGCCATGTAGGCATTTGGTTTTCCCTTGGAATTCCGGAAATGAGTCAGTTCTCTCTATGAATCCCCCTCCGCCAGAATCTCCTGCAATTGGGTAATTTCGAAACCCTTTAAATTACACTTGGGGACTAGACAGGGTTGTCCCCTGTCTCCCTTGCTTTTCAATATTTGTCTAGAACACCTCATTCGGAGGTTAACAATAGCCCATGATATTTCCGGTATTCCTCTGCGTGGGCAGACAGCTAAAGTTTCAGTATATGCAGATGATCTTCTGCTTCAAATAATGCACCCAGCAATATCTATTTCTTCCATCCTCAAAATAATAGATTGTTTCAGCAAAGTCTCTAATTACAAACTCAATGTTGGAAAAACTTTGGTCTTTCCTCTCAATCATAGAGCTCATAAGCATGAAATTACTGCCTTTGGGCTCTCTTGGAAACCTGACTCAATTAAATATCTTGGACTTACCCTAGCATGAAGTTCAGCATGTATTCGACGGCTTAATTTAGATTCCCTGGTTCATACGATCAATCAGGACTTAAACAGATGGATCTTTCTCCCCCTTTCCCTTTGGGGAAGGATTAATTTAATCAAAATGAACATTTTTCCCTGTCTTTTTTACCCTCTCAATTTATTGAATGTTGGGCTTCCATTATCTTGGTTCAAAAAAGTTCACAGCATGATCACCACTTTTATCTGGGGGCATAAAAAGTCCAGAATGGCATTTCATAAATTAGCAGTGCCCAAGGTAAAAGGAGGGTTAAGACGTCCTCACATTAGTTTGTGCTACTGGGCCAGTCAGGCCAACAAATATCTTAGATGGTTGACTGCGGAGGTTCCCTTAGGTCATTCTACATATACCCCAATCTGGTTAAAGGTGGAACTAGCTAGTATAAAAGAACATGGCTACTCTCCTCAGGTGATGTTATATACAAAATTAGGATCCCTCCTAGTATCTTTACGTAGTTCCCCTATAGAAATCTCAGTCAAGGCCCACTCCCAGTTGTGTGCGTTTTTGAAATATGGCAATACTAAAGATTTATCCCAACAAATAAGAGGTAATCCCAGATTTCAATTAGATGGCAAGCCCCTTCCAGCCAGTTGGCTCTCTCAGATAGGAGACTGCCAGCTAAAAGATTTTATTACTGTAGACGGGCAATGGTGTTCTTCAATTGAAATCATGCGTAAATTTCAAATTCTCCATACAAATATTTTTAAAATTCTCCAGCTTCGCCATCTTCTGATAATGGTAATAGGAGTAGTCTCCCCACAAGTTACCAATGTTAGCTTTCAGGTTACTTTAAGCTTGTTGGCTGGCTCACCACATGCTGTTTCCAAAATATACAGTACTCTATCAGTTGGGCCTACACTGACAATTTTGCTCCTGTTGTTTTCTGGTCCTCTCTTTTCCATGGCAAGGAGTTTGATTGGTCTCTTCTCTGGCAAAATTGCCATAAATCTTTGCTTCAAGATAGACTTAGGCTGATGCAGTTCAAAATATTGCATAATATATACTATTCTCCTCAGAAACTGGCCAGCATGGGTATTGTGCCCTTTTTCATTTACACAAGATGTCAACTGGAAAGGGGGGCTCTTCTTCATATTTTCTGGAATTGTTCTAAAGTATTTCCAATTTGGACCACCATTAAAAAAAGGGTTGATCCTTTATTAGGGTTGACTGACCTGTTCACACCCGAAATATGTCTTTTGGGTGATTTTTCCCGTATCTCAGTTGTGAACAGGAAATACTACATGGTGTTAATCTCATTATCAGTTAGAAAAGTGGTCCTTAACATTGGAAAGACTCCTCTGAAATTACTTATGTTGAATGGCTTCAGGAACTACTTGCTAATCTTAGAATGGAGAGGACCATTTTGAGTCTTCATAATAAATTAAAAAATTCTATAGGATATGGGGTCCATTACAAACCCTATACTCTTTACAAGCTTAAAGTTTTTACTACCACAACATGCGGTGTAGTCTTTGGAGTATATTGCTGTGCTGGGAAGTAGGGGGGTGTACAAGGGGGGTGGTTGGGTAGGGGGTAGGTAAGGGACAGAATGAATCATCACAATATTTGTGTTCAAATTGGTTGTACTATGTATACTATTTTGTGGATTTATTCTTTGTATTGGAAAAACTTTAATAAAATTTGAATAAAAAAAAAGATATGGAATCAGTCATTGGCTACCATGTCAGTATGGAGGAGAGACAAGTCCATTGACTGGAAGGTGTAGATCTGGAATTATTTGGGTGGAGCTTTGAGAGGATGCATCTTATGCACACAGTAAATCATATGGTGACAGAGCAATCTTGCTATCAGAGCAAAGAGGCATCTGGCTTGAGAAACCTAGAACATTTCTAACTAGGAGGTAAGCAGACAAATAACTTTATTAGACATGTAGAGCCTGCAAGGTAAATTGTGACCTTCAGTCAGTGTAAAAACCAAAACTCAGTAGCTAGTATGAAAGACTGATTTGGGGGAAGGGAACTGCTAATCATCCCCTTGCAGTTTGCTGGATCAGGAGAATAGCTGTGAATTGGGGGTGTGGCTTAACACATAAACATAGAATATGACAGCAGATAAGGACCACTTGGCCCTTCCAGTCTGCCCATTTCTCCCTACCTACATTATTACATCAGACCATGCCCAATATACAGCTCTTTTTTCCTCACCCTTCATTTTCCCTATGATTCCTTTGTGCTTATCACATGCATTCTTGAACCCCACCACTGGTTTTCCCCCACCACCTCCACTGGAAGGCTTTTCCAGAAAATCCATCACTCTTTCTGTGAAGAAGTACTTCCTCACACCTCTCCTGAATCTACTCCCCTCCATCTTCATATCATGTCCCCTTGTTCTTGAGTACCTTTTCTTCTTAAAAATACACTCCTCCTGTACCTTATTTACCCACTTGAAGTGTTTAAAGGTCTCTATCATATTGCCCATCTCTCTTCTTTGTTCCAGGGTGTATGTATTGAGGTCCTTTAATCTCTTCTCATAAGGCTTTTGTATACAGACTCTGCACCATTTTAATTTCCCTCCTCTAGACCACCTCCACTTTGTCTATGCCCTTCTGGAGATGTGGTCTCCAGAACTGGACACAATACTCTAGGAGGGGTCTTACCAATGATCTATTTAGAGGCAACACCATCTCCCTCTTTCTGCCAGTGATACCCCTCCCTATGGAACTCTACAATCCAACTTGCCCTGCCTACTGTCTTGTTGCGCTTCTTGGCCACTTTCAGGTCATCTAATATGATTACCCCAGGTCTCTTTCTTGTTTGGTGATCTTCAATACCACTCCACTCATTTTGTACTCCACCCCTGGGTGTCTGTACCCTAAGTGCATAATGTTGCACTTTTTTGTATTGAAACCCAGCTGCCATATCCTTGACTACTCCTCTAGTTTTGTCAGGTCTCTGCTCATCCTTTCCACCTCCCCCCACTTGAGTGTCCACCGTATTGCAGATTTTGGTGTCATCTACAAAGAGGCAGACCTTTCCTTTCAGTTCCTTTATAATATCACTTATAAAGACATTAAGGAGGACTGATGCCAGCAATGATCCTTGAGGCACCCCCACTAGCCACCCTCCCTTCCTTGGAGTGAACTCAGTTTAGCACCATCCTCTGTCACTGATCCTCTAACCAAATTCTTATACAGTTTACCACCTATGGACCCACTCCTAAGCTACCCAGCCTGCTTACTAGCCTCCTATGTGGAGCAGTGTTGAATGCCTTACTGAAATCTAGGTAGGCCATGTCCACCGCTCTACCCTGATCTAATCCCTTGGTCACCCTGTCAAAGAAATCTATCAGATTCATTTGACATGACCTCACTCTTTTGAAACCATGCTGCCTTGGGTCTTGTAACTCATTGGATTCAAGATATTCCACAATCCTTTCCTTCAGCAGTGATTCCATTAACTTTCCCACCACTGATGTCAGGCTAACTGGCCTATAATTGCCAGCCTCCTCCCTGCTACCACTTTTGTGTAGTGGGACTACCTCTACCCTTCTCCAGTCCTCTGTAATCATGCCTGTTTCTAGTGAGCTGTTAAATAGACCTGTCAGAGGTGCAGCCAGTATTTGCTTGAGCTCCCTCAATACCCTTGGATGCACCCCATCTGGTCCCATTGCTTTGTCCACCTTCAGAATAGAAAATCCCTTCAGGACCCTTGCCTCCAAAAAAGAAGTAGTCCACTTTCCTCCCTCCAAAGCTTTTGTTACTTTTTTTGTGTGGCCCCTCCCCTTCTCCCTTCTCTGTGAACACCAATCAAAAATATTTGTTCATGATATCTGCCTTTTCCTAGTCCTCCTCTTCACGGTCCCCCCTTCCCTTTTTAACCTTATAATCCCACCCCTGGTGTTCCTCTTTTAACTTACATATCTAAAATATGTCTTAGGGAGATCACGTGTTGCAGAGTGCTGAGTAGAAGCTCCTTCAAGAAGGCTCCTGCCTCCCAATCACTAAATCGTCTTTTTTGGACATCTGAATTCCTCAATTTCCTCTGCTTTCGAGATTCAGTGCTGTCTGAACACTTTGGAAGTCTGGTTTGAGTGTAAAATTGGCAGATGGAGGCTTACATGAAGAAAGCCCCGAAGAAGCACCCCCCCCGCCACCCCCGAAAAGGCCTCTAAGAAATCCAGAGCTTCGGGTGGGACTGAGAGGCCTGATCCTCTGAGTCAATTTGGAGAACAGGAACCTTTTATGCTCACTAGGTTCCTTGAAGAGTTTAAGCCCTTTCATGAGGAAATGAAAGAAATGGCGATGGATCTGAAGTCTCTCTCCAGAAAATTAGATGAAGTCTCACTATCTGTTTCTGATAGCACAGCTCGAATAATCTCAATAGAGAAAACGTTAGAAAATCTCGATCCTGATGTGGTGTCTATGCATCAGAAATTATCTCATCTCAAAGCCAAGCTCGAAGATCTAGAGGGCTGTAGCCGCAGAAACAATGTTGTGATACTTGGGTTACCCGAGGGAGAAGAAGGCCAACATGTTGTGGCATTTGTGCAGAAGTTGGTGGAGCAGGTTGCCAGCCCCTCTCTCTTTGGCCCTGTCTATATTATAGAGCATGCTCACAGGTTCCTATGGCCTAAACCTTCTCCGGAGGACTCCCCCCGTCCCATTATCTGTCGGTTTTTGAACTACTTGGAGAGGCAGCATTTTCTGCAGAAAGTGAGAGCTTTGCAAGAGGTTCGCTGGGAGAACATGAAACTAAGAATTTCACAAGATTTGCCTGGCTCGGTTCGCCTTGAAGCGGAAAGCGTTCCATCCCATTGTTTCTAAGATAATTGTGGCAGGCCTGAAATTCAGGATGGGATACCCGGCCAGGTTACAGGTTCTAGTAAATGGACCCTGGTCCAAATATGATGATCCTACAGTTGCCCTGATGAGCCTTAAATCTATGCTACCAGATCTATTTAATGAACCCTGAGATGTTGTGTTTGCAGGATGGAGAGCTGTGTGGTGCTGAGAATTGGAACTTTCATTTTTTCCCTTTTTGAAAAACCGTTCAGTGCGAATGGGAGGAGAAACTTCCCCTGTTTTGTTTGGAATGGGAGGATCAGCGTAGGGCGTGCTTGCTACTAGTTTCATTGGCTCCAATAGCAGACGGCCCATGCCGGTTAAGGGCAAAGGACACTTAGGGTCTCGTGACTTGTTTACAGGGGGAACAATATTTCAAGTTTTAGTATTTTTTGTATGGTAAACACAATAGAAAGGGGAGTCAGTTTTGCTCAGATTTAGATGTGTGTTTATTTCATCTGGCTTGGAATTAGAGCAGTCTTGGGCTTTCTCTGTAGGTCGTTTTCACTCTATCATGATCTGGAATTGGCCACCAGAGGGTGTATCAGGCATTAGTAATTCATGGGGGTGCAGCCCTCAATTCGAGGGGGATCTCTCTGAACCTTCTCACTAGACTCGAGTGCAGGACAACTAACTTTCACACGGAGAGCCAGTGCACTTGGAGGCTGGTTATTTTTGGGAAGATGTGTTTTTTCTGTCTTCCCTTCCTGCTATGTGATTACTATCTCTTTCTCGATTCCTGCTCTCAGTCTGTGGCACAGGTCACTCCCCCTCACTGGGTTCCCGATCTGGTTTTAGTTCTTGCATAATTGCCTCACGAGGCAAGAATGATTTCATTTTTCTCTCTCAGTTTCGTTTGGGTTTCCATGGCTACCTGGGTTGTACATGGCTTTCGCTGTGGCCCTTTTCTAATAGGTTCCTAATAGGTTTACACTTTGGTGTGGTGGTATTGAAAGCCCAGGACCATTCTCTCTTTTTTAGGGATAACCAGCACTGTTTTGTTTTCTATACGAGGATAGCGGAATGTAAGAGTTTTTATTAACAGGGGTGTATCATCAGGGGCGGAGATGAAGGAAAGCACCAGTACTGTGCTGAACGTTGTTTGTGACAGTTTAGAGGGTTGGGGGGTGGGTTTTCGGGTATTGTTGAGGGTAGGGGATGGGTGGGGATGGGATGGACTTAATTGTAGGGGGGGTTAGGGAGGAGGGAGGGCTTTACTGCAGTAACCATGGGTGTACATTTGCAGGGGCTATGTATCCTATGTGCTGAGCTGAAAACACTAAGTCTAATTACCATTACTGGATGACTAGTGAGATAACTTTTGTGACTTGGAATGTTAAGGGGATCAGGAAAAAGCACAAACAATATCAAGCTCTTAAACATTTAAGCTTATTTAGCTCTCAGATAACTTTTTTACAGGAAACCCATTTATTAGAAGTGGAAGCTTTACAGCTAAGGAGACAACAGGTGGGATTGGTTTACAATGCCCAGGGATCTACAAATAGCTACAGGGTCATGCTCTTGATTAATAGGGGTATTCTTTTTGTTTCTACACAGGTTATTAAAGATCCCAAGGGAAGGTTTATCCTTGTTAAAGGTACTCTCTGGTCTGTTCCAATATTACTTGGCAGTATCTATGGCCCTAACATAGATGACTCAGGATTTTTTATGAGACTTATATCTGCTATTCTCCCAATGCTTCCCATCAGGATTATTTTAGGGGGGGGATTTTAACCAAATACTTGAGTCTAATTTAGATAGATCAGGCAAAGGTCTGGGAGGGGTCACTCCAGGGCAGAAGGCTTTTAAAGATCTATTGGATCAATGCGGGCTCTGCGATGTCTGGCATGTTTTACATCCCCATTCTAGGGAGTTTACCTTCAGGTCAATGACGCACGGCTCACAGTCCTGCATTAATTACATACTTATTTCTCAGTGCCTATTACCTGGGGTTAAGACTTCCATGATTCAACCTGGCCCAATCTCTGACCACTCACTAGTTTTATGTAAATTGGTACTGCTTAATTTACCTAACAGGGAAACCAGATGGAAACTTAATGAACAACTTCTCAAGGATGTTAAATACTGCAAACTTATAAGGGAGCAAATTGAATCCTTTTTTCATCTAACCCGTTAGATAGTGCAAAGCTGGACATTTTGTGGGGGGCCTTTAAGGCCTTCATGAGAGGGATCCTTATCAGCATGGTGGTTGGTAGGAAAAGGGCACAAGAGAAGGAATTATTATCTTTACTATCCCAGATTAGATCACTTGAAAATAATTTCTTGATTAATCCTCCCAATAAGGATATGAGGAAACTCTTAGTGTTGACAGATAGATATTTGGAGTTACTCCGAGACAAAGCAGAATTAGCTATTATTCGTACAAAAGCTAGTTACACTGACCAGGGAGAAAAGGCGGTGCGCCTACTGGCACTGCGTATTAAGCAACAAGAATCAGTGAGATTTATCCTTCCTATCAGGGCAATGGCTGATGGATCCTTAAAAGTATCTCCCACTGAAATAGTTAAAGAATTTGCCCATTACTATACAAACTTGTACAGTGACATGGAGCAACCTCCTTGCCCTGGGAGTATGGAGAGTTACCTGAAAGATTCCCATTTGCCCCCTCTCTCTGACCGACACAAGGATTTTCTGGTTGCTCCTATTTCTCAGGAGGAAATTGCTGATGTTATTAGTGAATTGCCTGCAGACAAGGTCCCAGGCCACAGGCCGCAATGGTTTTTCCTCCTTATTTTATAACGTTTTTTGGGACCTTCTATTACCAGTACTTTGCCGTTTATTTCAGCAAATTTCAGCTGGAGCGGAGGCCAACTCCCACCTTTTTGAGGCCTTGATTGTTCTGCTCCCCAAACCAGATAAAGATCTTGAGCTGGTTCAAAGTTACAGACCTATTTCACTTTTAAATCAGGATATTAAAATTCTCTCCAAAATATTAGCCAATAGGTTAATGGTAGTTCTTCTTGAGTTGATAGATATAAACCAGGTAGGATTTATGAAAAGGTGTTTATCTTCTGACCACTTACGTACCTTGTCACATGTCTTCTCGGCCACCAGGGATGCCGAGTTCCCTGCAGAACTGGTCTCCCTGGACACCGAGAAGGCATTTGATCGAGTGAACTGGAACTTTCAATTCCGAGTTCTGGAAGCATTTAATTTTCCCTCTCTGTTCATTTCCTGGATTGCCACATTTTATAAAAACCCTACTGCAAGAATCTTCATGAATGGGGCATTCTCTAAGCCCTTTTTGCTTCACTCAGGAACTAGGCAAGGATGTCCTTTATCTCCTTTGTTATTTAATTTATATTTGGAACCTCTCATTCAAAATATTCTCAATAATGTTTCTATACAGGGTGTTAGAATTGGGCGACATGAAATCAAAGTCACTGCATATGCGGATGACCTGTTGATACACTTATCTCACCCTGTATCCTCTGTTCTGTCTTTGCTAAAGAAAATAGCAAGATTTAGCGACCTGTCCAATTACAAACTGAATGCTAGTAAATCTCTTTTTTTCCCACTAAACCATAAAGTTTTCAAAAATGACATTAGTCCTTTTGGTTTGTGTTGGACTTCCAGGTCATTTAAATATTTGGGTATCAAGCTTTCTCATAACCCTTTAACATGGTTTAAGGAAAACCTGGATTCTCTCTCACAGTTGATAGCTCACGACCTCGAGAGGTGGTCCAAACTTCCTATTTCATTATGGGGCCGGATCAACATAATTAAGATGAACATATTTCCTAGAATTTTCTATCCATTATCACTTCTTAACACTTTTATTCCTTTACTGGCTTATCATAAGCTGGCAGCCCCAAAATTGGACGGGGGTTTACGAATTCCCCATCTGGCCATATATCACTGGGCTAGTCACTTAGCAAAATGTCTGAGATGGGTATCCCCCGGCCCAGAAAAAGAGCAACCAGTTTGGCTTAGAATAGAACTGGATGCAGTCAAGTCCAAGAATTTGGACCCTCTTACACTATTTTTCCTTAGTTTTGAGGTACGTGTGGGACCAAGAGTGCCCCATAATAATGACTTCTTTAAAGATTTATTCTCAAATGTGTTCATTTTACAATATTCCCTCATCGGGACCTGGCCCAGTCTATTTGGAATTCTCATCTTTCACTATTAATAAGAACCAGATTTCCATCAATGGTTGTCCCAATTGGGGATGGGAAGCTTTTTTCTTACGGATGGAGAGGGCATTGTTATCAGTGGAAGATATTGTTAAGAAATTCTCATTCTGGTTTCCTCTCATTTCAAAGTTATACAATTAAAGCATTTACTTGTAATCAATTTCTGTAATACTCCTCCTCCCAGACCATCACTTCTGATACCTGAGGTTTCCCACTTTCTGATCTTCAGGTGTAATCTTTGCTATATTAGGTTTTGTTTCACAAAAAATATGGGGGTTCCTTTGGACCTACAAGATTCTGGAATAATTTTTTCCCTCAACATTATTTGGATTGGCATTCTCTGTGGAGATCATGTCATAAATACATTTCTCAAGACAGATTGCGACTCATGCAATATCATATTTTACATAACTTGTACTACACCCCGGTTAAATTACAGAAGTGAGGCTACCTGAATTCCAATATATGCAATAAATGTTTGCAGGAAGAAGGAACACTTCTCCACATGTTTTGGTCCTGTCCTAAAATCTCCCCCTTATGAGATTCAATTAAAACTTTCCTGGACCCTCTGCTGGGCCTTCAGGAATATTTTACTCCCGAGATCTGTCTGTTGGGAGACTTATCATTTATTAGAGCTAAGGTACAAAAGTTTCACATTTCCGTGATCGCCTTATCGGCTAAGAAGCTTATTCTATGCCACTGGAAAGATAAGTCCTCTCCATCTGTCCAGGAATGGGTAAAAGAAATTCTGTCCAATCTGCACACAGAAAAAGTGATTGCCTGTCTCCGCAATAGAATGGCAGCATATACCAAAATCTGGGATCCCCTTCACTCTCTAATTTCTCTGGTTCAAGTCTAGGTATATCTCAGACTATATTGTCATGTAAGACCTTAAGTAAGGTGCTTGGCATTTGACAGGCATTAGGTTGGGTTACTGCAGTAAGGGGAGGGAAGGGTGGGTCAGGCAGTTATTCCTTTACATTGTATCGGAATGTCAATGTCACTGTTATTTAAACTGCCTTTTACTGTGTAAAATGTATTAATAAACTTTAAATTGAAAAAAAAATGTCTTATTCCCTTTTGTTTCCTCCTGGGCTATTCTCTTCAGTTTGCTCCTTTGCACTCCTGGTGTACCCCTTCAGGTTGACACCCCAATGGCGAAACACAAAAAAAAGACCATTACGGCGACAATCACTGTAATGTTGCTTTTTTCATGTTTTACTTTCACCCAGTGTTCTGCCCCCTTCCTGGACCAACTCTGACCTGGAGTTGATAATCCTAAAGTTCAGAGGGTGCAGGGGACAGAGTCCCCCACATGCAGGGTGTGGGGGGGGTGCAGCCCCCCACAGAAAACACTTGTAGAATGGGTGGCATAATACCTGCATCGGTACTGTGCCATCGCTGTGCGGGAGGTCGGCATTTCCACTCTCAACCTCCCTTGGTACATCCTTACATTCCTTACTGCTTTCTCTGCTTCCTTCTGTTTCCTTCAATACACCTCCCTATCCTCCTTCGAGTCTCCTTATACCTTCCGAATGATACTCTTTTAGATTTTATCTTTTTTTCCACCTGTTTCAAGAACCATTGCGGTCTCTTTTTCCTCTTGCTTTTGCTCACTTGTTTGATGCAGAAGTTTGTTGCCTTTACTATGCTCTCTTTTATCTTTACCCACTGTTCCTCCACCCCATCCAGGTCACCCACCCCTGCTAGGTTATCCCCGAGGCATTCACCCATCTTTTTAAAGTGTGCCACCATGAAGTCCAGGACCCTCACCCTTGTCTGGTTCAATTCTGCAGCCATCCTTATATTGAACCACACTGTACGGTGATCACTGGTCCCCAACTGGCCTCCCACCTTTATGTCTGCAACACTGTCCCAGTTAGTGAGTCCAATATTCCTTAATCACGAGTGAGCTCACTGACTAGTTGTCTGAGAAATGACCCCTGCAGCATTCTGCTTAGGTAGAAGTGAAGCAAATGTCTGCATTTAGACTTCCTTAGCCTTCTTACAAGAGCACTGTAAAAGACGCCCTCCTAATGTGTCCAGTACATTCATGTCCAGTGAGTGAGTGGAACAGTGAAGGAGTGGAACATGAGTAAGACTGGCATTGGCAGGTGCCTGCAGGTGACAGCAGCAACACAGGGAACTCTGCTGGTCCGGTAAGGTAAGGTAGACCACATAAGTACTAGATGATGCCTCTTTAAAAGGGTGTACTGTCAGTGGGATGGGATAAACAATGGTCCAGGGTAGTGAGGGTAAGACCTATAAAGGTCAAGCTTAGGGCAACTGAAACACACAGTACAGTAGAAATAGATGCAACACCCTATCTAGGGTAGGTGAAGAAAGTGAATACAGAAAGTCAACTATTATAAATTACCAAGGGACCAAAACAAGGGAATTGAAGAAACACCATACAGTAGTTATGGTAAGAGGTCAAACAGAAACTCAGAAGGGGTAAGGTAAAGGGAAGCCAAGAGTAGTGGATTAATGATAAGGGAGGCCACCAGGCAAGGGAAAGTCAGTGAAGAAAAAGTCAGGAGGATAAAAAATCATCAAGCATGGGAGTGGTGCAGTGTACTGGGTCCAGGGCCACATTCTTCTGAGACACTTTCTGGAGACTGAGGTGCTGCCTTTTTTGCAGGCACTTCTCTGGGCTGAGAGCAGAGTTTGCTGGACTCCAGGCTGAAGTGGCATGAGTACAAGGCACCATCTGCCTCAGCTAAGGGCCACCTAGTTTGCCATCACTCCCTCAAAGGATACCAGCAAAGAGGCAGAGCAGTTGGACCTGGGGGGGAGGAAGGAGGGTGGGGGGAGGAAGGAGGGAAAGCACCCCTCAGACCTTATTGCTCACAATTCCTTTGCCATTCTGGTGGACAAAGAAGCCAAGAGGAGGCACCCGAGGCAGGAGTAAGAAAGGAGTTGGGAGTTCTTAAGGAAGCAGGCTCCAAGGAGGGTGGGAAAGTCCCCCAGCCAAGGAAGAGGCAGTTACTGGTGGGAGACTCCATAGTCAATGAGATTGAGCTGTAAGCAGGGGCAGGGAGGGATAGGTTAGTACAGTGCATTCCAGGCACTTCAGCGTGGAGGACTGGTGGGTGGATCTTGGAGATTGCCAGGCTGTAGAGGGTCAGGAGAGAGCTGGATGTTGTTGTCCACCTGGGGATGAATGATCTGGCAAGGGAAACAGTAGTGGTGGCACAGGTTAGGTTTAGGGAGCAATCAAGGGATCTGAAGCAGGTAGCTCACACAGTGACCTTCACTAAGGTGCTACCCCTGCATGGTCAGGAGCAGCCCAGTGAACTCTGCACTAGGTCCTCCAATGAGTGGATGAATGTGTGGTGCAGGGAGAAGGGCCTTAACTACATTGGAGATTGGGGTCACACCTGGGGGATGGAGGCCTGTACAAGGGAAATAGGCTATATCCATCCAGGAGGGGAATGGTAGTACTGGGTGGAAAGTTTAAATGCTACATTGAAAGGCATTTAAACTAGCCAAGGAGGGAAGCAGAAAGACTGAGGGAGCCAGAGACTGCCCCTCCCAGAAACTAGTGCAGCAGAAAAGGTTAACCCAGGGAGAATAAATTCTCTGGAGGTTGATGGAAGCAAAGAGAACAGAAAGGCAGACAAGTCTGGAAGAGGAACTGCAATTGGAAGAGAGGGGAAGGATGGAAAGCAGGAAGACAATGTAACAGGGGAGGGCAGGACTGGGGTAACAGAGAAGCAAGAAGGGTAAACGGGAAGTGAAGATAGGTTAGAGGGAGAGAGTGACAAAGAGAATGGAGAGCCAAGTGTGCCAACACATGGAGTCTGGGAAACAAAATTCCTTATCCTGAGGCAATCATTGCAGAGGTAGACCTGCATCTGTTGGCCATAATGGAATCACGGTTCATGGACAACCACAGCTGGTAAGTGACTACCCCAGGCTACACCATGTTCTGGAAGGACAGGTCAGGGAGGAAAGATTGAGGAGTTGCTTTATATGTGAAGGAGGCTATAGGGCCACAGAGATACAGGGAAACAGGAGGAAAGTGAAGGGCTAGAGGTACTATGGGCCATCCTAGAGACAGGGTCAGGGGCCATTATCTGTACAGAGGTGGTGTACAGGCCTCCAACAGAGGGGAAGGAGTTAGACAGAGCCCTGGAGGAAGACATTAGCAAAATGGCCATCAAGAGGGAAGTTTTGATAATGGGGGACTTTAATCTGCCGAATGTAGATTGGGACATTCTCACCACAGCTGCATCAAGAGGCAGGGCCATCCTTGATTCCATAGAAGGAGCATTTCTTAGGCAGTTGGTTTTGGAACCCACTAGGGATGGGCAGTCCTGGACATGGTACTTACAAACAGACACAGTATTGCTGACATCACAATGGGTAGTCTGCTGGGTACAAATGTTTCCCATGCTGTGTGGTTTGTAATATAAAGGACAGTGAAAAACACACACTATGATGAGGGTCCTGGACTTCAGGAGGTCAGATTTTAAAGAAATGGGAAACTGCCTCAGAGAAGCCTTGAAAGGTGTGGGAGGGAGGCAGAAAGGAAGTGGAGGCTCAATGGGAAAACTTAAGGAGGGTATAGCACAGGAAACATCATGCTGTTTTAAGGAAATGGTCAAGGGAAAGAGGAGAAAGAGGCTGCTTTGGTTCTCCAAGTCAGTGGCAAAGGCAGTGAAGGAGAAGAAAACAAAATTTACAAAGTACAAGGAGACCCAGAAGGATGAAGACAGGGAGGTGTATCTCACAAAACAAAGGAAGGGTGATGTCAGCTAAAGTACTAACAGAGAAGAGGATATCTAAGGAGGTCAAAAAAGGGGACAAGGCCTTCAAATATGTGGGGGAAAAGAGGAAGAAAAGGGGAGGAATAGTGAGATCAGGAGAGTGGGGGGACTGCATAGAGAAAGATTAATAGAAAGTGGAACTACTAAACAATTACTTCTGCTCGGTCTTCAGGGTGGGGGGAATGGACCAGCATGCTGCAGTGTGCAACAGGGAGAGGGGTGAGTGGACACAAGTCCATCTTGGTGGAGAGAGTCCATAAGGGATTGGAAGCCTTAAAAGAGAATGGTGATGGAACCAGATGGGATTCATCCAAGGGTCCTAAAGGAACTGAGCATGATGCTGGCCACCCCATAGGCAGCACCTTGTAGCTTCTCTGTGGAGATGGGGGGAGTTCCAGAGTACTGTAGGAGGGACGATGTGGTCCTTCTGCACAAAAGTGGCAGCAGGGAGGAAGCTAGCAATTACAGGACAGTCGGTCTCACATCAGTTGTGGGGAAATTAATGGAGACACTACTGAAGGAGAGGCCGTAGAGCATCCGGAGGAAAAAAAGGGCTGCAGGACCACTGGCAGCATGGTTTCGGGGGGAAGGGGCAAGGGGGAGGTCAGGTAAAACTAATCTCATAGTTATTTTGAGTGGGTTTTCTGGGAGGTGGATCAAGGTTGAGCAGTGGATATGACCTATCTGGGCTTCAGTAAGGCTTTCGACACTGTGATGCACAGGAGGCTAGTTAAGAAACTAACCAGCCAGGGGTGAGGAAGAAAGTGACAAGCTGGGTATCAAACTGGTTAAGGGATCGGAGGCAAAGAGTGGTGGTAAATGGTGGCCACTCAGGTGATAGCTGAGTGACAAGTGGGGTGACACAGGGTTCATTGCTGGGACTGGTCCTCTTCAATGTCTTCATAAGCTATATTGTAGAGGAGTTTGAGGGTAAGGTGTGTCTCTTTGTGGATAATATAAAAAATTGCAATAGGGTTGACACTTAGGAAGAGGTGGAGAGAATGTAAAGGGATCTGAGGAAACTAGAAGAATGGTCTAGGAGGTGGCAGCTGGGTTTCAATGCCAAAAAGTGCAAGGTTATGCACTTAGGACTGCAGAACCCAGGGGCTGTGTTAAAATGGAGAGGATTTAGCTTACAGTCACCAAACAAGAAACAGATGTAGGGGACATGATATCTGATTACCTTAAGGTAGCTGGGCAGTGTAACAAAGCAGTGAGAAAGGCTAGCAGGATGCGGGTATGCACTTGGAGAGGGATTTCTAGCAGAAGGAGGGAGGTGGTGCTGCCACTTTATCACTGACTGATAAGGACCCACTTGGAGAACTGTGTCAAGTTGTGGATGTTGCATTTCTGCAAGGGCATTGAAAAGGTGGAGGTTGTAGAGAGGAGGGCAACCAAAATGGTAAGGGAGTTGCATGAGAAGCCATACAAGGAAAGGTTGCAGGAACTCAACATGTATTCCCTGGAGCCTGCAGGGGTGTAGCCAGGGATTTCAGATCTGTACACCAAGTGGACTCACTGCTACCTAACCCCCGTTAGGGTGAGCTACACCCCCCGGGGTGTAGTCAGACAATATACAAATGTACACCAGGACCGTGTTTGTTGCCTCTTTCGGCACAATAAATACAACTTTTGTATCTCATGACAGTGGTTGTTGCCATGCATGGGTAAATACAGATGCCATACATTGTTCCCTAAGACACCCACATACTAGCCCAGAGCCTGTAAAGTTGTATTGTCCTTGGGATGCAAAGAGGGTATTAGTGACCAGTCCTTCTAGTTTCAACTCCTATAAATAAAATTACAGAAAGGGTCAATATTTTCTTTGTTAGTTTTCATGGAAAAAGGAAGCAGTTCGGAGCTTATTTGCTACCCCCCTTAAATAAAACTGCACACCATGGAGTGCTTGGAGTATGCCTGCCTACACCCATGCCTGGAGGAGAAGACAGTGAGATGAGACATGACTGAAACCTAAATGTACTTCACAGGAGTGAACAAAATGGATGTGGACAGTCTATTTCAGAGAAAGGAAGGCACTGCAACAAGGTGGCATGCAATGAAGCTAAGAGAGGCAAAGTTTAGGAGAGATGTGTGGAAATATTTCTTCACAGAAAGAGTGGTGGATGCCTGGAACAGCCTGCCAGAGGAGATAGTGGGGGCAAAGACTATGGGGAGCTTCAAGCATGTGCAGGATAGACACAGGAGCATACTAGGAGGAGAAACAGAGGAGGGAGTGACACCTATGACCAACTAGCATCAGAGGTGATGGAATAGGCACGGAAAAGGTGCAGACTGGATTAGCCTAAAGGTCCTTTTTCTGCTGACAAAATCCATGTTTCTATGGTGGTCACTGAAGCATCAGGGAGAGTACCAGTACCCACAATATGATGGGGAGGCAGATGGGCATGTGAATTAGTGCTGCTATATACCAGTTTTAATATGCTGAACCAGTATGGGGTACCATACCATTGATGTACATTATTGTCTTGTGCCTGTAGACTGTCCTTGGGTCATGCGGTTATCGGATGTGGTAGGGTTTGTGGGGGTTAAATTTGAGTCTTAATAGGACATTTCCAATTGTTTGTGTTTGCATCCCTAATGGTTTATTTCCAACCTTTATGTGGTTTGCATTTTGTATGCTAGCAACCCCAATGAGCATTGATATAGTTTTGTGATATAAATGTCCTTACTTAATGAAACTTGTGTAATGACTACATTTACCCCTTCCCCTTTTAAACCCTATGAAAAGCCAGAAGGATTTCTATAAAGGGAGACACAGCAGTCCTTCCATGGACTGTTATCTACCAAAATCCCCTGCTCCCGCATGCTATAGAACCATTTGGGCCTTCAGACTGAAAGCCAAGTGCCCAACACATTGGGTGCAATTCTAGAAGACAAGGACCCTGTGCCCGATTCTAGAAGGGGCATAGTTCCTATGGCTAAGTCCTGTGACTTGTGACATGTGGACAGCTACACCAAATAAAGGGCGTAACCGAGGGGCATGTTGCAAGTCGCACCCTCCATCAGTCTGGCTCAGGTATCCCCCCCACACCTGGAAAGCCCCGTGGGGCTGTTCTCTCCCCCCAGCCCCCGAGCCTCCCTGCTGGCAAATACCCCACAGGGCTGCAATGACCCCCCAGCCCCAAGTCCCCCAATTGTAGTACTCCTCAAGGCAGATATGTCCCCCCACCCCCCTAAACCGTTAATGCCCTGCAGAGCAGAACTCTGTCCTCACCCTACCCATTCCCCAACCCTGAGACACAGGTCCTCATTAGTAAAGCATTATCAGATAGATGATGCTCAATGAATGAATGAGTACATTCATTCATTGAGCACGCCTATACAGTAAGTGCTCCTACAGAACTCAGTTGGTGGCTGGCCATGGAAGTGAGAGGTAGACTGTGCCAGTCGCCAGCTGGAGACGGGTTGGAAGGGGTGCAGGGTGGACTGGCACTGCTGGGTGGGGGCCACTAGACTACCAGGGATATTTGTGTGATACTTTTATTTGTACAAATTGCGGCACTGTGGGGACCTCTGTCTAAGGGTCAGGAAATAGGTTGGTGGAGGACAGAGCTGCCCTACAGGGTTCTTAGTGGTGTGGGTCGGGGCAGGGAGGGAGGGTGTGGGCAGCCCTGCAGGGCTTGGACAGTTTGGGGATTGGGGGGCTGGGGGAGTGAGAGATGCCCTCTGGTGCACCTACTGTAGTGTTCTAGGCATGGGAGAGGGCACATGGATTGGGTGCTGGTCTAATGGTAGGTCTACACAATCCCTGGAGGGCATACATACAGTTACACCAGCTAAATGCTGGCATAACTTACTTTGATAGTTCTTCTCCGGGGGTTGTTGTAGAATCGCGACATTGGGGACTTTGTCATTGCCCTTCCAGAACAGGGCACAACTGCTGCCAGAAATCCCCTAGCACCATGTCGCAGGGGGTTTAAGGTGTATGTGCTGGTGTAAGTCCATTTTGGTGGAAGTGGCCTGCGGCATGTCACAGGCCACTTTGTAGAAAACAGTATGTCACAACTGCTGGCATAACTTGCTACTTGCACCATTTTTTTTAGCAAGTAAAGTTACGCCAGACGTATGTCTTCTAGAATCGGGCCCATTTTCTCTTTTTTAACTAATGAAGTTTATTGAGAATAAAAAGGGATCACACTGTGTTATATTCATAGTGTAACAGAGTGTACCTTGCAAGAATTAATACAAGCAAGCAAGCAAGCAAATCTTTATTTCTTAAGCACTATTCCAACAATCATTGCCCTTTACAAATCACGGCAATAAAACCCATAAAACAGCATATGTAAAAATCTTAAAATATTTGATCTTAAGAAAACAGATAAAAGATGGCAGTAGGCTAACCAGTACTAATACTGAGAAATGCTAGGGAAAATAAATACATTTTTAGGGCAGATTTAAAACCCTCAATGGTCAGGCACTCTCTAATCTGACAAGGTAGAGAATTCCACAGGGTCAGGCCACTCAAGCAAAACAGCAGGACCCGAGGTCTTCAATCGAACCCTGGGAGCCTCTAGCAATCCCTCATTGCCGGAATGGAATGAGCGGATCGGGAAGTAAAGATGAAGAAGATCTTGTAAGTAATGCAGTCCTAGCCTGTGTAGAGCTTTATAGGTCAGTAACCTGACCTTGAAGGTGATCTGCCAATATACAAGCTACCAGTGCAGTTCATGGAGCACAGGAGTGACATGACTAGATCTAGGTAAGCCAGTCAACAACCTGGCCACTGCATTCTGCACTAGCTGCAATTGGCGGATACCGACCCCTAGAAGCCCTAGATAAAGGGCATTGCAGTAATCAAGGCATAAGATCACAAAGGCGTGGACCAACATTGGAAGATCACCATGTGCTACCAGGTGCTTGATCCAGGCAATGTTTCTCAGATGATAAAAATAGGTTTTAATGACAGCCAACAACTGAGATTTTAATGTTAGACCACTATCAAACACAACACCGAGATTTCACACTTGATCAGAGGCAAGCTGCTGGTCGCCCCCTAGCCAAAGCCCAGAAGGCAGGTCTGCCACTGACCCTACACCTTGGTGACCTGGGTCTACTACCAGCACCTTGGTTTTGCCAGGATTCAAGTTTAGCCAGTTGGCACTCTGCCAGCCCTGGTTCTCAGAGAGGCAGCTGTTAAAAACCAAGATCTCATCACCCTGTTTAGGCACAAAGGACATGTAGAGCTGAGTATCATCTGCATAGCAGTGAAAATTCAGCCCATACCACCTTATAATGTCTCCCAACAGCAGCATGTACACTGCAAACAACATGGGGTACAGCACAAAGCCATGTGGAACCCCACATGACAGGAGGACGGGGCAGAGGAATACATTTCTGACACTACTCTCTGAGTCCTGCCAATGAGGAATGATTGAAACCATCTGAGGACAGTTTCAAACAGTACACAGACTATCTGCAGGTGCTCCAGCAGCACTCCATGGTCTACAGTGTCAAATGCTGCACAGAGATCAAGGAGAACCAAGATGGAATGATTTCCTCGATCCCTTTCTATCAGGAGATCATTCAGTACCTGAACCAGAGTGGTCTCAGTACTATGCCTCTTCCTTGACCTGGATTGGAGAGAATCATAGACATTGTGAGATGTCAAATGGCCATCCAGCTGCACTGTAACCACCTTCTCAATAACCTATTCACAAAAGGCAGGTTAGAGACAGGTCTGCAGTTAGCTAAGCAGTCCGGGTCAAGGGAAGCTTTCTTTAGGAGAGGTATTACTACTGCCTCTTCAGAGGGTCTGGAAACACCCCTGAGTCCAACAAGCACCAAACAATCTCAGCAAGGACCGGGCCAATGACATCAACACACCCCACTAGAAGGTGTGCTGGGTCTGGGGCCAAAATACAGAAGGTTTGGTGCATACCCTTGATGATCCACACAATGTCCTTGATCATCAGCTGGCCAAAGTAGGACCAGGCAGGATGTGGGCCTGCAACCTCATGCTGATCACCACAATACCCACTTGAGGGCACCAAGCTGATCTCTGACCTGATCGTGACAACCTTATCGGTGAAGAATTGAATAAACTCATCTCACTTTACTTGCGAAAACACTCCCCATGGCTGAAGACCAGTTGGATTGCACAATCTGTCAACAGTCCGGAAGAGCTGAGCAGGTCGATTCCTCACCATGGCAATCTCTTTGGACAGAAATTCTGCCTTCTTACAAGAGATTGCCAATGGATAATCCATTTAATGAGCTATCAATTTAAGTTTATCAACAACCACGCCAGATTTCCACCACACCACTCCAACCTTCGGCAGATACCATATAGAGTCTCCTCACCTCTTTAAACGTAGCTGTAGGAGATTGGTATTTAGGTGTATTCTTGCTTCTTCCTTAGCATAAATGGATATTTATGAAGACCAAATAAACCAGTGCTTGAACAATGAAACTGTTTCTGTGGAGGCTAAGTAGCACAATTCTTGCAATGTCCTTTTGTTGTTGTGCTGATCCTTTATTCTACGTCTAAAATAAAAAGGTTAAAACAGAACGAGAACAGAACTTGTACCTATGTCTCATTTTCTACATGTTACATTGTAGCTGCAAGGCCACTGATTTACAGTGATTAAAATAATAAAATTCCATTTTCAAGACTTGAAATTCTGGGAATTGTACTGGTGATTGTTAGTCTAATTTCCAGATTTTACCAGAATTCTACTGTAATTCATTTAGTATGTGTTTCAATATTCAGAATAAAAGAAAGCTTGCTATACAGAGCATTAAATGAATGAATGGATAAAAGTACAGGAAGCAATTATAAAAATAAAAAAATACAAGTTCTGCTGATTTACTGATCTGGTCTAAAATTCCAAATTCCATGAAATTGTTTTTACTGCTGTGCAGCCAGTCCAAAATCCTAGACTTTACTGGCTTTTCTGGTGAAAACCAAAAAACAGTGGCCTTGATTATAGGAGAAGACCATTTTATAAAATACAGCTTAATAAGGGTGTTTAGCACTTAACCTGACAGATGAATAAATAATCAATTTACAGTTTATTTCTACATTAGCAATTGATCTAGGACAGGTACCCCTTCTGTGTTGTCCCTGTAATTAGAGAATGGAAGCCACCTAACTTGGAACTTTTCTTGTTGCAATCTAAGCTGGGCAGTAATAGCTTCCATGGACCTGACTGTATTTATAATTGTCACCGACTGTGATACCTTGGGGCAGATTCCAGGAACAAGGATATGACAAGGAGCTAATAGTAAACATATGACAAGGAGTCCATATTGTTCAATGTTAATCACTTCTAAACCCTAAAACAGAAGAAGCATACAGAAAGAACAACTGGCTATCAAATTTAGTGGTGTGGCTGGCTAATTAGGATCCATAATCCATAAGAAGAACTGGCCAATATTGACAAGTGAAGCTGCCATTAATAGTCTTATTGGACATAAACCTTGTATTAGCTGTAGAAGTGCACCCAACTTAAAAGATCTACTAGTGAAAAGTCAATATCATGAAACAGGACACAAAATAAATCAGAACTGTTTACCCCCACCAAAACCAGGATTTCATGTTTATAACCGTTGTAATGTATATAAGTCAGCTCAGACCAGTCATTGTTTTACTTATCCTAAGGTTGGAACTAAACTCAGAATAGTTGAATTTATGACCTGAGATACAAATTTTGTTTTGTCATCATATGCCTGTGTAATAAAATTTATGTAGGACAAACTATTTTTCCTCTAAAACAACATATGCAGGAGCATGTAAGGGACATAATAAACAATTGACCAGAAACCCCATTAGGGCAACATTTTAAAGAATTTTGCTGAGCTTTAACTGTAATGTAATAACTGGGGAGTGTTTTCTCCCACTGAGAAACTGGGTTATAATTCGCCGTTATAACGGCGAACAAGTGCCCGGTTTCTCACATACTGCGCATGCCTATGATCTTTTTCCTCGCTCTCTGATCCTGGAACTGCCACTTCATGAACTACAACTGTGGCGCACAACACAGCAAAATCAGCATGGATTAAACAGTTCAATTTGTAGCAAATTTCCAGTCATACACTAACGTTTGCCATCAGGAGTGAATTTCAAAGATAGCTGCCTTCCGCAGTCATCTTCAAAAAATGAGAAATGATCATCTCGACAGCACAGACATGGCCCTCTTATTCCCAAACCCTCACATCAGGTAGGAAACCATGAAAGCTGTTTATTTTTTTTTTTTTTTGTATTGGTGAAAGTAAAAAAATAAATAAAATGCATCTAACCCCTGGGCTTCAAAATAGCAAACTGATTTTTTTTAAACAGCAGCTGCACACAAGTCACACTCCTACTACGTTTAACAAAGTGATTTTGGGAAAACATTCCCCAGCAATCGACATAAAACAATGCATGGGGATGAGTGAATAAATGAGAAATTATGTGCACCCTAGGTGTAGGATGTTCATATAAAATGTAGCATCCCACACCTCAGTGCACATAATTTCTCATTATACTCTCACCCCATTCATTATTGTGTATATAATTACTGGTTCGCATTTTTTCCCTTAGCAAAAGTCGATAGTAATTTGCCATTATAGCCAGCTGATTATAACGGCAAACACATGCCACTTTTACTATGGGAAAACCATGAACCACAAAGGTGCCACCTCTCGGGAGCTTTTCTGTCACACTGTCCGGCACTGTAAAACAAAATGTTTTTTTTTTTTCATTTTCTTCATTTTAATACACTGAGCCATTGAAGGGAGGGAGGCTGAATGCATTTTGTTGTTAGTTTTAAACAGCACGGGTCATTTCCAGTCCTTTCAGTTCTGCCCGATGCTGTCTTCTGCCCACCTTCATTCAGCACCTTGGCTCCACTACTGTGTCTCCTGCTTTCCTCCTGACTTTCACAAAAGAAAAAAAAAAAGAAATGGGGCTATACAGAGCCTTCGCCACCACCGCTGGATCACTAGTCACAGGGAAGGAACCATTGACTCTGCAACAGGTACTGCTCATCCCCTTCTTATCAGTGCCTCTCTGCATATTTTATATAATTGCTCTGGCAAAAAAATGCGACCCTCAGCAATTATATAAAATAAAATATGGGGTGATGTAAAACTCAAATTTTACAGACACCCTCAGTGTTAAATGCTTAGTTAAACCTCTCGAGCTTCACTCTTAGGGTTTATGTAACATCCAACACCTCGTGTGTGCGTGTGTGTGTGTAAAATTTTTGTTACACACACCACCCCATATATTGTTCTCTATGTTAAAATGGATGGGAGTTGAAAATATTTAAAGAAATATGTAGGGGGTTAACCATCTGAAGAAATAGCTCCAAAAAGGGACAGCTTGGATTTTTAGATTCAAAAGTCTAAATCAGGTGGATTGAATGGCAGTTTTGATTTAAAGCAGTTTCTGTAAAGGATAGATCAATATTGCTGAGATGCTTTTTATTTTAGTCAGAAGTGTAATTTCTTATAATGTGTCTATTGTTTGTATATAAAACCATGAATTAGTGAAATTGTGTACATAATGAACCAATGGATGTGTTTACAGCATGGTTTTAATAATAACACAAATGCATCTTTCAATGAAATACATATTATTCATGCACATGTATTTCTATTCATGAATTCTAATATGTCGTTTTTGTTTCTTCTCATTTTTGAGTATTACAATTAGCTCTGGTGGGCTATAGGGCTATAAATCTGTCAGCAGTGAGCAGCATAGGCATTGCCCAATTTTGGAAATCCAGATGAACACAGAATCTAAGCAAAAGATGGAGTACAACCGTATGAAGATATTGATGTCAGTACAGTTTGTCAGAAGTGTAGCTTTGTTCAATCTGTTTAAGTGATGCCATGGACTTTGTTCACTCAATTTGAATGAGTTAAATCCCACATGATCATGTTAACATAATAAGTGTGGGGTTCCCCATGATTAATGGGCAAGTGTTTAAGTCCAGTAAATTGTGACATCTACATAGAAAGGGAATGCAGTATACTTGTTGCATTAGTAGATCTAGATTGACATTATTTATTGCTATATAATGAATGGTGGCTGTAAAGGACTTTAAGCATACTTTAATATGTATATGTGCTTAGTTATGTGGTTGGTCTGGGGCTGTGTCACCAAACTGATATGTTTTACTATTGGCTAACCTAATCACATGGTGTATGAGCACTAGTACTGTAAGCTTGGTACTAATAAGCTGGGTTCTGGCAGAATACCCTGACCTGATGGCAGACAATGCACAGAGACAGGTGTTGTAGTCTACAAGGTTTATTATCTGGTATACACAAAAAACAGCTTACCTAGACAGCTTGGAGCTCGGCACCTTTCTGAACACCTGAGTGATCATGCAGAAAACTCAGTGAACTAAGAACTTACATCATGTTATATAGTATACATGACAAGGTCATTTACCTAAGTAACTCCTCATCTGCCAAGCCATGTAAGGCTCTCATTGATGGATAAGGTGGGCGTCTTGGCACCCAAAACTATACCTTTTCACATGTACAGTAGTAATGCCGAATTAGTCAAAGGATTTTTAAGGAGTTTTAAAAATCCCTTTTGAGAATTGTGAAACATTGTGAAAGGCATTTTTTTTTGTTTTGTAGTGTGTGCAATATTACCAGGAGAGCTGCTTGGATCTGATAGTCTAGCTGAAAATCCAACAGGTGTTGTTAGAGTACGATAATAGGAACCGGTCTCTTTCTGTAGTGAAAATATGTCTGCATTGCTTTGTTATGTGAATCTCTAGTTCACTGAAGTTGCAGACTTCACCAAAAACTTTGCTGGTCTATAGATAGAGTGCTTGCCCTTGTAAGAGAAGGTTATAGGTTCAGTCCTAGAGTGCAATGATTTTTAGTTCATACGTTTCACCCAGAGAATATGGTTTAAAACTTAAAACAGGCTTAAACATTTGCATTAAATATTCTTATATCAGTTGCAACTTCACTTGATCCATGGAAGCAATGAGAATAGTACATTAAAACAAGCTAACTGTAGCAATACTGTATGTGTAGGTAGGAGGTTGTTCTTTCATGACATAAAGTTCATGAAAGAAAATGTGCATGACATGTTTGCTGCCTAGAAAAGTGCCTTTAACATGTATGCTAATACAGTATTTCTACAAGAAGTAAAGGTAGCAGAAACATGCTTTTGGCACAGCTACTATAATTTTTTTTAGTTTGCACTTAATTAGTGATCCATGGTGGCAAACTGTAAACTGCATACATCACAAACTTGAGGAGGGACAAAATAGTATTAGAACATGAAGTTACTGATAGGAAATATGTGTGTGTGTGTGGTGTGTCTGTGTGTGAATTTTAAAGTGTTCCACAAAATGGTGTGGGGTTCTAACCAGGGTGCTGTGTCAGTATTTTTTTTTCCTTACAAAAAGAAGTGTTTTGATACCACACTTTTTAAATAATTCAGTTCAAGTGAACTGCTGAGTATCATATATATTATCAACAGTAATCCCAGGAGGGCAGAAAAATTGTAACTCAATCAAAATGATGTTGCTAATCAATTACATTTCAAAGCATCCTGGGAGCATGTAGTTTACTAGAGAAGACTTTGTTTTACCTTTTAATTAATAGTACACTGGTAGAGTGCTTGTCTCTTAACAAAAAATAAAGGGTTCAAATCCTGAAGGTGCATCTTTTTTTTCATGTGCTATAAATAAAAGTTTTGATACAGCATGTTTTACTAAATTCAGTATAAGTGAGCTCATTATCAAGATATTGTCAAAAGCAGTCCAAGAAGGTCTGATACAGTTCAGAACAAGTTACATTTAACTGACTGCCATTTAACTGCCACCACCCTTTTGACAGCTGATCAAATATCAAAGTGCCCTAAGAATGTCCCGTTCTCTTAGGCAGCTTGTATCACTCCTGTTAATTAGTAGTACAGTAGCAGGGTTTCTGCTCATTAACCACAGGGTACAGAGTTTGAATCCTATTGAGGTGAACATTTTCTTTTTTTTCTTCTTCATTTCTCCCTTACCTAATTTAGTGCAAGTAATCTGTGCAGAGCTACTGATTATCTTAAATATTGTCATCAGCAATCCCAGAAGGGCAAAATATAGTGAAACCACACTCCCACACAAGGTGGAGCAGCTCATCCTAGGTGACCTTAATGTCAATTGGCTGAGTACCACTGCCCCTTCATCAGGGATTCCTTCCCTGCTCTAGATATGACCCAACTAGTTACCTCACCCACTAGATTTAACTGGTCAAGCGGGTCTGCACCCTTCTAGATGAAATTCTGTCAACCCCCCAATAAAATCAGGGATATTAATGTATTACCAGACTCTCTTAGTGGCCATTCTCCTGTCCTCTGTCACTGGTCAACTCCCACACTAAAACCAGTGTACCAGGTCACCTTGCACCAGTGCTTTCACCCGGGATCTCAGAAAGCTAAAGACACCTAAGCTTGACTGGTCCCAATCCTACTTGCAATGGATATTGACTCTGTCCTAGTCTGTTTCTCCACTGCCTTCAGCAAGGTCTGTGACCTTTTGCCCCGAACTAGAATCTGTACCAAGAAACACAATGCCCCATGGATCTCCCATCCCTCATCCAAACACTGAAACCAAGAGATAATCTCTGGCATATTGCTGTCAAGACACGCAAACTGGCTGACAGACAAGCCTATAATGCACCATTAACAAGTGCACCTGGGCTATAAGGCAGGCTAAGGCCGAATATTATCAAGCCACCCTTGAATCCACTTGGGGCTCATCCCATGCCTTCTGGGACAATATGAAAGAGCTCAATGGAAAGACCCACTCCTCCCCACCATCACTACTCTCCATAGATGGTACCATCACTACTGATCCTCCCCTCATTGCTGAGTGCCTCAATATGGCTTTCTCAGATCTAAGCTCTGTCCTCCCCAACTACTTTTTCAACCCTATCCCTGCCTCCACCCCCACACCTCAGATCACCCCTCTTTCAACCTGTGTGTTATATCACCCCTTGAAGTCAGGCCTCATCTGCAAAAAGCCTTAGCTAGCAACAACCCCAGCTGTGATCCCCTGGATTCCAGGATTCTCCAATTAGTCCTAAATACTGTACTAACCCCTCTCACCAACCTTTTAAACCAGTCACTATGTCTTAGTCAATTTCACAGTGCCTGGAAAACTGCAGAAATCACCCCTATCCATAACAGTGGATATAGAACATCCCCTAACAATTTCAGGCCCATCTCCATTCTCCCCCTCTCTCCAAAACACTGGAAAAATTAGTGGCCATTCAGCTCTCCGAGTATCTGGCCAAATACAACCTGCTGTGTCCAGGACAACATGGATTCCACCCTGGACATAGCACCACTACAGCCCTCCTGGAGTTCTCCCAGCACCTCCACTCTGCTGTCGACTCTGGTCATGTTGCAGGTGCAGTGTTCATTGACCTCTCCAAGGCCTTTGACACTGTCTGTCGCCCCCTCTTACTTGACTCCCTCCACCAACTTGGCTTCTTCCTAGCCCACTGGCTTGGTTCACCAGTTACCTCTCTACCAGATCACAGTGTGTGAAGGTAAATGGCACCCTGTCCAATACCCTGCCTGTTCACTCGGGGGTCCCCCAGGGTTCCATCCTGGGCCCCATACTGTTCAACCTATTTCTAAACACCCCACCCAGCTCCTGCTCAGGTAATATGCTACTCTATGCCAATGATGTGGTTCTCCTTACCTCCCACCCTGACCCCACATCTCTACAGGAATCCCTGCAGCACACATTCAACCAAGCCAAAAAGTGGTTCCTTGACCACTGGTCATTAACCTCAAAAAAAAAACAAATCTATGCTTTTTTTGCATCACCAGAACAAGGCCATAAATGCTCCCCTCTTCATTCTCCCCAGTAATGCTAACCCTCTTGAACAGGTGTCATCCTACAAGTACTTGGGCATCACCTTCAACTCGGCTCTTACATTCCACACCCACATCAATACCCTGTCCTCAGCCATAAACTCTCGGATTGGCCTTCTCTATCGCCACAGAGATTGCCTCCCCCAAACCACCTTCCAACTGGCCATCAACTCTTCCGTCTTGTCCCTAGTGGACTACGGTCTACCTATCTATGCTGTGGCCAACAATACCACTCTCACCAAAATCCAGACCTCGATAAATGAGGCCTGCAGGCTCCTGACTGGCACATCTCTCTGCACCCATACTTGCCTGCTCTTTTCCACCGCCAATCTGCTCACCTTGGAGGTGCGCCTGTGCTACCAAACCTGCTTACTTGCCAAAAAATCCCTGCTAGGAATCTCCCCCCCAGGGATCACTGCATCCCTGTGGCTTGCATCCCCATCTGTTGCCACCCATAGCTCAGTTAAGACCACCTTTCTGGTGCCCCACCAAGACCTCCTTAGCCCAAAGGTCCTTCCAATCAGTGCCCCCATGGTTCAACTCCTCATGCCCTCTTTCATTAAATCTATCAAAATTGGTCCCTTTAAAGTCACTCTCCTTAACCACCTCTTTGGCACCCAAAGCTGTAGTTGCCCATAATCAACCTAATGTTGGGATCCCTCCCAGTTTCTGGCCCATAGCCTTGACAATGTTCGTTGGACTTCCCCCCCCCCTTTATTTTCTCTTCCTCACCCCTGTCCCCCCCCCACCTTCCACATAGGTATTTACCTGATATGACCAGGGTTATAACTTCTACTGTTGTTGTACTTTATATGATTGCTATATACTGTATGTAACTTTATTTCATAAACCACTGTTATATTGTGTTCTTCTGTTATATGTATTGCACTTGTTTGTTACCACTGTTGTATCTCACACTGTAACCATGTCTACCCTCCCTGTGATGAGGTGTTTTGTAAATGAGTCCCTGACTCAAAGGTTGTAAATCCGACTTTAAAAATAAAAAATAAATAAATAAGCATATTTTCTTCAATCCATATAGCACTGCCAATATTTAAAGAGCAGATCATATTTCAAGTGTTCTAAAACTGAAAATCAGTAGTTTACTACAGCAGCATGCATTTTCTGTACTGACTAGCAGTCCATTGGTATGGTTTATGACTTCTATCCAAGAGCTAATTGGTTCTAAGCTTCATGTGACAAAGTTCTTCTTTCTTTCTTAAACATTCTTTTTAAAAAATGTTGTATCAGTTGCAAATACACTTTAGTAACAATCTATAGAAGCATTAAGAACAGTACATTTTATCAAAAATCTTATTTTTTAATTAAAAAAACAATTTCTGGAGATATGATAGAAGGTTGTGAGTCATCAAAACAAGAAGTTCATAAAAAGAGTGGTGGCAGTACAGAGGAGGGCAACCAAATTGGCATATGGCCTGCATCAGAGGCCCTGCGAGGAACAACTCAAGGACTTAAGCAGGTACTCGAGAGTTCAGATGGGAAATGGGAGACATGATACAAACATTCAAGTACTTCAAAGGTATCAAAATGGTACAGGTTGTTGGCATGTATTAAGGCTGACTTTAAAAACATGGGTGAAGTTGTACAAGGGTTCCGGGATAGGATTCAGTCCAATATGGACACAAATCGGAGGTGGAAACTCATTAAGCTAAAGACAGAGGAGGCAACACATTCCTGGAGCAAGGCCCAAAGTAAAAAAGCTAGGGCAAAGACACCTAGCAGGATGATCTAGAGTGTCATAGACAGGGTGAGGAGGGAAAGAGTCAGGAGAACAGGGTGCTCATTATGGGAGCAATGTTAAGATGAGTGATTTTGAGTCCTTTGGGGAGATGAGAGTGGAAGGTATTAGCCCTGGGTTCATGGATACATAGATACATAGACAGTGTCGGCAGATAAGGGCCTATGCCACCTAGTCTACCCATTTGAGTTTGTAACTTCAGTTTATATTTTCCTAGAACTATGTTGCCCTTACCCTGACCTCCAGAATTCCTTCATGTCTATCCCATGCATTCTTAAATCCCATGATTGTTTCAGCCCCCACCACTTCCTCAGGCAGGATGTTCCACTTGTCCATCACCTGTTCTGTGAAGAAATTCTCCCTCACATTTCCTCTGAATCGTCCTCCCTCCAATTTCATCTCATGCCCTCTAGTCCTGGAACATCTTTTTAGCTTAAAAATAGTGTATTCTTGCACCCTGTTCCTCGCTGTAAGATACTTGTATGTCTCTATCATGTCCCCTCTCTCCCTCCTCTCCTCCAGGGAGTACATATTCAATTCCTTCAACCTGTCTTCATAGGACTTGTGATGCAATCCATGTACCATCTTTGTTGCCCTCCTCTGAACCTTCTCTACCTTGTCTATGTCCTTACGTAGATAAAGTCTCCAGAACTGTACACTGTACTCCAGGTGGGCCTTACTAGTGTCTTGTATAGTGGAATCATGACCTCCCTTTTCCTGCTGGTGATGCCCGTGCCTATGCATCCCAGCATCCTATTTGCTTTACCTGCTTCATTTCTGCATCCCCAGCTGTATGAAGTAGCAATGTTATGATGAGTTTGATGAGTTTAATTACTCTTTTAGAGGGCTTGAGCTGTGTGAATGGGGGGTGAGAAGAGGTGCTGGGATGGGGATATCAGAGGAGTATTAATTAAGGTAGAAAGGCAAGGAGGGTAGTGGGTGGGAGTATCGATGAACCTGTTGGCCAAGAGCAGTGGGGTAGTTGCCTGAAAGAGATGGCTGAGTTAAGAGCAGGGGAGGTGGAAGGGTCTGAGGTGGAGATGTAAGGGATGGAGGGGTATTTATTTATTTAGTTAAACATCAGTTTAGAAACCTTTGAGCCAGAGGCTCATTTACAAAGGTACCTCGTCACAAAGAGGACATCAGAACAGTAGTATAAGGGACACAGTACTTACAAACAAAAAAAGTTACAGTTCAATTACAATTTTGTTTCAATAGAATACAATCTCCAACGAAGCAAAAGATAACAAAAGGTGCAAAACTTATGGTCGGGGGAGAGATGGTGGGAGTAGAAGGGAGGGAGATAGGGGAGGAGGAATTAGTAGGGAAAGGAAGGGGGGCCGCTCAGTGAGCATTGTCAAACAGAGTATATATATATTTTTTTTTACACTAGGCTAGCGGCAGTTGCATTTGCGAGAGCTAAGCAGGAAGTTTCTATAGGGATGGGGAAGGCAAACTAACATGGTTAGGAGGGAAAAGACGAATATGGGAATTAGGAAGATTGCAGGGTAAGCAGTGCAAAATGCAGATAAGGGGTTTATGGGCTACCAGATAAAGCAGTGAGTATAGCAGTATATGTAGCTATTTGGAGAGGGGGAGGGTTAGAGTAAAAATGTATGATTGATGCAGCACTAATTGTCAGAATATAGAAGTTAATTGGGATAAAAGAAAGTGATGGGTGATTCAAAATACCAAAATCCTCCTGAATCTTCTCTGTTGGAGGAGTGGACTGGGAGACAGATAAAGCAGTTAATGTTGGGGACTCAGGGAGGAGGACTCTTTCAATGAATGGTTTCAGGGAGGGAAAAGGGAAAGGAGCATTAGGGAGGGGAGGGTGGAGTGGACTCTGGAGTGGACCCTGATATCTCACCATTCCAATTCCTCCAAAATAAAATCCTACCTACTGTAGTCCAAGACTCCAAACCATATGTGTGTGTCTGGGAGGGCCAGAAGCTTACAGGCAACTAACCATATACCATGTAAGGGACAGAGGTTTACATGCAACTAACCATATACCATGTAAGGGAAAGGCAGTTTTTTCTTTTTTTGGACTTATCCTTGTGTTGGGACTGGACTGGGACTTGGGATTAAAAACTCCCTTACTTAACATGACACAGAAGTGTTGTTCTGTACTGTACTGACGTGTTAGGGAAAATGTCTGTTTTGGTGCAGCTACTCGATGCAGCCCAATCTCCATGTTTTTTCACTACTTAACTAGCAAGCAGTGCTATACTGACCTGTTTAGGAAGAAATATTCCTGTGTTTTCACTACTTAAAAAGAATCAAAACAGCTCTTAATAAGTCCTATCATCTTGTGACAGGTGCTGGTAAAAGAACCCATACCTGTGAGCTCTATAAACAAACGTCATGGCTCCATTTTCAAGGAAGGATTCACTACCAGACCCACCTACTGACAAAGAAAATCTGCCTTGGCCTTACCCCACCTGCCACACCAGAATTGTACTACTCACAGTGCTCAGTTTGCTTTTGTAGATACCATCAACATTTTGTTAGACTAGCCAGAGAAGATTAACATGCTGTTACTGGTGGCATGTGAAAAAATCACCTCCGGGATTATGCTTGTGGCAGACCCACATTCCCAACCTGGATCCGTTTCTGAGAGGCTGGTGCATTACGATTGAATTGAAGGAATCACTATTTAAAGAAAAATCACAGTAAATGATAAATAGCTAAACTTTATACATGCAGGGGCATTTTGCAGTACATGAGTGATAGTGTGTGCTAGGAGGCACACTTCTACATATGGAACAAAGCGAAGGGCAAAGCTGACAGTACCCCTTTAAACTACCTGACTCGATGTGGCCAGCATGGGATCAAGTGACAAAAACAGGAGGGTGGTAATCATAACTCTTGAGGGGATCTAAGCACCAGCTGATGCAAGCACCAGACCATCTTTTTCTCAGATTCTAGAGAGGATCGCCACTGCTCGCTCAAGCCATGGTTCATGCTTAAGTAAAGCACAGTAACTCAGTAACAGATATGGAACTTAACATAGAAACATAGAATTTGTTGGCAGATAAGGACTGCTTGGCCCAGTCCACCTTTTAAAGAGGAAGGCTATTCCACAGTAGTGAATGGACTGAAACAGTAATGGAGTAATGGATAATGATACAGAACATTTAAAGGCAAACTACCATAACTTATTCCCTGTGAGACCCAGTATCTAATCCTTGCCACACAACCTGTTGGACACTGGTTCAAACGTCTCCAGCATCACTTACACCCTGTCAAACCCAGAGGCATGTCCCTGGAGAACGACTTAAACCCAGCTGAGATGAAGGTTTAATCCTCTACAGCACAATTTATATACATTAGGGCCCGCATTAGCCTCTAACCAGCATCACTTATATTGTGAGAACAATGTGTAAGTTCCTCCATATACCACCTGCACTCTGTTAGACCCATATTTAAGTTCCTCCTGTACTACGTACATCCTTTTAGACCCAGGATCAATTCCTCCCAGCACCACTTACATCCTTCATATGTTCTGTATACACTACCTCCACTAGGCAAACATTGTGCCATTTAGTTTTGCCCAGGCAACAGTATGAGTAGATGCATGAGAAATGGTTATAACACAGAGCTCAAGAAACACTTGAGATCTACCAGTGTAAAACCGACATGTAAACACAGTACACCTAATTTACAGAATGAGTACTGTCCTACATGATATTGTCTAGTGGCATTGATGCAGTACCTATCAATTATGTAAAATGGAGTACTGAAATCTACCACCCCAAATCTTATTCTAAAATACCCCCCCAAGTAGTGGAGTAGTACAGTGAATTTCAATAACGCTTCAAACAGATTATTTACAGAGTGGTCCTTGGTGAAAAGGCACAAGGAAAGTGTTATATCCATACTGTAATGTAATGTTATGAAAAGTGGCATACATGTTAAAAAGAAAACAAAATAATTTTTTTTTTTATTTCAGGGTGACCTCTTGAATACAACATGTGTTAAACTTTTGTAACAAACAACAAGTTAATGCCACTATAAAAAAAACAGGCACTACTGATGAAGAGGAAAATGCTGTTTAATAAACAAGTTATCATGAAGTTCACAAATGTAACTTTACACAATATTTACACTTTTGTTGAAGGGCTTCATTTATTTTATGTCTAATTGTTGCAGTATCGCTGACCTGTACATTTTTATTAAGCATCTTCTTGAATGCCATGTGTATTTATTTTTGACTCAGGAGAGTCTATAACCGAGACTTGTATCTCAGTGAACCTAACCTGCAATTACAAATTAAAATAATTAAATAACAAATTCCTTGAAACAGGCACACCCTAGTCTCTCAGTAAATATTTGGAAAACCAGGAAGCACATAATGGTACTGAAACAAAGGAAGTAACAATGGCATGAAATAATCCTGGAATTTGATTGGCCAGTCTGGGAATGGAGCCGTGATGTTATCCCAGTACAACATCTCGGCTCTAGTCCCAGCACAGAAATGACCACATGAAATGTAAAAAATTAAAATGAAAGAAATCATTCCACAGCCGCGATTACTTGACTGTCCAACTCCCGCTCAGAACCCGACCTTACTTACTTTGCTCCCAGCACCACCAACAATTTCACACTCATCTTTCTCTTCTGCTCTCCTCGCTATGTCTAAAAAAATAAATACCTCCATCAGAAAACAAAACTGGGCCTTCTTACTCCCGTAACTCCCAGAAGTATGGACAACCTATTGCACCAGCATACGGGATTTCTGCTCCTTCACCCGTGCACACTTGTACTCCCAAACAAAAATAAAAAACACTTTTTAAAGAAAGCCAATAGACTTAAAACAAAGCCATACCTCTACTTTGCCTTTTTTCTTCACAACAGCCCTGTGGCAGCCGCTACGAGTTGGCTTGTCAGCTAACCTCAGTGGCTCAGTCAACACAGCCTTGCAAGCCCTTGCCATCTGCCTCTCCATTTAAAATTAAAAACTAACTATAACAACCAGAAAAAAAAAAGAAAGCATATTTTAACCCATACTCTGTGACCCCATCAGACCTATGTCTCCCAACAGAAACAGCACTGTAGCGAGGGGAACCTGGTAGGCAAATACAATGCAGAACATACAGCCAGCACCATCTAGTGGTCAAACTGTGGACTTTTTCTAAAAACAAATACCTCCACACATGAAAAATACAAAAAACACAGAAAACATCTTTTTTTTCTATTTTTTGTTTTAAAACAAACGAGCCATTGTATAATAGCAATAATGCACTCCAGGGTGTGTGTTGTGCTGGGATAACTTCACTTCTGGGGTGATTAGTCGCACTCGACCTCCGGCCTCATGCCTAATCACCCAGGCGTGAAGTTATCCATGCACAACACACACCTGTCGGCATTATTGCTTAACTCACACCTACAGTAGGCGGACACTGTAAAAGGCCATTAGCCCCAGAAGGTAGCAGATTAGAGTTCTTCGATCTTTTGTTTCTATAAGCAGCTAGTGCCTCAGTGAGGAACCTCAAAATGTGTGTGTTTAATGCTACAACATTCTGTCTTCTTACTGTAGAAAGCATTAGATAGGAGAGGTTTTTTTATCTTTTCTCCTGTCCACCACAGCCTCCTCATGGGCTATGAGCCCTCCCTTGGAGTGGTTCATCCTCTGATCCAACTCCCAGCTCATCCACCCTCGAGGTTCCCCCATGGATTGCCCCCTCCATGGCAGGGCTAGGTGGGGTTGCAGGCATACCCCCACCATCCTGGTACATTAAATCAGGTGGTTGAGGCAGACTCACTGGTGTGATTGGGCCATCATAGGTCCCGTGGGGACTGCAGCATTTTCAATTTTCTCCCACCCCACCATTTTAATGTGAGAAAGTCGGCTTCAAGCATCCTGACCAGCACTGCCCTCCAGCTACTGCCAGAGGGCAGTCAATGGGTGGGATGACTAGTCCCCTTCCCCTGAGAGAGGAGAGCACTCCTCCAGATACTCAGTCCTCTCTTCCCCTTGCCAATCACTGGCAACCCAGGCTGATTCCCAAACCTGAGTCACAGGCATGGGACAAGGTGTGGCATCCAGTACCTCAACCCTCAGCACCACTGGGTTGGCAGGAGAGGATTGTTTAAGTATTAATTTCTTCAGATAATACAAAGCAATGCGGTAGCCATGTTAGTCCAGACAGTGAGAGAGAGAAATAAAATAAATGCTTTACCCTTTATTGGACTAATTGTTTTTTGTTTAGTTTTTTGCTTTCTTTATCCTTCTGTCTGTGGAACTCTCTCCAGCTACCCTAGTGCCAATCTTTACCTCCCTGTCTGAAACCTTACCTTCAGGCACTCTGACCTGATGAATCCCCAGACTCTAAGCCCCCTGGGGTAGGGCCACCCACCCTGGTGCTCTATCTGTAAATCCAATGTATCAGAGTCAGAGGGAGTCACTTCCACAGGCAGGTCTGATGGTGGGAGTGTGGACCAACATGGGGGTTTTGTTGGCTTGAGTGTTGCTCCCTGGGATTGGACATGCAGTGATGCCCTGCTTGACATGCACATGTACCATGCACACTCAAAGGCATCAGCCACAGCCCCAATCCCTGTATTTGCTGGCTGGGCAGTGCAACCCCTCAGTCACCACCAGGGTCTGCTGCTGCACCGGCAGAGCTAACCCCCTCCTGATGAAGGAGACCAGCACATGGGATGCTCGATCCTTCTTCATCCCACCAATCCCTGGTGACCCATGCTGGTTCCTGAACATGGGTCGCCCGGCTCTAACAGAGGTGTGGCGTCCAGCACCTCAACACTCCGTGCCACCAGGACGGCTGGACTACATTGTTTTAAATAGTAACTTTACCCAGTGAAAGTGTATAATTCCCAAATGTTAGTCCGTAAAGCAATATAAGGTGTGTTTATACCGCATCTCTGTATCTTCCATGCGCTCCACATAGGCGATCCATTTATAATGCATAGCACATGTTTACGGCACCGTTTACACTGCTACCAGTTGTGCCATGTTGTGTTCAGGATTCTGGGAGCTTGGTTTGTCCCCAGTGACATCTCCAATGAGCGCCTCTGTCTCCAATAAATTCCACTGGTTGCCATGGCTCCCTGCATGCAAGTGCCTGCATAGTGGACCCTGTCTAGATAGTGGGCTATTTAAATGTTTTCTCCAGTAACTTAATGTCCCTCTTCAGGTACGTGTGCCAGTACTGCATGCAGTACTCCTGGTGTGACCTAACTAGTGATCTATATAATAGCAGAATGACTTCCCCCTCCTTGAAGATTTACCCTTAGCAAAGCAGCCCAGCATCCTGTTGGCCTTTGCAGTCAATTTTCTGCATTTTGCTAAGTTGTTCATTGTTCCTGTAATGAGCACCCCAGCTCCTTCTCCTCCTCACTCTGGAGTAGGGTAACCACTGGGGTGCCGCAAGGATCAAGCACTAGGCCCTGGTCTCTTTATTATATTTATCATTGAAATCACAGAGGGACTGAAAGGGAAAGTATGCCTATTCACAGATAATGCATAGCTCTGCAACAGAGTAAGGGAAGGCAAGGCAAATTTTATTTCAAGAAAGCCCATCCGGAGGCTCTGGGTGCGAACATACTACAACTCAATCATACAAATCATATTAGATATATAAACAACATACTATAAGCAAAGAATACAATATTCTAACAGTTAAAACAAAATAATATAAATACTACCCTCAGCAACAGCAACTAGACTCAAAAGAATCAAGGGTTAATTTAAATCTAAAATTCTGAGACCGGGTAAGGGCTATAATACACAGTCAGGGAAGGCTTGATTATACAAAAAGGCCTTGAGGCTGGCTTTGAATACCTCAACAGAAGGGGCCTCCCTAACCGCTGGAGAAAGCAAATTCCACAGGACGGGGGCGGTGACACTAAATGCTCTGTCACCTGCTGTTTTTAACCTCATCCTGGGAATAGCAAGAAGGCCCCTTGAGAAGGATCAGAGGGAGTGGACCGAGACAGCAGGTGTAAGAAGGTCCTTCAGATAGCCAGAGCTCAGGCTGTGTAGGACCTTAAAGGTGAGCAAACCCACCTTAAAGAGGACCCTCCACCTAGCTGGCAGCCAGTGCAGTTGACACAGCAACGGAGTGATGTGACAATACTTAGGCTGTCCTGTCAACAGCCTAGCTGCCACATTCTGCACCAGCTGCAGTCAGGTGGGGTACCCCAGAGACCCCAAGATAGGCACATTACAGTAGTCAAGCCTGGATGTCACGAAGGCATGTACCAAGGTGGGAAGGTCCAGTAGTGGAACTAGGGGCTTTATGCTGGTGATATTCCTCAGATGATGAAAACTAGTGTGGACAACAGATGCCACCTGAGACTTAGGTGTCAATCCGCTGTCCAGAATAACGCCCAGATCACACACCCAAGAGGAAGCCTTCAATGGTACAGAGCCAAGAAAAAGCCCTGTCTCTGCACCAGAGTCCAACCTATCACGCCCTCTGTTTGACTCTACCACCAGCACCTCCATCTTATTGGGGTTCAGTCGCAACCAGCTGGAGGCCATCCAGTCATTGATCTCGGCGAGGCAGCTGTTAAGTACTTCCACTGCGCAGGGTGTTCCGGGGCAATGTAAAGAAACAGCTGGGTGTCATCAGCATGGCAATGAAAACCCAAGCTGTACTTCCTAATGTGCTCTCCCAGGGGCAGCATATACACAGCAAACAACATCGGTGACAAGACCGAACCCTGGGGAACTCCGCATGACAGGAAGCCAAAGGAGGAGAAATTCCCCACCACTACTGTCTGCCTCCTGTTAGATAGAAAAGACTCAAACCAGCAGATAACAGTGTCGATGAGTCTGCAGAATTCCCTTAGGCAGACCAGTAACACTCGATGGTCAACCATGTCAAATGCTGAGGAGAGATCAAGGAGAACAAGAATTGTCCCTTCCTCTCAGTCTCTAGCCCTAAGGTGGTCATTATGCACCCGAACTAGCGCAGTTTCTATGCTATGTCTTGCACAAAATCCAGACTGGAGTAGCTCATATAAATCATGGGCCACGAGATGCTCTTCAAGCTGAAGCACCACCACCTTCTCCACAATCTTACCCAAAATGGGAGATTGGAGATGGAATAGTAATTGCTTTGGCGTCAGGGTCCCACAATGTTTTTTCAGAAGCGATCTCACGGTGCCTCCATCAAGACATCAGGAAAGACCCACTCTGACAAAGAACACTGGAAAATCAAGGCAAACACCAGTCAACACATCCCATTAAGAAATGAGTTGGCACTGGGTCCAGTTCACAAAAGGTGTGCCGGAGCATGGAAGCAATCTCAGTGATCTCAGCCACCTCCACCAGTCTAAACTCACCCCAACCAGGCAAAGTGCTCTCCGGTCAACCAAGGTGACCACTTTCGGCCAAACTCTGGCCTGCTGGTGAAACCTCCTGCCTGATGGAAGACACCCTGTCCGAGAAGAACTAAGCAAACTCCTCACACAATGAGTTCAAAAAGGCTACCTTTGGCTGTAGACAGGAAGAATGGAGAAACCTGTCCACAGTCCGAAAGAGTACATTTGGTTGGTTCTTCCAGTGGCAATCTCCCTGGACAGGAATTCTGCCTTCTTATTGTTGATTGCCCCTTGGTATGTACCATAATACACATGTAGGGCCAGTGTGTCTAGCCCCAGGCTGGACTTCTGCCAGTAGTGCTCTAATCTCAACCAAGGTCTTCATCACCTTGAGCTCCCCATCTTGCAGGGGGACCTCAGGTGAGAACTGGGTCATCACGAGACAGGTGTGAGGGAGTCAGTGCACCAGACATGCCTTATTATAGGCATCAACTGCTGCACACACACCCCCAATGTATGGACTGTCCACACTAGATAGATCAGCCACCACCAAAAACCCTCAGGGTCAACCCCTCAAAGGCGGTAGCTGACCATATCTGCAGGGGAGGGTTCTCAGGGGGCCCTGAACTGGAACTTCACTGTGCAGTGATCGGACCAAATGACTCGATCAATCCTGAGACTATCAATCTTAAGCCCCAGTGAGAACACCAGATCCAGCATGTGGCCATCCTGGTGGGTCATGGAAAGAAACTCCTTGGCAAGGCCCAGAAATGATATCATCTGGAGGAAGTTGTAACCAAGCTGAGAAGATTCATCATCAGCCCAAACATTGAAGTCCCCAGCACTAAACATCTGGGGCCTCCAATGTTTCACCGATATCAAATCGGCCACCTCCTGTAAGAAATCTTCCACCACCCCAAAGGGGCAGTAAATCAGAAGAATCTGGCAACCTGCACCGGACCCCTACAGATGGTCACACATTCAAATGAATGTGGTGCTCTCACTAGGTGCAGGGTGAAGCCTAGCTCAGATCTAAAACAGATGCTACCCCCCCCGCGTTCCACTCTGGAAATGCACTTCGGTATGCCGGGTGGGCGTGACCTCTAAAACTGGGCCGGCATCATCACCAATCCAGGTTTTCATAATGCAAGCCAGATTGACTGAAGAAACCAAGTCCACTATAATCACATTCTTGTTTCTGACCAATCTGGCATTGCACAGCACCGCCCTCAGGGGATTGTGGACAGTGCGGCCCCTCTGGTTGCCTGCCCTCTCGGTCTGATGAGAACCATGGTGATGGGAACTAAACATGTCTGGCCTCTTCCTAGGATCTGTCAGACCCCAGGGCACCTTCTGCACCCCACTACCTCGATCCTACCACCCACTGCAGTGCATGGGGCAACCCACCCCACCCGAACCATACATTTGCTCCCTATTCCAACCTCCCTACAGCGCTTTGCTGTAGTAACAGACACTGGGAGGCTGAAAAAGGCCATAGATCAAGCAGCTGGGATGCTCCATACACTATCCTAGCCGCCCCAGGCCCTCATACCTTCCCAGACATCCCTCCTGGTCAGGTATTCCTGACCCAGGATACACAACCCACAAACACAATAAATTCAAAAACAAATAAATATAACAGCAACCAAATAGTTATAAAAACACATACCCATTCACTCACACATAAACTCACCTTTCACATGCTCATAAATATCCCACTATAAAACAAACCCCCAAAATACTAACCCCCAAAATCCTACTGTTTGAAATACTACCAAATCATCTCAAAAAATAACAAAAAACACTGAGCAAAAAAAAAAACAGTAATAGTGAACTAAACCCAGTCCAGTCAGACAGATTTTGTCAGTAGTTTGCTGTCCAATATACTTGCAGTGTTCCAGTATAATCACATTGTGTAATCCTTCTTAGTCGTACAAAAAGGAGCTCGCCAAAGGTACCAAAGAATATTCATAGTGCAAAAGGAAGAGCTCTCACCACCCCTCGCCAATAATATCTGTCCATACAATGCGGCCCTCTCACTGCCACAGGTCGACTGACATTAAATGAATAAAAATCAGAAAGAGGCCCTCTGACTGCCTCCTTAAATTGGCATATAGTTATATAGCACCAGCATAGTTCATAATGTACTTGCAATATCAGGTGGGCAATCCCAACATCCAGTCCTCAGCTGGTAATCCAAGTGATCTTCAAAAAGTGGATCTAATAAGTGGAACTTTGAAAGTTCAAGAGAAATGAGATCCAATCCTAAGGTACAGTCTCCTTTCTGCAAGCCTAGGCTAGACTCACCCCAAAGCAGGCACCAGGTGCAAGCAAATCCCCCCCAGTTAAGCAAGCAAAGCACACCCAACCTAACCAGGCAGCCCCTGGTGAGCTCAGGACGATCTGAAAGAAAGCTGACCTTCCAGTTGGTGCCACCCGATCCTCCCAATGGGAGATAGCTGTACCCCGAGGACAAGTCAGCCTGGCCTGCCCAGTTCACCACTATCACTACCTTGGATCCTTCTCTCTGCTTGAAGCAAGAAGGCTAAACAGACCCTTAGTTTGACCTCTCCAAGTCACCACCACTGGCCCAGTCCAAAAAGCTATATACCGCAACAGACATGTACAATGGTCTGTAGAGTCTACCGACCGGTACCACTCTGGCAACCTGCTTCTCTCCAGTCTCCGTCCGGACACGGTCTCTCTTAAAATTACCAAGCCAGCTGAAAACAGCTTCTTGATCCAGAATACTCCAAGAAAAGACCAGGGATGGGGGTAGATGAGGAACGATATAAGAAAGCTGAAAGAATGGTTATGGGTCTGGCAACTGGGTTTTAATGTAAAAAAGTGCGAAATCATGCACATGGAGCACAGAAACCCACCGGTGACATAGCTACTAGGAGAAGTGGAATTAACAGTCACAAAGCAGGAAAGGGACCTGGGGGTAATCATTTTGGATGACCTAAAGTTAGCTAAGCAGTGTGACAAGATAGTGGGGATGGCTAATAGAATGCTGGGATGCATAAAGAGGGGAATCATCAGCAGAAGGAAAGATGTAGTGATGCCACTGTATAGGTCACTGGTGAGACCACACTTGGAGAACTGTGTCCATTTCTGGAGGCCCCATCTCTGAAAGGGCATAGACAGGGTGGAGATAGTACAAAGAAGGGCAACCAAAATGCTGCAGGGCCTGCATCAAAATTCCTGTGATGATAGGCTTAAGGAGCTGAATTTTAACTCTCTAGTGGAAAGGAGGGAAAACGGAGAACATGATACAAATATACAAATACCTTACAGGTAAAAACAGGGTACAGGAAGGTAGCATTTTTCAAAGATAAAGATGCTTAAGGACAAGGGGTCACACCATGAAGGTGGAAAGGGAGGCTCAGAGGAAATGTATAGAAATATTTCCTCACAGAGAAACAGAGTTCACATGAAACATCCTCCTTAGGGAGCGGGAGGTGGTGGAGGTTAATATCATTACATGATTCAAGAATGCATGGGTTAGATACATAGGGATCCTGAAAATAAGGTTGGAGGTGAAAACTGAAAACTGAGAAGGGTCTGCAGTGTAGCTGTAGGTGGGATAAAATAAGGCAGACTAGATGGGACAAGAGGTCCTGCATGCCAACATCTTCTGTGATCCTGTTTCTATATTGTCGCAAAGATGCGGCAGATTTGAAAATACTGCCGATTGTGACTGAGCAAAGTGGGTGCCACAGGTGTAGCACCTGATGCCAAGTCTTTGAAAATCCAGCCCCTGGAGTATATTGAAAGGAATTGATTTAATACATAGATTACATAAGAGACTAGGTTCATTATATCATATTAACAAAGCCTCACTTCTGACACTAGAAAAATACTTGCATGCAGTTTCTGTTTTCATTAATACGTTATGGTGCTAATATCTATTCATTTTCAACTAAAAGAATTCTCAGCAAACTCAGAGCAATGGTCTGAGGTCCACCCCTTATAGGGAATCTAGGATGTCCCTGCTCCTGAGATGGTCCAGTCAGTGTCTGAGATAATGTAATTACCCAGCAGCAATACCTCATACTTTGTTGCCATCTCCCGAATTTGATCAACTAGATTTCTGTCCATGTCCTGCCCCATGCACTGGAGGTCTGTAAATCATCCCTGTTTTAATTACTGTGCCATTGCCTGACTCAAGAGTGGTCCTCAGTGTCTCTGTCTCCCTCTGTTCACCCTGAACCTCCTTTGTTTTTATGCCCTCCCTCATATTCAGGGCCACTCCCCCCTTTCTATTCCCCCTATCTCTCCTGACTAGGGGATAACCTCAGACATTTGCATCCCAGTCATGGTTTGTGGTAAACCAAGTCTCTTTTATTGCTGCTATGTCCAGGTCTGCCTCCACCATCAAGGCCGCCAGCACTGAGAGTTTGTTTCCCAGGCTGCAAGCCTTTGTAACTGGCCTTCTATGGTTTACTGTCTGCCCTCTCTCTCTAATCCTGTGTTCACCCTCCTGTTTTTAGGCCCAATCACTTCTCCCTTGTTTTGCTGGCTTATTGCCCCTGCCTTACCCTGTGTGTCCATAGTGATGTTCCTTTTGCTTCCTACTGTATATTCATTTCCCTCATTTCTGACTACATACATATTTGTCATTGTAGGCTTCATTAACTTGTGGGGGTGGGCGGTATGATTTACTCATCTCCTTTTCTCCACCCCCGCTTAGCTACTTTAAATGCTTGCCAATAAAGCATTCATACTGTTCGCTGTTTGGACACCGGTGCCCTGTACAGGTATGAATCTCCACAGGTGGTCCCCCAGACTGTTTTATTGGTGTTCCTGTTTTTTTAAATAGCCTGATTGCTTCCTATTTATCAGAAAAATATTATTTTTCCATCACACTTAATCTTAGAGCTGTCCAACATCACTCTCTATCTTTCCTAAAGTTCACTCCACATTTGGGTCAGTAACCTTTTCTTTTGCTGCAACTCAGTCCTAGAATTTTCTTGCTCTACTTCAGAAGGACTGTAGCCAGGTTACCTGCATTTAAAGTTACTGCACGATTATCTTTTGTGATCACGGGGCAAATGTCTATGTTTTTATTATTAAGCATCTTCTTGAATGCAATATGCATTTATTTTTTATTCAGAACAGTCTATAACTGAGACTTGTATCTCAGTGAACTTAACCCGTAATTACAAATTAAAATAATTAAATAATAAATGCCTTGAAACAGGCACACGCTAGTCTCTCAGTAGATCTTTGGAAAACCAGGAAGCATATAATGGTACTGAAACAAAGGCACTCACAGCTACAGTAGGCGGAGACTGCAAAAGGCCATTAGCCCAAAGAGGAAGCAGATTAGAGTTCTTTGATCTTTCGTTTCCATAAGCAGCTAGTGCCTCAGGAACCTCACATTGTGTGCTTAAGGCTACAACAATCTGTTTCTTACTGTAGAAAGCATTAGATAGGAGGGATTTTTTATTATTATCTTTTCTCCTGTCCACCACAGCCTCCTCAGGGGCTATGACCCCTCCTTCGAAGGGGTTCATCCTCTGGTACAACCCCCAGGTTCATCTACCCCTGTGGTTCCTCCATGGATACCACCTCCATGGCAAGGCCATGTGGGGGGTGCTGGCGTACACCCACCACCCAGGTATGTCAAATCTGGTGGTGTGGGACAGACTCGCTGGTGCGATTTGACTAGCATGGGTCCTGTGGGCCTTCCAATGTGAGGACGCTCCCGACCTGCACTGCCCTCCAGCTACTGCCAGAGGGCAGTCAGCAGGTGGGACGACTAGTCCCCTTCCCCTGAGAGAGGAGAGCAGTCCTCCAGATACTCAATCCTCTCTTCCCCCTGCTGACCCCTGGCAGCACAGGCTCATTCCCAAACCTGAGTCACTGGCATGGGATGAGGTGTGGCATCCGGTATCTCAACGATCAGCACCTCTAGGCTGGCAGGAGAGGATTTCTTCAGTATTAATTTCTTCAGATAATACAAAGCAATGTGGTAGCCATGTCAATCCAGTCAGTGAGAGAGAAATAAAAAAAAATTCTTTATCCTTTAATGGACTAATTGTTTTAAAGAATAACTTTACCCAGTGAAGAGCGTATAACTCCCAAAAGTTAATCTGTAAAGGAATAGGCAAGGCAAGGCAAATTTTATTTTTCTGGCACCCAATCCCAGAGGCTCTGAGTGCCGTACAATTACATATAAAATAATTAAACATGATAAAATAACATTAATAAATACTTAGACACAATAAAAAGAGGGCTCAATATTGACACTTAAACAGAAGACCCTCAATAAATCTAAAATGGCTGATACTTCCAGAATACCATTCTGTGTCAGGAATGTCAGCTAAATAAATAGGCATTTAAGCAGGCTTTAAATACCTCCACTGAAGGGCCTCCCTTACTGATGGAGGAATGAATTCCATAGGACAAGGCCAATGCCATTAAAATCTCTGGTACCTGCAGTTTCAACCTCATCCTGGGAATCGCAAGGAGACCCTTGAGGAAGATTGAAGTGAGCGGACTGAGGTGGTGGGTGTTAGGAAGGTCCAGCAGGTAGCCAGGGCCCAGTCCATACAGGGGCTTAAAGGTGAGCAGGCCCACCTTGAAGAGAACCCTCCAGCGAACAGGCAGCCAGTGCAGTTCACACAGCACTGGTGTGACGTGATAGTATTTAGGCTGTCCTGTCAACAACCTGGCAGCTGAATTCCTGCACTAGCTGCAGTCAATGGACGGTACCTCCAATAACCCCAAAGTAGAGTGCATTACAGTAGTCAAGCCTAGATGTCACAAAAGCATGTACCAAGGTGGGGAGGTCCAGGGGCAGAACCAGGTGTTTGATCCTAGCAATGTTCCTAAGATGGAAGAAACTAGCCCTGACAATGGACGACACCTGATGCTCGAATGTCAATCTGCCATCTAGAATGACACCAAGATCGCGCACCCTGAAGAAGGCCTTCAATGAGACAGACCCCAGCACTAATCCAGTATCTGCCCCAGGGGCCATCCTATCACTCCTCCTGTTCGACTCCACCACCAGTACCTCCGTCTTATTGGAGTTCAGTCACAACCAGCTAGAGGCTATCCAGTCATTAATCTTAGCCAGATAGTAGTTAATTACTTCCGCTGCATTGGATGTCCCAGGGGCAAAGGATAAGTACAGCTGAGTATCATCGGCATAACAATGAAACTTCAAACTGTACTTCCTAATGATCTCACCTAGGGGTAGCATACAAATGGCAAACAACACTGGTGACAAGACCGAACCCTGAGGTACTTCACAAGACAGAAAGCTAGGGGAGGAGGAGAAATTCCCCATCATCACCCTTTGCCTCCTGTTTGTCAAATAGGACTCAAACCAGCAGATGGCAATGCTGGTGAATTCACAAAATTCCCTCAGGTGGTCAAGAAACATGCAATGGTCCACCATGTCAAAGGCTGAAGAAAGATCGAGGAGAACGAGAATTGACCCCTCTTCTCAATCTCTCGCTCTGAGGAGATCATTATGCACCTGAACTAATGTGGTTTCCATACAGTGTCCGGCACAAAATCCAGACTGGAGTGGCTCATAGATATCAAATACCATGAGGTGTTCTCCCAGCTGTTGCACCACAATCTTCTTAACAACCTTTCCCAAAAAAGGCAGGTTGGAGACAGGTCGGTAAGTTGCCTTGATGTCAGAGTCCAACGATGGTTTCTTCAGAAGGGATCTCACCAGTGCCTCCTTCAAGGCATCTGGGAAGGCCCACTCTGACAAAGAGCACCGAACAATCAAGGCGAATACCAGGCCAACAGTGTTAACACATCCCATTAAGAAATGATTCTGCACTGGGTCCAGTTCACAATATGTGTGCTTCAGCCTCAAAGCCACCTCAATAACATCAGCCACCTCCACTGATTTAAACTCCCCCAAACCAGGTGCAGTGGCATGTTGACAAACCAGCTGACCACTGTCAGCCATATTATGGCTCACTGGCGGAATTCCCTGCCTGATGGTGGACACCCTGTCTCAGAAGAACCGAGCAACCTCATTACACAATACCTCAGAAAATGCTTTTTTCAGCTGTAGACAAGCCAGAGGTAACAGCCTGTCCACAGTCCGAAAAAGCATAGCTGGTCAGTTCTTCCAAGTAGCAGTCTCCCTGGACAGGAACACTGCCTTCTTACGATTGATTGCCCCCTGGCACACACCATAGTGTGCATGTATGACCAGTCTGTCCACCTCCAGCCCGGTCCTCCACCAGCAGCACTCCAACTTAAGACCCTTGATCTTCAATGCCTTGAGCTCCCCATCAAACCATGGGGACCTCAAGTGAGAGGATCTGGGTCGTACACAGACCAGTGCAAGGGAGTCGAGTGCCCAAGCCATCGACCTACTATAGGTAGCCACTGCTTCACCCACACCCTCTCTGCATGCACTGTCCACACTAGATAGGTCCACTACCATCAAAAAACCCTCCAAGGCCAAGCCCCTCAAAGGGCAGTAGCTTACCATATCTGTAGTGAGAGGTATCTCAAGAGGGGGCCCTGAGCAAGAACTCCACCATGCAATGATCAGACTAAATGACCCGATTAGTCTTGAGGTTATCAATCCCAAGCCCTAGTGAGAAGACCAAGTCCAGCATGTGACCACCCTGGTGAGTCATGGTAGTCACCACTTGTGACAGGTCCAGAGATGTCATCGTCTGGAGGAAGTGATAACCCAACCTAGATGACTCATCGTCAGCCCAAACATTGGAGTCCCCCAGGACCAAACACCTGGGGGCCTCCAATGTTTCACCGATGATGAAATCAGCTACTTCCTGTAGGAACTCTCCTGTTATTCCAGGTAGGCAGTAAATTAGGAGACTCCTGCGACCTGCACCCAGACCACCCCAGATGACCACACATTCAAAGGAACTCTGTGTTCTCACTGGGTGCATGGTGAAGCCTTGCTCAGCTCTAAAACAGACAGCCAAACCACCACCCATGTGTTTTGCTATGGGGCAGTGCACAACAGAGTACCCAGGAGGGATGTCGGCCTCTAAAACCGGGCCAGGATCGCCCCCCCCAGGTCTCCATAATGCATGCCAGATCTTCTGAAGAAACCAAAGCCATGATAACTGCGTTCTTATTCCTGATCAACCTGGCTTTGCAAAACACTGACCTCTGGAGATTGGTGGACAGTGCAGCCCTTTTGGCTGTCTGCCCACTCATGTCATAGAAACCCTTGGGATGGGAACCAAACATGTCTGGCATCTCTTTTGGACCCGTCAAATCCCAGGGCTCCTTCTGCACCTGACTACCTCTGTCCTGACCCCCTCAAGCATGCAAGGGGTGCCCTGTCAGCTCCGACCAATACGGCACCTCCCAATTCTGACCTCTCGACAACGATGTGATGTGGTGTTAGTTACTGGGAGAGCAGGGAAGGGCCACAGGTCAAGGAGCTGGGATACCCCGTACACAATCCTAGCACATCACTGGACACCCACAGACACATATCGATCAGCCAATTAAACAATAAATCACAGACAACTACTTATCCACTAATACTAATGAGGCCTCAACCATACACATCACTCACACCACACACACACTGTCAACCACCACCTCCAAAAAATAAAATCTTAAACAGCACCAGGGAGTGTACATACAGGGAGCATACAATTAATACAGACAAACAATATACCAGCATAAAGTAGCGCACAAAACTGTCCAGATCAAGGAAATTCTAAGCCCTTAGGGTTAATAATTAAAAAGTGCAACACAAGATTTAAAAGCACACGGCACCCAAGTTCCTTCGGTCTAGTCCAGTACTGATCTTGGAGTATTGAAATATCATCCAGGAAACCAGTTCAACGAGCAGCTCCTCTATCACCAGAGCAGCTGACTTGAGCTAGATTTAAACTTAAATGCCAGCACTCACCCTCAATAGCAGACCATGATAATCCATTACAAGTCACAGCAGTAGTATCAGAAAAACAGCTTTTTTGCCGAGGGCAGTCCGCGTCAATCAGATTACCACAGGAAGAAGTCTTAGGGGGACATTTAACCACTTCCCCCACACTGAAAACAGACAAGCTGCCCCTCTCAGGCCAGAAAACTGCTGACACTAGGCTCCCAATCATGGGAGACAGGCAGGGTTTTCCTGGGGGACAGCAGAGCTCCCACCTCCAGCCACCCAGTTACTCCCACCACTCAACAGCCGTTTGAGTCAGCAAAGCCCCCAACCACCTTCAGGTGGCTACCGGAACTGAACAGCAGGCACTATGATCCCAATGAGCAGAAGTCCAGTAGCACCAAGTCTCTCTCCAAAAACGGTCCTCTGCACCTCGGCTGGCCAGCGAATCCGACCTCCCACAATGCCAGTTCCATATCCTCCTGCAAGCACCAACAGTCCCACAAGTACCAAATCCTTTGCCAGAAAAGGTCTTCCACACCTCGGTCACCCTGCAAGTCCAACCTCCAGCAATGCTGTATCCTCCTGCCTTAGGTGAGTGCCAGCAGCTTCAATGAATAGGCTCCCCTATCAAATACATCTGCAGTAATGCACGCTCTTCAGAGACCCTCACTAAAAACAAAACCTAATCTCCTACCCTAACTCACTTTAACACCCTGCCTAATACTCAAAAGTCCCTAGCAATAGCTAACTAATAAAAATATAAAATAATGTAAAAACTCTCCCCAATTGCGAATTTACTAATGCCCATGCAGACGGCAGCCCAGTGTGAATATAAGACATGTTTACACTGCCATATCGCTGTTTCTGCCTATGTGTTCCATGCTTGCAGCGATCCGTTTATAATGCTAAGGGCATGTTTACATGGCACCCTGTTTACACCGCTACCAGTCATGCCATGCTGTGTTCAGGATTCTGGGGGCTGGTTTGTCCCAGGTGATGTCCCCAGTGACGTGCCTCTGTCTCCAATAACTTCAACTGGTTGCCATGGCTCCTTGCATGCAGGAAGTGCCGGCACTAGTGGACTCTGTCTAGATTGTGATCTATTTAAATGTTTTCTTTTCACGGTTTGTTTAACTTACCAGAGGAGCCCGATTACAGTCAGTGAGTAATCCACCCGGCCAAATGGACAGCATGCCACCCGCAGCAGAGAACAAACCAATTGTAAGTAGACACTGAATGGTCCCACTGGCTGCTGTATTCTGCAGTACTTCCTAGTTCTGGCCCTGGGTAATGACGGAAGAAGATGGCATGATGGGAAATAAGGTGAATCCACCACTGTGAATGTTGGAATGTGTCACACAACCACAAAATACGCTCACAGCAGATTGCCACACCACTTCTGAGTATGATAACAAACCTGCAGTGCGCATAGGAGGCTACAGAAAGTGTCCACATGATCATCCTTGCAGGCCTTAACCAATGCGCAAGGGATAGGGTGCTGCAAAGCTGAGCATGTAAACAAGCCTTTTGTTAGTCTAATAAAGGGTTATCACCTACAACCTGTTTTCAGTAAATAACATTTTGAAGATGTCCATGCAGTAGCCATTCCCAAACAATGGCTCAAGATGGTACTAATATTTTTAAGTTGCAAACTCAAAAGAAACAGAAACTGCAATACAAGCAGATGGTAAGACGTTGTAAAAGTACTTCAGTGACCATCTCTTTATTACTATAATGATGATATGTATAAAACATCAAGGTATAACGAACAAAAACAGCACTTTTTTATAGGAAAAGCAGACCATGTGAAAAATAATGGTGTTGAGGGGCATATATTGTAATAGCAGTGCAGTCCAATATGTGCTGTGATGTCACCAGTATAGTAGAAGCACCCCCCCAGCACTCACAATCCAAGTGGACCAGGTCCTGTATCAGCAAAATCAGGATACTGTACATAAGTTCATTTATGCTCACATGCCGGAGTGCCCACCATTATTTGAAATTATTTCCTGCATTACTTTTTGGAGATGATCAATGTTTTTGTTACAATGTTCTTTTTTCAATACTCTTCTCCAAAATCGCCCAATGGCCAGATCCAGAAAAAACATGTTCCTTGGCTTTGCGACATGCCGTATAAAGTGTTTCATTTGATGTCACACCATCTCAATGGGGTTCAAATCAGGGAATCTGAAAAACATGAAGATAACATGTTAGTAGCATTGAAGACAAATAAGAAGTGCATCTCCCACCCCATCCCACCCCTCATACAGTACATACAAGCTACATTGTAGGTTACATCAGGAAAATAGATTTCATGGTTCAAAATGACTTTCACGGTTAATACTTAGAAATAAAAGAGATGTGGCAATGGCCCAGAGAAGTGTGATGTTCAGCGTCTTGCAATTTCAGGCACCTTGAGGCTTTTACAAGCTGCCTCCAGCCCTTGGATGCACTGGTAACTTCACAGCAGCAAGCTAGGGTCTTGCCATTTCCGGCACCTCAAGGCTCCTCCAAGCTGTCCCCAGGTTTCAGACGCACCGGCAACTTCACTGCTGTAAGCAAAGTTCCTACCATTTAGGCACCTTGGTACTCCGCTAAGCTGGTCCCAGCCCTTAGACCCGCTGGCAACTTCTCAGCAGCAAACAAGGCAGCCTTTGGAGCCAATCTTGGTGTCCAGCACCATGTTTTAAAAATCCCTTTGTGCAGTACTTTTCTTTTAACACCGCACTTTGTCATTTACATCCTATCATGAACGACCACTTGTGGCCAATATACCTATATCTCCCAATGTCTTCTTTCAACCCCGATTATCTTGCTAACTCTGTCCACTTGTACTGCATGCCATCTTTTGACAATTCTTACAGCTCTCCATTGTTTCCACTTTCTCTGACCCCTGAGATACTAACACACACTGCCTACTGCTCCCACTGGTAACCCACTACCAACTTTATTCTTGGCCACCTACTTCGTACACTGTGTGTTGAAAATGACCAGCACTTTACTTTAAGTGCTGTTGTCTGTATTATTGGCCACAAGCCCAGACAAGCATCAAGGTGCCCCCTACTATTCTTCTCCTTGACCCTAGCCTTGCTGCAAATGTATTGCTGAAGGCACTAGCGGTAACTTCCATGACAGGATTCTGTCCTGACGCACTAGTGCCACTGGCACAAATGGAGATCTTAAATCACACCTCTCTATATATGGTTATAATGCACCTTGCATGCCACCACCTACCTCTCTCAAAAGAATGTTACCCAACCTTTGCAAACTTAAGTCTTGCAAGGGTAAGTCCTCAATAACCGTCATTATAACAACAAGAAAAGCTATACTATTGTTGTTACTCTTGTCCAGCAACATGCACCCCTATCCTGGACCACCAAATATCAATGAGTCAAGTGGGATTAAGAGCAGGGGCCTAAAAATTGTGGTAATGAATATAGGTAGGCTGCTTACCAAACCTGCACGATTCCAGGCCTGGATGGCCTTGCACTGCCCAGACATCATTTGCCTTATGGAAACGTGGTTAACTGCTAAGACAAAGGTCAATGAAATTGCACTGACAGACCATAAAGCCTTCTAGGAGCAACATGAAAGGCAAAAGGGTAGTGGCTTTCTTATTTACATCAGTGACACAATCCAAGGGATCCTACTTCCTATAACTGATGGGGCTGATGACCATGAACTACTTGTAGTCAAACTACTTGTAGTTTAACTACTGTTTGGCCAACATAACCAAATCTCTTGTTTGTTGCATCAGTCTACCTCCCACCTGGAAAGGCCATTAAGGGCCTTACTAAAGTCATGGATGTCATGGCTAATCTTAAAAAGGACTGTGAACTCATTGTCACTGGATACTTCAATATAAACTGGCTCAATAAGACGTCGACCCCCAAGAAGGACGTCATGGCCAGTTTGTACATCACACAGTTTGTAGCAGAACCCACCAGGATGAACTATAGAATGGGTAACAATACACTCATTGACTGGCTCCTCCATAGTTCCCATCTAGGATTTCTGAGGTCACTGTGGAACCCGACACCCTGAGCAACCACTCTCCGAAAACATGCAGGTGGTCTAATGAATATAAGAAAGCTCTCTCAATTACAGTTGAAAGCAGAGTTCTGAGGAAAGGACAGCTTGGGTCTCTCAAAGCAGCACTGTCACAGATTGATTGATACTTATAGATATGCAGCAGCTGGCTGCAGGACAGTAAGCAGCATGGCTTTGTCATGGGCAGATCCTGCCAAACCAACTTGGTAGATTACTATGACTGGATAACTAGGCAGATGGACAAGAGCCATGTAGTGGATGTCCTGTACCTGGACTTCAGCAAGGCATTCTTAGGTGCCGGCAGGGAGACTTGGAATAAAACTTGAAGCCACAGGGTGGGGACAAACATTGTGGGATGGGTAACAAACTGGTTGCAGGAAGGTAGCAGAAGGTGGTGGTGGTAGAAGGGAACTCTCATCCCCAAGGGCAGTAATGAGCGAGGTGCCACAGAACAGATATTGGTGCTGGGACCAGGGTTATTTGGGATATTTATTGCAGACATTTCCATGGGCACCAAGAGAGATCAGCCTGTTTGCCAGCAACACCAAGATGGGGTGGTGGTGGATGACAAACAGGAGTGGCAGAGTTTGCAGAAAGATAAAAAAGCCGAGAACTGGTCAGACACCTGGCAAGCTGAGGTTCAATGCCAAAAGTGTAAGGTACTGCATTTTGGGGCAAAAAAACATCTTAATGTATGCAGTCTATTGAAAAAATTAGACCATATCTAGGCATGGATCTCCCACAGAGATCCGGATATTTTGGTACTAACAGAAACATGGCTAAAAAAAAACATTCCTGACACCACTATATCTTTTGCACCCCATAACCTCTTCTGTAGTGACAGAGAAACTGGGGAGGGGGGGGGAATTTACATCAAGGATAAGTTTACAGTGTCTGACTATGCTCCTACCAGTACACCAAAGGAGTCTGAAGCTCTCTCAGCCAGCCAGCCAGTCTACCTCACAAAGTATGCTGCTCCTGCAGTGGATTGATGTTCTGGCCTTGCTAAGGCTTCTCTGGTCTTGCTTGCCCTGTAAAAAAACAATAATAATTAGAACAGACCAGAGACCTAGCACTTAGACCTGGTGTATTTATTTATTTATTGGAGTGCTGTCTGTCTGTACAGCTGCTGCAACAAGCACATGTGTTTGACCACAGTACTCCTTAATATAATGTATTATACTACAGCAAACATTGATTACAAAATCTTAGAACCCATCCCTTGTACAATAAACAACCAGACCAGTCCTTGAGTAAATTATGCCTGAAATCTGGCAAATGTATGTAAATAACATAGAAACATAGATTTTGATGGCAGATAAGGACTGCTTGGCCCATCTAGTCTGCCCAAGGAAAAGGACGGAACAGTCCAAACACATCTGCTTGTTATAGGGCTAGGCAGCAGATGCACAGATAGACAACCTCCACTAAATAAATAAATAAATGACTAAGCTGACACATGCACATGACAGCAGTATACTAAACAACAAACATATACAGAAGAAGCATAGATACACAAGAAGACAAGAGATATATGTAAACAACAACACCTACCTCAAAGCCACAAAAGGCATACTCCTCCTGGATGTGGTGGAGAACCGGATTCTGCAGTCTGCTGCTGAAACTGTGCCCAAGGTCATGGTTCTTACTGCTGGATACCATAGCTGCCTGCTAGTGGGTACCATTAGTGAGATGAGATCCCAAAATTCTTCCTGCTGAGCTCTTTCTCCAGATGTCTCTGATGTGATGAAGAAGGCAGTCAGTTGGTCTGTTCACAGAGTGTCACTGTGATATATCCATCCCAATCAAAGCTGGATGGATGCCAGTTTGTTGAACTTGCCCTCTTTTATAGGAAAACAGCTCAGAAGTTATTTTGATTATTTTTTCCAGTGCTGGGGTTGATGAATCCAGGCTTGTGATTGGTTCTTCTTATTGAACCAATCACAAGCCTGATCTGGGCTCCTGCTCTTATTGGCCTCCTTTAGAATTTCACAAGGATTGGCTCCATCCCTAAACCATGTCTTAGATTCTTAGCTACCTGACTGCTGCTGCTCCCTCCTCATTCTCTTGTCTTCCCAGAGGTTACTTGCATCTAGTGCGGTAGCAGCACTTGTCTTAGCAACACAAGTTCAATGGCCACCGTTTTTTTTTTTTTTTTTGTATTGCATGACTGACTGGAGTCACCAAGAACCAGGCAGGCCATTGTGTTCGTCCTGCTGGAATAAATGTATTTTATTTATTGTCCAGTCTCTTGCTCTGTCTCTATCTCAAAGACAGACTGTAAAATTAACTCATTTTTATTGTTGCGGACCTTGCAGACTGGCCCAAATCTGAACCGAACTTGTGGGTCATGCTGCTTGCACTTCATTCATTGGAGGCATTGTATTGCTACTGGGCTGGCTGGCATGCCTGGACTCACTGAGGACTTCAGAGTCAGACAGGAACAATGAACCTGGCAACCAGTCAGTCGGAGAATCCGGAACTCCTGGAGGTAGAGCTGCAAATGCGATAAGTGAGCTGCTGCTAATCTGGAGGAAGCAGCAGCACTGAGAGTCAGGATGGTGCCCGGGAGATACTGAGCATTGCACGGTGGCACGGCAAAGCAAAGATCCATTTAACAGTGCCCCAAGGCACTGCACGCACCATCACCATCAGGCTCAGACAGTTAAAGTGGAGGAGTGGACTTGGACTTGGGGGGTCGGGAGTAGGGCCAGACATAGTCCACGCCAAAGACCATCTGTCCATCTGGCACAGGAGTGAGTGGGACCAGTGACCTGACTGACTGGGAGGATCAGACTGGGTAGGTGGCATTGACAAAAACAATGTATTGGCAACTTGTCACCGCAATACATGGTGGTGTTCACTGAGCATTGTGCACTGTGTTGTGCATTGGGGAAGAAGGTTATTAGGGTCCTGGTTCAGGTTCAACTGTGGTCTGGGGGGTGCTTTTGTGATGACCAAGGCCACTGTTTCTCTGTGATTCTGTAAATACAGATGGAATCATGGAATCCTGATTGGCCAGCGGATTTTTAAATCTCCCATGGCAAGTCATGGAACTCACTGCTGCTTGTGTGAGCATTCATGAACTGGGCTAGTGAAAAGGCTCTGTGTAGCCAGCTGCACTCCACTATTTGTCAGCACCCTGGAAGAAGGAACAAAACACTGCAGGACAGACCACAAGACCACAAGGATGCAGAGGATGCCACCAAAGTTATTGAGAGATCTGCTCGACCCTCTCCGCAGGTTACTTTGTCAGGCGGTGCAAACAGAGCACTCAACTCTTTAATTAAAGTGTTTCTTGTTAAAAAAAAAGCGATTGTCAGAAACAAAATTAGAATCGGGCAGGAAAGCAAAACCAAAATCCACCCACCTGAACTTGTCTGGTGGACTTCATGGACATTTCAGGTAAATATATTGAATGACAAAAAGTAAAATGTGTCACAAAACAGAGCTACTGTTAAAAAAAAAAAGTCTCAGGAGGGACATACAGTAGCTGGCTGTTTGTGTTTGTCTCTGTCAGTAGTTTAGTTTTTGTGGATTTTCATGTATTTCTACTTGGAGGAACTGGACCATTCCTGGACATAACATCTGTGAACATTTCGGACTAAGAAACTACAAACATCACCATCAGGTATAGGCATTCTCATCATAAATCAACTTTTGGAAGACATCAAAAGTAAAGTGAGGTCAGTAAATCTTTTATACAAGTTTCTGAGTTGTGGAGTGCTGCATTGAATCCACATTTCTGTCTGACATTCTTAAAGGATGTGCTTGTCTTTGAGGTCTATTCACAGCTGTTTTGAGAACAAAGGGAAGATTCTAACAAAGGATTTTACATCCTGCATATGCCCTAGGCTAATGTTCATCACCTTCAGGAATTTAACACTTTCTGGGTCTTTGATCTACAGTAACAATCAGTTTTTGGTCCACAGTAGCTCACCACGAGTCACTCAGGAACACTCACCCTGCTACAGTAAACATTTGCAGTCTTCTACCTCTCACACTAACCATTCAAGCTCGATACCAGCAACCTGGCACCATGGCAAATCCTCCCTACCCTCACTTGTGGCACCCTCCTACAAAGGACTGGGTGTAAATGACAGCTCACGCCTGGAAAGCTGACAAATCGACACCTGCTCCTAGCCATTACCCCACGCTGGGACCCTAAACGCACTACACTGTACTCAAACTAACAAGAAACAGAGGTGTTGCATATTATACTTTGAGCTCATGCAGATGTCCCTTAAACTCTTGCTCCTCCTCCCTCCTCCTTCTGATGTCAGGAAGTGTCCATCCAAACCCTGGCCTTGTTTCTGCCAGGGTAACAAATCTAGCAAAAATGGAGGGGGGTCTCACCATCGCCACCTTAAATATCTGCAGCCTCCTTCCAAAACTGGCATCCCTTCAAGTCTTTGCCAGTCAACACAATCCCAACATACTAGCCATTGTTGAAACCTGGCTGACACCAAGCACTCCGGACCATGCCATCTCACTACAAGGGTACAATATTTTTAGACTGGATAGGACTAATAAAAGGGGGGTTGGGAGTGTGCTATTTACATTAAGGACAACCTCTCTAGCCACCCTGTCTGCTTTTCCACCACTAACTCCTCTGTGCAATTTCTTCCTGTCAAGCTACTACTTGGTGCCCAAAATAAAGTGCTTACTGTGGCAGCTGTCTATATCCCTCCTAAAGATCCAGGGTCCGGCCTCCAGTCTGTTCTTGGATTTGTAAATCACAAACCACCTGACACTGAGCTCCTTCTCCTTGGTGACTTTAATATAAATTGGCTCGCATCAGACATTGGGTCCCTCAAGGATGCTATCCCAGCAGCTAACCTAACACAGATGGTGAGCTCCCCACTAGAAAAAACTACAAACTGAACTTGCACTCTATTGACTGATCCTGCTAGCCACCCAGCCCAACATAAAACACAGTTGTCCTCCCGACCTCTCAGGGACTACTCCCTGTGATCTGTACTGGACAAATAAGTTTCAAAACCACCTCAAAAACCATCTCAAGCAGAGTGCTACCCCATGGAAACCTCTACTAAGCTCAAGACCTGTCTTTACAGCAAGACTGGTCCCAATATACAATACCTAGATGTTGAAGCAGCCCTAGATTATTTTATCACAACTTTCAACACTGCCTGTGACACCCACGCACTCAGCAAAAAAGTGTAAAATCAAAGCGCTCAAATCCCTGGCTCACGGCCAAACCACTGGCCCAACTCAAAGCTGGGACCACTTTGGGCCATAGCCAGAGCCACAAGCTCCTTGATGATATCCAGACCTATAAACAGACATGAAACCAATGTACCAAACAAATCCGACTAATGAAGAGCTCCTATTTCAAAATGTCCTCGCAAACTCATGGGGTGACGGGAGATCATTCTGGGACAACATCAGAAATATCAAGGAAGCAGTCCAAATCCTTCCCACTATAATGACTGTCAATGGAACCACTACCCTAGACCCAATGGTCATGGCAAAGGCCTTAAATAAAACTTTCACTGACCTCAGTGGGGTCCTCCCTGCCGACTTCTTCTCTGACAGTTGACTCGCCAAAACCAACATCTTCTACTGCCTCACCTGACCAACCGCTTCCACTTCAAAATAGTTAAGGCACATGAAGTCTACAAATATATAAAAAAGGCTATCTCTAAATCCAGAGCAAGCAGTGATACCATTGATCTTAAAATTCTGTCCCTTACTCCTGGAAGAGGTGGTACACCCACTCACCAAAATGTTCAATCTCTCCTCTGCATTAGTCACTTCCAGGAAAATGGAAGTTGCTATAGTCACACCAGTGTTCAAAAGTGGCAACAAGTCCCTACCAGGAAACTATTGGCCTATATCTATACCTCCACCCCTCTCCAAGGCCCTCAAACGCATTTGGCTGACCAACCTTAGACTACCTGCATAAGTATAATATACCTGCTTACAGCAACATGGAAAGGACACAGTACATCAACCACCCTACTGGAATTCTCAGAGAATTCACACTGCCTTGGACAAAGAATATCAAACTGAGCTGTTTTCATTGACCTAATAAAGGCATTTGATACTGTTCACCATGGCTTACTTATCACACAACCACACAGTCTTGGGCTCTCTCAGAAGGACCAGGTGGGTTAAAAGTTACCTGGCCCAACGCCTCAATCAGTAAAAATCTCAGTACTCTCTCTCAGACTCAAAACCGGTCCTCCAGGATGCTCCACAGGGGTCAGTCCTAGGCCCCTCCTTTTCAGCCTTTTCCCAAACTTTCTCCCCAAATCCTGCCCAAAACAAATAACCTTTATGCTGATGATGCCGTGATTCTCTCCTCTCATAAGGACCTCAAACCCTTACTCCAGAGCCTGCAACTTGCTTTCTCCAATGTTGAAAAGTGGTTCCTAGATCACAAGCTGGTCCTAAATCACAAAAAACAAAATCCATGCTTTCTCCAGTCCACAAAACGAAAAGACAAATTTCACTTACTATCAAAACATACCCAGGAAATACCCTTGAACAAGAGTCAACATTTAAATACATTGAATCACCTTTGATCAAGGTCTACCTTTGTGACCCACATTAATAACACAGCGTAAACGGTGAACCAGCGATTGGTATCCTGTTCTGAAACTGGCAATTTTCACCCAAGCTGCGCTTGAGGATTGCTATCCAAAGCTCTGTCATCTCAAGCATAGACTATGGCTTAATTATCTATGGCTCTGCCACTACCACAACACTAAGGCGCATCACAACCACCCTAAATAAGGCCTGTGACTGCTCACTGGAGCACAAAGATGTACTCATACATGTGAGCTCTACACTGAAACAGGTTGGTTGCAACTCTCAAATCGCATAAGGTACCTTACATGCTTGATGGCAAAATCCATCTTGGGCGCATCGCGGTATCCAAGACCTACTTTGCCCGAATACCAGCATCCGTCCCACCAGAAGATCAGAACACCAGCCCTCCAGGTCCCCAGATGCCAGACCACAGGGCCAAAGATCTTTTGCCTATCGTGCCCCAGCTGGTACAATGCCCTGAGCTTGCTCATTACATCTTCCACGTCACTAGAGCTTTCAAATCTGTGCTTTACTCACACCTCTCAGCCTCTAGCTCCTGTGACTGCCTGACTAATGATTCTTCCTCATGGCTGTTTTTACTGTTTTTCATCCTCCTCCTCCTCCTCCTCCTGCTCCTTTCTTGACAAAGGCATCTGAGTACCTCTAACTACTCTAAGTCTGCTCCCCTCCCCATATCTCCTCCTACCCTTCCCACCTTGACTATTCCTCCAATGTTTTGTTTTTTTCCTGTGATGTACTGTATTATATTGGCTTATTGAAACCTTTATAATTTGCTGACCATTCTATGTAACATGTCTTGTTTGTTTGTACATTGATGATGTGGAACCTTTGTAAAAGAGCCATTGGCTCAAAGGTAATAATTCCTAGAACAATAAACTAAACTAAACTAAACTGTGAGGTTGGTGGCAGTGCTCAAAAGCAGGCAGAGCATAAATCAGAGCTCTAAATGAGCAGATACACAGAATACGATCCCTCCTCTCTGTGTGCTTTTTTCAGTTTTAAGGAAGAAGTCCTGTTTCTGTGTTCTGTAAGAACTCTCTACTTTTATTCTGGTCCTCTCCTCCTTACTTTTGCTCTAGTTCTCTCCTCATTACCTTTGCTACGGTCCATGTTTGTTTTGAGTCTGCCCTCCAACACTGCTGTAATACCTTCTGCTATATGGCCCTCCAACACTGCTGTTATTACTAGATTTCAGCACTGAAAAAGTGCACAATTGTACAGTAGCCTGTGAGTACCTATCCTCTACTTTTTGCCCAAATGTTTGTTGTAGAGTAAAATGAGAACCAGTCACTGCTGTTTCCCCAATTGCCCTCCAACATATTTTGTGTGTGCACTTCACATTTTGCTACAGTGAGAGGGGTTCCTAAATACTATATTGTTAAAGTGCTGGTCTGTCAATTAAATGATTAATGCATCTAATATGCACAACCTCCTTATAGGGCTAGAGTTGGCAGTGCTGTTTCTGAGGAAGTCCAAAGGGGCTGTGTTGGTTTCAGTGTGGCCTCACAGCAAGTTTGGTGAGGGGGGGTGTTATTGTTACAGACTGATACACATGTTTGAAGCTGAAGCCCTTGCCTGCAAAATTGCCCTGAGGCACACAGAAATCCTCACAGTGCTTTGGACTTTGCAGGTGTTGAGGCAAGTTTGAGGTGATCTGAGCAGCTTTTTGGTCTTGTGTGTAACCCCAGAGTAGTGTGGGGGGGGACAAAGGTCCTTAAACTAACTGTATTCGACAGTAAGGGGTGGGGTGGGGCAGTGCTGCTTCTGAGCAAATTCGAAGGGGCTGTGTTGGTTTCTGTGTGCCCCAGAGCAAGCTTGGTGAGAGGTGGTACTGTTCCAGACTCTGCTACACACTTATGTGAAGCCCTTGCCTGCAAATCTGCTCTGAGGCACACAGAAATCCACACAGCCTGTGAGGCAAGTCCAGGGAGCTTCGAACAGCTTTTCTTGGTACCCTACAGCACATATGTGTATGTGTGTGTGTGTGGTGAGGAGCAGTTGGTGTGAGGATCCTCATGCTTGCTTTGTGCAAGAGAGTGGGTGTTAAACACACAAACATCAGCATCTTGGGGGGGTCAGAGCTGGCAGTGCTGCATCTGAGGACATCTGAAGGGGCTGTGTTGATTTCTTACTGCCCCAGAGCAAGCTAGGTGAGGACTGGTACTGTTTCAGACTCTGCTGCAAACGCATGTGAAGCCCTTGCCTGCAAAACTGCTCTGAGGCACACAGAAACTGCACAGCCCATGAGGCAAGTCTGTGGAGCCTGAGCAGCTTTTCTTAGTATCCCACAGCACATATGTGTGTGTGTGTGTGTGGTGGTGGGGTGTTGGTGAGAGGATCTTCAAGCTTGCTTTTTTACCAGCAGGTGGGTGTAACACACAAAAACATGGTCACCTTGGGGGGTCAGAGCTGGCAGTGCTGCATCTGAGGAAGTCTAAAGGGGCTGTGTTGGCTTCTGTGGGCCTCAGAACAAGTTTGACGAGGGGGTGTTACTGTTACAGACTGATACACATGTTTGAAGCTGAAGCCCTTGCCTGCAAAATTGCTCTGAGGCACACAAAAATCCACACAGTGCTTCAGACTTTGCATGTGTTGAGGCAAGTTTGAGGTGCTCTGAGTAACTTTTGGTCTTGTGTGTAACCTCAGAACAGTGGGAGGGGGAGCAAGGGTCCTGAGCTCGCTGTGCCACAGTAAGGGGTTGGTGGGCAATGCTGCTTCTGAGCACATCTGAAGGGCTGTATTGGTTTTGTGTACCCCAGAGCAAGCTTGGTGATGGGTGGTACTGTTCCAGACTCTACACATTTATGTGAAGCCCTTGCCTGCAAAACTGCTCTGAGGCAAACAGAAATCTGCACAGCCCAAGAGGCAAGTCCGGGGAGCTCTGAACAGCTCTTCTTGGTACCCCACAGCACATATGTGTGTGTGTGTGTGTGTGTGTGTGTGTGTGGTGGGGGGTGTTGGTGGTCTTCTGTGCAGACTTTTTCAGGTGGAGGGTGGGGATGCAGTCTAGCGCCCGCTGACTCCTGGGGGTATAGCAACATGCCGACCAACTGATTAGTGGGAGGCATGGCGGACACTGGCATGTGGCTTAACGTCATGACACGCCACACCACATCCCAGGATCAGAAGAGGAAAAACCTCTCCTTTGCTTGACCAGATGACAGCCATCTGATCCTTCTGTCACGGCGAATGCTCTGGTCTGGCCCCAGAGACCACCTCAGCAGCACCTGAGGGGTCAAGAAGTTGTACTGGATGGCCCCCGCTGGCACCTTTCTCCTTGGTGGAGAACCCATCCAGTGAAGGGTTACATTAGGTTACCCAGAGGGTATCTTCCATCTGGGGTGGTGGACAGGGGCAGAGGGCAAGGACACCAGAGAGCAGTGGAGAGAGTTCATAGATAGCCTGAAAGACAGGCTGAGCGATGAGGAGAAACAGGAGATGAGAAAAAGAAAAGGATGTGTAGCTCTGGTAAAGTGCAGTACCTCAGTGAAAGTGCAGCACGGTTAAAAGGTAAAGAGTTAAAAAGCAAACAGGTCAGTGTGTGCATGTGTGGCAGGGAGCCCAGGGAGGGGCTGAGTAACTTTACCTTTTTTTGTTTTTACTTAGCGCCACAGCTTTTTATTTATTTAGTGATTCGGAAAAGACCATTGAGCACAAGCTCTTTTACAAAGGTTCCAAGTCATAAATTGCAAAATAAAGAACAATAGGAGAAAGCAAAGGTACATTACAATGAACGATACAGCCTGGATTCAGAACTTACAGAATAACTCAAAACATAGGTACAAGTTAAACAACAAGAAAAACACTTTATGAGGGTGGGGGGGAATAAGCAGACACAGAGTGCTTTGTCAGTAGTTCAGAGGACAGAGATAGTTGGCAGGGTGAAGAAAGGAGGTATGAGAGACAGGTATGTAATGCAGTGGAGGTGAAGGGTGGGGAAGAAGGGCAATAAGGTATAGGGATAAAGGTGGAGTGAGGGGAGGCTGAGTGGAGAAGACATGCTAAAGTAAATGGTGGGGTGGGAGGGGTCATGGTAGACAGCCTGCATTAGTAGGAACTGTTAGAGAAACTCATGGGACTGTGAGTTGGGGAGGGTGGGTGGCGGGCGTCAAGGAGCATGATGCAGACTGATTGCTGAGGCAAGTCATGAGAAGGGACAGATGGCGGGGGTACCTGAGGCCAGCCTAGTGCTTGCTGGGGGGGCAGAGAGAGCAGGTGTGGCTGGACTCAGGGGCAGATGCACTTGGAGAGTGTTATTAGGTGCTGTTTGAGATTAGTTTTGAATTGTGCCAGACAATTGGTGGCCAAGAGGTGTCCAGGGAGTTCATTGATCCACAGGGGGGCCCGGTAGGCAAATGCACGTTGAACAAGTGAGGTGCGATGGAAGGGGATAGCCAAGGACCCTCTAGTCTTCCTCTGTGACCTGTATCGAGTTGGCCACCTTGATCAAATTGCATACACAAGGTGGTGTTTTACCCAATAGATCCTTCTTCCCTAGGATGCAAGTCTGGAATTTGACCCTGTTTCTTAATGACAGCCAGTTTGCATGTTCGTACAGAGTACAAGTCTGAGTGCCATGCTCATCATCCAGGGTGAACCTGCAGGCTTTGTTGGGCGCAGACTGAACCCTCTTGACCGCAGTATCGGTTGCCACCCCATAGATCACTAGTCCATAGTCAATAGTAGATATAATTAAACTGTGGACTGAGAGGAGGAAGGGCCCCCAGAGAGAGGTGTTGCCTGTGCCTGTACAGGACACCAATCTTGGTACTGACTGTCTTGACCAAAAAATCAATATGGTGCACAAATGTGAGGGCATCATCTATTATGACCCCAGATACTTGAACAAGTGAACTTGTTCCAGTGGCTCACTGAATGAGTTGGAGATGATGAGGGGAGGTGCTTATTTTTGTTGTGGGGCTGGACATATGCATGGCCTTGGTCGCCTATAGTTTAGTAGCAACTTCTGACTACAGAACCAGTCCTGGAGTTTGGAGAAGGAGTTCTGCTGCTCAGATTGTAGGGCAGCCTGAGTCGTCCTGCTGCTCAGGAGCACAGCATCATCTGCATATAGTATGAGTTTGGTGTCACAGGCTGTGGGAAGGTCATTCAAGAAGAGGCTGATAAGTAGGGGTCACAGTATTGAACCATGGGGTACCCCTAATGATAACTCTCTTGCGCTAGACACTGTTTGCCCAATTTTGACACACTGATTTCTCCGTAACAGGTAGTCTTGAAACCAGCAAAGGACATTGGGTGCCACACCCATGTTTTGCGCTTGAGTCAGTAACATGGAGTGGTTGACTGTATCGAAGGCTTTGGTGAGGTCAATAAAGACAGACCGCACCAGCTTGCCTTCATCCAGGGCCTTATGTGCATAGTTCGTGTAGTCCAGCAGGTCAGGTCAGCAAAAGGTCAGAGCCAAAAGGCTGGCCTTCAGGAAATATAAGGGAACACAGCGGGATGAAGATAGGGAGGCATACCAAACTGCCCTAAGGGAAGCAGTGAAGGCAGTAAGGCAGGCAAAGTCCCAAACTGAGGAAACACTAGCACGAACAGTAAAAGAAGGTGACAAGACTTTCTATAGATACATTAGTGAAAGGAGAAAGTCCAGAGGGGGTATTGCTAAGCTTAATGGAGAAAAGGGAGCATATGAGGAGGAGGACCCTGTAAAGGCATCTATCCTAAATAGATACTTTTGCTCAGTATTTACTGAAGAGAAGGTAGGGCAGGGCCCACAGCTCAGCATCATGGACACAGGGGAGGGAGGTGAGCACTACTCCCTTCACAAAAGAAAGGGTCCTACAAGAGCTTACAAACTCAGGGTGGATAAGGCAATGGGACCTGATGGCATACATTCCAGGGTACTTAGGAGCTAAAGAAGGAACTAGCAGAGCCATTAGCAGAATTGTTTAGTGAGTCTCTGAGCACAGGAGAGGTCCCAGAAGACTGGAGAAGGGTTTATGTGATCCCGCCTCCACAAGAGTGGTAGCAGGAAGGAGGCGGGAACTACAGACCAGTCAGTCTTACCTCAGTAGTGGGCAAGATTATGGAGGCACTCCTTAAGGAAAGGATAGTGCAACACCTGGAATCCATAGGGGCACAGGATCCAAGACAGCATGGGTTTACAAAGGAAGGTCCTGTAAAACTAATCTCATAGATTTCTTTGACTGGGTAACCAGAGTGGTGGACCAAGGGGAGCAGTTGATGTCGCCTACCTTGACTTCCAGCAAAGCTTTGACACTGTTCCACATAGAAGATTGATAAATAAGCTAGGTAGGCTCGGGGTCAGAAGTTGGTCAACTGGGTGGCAAACTGGCTGACTGGCAGAAAACAGAGAGTGGTGGTAAATGGTATACAGTCAGAAGAGATGCAAGTCACAAGTGGGTACTCAGGATCAGTCCTGGGGCCAGTCCTATTCAACATCTTCATTAGTGACCTCACAGATGGACTAGAGGGTAAGGCTTGTCTGTTTGCAGATGACACCAAGATCTGCAACAGAGTAGATGATCCAGATGGGGTGGGCAGAATGAGAAGAGATCTGGATAAACTAGCAAAATGGTCAGAAGAATGGCAACTGGGATTTAATGCAAAGAAGTGCAAAATCATGCACATAGGGAAGAGAAACCCTGAAGCCACTTATAGGCTGGGAGGGGAGTTGCTAGCAGTCACAAAGGAAGAAAGAGACTTGGGCATCATCACTGATGACCTAAAATCATCCAAGCAGACCTCTAAAGCAGTAGGTAAGGCTAGGGGGGTGTTAGGGTGTATTAGTAGGGGTATCACAAGTCGTAAGAGGGAGGTAATAATCCCTCTGTACAAGACATTGGTTAGGCCCCATCTGGAGTACTGCATGCAGTATTGGAGGCCACACCTTCACAAGGACATTAACCAAATTGAGGCAGTCCAGAGAAGGGCAACTAAAATGGTGCAGGGACTGCATCAGAAGACATATGAGGACAGATTAATGGAGCTCAATATGTATACCCTTGAGCAAAGGAGGAGAGAGGTGATATGATCGAGACATTTAAACACCTTAAGGGCATAAACAAGGTGAAAGAGTCTAACATGTTTAAATATAAGAAAATAGCAGGACAAGAGGACACAGCATGAGATTAGAGGGAGGCCGATTAAGGGGAATGTGAGGAAATTCTTTTTCACAGAAAGGGTGGTAGATGCATGGAATGGCTTACCACAAGAAGTGGTAGCTATGAATACAGTGCAGGGCTTCAAACAGGCATGGGATAGGCATAAGGGAGCAATACAAATGACTATGAATAGATAGGTCACTGACAGAGCAAAGGCCGATGGCACATTTATAAGGTAGAAAAAGAAATGGGCAGACTGGATGGGCCTTGCGGTCCTTATCTGCCGTCAACTTCTATGTTTCTATGTTTCTATAGTTCGTGTAGTCCAGCAGGGCAATGGTGGTACTGTGATTTTGTCTGAAGCCATGCTGGTTGGGGCATAGTAGATTATACTTACTAAGGTAGTCAATGAGTTGACCTGCCACAATTTTTTCCAGTGCCTTGGACTGGGGGGACAGGATCGAGAAGGGTCTGTAGTTGGCTGCCAGAGAACTGTCACCTCCTTTATGCACTGGCATAACTAGGGCCTGCTTCCAAACCGCTGAGAATTGGGCCAGGGACTTAATGTACAGCATGGTAATGGGTACTATAAGAATGTCCAGTGTGAGAGATAGAAGTTTCATGTCTATCCCGTCACTGCCCAGTCTGGTCTTACCTAGTATTTTCTTAACCATAGTAAGGGCTTCCTTCACCGTAACCCTTTTAAAGTAGAAGGTCAGGTGAGAACACTCGGTAGATACATCATTAGAGTGATTCAAATCAAGTTGAAACAGGCAGGTGGTAGCACTGGATAAGATCGGTGAAGGCCTTATTGAAGGCTTCTGCAATAGCTAGAGGGTCTGTAGTGGTGTTACTGATACTAAGCAGCTAATGGTGCTTTTTGTCCTGTTTTCCAAGGATGTTTTTGATGTTATCCCAAAATCTTTTCCCATCACCCCAAGAATTGCAAAGCTGGACCTTATGATAGTTGGCTTTGGCGAGCCGGATTAGCTTGGCGCAGCAGTTCCTGGTTGTTCTGTAGCACTGGTAGTCATGCTTGCTACCTGTGTTTCTGGCCTTCTCCCAGAGAATGTCCCTTTCTTTCAGGTGGGAGAGGAGTTCCCATCAATCCAGCCATTTGCCTGTCCTCGAATTTTTCTTTTGGTGAGCGGGGCATAGATGTCACAGATGGAACTAAAACCCTTAATGAACTAACTGAGGGCCTGTTCAAGGGTAGGTGCAGGTCGATAGGAGTCCAGTCATGCAGGGCAAGGGCTGATTTGAGGGCTCCAAGTTTACCCTTCTTCAAGACCCTGCCTTCAATGCAGATGGGTGGGCTTTTGGTAAATTTATTAGACCACAGGAAGGTGACTGGAGAGTGGTCACTTAGCGTGTCTGGGAGAATCTTGATCTCAGAGATCTGGGGTGGTGACCTTGCTAGGATCCAGTCAAGGAGGGTACTGTTTCCTGTCTTATAGTTATGCCTCATGGGGCAGGTGACAAGTTGTGTCAGACTGGAGGTGGCTATCAGATCCCTGAAAGGGGCAGCCTCCTTTCCATCCCAGTTTATGATAAAGTCCCCGTTAATGACTAGCTCCATCCCCTTTGGAAGGGTGCTGATAACATCCATAATTGTGGGAAATCCTGCTGTGGCTTTCTTGGGGTGGGGTGTAGGTAGATTGTGGCAAGGATGAGAGTTTTGCCATTCTGACTGACCTGTGCCTTTATCACTATTATCTCGTGGTCCTCAGCCACCTTGGTTTCAGGGAGAACGGTGCACTGCAGAGAGTCCCTGGTGTAGAGTTGAGGCATGAGGCATCCCCACCTCTCTTGCCTATCCTATCAATCCTGTATGCTTGGAAGCCTTTGAGGACAACTCTATCTTTAATCCTACTGGTCAACCAAGTATCCGTTAGGCAGAGGATGTCAGGGGTATGGAGGGCCATCTATGCCTGAAGTTGGTTAAAGTTTGCTGTTAAACTGCAGATGTTTAGTGAGGCTATTTTTAGGTCTTTAACCTTATGAACACCAGGGCCCATTGAAGTGAGTGGGTCTGGGTTGGAGTGAATGTTGCCAGAGAGGAGCAGGAGCATAAAGATTACCTTTCTGTAAGAAAGGAACATACTAAATTTGGCTCGTGCCTTCTGCCACCAAGGCTTCAGATGATTCAGGTGGTAGGCACTGGTTTAATTGTTAGGTATAGCTAACCATTACTACTCCTATGCAGTGGAGGGCATATGGCCACCTGTATTTGAAGGGTAAGGTCCGAGTGAGTCACTGCCCACAGCCAAGTGAGGCAGTTTCGAAGGTGCGCTTGACAGCCAAGCTCTCACCCAGTAGTGGTTCAGAGGGGGCAGCAGCAGCCCAGCTAGGCATCTGGTGCCAGCTGTACCAAGCCAGGTATCAAGGAGCCGAAATAGATAGCACCCTTTGTTAGGGGACATGGCAGCTTAATTCTGTCATCAAGCCGGATACACTGGTACCAAAGAGATGCTGTCCAGTTAACCACTGCACTTGGTGATTTTAGAGAGAGCTAGAAGGAGGAGTTACACCAGATAGGGAAAGTGCTTCACAAGAGGCAGTGATGCTGTCACTCAGAGCTTGAGAACCTGGCTGGCAGTAGCCTGTAGGAGTGAGCTAGAGAGCTGGAGAGAGGGTTTAAGTGTATTTAAACAGGACAGGGGTGGCGGTGGGTTGGGGGGGATGAAAAATCATGCAGCTAGGGCTCCCTTCCTGGAGGTAATCAGTCCTTGAGGGCAAGTCTGTACCTGAGCTTCTGTGAGGGGCTGGTGGTTTCAGACCTGGACTGCGGATGGCAGTCTGAAATGTCTGGTTAGTCAGAGAACCATGGCTGTGGTTCTCAGACTACCTGAAAAGAGAAGAACAGAGGAAATTAAATAAGAGAGGCAGGGGTGGGGCTGCTCATGGAGGTAAAAAGAAATGTAAAATGGCATAAATGGGGGGTGTTGTAGACCAACATGTTAAGCAAGGTGCCCCAAGGTCTGAGAGAGGAAGAACAGGGCTATTTAAAACACAATATCAGAGTAAAAAGGTGAAAGAGGGGGGAGTTTGAGGCCTGGGCTGAGATCGCTACTGGGTCTTATGAGGGAACACTCTACAGGCACTTAGATAAAATCATCAAACTTGAACTCTAAAATGCTAGCAATACAGTATTAACAGAAATCATAATCCATTAAAATATAATTCAAGCATTAACAGTGCAGAGCTATATGGAGCCAATCGGAGTGCTCCTAGGGCTAACTGCCACCAGTGGGTCACAGCAGTAACAGACTGAATTTAAACCCAGATACAACTGTCCTCATGTAAAAAAGGAAAATCAGGCAACTAGGGCTCCCTTCTTGGAGGTAATCAGTCCCTGAGGGCAAGTCCTTACCTGAGCTTCTGTGAGGGGCTGGTGGCTTCAGACCTTGACTGCGGATGGCAGTCTGGCAGGTTGGGTTCATCAGAAAACCAAGACTGTGGCTCTCAGACCACCTGAGCTTCTGTGAGGGGCTGGTGATTTCAGATCTGGACTGCAGATGGCAGTCTGGCAGGTTGGGATCATCAGAGAACCACAGCTGTGGCTCTCAGACTACCTGAACTTCTGTGAGGGGCTGGTGGCTTCCAACCTGGACTGCAGATGGCAGTCTGGCAGGTCGGGTTCATCAGAGAACCATGGCTGTGGCTCTCAGACTACCTGAGCTTCTGTGAGGGGCTGGTGGCTTCAGACCTGGACTGCGGATGGCAATCTGGCAGGTTGGGTTCATCAGAGAACAACAGCTGTTGCTATCAGACTACCTGAGCTTCTGTGAGAGGCTGGTGGCTTCAGACCTGGACTGCGGATGGCAGTCAGGCAGGTCGGGTTCTTTTCTTTGGGGACCTCAAATGCACTCTGGCAATGGAAGGGTCAGGGTTGCATGCAGAGATGAGTGCCCCGCTCTTCTCAATTATTTAACCCTCTGGATTACCCACCTGGCTAGGGTGGAGGAGTCTTCCCTTCCCCTCCTACCATCAGGGAGAGAGTGTGCACTTTGTTCCTGCTTCCCCAGCTCCTTCCTTGCTTACCTGATGCTGAGGCCTGTGTACGGGTGCAACCTGTGGGGTGTTTACTTGTTCGGTCCTTCCCTCTCTGGCAATGGCAGCCTAGAAGGACCAATGAGATAGGGTTGCTAGCCCCTCCCTTCTTGTTGGATTCCCCTACTGTACTGTCACCACCTGTGGTCACCCAGTAACTTTACCTTCTGTGTTCCCCAGAGTAGTTGGAGGGGGGGATGATATGTGTGTGTGTGTGTGTGTGTGTGTGTGTGTGTGTGTGTTGTGCAGCACCTCCCAAGCTACTGCCTTTACCATGGTCTCACAGTCCTGAGTTCCAACATCCCTGTTTTCCCAGTGGTTCGTTGGCCTTCATTGTGGCCCACAGAATGTATGTGTGGTGCGGGGAGGAGAATGAGCAGGTAGGGGGTCTGGGTATTCTGTTGCCTTTTATTTGTCCCAGAGAATACGTGTATGAGGGGGCCCGAGTTGCCCCAGAGAGATGCAGATATATCCTGTCTATGAACTGTTTTAGAGTGCAGAAAATGTGACTTGTGCCCAACCTGCCTACCACTCTAGTACAGCAACGAAACCACTGTCATTTCAGAAAATCATGTAAAGAGGCTATTTGGTGAAAGTTCAAAACTTTTACATGATCTTCTGCATGTTGGTTTCACTGCATCTGGGGAAAAGTTGGGAATAGGCCCAGATGGCCGTGTGACCCTGCCTTCTTTATCATGCCACTTAAACTGGTGTATGCTTAAAGGTGGGTAGAGTTGAGTGCACCTCTTAGTAAGTTTGCAGAGCGGGAACTTGCACACTCATGAGCAGCCAGTGCTGTAATTTGTTGACAAAGATGTTGATGCTGTGTTTAAAACTCGGGAGGTTGGTGGTGGTGTCCAAAATGCATTTTGCAGAGTGGTGGTTAAATATTGTATTGTTGAATTGCTGGTGACAAAAAATGTGTACACTCCTGGTCTGTGCATTAAATTAATGCTGCCTCTTGTGCTTAACCTCCGTGTGTGTGTCTGTGTGTGTGTGTGTGTGTGTGTGTGTTTGTCAGCCAAAGAAGCTGAAATCCACAGTGTTTTGGCCTGGGGTGTGGGCAAAGATCCCAAAGCAACTTTTGTGTCTTCTGTGTGCCCCAGAGCTTTTAGAGTTAGTGTGTGTATGTGTGTGTGCAAGTGGTTTGCTGTGTGCCACAGAGTTATAGGGGAGGCAACTGTATGCCACAAATAAGTCTGGATAGTGCAGTTGGTGTCACATATGCTAAACAAAATCAGCAAAATTGCTAGGTTGCTGGTGGACGGTTGACAAATGTGAACAATACTTGCAAAATCTGCAGAGCAACACTGGTGGCAAAAGCAAACCTTGACAAATATGTTGTTTTCTTGCTTTTCTTTGACACATGTGACACCAACTCCACTATCCATGTTTATTTGTGGCACATAGACCTGTTGCAGCTGAGATGCACCTGTTCCAACTCTATGGCAACTCCCAACCATGCCCATGTTGCCCCACATAACTCTGTGGCACACAGCAAGCTGCTCACACTCACACACACTCAAACTCTACAAGCTCTGGGGCACACATGAGACACAAAAGTTGCTTTGGGATTTTCGCCCCCCCAGTCTGAGATACTTTGGATTTCAGCTTTTTGGCTTTTGCAAATGCAGGAAAATAAAGCACCCTCACACACACACACACACACACACACACACACACACACACACACACACGTGCTCATGCACACAAACTAACCCCTTTGCTTTTTAACCCTGCTGCCAGAGTGTGTAGCTCTGGCAAAGTGCTGTGACTCAGAGTGCAGCAGGGTTAACAAGCATTTGTCAATGCCAAATGTTGTCACGCTGGCATTGGTAGTGCAGTGTGGGAAAACATTTTGGACATGATGTAAAAAATGACAGCTGCACAGTTCATAAGAAGGTGTAAAAAAAATGCCAGTGTCGTGTGTGTGGCATGTAAATATAGCAAATTTGCGAAGTTACAAGGGTGCGTGGGAAATGTACAGCGCACACTTGGAACACAGTCATTTTATGGGCGTTCGACACCAAATTTTCAACATAGGCATTTTAGCACCTCTGCTCACGTACAGTGTCACTGTTATTTCCTCAAACTGTCCCAAAAAGTGGTTTTGCACAGTGACCGCGCTATTTTGCGCCAGAAGTGTGAAAATACATTTTGGGCTGGATATGTGAAATGACAGCTGCACTGTTCATCAAGAGGTGTGGAAAAATGACAATGGTGAAAATCCAGAGTGAAAATATTACAAATGCACAACATTACGAGCGTCCGTGCAATGCGCCAATACACACTCCTAACACAGTAATTTTATGGAGTATCATCACCAAATTTCCAACATAGGCATTGTAGGACCTCTGCTCATGAACTGTGTCACTGTCATTTTCATAATCTGGCCTGAACACTGATTTCCCGCAGCGACCGCGTTATTGCGCGCCAGAAGTGCGGAAACACATTTCAGGCAGGATGTGGAAATGACTGCTGTACTGTTCACAAGGACGTATACAAAAATGACAAGGTTGAAAATCTGGTGTGAAAATATTGCAAATTCGCGCAGTTATGAGCCTGCGTAGCAAGTGCACAACGCACTCTTGTAAAATAGTAATTTTTTTTTAATTTTTCCACCAAATTTGCAACATAGGCTTTTTGAGAGGCCACCCCATGAACACTGGCACTGTCGTTTCATTAATCAGTCCCAAAAGGTGGTTCCATGAAGTGACTTCTAAATCACCTTTCGAGGCTGATTAACGCCATGACAGTGATAGAATTCATGAAGAGGGGTCCCAAAAACCTCATGTTGAAAATTTGGTGCCAAAATTCCAAAAAATACTCAAGATATGGAGCAAAGATGAAAAACCCCTATTCATTTCATTATACAGCTTACCGGCATTTCCTCAGTTCGTGGTCAGCTTTGAAGAGTGCAGACGTGTTCCCGGTCCACTAAAATTGTCTCACCAGACTCCGAGATAAGTATGGGGTGAGGTGTGGGGAGGGTGGGTGCGTGGTGTGGTGGGGGCTGGGAGAGCTCCGAGGACCATTTCCTTCTTTACAGGGTGAAAAAAAAAAATCAGGGGACCATTTTCCTGTTTAACAGGTGCTTTGGCACACTGGGGTGGGCTCCCAGCGTGCCACCTATGTGGGTGGGTGGGTGCATTAGCTGACAGGGACTGGGCACCCCTGTCGGCAAACAAGGAAAGGGGGGGAGCTGCAGGAGCTGAGGGGGACTGGGCACCCCTTTGGCTATAAAAACGGAAACAGGACGACATTATGCCAATGGGGATTGGGCACCCCCGCTGGCAAAGAGAAACTGTTGGTGGGGGGAATGCGCAAGATTCCGAGGGGGATTGGCCACCCCCTTGGCAATCAAAAAAAGAGAGGGTGTTACACATGATGCCAATGGGGATTAGACACCCTTGTCGACACACAATAAAGGAAGGGGAGTTTGCACGCAACAGCGGCAGTCACTGTCGCCATGTTTCCTGCACTAGGGAGAGACGTGCTGTGGTCACGCTGCATGAGAGCTTCACCCACATTGCAGCGTATCTTTTCATTGATCTCATCGCCTCATTAGCCAGGCAGGGTGTTGGCCCCTGCTGCTGGCTGATTGGGGAATGCAGGACACACCTACTGGTTCATGCCCTGCATTCGCCAACAGCGACCACGCTCCAAAGCTGCACTGTCCCAAGATGTTGGCTGCAAGCATGCCGCCAATATAAAAGCAAAGGGTCAGGTGTGTGGAGGGCAGGAGGCTTTATGCTAGAGAAGAACTGTTTAGGCACTTGAATTGATATGCTTTTGTGCTATTAAAGGATGTTGATGATTCTACATGAAAGCAAGCTCATCCCAAACTAATATAAGGTAACATCAAGCAACACAACCCTTGAACTTTATAGGAGATGGGATGGTTTGCACACCCTGTCCTTTAGCAATTACAAGGGGTTGTTTTGGTGGTGTGTGACCCAAAGTAAGTGGGGAGAGGTGCTCATTTTGGGGGTGAGAGTTGGCAGTGCTGCATCTCTGAGAATGTCCAAAGGATGTGCTGGAACTACCAGTGACTGAATCATTTGATATTCACCAGTACTAGATCTTAATGTCCTCTCAGGTACCAGCTCTGGCAAAGGCAGCCCTTCAGGCCATATGGGTCCCTGTTTTTAGTGCAGATGTACAGTGGTCATTCCGTGCACATGGACAAATCCTGACCGACCAACGGAGAAGCCTGACTGTGGACAATTTAAAATTATTTTCAATGCTGCTATTCAATAAATAGACCCAGAATCTCCCACCCTCATTTGTGTAATTGCAGTTCTGATGCACTGTTGCAGAAAAATGGTGCTCTCCTGTGCAATAAAGTTGTACTCATGCAGTTCTAGTGCAATATTTAAAAAAAAGTGGTGCTCCACTGTGCAATGATGAAGCCGTGCAGTTCTGGGCCAGTATTGTAGGGGAAAAAATGGTGCTCCACTGTGCAATAAAGTGTAGGCATGCAATACTTAGTATCTCTGCATTATATATAGCTAGGGGTTAGATTCTACTGTCCTTCACATAGTATGCTTTAGTTCATGTAGTCTGTGTAGCGTATTTGTCTGTGTAGCATATTTGTCTGTGTAGCATATTTGTCAACCCATGTTCAGTAGTCAATACTTTGTGTTTTTTGCACAGTTTATCTTCATAAATCTTTTTTAAAATAAAACACATGACTTGCATTTTAACTTTGAGAAGTTTTTATTTTACATATCACAGAACACATTGTCAACATTAAAACAGACTAGATTTTGATTTCTAGTATCGAACAGACTTCAGAATTGGTTCCTCCCTGTGAGAAAAATGTTACTGTTACATGAGACCATTTATTTTCACCGGCTGCATTAATCTGAGAAGGGAATTTTTTAATAATGATGCCAGTTTGGCCAGTGGAGTTCCACAGTCATTAGCCTTGATAGCTGGTAGATGCAAAACTTGGGTAGCTAATAGAACATGCAATATGAGATTAAATGTTCTTGTTTTCTTCTGATATGACAAGTCTGCATAAAAACATGATAAAACACAGATAGACAAATGTATTACTTAAAATGAGTGAATAATATTAAGTTTGGGATTACTGGAAAAATCACAGAAATTGGATTCCCAAACACCAGTAAAATCCCAGAATCCAGGATGATTAAAAACGGAATTTGCTTTTTCCAAGCACCAAAAAACAGTGGCCTTGGTGATGACTGACTGGCTGACACTCAGCAAAGAAGTCAGCAGGTCATGGTGAGGCAGCAGGCACTCCTCTCAGCAGTGCCAGTGACTCACTAACTGTACTATATTTCCAACTTTGAATCTTTAATTACTACTACTGCAGTGCAGAAAAAAAGTCCAGAAAGTTAAACATTTTATTTGAGAGATCTCTGGTTCGGGCACTTGCCGTTCATGTCTATTTATTGTTTGTGTAGGAACTTCATTCATTCACAAACAAAAATAGAGGACTGGCATCCTGCAATCTCTATCTGCTCGCTCAAACAGACTGCTCTCCTTTCTGATTTAATTAGACTGTATGCATGTGGTCAGTGGCACTACTGATAGGCATATTAATGACGGGGCGGGGAAACTAAAAATAGACAACCTTAATGTGGGCCAGATGGGCATGTAGGGTATCTGAGGGTGGTTGGATGTGGACAGCTTGATGCCATCCATCCAGTAGCTGTATCCTGGGTTTTGGCTCGAAATGCATCACCTTGCACTTCTTGGCATTGAACCCAAGCTGCCAGGCATGCGACACTCCTCGAGACTTGCCAAGTCCTCCTGCAGCATTTGCCACCCTCCTCCCCATGCACCTCAGCACAGATCTTGGTGTCATCGGTGGGAGGCTGATCTTATTCTTGATCCCAACAGCTATGTCTCTGATGAAAATGTTAAACAGGACTGGTCCCAGTACTGATCCCTGTAGAATGCCACTGTCACTGCCCTGGGTTCTGATGCTTCTCCCCCCACAACTACTTTCTGTTGCCTGTCCTTCAGCCAGTTTTCTACCCATCAGGCTAGCTTCCACCCTATAACAAGACTCCTCAACTTGCAGGTCAATCTTCCATGTGGAACTGAATCGAAGACCTTGCTGAAATCCAGGTAGACTACATCTACTGCATGGCCCCTGTCCAGTGCCCTCGTGACCCAGTCAAAAAAATCAACCAAATTAGTCTGACAGTATCTGTCAGCTACGAATCCGTGCTGTCTGTTGTCTTGCAGATCATTATCCACAAGAAACTGAACCAGCCTTTCTTTGAGGATAGATTCCATCAGTTTCCCCACAATTACGGTGAGGCTTACTGGTCTGTAGTTCGCTGGTTCATCCTTGGGCCCACTTTTGTGGAGAGGTACCACATGTGCCTCCCTCCCATCTCTGGGTACACATCCCGTACTTAGCGAGGGGTTGAACAGATCCGCCAGTGGCTCTACCAGGACTTCTGCCAGCTCCCTCAGTACCCTGAGATATACCCTGTCTGGCCCAGGAGCCTTGTCACCCTTAGGGACCTAAGGCTCTCCAGCACCCTTTCCACCATGATGACCTCAGCTGTGGTTGTCTCCCACCCATGCCTGCTCCCCTTTACCTGCAGGAACAGGCCCATCCTCTCCCTTGAGCACACTGAACAGAAGTACTCATTAAGTACTTCTGCCTTCTCGGCCCCCTTGTCTACCCACCCACTGCCTTTCCTGATCCTAACTATTAGATCCTTGCACTTCCTCTTTTCCCTGATATACCTGAAGAAATCCTTTTCTCCTTCCTTGATCCCCTGTGCTAATTTCCTTTCCCTGTGCTGCCTTTACAGTCCTGATTACTCTGCTCACATCCCTGGATTTCCTCACATAGTTCTCCCTGTCCTCTCCCCTATTGATTCTCTTGAAAGTTCGGAAGGCCTTTCTCTTATCCCTCACCTTCTCCATTACCTCTCTGGCCATCCAGATTGGATGTTTGGTCCTTAATTTCTTTTGCTGGCTCTTGACACAAGTTTTAATGGATTCGATCAGCCCTAGTTTTATGATCGCCTGTTTCTGTTTGTGTCCATGTCAGGGTGGATGCCATTTATGTGTGTTCTCATTAATTGCCCCATCCTGCCAAAGTCTGCCTTTCTGAAGACTAGGAGCTTTGTTTTGTATTGTGGATCTCTCCACAAACTGATAGAGAAACACACCGTGGTGGTGATCGTTACCAGCCAGTGGTTCCTCCACTCTTACATCTTTTACTTGTTCTCCATCCTCCAGCACCAGAACTAGAATATTTTCTTCCCTTGTTGGCACTGTGTCAGGAAGCATGCTGGATTGCTTCCAGGAGGATCTTTCCTGGCACATGTGGTGGCTGGGATGCTTCAATCCACCCCGGTAAATTGAAGTAGCCCACCACCACAGTGGTCCCTTGCCACAGAGTCTCCTTAGTTGCTCCCAGCTCCCTATCCACGTACTCTTTCTGGGTTGGAGCATATAAACTACCCCAATCAGATCCCAGCCTCCTTTGAAGCATGGAGTTGTATCCAAATTACCTCTGACCTCCCTTCTTCCCTCCTCCCTGACACACATCCAATCCCTTCCCTTATGTAACTGGCTACTCCCCCCTTTACCTTTTTCTCTGTCCCTCCTGAATAATTTAAATCCTGCCATGGCCAAGTCCCAGTCATGGTTTTGGGTTGCCCACGTCACAGTGATGCCTGCTATGTCCACCTCTCCTTCTGCAAGTAGTGCCTGCAGCTCTGCCATCTTATTCCCCAGGCTCCTAGCATTTAGTGATACCACCCTCCACCCTGACTCTTTCCCAGCTGCCCTTTACTCTCCCTCCCCCATCCCTAGACAAAGTAGGCCCTGTCTCTTTGCAATGGGAGGAGGTCCCTTGGTATACTGCAGTACTGTGTATCACATCATGTGCTGCTGCTGTTACTCAAGTGGCTGTTGCTAGAATGATTCTTGTTACTGTTTTGATGGCTAAATATTTAAGGGACACTGTCAGCTTTGCTCATTGCATTTTTTTTATGTTATATGCAGGTTCTTATTGTCACACAACACTTCATTACTGTCTCAGAACATGCCAATATATTTAAAAGATTAGTATTTTACCTGCTTTCCCAGCTATATTAGTGGTCCCGATGCTAAGTTCCGTAGGCCGGAAGCACATCAGGTGGGATCCCGATCTGCTACAGGCACGGTTCAGTACGATATTAGAAATACCGAGCGCGTTGCCACTGTTCGTTTTTTTTGTCAGTTATTCGTCACAGCGTAGCATAAATTGTCATTATTTATTTGTGTCAGCGTGGCGAAATCCTGTGCATGCACATCAATGGCATGCTTTTACAAATGTGTGAGATATTTTGTTCATGGATCTTTTAGACATGCATGGGACTTCGGCTGTGGCGTGCAAATATGAATAATACAACTTCTAGTGCTCGCTTTGTGATGGCAGATAGCTGCAACCTATTAAAATAACATAAGGAACGGGGCGATATGACTCCAAGGGCTGTTTCTGAAAAAATCATCATTCGGGACCATGCTTGTGAAGACACGCGGGTTCTCGACCTGGATGTAAGCCTGATTTGCAGGAATCCGCATCGGACCACTGAAAGTATACATGTAAAAACTGGGAAAGCAGGTAAAATACTAATCTTTTAAATATATTGGGGTGTTCTGAGGTCAAATGAGTGTTGTGAGGTAATAGAATACTGCATGCTATTGCCAAAATGAAGGGCAAGCTGATATGTCCCTTTAAACGAGAGTTTACAAAATAAAAATGCATGGTGGCTTTTAAACTATTCTGATGCTGAGAAAGAAGTAGTAGTATATGGTTCATCATGTCCTCAGTTAAAGATAGTTTGGGCATAAAAGAAACACAATGAAACCATATATTGCTACTTATTTTTTAGCAGAGTTTAAAAACAAAATGTGTTTGTAATTGTAAGCTTGTTGCTTGTTATTTCTGGTTATGTTGGCTGTTTTTGCTTATGTATTGTTTTATTTGAAAACTGTTTTGACCAGTGGCATGATTGTTACACTTTTAATGGGCAAACACTGAAATCAGGGGCTATAAAATAAGAATGGATGTTGGCTTTTAAACTATACTTAGAAAGAAGCCGTGATATATGGTTTCATCATGCCCACATCAGTTTAGTATAAAGAAATACCATAAAACCATATATTACTACTTGTTTTCGCTAGCGTAAAAGCAAAATATGTTTTTAATTTGTAAACTTGATAAATGATTTACGTCTGATTCAGAGGTTGTTTTACTTGACCACCATGATCAGAAGTGCAGATTAAGGGCGGGGTGGGGTAGTGCAGCTAATCTGTACTTGACTGTCTTGATTAATGCAGGTTTTCCATGGCTGTTACTGAAGTTAAAAAGTCCCCACTTTAGCAGGCTGTAGTCATTTTGCTAATCTCTTTAGTGTTTCAGATGGCCTGGTGTGATTAACAGCTCCTTAAGAGTCACAATTCAAGAGGGGATCCCACAAAAGGCTCAATGTGATTCTATTATCACTCCAGTCTTAGAGTTTCAGCTAGTGCCGGGGTGTGATCAAGGGCAGAGTGCTGTAAATTCACTTATAATGTATGAGAAGCCCTTATTATTAACTGAAATCAATCAGATTACAACCTTGTTATGCCATCAATATGACATCACTTTTGTTTACCCTTCTTGAGCATGTCATATCAATGGTATAACAAAATGGAATGTTCTGTAAAGTAAATCAGTAAAGTAATTCAATCTGTGATTACACAATCTTGGTAGCCCATACACTATAAAATATAATATATGGTCTTTGGTTAACAACCATGTTGAAAACACTTCTTGAGGTTACCATGGCATATGAAATCCTCTCAAGCTGCACTCTCGAGGTTTACAATGATGCCATGGCAACCTCTTGAATTGTTTACAGTGTGGTTATTAACCAAAGACCATACATTATCCTCTGGGACCACTCCCATTTCCAGTGAGTGGTTGAATGGGACTGTCACAGGTGCAGTCAGCACCCCTCTGAACTCCCTCAAAAACCTTGGATATATCTAGGCTGGCCCCATTGTCTTGTCTACCTCAAGATTAGCAAGTCCTTTCAGGACACTCCTATCTGTAAATGGACTAGTGTTTACTCTCTTCCTTTGATGCATATGACACAGATCAACACTCCCTTACCCTCCCATCCATTTGTGAAAACTGAACAAATATAATTGTTCAGGATGTCGGATTTTTCTGTGTCCCCTTCTACACAATCCCCACTCCTCTCCTTAGCCTTAAAATCCCTCCCTTAGTTTTTATAATTTTGCTAACATACCTGAAAAATGTCTTGTCCCCTTTGAAGGAAATAAACATGACTAATACAGAGACGATTTTCCAGAGGAGAAAGGGGAGGGACATGAGAAGATACCAACTGTGATTGGAGGGTGATAGATTCAGGAGAGAGATGAGGAGACATTTTTTCATGAAAAGAGTGCTGGACAAGTAGAACTCCTTGCCGGGTGAGGTAGTGGCCTGCAAGATGGTAGACATCTTCAAGAGGGCTTGGGGTAGGGTAATAGGATGGAGGGAAGGGAGGGAGGGGCATCAGCATTATAAGGTGCTGGCTTCGCACTTCAGCAGACTTAATAAACTGTGAGGCCTGTTTCTGCTGGCAGTTTCATATGTTCATATATTCTTTACTGCCTGTGCTGTTTTCTCCATTTGTGCATTGCACTCCTGACTGTTTTCACTGCCTTCCTATGCTTCTCTTGAGTCACCTCTCTATTCTCCTCCCTCTGTTTCTCCTTATACCACCTGCATGCTAGCTTTTTTGTCCTTACCTTCCCAGCTACCTCTTTTGAGAACCATATCAGTCTCCTTTTCATTTTGCTTGCCTGACCAATGCAGGGGTTGGCTGCCTTCACTATGGCCCCTTTTATTCTGTACTCCAGCCAAGTTCTCCCACTTTGCCAAGGCATCCCTGAGGCATTTTTCCATCATTGTATAATTGGTCCTCCAGAAATCCAGGACCTTCACCTTTGTGTGATTCACTTCTGACACAGTTCTTATATTGAACCACACCAGACAATAAAGTAAAAGGATTACTAGCAGAGCACTCCACTTTGTTACCACCCTCTGGGAAAACCAGTGTTCCTGCTGCCTATTTTTATAAGAATTCCCTTTTAATTGGAACTGATGTTCTTGATTGCTTGTTGTTGTGGTTCTTGCTTAGAGTTTCAAGCCTTCCCATAGGTCAGGCTCTTGAAAGGCCCTATAGACCAGGAACATGTGTCCCCTGTGATGACAGTGCTGCAGGGAATAAATTGTTAATCATTCACCATATGTTTTACCAGACATCCCATCTGCCATTCAGGTGGCCCTTCTCTGAAATTCCCTACAATTTCCTCTGGTCCCCTTTAAATATGGGAAAAAAAACTGCCCACAATACTCCAAGTGAGGATGGACCAGTGATACATAAAGTGGGAGCATCACCTTCCTGTTCCTATTCCTTATATTTTTCCTAGTACAAGCAAGAATTGCATACCCCTTTTTGGCCACCTTAACACAGTGTTCAGAACAATTAAATGTACATAGAAACATAGAAACATAGACTTTGATGGCAGATAAGGACTGCTTGGCCCACCTAGTCTGCTCATGTCCCTACCAAGAGGATAAGCTGAAGATCCTATTTAATCAACAGCCTATTTCTTCCTACCCAACTCAAAAATTGCTGTATGTCTGTCCCATGCATTCTTGAATTCTCCCAAAGTTTTAGACCCCACAACCTCCTCAGGAAGGCTGTTCCATGTGTCCACCACTCTCTCTGTGAAAAAATACTTCCTCACATAGCCCCTGAGCTGTCCCACTCTATCTTCAAATTGTGTCCCCTTGTTCTTGCACATCTCTTTTTCTGAAAGATGCCACCCTCTTAGACTTTGTTGATTCCACTGAGGTGCTTAAACATTTCTATCATGTCCCCTCTCTCTCCTTTCCTCAAGGGTATACATATTAAGCTCTTTTTGTCTCTCCTCGTATGGCTTCTCTTGCAGACCCTGCATCATTTTAGTTGCCCTCCTCTGAACTGCCTCCATTCTGTCTATGTCCTTGTGGAGATGGGGTCTCCAGAACTGGATGCAGTACTCCATATAGGGTCTCACCAACTGTTTGTACAGGAGGATAAAAACTTCCTGTTTTCTGCTGGTGATGTCTCTCCCTATGCATCCCAGTATACCCCAACTCTCCCTACTGTCTTCCCACATTACTTGCTAACCTTAAGGTCATCGGATATGATTACCCCCAGGTCCCTTTCCTTTTTTGTTTTGTTACTACCTCCCCCCCCTCATTGTGTAATCTTCCCTTGGGTTTTTGTTTCCCAGGTGCATTATTTTGCACTTCATTGCATTGAATCCAAGCTACCATACTTCTGACCATTCCTCCAACCTTGCCAAGTCCCTTCTCATCCTTTCCACACCTCCTTGTGTATCAACCCTGTTGCAGATCTTTGTGTCATCTACAAAAGGCATACTTTTCCTTCCAGTCCCTCTGCAATGTCACTTATAAAGACATTAAAAAGGACTGGACCCAGTACTGAACCCTGAGGTACCCCACTTGTACCCCTCTTTCTTCAGAGTGGACTCCATTTATAATTACCTTCTGTGTCCTGTTGTCCAGTCAATGTTTTATCAGGCTACCACCCTGGGACCCACTCCAGGCTGGTTAATTTGACTATTAATCTTTGTGTGGGACTGTGTCAAATGCCTTGCTAAAGTCTAGGTAGGCCATGTCCACAGCCCCTCCCTGGTCTACTACTTTGGCCACCCAGTCAAAGAAATCAATTAAATTCATCTGACATGACCTTCCCACTCTGAACCCGTGCTGCCTTGGGTCCTGTGCCCCACTGGCCTCTAGGTACTCAACAATTCGTTCCTTCAGAAGTGATTCCATCACTTTCCTTACCACAGATGTCAAACTGACATGTCTGTAGTTTCCTGCCTCTGTCTTGGTCCCACTTTTGTGAAGGGGAATCACTTCTACCTTCCTCCAGTCCTCAGGCATCACACCATTCTCCCATGATTTGTTAAAAAGGGTAGTCAGTGGTGTCACTAGTGCTCTGCTTAATTCTTTTAGAATTTTGGGGTGAATTCCATCTGGCCCCATTGCTTTGTCCACTTTCAGTTTTAGGAGTTCTTTCAGAACCCTTTCTTCTGTGAAAGGAGTGGGATCAACCCCCTCTCCAGAGTGCTTCTGTTAATTGGATTAGGCACCTCCCCCTCCTCTTTTGTGAATACTGAGCAGAAATATTCATTAGTATCCCTACTTTTTCACTGTCCCTCTCTGTCCACCCACCGTCCATTCTATTCAGCCTCACTATCCCTCCCTTTATGTTTCTACGCTCCCTGATATACCTATAAAAGGTTTTATCCCCCTTCTTAACCGAGTTAGCTATCTTTTCCTCAGTTTGGGCCTTTGCCCAGTTCTCTCTTTGAATAGGTGTTTTGCAGCTTGATTCCAGTTATATAATGGGAAAATTTCAGATTCTTCCCCCCTAGTTGCATAATCTTACATTTAATATGATTTAATATAAGTTTTTTCTTGGCTGTGACCTGAACCAAATTCATGAATATTTTCCTGGAAAAAAAGCTGCATCTTGTGTAGTAGTTACCAGTGCTCCAAACTTAATGTCATCAGCAAATTAGTCACCCCATACAATGGTGTTTACTGTTGCAGTGGATACCAGGATGTTGAAAAGTATTGGTCCCAGCACTGAACCCCGAGGGACCCCACTGCTAACCTTGGCACAACTCGATGTATATCTTTTAATTACTACTTTCTGTCTTATATTTGTCAACCAAGCTGCTATCCATCTAATTGTGCAGCCATCTAGTTTGATTTCCTGAAGCATATTAATTAAATCAGAATGTGAGACGCTGTCAAATGTCTTTTCAAAGTCTACATATAATATGTCCACTGGGATTCCTAGATCCAGGGCCTCACTAACAGGATCAGAAAATGTAACTAAGTTTGTCATACAGGACCTGACCTTTTGGAATCCATGCTGCTGAATGTCCTAAGCCCATTTTTCTCTATGTATTGCTCAATGTGTTCCTTTAAAAATCTTTCAGTTACTTTTCCCACAATGCTAGTAAGACTAATTGGTCTATAATTGGCACATGATGTTATGCAAAAACTTCTCCCATAAGAACCACCTCAACTCATAAGTGAATGTCTAAAATGTTTAAGTGCTTGTCTCAGGGGAAGAACTGTGAAAAAAAAGATGGGATGTATGCCTTAAAAAAACATTTTTAAAGAATCAGACCAAATAAAATGAAGGCTCAAGTTCCATGAAATGCAGAAGAAGCAAGGAATCAACACATTGTTATATCCATATTGTTCAGTGCGCTCCTGAAAACTGCAACATTTATACCTTCATATGCAGTTACAGTAAATAAATCTATGAGCATAGCACCAGTACAAACACATGATGACTGGATTTTATTTATTATTTATTTTATTCTTTGGAAAATAACCTTTGAACAAAATACTCTTTTTCAAAGGTTCCATGTCAAAGGGATAGGGTTCATGACAATTATAGCAGAAACAATACAACAGAAGCATCACAAAAACATGAACAGTACACAGTCAACATATTATGAAGGTTACACTTGGGACAACAAAATTCAGCTGTACACGTGGTTATAAAATTCATGTGCTGGATTAAACAAGTTGGCTGGAGATAAAGGCGGCAGGAGGAACATAAACCAGTGAAAGACAACATGATTGGTGATCTTCCATGTGGCCCAGAAGGCATTTAATAAGTTATTAGACAAGAAAAAGAGAAACAGGAAAAAATAAAAAGGAAACAACTGCAACCAGAGACAGGCATTTGTCAGGTAATGGAGGGGGAGGGGGGTTAAGGGTTTGATTAGTGTAGGGGGTGGAAGTCTGAAGGAGAATGTGGGGGAGAGCACCAGATTGGTTACACTTAGGTCAGGGACCCCACAGAGAGGTTGAGCAGCAGAGCTCAGAGAGGTGGTGAATGTGATGGATAAGGCGCTAATATAGATGGGAGGGCACAACATCCCTGGCAACTTTATAGTAGGTAGAATGATTGGCCTGGATTACCTACACACAGGTGCCAGCATCAGAGAGGTGTTGCATCAGTAACAGTTTAAATGCAGCCAGGCTGGTGTTTTTATTTATGTGTTCTAGGATCTCATTTAAACATAGAAACATAGACTTTGATGGCAGATAAAGACTGCTTGGCCCACCTAGTCTACCCATTTCCCTACCTACAGGATAAGCCACAGATCCTAGTTAACCAACAGCCTATTTCTTCCTATCCCCCCCACAAGAATTGTCTTATGTCTGTCCCATGTATTCTTGGATTCTCCCACAGTTTTAGACCCCACAACCTCCTCAGGAAGGCTGTTCCATTCATCCACTACCCTTTCTGTGAAAAAATACTTCCTCACATTGTCCCGAAACCGCCCCTCCATCTTTAGATTGTGTCCCCTTGTTCTTGCATGTCTATTTTTCTGAAATATGCTACCCTCTTGGATTTTGTTGATTCCACTGAGGTACTTCAACATTTCTATCATGTCCCCCCTCTGCCTCCTTTCTTCAAGTGTATACATATTAAGCTCTTTTAGTCTCTCCCCGTACGGCTTCTCTTGCAGACCCTGCACCATTCTAGTTGTCCTCCTCTGGACTGCTTCTATCCTGTCTAGGTCCTTGCAGAGATGAGGTCTCCAGAACTTGATGCAGTACTCCAGATGGGGTCTCACCAACTGTCTGTACAGAGGGATAACAACTTCCTGTTTTCTGCTGGTGATACCTCTCCCTATGCATCCCAGTACACCCCAAGCTATCCCTACTGCCTTCTCACATTGATTGCTAACCTTAAGGTCATCTGATATGATTATCCCCAGGTCCCTTTCCGTTTTTGGTTTTGTTACTACCTCCCCCTCCCATTGTGTAATCTTCCCCTGGGTTTTTGGTTCTCAGGTACATTATTTTGCACTTCTTTGCATTGAATCCTAGCTGCCATACTTCCGACCATTCCTCCAACCTTGCCAAGTCCCTTCTCATCCTTTCCAAGCCTCCTTGTGTATCAACCCTGATGCAGATCTTTGTGTCATCTGCAAAGAGGCATACTTTTCCTTCCAGTCTCTCTACAATGTCACTTATAAATACATTAAAAAGGACTGGACCCAGTACTGAACCCTGCGGTACCCCACTAGTAACCCCTCTTTCTTCAGAGTGGGCTCCATTTACAATTACCTTCTGTGTCCTGTTGTCCAGTCAATGTTTTACCCAGGCTACCACCCTGGGACCCACTCCCAGGCTGGTTAATTTGACTATTAATCTTTTTGTGGAACTGTGTCAAATGCGTTGCTAAAATCTAGGTAGGCCATGTCCACAGCCCCTCCCTGGTCTACTACTTTGGTCATCCAGTCAAAGAAATCAATTAGATTTGTCTGACATGACCTTTCCGCTGTGAACCCATGCTGCCTTGGGTTCTGTGACCCACTGGCCTTTGGTACTCAACAATTCTTTCCTTTAGAAGTGATTCCATCACTTTCCCTACCACAGAGGTCAAACTGACAGGTCTGTAGCTTCCAGTTTCTGTCTTAGACCCACTTTTGTGAAGGGAAAACACATCCGCCTTCCTCCAGTCCTTGGGTACCACACCATCCTCCCATGATTTATTAAAAAGGGTAGTCAGTGGTTTCACTAGTTCTCCCCTTAATTCTTTTAGAATTCTGGGGTGAATTCCATCAGGCCCCATTGCTTTGTCCACCTTCAGTTTTAGGAGTTCTTTCAGAACCCTTTCTTCTGTGAAAAGACTGGGATCGACCCACCCATCCAGAGTGCTTCTGTTAATTGGATTAGGCACCTCCCCCTCCTCTTCTGTGAATACTGAGCAGAAATATTTGTTCAGTATCCCTGCTTTTTCTCTATTCCCCCTCTGCCCACCCACCATTCATTCTGTTCAGCCTCACTATCCCTCCCTTTGTCTTTCTACATTCCCTGATGCACCTATAAAAGGTTTTATCCCCCTTCTTAACTGAGTTGGCTATCCTTTCCTCAGTTTGTGCCTTTGCTATTCTGACTTCCCTTCCTGCTTCCTTCTGCCTTAATTGGTACGGCTATCTGTCCTGCTCCTTCTGTGTTTCCTTATACTTCCTAAATGCTATCTTTTCCTCCCTGACTTTCCCTGCCACCACTTTTGAGAACCATAGTGACTTTTTCTTTCATTTTGATTTGTTTATTTGCTTCACACAAAGGCTTGTTGCCTCTGTGATGGCAGTTTTGATGATTCCCCATTGTTGCTCTACCCCTCCTTCTAGCCTGTTTGCTAGTGCTTTTCTGAGGCACTCTCCCATCTTGCCAAAGTCGGCCCTCCTGAAGTTCATTACCCTCACTTTTGTATGGCTTGAGTCTGTAGCTGAGTTTAACATGAACCACACTGTTTGATGGTCACTTGTTCCCAGAAGGCAACCCACTTCTAGATCTGAGATCCTCTCACTGTTCCCATTTGAGAGTATGAGGTCTAAGATTGCTCCCTCATGAGTGGGTTCCGAAACTAGCTGTCTGAGGCATGTCACCTGTAGGGCATTGAGAATGGCCCTGCTCTTGGATGTGGCTGCAGCAAGTGTGCTCCAGTTAACATCTGGCATATTCTGGTCTCCCATCAACAGTACCTCCCTTTCTCTGCCATCCTAAGAATGCCTTCTATCATATTCTTGTTCATTCCCTCCCCCTGACCTGGGAGTCTGTATACAACCCCTGTGCAGATTATGGTGCCACTTCCAGTCTCCAAGGTGACCCACAGTGCCTCCTCTCCTCCTTGTTTACGCTTCTGTTCAGTTGCTTTTATCCCTTGCTTTACATAGAGAGCTACTCCTCTCCCTCTTCTCCCCTCTCTGTCTCTCCTGTAGGTTATGTACCCTGGTATATTAACATCCCAGTCATGGTTCTCTGTGTACCATGTTTCTGTGACTGCTACAATATCCAGGCATCCATCTTCAATCAAGGACACCAGTTCAGGGAGCTTGTTGCCCAGGCTACAGGCATTGGTACTCATTATCCTCCATTTCCTGATGGCCTTACTCCTTTTTGCTCCATCCCTGTCCTTCTTGCCTTTGTCACTTTCTCCATTTACCCCAGCCCTTCTCCCTATCGACATCTCTTTGTTGGTGTTTACTGCACTTACTACTGTGATTTTTTTGGGGGGGGGCTAGGATTTCTCTGCTCCTTTCCAGTGCCTCCCCCCTTGACTAGTTTAAATACTTGCCAATAAAGCATTCAAACCTATCACCTAGGATCCTGGTTCCCCTCCTGGACAGATGCAGCCCATCATGCCAATATAGACTTGCATCACTCCAGGTGGACCCCCAGTTCCCAATGAAGTGAATTCCCTGAGCTCTGCACCAGTTTTTCAACCACTGATTGAATCCCATGGTGTGGAGCACCCAAGCATCTCGTACGCCATAGACAGGCAGCACCTCCAAGGTTACCGTGAGTACAACTTGTCTAAGGCCCCTTCCCAATTCCATAAACTCTTCCTGCACTGCTCTGATCCCTTTCTTAACCAGGTCATTTGTCCCTAGGTGGACAATGACATCCAGCTTCCTCCCCTTTGCAGCTGCTCCTGCAATCCTGAGGATTCACTCCCTGTCCCTCCAAGCCATTGCACCAGAGAGGCACCTTACCTCCCTCTCCCCTTCTCCCCCAGTTCTACCTTCCTAACAATGGAGTCCCCCACCAGGAGTTGTTTCCTTCCCCTGTGGGGTCCCATGCCACCCTCCTGTGGGTCTCCTTTGTGGAGGTTCCCAGCATCCTCCTCGGTCTCCACTGTGGGTGCCTCCATAGAGGAATCACACTTTGCCAGAATGGCATAGGAATTGTGGAGAGGTACAACTGGAGAGATGCACCCCTGTTCCACCACCCTCACCCTCCCTGAGCCCACTGTTGTCCAACTGCTCCTCTTTCTTGGCAACCTCTGAGGCAACAGCAGTGACCCTGGTGGTCCCTAGATGGAAGAGGAGGTCCCACAAATCCTGGCCAACTCAGCCTGGAGATGAGCAACCTCCCCCCTCAGAGCAGAGAGGTGCCTACAGATGGGATAACACTGCATCCTCCAGAACATCTCCCAGAAGACTGCTGCTCAACAGCCACCGCACTGCACCACTCCCATCATGTCTTATTTCTGGACCCTTCACTATTGTTTGGAATCCTTACTCTTTCCTCTATTTTTTTCCTTCTCTCTCTCTACTTACTTACTGCCTCTATGCCCTTTAAGCTCCTGATTGTCCTATTCTGAGACAAGAAGATCCTATATTTCTCAGTAGACCCCTTACTTGCTTAGAGGTAGACCTCCAGCAGCTAGAGGGAGCCAGAGGGCTACTCTTGCCTTTCTAGGATGGTGCGTCTTTGGTGGCTCTGTGAGCACTCACTTCCTGCTCCCAAACAGGAAGTTCCTGTTGTCAGTCAAATCCTGAGCCTATAAAAGTAGAACTAGCTTTGGGTGGGAAGGTGGGCAATATAGTTTCTTAGAAGAGTGTAGAGAGTAGAAGAGTTCTACTTCTTTAGTCCCAGTAGAGAAGTCCAGTCACACAGCACTCCTTCCTTCTGGTGTCCTCTGCCAAGAGGGGCACTCTGTAGGCAAAGGACCTTTGAGCAAGTGAGGTTTTCCTGAAGGGGACAGCTAAGGAGCTTCTGGTAGTGCCCCTGGTGTGGTAAAAGGAGTGGCTAGCCTGCAACAGGAGTTTTAGATGGGGGGGCATTTTCAGGTGGGATTTCCTGCCAAGAAAGCATGTCTGGCACTTTATTCTGTTGTTGAGGTTCAGCCAGTTAGTTTGTTCATAGAGTGAACAGGTGTGAGTCCTGTTGTCAGCTCCTGCTGTGGTTGCTGCATTAAACTATGTGTAAGCAATTACTATAGAATGCCTAAAATTGGAAGCAGCAATGCAAAATATGTATTCACAAATCCAAGCATACATAACTTTTCAGGTTTCTGCAAACCAAATATTTGCACATTATTGTCCCATCCTCACAACCTAAACCTGATGCTTATTTTGCTGTATATCATGGTTAGTGTGCCTGATTAATTTTTTTTGCACTTATCTTGCTCCCATGGCTTTCAGAGTAGGCCTCATACCTCCCCACTCCATCTGCCTGCAAGGTCGCCCCTACCCCAGCTTCATTGTGCCCAGGGGAGCCATGTTTGTATATGATTTTCTCCCATTTTTTTCTTCCCTTAACCCCCGAGGGCGCCGGTTCAAAGGACGTATGTCCAGACAGATGACGTGCTGATGCATACCATTGCTAAGTGCCTAAAGCATCCTCCCCTGCTCTGGAGAGCTGCCATTGCCCCGTAAACCCATGCTTTCACCAGTCCCCAGGAACGTCAGGTGTGCGAGACACCCCCGGTAACCCACCCCTGACCCCTGATGGAGGAGAGCATCCGTTGGGATGCTCAATCCTCAGACGCCCCCCCCACGGTCCCCAACAACCCTGAGTCTGTTCCAGAACCTGGGTTGCCAGTGTAGAGCGAGGTGTGTCATCCAGCGCCTCAACCCTCAGGGCCAACAGGCTGGCCTGATTAATTATTTTATTCTACCTACAGGCCCAAACAGTGTCTTACTTGCTTAAACCAGAGATCTACGAAGCAGAGGAATTGGCTCTTTTAAATGATAAAGTATCACCCACCACCACAACTGTAACACAGAAAGAAATTTAGTAAACGAGATTGCAATTCAAACTGATGCCATGAACAATGATTCATGTGATTTATGATGCAAACTGGAACATTTGCAACAGACCCTGGCTTCTCTGCATGGTGTGATAGTTCAGCAAACTAAAATGCTTGAGAATCAAGGAAGAATGCTTGAGGATCAATGCAAAGTCCTACAAGAAAAAGCTAGAGAAAACAACAGACTTCTTAAACTAGTTGAAGAGCTTACAAGGGATAGATACATCTATATGCAACAACCGTTTCAAGATGAGGACTCTGACATGATGATGACTGACCTGTGTAGTACACCCAGGACATCTGAATCCCATACAACACAGTTTCTTACACCACTAAGTGACATATCCATTTCTACACCAACAACAAACAATGAAACCATCATGAGAGCATTATCTTATAACCTCCCTGCTCACATCTTGCACCTCTTCAAATGGGCCAAGGGTTCCTATGGCCTGAGACGCTTCTCCATAATTTGCTTCCAGATTCCTAGAATGAAAACAAACTATGGCTCTGTAGCAATCAACTCCTCACTCCCTTCACTTTGGAAGACTATGCAAAGCTCATTAGAAGTATCCTCACTTCCAAGCTTGTCCACATTCAAACCTCTAATTACGGATTATCGGAAGGAATCATGCAGCTGTTTTAGACGTCTATGATCCCTAAGCCATTGGCGCCACTCCCTAACCCCAAGCCTAAGTATCTCACCCACCATACATCCCAAGCAATGGAAATCATGCACCCACTAGACTAGCTCTCTAATCCTGATTTACCGGTCCATTCCCACCACTAGCTCTTTCTGGCCTCCCATTTTTGGCTGCCTAGTCCTTCACCCCCACTACTACCCTATTCTGTGAATACCTCCATACTTATTATCAGCAAGGTATGAGCTCTTACCTAGCAGAGACTATCTGGGATTATCATCTACCCTCACTCCTATAAGTTTAATATGATGTACTGTTGCATGTTAATTATGCAGATCGGCATGTATAGTGCTTGTCACCTACAAAAGATTCTATTTGTATTTTCTTCACACTGTCATCCATTGTAACTGTACTTATGAATTGTACTGTATTGTATTAAATGTACTGTATTGTATTAATGTCCAGGACCACTTTGAAAATTTGTTTTGCTCAATGGTGTTAATGCCTAGTTAAATATAGTTGATTGATTGGCTGATTACCCCGCCACACCCCGTAACACCTTCCTTGAGTGTAGAACAGCTGGAAGATATAGAGTTGAACAACATTACTATGGAAATGGAAAAGGCACTAGCGGCCAAGGCAAAAGGGGATGTGGAAAGATTTGTGTTTTATGTATTCAGATCACTGATACCCCATGAGGTTTACCTCCAGTGGACTAAAATATTTAATTTTGATGGTGCTAGAGGAAAGCCTGCTATCCCTAAAAATGTCCGTACCAAACTCATAGAAATGGTGGGGTGACAGTTTAATGTACAGGTCAGCAATATTGCAACAATTAGAAGTAAAATAAATGAAGCCCTTCAACAGAAGCATAAATATTGTGTAAAGTTACATTTGTGAACTTCATGATCACTTGTATATTAAACAGCATTTTCCTCTTCATCAGTAGTGCCTGTTTTTTTTATAGTGGCATTAACTTGTTTGTTACAAAAGTTTAACACGTTGTATTCAAGAGGTCACCCTGAAGTTAAGAAAAAAATGTATTTTGTTTTCTTTTTAACATGTATACCACTTTTCATAACATTACATTACAGTATGGATATAACACTTTCCTTGTGTGCCTTTTTCACCAAGGACCACTCTGTAAATAATTTGTTTGAAGCGTTATTGAAATTTGCTGTTCTACTCCACTACTTGGGGAGGGGGAGTATTTTGGAATAAGATTTGGAGTGGTAAGATTTCAGTACTCCACTTCATTTTACATAACTGATAGGTACTGCATCAATGCCACTAGACAATATAATGTAGGACAGTACTCATTCTCTAAATTAGGTGTACTGTGTTTACACAAGTGGAGTTTTGACACTGGTAGGTCTCAGGTGTTTCTGGAGCTCTGTGCTGTAACCGTTTCTCATGCATCTACTCACACTGTTCCTCACAGGTAAACTGTTTGTCGAGTGGAAGTAGTGTATACAGAACATATAAAGGATGTAAGTGGTACTGGGATGACTTGATCCTGGGTCTAAAAGGATGTCAGTACTACAGGAGGAACGTAAATATGGGTCTAACAGAGTGCAGGTGGTACATGGAAGAACTTACACATTGTTCTCACAATGTAAATGATGATGGTTAGAGCCTAATTTGGGCCCTAATGTATATAAATTGTGCTGCAGAGGATTAAACCTTCATCTCAGCTGGGTTTAAGTCATTCTCCAGGGACATGCCTCTGGTTTTGACAGGGTGTAAGTGATGCTGGAGACATTTGAACCAGGGTCCAACGGGTGGTGTGGCAAGGACTTGATACTGGGTCTCACAGGGAATAAGTTATGGTAGTTTGCCTTTAAATGTTCTGTATCATTATCCATTACTCCATCACTGTTTCAGTCCATTCACTACTGTGGAATAGCCTTCCTCTTTAAAAGGTGGACTGGGCCAAGCAGTCCTTATCTGCCAACAAATTCTATGTTTCTATGTTAAGTTCCATATCTGATACTGAGTTACTGTGCTTTACTTAAGCATGAACCTTGGCTTGAGCGAGCAGTGGCGGTCCTCTCTAGAATCTGAGAAAAAGATGGTCTGGTGCTTGCATCAGCTGGAGCTTAGATCCCCCTCAAGAGTTATGATTACCACCCTCCTTGTGTTTGTCACCTGGTCCCCTGCTGGCCACATCGAGTCAGGTAGTTTAAAGGGGCACTGTCAGCTTTGCCCCTTCGTTATGTTTCATATGTGAAAAGTGTGCCTCCTAGCACACACCTATCACTCATGTACTGCAAAATGCCCCTGCATGTATAAAAGTTTAGCTATTTTACCTTATATTGTGATTTTTCTTAAAAAAGTGATTTCTTCAGTTCAATCATAATGCACCGGCCTCTAGGAAGCGAATCCAGGTTGGGAATGCAGGTCTGCCAAAGCATGGTCCCGTAGTGTGATTTTTTTCACATGCCACCAGTAACAACATGCTAATCTTGTCCAGGCTAGTCTAACAAAATGTTGATGGTATCTACAAAAGCAGACTGAGCACTATGAGTAGCACAAATCTGGCGTGGCAGGTGAGGTAAGGCCAAAGCAGGTTTTCTTAGCTAGGAGGAGGGTCTGGTTGTCAATCCTTCCTTGAAAATGGAGCCATGATGTTTGTTTATAGAGCTCACAGGTATGGGTTCTTTTACCAGCACCTGTCACAAGATGATAGGACTTATTAAGAGCTGTTCTGATTCTTTTTAAGTAGTAAAATCACAGGAATATTTCTTCCTAAACAGGTCAGTATAGCACTGTTAGCTAGTTAAGTAGTTTAAGTAGTGAGAAAACATGGAGATTGGGCTGCATTGAGTAGCTGCACCAAAAACAGAGACATTTTCCCTAACACGTCAGTACAGTACAGAACAACACTTCTGTGTCATGTTAAGTAAGGGGAGTTTTTTTTAATCCCAAGTCCCAGTCCAGTCCCAACACAAGGATAAGTCCAAAAAAAGGAAAAACTGCCTTTCCCTTACATGGTATATGGATAGTTGCATGTAAACCTCTGTCCCTTACATGGTATATGGTTAGTTGCCTGTAAGCTTCTGTCCCTCCCAGACACACACATATGGTTTGGAGTCTTGGACTACAGTAGGTAGGATTTTATTTTGAGGAATTGGAATGGTGAGATATCAGGGTCCACTCCAGAGTCCACACCACCCTCCCCTCCCTAATGCTCCTTTCCCTTTTCCCTCCCTGAAACCATTCATTGAAAGAGTCCTCCTCCCTGAGTCCCCAACATTAACTGCTCTATCTGTCTCCCAGTCCACTCCTCCAACAGACAGGAATCAGGAGGATTTTGGTATTTTGAATCATCCATCACTTTCTTTTATCCCAATTAACTTCTATATTCTGACAATTATTGCTGCATCAATCACACATTTTACTCTAAACCTCCCCCTCTCTGAATAGCTACATATACTGCTATATTCACATCCTTATCTGGCAGCCCATAAACCCCTTATCTGCATCTTGCAGTTTACCCTGCAATCTTCCTAATTCCCATATTCATCTTTTCCTTCCTAACCATGTTAGTTTGCCTTCCCCATCCCAATACACCTCCACCCCTTACATCTCCACTTCAGACCCATACACCTCCCATGCTCTTAACTCAGCCATCTCTTTCAGGCAGCTACTCCACTGCCCTTGGCCAACAGGTTCATCAATACTTCCACCCACTACCCTCCTTGCCTTCCTACCTTAATTAATACTCCTCTCATATCCCCATCCCAACACCTCTTCTTACCCCCATTCACACAGCTCAAGCCCTCTAAAAGAGTAATTAATCTCATCAGACTCATCATAACATTGCTACTCCATACAGCTGGGGATGCAGAAATGAACCCAGGTCCAACCCCCCTCCCACTCTCATATCCCCAAAGGACTAAAAATCACTCATCTTAGCATTGCTCCCATAATGAGCACCCCTGTTTTCCTGACTCTTTTCCTCCTCACCCTGTCTATGGCACCCTTGATCATCCCACTGAGTTTCTTTGCCCTAGCTTTTTTACTTTGGGCCTTGCTTCAGAAATTTGTTGCCTCCACTATCCCTAGCTTAATGAGTTCTCACCTCTGATTTGTGTCCGTATTTGGGTGAATTCTCTCCAGGAACCCTTGCACAACGTCACCATGTTTTTAAAGTCAGCCTTAATACATGCTACCAACCTGTACCATACTGATACCTTTGAAGTACTTGAATGTTTGTATCATGTCACCCATTTCCCATCTGAACTCTAGAGTACCTATTTAAGTCCTTGAGTTTTTCCTCACAGGACCTCTGATGCAGACCATAAGCCAATTTGGTTGCCCTCCTCTATACTGCCACCACTCTTTTTATGAACTTCTTGTTTTGATGACTGGACAACCTTCTATTGCATCTCCAGAAATTGTTTTTTTAATAAACAAAATTAGATTTTTGATAAAATGTACTGTTCTTAATGCTTCTAAGGATTGTTACTAAAGCATATTTGCAACTGAAATAACATTTTTTTTAAATGAATGTTTAAAAAAGGAAAGAAGAACTTTGTCACATCAAGCTTAGAACCAATTAGCTCTTGGATATTTTAGTCTTTGGTAAGGGTAAGATCCACTAGGCACAAGTGCCTGTTTTCTGGGGTGACCTGGGAGCACTCGGCGGTTAAGTGACTTGTTCAGAGTTACACAGTATGCAAGTGGAAGTTGTAAGAATCAAACTTGGGTCTGGTCTACCGGATGTATTAAGCTCGGTTACACCTCATTCCTCTAACCTCTAGGCTGTACTGCCATTTTGACTGAGTTACAGTCTTTTAGGATTTCTGGGATTGCTGTTGATAATATACAGTATAAGATAATCAGCCGTTCACGTGAACTGAATTAGGTAAAAGATGTGGTATTAAAACATTTCTTTTTGTAACCAAAAAAGGCAGAGGCAGGAAGCTGCATATCTGTTAGCTTGACATCAGTGGTAGGGAAAATGATGGAATCACCTTTGAAAGAAAGAATTGTTGAGTACCTAAAGGCTAGCAAGGCAAGAGGCCTAAGGCAGCATGGACTGATAGCAGGAAGGTCATGGCAGATGAATCTAATAGATTTCTTTAACTGGGTAACAAATGTAATAGACCAGGGAGGGGCTGTGTATATGGAATACCTAGACTTTATCAAGGCATCTGACACAGTCCCACACAAAAGATTAATAAAAAAGTTAGCTAAACTGGGAGTGAGTCCCAGGGTGGTAGCCTGGTTAACAAGCTGGCTGGATAACAGGACCCAGAGGGTAATAGTAAATGGAGTACACTCTGAAAAAAGGGAGGTTACTAGTGGGATACCACAGGGTTCAGTATTGGGACCAATCCTCTTTAATGTCTTTATAGGTGACATTGCAGAGGGGATGGAAGGAAAAGTATGCCTATTTGCAGATAACACAAAGATCTGCAACAGGGTTGATACACAAGAAGAAGAAGAATCAGCATTTATATAGCGCTTTTCATACACAGTATCCCAAAGCGCTTTACAAGCAATGCTAGACTGATAGTGAAGTGACTGAATGTGCGGTGGCAGCCATAGTGCACATCATCACCCACACACAGCCTGGATAATTGCATGAACCAGTTTATGGGAAGGAGAATGTTGGCCAGGACACCGGGAATGTTCCCTGCTCTTCTGCGAAAAGTGCCCTGGGTTCTTTTACTTCCACCTGGACACCCACCAGGACGGGCAGAAGGGACCTCTGTTTAATGTCTCATCTGAAGGACGGCACACCCCAGCAGTACAGCACCCCCAATACTGCACTCAGATGCCAGCAATTTTTAGGTGCCCGTCCAATCCCGATGTGGGACGAGAACCCACAACCTTCTGGTCCAGAGGTGGATGTGCTACCAACTGAGCCACGCTGACACCAAGAAGAAGTGCAAAGAATGCAAAGGGACTTGGCAAGATTGGAGGAATAGTCAAAGTAGAGCATTCAAGATACTTAATAATAAAAACATAGACATTTGCCCCATGATCACAAAAGATAATTGTGTAGTGACTTTAAATGCAGGTAACCCGGCTACGGTCTATCTGAAGTGGAGTAAGAAATTCCAGGACTGAGTTGCAGAAAAATAAAAGGTTGCTGACCCAAATGTGGAGTGAACTTTAGGAAAGAAAGAACATGATGCTGGACAGCTCTAAGATTAAGTGTGATGGAAAAATAATCTTTTTCTGATAAATAGGGAGCAATCAGACTGTGAATGCATTTAAAAAAAACAGGAAACACCAATGAAACAGTCTTCTAAGAGACAATGACAACCAGTTCAAATCATATAATAATGAGCATTGATGAATATCTCATATGAACAAAGATCCCAAGTGTACATGTGTGGGATCTTTGTTCATGCCTCTCACATGCATGCGTGGGATATGGGTGCTGTTTTCAAAATGTAACTTGTACTCCTTGCAGTGCTTGGTTTTTAGTCAGAGATGCCAGGAACATTTTGTTACACCACAAGTGCCAGGATTTACTTGGTTTAATGCCGCCTTGTGAAAAAAATAGCACTTCAGGAACGTTCCCGTGGCAGACCTGCGTTCCCAACCAGGATGTGCTTCTGGGTCACGGGTGAATGATTGTCAACCCGAGTGAAACAATATTTCTCAAAAAAATTCAAAAAAGGTACTAATGCTTACATATTTTACATAGTAGAGCATTTTGTTTTAGATGTGTGATAGGCGTGTGCCAAGAGGCACACTTTTTAGATTTGGGGAAAAAATGATGGGACAAAGCTGGCAGTGCACCTCTAAATACAGAAGATAGATGGTTTATAAATAAAGAAAAAATGAAAAGGGCATTACACTAACAGGTAAGGGTGTCAGAACATCATAAATAGTGAGGGGGGAACATTTTGAAGGGCATCTGGCACTTATAATCAAGCGCTAATTTAGAAATGGCTGGTAATGTCTAAAAGGTAAAAGTGTTGTTTCACCTGGACATGGACAGAGGGATGGGTAGGACTAAAACACGGGTCCTTGACTTATAGAGGGCTGACTTTGACAGGGCAGCAGAAGTTCCTCAAGGACACTGTGGTTGGATTTTAACATGCATGGGACAGGCATAAGAAAAACAGGTAAAGCAAAGGAAGGGTCAGAAGCCATAATCAAGTACAAGGCTTACGAGCAGACTGGATGGATCAAGCAGTCCTTATCTACCAACAAGTTCTATGTTTCTATGTCACCTTTCTGGCATCAGAGTAGGGCTTGATGTGGAACAGAAATGGGCCATAATAGAGAGGACAATACTCCCAGCCTCAGACTGTTGCAGTTTACCAGACCATCTGCTGCTCACTGCTCATAAGAAAAATGTCAAGTAAAAAATACAGGTTTTCAGTCTTCGAGTCCCACTACTACCACATAAATGATATTTTTTTTTTAACACTGACCCCTATGCACAAAAGTGCAGAGTGGCTACACACCACTTATCTTGGGTGCATAGTCACTCTGCACCAAGTGTGCCCTCCAAGCAGAATACACTAACAGGGGTTGCATGGACCCAATGCACCTGATCCCCCACATCCATGGACTGCACAACACTGAGGACGTTCCAGGGCATGCCAGCATTACACAGTATTCACTAAACCGTGTAGTGCCAGCCACAGGGGTGCAGAGGTCTGCAGCTGGTATGTCAGCCAGGACCGGGTGTAACCCGGTATGCACCCCCACAGATGTCACCCTCCAGCCATGAGAGGTCTGGGAAATGTCTCACAGTGTGGGCCCGGCCTATGAGGCTGCATGGGTGGGCTGGAGCAGCTAAACCATATACCGGCAGTATGTCCAGAGCTCAGGGGTGTTGTTGTCATGGGTGTGGGGGACTGCCTACTGACTTCTGGACCATGACTGCACCATGTAGTTGGGTCAGTTTCCTGGGTCAGACTGTCTGTGGTGTGTGGTTTCATGGATCCAGGTGCCCACAGGGCAATGCAAGACATGGACCTGCACCTACAGGCACAAGGAATCTACTCCTTGATGGGCATCCGATTGGATGCCTGCCCTGGTCTGTGACTCTGCCCCCAGCAGCCCTGCAGAGACCTGCATGCAGGGGGGAGCAGGGGACAGGTGACCAGTGTTAGTGAAAGCCAGTATTGACACACCTGTCTGTAGGTGCACCACTATGCAGGCTGGGTACATGCTTTTTTTGCATACTTGTACCCACTTCATGCATAGGGCCCATACTGTACATACCAGCATGCACCATTTGCACTATCTGACAATGACAGATGGCTGGGACGTACACTGTTAATGTTACCAGCTAGCAGGCTGCTCTTCCTGCAGGCTCAACTGTTGGGGGGAAGGTAAGTCTCCTCTCTCTGCCAGATTATTTATGGATGTTAGTACTCTGAAACACAGGATATTGCACCATTTACAGTGATGTATAACAAATTTGGGGAGGTGGCAGCAGACAACCCTAGCTTTGTCAGGATTTGTGGCACCCCCCCTTTCACTGCACCTTTGCATGAGTCTGGAATATGACCATATACATTATGGCTGCATTTATCATCTCCTTGCCATCCCTGGCATATTTAGCAAATTAACTCAATGACTGGCTGACAGTGTTGCACCAGGAGGTTGTGGGTTTTAGTCATTTTGGCTCCTACCTCCAAGATTCTCAGTGGAAGAATGTTTACATCATGACTGAACTTCTCAACATACATAACAGTACCTAGGTTTGCAGCTTGCATTAACACAATTACATTTTTCTCTTACTTTAGTTATTTGAGCAACTTGTAATCCCCAGTTTGCATTCCAGGTACAGTTCCATTTCTTTCTCATCTGCTGCTCCTGAATGTATTATTTCTTTGAATCATTATCTCTATGCTGTTCTCATATTGCCGTTTTTTGTTAAATTGTACTATTGTACATTGTTTTTGTAGTTCAAATGTTACAGTTTCTTGCTTACTGTATCCCTTATGATGTGTAGTACGTCTCCCAGGTCATACCTAAAAATAGGCAGATATCTGCCTAGCAAACCATACCTGGGTAACAAAAGCAAAATAAACTTAATTTATTGGTTATACTGGAAAGGCATGTGAGCATTGCTGCCCATTTACACAAGTATCGAGTTACAAGAAACAATGCTTGAGATATACAATTGTCAAGGATAGCAATGACTGAGACATAACATTTTCAAGGATAGAGGGGCTGGAGTGAAGATCTTGTGCATGCTCAAGAGAGTACCCCTCCTGCACAGGCACGTGATTTCTGTTCCGAGTTGTAAAAGTATTTTGCGGCAGAAGTAGTGCTCATTTTAATTTACAGACAGCAGGGGTAATTGAGGATAAGAGCCTCTACAGCATTAACTAGATTTTACAATGTGCTTGTGAGAAGCTGCAGTTCTGGACAGTGCTTGCTGGCAGATGCATGTTCTCAAGGTGGATATGTGTCCAGTGGCAGCGGAGTTTAGTGTGGACCAACTAAAAAGAAAGATATGCTAATATTGTTAGGAAAAGGTATATAAATTACTTTTATGCTACACAGGGGCATTTTAGAGTAACTCCTTCACAAATATGTGCCTAGAGGTACACTTCTGACGTATGTTAAAAACACGGAGGGGCAAAGCTGACAGTGCCCCTTTAACCAGAAAAATAATTTGGAAAATATCAGTCTTACAAGTTATAGAAAATGAATTTATGTTATTCATGGAAAAAAAGATGAATTTAAACCCCTAACCACAACATTATATAACACATGCTTATCATGCTGCACCACAGCAGAACTCTGCAATTTGTGTTCTAAAAAAGGTTAATGAAACTACCATTTGCACAGTTTCAAACAAGACAGATATTTATCCAGAAATAATTCTTGGGGAACATCACTCATGTAAACTATACACAAATTAATATATATGTTATTCTTGGAATAAAACATCAGCTGGATTCAAATCATTGACCAAAATATGCAAGCACTCATGCTTATCATGATGCACCTTTGAAAAAGTCCAGAAGTTGTCCTCTGAAAAGATTGATAAAATTATCTTGTGTACTGTTCCAAACAAAAAAGATATTTAACCAGAATTAATTTTTGGAAAACAGTTATAAATTATATAAAAATTAATTCATGTTATTCTTGGGAGGAAAAAAACACAGCTGGATTTGAACAAATGGTATTAGCAAACAATCTTATCTGGATTTGGACAGATGACCACAAAATGCAATATTATAGCCATCAAGATTAGAGTAACACATAGTATAAAATGTCAGGCAACATTTAATTCAGCGACTGTATAATGTACTAGGGGGAATACTTTTGATAGTTTATTTCATTATCACCTGATTTTTAGAGTGCCACCTGGTGGGCATACCTAAACTCTATCTCTGTTCTGATAAAAAGCATGCCACTTATAGCAAGAGTAAAGCATGTAACCCATCTTGTGTCCATTCTAGGTATAAGGAAGGACATTTTGTGCATTTTTCCCCCTAAATTTCCTGAAGGATTAATGGGGAATCTCACAAAACTTCTTGACTAATTGGGCACTATTACTGTACATATAAATAAGCAATATTGCTGACAAGCAGCACTTTTGGGTAACAACTGAGCTTTTCAGAAAGTCATGCTAAGCTCACATACTAGCTAATATCAGTAGGTAGTGCACTAAGACCACAAATAAAACGCTACATCATAATGCTATGTTCTCTTATACTGTGAACTGAAGGCAGTCTCATGAAGGTTGCTCGATCATGTAGGTCTACAGAATCCCCCCCTTGTTGCCTGAATAAGAAGGCAACAACAAGAATGGTAAGTAAGTGGCACAAGTATCTCAGTTACAGTCCAGCTGCACGAGCTTTGTAAAAAAATTCTGTTGTTCATGGTGTTCTTTCAAAGTACATCTCAAACAGCATAAGGTAATGATCATGAAAAATTTCAAAAACACTTGAAGAATAACAAAACCTTTAAATGTCATCTCTAAGGCAGTATTAGACAAGGCACTGGAGAGATGTCGATTGTGGAATAAAGCATTTAAATAATTATCAGCTTTAGTAATATTATTGCTAATATGTATTAAATGCGTATTTTTCCTTTCTAAAATATTCTGAGATTAAGAGTAAGTGGATCTATTATATTAACATTGAATACAGGTATGTACTGAGAAACAGCATCAATATAGTCAGGGTCACTATCAATGTAATCTGGTTCTGAGGTGGGAACTGGAGTGATAACCGTATAGCTAACAACTGTGCTTTGCTGTAGAACAAAACAAAAGCTAGGTATAGAAACATTACATACTGTATTAAAGGTCCATAAGAACGAGTCTTATGATTGATAACAACACAATACAGTCCATCAGAAATGTATGACTCATGCACTTCAGGAAGATATCACTTGGTAAGCAGAACAGGGCACGTGAAGGATGAGTTGGCTATTTTTCTGGTGAGACATTGAATATCTTCAGGAAAGGTGGCCTTGGCAGGCTTGGAGTTTGGTGGCTTGGGTGTCAATTTGTGTTCAGCAGATGGTGATGTAACATTTGCAGAAGCAGAGTCATTAAAGTAATTTTGAAAGAGATCCATATCAAGGATATAGGACCTGTCTATGATAGTTAGAGCATAACCACAGACAGGCTTGATTACATTGACCACCTCACATCTGCACAGGTAGTGGTAGCCCCTTTTTGCACAACAGTCCATATGTGGGGCAACCCAAGCATCAAGTTGAGGATGAAACACCATCAAAGGATGCCAGTCCATACATTCTCGGTAGATGTTGTCCTCTAGATGAACCATGGAGTGAATAGTTGCCAGCTTGTCAAAGACAGAAGATGCTACATCAAAATGTGGAAGAGAAACTGTGTAAATCACATACCTTGTATCTTTCAGAGTGCATTTACATGTGTCATAATAAGGTCCCTGATTGGGGTGATGAGTAACATATCCAAAGTTTCTTGCTGTAGCTAGGGAAAAGAAACAGTTTTATCAATACATTTACTGGTGCATGTAAGTGTGTGGTAATCTGGACAATACCATTTGGCCATACATCTATCATGGATCAAATCTGGGATATTCCCTGATTCCAAATCCTGGAAGAGACTGGTTTTAGTATTAATAGGAAAATTACTGTAAGCTGAATAAAGAATCTTTCTGCCTATGGGATGCCATGTAGCTTCTTTGTTCTTCTGGAGAATTAATTAATTGATTTTCTTCTTTTACTCATTAAAAATTGTGCAATATCATGCATGTTGTAGACCGTGAAATGTTCTTTTTGTGAAATGCAATCTATACCGTGTAGCACAGGCTGCATGACATTTTGTCCTAAACCATCACTGAATTGGTGTGTTTGACTCTTAATTGTAGCCAAATCAGTTGTATTCTGAATAGACATTCCAGTGCTGAATAAACATGTAACAGCACCTGTTGTGAATGCTATATTTGTGTAGGCAGCCCTCTTGAGACACCTGAACACTCCTAAGTGCTCAGTAGTATGTGACCTGGCTACAGGGTCTTGTGTATGTGGTTGATATGCTGCCATGAGATCTAATAACATTACTGCATGAAACTTACATGCATTGGTTGATGAGAAGTAACCAAACTCTGCCATGTTCCAGTGAGTGAGGTTTAACACCACTGGGACATGCATGAACTGCAAATTATTAATGAGGGTTCCAGGCAAGGTGATCACTATCAGGCCTGGCTTCTGAATTGGGCATTGTACAGGGTCATCCCCTGATAGTGGGAGTACAGTCAGAAAAAGGGCAGCAATCACCATTGCATGAGAGGACTAGAATTGGCTGGAAGTGTCATTGGGGAATTGTGTGCAGAAATTTGGATTCATCATGACCGTGAGGTTGTAAAGGCTTGAGTGCTGTAGTTGGGTTTGGTGGATGGCCAAAGTCCTGATAGGGGTAATGTGGGTATTGGCTAGCCTTGGAAGGTTCCTTTGGAAAGGCAGGCCACTGGAATTTGTTGTCAATTGGATGAATCAGTTTACCACTCAGTTTGGAGGGTTGACTGCTCAGTGGATGCCACCATGGCATTGAGGTAGGCATCTTTGCCTTCTTGAACAGTGACTATTTTTTGGGGAACATTAATGGCCACACCAGAGGTGGTATTGGGTGGTGGAGGTCCCTGTGGGGTATAATGGGTTAGAAAATGGAGGAGCATCTATGCTCAGGTCTTCTTGATGTGGGTCAGCTCTCTTGTGCTTGCCAGCACCAGCAGGAAGAGATGAAGGTACATCATGCTTTCTGAAAGAGAAGAACACAGAAAACAGGTTCAAATCCCTCTCCTCCCAAGAGTGAGGAGGGAGTTTACATTGATTAAGACAGTTTAATCACCCGTATACAATTTCAGTTGGTTTGTGTGGAAACACTTATCAATTGGCTTTTTGTGGTCAGTTAGGCATATCTGGTACACCACTGGGCTCAGTTTGTTTATGATCTCATAGGGTCCCTCCCATTTGTTTGCAAAGGAGTGGGCAGATGTGAATTTCAGTATCATGACTTGTTCTCCAACTTGCCATTCAATTTCTGTAACACTTTTTTCTAAGTGCATTTTGAATTGCTGTTGGGCTTGGCCCACATTTTGTGCTGTAAACAGGAGAATTTTAACCAAATTGTTTTTCAGTTGTTTCACGTAGGTGTCCATTGACACTCTGTCTGTGGTAGGGGTTTTGAGATCAATAGCGGTTGCTGGGGTCTGTCTAATTACCATTAGGAGTAAGGGCAATATGGTATCCCAACCTTTGAGGTTTTGGTCTGCAAATTGCACAACATAGATTTGATTCGCCTGTTTGCTCTCTCTACCTTTCCTAAGGATTGGGGGTGGTATGTAATGTGGAATTTTGGGCTAACTCCTAGTAGTTTCAAACAGTCTTGCATTACCTCACTTGTAAAACTGGTTCCTTGGTCGAAGTCCACCTTGAGAGGTAGGCCACACCTGGTGAACACTTGATCCACCAGGATTTTGGCAGTTTCTTTTACTTTACAAATTGGACAAGAGAAGGCCTCTATCCATTTGGAGAAGAGATCCATGACTACAAGTGCATAATTGTTCTTCCTACTGGTGGTGGTTAGAGGACCAATATGAGCGATCTGATTTGCATTCCAAAGGACTGATTGCACTTGGGGCAATAGTTTGGTGTTTTTCTTACCAGGAGTAGGGTTGTTTTGTGCACAGGGTATATAGTTGTCAACATAATGTTGGACATCTACTATCATTCCAGGCCACCAACCAATAGTTCTCAATCTCTGCAGGGTCTTGTCTGCCCCTTGGGGTCTTCCTGTTGGAGTATCATGGGCCTGGTGTATAAACTCAGGTCTGAGTTCCTTGGGCATCACCCAAAGATTTTAATTGTCTCATTTTGGGACTGGTAAAACACCAACTGTTGGCTTGCATATAGATAGAGGCAATCTGCATGTCTTTTGAATGGATTGTTCTTTGACATCTCTTTTTCTGTGTCCCTTGGAGAGGTATTCAAATACCTCTTTGATTTCTGGATTTGCCCTCTGGACTGCATGGTGGTCCAAGGGGACTATTTTAGTTTTCTTGTTGAGAACCACTATGTGTGCCTCATTGGGAGGTGACATGATCCATACCTTCCCCCTCGAGCTCCATCCTTCACCAAGGTGCCAGCTCATTCATTTTGGTCATGGAAAGGTTCAGCCTTTGAATGGGCTTTTACCTTGTGAATGTATAGCTGGAAAAGAAACAAGACAGCAAGACTGACAGTGTAAATGAACAGATCTCTGTATTTGACAGGAGTACCCTCTGAGTAGGCAAAATCATGTGTTCTCCAAAATGGGAGAAATTCAGTAAGGGAATTGCACACCCAGGATGAATCAAAAAAGATGATGGCATCTTCTGTTCCTTGCTGATCCATTTCCAGAGCACATGCCACAGTTTCAGGTTCTGCATACTGTGAAGATCGAATGGTACATTCTCTGGATTCTTCAATGGTGTCTCCTGCTGTTATCAGGACCAGGACCCCAAATACTACAATTTGTTCCCCCTCAAAATATGAGGAGGAGCTATCTGTAAAGATGCAGTAAAATTCAGGGTCTTTTAAGATCCTCTCTGTAGCTGACAGGAATGGGCCTGGGTCTGGCAAGACTGGTGACTGTAAGCCACATTAATGCAGTTGTCCTGCATACAGGAGGACATGTTCCAAAATGGATGGCATTTTGGTAGGAAGGAAAGTAATTTATTTATTTATGTTTGTTTACCAGGTAAACGCAATGAGCCAAAGGCCCTTTTTCATGCATGACCTGGGACCATATAAATACAGTCACGATGTTACATGTAAATAAAAACTGTTAACATGAATAACATACAACACAGTCAAAAACAGTTACAACATAGTTGAGCCAACAAATGTTTCTTTAATTTAACTTTAAAAGTTTGATGATCTATGTTACCAAAAAGTAACCCAGGAAGCTCATTTCAATTTCTAGCTGCACTGAAGGAGAAAGTAATGTCCCTATCTTGCAGAAGCAATGACCAATGTGTGAGTCTGGTGTTAGACACGTTTCTGTCTTTGGTTCTGTCATTTAAGAGGAAGTTGGTTGGGGTGTGGTTGGTGTGTAGCACAGTTGGAGAAAACCCTATAATGTAGGTGAAATGCTTGACAGCCCAAAAGGTTGCCAACAGGCTTCTCTTGCACAGGGAGTACTTCTGTTCTATGGGGGGAAAGCATTTGGGAGTCATAGGCAATGGGCCTAAGATTCCATTTGCCTTTTGTGCCAAAACAGCTGACAGTTCTTTCTCTGAAGTGGCAGTCTCCAAATGAAATAGAAGATCTGGATTTGGATAGACCAAAGCTGGTGTTGAGGCCAGTGCTTCCTTAAAGAAGTAACAGCAGCTATATGTTCAGGTCCCCAACTCCAGGGGACATTCTTTTTCAGGAGCTCATACAATGGTGCAGTCTTCTGTGCAAAACCACAAATGAAGTCCCTGGAGTAGTTGACCATACCCAGGAAACATCTCAGAGTAGCCACACGTGTTGGTAGTGGCAAATCTTGTATACCCTAAAACCTTATCCAGGGTAGGGCTTCTGCCCTCAGTGGTTATGTGAAAGCCCAGAAAGGAAATTTCTGGTTAGTATAGCTGCACCTTTGCAGGGTTGCATTTGATGCCTGCCTATTGCAGGAGGCATTGGAGCTCATCCAATAGCTTCAAATGACTTTCCCAAGTTTGCATGGCTAACAAAATGCCATCCACTTACTGCAGTAGGCACTGTGGTATTGAGAATATTCTGATGGCCTCCCTCATGTGGATGTGGAAAAGTGAGGGTGAGTTGTGAAATTCCTGTGGGAGACAATTCCATGTGTATTGTTGACCCTCAAAGGTGAACGCATATTTGAATTGACTTTCAGGGATCAGTAGCAAAGACCAAAATCCACTGGTGATGTCCAAAATACTGAATCTCTTGTGTTCAGGTTTGAGAAGTTTGAGCACGTCTGGGGCAGATGCCACAGTAAGTGCACAACTGGGGGTGACTTGGTTTAGTTTTTTGTAATCAATGGTAAGTCTCCAGCTGTTGATGGGCTTCTTCACTGGCCAGATGGGAGAGTTGACTGTTGAAACACAGGGCCTGATGACAACTTGTTTCAGAGGGGAGTCCATTATTGCCCTCAGAGAGGGAATTGCCTCTGCAAGAAATTGGCATTGCCTTTGCCTGAGTGGGTCATCTCCTGCCACCTGAAGTATGGTATTCATTCTTCCACAGTCATGCCTGTTTTTTGCAAAGGCTTTTAGGTGTCTCTCCAGAATGGGCTTGAGCTCAGAGAAAAGCTTATTGTTTTGCAGCATCACTATGACGTCATAGTCCGCATCATTTTGTTTCTGTGCAGCCACTACATAGGAATCAGATATTCATAACAGTGAGCACTGGCCTGGCATTTGGAGTAATAGCCAGTTGGCCAGATCCACAATGCATCCATAGAGTGTGAGGAAGTCCACTTCCAAAATGCTCTGGTGCTGTTGTAACACCATTAAATCAAAACAATGTTTGATTTGTAGGGTGCCGGTCACCAGTGGTATTGGTTTGGACCTTTAAGTTGTTAATACAGTCCCCTCAAAGGTTTCAGCAGAAGTGAGTCTCCCTGTTGACCATGGAGATCGTTGTGGTCTTCCTGATGTAACACAGAAATGGCAGCACCAGTGCCTAGAAGTAATTCAAGCTGATGGACCCCAACCAGGGCTTCTACACAAGGATGGCCAGAATCATCAGTCACAATGGTAGTGACTATATGGTCTGGGGCCTGACACCATCAGTCCAATCCTTCTTGGGCCAAATCACCCAAAGGGCTTGTTTCTTGCAGCATTTACTGTACATCCAAGTATGGAGATTTCTGCTTCGGGCATTTCCTTTGCCAGAAGGGTGGACAGAATTGCAGCTACAGTCTGTGTCAGCAGGGTCATATCTACCAATTGGATTTTTGCCATAAGTTCCCAGAACCAACTGTTTTCTTTGGTTAGGTGTTTATAAGAAGGGCCAGGCTTTTTCCCTTTGTATCCTCCATTCTTATCCTTATCTTGGTCCTGATTTTGTTTGGGCTGATCCTTTTTATAATTTTTATTGATGGTGTTGTACCCACCCCCCTTCTGGTAGGAGGCCTTGTCCAACTGGTAGTCCTTGGCCTTGCCTTCTACCGGGTACTGGGTGGCCGACTCTGTGCTAGGCTGTACCACAGCTACTTTGGCCTTCAAGGATGTCAAATCCTGAATAAGAATTTGGAAGGCACATTCGCCAGTTCCAAAATGTGGTGAAAGTTGTCCTGGTCTGCGAGTACCATCACTTCCACCTTTTTTTGCAGAAGCTCAGCTGCAAATCTTTCAAAAACAAACTTTTGTACTCAATTGAATCTAAGTCCTCTCCAGCCATGGTCTTGCTTGTTCTGTAGGCCAGCCACAGTCGGCTATCATACTGGGCCAGCAGCTCCTTGGTGTACTGCTAATTCAGTTGTGCCAGCATTACACCAATGAGGTTGAAGCTGTTTGCATGCAGAAGAGTTACAGTTACTGCTTCAAATCTGCTCCATTGTCTGACCGAACTCCTTTTATCAGTTTGGCCTAAAATGTTAGGTCGACAGTTTGTCTCAGGACCTGCAGTCTATGCTCAGGGTGATCTCACAGTGACTTTTCACTTTTTCCAGATGACAAGTCAAATAATCAGTGGGGTCTATTCGACCCACCTTGTCAGCAATTGATTGAATGGCCTATGCAGACTGCAGAGCATTTGGAGCATGCCCATCTCAATCGTTTGCAATCATCTTGATGACAGCTTTGGCAGTGGCCATAGCCATGCCCTGAAGGAGGATTTTTTTTCTTCACCTCTCTTTTAAACATGTTGGAAATGTCTTGCCAAATGGTCACTAACTGTGCATCGGAGATCACGGCCTTTGTGATCGCTAAATTGATAATTTGTTCTACCTTTTGTTGGTCCTTTTCATTCAGAATAGCTACCAGTGGAGGCTGAGGCTTCCGTCAACTGGAGTCCCATAGACCACCATCTTGGATTTCTTCATCATCACTGTCATCATCTTCTGATGATGTCAGACCAATGGGTAGAGGATACAGCATTGCCAGCGCATGATCCTTTAGGATTGTTACGACATGGCATAATTTCACCATCTTGGTTCTACACTGTGAGTGATTTACTTTACTTCTGTACTGTACTGTACTTTAGCTACATGCTCTTGCAAAACTCTGTATGCAATGCTCACTTTGTGACTTTCCATAATTTCCCTGTCCAAAGCCTCCTGATACCTTCCTAATTCCTCATACAGCTCCTCATTCTCATTCCACAACGTATCATTCATTTCAGTCAACAAATCATTCATCTGCAACACATGCTTTTTATCCCACAAAATCTTTTCATAATCCTGTATAGTACTATGCATTTCACTCTGAGCCTCATTTTGAACCCTTTGAACTTCCTGTTCCAAACTGGTCCTCAATTCACCCATTTTGTGAGTTTTAGACCCCGACTCCTTTTTCAGGATCAGGACGCCTGCTTCTACAGCTAGCAAGGCAGCAAAGAGTGTGGTTACCATGAAACCCTTCTGATCATGCTTTTTAGCATTGGATTGGGCTTCTGAATACAGTGTGCACACATGCTGTATTGGATTCCCATGTGATTTTGCATCCAGTGTGAAATCGCCCCAACCCCCTTGAGAGGCTAGAAAATTGGAGACATCAAGTTTCAGTTCTACACTGATAGCCATATTTGGAAGGAGAGGTCCACTTTTACCTGCAGAAACCCAGAACAAAAAACTGGATCATTCCACTTTATGTCCCGGAATCAGGTAGTCATGTGGCCGGGTTATACAGATTCTAACAGACCCACTTCCACTGTAGGACGAGGGGGCGTAGGTTCTCTCACCTTCCATGATATTAGACCCATCCAGGTGTGAAGATGCCTGAAAGTTATTCTGTATAAAGTTTTTCGGAACACCTTAGCTTGCTCTGGTTTAGTTCTGTCCAATTAGGTCCTGCCAGTGTTGCCACTTTGTAAGCTTGGTACCAACAAGCTGGGTTTTGGCAGAATACTCTGACCTGATGGCAGACAATACACAGAGACAGGTGTTGCAGTCTTCAAGGTTTATTATCTGGTACACACATAAAATAGCTTACTTAGACACCTAGGACTTCAGCACCTCTCTGAACACCCGTGTGATCATACAGAAAACTCAGTGAACAAAGAACTTACATCATGTCATATAGTATAGATAACAAGGTCCGTTACCTAAGTAATGGCTCATCTGCCGAGCAGTGCAAGGCTCTCATTGGTGGATAAGGTGGGCATCTTGGCACCCAAAACTATAACTTTTCACGCGTACACATAGATAAGCAATATTGCTGACAAGCAGCACTTTTGGGTAACAATAGAGCTCTTCAGAAAGTAATACTAAGATTGCATATTAGCTAATATTAGTAGGTGGTGCACTAAGACCACAAATAAAATACATCATAATGTTACGTTGGCTTATATTGTGAACTGAAGGCAGTCTCATGAGGGTTGCTAGGTCAGGTAGGTATACAGTATTTAAATGGGAATGTATCACTCAGTAACCATGCTCCCTGAGGAAGCCTTTGCTGGGTGTAGCGCCAGGGTAGTCTGCTTTGTTTCTGCCACAGTACATTGGGGTCAGGTATTTTTCTATGTTGCCTCAGACTTTTGCTATTTTTACATCTGATATGATGTAATGTCATAGCTGAATTTGCTCAAAGTGATGTTAGCAGTTGAATCATTCTGCACTACTTGGCCACTAGCCATGCGACTCATTCCAGCATAGCTGGCAGTCTTTGTGGAACATAATCCATTTATATAATCTAGATTGAAATGTGACAAACTGACTTTTTTATGTGCAATACAGTATACCTTATAAAGCCAATACAATCTGCTGTTATACTGCATTTATGCTGTTCAGAAACATTTTTTAAGCATGTATTTAATTTATGAGTGTATTTACAGCCTTTGATTTGCATTGTTACTGTCCTACGCAGCACCTCCTTGCAAATGAGCTATGCTCAATGGAGCATTTCCTGGTAAACAAAATAAAAATAAAATACCATCAGACAGGTCTGAGTCGACCACTTCTGGGTGAGTACATTCCAGCTGCAGCTATATACCTTTTGTGGCTAACTCTGCCCCACCCTCCAGGTGGGAACCCCTAAATTAGGTTTTCTAAAGAGAGTCTTAGTGGAATGTTTAGGATGTTTTTAATTTGGTTGGCTTTTGTGTTCCAGTAAGGCTTAATGAGAGGACAATTCCATAGTATATGGAATTGGGAACCACAGATTTTCCAACATCTATCAGACTGCATTGTCCTATAATGTTTTGAAACTACAGAGGAAATAAATTACCAGATTACCATTTTCCACCTAAATTCACACCATGACATAGAGGCCATAGAATGGTGGATACCCTGCCAGATTAGGAACCAATACTGCTAGGATATTTAAGTATTTGTTTCAGTTTCCCAAGCTACTTGAAGTTTCAGGGTGCTTGTGACCCCACTTCTTTATGCACCAAATCATAAGCCTGCGTTACAAATCCATTTCGCTGTGATACGTGGACTCTATTCCATATAAAGGTGATACTGTGAGATAGAATTATTGTGAGACTCCGTACTGTGGGATGTTTAAAAACATAACCATGACAAGGCAAGTATCTGTAGAAATCTATCCTATTCAAGCTGAATTGTTGTGCTACCTGTGGGAAACTTTTAAAGGTATTCTGGCCATTAAACCATTGAGTAAGAAAGACCAATCCTTTCCAGGCCCATCTCTGAAACCCATTATCAGTTCTATTAGGGGGAAAATTGGGTAACTATTGGATTGGAAACTTTTGCCGCATATAAACTGAGGCTGTCCACCTCCGTTTGACTTGCAGCCAAACTTTCAGACTAGAATGAGTTCATCTGTTGCCTAGAATAGATATATCTGCTGGTGTGGCCAAACATGGTAGGTATCTAAGGGGAATAAACACATACAGTATGTCTGCCTTTCCATAGCAGTCCACCTATTAACCCCAGAATCCTGTATCATTTTGGCTCTATGTACCAATTGGTCAGCTTCAAAATACTGCTGGAAACTGGAGACCCATCTCCCCTCCCTGTTTGTTCTTGGTCAATATTTTCCAGCACTCTCAAGGTCTCTTGCCACCTCCAAGTGAATCTGGTTAACATACATCTAAGTTCTTTCCAGTCACCTTGCATGATCAACTGAAGAACAGTAGAATAGAAATATGAAAACCTGGGCAGGACATTCATTTATACGTTCTAAATCTTCTGGTAGCCTAAGGGTTAACTAAGTGTTCTGTCCTGGAATATCAAGGTTAACTGGTTCCTTCTGTTCATTTCAGAGTATATTGCTTGTTTTAAAGAGCTACTGACTCCACAAAGAAAACTTTAAAAAAACATAATTTGTACAATTCCGCCTGCATTCCATTCATATTTCATGTATTTCTCTGCTCCATTATTTATTACTAAGGAAATCTACATGAATATATGGGGTGGGATATTCAAAAGGGTTGCGCATTGAACAACAGGGTTGCACCATGCACAACCCACCAATGACCCCTGGCACGATATTCAAAGGGGCAAGTTGCCCTGCACAACCCCTGATGAGCCGGGGCACATTGGTAATGTATGCAGTGGAAAGGCAGGGGGCGTTCCCATGCATATGGAGCACATCCTGATATTCAGCCCGGGATGTGTGGAGCAAAAGCCTGCACAACCCTGCCTTGCACCACTCGGGGAGGGTGAAAAGTTGTGCCTGGTAAAACCAGGAACAAGTCCTGGCCACCCACAGGTGAGCTGCCTATTGCAGGGTGCAACATGGCAGTTGCCATCTGTGGGTGGCCACCTGCCCACCCAGAACACTGTCCACATGCTCCCTGCCAGGGGAGTGATGTGCCCCCCATCAGCCAAATGCGGGCATATGTGTACATATCCCTGGTGGTCCAGTGGACTGCATTCCATTGCCCGATCCTGGGTATATGTGTATTAGTTCCCTGGTGGTCCAGTGGACTGCATTCCATCACCTGATCATGGGATTAGGTGACATATATCCCTGGTGGTCCAGTGGACTGCTTTCCAATGCCCGATCATGGGATTAGGTGAAATATATCCCTGGTGGTCCAGTGGAACCCCCCCCCCAGCACCCGATCATGGGTGGAATTACCAAAAAAACCTAGTGGTCCAGTGGTACCCCCTCCCCACCTTCCCACTGAGGCCCCCACCACCCAGCACCCCCCCAGTCAGCGGCGGGCAGCAGCACCCCGCACGTATGCCACCCGTCCGCCTGCCGACTGACAGCATGCAGTAGGGTCTGTATGCCTATTGATCCACTGTGGGGGCCAATGGGCATGCAGACCATACTGTACTACACAGGCCCGATATGAGAATGAATGTGTTCATTCACATATTGGGACTGTGTAATACAGTATGGTCTGCATGCCCATTGGCTCACGCAGTGGACCAATAGGTGTACAGACCCTACTGTACTCTGTCAGTCGGCGGGCAGACAGGCAGCATGTGGGTGGGGTGCTGCTGCCCACCGCTGACTTGGGGGGGTGCTGGGTGGTGGGGGCCTCAGTGGGCGGTGTGAAGGGGGTACCACTGGATCACCAGGGGTTTTTCAGTGATTCCACCCATGATGGGGAGCTGGGGGGTTCCACTGAACCACCAGGGATATATGTCACCTAAGCCCACGATCGGGCATTGGAGAGCAGTCCACTGGACCACCAGGCATATATTTCACCTAAGCCTGTGATCAGGCAATGGAGCATGGTCCACTGGACCACCAGGGAAGTAATACACATATGCCCGATATCAGGCTTATGGGTGTGGGGTTGGCTAAGGGACTGCAGGGCGTCAGTCCCCTGCGGCTGCAGCCTGGCAGGGCACCAGGCACAAGTTGCTGGGGAGCGGTGCACCGTATGCAAATTGGGCCATAAAGACATGCAAATGGCCCCATTTGTGCCTTGAATGCATAATGGCCTCATTTGCATGCCCATTGCTGAATGTCGCGGTCGATATGCCTAGCTCAACCACACTTGCACTGGCGCATCCCCCCCAGCTCCCCTCCTGCCACTTGCATTGGTGCAGTACCACTGCACCGTGCACAGTGCGTGCACCCTCAGTGCCATATTCAATGGTGCTGAGCCATGGTGCAGCACCATTGAATATCGCATGGTCCATGCCCTGGCACAGCCCAGTTGTGCTGCCCCCAGGCTTGCACCCCTGCCTTGTGCAGTGTGAACATCCCACCTAGTGTCTTTATCCCTTAGAGTTCCTTTACAGGCCTTCTGCCTCTATAGCTTATTCCCTACTTCAAGTCATAATCCTCTGTCATGACATCATAATCTGTTGCTGTGGGAGTAACTATGATGTCACAAGCAGTGCTCTTTGACTTCAGGTAAGGAGAATGCAGCTAGAATAGATAAACTCATCAGGAGCAAAGATTCTGTTTTCATACAAATGACCTCAGTAATAAATAATGGTGAGGAGAAATACAACACTAATGGAAAATACAAGCTGGACTGTGTCTAAATATTAGGTTTTGTTAAAGTTCTCCTGAATATGTCACCAGCTCTTTAAGGGTATGCAGTTTACATGATATGCAATAGTTGATTTAAGCGCACTGAGATGTGACTGTCAATACAGCAAACTTTATTTGGCACTTACTTAAAAGGGAATGTGTCCATAAATAGTTAGGGAAGAGTGCTACTAACCAGCAAGGTTTTGGTTTTATACACATTCATCTTGAAATCAGACACTTCTCTAAATTGTTGCAGAATGGCTTTCAGAATTGACATAGTGCTTTCTGGATCACCTACATAAAGCAGAGTATCATCAGCATAAAGGGAGATACGATTTTCTATTTCTCCCACTCTCATTCCTTTGTAGCAGTCTGCTTGTCTGATCTTGGCTGCAAGGGGCTCCATGCCTGAGGTGGAATGGAACAGAGACAGGGGGGCACCCCTGCCTCATACCTCTCTCAATAGTAAAGATGTCCAAGACAGGACCATTTACCTTTACCTTAGCAGTGGGATTTGCATACAGCATTTGAATCCAAGACAGGAAGCTCCTCCCCAACCCCATGGTCTTTAGTTGCCTTCTGATCCTTTTCCTCTGCATACAGTGACTCATAAAAATACTTGAAGCATTCTGCTATTTTCATGGGAGTTAGCCAATATTACCCTGGGTGCTTAGGGTCCTTTATCAGTTTTACTACTTCGTTAGTTGTCATTCTCTTTAAAAGGTATGCCAGTAACTTAGTGACCTTATCCACTATTTCATAATACTTACGATTAGCATATCTAAGGTAAACCTCTGCCTTTTTGTCATCTATTTCTTGGTATTTCTGCCTTGCCTGGGACAGGGCCATTAGTAATCTGGCATTCTTGAGGTTTGCTTTTATGAGTGATTTCAAGATGTTATATGTCGGACAATAACTTTGCTTCTGTAACTATCCATTGTTGTTGTTGCTTTTGTTTTGGTATTCACAGACTAAATTTATGCACTGACATCTCACCACTTTTTTTACAGAGCCCCCTTCCACCACATGCGTAACTGCTTGAGAGTGATTGAGGTCATTTGTGTCCATGATAACATTACTTATAGTTGTTTTTATAGTAATTGAGGAGAGACATATTAAGGCACCATAATATCTCTTCTCCCCACACCCAGCCGTATTATTATTTCTACCAGTGTATGATCAGATTGATTGACTGAATAAATAAGAGGATTTGCTGATTTCATGTAGGTGAGCTTTTTGGGTAACAAAGAGAGCAGTTCTAGAGCAGTATGAGTGTGGATGTCAGTAGAATGTGTAGTCCTTCTGCCCTATATGTATGGACCTGCATATATCAACCATTCCCAGTTCTGCCAGTAAAGTTTAAGTTTATTGGTGATATTATTGATAGTGCCAGAGAAAGGGATTCCTGCTGATTTACTTAGTTAGTCTGGTTAACCTGATCTGTTCTTACGATAGAATGCCTGTATTGTCTGTAAAGTGGTCTCGAAGACTTGCATTTTTAAGAAAATTGACATTGTCAAATAAAATCATTCTGGCTGTGTGTTAAGCCTGACACCTGAGGCATGATATTCAAAAATAGACAAAGCGAAGTGCAAAGTTTTGTGCTGCACTTACCTATTGACCATGCACAATCCTGAGGATGCTATATTCAGTCAGAAAGTGCACCAGTGCTATTTAACTGAACATAGGGGCATGCCAAGGCAACACTAAGCTGAGCAGCACTGTCCTGACATAGATCCCACCAGTGCAAGGAACAATGCCACCAGATCCAATAGCACCTGTAGCTCCAAGTGCATATTCAGACCACCCCATGCAATTGAGCCCATTGAGCATGCAAGATGCCAAGGGGCCATTTGCATGGCTATTATGGGCACATTTGCATGGGAAATGGCAGGTTTGTGCCCCTGTGACCCACTCCACGCCCACCCAAATTACTTGGCCCTGTGACCTGAAGAAATTCTCTTGTGCCTAGTGGCCCCTTAATGATCCAATTGCCAATTGGTGTCAGCTGTCATCAAGACTTCCTTTTACCATCTTAGGAACGTTACCAGGGTTAGGCACCTGGTTCCATCTGATGACCTTCCAACTTTGGTCCACGCTTTTGTGTCCTCGGGCCTGGACTACTGCAACTCCCTTTATCTAGAACTTTCTGGGGTTGAAATCCATCACCTGCAGCTAGTGCAGAATGCAGCAGCCTGGCTTTTGATGGGCTCTAGTAGATCCTGTCATATTACTCCGGTGCTGCACGAACTGCACTGGCTGCCCATATGGTGGCGGATCACCTTTAAAGTCAGTTTACTGACTTTCAAAGCCCTACACGGTCAGGGTCCAGTCTATCTGAAAGAACTTCTGGTACCCTACTGCCCTGGTTGATTGCTCCACTCGGCTGACAAGCAGTTGCTAGAGATTCCAAGGGTGAATCTGAAATCATCTGGTTCTAGAGCTTTTTCGGATGCTGCTCCCACCCTGTGGAATTCTCTAACCTGTCGGTTATGGGAGTGCACTTTTGTGGAGGAATTTAAGAATGGTCTGAAAACTTTTCTCTGGCAAAAAGCCTTCTTGGATAATTGAATTGTTTATCTGATTATGATTTTTTAGTTGTGTTGAGTATTACTAGATTTTATCATTTTTTTTAAAATTGTTTTAAATTGTAAGGCGCCTTGGAAGTAGAAAGGTGACGTATAATAAAAATTATTATTATTATAAATCTTTCCTTGGAGCCTAGTGGTCCCCCTGCCCTCCAGTTATCATCCCCATTAAATTATAAATCTTTCCATGGTGCCTAATGGTCCCCCTTCCCTCTGATCATCAGCTCAATGAATGAACAATCATTCCCTGGTGCCTAGTGGATGGTCCACCCTGTGATAGGGAGGCCCTATCTGATGAATGAAGGACCAACAACATTTTTTTATTGTTTTATTCCCTCTTCTGAGTTGGTGGGGAATGAAGATGAAAGGGTCAGCTAGCTACGGAGATACCATAGCTGTCCCCAAGCTGAAGAGCCAACTGCTCAATCAGATGAAAAGCCAATTCTTTTACACTATTTCCATAACATGTGATGTCATTTGAATCAGGGAGGGGCTTGTGTCAATTTAGAAGGTAACATTGATTTTAAAGAAAATGAAGAGAGATGCTGTATTAAGCTAGGTTTGTAAACATGCTATACCCAATTTTCTAAAAAAATATCATGATCTCATGTCAGATGAGTCAGCATGTCTGTGTTTATTTAGAGAATTTTGGGTCAGACAGGTCACATGGTGCTGACATCATCAGTAGGCAGGTATAAAAGCCTACCTCCTGAGATGCAAAACAGATGAGTCAGTCAGTGGAGACCTGACTGTTGTGGAGGAAGCATCTCATAGTACATGTAAGTTTTCATGTGCTAGGAATCTATTTGGCTGGAAATAAGCCATGAAGTTGTGCACTGTGGGAATTGTGCACTGTTTTGGCAGAAATGAAGGACTAATCATCTATTTCCTTTCTGTATGTTTATTATTTTCTTTTTTATTTTGGAAAATAAATACTGCAAAGTATGTTCTACACTTTTTATCTTAGTTTGCGCATCTGTCTCACTCACTAACGCTCATGTCTTGTGTCAGAAATGGGATACTGGTGCATCTAGGCTAGGAGAGAGACATGACCAGGGGATATTGCCCTGATATCCTGGCAGATGTCACAGAAAGTACAACAGTAGCAAGGCAGAGGTGCTGGTATGAGATGAAGGTCACCATCTGCTGACAGTGGAGTCTTAACAAAAACCATGGCAGAAAAACTGTGTGCACCATTATTTCCTGGACCAGAGCTGGTGGTTCTGTCCAAGTTAAAGAATGAAGGGGCCTCTGTGGAGCAACTTCAGGCTATGTTGATAAGCCTGCTGCAATCTGCCAGTACCAGTGATAAGCATGCAGTGAAACAGACAGGTGGTCTGACTGTGGTGTTCCAGGTGATAGAGGCCTTGATGATGTGGCTGATCTGAAGGTAGCAAGAGGCAGAGCGTCTTTTCCTGAAGGCAGAGAACAAAGTGTTAGAGGTCATGAAGAGTCCAAGTGCAGGTGCTGTGCACTTTGAGAAGGAGAAACCGGAGGTGACAGAGTCCTGTACCCAACCACAGGAGCCAGCAGAAACATTTGAAATATGTAATGACTGCCCAGAGCTCCCCATATTCCTGGGGTGTTATCTGTGTGACATGGACTCTGAAAGTGAGGGGAGTCTGTGTCAGGAAAGCATGGACAGCTGCCTGAATACCATTGAAATTCCAGGTGAGACTGGTCCTTTAAATATTGTACTGGGCAGTGAAACTACAGTCAAGCAAGAAGAGTCCTGTTAGTTGGCTAAAGGGACTTAATTTGTACATGCACTAGGCAAAAAATGGGAAAACAGTGGATTGGGATAAATTGCAGTCTGGGGACAATACTATAGAGAAACTAAAACAGTGTATAAAAATGAAAGATGGTGTACCTGTAAACAGTGGGGTGGGTAATCGAATGTATTCATGGTATGAAAGTAATAATGAGATTTTGAACCATATGAAACCCAAACCCAGACCTAAAAAGATAGATATATACAAGTGGTGGTGCCAAAGAGTATCAGCAGAGGGTACTAGAGGCTGCTTATTCCAGTACTTGTGGGCACCTTAGTCATGAAAGCACACTGAATAATCTGGTACCACATTTCTACTGCTCTGGCATGTACAGACAGGTGTCAGCTTACTTAAAATCCTGTTTGGTCTGCCAGTCAGAGATGTTCCCTGCCTCTAGAGAAATACTCATACACCACAGTTGTGCTGGTAAGCAAGAGGTGGAAACTCCAACCCTTCCAGGGTGTTGGAAGGTGAAAAATTGCTTACCTTTTGTGTTTGTCTTAAGCAGGGGGATGTGTGATAGGGAGGCCCTATCTGATGAATGAAGGACCAGCAGCATTGTTTTCTGTATTGTTTTATTCCTTCTTCTGAGTTGGTGGGGCATAAAGATAAACGGTGCAGCTAGTAACAGAGATACTGTAGCTGTCCCCAAGCTGAAGAGCCAACCGCTCGGTCAGATGAAAAGCTAGTTTCTTTTACACTGTTACCAGGAAATGTGATGTCATTTGAATGGGGAGGGGGCTTGTACCAATTTAGAGGGTAACATTCATTTTAGGGAAAATGAAGAGAGATGCTGTATTAATCTTGATGTGTAAACATGCTATACCCTGTTTTCTAAAGAAATATCATGATCTCATGTCAGATTAGTCAGCCTGTCTGTGTTTATTTAGATAATTGTGAGTCAGACAGGTCACATGGAGCTAACATCATCAGTAGACAGGCATTGAAGCCTATCTCCTGAGATGCAAAACAGATGAGACAGTCAGTGGAGACCTGACTGTCGTGGAGGAAGCATCTCATAGTACATGCAAGTTTTCATGTGCTAGGAATCTATTTGGCTGAAACTAATCTGGGAAGTTGTGCACTGTTTTTGCAGAAATGAAGGATTAATCACTATATTTCCTTTCTGTATGTTTCTTATTTTATTTTGGAAAAATAAATATCACAAAATGCATTCTACACCTTTTTCCTGAGTTTGTGCATCTGTCTCACCCACTAACCTTCATACACCCCAACCTCCAATCACCAGCCCAGTAAATGAATAATCCTTCCCTGGTGCCTAGTAATCCCATCTTCTGATTGCCAGTCCTGGTATCAGCTGTCAATTCCCTGGTGCATCATGGTCCCCACCACCACTCTGTCATTAGTCCCAGAATCATAAATAACTCCCTGGCATCCAGTGACACCCTCCCACCCACTGGCCCCATCCCTGTTTACTGTCTCAGAGCCCCTGGCATCTAATGGCCCCCCATACCACGAGCACTACCTGCTTCGACAGTGCTACAAGAACTCATACAGTGACTGTCACAGCCCTCATCTCACTTCTTTGTCTAATTGCTATATAAAAAGACATGGAACACACATCCTATTTACTGTACAGGGCATACACTGTATGCCCTCTGTACTGTACAGGTAGCATGTTCCCTGTGTACTGTACAAGGAGTGCATGCTTTCATCTCATTTGTAACTTCCAAAGTACTAACCAAACCAATCAGTGTTAACTCCCTTTTCCCCTTATCAGTTCCCAAGCGCAGTACAAGAGGGGCCACCTGTCATATCTTCAACACCCCTTTTTATTGCACCGAGCATGCACAGAACTCCATCACATACAAGGGCCCTAGGTTTTACAATAAACTGCCCCTGAACTTCAGGCCTGTAGTTCAATTGCTCATTCACCTCCTCCCTAAAGAACCACCTCCTCCAATCCACCACCTGTGTCTGCCCTGGTAGGTAATCCCCCTCAATGTCCACCAACCCTTGAGTTACCTTAGAGTTTATATTTATCTGTATATTGGCTCTATTGTTGTGTGCTCTGTATTTTTTTCCTAATCTAGATGATCATGTCATATACACTGTTCCTATTGTAAATACAGTAACATTTTGCAAATATTGTTTTTACCTTGTCCTCTGTATCATCGAATTTCTGTACCACTGGACTGGACATTTGTGAAAATGGACATTTTTTGCTCACATACCTTCCAGCATAAAAATGAAAGTGAATTGAATTGTACTACCCAGGAAGTCTGTTGAGCAGCACTCCACTCAGCTTGCACATTTTAGATTCCAATTATTGGTGTTTAACCACTCTGCAAATTGTGCAGCCAACTTGACTTCTCCACCCCAGACACCATACCTCTCAACTGTCCCTGATTTTCAGGGACGTCCCTGATTTTGCCTCAGAATTTTACTCTGTCCCTCCTAAAAATTGTGTTTCTGTGACCAAACAGTGGGGGGTTATAAGCCCAAAATAATGTCAAACATTAAAGTTACAAACTTGTTCTTCCTTAGAAAATGCATTTTACACTAAGCTCTTTATTCTACCAGCTTCCTGAGTGAATATCTTCAATTTTGAACAAGTGTCCCTGATTTTGGTCCTTTGTCCCTGATTTTTTTTAAGCCTTGTCCCTGATTTATGAGGTAGGAGGTTGAGAGGTATGCCAGACAAACTGATATATTCAGTAAAATTATACCAATGTAAAGTGTTGATGTGCTGTGGTGAAGATTTGAGTTGGCAAACGTGACTCATTCTTTCCAGAAAGTGATAAAAAGGTTTGTGTAGAACAGCACAAGTGCCACCCCATTGTTGTACCTTGTCATTGCAAATAAAAGCTTCCTCCAAAAGTAAAGTAATTGTACCTAAGCAACTATTCCAGTAGGTCAAGCAATATGTTTTTGGAGACATCCCTAAAATCTGTTTCCTTATCCAAAAAGTGTCTGACTGCCTCCAAACCTCTTTCATGCACAATACATGTATATAATGAAGTGATGTCAATTATTATTCAACACAGCAAGTCAGATAATTCAATCCCATCTAACTTATTGAGGAAATCTGTGGTGTCTCTAAAATATGCCAGTGTCTTGACTACCAGCTGCTTTAAAAAGTCCAAAAATCTGCAGGAACTTTCTCTGATTGACTCAATACCAGAAACAATGGGTTGTCCTGGGATGGGGGGAGGTTGTCTCACACACTAATGGAGGTTGGGAAGGGTGTAGAATGTTGGACACACTAGTAACTTTTGTCGAAAAAATTCATCCTCATTTTCAATAATCCACCATTTATCTAAAGCTCAGTCTAGAAGATCACACAAAATACTCCTGAATGGATTGGTAGGGTGAACAGTCAATTCTGTATAACAGCTTTAATTAGGCAATTGACTTTCTGTTTCACCTATATATTGGGAAACCTCCTAAACCACCATGGCACCAACTTTGTCAGCTGCCTTACCTACAATATTATGCATGTCCTGTAGTTCATTAAGTGCCAATTTCTCTTGGGCTTATAGGACATGGTGCCATAGTGAGGGGTATTACTGAGGGCATTAATGTCCTCGTGGACCTGTTTTTCAAAGATTTCTATTGTGTTGTATATTGGGGTATAGGGGAAGAACAGACTTCTTTCTCTAAATCTGGTATTCACTAATGATCACCCCTTTGGTCTCCAACTCCCTTTCCCCTGGACACATCATCATTATCATTAGCACATATGTTTATCACAAAATCAGTTTCCTCATAATGCTGAACTGCCAGTTCAATGTCTCTGATATTGTTTTTAATAGTGAGGAAGATAAAATGTCACATTGATTCAGAGGCAATGCAGTGGTCCAGGATGCACTTGGTAGAGTGAAATAAATTAGTTGGGAAGCATTATTAATCTCTAAAACATCAAAACAAACCTCCAACAGAGACACCCAATCTGACCAGCTTATTACATTCGTGACTGACTGCCACACAAGGGAAGAAGAACTAAAACAAATTGTCAAAAACAGGTGGTCTGTTTTACAACCCGACTTGAGATAAGACTATTGGTGGGGATAGTGCCCTGTATATCTTTCTGAAAAGAAAAGAGTGCAGAAGATTTTGTGATAAGTAGTTGTTTTCATTTGCCACATGAAGTGATGCAAACCGGTAATTGTAAGGCTTTTAACAAATGCAGGTGATGTAATATGTGTGACTTTGCTGTCACAGGGATAGTTTCAAGCATCCAGTTAAGGGCAAAATGTATACTTTCAATTATTACATTTATTGCCAGAGTCCATTTTGTGTGTGTGTTTGTTGGTGCACATTTGAACTGATTTATGTAGGACAAACCATCCGCCCCCTGGCGGTACCACATCGAGGAGCACACATGTACAATTATCAACAAGAATCTTAATAATGCCATGGGTGCACACTTCAGGGAGGTGCATGGTTCCAAGACACAGGCTTTTAAATTCTGATCCCTAGATTATATACACCCAATGGTCAGAGCAGGGGACAGGCAGAGATTGATTTTATAAAAAGAGAGAGAGACAGATGTATCTCTCTGTTACATGCCCTAATGTCAGATGGACTTAGCAAACAAATAGGCTTTAAACCCTATTTATAATATGGATTTTGAATAATACACTGGTAAGGATCCTTGGATGATAATTGATGTTTTTCCATCTTTGTACCTGTATTACTTATTTTCTTGTTCGCTCTTCTCATACTAAAGACTTTAATAGATTACTTCTTTGATAGCAGTGTGATTGTTTTTTCTTTTCATTGTAATCTGTCCATACTTATTATTTCCTTTACACTCTTCCTCCCACCTTCTCCTTTTCTGAAGCCCACTATCCCTCAATTTTAACCCTGTCCTATAGGCAGCTGTGTTCTCTTTCCTCTATCATCTCTTTTATTTCAAAATATTAATAAAAGCATTTGAGATTTTTCCTTGCTTCCTTTTGTCCCCTGCCCTAATTTCCATACCTTTTAACCTGCATTTTTTATAACCACGTTTCAGCTGTATATGCATTACACTATGATAACATGAACTCACTCCTCTACTATGCGCTTTTAGGAACACTTGATTGTATAAATGTGTTATTTCCACACATCCTTTTTTAAGACATATTTTTACTTAGATACTTAGAAGGGTTTATACACATTTAACTAGTACAGTATAGTACACTGTGTTTTTATTCCGCTAGCATGTTCAAGTCCCACTAACTGTATGGTATGTATTTTCTAATGCTCCTGTTAATGTGTTTTTACCTAGGAAGCCTTGGTCGCAACCAAGATAAATAAAAAAAAATCAGAATTATTTTTGTTTTCATATTGATATGGTTTGGTTTGGACTTTGAAACTTTTTCCTAGGTATCTGTATTGAAGGCTGTCTGCAGTAAAGTTTGCCTAAATGGGAAATATTTCATGTCCCCCATCCCCTACAAAAATTAAAAAATAAAAACCTGTAACTTGACTATTGTTGTTTTTGCAATACTAGTTCAGAAACTTGCTCCATTCAATGGGAAATATTAATATTTAATAGTTATGGGATTCTGTAAAAATAGCTCCTGCTCTTTTACCTTTCTCTGATGGTTTTGTGCAGGGAGCCAACAACATACCTTAACAATCCCAGTTATGATAAGTACACAGTTTGCAATTGCCATATTCAAGGGACCAGAAACTTCTAGGACATTTTAAATATCTCTGTATTCCATAGTTGAACTAAGTACTTGCTTTATATATCATTACTATTTGTGTTTACTTGTGGTGTTTTACTGCAAATAATAGGGGCTAATGTGTATTATTTAATTATGACGCATGTGAGCACTTTTTTATGTGATTTAGCTTGCATTTGCATATTTTTTTTGATTGATTGGTGTATTTAATTACTGTCAATGTTCAACTCTGCCCATGCTGAAGATGTCACATAGCAGTGGCAATACATAGGGGAAGCTGACTAGCAATTGTTTGTTATTTTTTTCTGCTTCTGCAAGACTTATCTAGAACAAGACACTGCTACATTATAATAATAATAATAATAATACCTTACTTGTTGTGCACCTTTCAGACATCAAGGTGCAATACAATTATATAATAAAATACAATAAAGTCAACATCTTAAAACCAAAACAGAGTCAGATCAGTAAACAATACAGCCATAGGCTTTTTCCCAAAGGAAAGATTTCAAAGCCTGTTTAAAACTCCCCACGGCCGTGCACTCCCTAATCCGACAGGGTAGAGAATTCCAAAGGGAAGGGGCTGCAAACACAAAGGCATGGGCCCCAGCAGATTTTAACGTCACCCTTGGAATCTCTAGCAACCCCTCGTTGGCTGAGTGGAGTGATCTCACAGGGTGGTAAGGGATCAGGAGTTCTTTATGTATTAGTATAGAACCCCTGCCACACTCCAATGCTTGGGGCTCCTGCCAGAAGACAAATGCTGGAGATGCTCACCAGCTACAACTCATCTATCCCCTATTTTATGGGAATGTCCCACTATTCAAGAATATTGGCAGGGCATCACTAAGGTTTGTGCTGCAGTAGTGGGTCCTCACATCTCACTAAAAACATCACTCTTACTGCTTGGAATCCCAACACAAACACTGCTCAAGCACTCTTGTGCTTTGCAGTGGATTGTTCAGTCAGTGCAATAGTTAAAGGACTCCTCCTTATGAACTGGGGGAGCCTTTTGGATTGTAACAGTCAGTATGGCAACTAAAAAGGTTCCTCCTTATTAACTGGAGATCCACAGTTACCCCTAACAAGGTGGAGTGGTTCAATGCTGTTGGACAACTAGCAGTTCTGAAACAACTCTCCTATGCCAACACAGGCACACTAAAATCTTGCCAAGTTGCCACAAGAAGTAAAAACCTGCCAAAAGAAGTAAAATCTTATTGCTCTGTCTAGGGCCCTTTCCTAAAATCCCCTTCTGCGCTAATGTGTGGAGTGGTTCCCCCTCTGCATCCCACCCTGGCTAAGTGAGATGATGGACACCGTGCACATAACTACAGTAGTGTTGTGCAAAATTGAAATATTTCACCTGGCAAAATATTTCACGTAATTATGCAATTACACACAATCTTTTGCCTAGGTAAAATAAAATTTTGCCTGGTTTTCTGATTTCATGTAATAGTGAAATCTGGAGTAAAATGCTTTGGTTGGCCAGTTTTGCCCATTAATTATTAAAATGTTACCTTGTGGCGCAATTTTGCAGGCGTAACTTTTGATTCCACTGGTGAAATTTTGCTCCAAAAGTGAAATTTGAAATGCACTGTGGGTAAATTGGTTAAATATCATGTGCAGCTTGTTTACAGCTCATTCTGCTTTGTGTTGAGTCAGAGAGCAGTCAGTTGTGGTGCATCAGAGCCAATAAAGCCTTTTAAAACCTCTTTAAAACTTGTTTTTGAGAGCTGCTAGGGAACATGTTCTAATTTTGTGGATTTTTGCATAATACTTAGTTTAATTAGGTTTTACTTTTGTCTGTGTCTTTGAAGGGGTTGAGTGGGGTAGGGTAGGAGTGTAAACTAGTGCAGGCTATTTCTAGCCTTTTACAAACAGATTACTCACAGATAGTGAGTTATTCTTTATTGCTATTCCTTATTAATTTTGTTATATCTTCACATTTTTTTCTCTGAAAAGTTACTCCATCCTGTCTGAGAGTTCATGCCACTGTTAGTGTGTGTTGTATGTACCATTCTTCCACTTTTAGTTGTGATTGTGAATTCTAAAGTTTTAAACACACAGAGCTGATCCATTATTTTTTTTTCTTGGTTTGTTTGTGGTTAGCTCTGTTTGCTAGAGTGTTAACTTGTGTCACTTAAACTGTGAAACTCAACAGTTCTATATTTTTTTGTCTGGAAAGTTAAGTACTTTTACTTCATCACTTGGACTTGTCCATTTACAGTTTCACTGCTTCATTGAATTGCTCCCCTGTGTTTTATTGCTGGAGCTTGCCTCTGCACAATCTGCATTGTTCCTCTTTTAGTTGACTTACCTTACCCTTTCTCTGTTACACCATTGTTTATTTAACACCTGACGTGCACAGTATAAAAAACTATATATGTTAATATAGTAGTTCTCAAGAGATTGCTTGCTGATCCCTCCCATCCAGATCCTACCATACTGTGGTACTCATCTTTGTCGATGTTTTATGGTTATTTATTATTATTATTTTTATTATTTAGTTTTTGTTGACCGGGTAAGTGCACCAGACAAATTCTTTCCTATTTTCAGGCATGACCTGGGGGAGGGTGATACAAATGAATGCCAACTGATCTTGAACCAGATTAAGCTGTTGGTGGTATTTTAGTGAATGGGGAGAAATTTGGCAAGAGCACCAGGGAAATTCCCTTACTCTTTGGTAGGGGGCACTGTCTTGGAGGTGTGTGCATCATTCGTGATGGATCTGGAGTCAGAGAAAGGTGTGTACGGCAAGGTCTCCTTGGCAGGTGAAGCTAACGCTGATAGCGAGGAGCAGCCGTGGTATTTTGAAAGTAACCCAGTTATGGAGGGTTCTGATCAAGATGAAACTGAAGGAGAATGAGAATTGTGTGACTCTTTTGAAAGTAAGATCCAGTCGGCCAGAAAAGACTATGAGTCTGCTTCTCAGCTATTGAAAGAAGAAAAAAAATGGAAGAGTCTTCAGGGTGTCTCGCCTTCCCCTGAGAATTCAGCAGCTGAAGTTTTTATGGCTGCGCTGTGTGGAGTTGAAATGAGTTGCCCTGCAGTGGCAAATTTGAAATCCAGTACAGGTTTGGGTACCTCCAATGATGATGTACTAGGTGACAAGGATTGGTCTGCAGATGAGGCCCTAATGAAAGCTGTCTGGAAACGCTGACTGGATGGGTCCAGGGAAGTAGATGCAGATTTTCAACCACCACTTAGTGAGTCTGCAGTTTCAAGACCCAGAAAAGAACACTATGAGAATACCTTGGAGCCGCTGCCTGGGCCTTCTCATTTGGCTGAAGTGATTGCCACTGGTGAGAACCTGAATTCTAATTTAGCTGAGGGTTCTCCTTTCTATTCCCCCCTCCTAGGCCTACCTACTGAAGCGACTGAGGGTCATAGTAGGGCGGGGGGACATACATTTTCAAACTGCATCTCCCATTTTAGATAATGCTACTGGCTCAAAAAAAACTTATGCTGAACTCTTTCATAAGCCAGTGGAAATGGCAAAATGATGTAATGCCATTAGGCTCAGATATTTGGGAGGTATGGAGGAACTGTCTGATCATTTCTATGTGGGCCGTATTCTCCTGAAACAAACTTTGGGCTTTTCTCCTACCGAGGTGTATGCCTTAATACATGCCCCAGGAGAACATGTATTTAATGTGAGTTTTAGAACTCCAGCTTTATTGGAAAGGTTTTGGACTAAATATTCTGTTTTAAAAACCAATCCTTGCTGGGTACATTTTCAAGTGATCCCTCTTACAAAACAATATTTTTGAATTATAACTGTTTTAGTTCAAAATGAGGGAGTAAATATCACTGATATACTGCATTGGTTGAACAAAAAATGTGATGTACAAGGAGCTCCTGAACCCATTTTAGACACTGAAGGGCTTTGGAATGGGGGGTGGCACCTCAAAGTTAAATTGTTTCAGATTAATAATGATTTTCAACGCCACCTTCCTAATTGTTTTTTTTGGTGGGGAGAGATAAAGGGTTTATATTTTATTCAGGACAGCCCAGGCGCTGTCACAAATGTGGTTCTTTAAGACACATAAGCACTCATTGTGATGTCATCAAATGTTTTCGTTGTGGGGAACTAGGACTTTTTTGTGAGGAACCTGGTCACACGTTCACTGATTGCTCACTGGCATCACATAATATGGAAGAAGCAGATTTTGCAATGCAAGATTTCCATATTAAATCTGATTTTACAGGATGAAGTCCTGTTGACCCTAGACCACCTAGGAGGTCTCAACTCTAGACTCCAGTCACTACTTCAGGCCCAGTTGTGGTCGAACAGAAAATACCTGAATTGGTCTTTCTACATATTCAGGAGTCGGTACCTGTTGAGAATACTACACAACTCCCACTTGGTGAGGGTGCTCCACACCCCATTGCTCATAGTAATATAATTGGTTCTATGGCACCACCTACCCCCCCCTAGATAAAACACACAAAGTTCAGAGCATGGTGGTTGAAACCATAGGAGATGGGGTGGTGACAGTATCTTCTAACCCACCTATTCCTTTATCAAATAAATTTGATGGTCTCCCACTAGAAGAGAATATAGAGGACTTAGACTCAGACACCACTTCTAGGTCTTCTTCTCAAAGGGACCAGTCCTCAGATATGGAACAGGGTCCTAAGCCTGCTGGTGTGTCTAAACCTAAGAAGAAACTACGGGGCAGTAGACTGGGAGTATGGAAAAGTACTCAAAATAAACATTTGCCCACTTAGGTTTTAGACATGGTTTTCTTTAATGACTTGTGATTTAAACATTGCCTCTTTAAATGTCAATAGTATTAGGTCTGACAAAAAGAGGTTGGACACTTTTGACTTATTCACAGGATAACATCTTGATGTGTGTTTTTTTCAGGATATGAGACTGTACTCAATAAATGATTCTGAAATTGCTTCTAATGCTTGGATTAATGGGGTGTTTTACTGGTCTGGGGGAGGTGTTACGTTCTGGTGTGGGGATTTGTTTTTTTCATTTTGATATCAAAGTGACAAATATGGTTGATATAGAACCAGGTCGTGCACTTTTATTGGATGTTACCATTCATGACTCTGATTTCGTTTAATTAATATCTATGGGCCCCAAGTCAAAACTGCGAAAATAGCTTTACTACAGAATATACAACCATATCTTTTTACTAGGAAAAACGTATTGTTTGGAGAGGATTTTAATATAAACAGAACTCTTCAGGATAGGGCGGCTGCAGGTACTAAATTGTACTCTGACACACGTTGTTTGAATGATTTGTTAAAATTGACATGTTTAAAAGATGGATTTGCTGATTTTGGAAAAACAGCATCCTGTACTTACTTTTCAGGCTCATGTAAGTCCAGAATTGATTATTGTTTTTTGTCTCCAAATCTGAATGTCCGGTCCCCTAAAACTGTACCTGTGACCATGTCAGATCATGTATTGCTACAGTTAACCTTATCTAATTTTCTTGCAACTTCAAAAGGGCCTGGATATTGGAAATTAAATTTATCCTTACTAGAAATAACTGAAGTAAGACAATGTTTTATTTCTTTACTATTTGCAAGAAAATCAGTTCATTTTCTATATGATTCACCTCAGTTATGGTGGGATGATACAAAACTTGACATGAAACAATGCTTTCACCATATTGGAAGGAATTTAGGACATGCAAAACAAAATGAATATGGTTTGTTACGTAGCGAATTACATCACTTATATTCAAAGCTTTCTAAGGGTGAATTTGTAGCAACTATCGTTGTATCTAATTTAAAAAATAAGATGATGCAAGCCCAATATGATTGGAGGAAAACTTTAGATATTGAACAGAGATTTGGTACAACAGGAACCCATGGAGCCAGTAACCCTTTTGAGAGTTGTGCTGCACAGTGCACCAAAAAGGAAAGGAAGGCTTTCGAAACAACCTCAGGTGAACTTGTTGTGCCACAACAGGAGATATTGTCTGAATTAGATACATATTTATGTCAACTCTTTAGAGCAGATCCAAAAATAACAGAAGACAACTTAAAGCAGTGGTTAAATTCTTGAGATCTTCCACTCATACCTGAGTATTTGGTAACGTCTCTTATTACCCCTATTACACCACAGGAATTAGAGGTAGTATTACAAGGATTACCTAAAAATAAAACACCTGGATATGATGGTCTCACAAATTAGATATATCCAATAATTTATAATATTTTAGGTGTGGAACTGTTAAACCTCTTCAATAATATTTTGGAAACTGGGTTTGTCCCTACCAACTTTCATAAAGGGCTGGTGATCTTTTTATATAAAGTGGGTGTTAAAGAAGATCTTGGGAACTGGAGACCTATTATATTGTTAAACTCAGACAGTAAAATTTTATCCAAAATTTTAAGTAATAGGTTCTCGCTGATATTACCTTTTATTGTTAGTCATTTCCAATTTTGTTCAGTACCAGGGAGAAAGATTACTGATGCTCTGATTTTAATTAGGGAAGTGATGGAATGTAGCAGATCAGGAGAACTTAGTGTTTTATTATTGAGTTTGGACCAGTTAAAAGCTTTTAATAGGGTCTCTCACTGTTATATTTGGAAGTGTTTAGCAAAATTTGTATTTCCGACACAGTTTATTGTATAGCTTATCAATTATTATGACACTACAGAAATAGCCCCTTATGTGAATAGTTGGGTTCCCAAATTTAGAAAACATACCAGAGGAGTAAAACAGGGATGTCCCCTGAGTCCTCTTTTATACATTTTGACATTGGAACCATACTTGGCACGTATCAATGCAGACACTCAAGTTAGAGTTTTTTCTTTAAATAGTGATATGGAGGAACTAAAAATTGTTGCATATGCTGATGGCATTTGTGTTTTTCTAGCAGATTTGCAGTCCAGTACCACTACTGTTGCTGCAACATTAAATTGTATGGAGTGTACAGGAGCAAGGATTAACTGACACAAAAGTAAGTGTTTTGTTCTTGGGGGGGAACTCTGCATATACCATTGTAATGGGTATTCAGGTACTTACATCAGCAGCAAAGATTTTGGGGATTTACTTTGGAGTTGATAATATAGCAGAATTTAATTGGAATATCCCTATTAAAGTGGCACAAAATAGGGTAATTTTATGGAATAAATGTCGGATGTCTAAACTCAAATGAGTAAATATGGTTAAAACATTTCTGTTAAGCAGCTTCTTGCATTTAGCTGCCATATGTCCACTCCCGAAGTAATTTGAAACTTTGATATTAAGCCTTTTTTTGGTGCAGTTTGGGGAAATCAGTTAAATCCGATAAAGAGGGGTATATCATATCTTCAAAAGATCAAGGGGGTTTACAAATGGTTAATCCTGTCCTCTTCTATTTTTCTATATTTTTGTATTTTAATTTGAAACCATTACTTTGTAATACTTCCAATATTTGGTCACCATGGAATTTGAGATTATATCTCACAATGGCTAGCTGATTGGACTCCTGATGCCCCGATAATGAGGCAAAAACGTATTCAAGGCTTACTGTCTCATTTTTTTTAATGTTTTAGAAAGCTGAAGTTGTGGAAAATAACTAAAACTGATATTGTTCATTTTATAAGAAAAGACTTTTATTTTTGTCTCCAACAATGATATTTTTTTCAATGGCACCATTATAATGATAGATCTTCCCCAGAGGAAACTTTTATTAAAGAAATTTTATTTCACTCTGCTATGCCATGTTATATGTGGGACATTACATTGTTAGGAGTACATAATAAGCTTAATGTGAAGGGTAATTTATCCCATAAAAAAATTAGAGAAAAGAGATTTGTTCTCGGATCCTTCTCTGTAATGCAGCTATAGAATCTATGGAACATTTATTTTTTCATTGCCCATATAGCAGGTGTTTCTAGGACATATGGAACACTTATTAGGATACTTCCCCTTTCAAACATTTTAATGCAGACATTTTGTTGCTTGGTATTTTTCCACAACAACGGTATCAATATGATATGCACATACTACATGGGCTGTTAGGTTGTATCAAATATTATGTTTGGCAAATAAGATGCCAATGGTCACTACAACAAAATTTTATTACGCAACTTCAGTTATTCCATTTGATTAGAGATGCAATTCTTGGAATCCGTCTTAGGGATAAAAGCAGTTATCACCTTTGCTTTATGATAAGAGATGGAATACAGGTTGGATACAGGTTGATGCATTATGATCCTTAAGGCTGCAATGTAAATGGAACATTTTATTTCAGTTGAGTGTGCCTTGCCAGGAGGTGATTGGCATATGTTCTTGAATTTCCAGTCATTTATGCTGATTTTAGGTATTATTTAGAAATTTCTTGTTTTCGTTTGACAAAAAAGAGATCAGTACTCTCAGTATTCATTTAGGTAACACTTTACTTTTGTGATTTGTAATAAAGTATGAAGCATATTGTTTTATTGCTTAGTTCTTTTCTGATTTTAATTTCAGGCATTTTGCATTTTACAATTTGTAAGAAGGCTTTTTGTTTCCTGATTTATTGACAGCAATTTCTCATATGTCTACCTTATGTTAATTTTGATGACTTCATTTTATGATTTTCTTGTTGCCTTTTGTTTCTAATGAAGACAATATGATGTTAATACTTGTCTGTTTTTCCTTTCAAATTTTTATTTCTGAGATGAGGAAGTATATAATTTGCTTAGTTATTTCACTGTTTTGAATACTTTTGTGATATGGCCTCATTTTTTGTTTCAACATGAGTGTATTTCTTTATTGCTACTTCATTTAGCTGTACATGTTATTTGCTATATATCACAATTGTTTACTTGTTTGATTCAAAGTTGTTAATAAAAAATTCCCTTTTTCGAGAAGTGCCATGGGATCTTTAACATCCAACTGAACTACCACCAGAACAGGCAGATGGGATCTCCGTTTAATGTCTCATCCGAAAGACAGCACCTCAAGAGTGCAGCACCCCCCTAATGCTGTACTGTAGTGTCAGTATTGGGATTTTAACCCAAGTGCCTGATGTGAGGATAGAACCTATGGCCTTTTGATCTCCCGGCCTCAGAGGTGAGTGTGCTACCTGCTGAGCCACTGACACTATTGTCTCTTGCCTTATATAATGAAAAAAAAATTGTGGTATTAATAAAGTAATAACACATTACAGTACTTTAGTTGTCCACTCCAGACACAGGAGATCTGTATTCAAAGTCAGTCACTTGTGCCCTTTTTTTCTTGTGTGTGTTGCTTTAATTCCTGTTTGGGAAAAAAAAAGTTACCTTTTTGTTTTTATTAGAATAGGCTACCTACCATATACTATATTAGTTTTACTCTAAGTGCTGCTGCCTATCCTGATTGTGTTTGAACTTTTAAGTAAGCCAGCACTGTAGGTGTGATGGGTGAGGTGTTATTCACACAGTTAGTAATACATCCTTTCTTGATATACTCCCAGAGAAAGGCAACGCTTTGAAGAAGCAGCCAGCAAAAATGCCTGCTAAGAGATGACCCAGTATGGGGGGGAGGGAAATGTGGCAGGGGGGGATGAAGGAGCTAAGAAGTCTGCTGAAAAGAGTACAACTTCAGTTCCAGTTCCCCATACCAGTGAAAACACATGTTTGTCTGCATCAGTGTCTTCTGTTGTGGGATCTGGTGGTGCAGCAGGTACCAGCAAAGGAGTTGTTGGCAGTACTGGCATACCTGCATCTTACTTTTTTAATGTTCAAACTGTTGCATCCATGCTAGTGGGGGATGATGACAGTGAAAAGAAGGGAGGCACTGACACCAGCACAGGAACAGTGGTCCAGGAGGAGGAGGAGGGTGATAAATCTATCAGTGTGACTGTCCCTGTTCCTGCAGGAGTTGGTGATGATAGTGTTGAACCAGAGTCTGATAATCCTGAAGATAGGGATAGTCAGTCCCCTGAGATGGTTGTAGAGAAAGAAAAAGGTGCCATGCTGCAAGAAGACAGTGATAAGGAGGAGAAAGAGGAGGACAATCATATCATCACTATTGGTGGTGATGATGATGACTGGGATGATCTCACATGGGATCTTGAATTAAAAAAGGTCAAGGGTGATGTAGGCCATTTACATGCACAACCCATGGGTCAGTCTGTCAACAAGCCTATTAGCAAATCTCCATGCAGTCAAGTCACCCTCCCATCCCAAAAGTACTCTTATGGAAGTGATGAGAGCAGCCCCAAAAAACACACACTTCCACACCTGGTTCTGAATTATTCCAGTCCCAGAAGCATCTGAAGTCCAGAGATCAAAAGTCCCTAGTTTTGGACTTTCATGTGCTTGATCCTGCTGATGAGACCATAGCAATATGTCAGCTTTGTCAGCACATGTTAGTCAGGGGAAAAAGGGAAGCCATATATGCACTGGTGGCCAACACGCCCACCTGATAAACAAGCACCCGCTGAGATGGCAGCAACACCAGAAGGATGTCAGAGCTGTTGGTGGCAACTCCCTATGAAAGTTAAATGTAGCAGAGCAAGAAGAGCAGGAGGAGGGGGGGGCCAGACTGGATCAGTGGTGGAGGGTGAGCAATCCTTTGCTCTCTTGAGTAGTGGGCATAGCAGTGGAGGTGCCAGTCCCAGTCCCTTGAATCAGAAAAATACACCACCACATCCACAAGCAAACAAAATAACAGTTTTTGTGCAGCCTACACAGCCCCAAGAGTCAAGTGTTACCCCTAAAAGAACTTCATTGCTGCCACAAGTGCAGCATTCTGGTCGAACAGCCCCAAAGATGCAGCCCACTCTGAAGACCATCCTTGAGCGGCAGACAAAGTACCCTCCTAATCATGCTGCTGCACGAGAGTTGAATGCAGCCACTGCTGAAATGCTGGCCATCGATCTGTTGCCATTCTCATTCATGGAGAATGCTGGTTTCCACAGGTTGATGGCCCATGCCTGTCCCAAATGGCAGGTTCCATCGCGAACCTATTTTACTAAGCATGCCATGCCAGAGCAGAACAGTAGAGTGGCTGATTCCATTAGACATGCAATGACACATAGTGCATCAAAATATATCCATCTTAACATGGATATGTGGACCAGTGGACAAATGGCAACAAGATCATATCTATGTATAACAGCACACTGGGCACAGTTGCCTGGGGTGGTACTTGATTTTGGGCCTGGCAAAACCTGCATAAAGCAAAATTGTGGTAGTAGCAACACACCTGGTATTTTGCGGTATGCGACCCTGAGTATGACAAGTTTTACTGGTTCTCACATGGCTGAGAAAATGCTTAATGTTCTGCTGTCAGAGATTGATGGGTGGCTACACACACAGTCACTCACAGCAAGACTCATTGCAAGTGATAATGGCTCCAATGTAATGAAGTGCATTGGTGATGGTGTTTTTTTCAGGGTGCCCTGCCTGCCACACTGCCTTAATCTTGCTGTTCAGAAGTTTCTTAACAATATGGACATTAAGGAAATGGTTACTGTTGCCCGTCACATCTGTGTCCACTTCACCCATTCTGCAAAGGCCTGTGACCATCTACATGAGCTGCAGTGCAATAACCATCTGCCTCAGCACCGGATAAAGCTTGATGTTGTCACCAGGTGGAACTCCACACTGTACATGTTTGACCGGCTGTATGAACAGTATAAGGCTGTGCCAGAATACCTGCTGCAGCACACCACCTGTGACAGTGCTGTAGTGTCCATCACTCTAACAGAAAAGCAGTGGCACCAAATGGATGGGCTAATATGCATTCTCCATCCATTTGAGCATGCTACATAGGCAGTGAGTGGAGACACTGCTTGTATAAGTCAATCCATACCCCTCATACGTGTGCTGAGGCAGACATTATTTAATGTGCGACACCAGATGGAGGCAAGTGGGGATCATGGCTGTTGTGATCTAATGGATCACATGCTCCATATGCTTTTTTAATTGATTGATTTATTTATGACTTTGATAACCGGGTAAGTGCACTGATCCCAGGGACCATTTTCAGGCATGACCCAGTTCACGTAACATGGCACAGGATGGCACAGAATTTGCTGGACACAAATACCCATGTAACTGGCATTTTACAGTCCGTAGACTTTGCAATCGCCACCATGCTGGATCCACGCTACAAATGTGGCCTGCCTTCTACAATTGAACGAGGTTGTCAGCGAGTACAAAAGTTGAGAAAGAACCTCATTAGAATGATACATGTTGCACACATGAAAAAGACATGCACTGCAGTGAAAACAGGTATTGTTACCACCATCAGCGGCTCACAGGCAACCCAATCAGAGAAAATGGGCAAGGCACAGCAGAAAACAGCAAACAATCCCATTTGGGATGTTCTCTTTCAGGTGGGAGTGGAAGATATGGAAGAAATGGAGGAGGAGGAGACAGATGAGGCAACTGGACTCAGGCAGCAGAACGAATGGTGGAGGCCTACATGGGGGACCCAAAGCATCTTGCCATTACTGACGAGCCACTGCTGTACTGGAGAAGCAAAATGACTGACTTGCCAACAGTAACATTGGTTGCTGTGAAATACCTGATCTGTCTACCATCCAGTGTCAGTGTGGAACGAGAGTTTAGTGCACCTGGGGACATTGTCAGTGACCACAGGACAAATTTCAGTGTTGCCACAGGAACTGTGTCTTGGTGATGAGGATGATGACAATCCCTCGACTAAGGCTTCCACCAGCAGCAAGGTGGATGAAGCAGCAATGATGAGAGAATTCCCACCTATGAGGGGTGCTTCTTACAAGATGTAGAAGTGGAAAAAGGCTGAGTTTACTCGAAGGCCACCCCCCCAAACCACTTTCAGCTCAGTATGGTATTATAACTTACTTTTAGCTATGTACCATTGGATTGGTTATGGTAATGTGTTATCTGCTGCATTGTGAATCAGTTTCATTTGGTAACCCTTTGCTGTAACCCGTTGTTTGGTCCCCCCAGTTCCCCAGCCTGTATAAAGCAGCAACAATGAAATTACTATAACCATAAAGATTTTGCATGATTACAGTTATAATATTTTGCTTCCAAAAATATCAAGATACACATTTTACTTTTCATGTCAACTATCAACGCCATCCTACAGCAAGATATGTTGTCTTGATTTCCTTAAAAGTGCCCATGCTGGCACATGCCACAGAGGCCCTGCCCCACACCACCTGACACACCCATGCACTCCATGTGACCCAAAAAATATTTTCTGCCACTTACTATCGGTGACATGTTGAAGACCCCTGGCTACTAGTACAAGTAGCGTATGAATGTAACATGCTCATTCAACCTTTAACACCATAAGTTGAACAAATTTTGAGAAATAGTGAATGGTGGCCATCTTTAATGATGCGAGTCATTAATTAAAAAAGTAATCATAAAAAGGCTTAACAACTTACAACATCCAATTCCTCCCAAAAAGTTACTTATGCTATACTACCAGGTTAACGCTCTTGTACCGAAACTGTGATGGTTCCTGGGGGGGTCAGGGCAGGGGGAGGTGCTTGCTGTCCTCAGTTTGGATTCCAAATGTTCATGATAACTGCAGCTATGCCACCTCAAATGATTAGATGAGACATTAGCCCTCTCCACCTAATTATTTTCTAAACACCATCACAACCACCCATTTTCACATATAGTTTCTCCCTTGATGTGGGTGGTGTTTACTCGTTAATGGTATGGACACCAGTGGCTACATCACAGTTCTAGCAGCACTCCCAGTCTTCTATACAACACATCTGCTGCAGGGTCTGGATGGATATAGTCATCACACAGAGATAGGATAAACCTCAACAGAAGAAAATGACCAAAGCAAGACCAAAGATAAGAAAAAATGATGAATACTCGTCAATCTGCATACCTGGTTATAGCAAGCAAATTAGAACAAGCAGAGATAAAGAAATGTATACTTACCATACCCTGTGATGTCATTAAACTGTAGCAATTGCCCCCAGAAGGAACATGCTGTGCCGGGCACATGACTCTAGCCCATGATGAAGCACAGTAGCAGGCATTCCCCTTCCCTATCAGTACTGCCTATCTAGAAATAAGACAAAAAGAAGAACACATTCTGAGGATTGTAAAAAGTTCCAGTCCCACCCCACCACTGACATCAGCCCCCCAAAGACAATAATACATGAAGAAATACTTGCATCAGGGACTGTGAAAGTGGAACCATTGCACAATTAAATAAATCCCCTAGATCTGGTTGAGTAGCAGCAGAGGCAGCAGGAGCGAGCGTTAACTTCAGCAGAATTCCTGATGTTGACAAAAGCAAAAAGGAACACAATTACTATCAAACTCAGGCATCCAGATGGCAGTAACAGATATACCGCACTAGTAATGAAAACTTAAATACCTACCATCTGTGTTGGGAAATGTGGTGCATTCCAACATCCCTAGATCCTAATCCCAGCCTGGCATGATGATGCCATCCATAGCACATTGAAAAATAATATAAAAGCAGTACAAACATATTAGAACTCAAGACGCCACAATACCAACCCACCAACACCCTTATCTTGAACAGGAGAAAAATAAAGACAGATACCTACATGTTCAGCAGCAGCAGTATGGATTCTGTGAAGATGAGCCACCATCAACCATCCAAAACAATACTTCTTGTGGCAACTTGGCAAGTAGTAGTCAGAGACAACAGCAGACAGCAAGCTACGGTGCCACAAAATGTCATTCACTACGCACTGCTAGGCAAGTTACAACCACAGAGTCAGTCAACACTGCATTCAGGAACTATAAGGAAACCCAGAAGTAGCAGGACAGAGAACTGTACCACTTAAATCAGAAAGAAGAAGTGGGGAAGGCAGTCAGAATAGCAAAGGCCCAAACCGAGGAAAAGATAACCAATTTAGTTAAGAAGGGGGATAAAACCTTTTATAGGTATGTTAGGGAACAAAGGAAGATCAAGGGAGGGACAGTGAGGCTTACTAAAGGGGAAGGGGAAGGGGAGTGGGCAGCTGGTGACAGTGAAAAAGCAGTGATGCTGAATGAATACTTCTGCTCAGTATTCACAAAAGAAGATGAGGGTGCGGTACCTAAACCAAACAATAGAAGTATTCTGGATAGGAGGGTCGATACCAGTCCATTCACAGAAGAAAGGGTCCTTAAAGAACTCCTAAAACTGAAGGTGGACAAAGCAATGGGGTCTGATGGGATTCATCCAAGAATTCTAAAAGAACTAAGGGAAACATTGTGGTGGCAATTACTGAGACATGGGACCCAGAGGCACGATTGGGACCTAAATTTAGAGGGCTACACAATGTTTAGGAAGGATACCGGGGTGAGAAGGAGGGGTGGTATTGATAGTCAAAAATGACATCGTAGTTAGTTGAATTGAGGAGGCAGAGGGAGATGTGGAGGCAATTTGGGTAACCCTACAAATGAGGGGGGTAAACAATTAAAAATAGGGGTGGTGTACAGATCCCCCCTGCAATGGAAGCAGAACTGGAGGATGATCTAGCTGAGAACATCAGGGGACACTGTGGCCTTGGAAAGGGTAGGGTGGTGATCATGGGTGACTTGAACATGCTGGGTTCGGACTGGGGTGCTATGACATCCTCGGTGGCCAGGGAGCAGAGGTTAATGGATTTCTTCCAGGATGCCTTCCTAGTTCGGCATGTGGGGGAGCCTACTAGGCAGGATCAGATTCTGGACATTGTCCTAGCAGATAATGACCAGATAAGGGGCCTAGAGGTGAGCAGCCCATTGGCAGGCAGTGATCATGCCACGGTCTGGTTTTTTATGTTCCTAGGGGGAGAGGAAATATGCACTAGCACAGGAGTAATAGATTTCAGGGTGGCAGACTTTGAGGGCATGGGAGGGATTCCTAAGGTGTGCTTGGATGTGATAAGGCCAGACATGGGTGTTGGTAGATTGTGGGAGACCATTAAGGAGGGGTACAGGAGGCTTGAGGGCTAGCGCAGTTGCAGGTAAGCAATGTAGGGCTAGTGTTATTGGTGGCCCGAAGAGAAGGAGGCAGTGAGGGAAAAATAGGCTGCCTATGCATGCTTAACGTGCTCAAGGGAGGCTAGGCAGAGGAAAGAGTATGAGTACCTGGCTAACAGGGTCACCAGGGGTGGTAAGGGGGGCCAAGGTGAAGAAGGAGCTAACCTGGCCAGGGATATCCATGGGGGAGGGGTTCTATAGATATATAGGGGAGAAAAGAAAAGTGAGAACACAGATCAGCAGGATTAGAACTGGGGGGATGGACGCAGGAAGCTGGAGAACAAGCAGAGGTGCTAAATGAGTACTTTGCCTCTGTCTTTACTGCGGGAGGTGGGGGATCCTTCGAACCTGATGGGATAGAAGAGGAGCCCACTGAACCAGGAGGTCAGTTGTAGACTGAAGGATTGAATGAGGCTAGGGTAGGGGGTGGGTCATATCTAGAAGGGGAGGAGAGGATGCATGAGGAGGTGGTATGGGAAGGTGAAATCACAATGGATAGGGTGAGAGAGGCCCTCCGGTTGCTAAAGATTGAGAAGGTACCAGGGCCAGATGGGCTGTATCCAATGGTGCAGAAGGAACTGGCTGATGTGCTGGCAGCTCCACTGGCCTCACTCTTCAACATCTACTTGATGACAGGGTGGGTGCCTCAAGATTGGAAGGTTGCTTATGTGGTGCCTGTCCACAAGGGGGGGGTCCAAAGAGGACATGGGGAATTATAGGTCTGTTAGCCTAATGTCTGTGGTAGGCAAGGTTATGGAGTGCATTGTCAAGGAGAGGCTGGGGGAGCAGATGGAACGGTTGGGGCACCTGGATGACAGACAGTATGGTTTGGTACTGGGGAGGTCATGCCAGACTAACCTGGTGGAGTTTTATGACTGGGTGACGGGAGCCCTGGACTGACATAGGCTGGTGGACATCCCCTATCTGGATTTCTGTAAGGCCTTTGACTCGGTGTCTCACAACAGCCTACTAACAAAGCTGGAGGGGATGGGGTGGGGGCAGTTGCTCAGGTGGGTGGAGAACTGACTTACGGGGCAAATACAGTGAGTGGTGGTTGAAGGGATAGTCTTCTCCCCCAGGAAGATCCACAGTGGGGTCCCCCAGGGTCAGTCCTGGGGCCACTCCTGTTCAATTCCTATGTCTCGGACATAGGGTGGAGTGTTAAGAGTAGGTTGAGTCTCTTTGTGGTTGACTCAAAACTGGGACAACTGGCAGAAATGCAGGAGGGGAGAGATGCCCTGCAGGGTGGGCAAGGAAGTGGGGGTTGAAGTTCAATGCAGGGAAATGTAGGGTGCTGCGTCTGGGGGTCAGAAACCCGGGACATGCATACACCCTGGGAGGGACCACACTGCAAGTCACATTGGGTGAGAGGGACCTAGGGATAGTGGTGGACAGCAAAATGAATAACACTGGGAATTGCCGAGGAGCTGTAGCAAAAGCAAACAGGATACTGGGCTGTATAACCAGGGGGATTACCTCCAGGAGGAGGGAAGTGATCCTCCCTCTGTATAATGCCCTGGTTAAGCCACATATTGAGTACTGTGTGCAGTTCTGGGGACCCCATCTTAAGAGAGACATAGCGCTGCTGGAGAGGGTCCAGAGGAGGGTGACTAGGATGATTCAGTGCATGGAGGGTAGGACCTACGAGGTAAGACTGGAAAAACTCAATCTGTACGCATTGAAAGAGAGGATGGACAGAGGGAATATGATAGAGACTTTCAAATATGTAAAGGGGATAAATAAGGGTGGAGCCAGGGAAGTGTTCAGGCTCAAGAAGGGAGGAACTATCAGTGGGCACAAGTGGAAGCTGGAAGGGGGGAAGTACAGGGGGAGCACAGGAGACACTTCTTCACAGAGAGGGTGGTGGAACCATGGAACGCACTGCCCAGGAGTCTGGTGGAAAAGGCCACAGTGGAAGAATTCAAGAAGGGTTGGGACAGGTACAGGGGGAAACTGAGGCTAGGGAAGGCTTCCTATTGGCCTTGGGGGGTGAAGGAGTGAGCTCTCGGTAGGGGCTAGCTTCCAAGCAGACATGATAGACCATGGGGCCTATTCTGCTGGCTTTTACTATGATACTATGATACTATCAAAGGGAACATTGTTTAACCAGGAGTAGCACACTAAGCCAAAGCTTGTTTCCAGATGTGACCTGGAAGCACAAGGAAGTTAAGTGACTTGCTCAGGATCACACAGAATGCACCTAGGTGGCTGTGGAATTCAAACCCAAGACTCCAGATCTGCAACTCAGAGCCTTAACTAACTGTGCTATGCTGCCTCCTAAAAGGAAAGAAGTAGTGACACCACTGACCACTCTTTTTAACAAATCATGGGAGGATGGTGTGGTACCTGAGGACTGGAAGAGGGCAGGTGTATTTCCTCTTCACAAACATGGGAGCAAAGCAGATGCAGGCAACTACAAACCTGTTAGTTTAATCTCAGTGGTAGGGAAGATAATGGAATCACTTCTGAAAGAAAGAATTGTTGAGTACCTAGAGGCCAGCTGGGCACAGGACCCAAGGCAGCATGGATTCAGAGCGGGAAGGTCATGTCAGATGAAATTAGTAGTTTTCTTTGACTGGATGACCAAAGTAGTAGACTAGGGAGGAGTTGTGGATGTGGCCTACCTAGACTTTAGCAAGGCATTTGACACAGTCCCACGCTAAAGAATAGTAAACAAGTTAGAGAGCCTGGGAGTGGGTCCCAGTGTGGTAACCTGGGTAAAAAATTGGTTGGACAACAGGACACAGCGAGTAATAGTAAACAGAGTCCACTCTGAAGAAATGGGGGGGTTACTAGCTGGGTACCACAGGGTTCAGTACTGGGACTGGTCCTCTTTAATGCCTTTGTAGGTGACATTGTGGAGGGACTGGAAGGAAAAGCATGCCTGTTTGCAGACGACACAAAGATCTGCAACAGGGTTGATACACAAGGTGGGGTGGAAAGGATAAGAAGGTACATGGCAAGGTTGGAGGAATGGTCGAGGGTCTGGCAGCTTAGATTCAGTGCAAAGAAGTGCAAAGTAATGCACTTGGGAAACAAAAACCCAGGGGAAGATTACACATTGGGGGTGAGATAATAACAACAATAAAATTGGAAAGGGACCTGGGGTAGTCATATCAGATGACCTAAAGGTAGGCAAGCAATGTGAGAAGGCAGTAAGGAGGGCTGGGGGGATACTGGGATGCATAGGGAGAGGCATCACCAGTAGAAAACAAGGAGTTGTTATCCCTCTGTACAGACAGTTGGTGAGACCCCATCTGGAGTATTGCATGCAGTTCTGGAGACCCCATCTTTGCAAGGACATAGACATAATGGAGGCAGTCCAGAGGAGGGCAACTAAAATGGTGGAGGGTCAGTATCAGAAGCCATAGGAAGAGACTGAAGGAGCTTAATATGTATACCCTCTAGGAAAGGAGGGAGAGGGAGGGACATGATAGAAACTTTCAAGTACCTCAAGGGAACCAACATAGTCCAAGAGGGTAGCAACTTTCAGAGAAAGAGATGTGCAAGAACAAGGGGATACAATTTGAACACAGAGGGAGGACAGCTCAGGGGCAACATGAGGAAGTATTTTTTCACGGAAAGGGTGGCGAATTCATGGAACAGCCTTCCAGATGGAGTTGTGGGGTCAAAAACAGTAGGGGAATTCAAAAATGTATGGGACAGACAAGGCAATTCTAGCATGGGTAGGAAGAAGTAGGTTGTTGGTTAATTAGGATATGCAGCTTATCCAATAGGTAGGGAAATGGGCAGACTAGGTGGGCCAAGCAGTACTATCTGCAATCAAAGTCTATGTTTCTATGTTTCTAACACAGCCAATCAGGACAGCAGCATAGGTAAATGATAATTGTACAGTTCTGTCTCAATCAATTGAAAAAGCAGCAGCAGGAGGAAACAATTGCAACTAGCAGCAGCATTTTGCAGGAGAAATTCATTTGCTCTGCCAGGGACCACTTTTCAGGTCCCTGAGGTGGTGGCAAAGTATGTAACATAAGGACTGACACCAAATTTCAGTCTCAAATTGACATACCATTTTTCCTGTAACATTTCTGGACTTGTACAGCCTGTTCTGAGCAGGCAGAAGCATGATTTAGCATGAAATCAAAGTAAATACTGGACCAAAGACCATGTTTTGGTTCAGGTGGTGGCTTTGGCGCCATATAACAACATGGCTGAGACCTGATTGCTGTCTGAATTTACTGTAACATTTTTTTGAAAGCATTTCTTGACTTGTAGGCCCTGTTTGGCAACAGCAGCACCGAGATTCAGGCTGAAATCATTGGTAAACAGGGCCCAAAACAGCAATTTAATGTCTGACTGATGGGGGGACACATCACATAATGACTCAGACCATATTTCTTTCTCGACTTTATGTACCACTTTTCCTGTAACATTTCTGGACATGTAGAGCCTGTTCTGTACTCACAGAAATAAGATTCAGTATGAAATCAATGTAAACAGTAGAACAAGGACCATGATTTGGTTTGGGTGGTGGCCTGGACGCCATATAACAACATGACTGAAACCTGATTTCTGTCTGAATTTACTGTAACATTTTTTTGAATCATTTCTGGACTTGTTGGCCATATTTGGCAACAACAGCACTAAGGTTCAGGCTGAAATCATTGGAAGACAGGGCCCAAAACACCAATTTAATGTCTTGGTGTTGGGGGGGGGGCCACATCGCATCATGACTCAGACCATATTTCTGTCTCGACTTTATGTACCATTTTTCCTGTAACATTTCTTGACATGTACAGCCTGTTCTGTGCTCGCAGAAACAAGATTCAGCATGAAATCAAAGTAAACAGTGAACCAAAGAATAAGTTTTAGTTCAGGTGGTGGCTGGGGTGCCATATAACAACATGACTGAGACCTGATTTCTGTCTGAATTTATTGTAACATTTTTTTGGAAACATTTCTAGACTTGCAGGCCCTGTTTGGCAACAACAGCACTAAGGTTCAGGCTGAAATCATTGGAAGATCGGGCCCAAAACAACAATTTAATGTCTTGGTGGTGGTGGTGTGGGGGAGCCACATCATGTCATGACTCAGACCATATTTCTGTCTCGACTTTATGTACCCTTTTTCCCTATAACACTTCTGGACATGTACAGCCTGTTCTGCACTCACAGAAACAAGATTCTGTATGAAATCAATGTAAACAGTGAACCAAAGAACAAGATTTGGTTCGTGTGTGTGGCTTGGGCACCATATAACACCATGGCTGAGACCTGATTTCTGTCTGAATTTACTGTAACATTTTTTTGGAAACATTTCTAGACTTGTAGGCCCTGTTTGGCACCAGCAGCACCGAGATTCTGGCTGAAATCATTAATAAACAGTGGCAGAAGCTGCATTTTCAAGTCCATGAGGTGGTGGCACAGCATTTAACATCAGGACTGACACCAGATTTCACTCTCGACTTGATGTAACATTTTTGGGAAACATTTCTGGACATGTACAGCCTGTTCTGCACTCACAGAAACAAGATTCAGCATAAAACCAATGTAAACAATGAACCATAGACCATGTTTTGGTTTGGGTGGTGGCTTGGGCGCCATCTATCAACATGACTGAGACCTGATTTCTGTCTGAATTTAATTGAACTTTTTTTGGAAACATTTCTGGACTTGTAGGCCCTGTTTGTCACTAGCAGCACTGATAGTCAGACTTAAATCAGCGGAAAACAGTGGCAGAAGCTGCATTTTCAGTTATGTGATGTAGTGGCACAGCATTTAGCATCAGGACTGACACCAGATTTCAGTCTCAATTTGATGTAACATTTTTTTGGAAACATTTCTGGATTTGTAGGCCCTGTTTGGCACTAGCAGCACAGAGATTCAGGCTGAAATCATTGAAAAATATGGCAGCAGTGTTGAGCAGTGTTGATCCAGCCATTGCAGCAGTTTTTGTAGCATTGTTATACTTAACTTTTTATTCTTTTAATTCTTTTTATGTTTAGTAGTGCATTTATATAGTTTTGTTTTCGATATTTTTTGAGATTGGTTGTGACTCTTTCCCTGTGCCTACATGGGATTGTGTGATCTGGACAGAAGATTGGCCTTAATGTTATTTTTCTTGGACTGGCCTCTGGATATTGTAATTGACGAAGGTGGAAAGTCGTGAAGTGAAATCGTCCAGCAAAAGCATTGGGGAGGCTAGTACTTTGCTAATTCTCAGGGGTTGCAGGGGGACCGTGTGATCTGGAGTGTAATTGGCATTTCACCCCTCCTGGATTGGTGTGGAGCACTGTCATCAGTTAAAGGTCATTGGAGCGGAACCGTTGTGGAATTCGGCTAGTACCTGCAGTGGGGAGACCATGAGTAAAAGCACTGTGTGACCAGCGGTTGCCTGCCGCTGAGACTAACTTTAAATGACAGTGGACCATGTTGGGGATTTTGCAGAGTTCTGTGAATGCTGAACTTTGGACTACTGAAGACTGAGGGAAGTCCTGGGGTGAAGGGATTCCCTGTCTTCCACTGGTCTCAGTGCTATTCCTGGTCACAGCTTCTACGACCGAGCGGGTATTGTCTGGGTCTGCCCCAGGAAGCTGGGGGTGTTACCCAGAGCCTTCCTAAGAGGCCTCGTGGCTGGTCGTGCTGGCCTGCTTTGAGGCCGCTGTAACTGCGGGTCATGGGTAGTCTGATCGGGGCTTGTTTGTGGTGGTGGGAGGGGATTCCCTTTCTCTTCAGCCTGCTACAGCGTTCTGGCCTTTTTATCATGGATACAAATACCAAGAACTGGTTCCCCTCCTTTTGCTGGATTGAATTGTGACTCCCCAGTGGTGAGAGGACCTGGGGTTTACAAACTTTTCAATGACTTACCTTGTACATATGAGGATTTATTAACCCTCTTGGAGCTGAATTAAGAATTTTTTTTTTTCAATTAGAAGTAGGGAGTGACTGGTACTCTGATTGCTCTTGAAGAATTTGTTGTTAGTGGATCCTTGTTTGGCTTCCGACTGATTTGTATATCATTTTGGATTTTGGGAACTGATTATCTGGATTTAGGAAGGACACGTATTAATGTTCTAATAGAGCTAACCCCTGCTTTATGTATTGGGGGGTCTGGGTTTTTATATTTTAGTTATAATTTTATATGTTATTGTCAGACCTTTTTTCTGACCAGAACCTACTCTCTGGATTCGAATATTTTTATTTTATAACCATGCAGTGAGACTGCCCGGTTATTGTGAGGCTCGGGGAGTGGGAATCCCTGCTTTCTCACAGTTACTGTATGATTTTAGTTCCATGCAGTGAGAGTGCCCGTGGGCTAAGTCGACTTGCAGTGTGAGTGCTTGTCCTCTCAGCCAATTTACGTATTTATTTATTTGTTTATTTATTGTTTATTTATTTTTATTTTTTCTGGAAAGTGGGTTCCATTTGAGAAATTCTGGATTGTCAGATTATTTGGGTTTGGGATTTTGACTTTTTGGGTTATTTAATTTGGTGGGTTAATTGCTATTTTAATTTAGGGGTGGGATTTTTAGTTTTGGTTAGAGTAAGAGATCATTATCTTGCCTCATGTTGAAGGACGGGGATATTTATTATTACCACACACCCCCGTTGTGTGCTATTCATCCTCCACCCTTCATGCCATTCACCCCTTCCCCCCTTCCTTAGCTTTTTCGGTCTATCAGCACTGTCGGGCCTTGGGAATTGCCCGTAGGAGGAGGGGGAGGGGTGGAGGGTGTGAACAGTGGAGGATGGTCGAGGGGAGCACTCGCATCAGGATTGTTAAGCCCAGAAGATGCCCTGGGGTGAAATGGAGGCCTGAACAGGGGTTTCCCTGTTTGACCCCCATACTCAAGGGCACCATAATTAGTAATGATGGGCCAGTAGCTGGGGCTTCCCAGGGGATCTGTCCAACTCAGGCGGTGTTATTCAATGCCAGATCCATTGTGAACAAGACTGCTATTATGGCTGACTAGGTGAGTACAGTGGATCTGGCTTGCATCACCGAGACCTGGCTGGATGGTAATGCTGGCCCCATTCTTGAGGCAGCAGTCCCAGCCAGGTATTCGGTGATTCACTGTCTGAGATTGGACCGCAGTGGGGGGGGGGGTTGTGGTCTGTTTCAAGACAGAATTGGGTCTTATCAGTGTGCCAGTTGAGGAGACCAGATCATTCAAATGTGTCGTAGTGGCAGGTGGGAGCTATAGACTGGCCCTTGTGTACTGTCCACCCAGAGACGGGGAGCTATTCCTTAAGGAAGTGGCAGACTTCATCGTTGACCTGGTATTGGACTCCCCCAGGTTGATGGTGCTGGGCAACTTCAGTGCCTGGATTGACAATGAACTCTCACAATTTGGACAACACTTCCTCCAACTGATGAATTCTTTGGGCCTCTCACAGGTGGTTACCTCTGCCACTCACAAATGCAGCCATTCCCTTGACCTGGTCTTCCTCCTGGGGATGGAGGGCTCCGCTGTGGGGGTGGAACCCATTGAATGGTCTGACCATCACACTGTGAGATTCAATTTTTGGTACCCCCCTGCATAGACCAACCCCTGTGGAGATGGTCAAGTACCGCCCTTTATGGGATGTGACTCTCAATGGTCTAACTGCGGCACTTGACCTATCAGAACTCCCTGTGATATGCATGGATCCAGAGGTTTTGGTTCTGGCCTAAAATAAGGCCATTACCTCTGCTCTGGATTCCATTGCTCCATTTCATGTGCGTCTTCTCTCCCTTCGCCCTTGGTCTCCATGGTTTGATGGGGACCTGAAGGGAGATGCAGCATTTAGGATGTAGGTTAGAGAGATGTTGGTGGAAATCCTGCTTGAATGCCGACCATCTTAGACTGCGAGAGCATTATCAACTCTATCAGTCAGCAATTACCCGTAAGAAGGCAGTGTTCCTGTCCAGGGAAATTGCTGCAGCATAGAACCAACCTGCTCAACACTTTTGAACCGTGGACAGACTGTGCATCTCAGCCTGTCTACAGGTTTGTAGTTTGCTGATAAGGTGGAAGACATTAGGGCTGAGATCTGTGCAACACTCTCTATGGGAAGGGCCATGGACCAGTCCTTGGTCGCTTTCCCTCCTCGTTCCTGGAATCTCTTCAAATGGCTGGATATCGAAGATGTTATGAGGATTGTACAAGGTATGCGCACTACATCCTGTAGTTTAAATCCGGGCCCCACAGCCTTGATTATGGGCTGTGGGGAGATTATCATCCCGGTATTAGTGAGGATAGTCTGGTGCTCCTTAGATTCTGGTGAATAACCCAGCTCCTTGAAGGAGGCTGTGGTGACACCTGTGTTGAAGAAGGCTTCTTTGGACCCTGACTCCCTCGTTAACTACAGGCCTATCTCAAACCTTCCCTTTGTTGGGAAGGTAATTGAGAAAGTAGTGGCTACTCAGTTGGACATCCATTTGTCCATCCATAACATCTACGATCCTCTCCAATCCAGTTTTAAAAAGAGGCATGGCACCGAGACTGCGCTGGTTAGGGTGCTCAATGATCTCCTGATGGCGAGAGACCAGAAAAAATGGTCCATTTTGGTCCTGTTGGATTTGTCATCAGCATTTGACACTGTAGAAAATGGGGTACTGCTTGAGCATCTGGAAAACATCTGTGGGCTTTCAGGTTTGGTCCACATATGGTTTATGTCTTTCCTCACTGGTAGAACACAGAGAGTGGTGTCGGGAGTATTTTCCTCTGACCCTATCTCTCTGTCCTGTGGGGTTCCTCAGGGCTCAGTGCTGTCCCCCATGTTGTTTGCGGTGTACATGCTTCCCCTTGGAGACATTGTAAGACGGTATGGGCTGGAGTTTCATTGTTATGCCGATGATACTCAGCTCTACCTGTCTTTTGCACCTGACCAGAATGGAGCACTTTCAGTGTTTAATAACTGCCTCGATGAAATCCAAGGATGGATGAGGTCCAGCTGGCTGGAGCTGAATTCTTGAAAGACGGAGGTGATGGTGGTGGATCCTGGTCACCGGATAAGGGGGTTGGGGACAGATCATCCCTCAGATTTATTCCTGGGAGCAGTTGAGCTTCCTATCTCTGAACAGGTGCGCGACCTAGGGGTAATTCTTGATGATCGGCTGACACTGCGTGCACAAGTGTTGGCCGTCGTTAAGCTATCCTTTTACCATCTTAGGAATATCGTTAGGATCAAGCACCTTGTTCCATCTGGAGACCTACCCATGTTGATCCATGCCTTTGTGACCTTGCGCTTGGACTACTGCAATTCCCTTTACTTTGGGCTTCCAGGGGTTGATATCTGCCGCTTGCAGCTGGTGCAGAACTCCACAGCCCGGTTGTTAACTGGGACACCTCATTCCTCCCATATTACCCCGGTGCTGCAGGGTCTGCATTGGCTTCTGGTTCAGTGGCGGATCTCCTTTAAAGTCGGCTTGCTGACTTACAAAGCCCTGCATGGTCTGGGCCCTGACTATCTGAAAGAGCTTCTGGTTCCTTACATCCTGGAGCGACCGCTCCACCTAGCCAACGAGGGGCTGCTAGAGAGTCCAAGGGTAGTTTTGAAATCTTCCGGTGCTCGGGCTTTTATATTCCCAGCACTGACCCTTTGGAATTCTCTACCCTGTTGGATTAGAGAGTGCATGATGGTGGAGGGCTTTAAAAAAGCTTTGAAATCTTTTCTGTGGAGAAAAGCATTTGGGGAGGATATTGAATCAATCTGATTTTATTATTTATTATGTGGATGTTATTACTTATTTTATTGAATGTTATGATATGTTATTTGGATATATTTTAAAGCCTGTTCTGTGCCTTGATTTTTTTGAAAGGCACAATAAAAATAAAGATTATTATTATTATTATTATAAACAGGGCCCAAAACAGCAATCTAATGTTTGGGTGTTTGGTGGGGGGGGCACCACATCACATCACATCATAACTCAGACCAAATTTCTGTCTCAACTTTAGGTACCATTTTTCTGTAACATTTCTGGACACTTACAGCTTGTTCCACACGTGCAGAAACAAGATTCAGCATGAACTCAATGTAAACAGTGGACCAAAGACCATGTTTTGGTGTGGGTGGTGGCTTGGGCATCATATAACAACATGGCTGCAACCTGATTTCTGTCTGAATTTACTGTAAAATTTTGTTGGAAACATTTCTGGACTTGTAGGCCCTGTTTGGCACCAGTAACACTGAGATTCAGGGTGAAATCATTTGTAAGTAGGACTCAAAATAGCAATTTAATGTCTGGGTGGTGGGGGGCACCACATCACATCACGACTCAGTCCATATTTCTGTCTCAACTTTATGTACCACATTTTTTTCTGTACTTACATAAGTTATGTACAGATGTGCATATGCAACTGTTTCTATGACTGTTGTGTACGTATTCGGACTGATGCTGCACACAGCCAAAGGAAACTGCCACCAGCCCTTACCACATACAACAGACAACACCACATAGCTTTGGGAAAAACTGTTTGTTCATACAAACAAATTACTATATTGGGCATTTGTGGATAAGAGGAAACATAATAAAGAGTATCATAAAAGAAGCAGAAAGGTACACAGTTTACAGGCACAGTACTACAAGTTGGGGCCAGGTAGGGGTCATGCAGGGTCAGACTCAGCCAGGGTAAGGGTATTCATATGAGACAGAGGGGAAAGGGAGGGAGCATAAACATTACATAAAACATAACAAATTAGATAGAAAACCACTGGAGGAGACAAGAAAAAGAACAAAGAGGATACAGAAGAGAAAGAGGACAGAAATTTTTTTTTTTGGTGTTTTTATTTTTAGGGGGGTGCAGAGGAAGAAGACTGAGACTTGGAGAAGACAAACAAAAGGAAAAAAAATTAGGTGCACTACTCACTTCCACCAAATTTGCCACCACCACCACCACCACCACCACCCCCATCCCCAAGATGCAGTCCACCAGGACGTCCAAGATCTACTTTTGGTCCTCCTTTATTTTATCAAGGTCCACTCTGACCTCTTGGCGGAACTCATCCATCTGCTGCTGGAGTCCCCGCACCTCTGTGTGCACTGCCACCACCTCTTGGTGCACAGCCTCCAGGTCCTCCATGCTGACAACCTGACCTGCTGGGGGTGCTGTTGCAGGTTGTGAGGATACCACTGCAGAATCAGGTGCAGCATGTCAGTGGCACTGCTAATGGGTGGGGGGGTGTATCACTACTCCTGGACTCCAGCTGCTGTTTCCTGCTGCAATTACTGTGGTGCTCTCTAGGCCACCGAATGCCTTCCTCCTGATAGGCCCATCACTGCCTCCTGCTGCAGCTTCTTGCTGCTTGGAGAGTCACTCTACAGCATGGTGGTGCTGCAGGTGGCTTCTTTGCCTATCCATCCCAAAGTGGGATGCTTTTTCCTCCTTCTTACTTCTTTTCCACAAAGGTTGCAGATGACAACAGTGTCATCTGAAACCTTTGTGGAAAAAAGGACCACACTAAAGAAACCTTGGGGGGACCCTCTTCATCTGATGTCCCAGCAGGGGCACCTTATCCTAGACCTGCTGCTGCTGCTGCTCCTCTTGCTGGGGACAGCACAGGCTGCTCATACTCCTGGGGTGGGGCAACGGGCTCATGCTGCTCTTTCTGGGTGGTGGGCACATGCTGCTGGGGGGTGCAAGGTGGTCCTGCAGTTGGTGGGGGGGAACTGCTGCCGCTGGGTGAGGCAACAGGCACATGCTCCTTGGGGGGGGGCTGCTTGGAAAATGCCTGCCTGTTAAGGTGGACAATAGATCCTCCTTGTGGCACTCATGCCATTCTCCCCCTTGCTGCACTGCTCCTAGACCCAGTCCCTTTTTCCATCATAAAAAAAAAGTTTTCTTAATGGAAAATGAAAGAAAATAAATGAAAAAGAAAGAAAGATACAGGGAAGGAGTCAAACACACACACACACACACACACACACACACTATAAAGATAAAATATATACCACTAAAGAAAAAGCCCTAACAGAAAATATTTACTTTTCAAAATAAAGTGGGAAAGAGATTACACACAAACACAAACTAACACTATATTTTTTGGAAAACAAGCTCTCCTGCTCGCTCTATCTTTCTCCTTCTAGGCTGCAACAGCTCTAAAGGAAGTAGATTTAGTCTGGCTTCCTGCCTAAGTACAGTCAGCCATGTGACCAGCAGTCTGCTAGAGAGAGTAAGGCATGTGACAAGCATTTTTTCCCCAGTTTTCACCTGATACTAATATAAGGCGGAAATGTACCGAAGAAAGTGAAATTTACTGGTGAAACTGCCAGCAAAATTTTGCCTGAAGGGCCTAATTTCATGTAATGTTTCATGCGGCGAAATTGGAGATTTCGTTGGAATTTCACTGGCAAAATTAAATTTAACTGCATCCCTACACATAACATTCTGTCCTCTGGCAATGCATATCTTCTCATTAGTAGTACCGCCAAAGGACCTTGTCATATGAAGCACATACTGTTGGTGAAATCATTCTGGAGACTCCCCTTGGTCTGTTCCCCACAACTCAATGTAAGTACACAGTATATTTAGTTTTTTGAAAAATGTTTTTTTCTATTTGAAGTTCTGCTTCGTTTCTGTCATCTGCCTGTAAAGTATCTCACATGTACCTTGGACTAGCATCATATACTGTATATGATCTGTTTTTATTCCTACAGTAATAGATACCCAACATACTGTAATTGCTGACAGCGCTGTAACTTGCTTGATGTTGTTGTTTGTTAACTGTTGATTTTGAGTTCAAGAAAACAATCAACTAAAATGAATATTTTTAATATAATAATTTGGCATTGATCTGTTTTGAATTACATCAGTGATTTTTCCAGTTTGTGTCAGTGAGTGATTTCCACCATTCCCCCCCACCATTTCTATATGAACACCATTTGCCTTACTAAAGGAGTTCCCCGACAACAATGTTATTACAAAATCTTTCATTTAAACCCTGTTTACCTGCATTCATTTCTTGTCTCTGAGGAAATGACTATAACCTGATTCACTCCATCCTTTCCCTTCACATTTAAACTGCCTGCTGAGATTTTTATTCTAACAGTTGTTTTTGACTCTTTTTTCTCCAGTTTCCCTTTCTGCATCTTCTGTTTCAATCCCTATACAGCACTCCTTACTATGCTCCCCATTACCTGATCTTGCATCTTATTACTTCTTATTGATACCACCTTAAACAGAGGTATACAGAATTACTATAAAAACAATAAGAATTTTAGGTACTTTAAAAATGCAGTATATATTAACATCCACAAACAATCACAAGATTACAGATATTCCAGTCCTTCAATCCTTGTACTGTATATGGTACTGGATTACAAGTCCAAAAAGATCTTCATTAAATACTGAGGGTAAGCAAAAAAAATTGTTCAAAACAATAACTTTTCACGCACTATTTTGAATGGGCTCTGGTTTCCTCTCTATCAGCTGGAACAAGACCTTCCTCTTAATCACACTCATAAAATGCCCAAACATAGTTCAATGAGTGAGTTTGTATTACTCAGGACTATAGTGGGGGATATCATCTTCCAAAGGGCCTTCCACCAGTTTCTACACCTGATAGTCTGTGTTCTGCAGTATGTTCTTGATAATTTGATGACCAAAATGCCTACATCTAGACTCCTAAACTTTAACTTTGGGTCCTGGCCAACCAAATGTAACACTTGGCCTTTCAAACATAAATAGAGGGGCATCTGATAACAGTACAGGCAAAAATAAAATAACACTTTTCTTGGCTGATTTGGCAAACAAAATGCCACATTTAAAAAATTTAAACCAGTTTAAACATTATTCCATTAAAAATGCTACAGTATGAAGACCTTTTATAAAAAGCCATTTACTTTCATTCTCATTCTCTCTCTCTCTCTCTCTCTCTTCTCTCTGTACAGCACAACCAGAGAGTGATGATCACCAGTGACCGGAAGCACTCTCCATTTAGTGCAAGAAAGCAGCAGCAAGGGCAAACAAGATGCTGGAATGCACAGCTAGTGGGATCAGTAGTAGGAGAGAGGAGGTAATACTGCCCTTGTACAGGTCACTGGTGAGGCCATGTCTAGAGTATGGAATTCAGTAATGGTGTCCACACCTCAAAAAGGATATTAATCTGCTGGATAAGGTCCAGAAGAGAGATACAAAGATCATAGTGGGTCAGCAGGGTAAGACATACAAGGAGAGGTTGAGGGCACTGAACATATACTCCCTGGAGGATATGAGAAAGAGGGTAATGATTGAGACCTTCAAGTACTTGAAAGGGATAAATAATGTGGATATGAAGGGTCTCTTTAAGCTAAGGGGCAACCATAACATGAGGCGGTACAGTCTTAAGCTGGAGGGGGAGAGGTTTAGTAGGGAGGTCAGGAGGCACTTCTTCACAAAGAGGGAAGTGGACACTTGGAATATACTGCCAGAAGAGGTGGTCTTGTTGAAGATGGTGGGCAACTTCAAGAAAGGCTATAATAAGCATAGAGGGAATGTAAGGATCATGGGTAGGGAGGATGGAAAGGATGGGAGAAGTGGGGAGGGTGGGCAGTGTCAATACGAGCAGACTAGATAGACCAAATAGCCTTCTTCTGTTGACTTCTTCATATGTTTGTATACTGTATGTAGAGCACATACTGCCAATGGGGAAAAAAAAACTGGAACTCATAATTCCTTTTGTTGCAATTTTAATCAGGCTTATTAGCACGCCGCACACCCTAGCCCTTACAATGTAGGGGTTAGGTGTGTCTATGCTTCTGCAGTCAGCAGACTATTTTATGATCTCTGGTAATGAAACCATGAAGTCTTAGTGGTGAAAATATTTTTAAATCCTTTGAACTAGTTAGATTCTAGTAAAAGTGAGACTGGCTGCTAATAATTTATAATTAGCATATATTTGCTAATTCTAGGTAAGTGCTGGGTCCAGTATTGTTCAATGTGTATGTGGGGGATTCAGCAGAGGGTCTAAATGGAAAAGCATACCTGTTCATGGATAACATGAAGGTCTATAACAGCATAGACATGCCGGGGGTGGTGGAGAAAATGAGGCAAGATCTAGCCAGGCTGGAGGAGTGGGTGGAAAGGTGGAAATTGGAATTCAATGTGAAGAAGTGCAAAATAATGCGCATGGGGGGAAATAATCCAAGAGCAAATTACTGCCTGGGGGTGAGCCACTGCAGGTCATGGAGCAGGAGAAGGACCTGGGTATTTGGATCACTGACACATTAAAGGTTAGAACCCAGTGTGAAAGGGCAGTGTGAAAGGAAACAAAAATGTTGGGGTGCATTGAGAAGGGTTTCACAAGTAGAAGGAGGGAAGTAATCATGCCACTGTATAAGATACTGGTTAGACCACAGCTGGAGTATGGAGTGCAATTCTGGAGGTCCCATTTACAAAGAAGACAAAGATATGCTAGCGAGCGTACAGAGAAGGGTGACTAAAATGATCCAGGGGCTGAATGGAAGACTATATGGGGATATGCTCGCAGAGCTTGGTCTGTATACATTGGAGATGAGAATGGATGAGGGGGCATGATGGAAACTTTCAAATACACAAAGGGAATAAATAAGGCCAAAGGAATTAGCATCTTCAGACTGAGTGAAAACAAAACCACCAGGGGTCATGCACTCAAGCTGGAGGGGTGGGGCAGATATTGGGGAGATGTAAGGGGGAGTTACTTCTCACAGAGGGTGGTACAGCCATGGAATAGGTTGCTGAAATTGGTAGTGGAGGTGTATACAGTGGAGAAACTCAAAAGGACATGGGATACCTACATGGGGCTAGGCAGGGGTGGAGAGAGAGAGAGGAAGAGTGAAGGGGTAAAAGGGAGGGGGGAGGTAGGCTATCATTTTTAAGACAGGCCCGATGGGCTGTAAGGTCCTTTTTCTACTGGCAGGTTTCTATTATTCTATGATTTAGATATATAAGTATCCATGAACATTTTCTAAAAATATTCTTAAATCAAAAATTCAGAAAAAGGATTGAAAAAATAACCTTAAATAAGAAAACAGTACAGAATGTGTCCTAACCCTCCAAACTGCCTCAAAATCCAGCCAGAAAAAGTAACAGATTAAACACCAGCATTAGCTTAATGGCACAAAAGGAATCCCTGTATTTTAGATCTTTGTAGCCTTGTTCAAGCAAAATGTTCAAATTCTGAGATGGTATTCCAAAACAGCCTTCCACCGTGACCTTTGCCACTTCTTTCACTCCTTTTCTTCTCTTCTCACTCTCCAGCCAACACATCCCTTCTCATCACTTCTTGATCATTCAGTCATGCTGAGCTGTTTCAGCCTCTGCAGTCTCCAAACTGTGGCCCAGATTAACCGCCTAGCACCGCTGGCCTTCGATCCCCACTATCTTGGTTTGAGCTGACCCTGGGTACTAGTATACCCTTGTCAAAGGCTGTGGTTCTGGGTTTTAAATGAGCAGACATTGACCAGATGAGGGGAATTAGTCAATGGTAAGTAGGATATATTGGACACAATCAGGGAAGGGAGGAGAAATCAAAGGGGTGATTCTTGAGGCAACTAAATCATTCTAGAGAATGGTCACTAAGAGTAACAGGCACCAGAGACCAATCTGGTTCTCTGAGAGGGTCAGGGAGGCAGCGAGGGCCAGAAAAGGACCTTCTTATCTACTAGGTGAAATAGGGGCAAGAAATGGAGCAAATACCAGGTAAAGGTGAAGGATACCAAGGAAGCAGTTGGGAGGACAAAAGCAGACACAGAGCTGCTCATTGTGGAGGGAGTGAAGAGAGTGGAAAAATGGTATCTTCAGATACATCAGGAAAATAAGGAAAATGAGTGGAATTGTTTGGCTGATGGAGTGGTACAGAGTAATAGATGAGGATTAGCATAGGGCAGCCATTTTAAAGACTACGTCTCCATATTCACAGTGGAGGACTGTGTGACTTTTAAAGAAAGTGGGATAAAGGTCGCTGTAAGGGGATACCAGAAATGGTGCAGGTGGTAATTATAGGAGAAAGGGTTAGAAAAGGGCTTGCAGCACTGAAAATTGATAAAGCTGCAGGAACCATATGCGATGTATCCAAGTGTGTACAGGGAATTAGCATCAGAACTGACTGAACCTCTGACAAGAATATTTAGTAGCTTGCTATAGTCAGCGATGGTTAATACTATGGTTTATACTATGGTATTAGGGCAGCAGAAGGCTAGGTGCCCATGACTACTGTCCCCACTCCTCAGTGGATCTCACTATAAGGGTTGTTTTTGTTAAGATAAGCATCAAGTTTGGATTTAAACCCTAAGGAGGTTGATTGGTTTACAATCTCTAAGGGAAGTTTGTTCCACAGTCTTATTACCCTAGGCAAGAATGTATTGTTTCTTAAATTAGTCCTGAACTAGAGCTGTGCAGAATATAAAATTCTGCTCATGGAATGCTCGTGGAATGACCATTCTGATTCTTTGGAACTCTGAAGAATTTTCACAAAAATTCTGCAGAATTTCACAAAAGTTTAACTTTCAGTTATTTCACTATAATTGTAAAAGTGTGTGCCCAAATCATGCAAAATTTGGAAAATAAGCAGTACATTATAGCTTACAAAAAATGTACCAAATCTCAGAGTTGCAGACTGAAAGTGGGTAGAGATATGGGTGGCCAAACATCTAATCAAAATTTAATTTTATGTTATTTTAAGATAATTTTAAAATTTCGAATCCAAATTTCTTCACACTATCAGGATTTACAAAAGCTTGTAGAATGTATATATGCAATATGTTTTAAGTCTCAAGCTTTAATGGTAGCTGAGCTATAGATAGCCAAATATTTTTCAAAATTTGGATTTCTGTAATTTTAGTACAACTTTAATAGTATTGATTGAAATATTACAAAAATTACCAGGTATACAGGTTATTGCTACACTTCTATATGCACATAGTTTCAGATTTCTAACTTTAAATGGGACTGCATTATAGCCTGCCAAACATGTTGCCAAAATTTAAATTGTGGTTAGTTCCCTCTAATTTTAAAACTACATATCCAAATTTAACCAGAGTTGAAACATTTAAACCACTATACCACATGGTCATTTCTGAAAAATGTTTATATTTTCAGCTTTAAATGGGGTTGAATTAAATGTAGTCAAACTTTCACAACATTTAAACATTTAATTTTGCAAGAATGTAAACTACAAATTTATAAACCCCAGAAACTTTAAAATGAGAGAATGCAATACCATTAAATTTGGCAGGTGCTTAGACCTTTGAAGGAGACTGTGTGTTCCAGTTTTATTAATTGCTTTCTGTGAGAAATTGCAAAGTAACATTGGTGCTTAAAGTTAAATCTCATGTGCCTTTGTGAAAATTGTAGAATTTCATAAAAAACTCCATTAAACTGGAATTTTCTAATTTTACACAGCCTTATCTGGGGGGTTCTAATTAAAGGAAAGGGGTATAAGAGGCAGACAGTATGGGGGTCACCAAATTCTGGAGTTAGATGCCTAGTTTCACCAAGAAATGGACAACTGAGCTGGGTAGCACAACAGTGGTAGACACCTAGGTTGGCACAAGAAAGCACAGAGTGTCAACAATTCCAACCTGAATGCAGGATATTTAAGAATCACATCCAGTAAATTTATAATCCTGTGAGCCTGGTGCACATGCAAGTCTAGGACTTAGAGGTATTCAAAAAGACGTAGTGGGGAAAGACTATGTCTTGGGCAGTAGGAATAAAGAATTCTGGCTATTCCAACAGGGTTGGTCAATAATAAAAGGAGTAGGTGACTCATGTTTTAAGAGAGTTTGTCACTGTGAAGAACAAAAAGGATATCAGTGTAATCTGTAGTTCTGCTGAGTTAATATGGCTATGCCAAAAGAGAAGGGGGATAGTCACTCAGTGAGGAACAACAGGACTACAAAAAGCCCAGCCCAGCTTATCAAATGAAGTAATGATACGTGCATTGTCAATGTTAAATTCCACACAAAAAATTCTGGATGCTTCATCTACAGAATATGGTATAAATATGTTAGAACATTTTACTAATATTTTTTTTTTCTTCTGCAAAATTAAAACTGCTTATCTAATTTATCCAGTTGTGTTAGACACCAGGATACACTGACTATAGATATGCATGTAAAATGTTAACTCTATGCATGCAAGAGCAGAGGCTTTACGAACATCCACATTTTTGATAGTTTTCACAAAATTTGCAAATACTTACACAGTAATGTGTTGAACCCCTGTAACTTAAAAATCTCTTCTAATTCTCTCCATGTTTAGATCATTCCATAAGCATTACAAAAAGGTTATCCATACTAATTTACATGTGTCTAGCTCCAAAGGTGCCTGAGTTATATGCCAATGAAATGTTTTCATAAAATTTCCTGAAAAAAAAATAAAATGACAGATTTTGAGCACATATAATTTTGGGATGATGCATCATATTGTCATGAAATCTGGCACATTGTTAGAACAGCAATGATCAAGAAATCATGTCAAATTTAAGATCCTTGACCCAATAGACGGCTAAGGTATATGCAGATAAAAAATGTTAATTAAATTTTGTACAAACAGTAAAATGACATTTGAGCACCTATACGTTTGAAACTGCCCCACCAAATTACATGTCAGAGCTCTAGCTTGACAGATTGTTGAGTTATAACCAAATTACTAAATGTTATAAATTCCACAAAATTCTCAAGAAATTCCATGAAATTTTGTAAAATTTTGTCAAACTTCTGTGGATTCAAAATGTTCCCATTCTGCACAGATCTATCCTGGACACTTCTCCTGTTATTTGTTTATTATGAGCTCTTAAATTGTGGGTTTTACCTTTCAACTTGAGCTCAAAGTTTGGATATCAGTTCTACATCTTCTGAGATTTTATATAAGGCTAAAAAGTCCCTTTTACAGTATTTCCTCTGAACTGCAATGGCCATAAATAAAGTGTTTCTAATCATTGTTGATATACAACGTGTTTTAAGTGTGGTATCTGCTTAGTGAATCTACACTGTGATTTCACCAGGATAGTTACATCCTGTTTTAATCCTGGGCTCCATACTTGGGTGCAATAATTTAAGTGTGGATATAAGTAAGTCTTGTAAAGTGGTAACATTACAGCTGCCAATTTATTAGTGAATGATCTTTTAATGCAAGTTGTTAAGTGACTGGCTTTTTTTTATCTACTTGCCTGCATTGGGCATCATTTTTCACGTTACTACAGACTGTGATTCCCAGAATCCTACATACATCAACCTTGTGGAGATTTATGTTGTAAATCATATAGTTTTGTTTTGGGTTGTTCTTCCCACAGTGCGTGACCACACATTTATCTAAACAGAACCTCATGTTGTTGTCATCGGTCCATTGAATAATTACTAAGACCCTGAGCCATATTTTTGCACCCTCCATCTGTGGATACTTTGCCACCTAATTTGAGATCATCTGCAGATTTTAGTAATATATTGTTACTAGTGATTTGGAGGTCCTGTACAAATAAGTTAAAGAGGAAGGATCCCAGAACTAAACCTTGTGGGACACTGCTCATCACCTTCCCTTCTGGTGAAAGATGACCATTAACTCGGACTACCGTGACCTACCCTTAAGTCATGGTGTTTACCCAATTTATTACAGATGTCTCTACTTGTAGTTTACTGAGTTTTTCAATTAATCCACAATGGGGAAGGGTGTTGAAAGCTTTCTGAAAGTCAAAAAAGATGACACCCACATAATCATTTTGGTCCAAATATTTGGTAATTGTATTATAAAATACTAAGGTTCATACTAAGGAGAGCGAGAAGCAAGAGAGCTAAAAGCTCATGAGTGCTCCTATACTAACCAGCTAGTAAATTAGTAGTATTTATGTTGCCTGTCTGTAAGTAAAAATGAGTCAAGTCATTTTTTGAATTTGTGTTTTGATTTACTGATAATAACTTCCAATGGTAGTGTATTCCAGGGATGTATAACCCATTGTGTAAAGACAAAATTCCTGTTGTTATAATGCAAAAAAATGTTGTAGGTGCCGTATTGGTCCTTTTAAGAACAGATCCAGAAACAAATGATTTGATACCTTTTATTGGACCAACATGGATGTTACAGAAAAGAACAAAGTGCTCTAGCTTTCGAGCCAACCAGGTCCTTCTTCAGAAGCTTTGTGGCAGTTATTTTGAAAATCCCATTCTATAAACACCAGATTATATTGAAAAAAACAGAAATAATTCTCATCGGTTTAACATATGCTTTTAAAAGCATACTGGTGTTAATTAGCTTCTCTGACGTAACTCTCTGTTATGTTTAAAATGTATATGTTAAATCAATGAGAATTATTTCTGTTTTTTCAATATAATCTGGTGTTAATAGTATGGGATTTTCAAAATAACTGCCACAAAGCTTCTGAAGAAGGACCTGGTTGGTTCGAAAGCTAGAGCACTTTGTTCTTTTCTAGAACATCCATGTTGGCCCAATAAAAGGCATCAAATCATTTGTTTCTGGATCTGTTGTTATAATGGAAATGTTTATCAGACAATTGTAGTGGATGCCCTCTGTATTACATGTATTGAATTTAAACTCTAACCCTAGATCAGTCATCAAGTAAGGGTCATTGATCATGTCAAATAGAAACAACAAATCACCCCTCAATCGGCGTGTCTCTAATGACATTAAATTAGGTGATTCAATCTGCTGCTATATGAACTAGTATGTAACTCCTACAATTGTTTCATAATTTTTTTGCTCTTTTTCAAGTTGAATACAATTAAACTTCTTGTATGGGCACCATAGCTGAGAAACATATTCTAAATGGGGTCTTACGTAGGCTCGGTACAAAGGCATCATAATATTGGGATTACGGGATTTAATATTACGTTGAATGGACCATATAACTTTATTTGTTTTGCTGATGACCTGATTTATTTGATTTGAGTGCTCCAATTTGTTTGAAATATTAATTCCAAGATATTTTTCATTGGTAGTATATAATAAAGTGGTATTTTCCAGGATATATGATGTATTGGGGTTTTGATGTCACAGGTGCATTACTCTGCACTTTTTATTATTAAGTTTCATACCCTATTTGGTTGTCCAATCAGAAATGATATTTAAGTCTTGCTGTAAAGTTTCAACCTGATCAGGGGTAGCACAAGGTCCACCAATTTTAACATCATCTGTGTATTTAGTTGAAATAGAGATGCAAGTGCTTGTCACATCTGAGATAAAAGCCTGGAATAGGCAGGTGCCCAAAATGGAGCCTTGCGGTGCCCCACTAGTCACAAGACCCACTTCAGAATGTACACCATTAATTAATACATGTTGGGACCTATTCCTCAACCAATTACATATCTATTTAAGTACTGAATTATTGATGTCAAAATGCTGTAATTTTATCTGCAAGGCCCAATGGGGCATAACAACGAAGGCCTTGCTAGAGTCTATAAAAATTATATCAAATTGGATTTTCCTATTATGTACAAAACTTAGGGTCTCATAAAAACACATAAGGTTAGTTATACAGCCTCTGCCTTGCCTGAATCCATGCTGTTTGGGATCATGTCTTTCTAGATTTGGTGTAATTGCATCCTTTATTAGGCCTTCCATAATTTTACAAACTGATGAGGCAAGGCTGATAGGTCTATAGCTGAGTGAGTTTGTACTACAGTTTCTTTTCTCTGTGAATCTATGTTGTGTTGAGTCAACAAGTCCCCTCTGTTTTAGATTACTCACTGTTCTGTCTTTGATGACTCCTTCAATAATTTTGCTAACGACTGAAGTGAGACTTATTGGTCTGAAGTTTGAGGGGGGTGTTTCTGTTACCCTTTTTAAAGATTGGAATGAAAATTGCTTTCCTCCAGTCATTTGGTATATTCCCTTCCATAGCTGTTTTATTACCTATAATGGAACTTAGTACTGCCAATAAGTCTGCTAGTTCTTTTAATGTGCATGGGTATAAGCCATCCGGTCCCTGTGATTTATTACAGTCCAGTTTTAATAGTTTGTTCTTTATTATGTCTGGTTGACAACAATCAGTGTTATCAGTGGGGGTTGTTTTGATATTGTACTAGCTAAAGGAGGAATAGTATTGCCAGTGTAAACTAAACAGAAATAAGTATTAAAAATGTTTGCAATTTTCACAGGTTTGCTGTAGATCTAGTCATTGTAGTGCCAGGGTCCTACCGCTCAAGATGCATTTTTGTTGTTACTATATCAATAAAAACCCTTCAAGTTATCCTTCAGATAGACTAACATGAATTTGGTTTGCATGTGTGATTTCTTTATTGTGTTTTTTAGTTGTTTGAGTGCAATTTTATATTTGGTGATGTTACTTGTTGTTTGGGAATTTTTTCATGGCTGCAAAAGCACTTTTCTTTTTTGCAATTAATCTTTAAATTTTATTGTTAAACCATAATGGCCTTTTCTCCTTGTTCTTCTAAATTTTCCTGTTTGGGATGAATCTATCTTGTAGTGCTTTAATAGTATCAATAAAAGGGACTGTGCTTCATCAGCTCTGAGTTGTAATAGTTTTTTTGGGAGATCAAGTTCTTGGAGATTGAGTTTTATAAATTCCTGTCAGCTGATTTTCCCTTAGTGTAACAATTCTTTTGCCCAGTACAAAAATTATAGTATTATGGTCATTGTTTGACAATAGTGCACCTATATAGATTTTTTTTTATTTCATCTGGGATATCAGTCAATACTATACCTAATATATTAGTACCCCTAGTGGGTTCTGTGACCAGCTGTTGTAACTCTGAGGGTGACCAGATAATCAAGAATGTTTTGATCTTGGGTGCTGGTAGCTTGTGATGTAGTCTGGTTAGTATTTGATAAGTTTAAGTCACCCACTAAGATAATATCACATTTTTCCTTAATGTTAGATATTTGGGCAATAATTTCCATGGTGTAGTCAGTACTACTGTTTGGGGGGATCTGTAGATAGCACCTATGACAAAGGTTTTACCAGTCATCCCTGTAATGTTAAGCATATGGATTTGGCCTCAATACCATCAATTAGAGATGCAGCAAATTTAAATTTCACCTGCAAAGTGAACGCCAAGTCGGCACTTTGCATTGTCACTCTGCTATATGGAGTAGCCGATACAAAAGGCTCACTTCACCTTGTAATTATTACTTTGAGTTGTCATTCCACCATAACACAAAGAAAGGCTAAGTGACAACAATATTGGCAGCCCCTCACACACAGTCACCAGAATTAATGTGCATCCCCAAAATGCTACTGTCTTGTGTCTAGAAAATTCCCAATGCTGACGAAGTGAAATGAGAGCATAACAAGAAATGTAAAATCTCCCAGAATTAATGGTGCACTCAGTCATGTGTGCAGTGGTCACACACAGTCACCAGAATTAATGTGCATCCCCAAAATGCTACTGTCTTGTGTCCAGAAAACTCTCCACTGCTGATGACATGAAATGAGAGTGTAATAAAAAATGCAAAGTCTCCCAGAATTAATAGTGCACTCCGTCATGCATGCAATGGTCACACACAGTCATCAGAATTAATGTGCATCCCCAAAATCCTACTGTCTTGTGTTCAGAAAATTCCTCAATGCTGACGAAGTGAAATGAGAGCGTAACAAGAAACGCAAAATCTCCCAGAACTAATGGTGCACTACAAATGCACAAATTGAGATTGTGCTGTACACTCAAGAGATGCAGACGCAAAGGCACACCAACACCTAACCAGTGCTCACAAGTCACAAATCCACATCTGGAAAAGAATACCTTTAGCCAGTTGGGGGTAGTGCATGGTAGCAACAGTCCACTACCAGTAAAGATATCACAAAGCAGTATAAAAAATTCATGCAGGTGCAGTGGATAGCAGGTTCACACTGCTGCAATTACTCTGTGGCACAGTAAAAGGTGTCTGATTTAATGGCATGCATCGCACACATACTCACACACACACTGCAAGTAATGCATAGCAAATTGAAAACCTTTAGTAATATAACCAAATGTTTTAAACAAACTGAAATGATACACTGCTGCACCACAACAATCAGCAAAAAAATGTCAAGAATTACTGAAAATATTACTGTGTGTACATAACACAGTTTTACAAGAAAAATATAACCAAAACAGAAAGAACTGTTTTTTTCTCCCAGTTAATCTACCTACACCACAGATACGCTCCTACCCCAAGGCACATTTCACAGTTCACAGACTGACTGCTCTAAATTAACATTCAAAATCCACACACAAACAATAAACACTTGATGATATGAGCACTGGAGGGTTTCCTATAATCGTTGTAGTAAATTTTGAGGATAGAAAATGGCTCAAAAAGGCTTTTTTCACAGTTTTTAGAGGATTTGAATTGCCGAGCTCTGAGAAGAAACTGTCTCCAACTTCCACTACACACACACTACACAGAACTGAGGCTGTGCAGAACAATCTAGAGCCATGTGACCTGCAATCCCATGAAGCACTGCAAAATTCACCTTGGAGCTCAATAACAAGGCGAAGTGATGCAAAGTACAATGATTTAAATGTACTTCGCCTAAAATTGGTGGAGAAGTGGTTTGGGGAAGGCAGGATAATGCAAAGTCATTGGTTTCAATGGACTTTGCATTCCTTATCATGATGCAGCGTTCGTCAGATTACATGTACTTCGCGGATTCTGCATTACTCTGCAAATCACTTCGTGGAGTGAATTTTGGCCACTTCACCCACCACTACCATCAATGCATGCCATTTCAATCATATGGCACACTACTTCATCTTTTGTATTGATAACAACACTGCCTACTCTACAATCCTTTCTGGGTTTATTAAACAATTGGTGCTCAGGAATCTCCTGGTTCCATTTGCTATGTTCATCCCACCATGTTTCTGTGATGCAAATGATGTCCTTGTTGTCCATAGTGATCAAAGATGATAATTCAGCCATTTTTCTCTGTGTTTAAACTGGTTTACCTATATCGCTTCAACAGTGCTAGTGCTGACATCCCCAACAGTGACAGCTACAAAGCCGATCATCGGCATTGTAGTTATGGGATGTTGGCGCTCACAATTGGGGGGGCTCCACCCCTCACCCCCAAATCTCTAGGATTCTAACTGTGAGTTGGAGTTGGACCGGGGGGGGGTGCAATCACCCAGTGAGGCAGTCCCGATCAGCACACTAACCACCGCAGCGACGGGTGGATTTTGCCCGACTCCTGCCACTGTGGTGGTGTTCACCATCGGGGTTTCACCGTGGTGATGGTACGCCATTTAAACTTCATGCATTTAAGGACAAATGATGTTCTTGTTGCCCCACAGTGATTAAAGATGATAATTCAGCCATTTTCTTTATGTTTAAGCTATATGCATTTAATGGTACAAATTGTTATGAGAGACTGGAGGATAAGGGGCATAGTGCAACTCCACAAGGGAGGTGACTGTGAGGAACCAGGAAATTACAGGCCCAGTCTTACCTCCATTATTGGTAAACTAATAGTGACCCTAATCAAAGAGGACCTAGAGAAATGTGCTCCAGGATAGTAAACAGCATGAGTTTGTAGCAGGGAGGTGTTATCAGACTAACTTGATAGTATTCTTTGACTGGTTAACAAAGGCCATGTACAGAATAAAGGACAATCAGTTAATTTACTCTACTTTGACTTCAGCAAAGCATTTGACTTGATACCACACAGATGGTTGCTGAAGAAATTAGTGGATATGGTAGCAGCAAAGGACCTAGTTACAGTAGTTGGGTGGGATGTTGGTTAAGGGGGAGACAACAGATGGTGATGTTATACAGGGTCATGGTAGGTAAGGGAGGTCATGAGTGGGGTACTGCCAGGGGCAGTCCTGGGACCAGTCCTTTTCATAATGCTCATCAACAGTGTAGAAGGAATACAGGCCTAGATGAGTCTCCTTGCAGATGATACTAAGCTCTGTAGCAGGATAGAGAGGCAGGAGAGGGTTAGGGAGTTGCAGTGGTACCTACAGAGGTTAAAGATGTGGTCCAGGATTTGGCAATGGACATGCAATGCCGAAAAGCTCAGGGTGATGCACACAGAGAACAGGAACCCCAGGACTGAGTAAATTCTGGATAGGAGGGATTAAGCTGGGCACTACCAAGAGGAAAGAGACCTAAGAGTTATCATTTGAGATCCCCTAAAACAATGTTACCACTGTAACAAGGTCTACAGCAATAACCATAATGGTGGTGTTAGTACTGTGCAGAATGTTCACATTTGTACTGAATGGAATTCTGAGGAATTCTGGAGAATGTCACCTAACTCCCAGGAATTCCATCCACAGCTGAATCTGGATATTTTGTGGAATGGTTTTCTAGGATTAGTAATCTACTGTTTATCAAAACTGGATTTATTTTCAGCAATTCATGGAAAAGTATTTAGTGGATTACATGATCCAATGATAATTTTTCCACAGTTTACATAGAAACGCTTTTCAGAAATTCTAAGGAAATCAAAAGGAAATTCTGAAAAGCATTTTGGAAGCAGATCTCCCATTCCCTATCAATTCAGTGGAATTTTTCATTCCACACAGCTGTAGTTGAGGTGTATTAGAAGGGGGTTCGATAGTAGAAGGAAAAAGGTACTGTAATGCTACATCTCTATGGATCACTGGGAAGACCCCGGCTGGAATACTGTGTATGGTTCTGGAGCTCCCACCGGAAGAAAGATAGAGACAGGGTGGAGACAGTCCACCATAGCAGAACCAAAATTATTTAGGGCCAGCATGGCACTTCCTATGAGGACCTGCTTAGGGCACTGAACATGATGATAGTGGCAATGGAAAATTCTCAGGGTTTGAAGAGATTACAAGAGGTGGACCACAAGGTTCAGTCCTGAGTCCTGTCTTCTTTAACTCATTCATTTGTAACATGGGGTGGGCATACAGGGAAAAATGTGCCTCTTTACAGATGACATGAAGATTTGTGCAAAGGTAGGCACTAAGGAGGGGATATGATTAGGGCTCTAAGGGAGGACATAAAGAAACTGCTAAAATGGTCTAAGATCCGGCAACTAAGAGTGCAAAAAAATGTAAAATAATGCACAATGTCCATGCACATATGTGCAGTATGCCTGTGTGCTGCTTATCAGTGGCATTTAGGCAACCCTAAGTTACTGAATCACATGTCTGGGGTCCTGCACACCCCTTCCACACTTGATTCCCTGGCCCTGCAGTTATGTATGCAGAGGGTCCAGAGGGCATGCCAGCACTCTACGACATTCACTAAGGCGTGAAGTGCTGAGCGAGGGGGAAGGCTGCATGGGCAGAGACCCTGCCATAGCCACTGTCCCCCCCCCCACAAAAATCACTCACCAACTGCAGTTGAACCAGAACCCCCCTTAAATACAGCACCAGCCCTCTGGTCAAGCAGTGAGGGCTGGGGCTGCCATTGTGGCAATCGCCTTTTTTCTTATCTTGTCTGGGATGTGCAGTGTCCCACAATCCACTGCTCTGCACAGAGCGGAAGATTCACTATTAGATCAGGACTGGGTTCCCTCCCATTTCTGCCAGTTTTCCCCTGAGCACTAACATGCTGGGGGGGGGCTGAGACCATGGATAGGCACCCTGCAGTGGCTGGTTATCGCGAATGTCTTGTGTGCCTGTCTGCATTTGCCCAGGTATGTCCCATATCCGGCCCACAGTAGTTCATGATACCATTGTGAAAAGGAACCTAAGAATGCAATATTCAATGGTGTGGGGAGGGCTAGTACTGGAAAGCATGGCTTAGGAGAAAGACCTGGGAATTATACTCTGATAACCTGAAATTGTTCAATATTGCAACAAGGCTCTGAGCAAAGCTAACAGAATGTGAGGTGAATTGGGAGGGAAATAAGCAGCAGAAGCCACAAGGTGATCCCCCTGCTATACCGGTCACTGGTGCAACTGCACCTGGAGTACTGTGCAAGGTTCTGGAATCCACACCTGCATAAGGACTGTGACAGGGTGGAGGAAGTACAGAGAAGGGTGACAAAAATGTTTCCTGGAATAGACAAAAAGGCATACAAGGGGAGGCTGCAGGACATTGACATGTCCCCACTAAAAACCGGACCGGGGGGGGGACATGATAGAAACTTTCAAGTACCAACATGGAATATATACAGTAGATTTCAAAGGCATTATTGCGTTAAGCAACAGCACTGGTACTAGGGAGAATTCATTAAAACTGGTAGGATTCAAGAAAGATGTCCACAACCACTTTTGATGGTGGAAACTGTAATAGACTGCACAAGGAGGTGGTGCAGGCTAAATAAGTCGGGGGTTCAAGGTAGGGTGGGGCAGGTACATAGTAAGAGAGAAGAGGCAGAGATAAGTGGGAGGGATAGCTACTATGGCCTTCCCGGTTTATTTATTTATTGAAGAGAATTGGAATTATTGAGTCACAGACTCCTTTGCAAAGGCTCCATGTCAGTTTAGCTAGGTGAGTAGGTAAATTGGATGGGTTACCTGGACTTCTGCTGTCACTTTATATGCTTGGATGCATAAAAGCTAAATCATCAGAATGCCTATAACAAAAGTTTTATAGGAATGAGACAAGTCCCTAGGTATTTATAATTCCAAACACAGTAATTGGTATTTGTATTAGCACCAATTTTGTTTTTTACTCAAAGAGAGAACTGGCAATGAGCTGTACACTGAGGTATCCCATAATCATTCTGAAGTAATAGAGAGGTCAAAAGATATACTGTATAGCTAAACAGATAGACAGCTAGATGGATAGATATATAGATAGACAGACAGACAGACAGACAGACAGACAGATAGATAGATAGATAGATAGATAGATAGATAGGTACTGTAGGTGCTGTAGAAAGACAGACAGATACATACTGTATATCAGTAGATAAATTGTTTATTTGAAAACACTTTCCAAAAGTCCAAGAAGCTGTACAAAACAAACTATAAACATGCTGGGGCCGATTTTCAAAACCCCCTCAGATCAGCGCAAGGTGCACTGAATCCCCGCTTGCAGCAAACTCTGGTTGTGCCAGGGACCCTGCACCAGGTTAGTGGAAATGGAATCCTAGAACCAAAATACTGAAGTTTGCTGCAAGCTGGCCCATGTGCCAAACAATGCACAGGAAGGGATTGCCACAAACTGCAGGAGGGTTGTGCATGCTCACCTGGCACTGGAACACCACATCTGTCACATGGAACATGGACAAAGTGTCCAGGTGAGTCAGCATACTGCTGCATATCATGCCACTACCCTGGTGATGTGTACAGTGAGTTGCCATGGTAGCCAGACAAGTGACTTGGGAGGGACAAATACTTATCTACCTAATGACGGGCACTGTAACACACTTTGTGGTTCCCCATACATGTTGTTGATTGGCCTGCTCACTCCAACAATTGGGCCAGAGGCATGGAGCTGATCCCTCAGTGCCACCAATCACAGCCAAAATGGGCCAACAGTGGCATACAGTGGCTCATTAAAGCATTCTCTGGTGGTGGCTACTGATGCCTACTAGGGTTGGTGTTGGTGCATAGGGTGTTAGATCATCCCTGGGCTGGTCTAACTCCAGGTGGTTCCTGTGGACTTTGGGGACCTATTAGAATTCCACATTAGGGGATGTGGCAGCATGTGACTGGCGCACAGCCCCGTCCATTATGGAGCAGCCCTGTGTTTGTTGCCGAGCTGGCACAGTACCAGTTTGGCACAAGGGCACCTGTTTTTGACTTAGCCTGCTTTTGAAAATTGGGAGTGCCGCAAGTTTTGATGCAAGGTGTTCACTGCATCAATGCTGTTTAATGCAGGCACCTTGCACCTTTTTTGGGGGCTCTGAAAATCGAGTCCAATATTTATAAGACAGTTAGATAAATAACAAAGCAGCTAAAACAGAAATATGCATGCAAACGGCAATAAGCATGTACATGAAATGTTAATGTATCAATCTTTAAATGAGGAATGTATCTCAACATAGTTATTTTAGGACTGCAGCTTAAAGGGGACAAGACATTTATGCTAATCGGCAGCAGTCAGTAATGTTCCTAGTAACAGAAATGAAAGACTTGCCTCAAACTGAGCCATATTTAATTGTACTCAAGTAAACACTCATGTGAGAAATTGCTTTTAATTGTTTCCTTTTGATGAACAACAATCTGCATAGTTCTCTTCATGGAATCAGTAATGTGGAGTTTTTACTGTGTCATGGTAGTAGTGTGGTGGGTAGGTAACTGGCTGGGCAGCAGGACACAGAGGGTGGTGGTAAATGGCTGTCACTCCACAGAGGAAAGAGTGACCAGTGGGGTACCACAGGGATCAGTGCTGGGATCGGTACTATTCAATATCTTCATCAGTGACATTGAGCAGGACCTAGAAGGCAGAATTTCACTGTTCGCTGATGACACAAAGCTCTGTAACAGAGTAGACACACCAGAGGGTGTAGACAGAATGAGAAGGGACCTGCAGAAACTTGAAGAATGGTCAGGGTTTGGCAGTTGAAATTCAATGCAAGGAAGTGCAAGATAATGCATATGGGGCACAAAAACCCTGGCACAATATATCAGTTGGGGGTGAGGATATAGCATGCACCAAGCAGGAAAGGGATCTTGGGGTAATCATCTCTGATGACCTCAAGGCAAGGAAACAGTGTGACAAGGCAGCAGGTAAAGCAAATAGGATGCTGGTATGCATAGGCAGGGGCATCACCAGCAGGAAAAGGGAGGTCATAATTCCATTATACAAGACACTAGTGAGGCCGCACCTGGAGTACACTGTGCAGTTCTGGAGACCTTACCTACATAAGGACATAGACAGAGTAGAGAAGGTTCAGAGGAGGGCAACAAAGATGGTGCATGGATTGCATCACAAGTCCTATGAGGACAGGTTGAAGGTACTGAACATGTACTCCTGGAGGAGAGAGAGAGAGAGGGATATGATAGAGACATACAAGTATCTTACAGGAGGAACAGGGTGCAGGAATGCACTATTTTTAAGTGAAAAGGTGTTCCAGGACTAGAGGGCATGGGATGAAGTTGGAGGGAGGACGATTCAGAGGAAACATGAGGAAGAATTTCTTCACAGAACGGGTGGGACAAGTGGAACACCTGCCAGAGGAAGTGGTGGGGGCTGAAACAATCACGGGATTTAAGAATGCATGGGATAGACATAAAGGAATTCTGGAGGTCAGGGGTAAGGGGCAACAGACTTCTTGGAAAACATAAACTGAACTTAGAAACTTAAATGGGCAGACTGGGTGGGCCATAGGCCCTTATCTGCTGACACTGTCTATGTATCTATGTATGGTTTGTGTACAGAATGCCAAGCTTGAGCGTGTGTCCTATCACAACCATGCTCAGAGTTCAGTGCACAAACTGTGGCTTAGTTAAAACTCCAGGGGCTGGATTTTCAGGCCTTCCAGGACAAAGTCCCACTCCACAACCACTGCTGCCTGACAAATATCTCCACACCTGCACAGATTCCTATTTTGAGCCCATGCTCTGCACAAGTGACAGGCGCAGTTGTGGGAGATGTTATGCCTGGTTGCAAAAGCTGCCAGAAATTGGGGATCCTGTCATAAAACAGCTCCTTCTCAGAGAATCTGCTACATGCAGGAAAAACTGCATCTCCACAAGTGAACCCCCACTTCTGGCAGTTTTTCCCCACACTGGCACTAGTTTCTGGCGTTTTGAAAATCTAACCCCAGATCACTGCTTCCATGAAGAGAACAGCAACAGAATGCTGCCTGTGAATACAGAACAATGCAAAATATAGTTTTTCACATGACTTTGTGGTTAGGTAGAGTTACATATGGATCATTCAGACTTAGGGATATCATTTCTGCAAGTAGGAACATTATAAAGAGCTGCCAATTAGAAATAATTTCCTGTCCTCTTTAAAAAATGCAATTTTTCAGTTTATCCTTGAAAGTACTATATAGTTGCATGGGATCTTTAACTCCCACATGGACAGCAACAGTACATGGCTAGAAGGGAAGTGAACGTATTTAATGTTTCTTCTTTTTTCTCATAAAAGAGATGTGGAAGTTAGATTAATTGTCAAAGTTCCTTTGTTAACTTTTGAGAGTCACAGGAGAGAAATTCTAAACTTTGTGAAACGTGTTGTTGTTTTTTTTGTTTGTTTGAACTTACTGCAACATGAAATTTACTAGGAGGCACATCTCATGATATTTGCAGAAATTTTAAATGTGGAGAATGGAATAGCTGTAACTTGCCTTGTTATTCTTGTTGTTAAATAGCTGCCTGTAAATGCAGTGACTGCAACATCTAAAGAGCTAGTGGAACCAAAACAGACAGACCGGAAAATAATATAAATTTTAAGAAGCAGTCAGTTGAAACTTTTTATTTCTGAAGTATTTTCTTTTTCCCCTTGCTCATTAGAAAGTTTTCTACATGATAATGTTGTGCTGAATGTGCAAAACAACTCATAGCCTGGCAGCTGACATATCTGTTTCTGTTCCCCTCATTACCTCATCAGCGTTGTGATCTCACTGACAGTGACATCAGAGGCAACTGACCTGGTAGCTACTGAATGACTACTCCTAAGTAGCAGTGATGTCAGAGACAGTGAGGTCACAATGCTGAATATGTAGTGGGGGGAGCAGAGCTAGATATGTCAGCTGCCAGGAAGAGTGCTGTTCCAAATAACACACCTTCTAACACCAGGTAAACAATCTTCTAATTAACCAAAAGGAGAAGAAAAAGTACCTAGATATAAAAGGTAATGGTTGACTGCTTTTGAAAACTAATACTAGTTTGGGCCAGTACACTAGTACTTTAAGGGAATAATGCAAGCTAGCCAGCAGGCTGGAGGCAATTTAAACTGGGTATGCTACAGTAATTTTAAGCTTTTTTTCGGTTTTGTATTTGTTTCTGTTGCAGCACTGCAACACCCATGTGCATGTATTCACTCTCAAGTAATCATGGCAATGTATGGGTTGTAAGAGGTCTGGCTCGTATGGCTGGAAATTAGCCAAAGTCTGCGGTTAAAAATAATCACAGAAAGTTCATATAGCTTTGGGATCCCTTTGGGAATACTGGCGAGCAATATTTTTATACCTCTGACGAGCAAAGTCTGGTTCAATTCAACATCTGAAACATTATTAAGTAATGCAGAGGTCTTTGATTTGAGCTCTTTCTGTATTCTTCAGGGAAGTGAAATCCCCCAATCCACTAAATCCTTTTGTAATAGAGTAACGACTGTGCACATCTGCACTTCATTTGTACACACTTGAGATACATTTCTGAGCATAGGTCCATGACCTTAAATTCTGAAATTCCAGAAACCCAGAAACAAGCAGCCCACAGTTGTTGAAATTGCACAACTTACATTCTTTTCAGACTCAAGCCCTGATACTTGAGATTGTCTTGACCATTTGCCCTTCTCTAGAATTCCTTGGTGTCAATCATAACAGTAAGAGTTAGCTGAGCTTTCACAGTTATCTACATTAGTATCATTATGTTATAGTATATGTCAGTGGTATTGAGTCAAGTAACATGACGAGCATCCAAAGGCATTCAGGGCTGTAGAGAAGCAGGATAGAATATGTGTTATTTTTGCATGCAAAGATAAAGAGCACATTTATGAGGCCCTGTCACTAACTGGGTGAGATCACCATTTATCAACAACCCCTTTATTTGAACTACATTGCATAATATACCACTGTAGTCAAATGCCTTCCCAGCCTACTTGCAAAACACATTGTTAGCACAGGGGTTGTGGGTAAAGAACACCATGCAACTTGGCCCATTTGGAAAGCAAAGCACCCCTCTCAATCCATGTCGCAGTCTTAAGGAACAACAAGTGCCTGTGGAACTGTTACAATGAGGCAGTATGGGTGTTGCTATGTTAGGAACAGGGACAAAGCAGCTGGAAAGAAAAGCAATACCTGAGGGACAATGTACTCAGAGTAACATAATAGGGGACAGGGATTAGGGAATAGATTCCACTGAATGCTAAGGGTGGAGCTGGTCTCATAGAGTAGATGGTGGGGGGGGGGGATCTGGACCACTATTGAGGGACTAGCAACATTCAGAAACATGAACCTGAAGATGGCTTAAAGGTGAAGGTTGGGTAGGTTAAGGAACCAGTTTGGTGGTGGTTCCATTTGTGACCAGCTCCAGGCATTGCAAAGTGGAATGTGACTGACACTGTGCTATATCCAATCTTTCTTGGCTATCGCAAGGCAGCATGTTTACTTATTATTTAGTTACTGAAATAATTTTACCAGAAAAGGCCTCTTAAGCTGTTTCAACTCATCTCTTGAGGCATCCTGTGTGAAGGTTAATAGGGAAGCACAAAGATACAAAGGGAATTTAGCAGCAAAGCAAAACAAAAATACAATGCACTGCCAGAGATCATAGTACAATGCCATGAAAACAGTACAAACTGTGAAATAAGTACTTTTTGTCAAAATTAGCAAAAATGAAGAATGAGACTGAGGGGGAAGAGTCAGAGGAAGAATAGTGGACATGAAAGGCACTGTAATATTTGCCTCAGGTGCCGTGGCTGCTAAGATAGAAATAATTTTGTGGCAAGATTTCAACAACACCCAATTTTGGCTCCATTCAAACCAACTTTCATTGAATGGCAAGAAAACAGACACAGTGATCTCTGTCAATAGGAAGCAATTTTCCAGACTCCATCCTCACCACCACCACCACCACACATAAAACCCCTGTCGTCATGAATTTTGATCCCTCCCCTCCTGAAGAAGTCTCTAGCATTACACACCTTGGTGTCTGGCTTGACGGAAAACTGGATTTCCTCTCTTATGCTACATTGACTCTCAATAAAACGTTATCTCCAAGCTGTCTGCCAAGTATAGCAAAAACTATTCTTTTCTTGTCCTCAAGTTGATCTAACTGCTGTTTACACAGATGCAGTATACAGGGCTACCCTTGACTCCTCTCTGGCTGGCCCCATCATCTCTTAAACTCCTTCTGACATTATTCACTGCCCTGAACTGACACTATCATACTCTCCAGCTCCCTCTAAACCTACCTCTCCCTACTATCCCTGGAAGCAAGCACTACTATTACTGCATTTTCCTTATTTCTGAATTCTGATTTGGCTCTGTCATATAGAAACATAGAATTTGCTGGTAGAGAAAAGCTGTCTGGCCCATTGTATTTGCCCAGTCCTACCTATCTAATGTGCAGTGTAAAAGCCCAAGTGGCTCTTCACACTTTCTCTCTCCTCCCCTTCTGATATTGTATTTGTCAAGCCTATTTGCATGTCCCACCCATGTTTGCATCTCCCCCACTGTTTTTGCATAGACAACCTCGTTTGACAACCTATTCCACCCTTCCACTACACATTCCATGAAAAAAAATACTTCCAGGCATCTCTCTTAAATTTAACCCCACAAGCGTCATGAAGTTAAAATTTCATTTTTAATTTTTAAAAACCTGGATGGTTTATGAGCAGGAATCAACCTGTTATCACAGATGGCCAGGAAGACAAGATTACATACAATAAACTCATGATACAATTGTTCATAACCTTGACAAGTATTATGAGAAAGATGAGTTTCCATGCTAAATTTAGTAAGCAGTGTAAGTCTGACAGTCAATAACTGTTACCTCGGGTGTTTGTGTTCCCACTTAGTTTGTGTTCTTATTCACTCCCTTGTACTGCTGCTCCCTCTTCTCCCTATCCCTCCCTAAATCCTTCTCCCTCCACTCTATCAACTCCCACTTCTGCTGTAGCCTTTGTTCTAAAACCTTAGTCGGTGAAGTATCTTTCTACTCAACCACCTCCTTCCCCTGGAATAACCTTTCTTTCACCCTTTGCTCGCCTTGTTCCTCCTTCTCCCTATCCTTAGGGAAGCAGTGTAGTTTAGCAGTTAAGAACACTTAGCTGCAAACCTGTAGAACTGGGTTTGAATCCCACAGCCACCACTTGCATACTGTGTGACCATGTCAAAGTCATTTACTGTAACTTTACTGTGCTCCTAGGATGCACTTGGTAAAAAGCCTCAGGTTAGCGTATCTTTCTTTGCCCAAAAAATTGGAAAATAAATCCTTCAAATAACACCTCCATAATCTTTCTATGCATTCTTGCTTCTGCAGTCAGCCCTACCCAGCACCCCATGTTTCCCCTACCTTTATGTGCTATCTCTCCTCTAGGAGGAGGTGAATCATTACTGATACTCTGTGCTGTAGAGCAGTGTAGCTAGTGCATAGTTAGTAAAGGGTTACAGAATTCCATACATTTGTGGCTGGAGTTTACGAGGACAAAAGGAGGGGGCAGCTGCCTTTTTGTGACATGGGGGCTTGGGCCTTGGGAGGGATCCTGGTTGATAGTGGTTAGACCCCAGTGAGCCTTAACTGCCAAGGGTATTCTGGGTGGGAGGGGCTGGAAGAGTGGCCCAGGGACTCACAAAGCAACTGTTGATGTGAAGGGAAAAGTTGGCCAGCTGATTGACATACTGGGTGTCTAAGTTGCTGAGGGGGAACGTGTTTCTATTTCTTAGTTCCCACTGTTTAAAACATATTGAAATTGAATATTTTGCTTCACAGAAATCTCATCAGCAAATATGTATTTTCATATGTGACTCTGTGTAATGTCTAAATACTCCCAAAGTGCCTGTGACATACCTGAGTACTTCAAATTAGAAAAAGGAGTTTGAGCTAATCATAGCTCTGTTAACCCCACTGTGGTACTGCAGAAAGCTATACTGCCAAAGCAGAGGCTGACATGATTCCAGTCCGGAAAGTCGCTTCTGTCTGCTGTCTCTATCTCTAGAGGGAGCTTCATCTGAAATCCTGGCACAACTAATGATCAGCACAGTCAATGTAGGTGGTCTGGATATAAGCTATCTGGTTCTCCAGCTGAGTGCCCACGCTACTTCAAAGATACACCATCTGTATATCAAGTGGCTGAGCAAAGTCCAACTTCCTGTCTTGAGTTCTGGTCTGTTTTACACACAGAGACAGGTTAGCCAGCCTTCTGCTATTAAATTCAACTTGTTTGCTCACCCATCTCTTGGTTTAAATGCACAACGTGATGTTTTACAACCTAACTCTATAGAGGCTGAAACAATTTACTTCTATTCTGAGGTGAGAAACATATACTGGAAGCCATCTGAGTCTGGCTAAAAACATCCAATTGTACAATCAAACACCCACGCTATTAGCATACACAGAGAGCCCCTGCAAGCAGAAATAACTCCTCTTGCTGATACAATAGTGAGAGAAAACATAACACATATGGTAGGGGGTACAAGACAATAAACTTCTAAACTTGATAAATTGGACAAAATGGATAAAGCTAAAAACAGCTATTGGAGAGAAAGCAGAGGTTAAGCAGCTTTAAAGTAAATACGAAAGCCATGAAAGATAAAATGGAAACAGAAAGAAAAGCAACAGAGCTGAAAGAACAAAAGAAACAAAACAAGCCAAGCTCACTTGATCAAGAGCTGAGTTTTGACCATTATAATCTCAGAGTCTGAGAGCACCTCAGAAGAACAGTGAAAAGGAAACTACAGCAAGCATTTGTCAATGCTGAATGTTGTCTTGCTGGTATTGGCATTGGTAGTGCAAGAGTTAGAGAGAGACACATAATAGGAAAAGCAATGAAGTATAGAACCAATGTCAACCCCACCCCACCCTGCATAGACTGATGGGCATTGTGGAGTGCGTTTGGGTCACTGGCCATAATGCTCATGCCATTTCACCTCACCCTACCTTGCAGAGTCTGACAAGTGTTGTGTTGTGCCTTGGGGTCATCAGGCCTTATGCTCACCCCATTTCATAAGGAAGTACATTGAGATTGGTGCAGCATAGGAGAATGGGTTGAACTTTGAGGCTGAAGAGTCCAAGGGACACCTTGATGCCTGTCTGGTTGCAGGGTGGGGGTGGAGAACCAATGGCATGAGCACTACAACAGACAATCCAAAGACACACCTTTGTTGCCTGTTAGTTTGTGCAGGGTGGGACATAATGATTAGAAACCCTAATGCTCTGGGCGTGTGTTGGTATTTGCACTCCAAATTTTAAAACATGGCCTTTTTGTGACCCCACCCCATGAAAGCATTTGGGACCTCTGCTCATGAACAGTGTCCCTGTGATTTTGTTAATCTGTCTTGAACATTGATTTCTCACAGTGACCGCGCCATTCTGCACCACATTAAAATGTCAGCTGCACCATTGATAAGGAGGTGTGAAGAGATGGCAATGTTGAAAATCTGGAGTGAAAATATTAAACATTCTCGAAGTTACGAGTGAGTGTGAAAACTGCACATCGTACGCTTGTAACATAGTCATTTTATGGAATCGCTTCACCACATTTTCAACATAGGCATTTTGGGACCTCTGCTCATGAACAGTGTTACTGTGATTTTCTTACTCTCTTCTGAACATTGTTTTCCTACAGCGACTGAGCCACTGTGCACTGGATGTGCCAAAACACATTTTGGGTAGGATGTGGAAAATGACAGCAGCACTGTTAATAAGGAGGTGTGAAAAAATGGCCATGGTGAAAATTTGGAGTAAAAATATAAAAAATTATTGAAGTTACGAGCGTGTATAGAAAATGCACAATGCATCTTGTAACACAGTCATTTTACGGACATTTGTCACCTAATTTTCAACATAGGCATTTTAGGATCTCTGCTCATGAACAGAGTTACTGTGATTTTCTTAATCTGGCCCAAGCACTGATTTCCCACAGTAACTGTGATATTCTGCGTGGGAAGTGCAAAAACACAATTTGTCCAGGATGTGAAAAATGACAGCTGTACTGCTCATAAGGAGGTGTGAAAAAATGCCAATGTTGAAAATCTGGAGTGAAAATATTACAAATTTGTGAAGTTACGAGGGTGTATGGAAACCGTGCAATGCATACCCCTAGTACAGTCATTTAATGGACTTTTGTCACCAAATTTTCAACATAGGCATTTTATGACCTCTGCTCATAAACAGTGTCACTGTTATTCTGTTAATCTGTCCCGAACACTGATTTGCCACAGTGGCCACGCTATTCTGTGCTGGAAGTGTGAAAACACATTTCGGCCAGTATGTGAAAAATGACAGCTGTACTGTTCATAAGGAGGTGTGGTAAAATGCCAATGTTGAAAATCTGGAGTGAAAATATTACAGATTTGCGAAGTTACCAGTGCGTATGGAAACTGCACAATGCACACTCGTAAAACAGTCATTTTTTTTTTTTTCACCAAATTTGCAACATGGGCTTTTTGAGAGCCCACCTCATGAACAGTGGCACTGCCATTTCATTAATCAGTTCCAAAAGGTGATTCCATGCAGTGACCATGAAATCACCTTTCAGGACTGAAGAATGCCATGACAGTGACTGAATTCATGAGGTGGGGTCCCAGTAACTCCATGTTGAATACTGGGGGCCAAAATTCAAAAAAATGTCTGAGATGAGCACCAAAGTAGAAAAAAAACTATTTATGCCATTATACAGCTTATCGGCATTTCTTCAGTTTGCGGTTGGCTTTGAAGAGTGCAGAAGTGTTCCCAGTCCACCGAAGATCATCATGCCATGGTCCAGAGGTAAGTATGGGGTGAGGGGTTATGGGAAGGTGGGGTGCGTAGTGGGCGGATGCAGGTTGGGGAAAGGAGCCACAGACAGTGAGGGATAGTTTTCTACTTTACAGGTTAAAAAAAATGTAAACATCACGGGAAGGTTTTCTTCTTCTGACAGGTACATTTAGCATGCTGGGGTGGGCTCCCAGCATGCCACCTGTGTGTTTTGGGGTGGGGGGACTGGAGCCAATGGGGACTGGGCACCCTGTCAGCAAATAAAAAAGGATGTCTGGCAGAGGGGGGAATGATGCCAAGGGGATTGGGCACCCCTCCTTGGCAAACAACTGGCATGAAACATGATGACAATGGGCATTGGGCTCCCCCATCGGCAAATGAACTGGGGATGAGGACATGATGATGCTGACGGGGGCTTGAGCAACCCAATGTTAGTTTTTCTGGGGCCTGTGAGAGGTGCATGGCACAGCTGCTGCCATGTCTCATTGAAATGTTACACTAGGGAAGACACACTCTGCAGTGAGTTATAGCTCCCTCATTGCAGTGGATAAAATGTTTTAAGTTGGTGGCACACTTTGCAGCTGCTGTCATAGACAGTGTGCAGTCTCATTTGTGCCACACAGCCAAGCCTGAAAAAGCAGCGGCGCCTCTGGCCACAACACAATCGCGCCTCCAAAACTTGCTCTTCCACTTCAAGCAACCCCAATATGTTGTCTGTGCTGTGCACGCAAGACAATATAAAAATGGAAGAAAGCTACCAAGTTTTATTGAGGTCAATGAAGCAGAGCCTTGAGTCAGTACATCTTTCTAATTGCTCTGTAGGAGAAATGTTCTCTGATCTTACAAAATGCCTTCTCTTACTTGCAGGACTGCAGAAGTGGAAACTTGTGTAAGTGCATTAAAGGATTAAATGCCTAACATCATGATAAAAACTCATATCACCACTAAGGAGCTACTGGCATTAAAATGAAAAGTGGAAGATCTTGAGGTCTAGCAGAAACTAGAAAATAATGCGTTTATTTTTAGACAGAATACCCACTATTATTTTCTGACCATTTCCAAAACTAATCTTTTACAATTTTTTTATAATGCTTGAAACTTCATTTTGACAGCTGTGATAGTTGAACAGTAATTACAGTTCTTCTGTGTTGCTACATGCATATACATTTTGATACAATGTGGAAAAAATGGCAGGACTTTAAAAATGTAATGAGCCATTTTATGATTTTTTATATCGATATGAAACATTTTTTGTTTTATATTGATATATATATAGTAACTGTAATGATATATAAATGATATGACTACTTGGCTGACTCTAAGCTTTCGTTAAAAAAAGTCTCTAGCCTTAACAGTTCCAAAGCTATCACATTTTAAAGAAAACATCTTTTGAAAAGTCTACCTCTGGAACTGTTTGAGCTAGAATCTTAATTTTTACTTTTTTATATTAATATGAAGCATTTTTTTTTATGTCGGTGCACTTGTGCAGCCAACATCTTGCGCAGTGGAGATTTGGAGGCGCAGTCACTGTTGGGTGAATGCAGGGCACGCACCAGTAGGTGCATCCCACAATCCCCAATCAACCAGCAGCAGGGGCCGACACCCTGCCTGGCTAATGAGGCTAAGATATCTGACAAAAGGTCCGCTGCAATGAGAGCAAAGCTCTCATGCAGTGTGACCATAGCACGCCTCCCCCTACATGCAGGCAACATGGCGGCAGTGACTGCCTCTGTTGCCTGTCAACCCCCCTTCCTTTATTGTGTGCTGACGGGGGTGCCCAATCCCCACTGGCATCATGTAATCCCCCCTTTTTTGATTGCCGAGGGTGTGCCCAATCCCCTTCGGCATCATGCGCCCCCCCAACAGTTCCTCTTTGCTGATGGGGGTGCCCAATCCCCATCGGCATGTATCCCTCCATCCCCTTGAATTTTGCTAATGGGGGAGCCCACTCCCTGGTGGAATAATGTGGTCCCCCTTTTCTTTTTTTGATTGCCGAGGGGGTGCCCAATTCCCCTCAGCTCCTTCGGCTCCCCCCCTTCCTTGTTTGCAGATGGGGGGTGCCCAATCCCCCGTCAGCTAAAGCACTCACCCACCCACACACAGGAGGCACTCTGGAAGCCCACTCCAGCATGCCAAAGCACCTATCAAAAATGAAAATGGTCCCCCGATGTCTTTTATTTTTTTTTTCTCAGTAAAGAAGGAAACGGTCCCTCAGCGGTCTCCCTGGCCCCCCTCCCACAACTCTCACCCACCCACTGCGCACCCTGCCTCCACACACCCCCTTCACCCCATACTTACCTCCAGAGTCTGGCACGACAATCTTTGGTGGACCAGGAACACATCTGCTCTCTTCAAAGCCGACCGCGAACCGAGAAAATGCCAGTAAGCTGTATAATGGATGAATAGGGTTTTTTCAACTTTGCTGCTTATCTCGGGCATTTTTTGGAATTTTGGCACCAGATTTTTAACATGGGGTTTTTGGAACCCCTCCTCATGAATTCTATCACTATCATGGTGTTAATTGGCCTCAAAGGTGATTTTGCAGTCACTGCGCAGAATCACTTTTCGGGACTGATTAATGAAATGACAGTGCCAGTGTTCATGAGGTGGCCTCTCAAAAACCCTATGTTGCAAATTTGGTGGAAAAAATTAAAAAATTACTGTTTTACAAGCTTGCATTACGCAGTTGTTACGCAGGCTCGTAACTTCACGAATTCACAATATTTTCATGACAGATTTTCAACATTGCCATTTTGTACACCTCCTTGTGAACAGAACAGCTGTCATTTTCCACATCCTGCCCAAAATGTGTTTCTGCACTTCTGGCTATCTATAGTGCCAGGTCGCTGTGGAACAGTGTTCAGGCAGATTATGAAAATGACAGTGACACGGTTCATGAGTTGAGGTCCTAAAATGCCTATGTTGAAATTTTAGTGATGATACTCATAAATGATCAGGTTAGCAGCGCATTGACAGATTATGTGCACACTCGTAATGTCATGCATTTGTAATATTTTCACTCTGGATTTTCACCATTGGCATTTTTCCACATCTCTTGATATACAGTACAGCTGTCATTTCACATATCCTGCCCAAAATGTGTTTTCGCACTTCCGGTGCAGAATAGCATGGTTGCTGTGCGAAATCACTTTTTGGGACAGTTTGAGGAAATACCACTGACGCTGAACATGAGCAGAGTTGTTAAAATGCCTATGGTGAAAATTTGGTGTTGCACTCCCATAAAATGACTGTGTTCCAAGCGTGCATTGCACATTTCCCACGCACTCTTGTAACTTCGGAAATTTGTTATATTTACATGCCACATTTTCAACACTGGCATTTTTTTACAACTCCTTATGAACTGTACAGCTGTCATTTTTCACATCCTGCCCAAAATGTTTTCCCACACTGCACTACCAAAGCCAATGCCAGTGCGTCAACATTTGGCATTGACAAATGCTTGTTTATATAGATATGTAGTCATAAGAGATAAATTAATGATATGAATATTTGGCTGACTCAAAGCTTTCATTTAAAAACATTAAGTCTCTATCCTTAAAGGTTTCAAAGTTATCACATTTTAGAGAAAACATCTTTTGAAAGGTCTAACTCTGGAACCGTTTTGGTTAGAAACTTAACTTTTTTTAATGAAAGCTTGGAGTCCAGCCTTTGAGAAATGCTGTTGTTATTATATTGTAATTATGTAACAGTAGTAATTATGTTATTGATATTAAAAACAGGTAGTTTTCTCAAGCTATAGCAATATACATACATCACAACAGAATGTTTTTTCGTAAAAAATATATATTATTGATATACTTTTTCTATAACATATACTTGCTTAATACTGACATGGAAAATTTATGACAGTTTTAAAAATTAAAATAAAAAAACTTGCTTTGCACTTTTTCTGAATTTTGATACGAGTCCCCATACCTTAAATCGCATGGCTAAAATTTCACTATCCTCACTACCAATACCAATTCTTCTTCACTTTTGCAGCCTTTGGCTGTGAAAGCAATGTAAGATGATAAACTGAAGATAGAAAATCATCTGGAAGGGATTGAGGGGGGGGGGCAGTGAGCCTTTGACTTTTAGAGAAAAGATGCCTTCAGAAATTATGAGTCTAAAATTTCCAGAAGAAAAAAAATGAACTTGCTTTCCTACACAAAGCCACGCTATTACCAAGGCAGGGAAAAAATCCTTTACAAAGCTCATGAGGAAAAAGGTCTCTATTTTTAAAATTACAATACATTTTCCCTGATATCCCACCATCAGTCCTTGCAAAAAGAAAACCATTTGATGCTATTAGAGGTAAACTGATTTCTCAGGGTATCCCCCCTTTTCTCTTTTGCACCCTATACATTTGAAAATTAATCTTGATGGCTAAATTCTGTTCTGTTCTGGAATACTCCTCTAGAGGTGCAGGCGTCCTTCTGAAGAGGGACAGACAGAGTCCAAATAATACTCAAATAAACAAAGGGTCTACTGACACTGAAGCAACTGCATTTGCAAGCAACTTGAATGAGGTTTCTGTTCAAAAAGAAAGCATTAAGGAAAACAGTAATGGCAAAAGCTCTGAATAAACTCTGAAGAATGAATTATAATTTAATATGAGCTGGGAGTGATGGGATACGTTCATGACCAGAAGTAGAATAACTTAACTACAGTTTTGTTCATGCTATGTTTTCTGTATAGCAATATTAAAATATGGCAAAAAAGTATATAATATATATATATATATATATAAAACCCTCAGCTTCACCCTTGACACGGGTGCCTCTGCTGCTGCAAGCAGCCGGGTGGACCCCTTCTGTCTGCCGGTTGCCTTCCTCGCTGTACTACCTGCGATCACCAGACGAAGCTTTACCCTTGACACAGGTGCTTCTGCTGCTGCAAGCAGCCAAGTGGACCCCATCTGTCTGCCGGTTATCTGCCTCACTGTACTGTCCGCCGATCACCAGACCGAAGCTTCAACCTTGACATGGGTGCCTCTGCTGCTGCAAGCAGCCGGGCGGACCCCTTCTGTCTGCCGTCTGCCTTCCTCACTGTACTGTCCGCCGATCACCAGATGGAAGGTACGCTGCAGAAACTGAACTGTCCAGAACCAACGACTCTGCCTGCTGACAGACTGCTGCAGTTCTTTAATTCTTTGCTACTGCTGTTTCCTCTGGACCTTAAGCTAATGTTATATTCTGATTGTGGTACTTGTTAAGTCTCTCCAAATTGTCTTGTAAATCCTAACTTAAACGTGAACCTAAGCCTGTTTACAGCAATTTTGCACTCCAAGGGTAGTTTGAAGTGCAAGTTCATTTAGACTGCAGGTTTGTAGATGTAAAATATTACAGCTCTCTTTGTTTTAAGGTCCAGTGGTAATCTACCCTGGATCAGAAACTAAGTATAAAGTGATACAGTTTTTTCTGTTTAGACCAGATTCCATTTGGGTCACAGTTATAAGCTTCGCTCTGCAAATAATTCAATTTCTCTTTCACTTTCTGCCCTTCTGTCTCCTTGCTGCTTGAATTTTTGTGCCCACCATCCCATCCCCCACCTCCAGCCTTTATTAAATACTCTCCCTCCCCTCCTCGGCACCACCCCTAACAATGTTCATTCTCCCCTCTCGCTAATATTGCAACTCCTCTTAAAGATACGGAGTGCAGCTATTAGGCCTAACACTTGTCCTGTCTTCCCTTTAAAGACCTCTTCCTATTTTCACCATCTGCTTGCCTATCAGCTTTGCTTAGCACCTGCTCTGCTATCTGCTGTGCAGTTCCATACCCGATTGTCTTCCTTGCTACCCCAAGTAATTTTCAAGTTGCCTTGGTACCCCCTGCCCTTGCTAATAGCATCCTATCTTAACCTACATTTTATATCTTAAAATAGATCCACTGTGCCTGATCGGGCTACCAGTGAGCGGTGCAGCTAATCCTGCCTGCTGCCCGTACCTCCATCCTCCTGATTAACAGGACACCTTCAAATCCGATTAAGTGTCCAGGCTGCTCCGGGGTAGCACTGTGTGGGTTTGATAGGCAGCCACCTGCTGCCACCCTCCTCTAATTGGACTGCTGCTCTCTGCTTTGCCACTGTTTGGCACTGCCTTTTCTCTGTTGAGTTATCAGTCTCTGAGCTTCAGAGCCCTCTGCTTTGCATTGACTTTTGCTGAACATTACTGCTATCTGTCTAGTCTCCCATTGGTTCCTTATAAAATTCCGCCACTAGGGGTGCCTTCTAGCATATCTTGAATAGGTCTTCATTTCCTCACTGTAATCTTTACCACAAGTTGAGCCTCCGGCTGGTCTGCTTTCCTAATTAACCTTTGCGGGGCTTTACTTTATGCTTCTCTGATCCACTTCTTCCAAATAATTGTTACGCTAGCAGGAAACACTTTGTTGTTTTGCTCTATCTTTAATTTCGGCCAAGGGTCAAAACGGTGTAACACGGTCACCCTTGGCAGTCTTAATTTTACGCACACTATCTCTTTATTCCTAAGAGCTAATCCTCTCTTTCACTATACCACTAGCCTTCCTACACAAGTCAAATAGAAACACTATGGCTAAGTATAGTCTGCTATGGGCACTCCTGTCATTGTCCTTTTACTCAGCCTGGATACTGCCACATGGGCTCTCCTATGTAACCAAATGGCAAAAGACTCCTCAGAGGCTTACTGCAACTATAGTTTCTCTAACTTGATTGCAGAGACAAAGCCTGATTTTCAACCTAACCCTATCCTCTTTGTTAAAGGCAGCATCTATTACCCTCTACATGCCAGGAGGAAGCTGCTATGGAGATGTGCTTTCACCCTAACCTGCCACTTTGCAAGGCTTTGGTTCCTAGCCATGATCATTATTCAGTTATTTGGGGATGTCAAACTAAATCCCGGTCCACCTACCTGTTTCTTTTCCCCAAATGGGTTATCTGGCATGTCCAAGAAAGGATTATTAATTGCCCATATCAAAATCAGAAGTCTACCTGTCACCATGTGGAACTCAAGGCCTGGGTGAAACTCTACAATCCTAATGTACTCTGTCTCAGAGAACCTTGGCTAAAACCTGGTATACCTGATGATGTATGCTCCTTGCCTAACTATTTCCTGTTCCGGTGGGATAGATCCTCATCCAAGCGTGGAGATGGAGTTGCCCTATTCTTTGAAAAACACCTCAACATCTCTATTGTCCAGGCATCTGCCTCTCCCACAGTGTGCAAATTCATACAGGCAACTATTGTATTGGGGGAAAAGAAGCTTCATATTATCTGTGCCTATAATCCCCCTGCTGGGGGAATAGTAGGTATTCAAGAACTCCTTGACATCACTTCCCAGACTGTAAATCCTAATGAGGCTGTCATCCTAGGTGATCTTAACTTCAATTGGTTAGGGTCAGCTCAAATATCCTTGCAATCACTCACGCTTAGTTATAATTTTCACCAGTTGATCTCTGAAGCAACTAGAGCCACATCATCCCATCAAACAGGTACAATCCTAGACTGGGTGATGGTTAACTGTATGGAACATGTGTCAAAAGCAGGAATCCTTGCAGATGAACCAACAGACCACGCATCCATTTTTTGTGTCCTATCTATAGTTGCACCTCCATCTCCTCCATCAAGATTAATCATGTTTACAAATTTAGTTCATATTGATCAGGATGCATTTCTCTATGATGTCTCCAATATCGAATGGGCAGGTATCTATCAAACAAAGGATGTGGAGGTTGCTCTACAAGTATTCATAAATTAATTTCTTACCATTCAATATAAACATGCCCCCAAGACTACTAGGAGGGTCAGAGGAAAACAGACGAGGTGGCTGCATAAAGATCTCCTTGCTAATCTGCGCCAGAGGGACAAGCTCTGGATTCGCTACAAACAAATTGGCCTACAGTCAGATCTTGTCTATCATGAACTAAGGAACAGATGTTAAGAGACAAGTTAGAGCTGCTAAAAGCAAATACTGCAAGGATCTTCTACAAAGCTCAGCCTGCAACCTAAGGAAATTCTGGGCCCATGTCAAAACATTTCTGGGTACCTCGCAGTTGGTTACTCCTGATGAAATTATCATAAATGGGGCACATTGTATTGACCCTAGAACCATCTCAAACAGTTTTAACAATCTTTTCTCAGATCTGTCACCATATACCTTGGCTTTACAACCTAGTGGATCGCATTCCAATCTACCTACCACACTACTATCAGACAACCATACTGCCCAATCATATAATGCTCCTCCAGTGCCACCATTCTATTTCAAGGCTATATCAAGAGTGGAAGTTCTGAAATTACTGAGATCCATATCTGCCAATACCAGTTCTGGTTCTGACTCATTGGAACCTCGTCTTCTTAAGCTGGCTGCTCCACTCATTGCCTCTCCAACTGCCAGAATCTACACTTTATCCCTTATCCATAGCACTGTGCCGGACCTATGGAAATCTGCAAGAGTAACGCCTGTCTTTAAAAAAGGTGACCCAAAGAACATGACCAATTACAGACCTATAGCAATTCTCTCTGTCCTTAGCAAGATCCTAGAGAAAATAGTTGCATCATAGACCACTGACTACCTTACACGCTACAATCTCCTCTCAGACACGCAGCATGGTTTCAGAAAAGGTCTTAGCACCACCATGGCTCTTCTTCAACTAACTACTGATATTCTGTCCAACATGGATTCTAGAAAACTTACAGGTGCCATCTTCATTGACCTCACTAAGGCTTTTGACCTTGTAGACCATTCCCTGCTTCTCTCCACTCTCCATAAATTCCATTTCTCTACCCCTGTTGTGGACTAGTTCTGTAGCTACCTGTCAAACAGGTTGCATGCTGTAAAATTTAACTCCTCCCTGTCCAATACATCTACTATCAACCTTGGGGTCCCCCAGGGCTCTATCCTTGGGCCCCTTCTATTCTCAATTTTTATCAACAATATAGCTGAGGTCCTGGAATCCTGCTCAGCTATTCTCTATGCTGATGACCTGATCATCTATACTAGTTCTTCTAGTATTGTCTGCAAAAACACATCACTTACTTCAGACTTCAATAAGGTCTTAGACTGGCTACTAGACCGTAAGCTTGTACTAAATGAAAAGAAAATGAAAGCCTTGCTCCTAGGTTCCGCACCGAAGATTAAGGCCTGTTTTAGTTTGCTGGAGGTTCTTCATCCAGGAGGATTTCCACTTGAAAATTTTACTTCCTTCAAGTGCCTTGGGATCCTGCTGGACCAGTCCCTGGATTTTAATCTTCACATTCAGTCCTCATGCAAAGCTGTAAACTTGAAACTGGGAGTAGCTTACAAAACGAGCTACATGCTTACACCCTTGGCCAAATTAGCAATTGCCCAAGGTATTTTGCTCCCAACCCTTACTTATGGTGCCTCAATTCTTACCTCTGCCCATAAAACCTCCCTACTAAAATGGGACGTAACTTATAACAATATATGCTGATTTGCCTCTTCGTCACCTCGACTCAAACATCACTGCCTCCTTTATAAGGATATGAATTGGCTCTCACCTCTGCCAGTAGACAATACTACATTGGATCACTAATGGACTGAATCATCCAGGAAAAAAAAACATTCCAACTGGCGGCGTTGCTGGTCCCTCAACCATCCTCCCATGGCCTGCGATCAGCTGACAAATCCTTGCTCTATGTTCCAAGATGTCGGATGACTAAAGGCACAGGGGCCTTCCAATTCTCTGCTCCCAGGCTGTGGAATGCTGTTCCACTCAACCTCTGGCTGTCTCAGTCTCACTTTGTATTTAAAAGTGAATATTGTCGTTTTCTATCCTTAGCTGATGCTTGTACTGTACATGCTTTGACCCAACCTGAAGCTCCTGAGACTTACCAGTAATGTCATCCATGCTCTAATCCAGCTCCAAGACTGTCTCCTCTTCCCCTCCCCGTATTTTTCTTTCTCTTTGTAAATAACTTCTTGACTACTAGCTCTCTTTCTTGTCAAACCTTGTTGCTGACCATCCACTGTTGTTTTGCCAATTACCACCCCGACCTTCCTTCTGTCAGTCTTTCTTGTAATGTTTGAACATTCCTCACATTTCTCTCTATATAACCTTACTATCTTATTAACCCTTTCACTCCACAGGTCGGGTCTGTGGTTTCTGCACTTATTATATATCTTACTGCCATTATCTGTATAATGCTTGCCATTATTTCTTGTTGTTTTTACCCATTGCATTTTTGTAGTACTGCTGTACTGTTCCTCTATTTCTATTATTGTACCCATTTTGCTGTTGTTCAACTGTTCTCTTTTTGTTGTACTCTCCCGGGTCATGCCTGAAAATAGTCATTTTATGGCTAGTGCACCTACCCGGTTAACAAAAACTAAATAAATAATAAAAATATAGTGAGAGAGAGAGAGAGAGAGAGAGAGATAATACAGATTATCACACAAACACATTGCAAACCATTGGAGAGTGGGCAAGTCTTTTTAGGGGGCAGGGGATGAATGGCATAGGGCTCTTTGTTTTTCTTTTCTGGATAATAATACAGTTTATTTGGGAAGGGGAGTTGTGGGAGGAGAATGAGGGTGGGGGGTGAGGCATCGTTGGCTGGGAAAGGTGACTCTGTGCTGCTTTTTTCTGTATGGGGAGTTGTCTGAATTTGTGTTTGTAGGTGGTAAGCAAAACTAAACCTGACATGATCTGGATTGTGAATTTAACAATACTAACATTTATTCTTTGTGTCTCTCCCTTTTTAGTCATTGATAAATGGAGGTTATTCATATTGAATGCAAGATGGCAGTGTTGCATAAACAAAGTCCAGGTGAAGTATCAGAATACTTTTTACTTCTTGTTTTGGCATCTTGGTTCAGGTTGTACTCTTCGGACAGTACCTGCCAAACAGGTAAAGGCTTATATCTAATATGTGAGATCTAATAATAGTCTCCTGAAATTTAAAGGGAGCAAAAAATGGAACAAAAATGTACAACATAGTTATATATGCCAACAGCAATAGTAGGAACTGCTTACTTATTCAGGAGACTCATTTTGAGGAAAAAGATGCAAACTATCACAGGAGCTTATTTCAAGCTATAGGTATAAACACCTGTTTCCCAGGAAATGCTAGGGGGTAAGTATTTTCATCAACAAAAATCTCAAATCAGAAATCCTGGATTTTTATTGTGACCAAGCTGGTAGATTGATCTCTTAAATGTTTTGCTTCCTCAATCAGTGCTCACTCTGAATAGTGTGCAAGCACCAAATGAGGAGGATGTGCATTTTTTTCAAATTGTTTTCTTAAACTTTCTTCCTTTTAAGTTTCCTATGTTATAGGTGGATATTTCAACTTTTTGGGGGGGTCTGGCCCCTTATTCCTCCCTTCAGAGGTCTGCCCTTGCCCTAACTACATCCTCCCCATGCCCAGGCTTACCCCCCCCCCAGGTGGGGCCATGAGAGAGGGACCCTCTGGCAGACATGTAAGGCAGTTGAGGACAGCGGTAGCGCAGGGGAGTCATGCCAGGGGCAGGCAATTTTTTTTTTGCATGCCGATATCCTGGTGGCAGGGACATGCAATGATGACCAGTGTCCACCCCACCCCTACATTGTGATGCTGGCCACCAGGCACCCCAATCTGCACCAGGGGGCAACAAAGCACCAGACACTCTTACCCCTTCCACCCGGAGAAGGACAGCAGTCCCATGGATGCTCAGTCCTTCTGCCCCTGGCTGGCCCTCTGACTCCCGGGTCCATTCCAAAACCCGGGTCATCAGCATCGTGAGCGGAAATCCAACCACTGTGCCGGTGGGCTGGCTCAGAGATTTCAGTCTTGTACTGGCACCCCAGATTAGATCACAGACTTTATATCACTACAACTCAAGGGCAGTAAAGCCTCTCAAAAGCTTTATAGAGGACCTAAACTTGATAGACCCATTTCGATTTGAATTTCCAAATCTTACCAAGTATTCAGATTTCTCACTGGTTCACATATCTAATTCTAGGATTGATTTTTTCTGTTTTCACAATCCATTTTATACAGAATGTATGATGTTACATAAGGAGCAATCAAAACCTCCGATCACAACCACATTTTCTTTCTTTGTCTCGTGTGAGACTTGCCAAACTAGAGGCAGGGCTTTGAGGATTGATAATATCCTTTGACTACATCAACATTTTTAATCTGTTCAGGAAAAAGAAATTCATTATTTCTTGTTATAGAACCCAGCTTCTCAATTTTCATACTATAGCCAGTGGGAATCCTTAAATATTTGTTTACAGAGATAGATAATCTCCCTCTCAAACTTTAAGGAAAAACAAAATGAAAGGCAGTTTAGGGGTGTTGAACAAAAATTCCATATGGCAGGAACACAACATTGACTGTCATGCTTTGATCAGGATCTAAACAAAGGTCTTGACCAGAAGAGAAAAACATAATAACATCATTAACTTGGAGGTAAAAAAGAGTCTGGTAAGATCTAGAGTAAAGTATTATTACTTTTCTTACTTTCCTGATAAATTATTAGCTCTACAGACCAGTTCTGAACAGATTCAAGGCTCTATTAATATTATTGAGCTAAGTAATAGTTTTACAGCCACTACATCAGGAGCTCACAGTCTCACCTGACTTTTAAGAAAGAGCTCCACATGTTCCTACAACATAGAAACATAGACTTTGACAGCAGATAAGGACCGTTTGGCCCATCTAGTCTGCCCATTTCCCTACCTACAGGATAAGCTGCAGATCCTATTTAACCAACAGCCTATTTCTTCCTACCCCCCACAAAAAATGCCTTATGTCTGTCCCAAGCATTCTTGAATTCTCCCACAGTTTTAGACCCCACAACCTCCTCAGGAAGGCTGTCCCATGTGTCCACCACCCTCTCTGTGAAAAAATACTTCCTCACATTGCCCCTGAGCCATCCCCTCTATCTTCAGATTGTGTCCCCTTGTTCTTGCACATCTCTTTTTCTGAAATATGTTACCCTATTGGACTTTGTTGATTCCACTGAGGTACTTAAATGTTTCTATCATGTCCCCCCTCTCCCTCCTTTCCTCAAGGGTATACATATTAAGCTCCTTTAGTCTCTCCTCATATGGCTTCTCTTGCAGACCCTGCACCATTTTAGTTGCCCTCTTCTGAACGGCCTCCATCCTGTTTATGACAAATGCTCCTGTGCTGTGCCCTGAGTCTCCCTTATACTTTTAGGCTACCCATCCACTTAAAACTTAGCACTTAGTTATTTGCTTTAACTATAAGGTTGCCTAATCAACTGCTTCCTACTACAACATTGCTTACCCCTAAAATGTCTTATGGTAATTACATAGTGCCCTACTAACTCATACACTGCACTGTTCCTTGTAACCTGATGCTGTTGCATCTTCTTTTGAAGTTATGTTGTGTTCTATTGTCCTGTTGTACTGCACTGCCCTAAATTATCTGATGTTGTTCAAATCAAATCAAATCTAATCAGCTTTATTTATATAGCACCTTTCAGAGCCAAGGCACTGTACATAAGAACATATACATAAATAGATTAAAACAACATTAAAATATATCAACTATATTTAAATTAAAGCTAAAAAATATGTTTTTAAACCAATTTTAAAACTATCAATGGTTGGGCATTCTCTCAACCAATGAGATAGAGAATTCCATAGGGTTGGTGCTGAAAAATCAAAAGCACGTGAACCTAATGTTTTCAATTGAACCCTGGGAATCTCTAGCAATCCCTCGTTGGTGGAACAGAGAGGACAGAGGGGGCTGTAGGGAATCAGGAGATCTTTCAGGTAACCAGGTCCCTGGTCATGTAGGGCTTTAAAGGTTAGTAAACCAACCTTAAAGGTGATCCGCCACCTAACAGGCAGCCAGTGCAGTTCGCAGAGCACAGGTGTAATATGACTGGTTCTAGACGTCCCAGTCAAAAGCCTGGCTGCCACGTTCTACACTAGCTGCAGGCAGTGGATGTCAACCCCAGGTTGCCCTAGGTAAAGGGAATTGCAGTAATCAAGATGGGTAGTGACAAAGGCATGGACCTATGTTGGAAGATCATTTGACGGAACCAGGTGTTTCACCCGGGCGATATTCCTCAGATGGTAGAAAGAGGGTTTGATGACAAATGATACCTGAGATTTTAAGGTCAGTCCCTTATCAAAGGTAACACCCAGATTACGCACCTGATTGGAGGTAGGGAGCGGCATACTACCAAGTAACAAAATGGAGGGCTGTCCAACTCCCAAACCCGCCCCCGGGTGACCTGGGTTCACTACCAATACCTCAGTCTTATTCATATTCAGTCTTAGCCAGCTGGAACTCATCCAAAGTCTGATCTCAGCAAGGCAGTTGTTTAGCACAAAGAGTGCATCACCCTGGCTGGGGAGAAAGGACAGATACAGCTGGGTATCATCTGCATAGCAGTGAAAACCCAAGCTGTATCACCTGATGATTTCTCCCAATGGTAGCATATACACTGCAAACAGCATGGGAGCCAAAATGGAGCCCTGCGGTACCCCACAAGGCAGAAAATGAGCACCAGAGGAATATACTGTATTCCAGTGGCAACTCTCTGAGACCTGCCTGTGAGGTAAGAATGAAACCACTTGAGGACTGTACCAAACAGCCCACAATAAACCCGCTGGCATTCCAGTAGCACTCCATGGTCTACAGTGTCAAATGCAGAAGAGAGATCGCGAAGGACCAGAATGGTACATGCCTTTCGATCTCTAGCCATTAGGAGATCACTCAATACCCGGACAAGGGCAGTCTCCATGCTGTGCTTCTTCCTAAAACCAGATTGGAGTGTGTCATAGACATTGTGAGTCATAAGATGATCATCCAGTTGCAGCGCAACCGCCTTTTCAATAACCTTACCAACAAGTGGCAGGTTAGAGATAAGCCAGTAGTTAGCTAGGCAATCTGGATCCAAGGAGGATTTTTTAAGAAGTGGTCAAATTACCGCCTCCTTGAGGGTGTCAGGAAAGACACCCCTCTCCAAGGACTTCCAGACAATGTCAGCAAGGACTGGGCAGATAACTTCTACACATCCTACTAAGAGGGGTGTAGGGCCTGGATCCAAACTACAACTAGTTGGTTGCAATGTCTGGATGATCTTTACAATGTCACTGAATGCCAGCCGGCAAAAGTCTGATCAGTCAGACCGAGTACATGCCACTTCCCGCCGATCACCACAGTCACCCAAAGGAGAGGTCTGACCGATGACAGACCTGATGCTGGCAATCTTATCTGCAAAAAAATGATCAAACTCCTCACATCTTAGCTGAGAAAAAGCTTCTTTGGGCTGGAGACAGATTGGATTGCACAATCTGTCCACAGTTCGAAAAAGCTGAGCTGATCGGTTCTGTGCAGCAGAAATCTCCCTGGACAGGAATTCTGCCTTCTTACGGGTGATTTCTGATTGATAGCTATCATAATCTGCCATCAACCTAAGCCTGTCAGCATCATTGCTGGACTTCAGCCAGACTCTCTCCAACCTTTGGCCAATTCACCTTAACTCCTTCAAGGAGCCATCAAACCAGGGGGTCCTTGGACGGAGGGCAAGAGGCCAAACATGAACAGGAGCAATTTTGTCCAGAGCATCTCCCACAGCTTTATTATAGGCTAGTACGAGATCATCTGGACTCATGCATTCACCCAACAAACCAGATAGATCCAGTACCACTGTTTGGTCACTGGGGTTAACACCCCTTAAAGGGTGGTACCGAACCATCTCCGTAGGGGCAGACCTAATTGGGGGGGCCCTGAAACTGAACCTTATGGTGTGATGGTCAGACCAGCTGACTGGTTACACCCCCAAATCAGTGATCTCCATACCCAAAAGAAAGATCAGATCCAATGAATGTCCCCCTACATGGGTTGAGGAGGTAACCACCTGTGTTAGGCCCAGCATTATCATCAGCTGGAGGAGATTTTGACCAAAATGCGAGAGTTCATCGTCGACCCAGGCATTGAAGTCCCCCAGAACTATCAGTCTGGGGAACCTCAACACCATGTCAACGATGAAGTCTAGTATCTCCTGCAGGAATTCTCCACCGTCACCTGGTGGACGGTAAATGAGGAGAATCCCACAACCTACACCCTCTCCCAGAATATATTCAAAGAATCTGGTAATTCCTAATGGCACATTGTTGTATTTCTTCTGGGTCATGCCTGAAAATAGGCAGTTTCTGTCTAGTGCACTTACTCGATAAACAAAAACTAAATGAAATAAAAATAATCCAAAGGGGATCCACGACACGATGGTGACAACTTTTTTCCAATGTGAAACTACAGCGATGGATTAATGTCAACCACAAGTTGCAGCTGGCATAAATCTATTGGAAAACTGTTTGTTTTCACCGCCAGAACCCCCCATGTGGGGGGCTCTGTCCCCACCCCGTTACTAAGGATTATCAGTTCCAGGTCAGAGTTGATTTGGGGAGGGGGAAAACCCCGGAGAAAACAGTACCAGGGTCCCACATTACAGTGGTAACAACGACTTGCCTCTGCAATGTACTTTGCTATCGAAATGTCACTGAGGCGTCGGCATATGATTCAAAGGGAATTAATCAGGTCTTTGAAAGTTTTAACAAAGAACTATACGTCTCTAAGCATTCTCTTGAATTACCCAAAAACTAAAAATGTTTTGAATGAAACGACACTCCATTTATCAAGCCTGGTAATAGGGATATATTGAACTGTGCCTTTACACTTACAGAAGTAATAGCAGTTATCAATTCCCTGTTTAATGAAAAGTCTCCAGACCCAGATGTATTTCCATCAGAATTTTATAAGCATTTAAAAACTCTTCTGGTTCCCATCCTGTTAAATCTCTTTGAGATAGAGATGAAAGGTGAACTTCCTCCATCCTTCGGTTTAGCCATAATATCTGTGGTTCTTAAGAAAGACAAGTCAGCATTGTTTAGAAAATCACTTCTTGATGTAGACTGCAATATTTTCACTAAAATTATTGTTGTTAAGCTAGCAAAACATGTACCTAATATTATTCAAGATGACTTGACTGGCTTCATTGAGGGAAGGAGGGTGCAGCATAACATCAGATATATGATTAACATTGTGGATGCATGTGCAAAGGCCATTTTGGCAATCATATCACCAGATGCCAAAAAGGCCTTCAACAACATTCACTGACCTTCTATTGTTATTGATCTTTTTATTATAGAATTTCACAAACATCAACATATAGCATACCATCAGTTATAGTGCATATTACATCATCGGTGCAAGATAAATACAGACAAGATTATGTTTGGTCATAGTATAATGCGTTGGTGCCCCAGTAAGGGTAGGGGGAAGGTAACAGGGCATAGTGCATTATATTGAATGGTATCATATCACAACAGTGATAGGAATACAGCAAAGACCATCGCAGTGACATTTTTGGCAGTTCATTGTAATCGTCTGTTGGGTTCCCAACACTGTTGCCTCAGGGGTGTTTTCCCCCTCCCAAACCAACTCCAACTTGGAGCTAGTTACTTAAAGTCAGGGGGTGTGGGGTGCAGAGCCCCCCCATGGAGGGTGTGGGGAGCAAATCCCCCCACAGAAAACACCAGTTCCACCAGCGACAGCACACACCAATTGGCAGTGTTGTGCCATCACTGTGCTGATGGTCGGCAAATTATCAACTTGTAACTAAGTGAGTCACATCTGTTAGGGAGATATGCCTACTGAGCAGAGAAGGATGCCCCACAACTAACTTAAGAACCAAAACTATTTGCAAAGGAAGTAAGAAAGTGGTGCTACTAAGTGGTCAATGGCAGTCCTAACATAGGGTGGTGTTACTGAGGGGGATCCTAGGTTTGAGGGTCAACCAATGCCGCACATAGAGTGGTGTCAGCTAATTCCTGTTCTGGGTGGTTGGCAACCAGTTTCATTATTCCCCTCTAGGTATTCTAGACAATGATGGAAGAGCACCCAGACCTCCTGGTACCTCTGCATTGAACCAGCAGAGAGATGAGACAGGCATTTAGATTGTGCAAGCTGTGCTGCACTAACCAGGAATTCCTTCATTGAGGACAATTCTTTTGTGCACCATCAACAGAGAACAACAAGCATTTGGCTTTCAGACTTTCCATCAGGACCAATGTTAATTCTGATTTAGAGAAATATGGGGCTTCCTGCCTTGATCCAAGCGGAAGGAGGGCCAGGGAAACAGGGATGGGAAGGCCTGGGGTCATGCTGAATGAATTATATAGATTTGGGACCAGTAGACAGTTAGTGTAGGGATGGACTATGAGTGGTCATTGAAAAATATCAATGTACCTTCATGACTTTGTTGTCTTTTAATATTTTGACTGAAATTTCAAAATAGTTTATTGAGTGGTTCAGGAGGTGCAAATTAATACATCGTAGTGACATACATACTCAGGTTTACAAGCATGTTTTACCCTTAGAAAATGCATTGTCACTAAAACAATAAGAATATTTTAATTCCCCAGCTGGGTGTATTAGCATTTACTATTGTACAAATATCACTGTCTAAAATCTTTCTCTACCAGAGCTCTAAAACCCACTTTTGGTTAAAACGGCATCATCCTAAGGCTTAACTCTTATAAAATAAAATAAACAGTGACATCTTCATTTGTGAGGTATATCAATAGCATGTTAAGAACATGAAGAAATTAATGGATCATCAAGCATCGTTGGTAGAGTTTATAAATAAATAATAGGTGACTGTCAAGTTATTGTTTCATTGGAACTTAAACAGGGAACCAACCCTCCTCCATTGCAGCAATCAGTGGTCCCCATGTCTCCTGGAATTTGTTAATGAGACCTAGTACACCCATCTGTGCCCTCTCAAGGGCCATGCATGAGAGCAAGTTATTAGACCATCTGTATATAGTGGTCAGGGATGCAGACATCCAGAGCTGAGCCACAGTCCTCCTGGCATTTACTAGGGCAATATCCCAAAGTGGATTGCTTATGGTTCTATTGGGGTGCTTCAGGTCAGCTCCCAGCAAAAGCTCCAGAGGGAACTTCAAAGAAACATACCACAGGACCTACGATATAATCTTATGTACACTATGCCAGAATGGTGCAATCTTTGCACAAGTCAAGGCCATATGAAGGAAATCTCCCTTTTCTGTGTTGCATTTGGAACACAGCTCGGATTTGGTGTTGTCTATGACATGTAGCCTGACAGGTGTGATGTAAGCTCAGTGTAAAAAATAAAATTGTATCTGCTTATTGCTATACGAGCAGTGCACATTGTGGGAGCAAGCTAATTTCCAGGTGAACAAGTCAATATGAACAGAGAGATCCTACAACAATCTTTGTCTGCTCACTTCTAAACTCTCCCTGTTCCCCCCACAATGGTGTGGTAGAGGATACACAGTGGCCTCCCGCCTGGCTGCGACCTATAGAGTTGCTCCTCAAGGGTGGTGGGCAAACCCAGCCCTCGTCTGCTGTCATAGAAGTCCCAAGCAGCTGTCGAACCCATAGGTACACAAAGAAGTTCCTAGGGTGGATTCCCCATTGTGCACATATATTTTGAAAGCTTGTGATTGGCCCACATTCATAAATCTGGGTTATCATAGACAGCCCCATCTTTTTCCATTGTCTGAGGTGCTGCAAAAGCTGTATAGAGCATGCTCCTCTTTGCCTCCAGGTCCAGATCAGGCTTACATGTGGGGAGTAGCCTCCCTTCCACTCTATATGTAGGTAGGCTCGTAGCCATATCTCCAAGGTATTATTAGTATAAGGGTTGGATACCTGTTGATCATTCAGCGTGAGGAGGCTACCACTAAACATATCATTCTTAAAGTCCCCCACCAGCATTTCCTCCTCTAACTGCAGCCAGGCAGGGTTATCACCACCACAGCCCTGTGGTAATGCCAGCTGGGCTGCCCAATAATATGCCCTGAAGTCTGACAACCCCATGCCACCTCTCCCAGGAGCCCCCAAGAGTATTGCTCTATGAATTCTGGTGCTGCCACCTCTCCAGAGAAATTTGTGCAACATTATATAGATGCATCTAAAATGATTTTGGGGCACTCTAATTGGGAGTGATTGATATAGGTACAGACACCATGGGAGAATGGTCATTTTTGTAATACCAACTCTGCCCATTAGTGAAACAGGCAGTGCAGTCCAGTGTTCACAGTCCTCCAAAAGCTTGGTCATTAAGGGTTTATAATTGAGGGCATTGTAAGAGGTCTAAACCTTGCTTTCAGATTCTTGACAATATTGGGAATGCAAATAATCACAAACAAGTTGCATTCGAGTAATAAACAAGTTTATTACTACAAAAGGGATAAATCACAGTTGTCCTAAGCAGTTCTTACCAATACGAACCGGGAGCCAGTGCTAAGCGTTCCCTACACCTCGAGGTTTCTCTGTAGTCTCTTGGGATCTCTTGGGTCTACGAGGTGTAAAGCCTGTGCATAACATTATATACCTGTGATAATTACTATGGTTTCTAAAAGATAGAAACATTTCTAGTTACAGAGATGAGCCCTATTGGCTAAATTAGAGGTGGCTCCACGGTCCAAGATAACATTATATAATTCTGTAAAGTCATCAGTTTTAGAACAAAGAAGTTCTTATACAGAGTCTTACATAACAAAGTGTAGTGGTGCACATCACTAAAGGATGGCAATGTTGCCTTACATATTATAATTACTTCAAGGACAGGTGTCTTGGCATCTGACAAGTAGGAAATAGACAGAAAATACATGGTATAATATGTGTGCATTAGCAAGCAAAGTGGATTACAACAATATGCATTTATATCCTGACATCTACTCTTGTACGGTAGATGCCCTTAGCCCTATGTATTAGTATAACCTATGCCTAAACATTAGCTGTCTATGGTGTACTTCTGAGGGTATCAATTAGGGTGCAGGGACCTCGTGTAACAATCCCCCCCTTGTTGCCTCCAAGGGCAACACAGGCAAATCCAGGGAATGGACAGGAGCAGTGGTAGTTTATAATCCCGATGTGCGAGCCTTGTAAAGGAACTCGAGCTGCTCATGGTGTTGGCGTAGTGTACATCGTAGGCAGCAATGCATAATAATCAAAGTGAATATCAAGAATGCTTGTATAATAACGTAATCTCTAACCAGGTGTTAGTTAATGCATTATTCATATCTCCATCGTTAATAAAATCAAGAACAGCTTCATTGGCTTTGGTTATATTATTGCTGATGTGGATGAGATGTGTGTCCTTTCTATCTAAAAGGGATTTCAGTGTGAGTGTAAGTGGGTCTATGTGTACGTTAAAGCATGGTAGGTATTCTGACAGTGTGAGTAAATAATCTGGGTTACCATCAATAATGTCTGCATCCATAAGGGGGACGGGGGTTATTACGGTATGTCCAATAACAGTCTTCTGGTGGGGAACAAAACAAAAGTTGGGGTAATCAATAGCACAAGTAACATAACCATATGTATAAGATTTATAGTTTGTAACAATACAGTACTCTCCATCAGAGTTGTACTGTGAGCGTACAGTAGGCAGACTCCACTTTTGCAACTGGACAGGGCATGTGTAGGACATCTTCGAAATCCATGTTGACAGGCGATGAGCTTCCTCACGATAGGACTGGTAGAGCTGATTAGGAGACAAAGTCGAGGCAAAAGAGTTGGTGCCATTGTCAGTGATGTCATCATCCATGGTAAAAGTCCAATCAATGCTGTCTGGAGAGTAGCCACAAACAGGGCGTATAACATCAAACACATCACATCAGCACAAGTAGATGTATTGCTTTTTACACAGCAGTCTGTGTGCGGTGCCACCCAGGCATCCAGGAAAGGATGGTAGACCAGTAGAGGTGGTAGATCCAGGCGTTCTCTGTAGATATCTTCATCCAAATGACCAATAGAGTGCACCAGTGCAAGCTTGTCGAACAAAGCTGTAGTGGGATCAAAACGTGGTAAGGAGACAGTAAAAGAGACAAACATGGTATCTGTTATGGAACACTTCTTAGTAGAGAAACAAGGACCAGTATTAGGGTGTCTGGTCACAAACCCCAAATTTCTTAATGTGGAGAGAGGAATAGACAAAGTCTGTTGCATACACAGGGATACACAAGTAGAAAGTTTACATTTAAGACAACACCATTTGGAAATGCGTCTATCATGTATGATATCAGGAATTCTTCCAGATTCTAAATCACGGAAGAGGTTGTTGATGGTGGTGAGAATGTATGAGCCATAAGCAGAGCAAAGTATTTCCCTACCAATGTATTGTTTTTCAGCTTCTCTATTGTTCTGTTGTATGAGTGTGTTAATCTTATCTTTTGAATCAGTGAATGCTTTAGCAATGTCGTGCATGTTATATACAGTATATCTTTCTTCCTGACTAAGACCATCCACACCATGCAATAGTGGAGGTAAAACATTATTAACCAAACCAGTGGAGAACTTCGTAGAATGACTTTTGGTAGCAGCAATGTCTGCTTTATTCCAGATAGACATAGCAGTACCAAAAAGACCTGTGACAGTACCTGTAGCACCTGTAACATCAGAACTGTCAACTTCACGTTTGTTATGTTTATGATTCAAAGTACCAGGAGGAGTTTTCCTCCTAAAATTACCTCTATGTTCAGTAGAATAAACCCCAGTAAAGGGATCCTTAGTACGAATCTGAAATGCAGCTAGACTATCAAGCAATAACGTACTGTAAAAAGCAGATGTATTAGTATTGTGACACATACCAAATTCTTTCATGTTCCAGTAAGTAAGGTTAAAAAAACAGGTATATGCATAAAATGTAAATTATTAATCAAAGAACCTGGGAGGGCAGTGGCTGTGAGACCACTACGGGGACCAGGGTTATGTTTTGGACATTCCAAAAGTTGTTTTTCAGTGGGCGGTAACCCAGAGAGATACATGGCAGCAGAGGCCATGTGGTGTACAGCACAAAATCTTTGAGCGGAATCTTTGGAGAAAGAATTACAGTAAGAAGGATCTATTAAAGCAGTAATGTTGTACAAACCAGAGTGTCTCTGTGCAGTTTGTAACAAGGACAGTGAACCATTTGGGGATAATTTAGCATTGGGCCAACCCTGAAAAGTTCCTTTGGAGAGTTTGGCCACAGGGAGGATTTGTCCTTGTGATGTGGTTTGCCACTCAATTTGAAGGGTAGATTTGTCAGGAGCAACGACCGAGGCAGTGAGGTAAGCATCAGAACCTTCCTGGACAGTGATCATAGTATCTGGTATTTTGATGGAAACTCCCTCTGTAGGAGGTGCTGGAGGATCCAGTTATCGAAGGAGATCCGGTACTGTGCCTTGGACGCAGGGGATCACTCCTGAAAGGAGGAGATATAGGAACAAGATAGCCATCTTGTCAGGGTATCTGAAAAGGAAGATCAAAGATTAGTATATTAGCACAATTCCACCCAATGGGTTAGGAAAAGTGAGTTAAGTTCCTTTCTACACCTTTAACTGGTTTGCATGCAACCATTTGTCAGTCAACTTGTTATTGTGAAGGAGTCTAACCTGATAGACTGCCGGACTGAGCTTATTGATAATGGGGTATGGGCCTTCCCATTTGTTGGAGAAGGAGTGGGTGGGATGTGCAAATAGAAGTACCATTGCCTGATCTCCAACCTGCCAGTCCACTTCTTGTGCGTGTTTGTCAAATTGTATTTTGGATTGTTGCTGGGCTTTGCCCATGCAGTTTGCAGCATACAAGTGTGTGTGTATGAGGTCCTTTCTGAGTTTCTCCACATACTGATCCACAGACACACGGTCTGTGGTGGGGTGTGCAGGTCAAACAGTAAGCGTTCAGGTAATCTCATTTGTCTTCCAGTCATCACCTCAAAGGGTGTTAGCTGGGTAGTGGCTGAGGGTGTACCCCTGATTGCCATAAGAAGTAAAGGCAACAGGGAATCCCAGGTTTTGGGACTGTCCTCAATGAATTTGGAAAGCATTTGCTTAATCCGTCTGTTGGCTCTTTCTACTTGACCTGAGGATTGAGGATGATAAGGAATGTGGAACTTTTGTTGAACTCCAAGGAGTTCAAGGGACTCTTTCATCAACTCACCTGTGAAACTGGTTCCTTTATCGGAGTCTACCTCGAGAGGCAGGCCCCACCTGGAGAAAATCTGTTCCACCAAGATTTTGGCAGTTGTCTTTGCAGTGCATGTCTTAGTGGGGAAAGCCTCAACCCACTTGGAGAATAGGTCAGTTACCACAAGACCATACTTGTTGTTTCTACTGGTATTGGTCAGAGGGCCAATAAAATCAATTTGAATGGCATGCCAAGGGTCAGTGTGCCTTTGTGGTGAAAGTTTGGCATTTCATTTGGTAGGTATGGGATTGTTTTGTGCACAAACAAGGCAATTGTCAATGTATTGTTTAACATCTTTGGTAATACCAGGCCACCAGGCGGCGGTCTTAAGTCATTGGAGGGTGTTTTCTGCTCCTTGGTGTCCACCAGTAGGAGTATCATGTACTTGGTGCAAAAATTCAGATCTTAGGTGTCTGGGGACTACCCACAATTTGGTGGTAGTGTCATCTGGTTGGAACCAAATGACCTTGTCGTCAGGGGATAAGTGTAACTTACCTTCATGTCTTTGGTATGTATTATGTGTAGGTAGTCTTTCTTCAGTACCTTTGTCAAGGAATCTGAACACCTCTCTAAGTTCAGTGTCCAGGTGTTGGGCTGCTGAGAGGTCCAGGGGAGAAAAAGACTCAGATTTCTTCTTGAGGGCTGCAACATGTACAGCTGCATTAGCTTCTGGATGGTCCATCATCCAGACATCCCCCCCCTCGGGTCCCTTCCTTAGCAAGGGTGTCTGCGGTGTCATTGAAAGCATGATAGGGGTCATGAAGAGAGTGGGCTTTGATCTTGTGCACATACAGTTTGTGTGTGTATTTCTGTGCCAATGCATGTATGTAGATTACCAATTCTTTGTATTTCACTGGGCTACTGTCAGAAGAGAGGAAGGAGTTCTTCTGCCAAAAGGGAAGAAATTCTGTAAGGGAACAACAAACCCAATTAGAGTGTGTAAAAATGATGGTATCCTGAGTTCCATGTTGGATGAACTCAAGGGCACAGGCCACCGCTGCCATCTCTTCATATTGCGATGAAGCTACACTACAGCGTTTCGATATCTTGACAGTGTTCCCATAAGGATAGACTACCAAAATACCTATCCCTGCAATCTGTTCTCCCTGATAGTATGATGCTGAACCATCAGTGAAACTATGGCACAGAGAGGTACTCTCGAGTACTTGTGGTGTGGCAGGAAGGAATGGACCTGGATCTGGGAGGTCAGGTGACTGCAGTGTACAGTCATGGGGTTCTCCCTGAAAAAGGAGGCCATGAGCTAGTAGAGATGGAACTTTGGTCTGGTGGACCTGGATATCTCTATCCTGGAGGAGAAGTGACCAATGTGTCAGCCTAGTGTTGGAGACTGACCCATCCTTCACTCTGTCTGAGAGTAGAAAGGTAGTTGGCGTGTGGTTAGTGTTGAGAATCAGTGGTGAGTACCCAGTGATATACAAGAAGTGCTTGACAGCCCAGTAAGTGGCTGGAAGGTTTCTTTCACAAAGGCCATACTTCTGTTCCACTGGGGTCAAGAGCTGTGATGCATATGCAATGGGTCTCAAGGTGCCATGCACCTTCTGGGCCAGCACTGCTGACATGGCAATGTCAGAGGTGGCACACTCCAGATGGAATGGTAGTGCTGGATTGGGGTTGACCAGTGCTGGGGCGGAGGCCAGAGCCTGCTTCAGTGATGTCACAGCCTGGGTATGAACAGGACCCCAAGTCTATGGAACATCCTTTTTGAGTAGTTCATACAGAGGAGTGGCTTTTTGAGCAAAGTCACAAATAAAATCTCTCGAATAATTTACCATACCTAGAAACCTTCGAAGAATTGCCTCACTGGTAGGCAACGGCAAGTCTTGTAATCCCTGTATCTTCTTCCAGGTAGGGCCTCGATCCTGGTCAGTTATTTTTAGACCCAGAAAGAGTACTTCCTTCTGACACAATTGTGCTTTTGCCGGGTTACATTTCAGGCCTGCTCTCTGGATGAGAGTCAGTAGTTCGTCCAAGAGATCCAGATGTTGTTCCTGCGTGACTGTGGCCAACAACAGGTTATCCACATATTGTAAGAGACATTGGAGGGCTGAGAAACTCTGTAGGGCATCCATCATGTGGAGATGGAAGAGGGATGGACTGTTATGGAATACTTGTGGCAAGCAAGTCCACATGTATTGTCGTCCTTCAAAGGTGAAGGCAAACTTATATTGACTCTTGAGGGCCAATGGCAATGACCAGAAACCATTGGAAATATCCAGGGCACTGAACCATTTCTGATCCAGTGTTAGAAGTCGAAGCACATCTGGTGCCGATGCCACAGTTGGGGAACAACTGGGAGTGACCTGATTCAGTTTCCTGTAGTCAATAGTAAGTCTCCAAGTGCCTGTGGGTTTCTTCACGGGACAGATGGGGGAGTTGGCAGTAAAAACACAAGTTCTGATTACTCCTTGTTTAAGGAGTGACTTGATCGTTTCTCGAAGGGAGAAGGGAAGGCAAGGCCTCAGTTGGGAAAGGGTATTGCCTTTGCCTTTCATGAGCCGGGCCTGGCACCTCAATGACAGTGTGAATTCTACCACAGTCATGCTTGTTAACTGCAAACGATTCCAAATGTCATTGCAGAATAGGTATAAGTTTCGGAAAAAGTTCATAATTCTTGAACAAATCTATGACGTTATACTCTTTGTCATTTATAGATATTGTTGCCACAGCATGCGAATCGGGGATCAAGATGGTATGGTATTGACCCTGAATCTGTATCAGTAGCATGTTAGCCAGATCCATCACACAGCTGTGTGGTGCAAGGAAATCAATGCCTATGATACTAGGATGATCATGCAGTACCATTAGTTGGAAAGCTTGTGAGGTCTTCAGATGGTCTAGCTCTACTGGTAAGGGTAGAGAACGGTATGCAGGCAGCCTAGTACCATCGACTCCTGACATATTGGTCTTCCATCCGGTAGACCAGGGGGACATGTCCGGGTGTTTGTCATGTAACACAGATACAGCTGCACCTGTATGTAGTAAGACTATTAGTTGGTGGCCCCCCGACCACGGCCTCAGTGCAGGGCCTTCCGTTTGTATCCAAGACCAGCTTGTTTACAATACGGACTGGGGCCTGTAATTGTCAATCCGTATTGCCGGAGGCATGCAGAGCTTGGGCCTGACTTGCATGAATAACTTCACAGTGCTGTACCGATGTGATATAGGGAGGAGCTTCTGGGTTCAGGCTCGTATGGGCCTGAGGGCTTGTACTTCCGGTGTCTCCATGGCTGGTAGTGGCCTGGGCCGCTGGTTGTACTGCCGCAAGGGTCTGTGCAGAAACAGCATCCGCTACAGAGCGTACTTGTCCCAAGAGCTCTCGGAATTTTCGGTTTTCTTCAGCTATCTCCCTATATGAGGGACCCGTTCTCTGTAATGGTTTTCCTCTGCCCTTATGCCTCCTGTTTTGGGGCCAATTCTGGTTCCCACCCCACTATTGTTGTTGTTGGCCTTGTTGGGGATTTTGTTGGTTACCAGCTGGAGGGGCCGACGGGTGTTTGGTTTGCTGTTGCTGGGCCTGCCCTTCCACTGTATAGTGTGTCGCGGTCCCAGAGGCGCGTTCCACGGCAGCAACTTTCTTGGAACCGGAACCCAAATCACGGATGTACAGTTGATACACCCTCTCGGTTTTCCGAAGAATATCGGCAAACCTATCCATATTTGGGTAAGTGGTTGGCTCCACCTTTTCTTTTACTGCTGGAATCATGTTACTAAGGAACAAGGTCTTATATTCAATAAGATCTACATCTGCAGCTTCTTGTGCCAGGTGTTTTTCTGCTCGGTAGGCCATCCAGAGTCTCTGGTGGTAGGTCGCTGGGCTTTCTTTTGCATTTTGCTTTACAGGGTATGCCAGCATCACTCCTACTACACCTGGGCTATGAGCGGAGATGAGCTCAGCTGCAACCTCATCAAAGGTAGCGTTCCCATCCTGGTGAACTGCTTCGGGGAGTTTGGCCCATAAACCAGGGTCAATGGTCTGGCGTAGTATTTGGACCTGATATTCTGCAGCGAATCTGAGCATCTCGCATTTAGAGCGCACCTTTTCCAAGTGACAGCTAAGGGTGTCGGATGGGCTCATCCGACCGATACTGTCAGCAATTTGCTGGACAGAGTAGGCCATTTGTAGGGGATTAGTAGGTGGTCGATCGGGCAAAGGTAACGCGTCTCATACACCGTCCAAGGTTGCGCGAGCTGCAGCTTCGGCTGCAGTGCAGACAACACCTTCCTGAGTGCCAGCTTCTTGAAAAATTTGTTGAATCTGACTTTTAATAGCTTTCATGCTCCTTTCAGGAAGATGAACATTACCCAATGCTCTATCAATCATGGTTTCTATCTCTTGCCTGTCTTCCACACTAATAACGGCTACCGGAGGTGCTGTCAGGACCAGGCTTGGGCCTGCTCCCCCCCATTATGGGCGCTGCCATGTTGGCATTTCCCATGATGAGCATCACGATGTCGTCAACGTGTGACCTGGGGAGTGGAGGGCGGGGACCCGCCATACTGTGGATGGCTGGGTGGGGATTCTGGGCCATAGTCGGGGTGTGACTGGGCATTGTACTGTGAGACGTCATCATCAGATAACTCCCCTTCTGATGACGAGTGAAAGGCAGGGGCTATACCTCCCATTGTCTTAACATGGCCAGCCAAAACCTCTCGCTGATGGTGCAGTTTGTCCATCTTAGCTCTACATTCATCATGATTCACACTTGCAACATCCATATCAACCTGATCCTGCTTCTGCTTCTGCAAAACATGGTACGCGGTTCTCAATTCGCGATTGTCCTTATAGGCTATTTCTAAATCATTACGTACCTGGTTGATCTCATCCTGAAGCTCACCCATTTCATCACTCAACTGTGCATTCGCAGCACTCAACAAATCATTCATTTGCACAACCTGACTCTTATCCTGTCTCAAACTTTCACACTCCTGCTTCAAAGTACACATTTCTTGTTCACCAGCCTGTGCTGAATGATGCAATAGTGAATCCTTTTCATTTTGCAGAGTTTGGAGCTCGGACTCCAAGTTCTGCTGCAGTCTAATACATTCTGTTTCCTGTAAACCCATCTCTTGCTTAAGAGATGCGATCTGCAGATCAAGGGTGTGAAATCTCACTTTGGAGGCTTCCAAAGCAGCGTAGAGAGCGGCGACCATCAACCCTTTAGTGCAACGCTTATTGGTTGATTGTCGCGTCTCTGCGTACTGAGTTGAAATCTCCAGTACAGGGTTGTCAGATTGACTTGCATCCCGCGTGAAGTCAGCCCATCCTCCATGGGAGGCAAGGATGTTAGAGACATCGAGTCTCAGTTCTGCGCAGATATCTGATACTGTGGCCATTGTGTGGGAGGGAATGAAAATTCAAACTGTGAAAAAGACAGCGTGTTGCGTATCGATCCACAACACGAGTACTTTAAACACAGCTGGGCCACTGTATAAGTTGTAGGCTTGCAATTCAAAGCTGCTATGGGGTGGATCGAGACGGCATCGACCACATCCAAAAGGTCAGCCAGACTTTGCAAGTGACCACAAACTGGTAGGAAAAATGGGAGAGGTGATATGGGAATGTACACCTACAGTCCCCATGGGGAATGGAAAAGTTTCAGCAGCAAGTGAAAACTTACAAACACCAAATATCGCCTGCACACAGCCGCCAATTTGTAAGAGGTCTAAACCTCGCTTTCGGATTCTTGACGATATTGGGAATGCAAATAATCACAAACAAGTTGCATTCGAGTAATAAACAAGTTTATTACTACAAAAGGGATAAATCACAATTGCCCTAAGCAGTTCTTACCAATACGAACTGGGAGCCAGTGCTAAGCATTCCCTACACCTCGAGGTTTCTCTGTAGTCTCTTGGGATCTCTTGGGTCTCTGAGGTGTAAAGCCTGTGCATAACATTATATATCTGTGATAATTACTATGGTTACTAAAAGATAGAAACATTTCTAGTTACAGAGATGAGCCCTATTGGCTAAATTAGAGGTGGCTCCACAGTCCAAGATAACATTATATAATTCTGTAAAGTCATCAGTTTTAGAACAAAGAAGTTCTTATACAGGGTCTTACATAATAAAGTGTAGTGGTGTACATCACCAAAGGATGGCAGTGTTGCCTTACATATTATAATTACTTCAAGGACAGGTGTCTTGGCATCTGACAAGTAGGAAATAGACAGAAAATACATGGTATAATATGTGTGCATTAGCAAGCAAGGTGGATTACAACAATATGCATTTATATTCTGACATCTACTCTTGTACGGTAGATGCCCTTAGCCCTATGTATTAGTATAACCTATGCCTAAGCATTAGCTGTCTATGGTGTACCTCTGAAGGTATCAATTAGGGTGCAGGGACCTCGTGTGACAGCATATAGACAACCAATTGCAGCTGCAAGCTGACTACCGAAATATTTTAGCTGCGTAACCAGCTGTAACTCCCCCCCAGATTGGCAATTAGTTGGGCTCTATTGCAACTACCAATAGAGAGCAACTCACTTTTTGTCCAATTAACTTTATGCCCAGACAGTGCACCAAATTCCTTCATAAGCTTATGTACTGCTGGGAGGTCTCGCGCTGGGTTCTGTAAATAAAGCAGCTGGTCATCTGCATACATAGAGATCTTATGCTCTGAACCCCCCCACAAATCCAGCGATGTCCGACTGCACCTGCAAGACCACAGCCAGAGGCTGCAATGAGAGAACATACAGAAGAGGGGACAAGGGGCACCCTTGCTGTGTACCTCGCTCCAGAATGAATGGATTAGATAGATCCCATTGACTGCCACCTGAGCTTGTGGTTTGATATATAAAGTGCGCACCCCCTGACAAAAAGTTGGGCCTAATCCCACCCTCCCCAGTATGTCAAACAGATAGCCCCACTCCACATGGTCAAACGGCTTTTCTGCATCAAAAGCAACAATAGCTGACCAATGCTTATGTTTTGTTCACCCCCATCTGTACAGAATATTAAGGGTTCTTCTAATGTTATGTTTTCCCTGACGACCCTTCACAAGCCCCATTTGATCTGGGTGCACCAACAACGATAGAACTGGTTCAAACCGGGAGGCCATCACTTTGGCCAGAATTTTATAATCTGATGTCAATAAAGAAATGGGCCTGTAAGAGGTGCACTTTGACAGGTCTTTTCCCCGATTTCGGCAATATGGTAATCATAGCAGACTGTGTGGAGGGGGGCAGGACTCCTCGAGACAGACTTTCTTACAGCATATCACAAAAAGGCTCAAGTAGTAAAGGGGAAAAGGTTTTAAAAAAATCTTGGGGATGCCATCTGGGCCAGGTGCTTTCCCTCCCTTCAAGGCCTTGAGTGCTTCATGCACCTCCTGTCTCCCCAGAGGAGCATGTAATGTTTTGGCAGCTTCCACTGCCAATTTATTGAGGGATGCCCTTTAAAAAAAGTTGCAAGATCATCACTAGTTGGTTGGCACTCTGCAGTATATAATTCTTTATAGAATTTAACAAAAGCTTTCCCAGTCCCATCTGCATCATGTTCTATGCTCCCTCTGTCATCTGTTATCTCTCCAACTCTTTTTTCTGTTTTCCTGTGTTTAATTTGCCAAGCAGTTTAATGATTTCTCCTCTTCCTGCTTCTTTTGTGAGGTAAATGAGATGGTCTGACCTCTGATAAAGGCTTTTGATGCCTCCCACCTGGTCCCGCTCGACGTGTCCCCCTTATTATTAAAAGTTAGGAAGTCTTGTATATTTCCCCTCATTTGCTTAATATATGTTTGGTCCTTTAACAGTAGAGGATCCAATCTCCAGCATCGAGGTGGCACAGGTGTGTCCACTAAATTCATAATAATGTAATGGGGAGCATGGTCAGTCACCAGTATCGGGAGATATTTCACCTCACCAATCTCCAACAACATGGAATTGGATACCAGCAACCTGTCAATCCTAGCATACGATTGGTGAGAGTGGGAGAAGAAGCTATAGTCTCTGTCTTCCAGGTGAAAATGGTGCCAGGCATCAATTAGTCCCAGCTCCCCTTGTATTTGTTTCAAAGCTTTGGCATTTCTCAACATGGGCACTATTGTTGGATTAGATCTATTAAGCACCGTATCTAACACACAGTTAAAGTCACCCCCAACTATCCAGGTACCCTCCCACCTTGACATGTCCAGTGCCAGTTTTTGGAAAAAATAGTCTTGTCAATATTAGGGGCATATACTGACCCAATTAACAAATTGGTTCCCCCAGGCATGCACAGTTTGGAGAGTGCATAATGGCCAGCCAAATCCACCTTTGAGTCTATGACTTCAGCAGAGCATCCCCTGGGAAGCCAAATTGAGGTCCCGCTAGCCTTGGATGAGTACACAGATGAAATTCATGCCCCCCATAAATGCTGCAGTCCTACAAGCTTCTGTGGCAGAAAATGGAGTCTTCTGCAGTAACAGTATTTGACCCTTCATTCTTTTAACCTCAGTCATAACCTTTCTGCGTTTAGGAATTGTTTTCAGGCCATTCATGTTCCACGTGACTAACTTAACCTCAGTCATCATTGTGATTATTCATATATTGCTGCCCCTAGTTAAGTTTCCAGGGTTGCACTCTCCGAACCACATTTTTTAGCATAGAATAGATCCATTAACACAAACATTTACCAACCCCCCCTCTCCCACAACTTATCCCTCCATTATTTAATCCCCCAACATGTGAGCCCTCTTGTAAGAGCAAGGTCACTGGCCATTTCTTATACTGAGAGTGTGTGACAGAGTTACATAACCCTCCAAGATATGTACCATCTGTCCTTCCATCAAAAGCCGGGCCCCTTCCCAACCTCCCCTTCCAAAATGAAAAAACATTCCTTATAGCCTACAATTCCCCTTCTTAACCATCCCACCATCCCATTTCTAGTTTGCTGCACTCTACCAGCTCTATGCCCTCCATACACTTCCCCATAAGCTTCCCCCTTACCCCCCCCAACAGGCAGAGAGAAAACTGCCCAGAATCCCACTACTAATAAGTGGCATTGCTAACTGCATGGGGCACCATTTATCTTAATTAATGCATATTTAAAGCTGTATTATTCAATAATTATAATAGAGTCATTGGAAAGACAAAATGTCCAGGAATTTCAGTCCCTGATCTTAAGCCAAACTTGACAGAGCGACCAGCCTAGGAAGTCTTTTAATAAGCTGACCAGTATGCATCTGTTAACAATAAACAATTAAGTATAACAAGCAAAGTTCCTCAGTCGAATAAATAAGTGTCGCTGTACACTGCA